>JAQQTP010000037.1:3750000-5000000 GCA_029884605.1 Ormosia emarginata
TTTTCTACTTTGTTGTACTTACATGTGGAGTTGCCGCTATCTCTTAGGCGTCATTGGGGCAGTATGTTTGATGCGCCTAGTGAGATTAGCAGCGTATCGACTGCACAGACCCGTGTCCGTAGAGGGTCGAGGCATCCTGGATATCTATCACCTGAAGTTTCATCTGAGAGTGATCCTTCAGAGGATTAGATATTTGTGATGTGTACTTGGGTGCGTCTGCGTTTGTATATAT
Organism: Ormosia emarginata; assembly: GCA_029884605.1. Lineage (NCBI taxonomy): Eukaryota > Viridiplantae > Streptophyta > Magnoliopsida > Fabales > Fabaceae > Ormosia > Ormosia emarginata. The sequence continues at coordinate 3,750,233 of JAQQTP010000037.1, forward strand.
TAACCTTTTACTGTTTTGTTCACTGTTTTAGTTTAAATATGGATAGTTGTAAATTATTTGTATAACTTATAACTAGTACCATATGTATATTATGTGAGATGTTGGCTTGTTTATTTTGTGTTTCCGCGTTATTTTATTTAATACTATTCTGTTTAATAAGAAGAATTTTACGACCCACAATATTATGTTACAAATGTTTTACAACTTGGGTAAATTTTATTTATCTTTCTTTTATTTTATTTATATATGTGACATCCCCACAAGGGTGTTACAAAAACAGTCCCTAAGACTGACGAGAACGAGAAGGAACCGTAGATGGGTCCTCCTCAGGGTCCTCATCGTCTGACGAGACGTCCATCGGAACGACGGAACAGCGGGCAGGAGCCCGAGCAGTGGACAAGAAAGAGTCGTCACGCGGGGTGTAGTACATATCCGCCCACATGTCCCTCACAGATAGGTAAAATTCCAGCCATACAAAGGCATGGAAATAAAAAATAGAAGCAGTATATCATCTCCATGCTAAGGACACCGTCACCTCGCCGTGGTATACACAACGATCAGTCTGCACGTTGATATGCCAGCAATCTGGACCACCATGAAAGTTGATCCGTACGTAACCAAAGAATCCACGGGAGTGAAACGACATCCTCAGCAGTCTCGATCTCAGTCAAGATACGGCCAGAAACCCTGAAACTCAGTGGTTTCCTTGTCCTCTTCACGAACGTCTTCAGACAGTCATATGATAATACATAAGAGCAGAATATACAATAAAGAGGTGAGATACTCGTCATTCATTACCAACAATAGCAGCAGGAAACTAAATGGCGCTGGATGCCCAAATAGACACAGTTTATACATCTAAACATCACAGTATTAAAATTTACAGTAAAAGCAGAATGACAACATTTAAATGACAAAGGTACCATCAACAGTCAACAGTTCAAAAAACTAACAATCATTACAGAAATAATAGTAAGCATGCTTCACAGTTAATAATGCTCATGCTCGATGAGTTATGCGACTGACAGTTAACAATGCAAAAGTGTCTCAAAAACCTACTCCATGGAGCTAGACATAAACATTTTCAGAGTGAATGATCAAGGAGTAATACCAGTATATCGTTAGCCTCAAAAAATATAGTGTGCTTTATTTCATAAAAATATTTGTGCAATGGCTTATACTTGGAACCTCGACAGTTGATCGCGATATAGGACAGCGTCTCAGATAGGATCGTCGGTGTGTCGCATTGGTCTATCCCAAGGCCCCAGTGGAGCTACCACTATCTATTGTGAGACACCCACACCCCGACGCCCCTTAGGGTCAACAACATATGACACCTACGCTTAGTTTATTCGCACCCACACATAGATGTTATTCAAACTCCTAGGCCCACACAGCCTTTCTGACAGTGTCCAACGGATGACACATATGCATGACGACACAATGTCAAATAATGTATGTTCATCATTGTCATATATCAATATCACTTTAACAGAATATTTTTACGGTACGTAACCATCAAGTATTTAGTCCTCAAATAGGGTCCACAATAGCATAGAGTCAAATACCATGTCAATACCGCTTTCTAATTTTCATCCATCATTATGGTACACATTGTGGGTTTTCACTTTTCCAAATTACATGTTCTTGATTTAGTGTGACAACTTTGGGGTCACTTTGATTTCTTGTATCCATGACATTCAAGAGTCCTTGAATTTCCAATTCTTTCACCACATTGAGTATTAATCCATCATCACTAATTCTTTTAATCTTATTGGTTCATCAAAGTCAATTTCTTACCATCTTAATTAGGTCAAAACCGTGGTCCTCATTAGATTCTCAAGTCCAATATTTAATTTCATTTTTTTTATGTATTAGTGTCTTGGTTTTAATCCATTTTTAGTGTTTACTTCAAGTCTTTCCAACTCACACACTCATGTTCTTTCTTTTAAGTTAAATTCTCCAATTTACCAAATTAATGCTTTAATTAATTTTTTTTTACACATTATGGATTCCTAATTACTATCTAATGTCCAATGTCACAATCCTTTATCCTAGTCACAATTCCTCACCATTTTTCTCCTCCATAACTGTGAACCTCACAAAGTTAGGGTTCTAGGATTTTCATTTCTTCATTTGTCCTTAATCACTTAATTAACACCCATCCATTAAGCTCTAAAATTTTAAGTACCAACACCCCATAAAAGGAGTGAGGCCATGAGCCTCCATGCTTCAAGCAAGGGGCATTTGTCTCAAATTCATCAATTCCAAATCCATGAGAGTTATTACAACATTATCAAGAATCAAATCTATACAAAATTAAAGGAAGAAATAAACAAGTAAGAACCAAATAGAAGACCATAAAATTTAAAAGAGTAACCCATATTAGGGTCTCTCACAAATACACAAATAACAAGCCTCCAACCACCATTATAGGTTGAATAGAGTGATCTCTCTCTTACCAAAGAGGAGAACACGAAAATGGCCTCCAAGTGCTCCTTTTGTGAGTTTCGGTTTTGGCTCCTCCAACAACCCTAGAAAGCCACCTCAAGGAATCAACACCACAATATGAAAAAGAGAGTATCCTTGGCCATGAAAATGGGCTTAGAACACGAAAAAGAGAAGAGAAGAGAAGAAAGTTGTGATTTTTACCTTAAAGTCTCAAACTTTGCCCTTGAAGAAAATTAGTGAAGATGAAAGATTTTGATGTAGTGTATGGAAGGAAAAGGTTTTAGAATGATGAAGAGAAGCTAAAAATGAGATTAATGAAGCAAAAAAATGAAAATGGTGATGGTGGAAATGGTAACCCGAAATGGAGAGAAATGGAGATGAAGGATTTTGGTGAAACCTTGTGAAGAAAAGTGGTAGAGATGATGATAGAGAGTGAGGATAAGTGGTTGATGAAGAGAAAAGGTGAAGAGATCAAGTGAAGAGTGAGCTGCAGATTTCGGTTTGGCTATGGAGTTTTAGAGAGAATGGAGAGCAAGGAAGAAGATGAAAGGGTAGAGAGAGAAGTTGTTAGGTTAAGTGGTGAGGTGTTTTGGGAGACTTAGGTTAAAGTGAAACACAAATTTTTCCCCCCTTGGCTTGGAGTGTGCCGCGGCAATGGAGAGAGAGAAGAGGGAAATTGACAAACTTCTCAAGCAAGCTAAGGATAGTTAAGTCCTTTCTTGGGTCAAAGCTTCTAGAAACTTGATTAAAATAGCAATATATTTGAATTAAAGTGGATTTGCTATGACATAAAGTAGATTACATTGGGATAAGATGATAGGATTTTTATTACATGCTATTATCCATTGGATAATAGTTACAGTTGGTAGAAGTCAGTGTTAATTAATTTGACAGATAATTTTTTACACAGTGTTTTATTATTCGTTCCATTAAAATTGATTGAAAAACGTGAAACCTTATAAACTGTGTCCTGCCTCGGGTTTAGTGAGATCTCCCATCAACGTTTCCATAGTTCAAGGTTCTCAGAAAGAATATCTCATTTCTCTAGTTCTGCTCGGCGCGTATGTAAAACGAGAAATATATTAAAATATTCGACATTTCCGAAAAATTCCTAGAAAATTCTAAAAAATTGCAAATATTATAAAACGACTATTCGTCATATAATTTTCCAACTTTTAGAACGTTACAGTTATTTTCTCGACTCGGCCCAATGTGTACGTAAAACGAAAAATATATTAAAATATTCCGCATTCTCAGAAAATTTTAGAAAAATTCCAGAAAATCCCAAATATTATAAAATTAATATATATAATGGAATCAATAAATTTTGGGGTGTTACATTGACCACCAAAGGACTAGTATGCCCTTGGCTTGTTGGAGAAGCCTCTTCACCCGTCCCTATCTCTCCTATTGCCGCGGTATTGCTTGCCCATAGGGAGCAAAATTTGCTCCCACACTTAATGCATTTTCACTCAAAATATCTCATTTTTTTCATCAACACTTTCTCTCTCTTCAAGCTTCTTTTCATTTCTCTCCTTCTCTCTTCTTTCTCTCCTTCACCCATGGTTTGCAGCCCCTAAATGTGACCATTCCCTTCATCTTCCAACTTCATTAACACCATTTCTACACTCCTTCCATCTTCCTCCACACTTTCTAGTTGAAGAGTTTCTTCAAAATCCATCACCTCCTCCATTGTCTTCCAAGACCAAGCTTCAAACTTTAAGGTAAAGTTTCCATTTTTTCTTTTCCTTTTCTTCATTTTCATGTCCTATGGTTTCATTGGAGACCAAAGATCCATCTTTTTCAAAGCTTGGTATTGATTCTTTGTGTTTAAAATTTCTAGGATTTTTGGACCCCAAAACCGAAACCACCAAAAAGCAACTAGGAGGCCATTTTCGTGTTCATCCTTTAGGTAAGAGGGAGAATACTCACTTTAACCATTATTGGTAGTGAGGAGACCTTTGTGTGGTTGTTGATGGAGAAATCTATATTTGAATGCTTACTTTGTTTGATGGTTTTGCATGTTTATGTGTTCTTGATTGAGGTTGATGATTGAATGATGATTTTGAATGCATTGGGGGTGTTGGAATATTTAATAATGTTAGGTTTGATAAATAGAAAATTTGAGGGTTTCTTACACTAATGTGAGGTCATGGTTTTGGCTTTGGACTTAAAGGGATTGGATTGATTTTGTGTGAGATAAGATTTGAGCGATTAGGTATCAAGTGACTAATGTATAAAATTGAAAGAAATTAGAACTTTGAAGACCTGGGGAGGCCATGGTTTTTAGAGAAAATTTGGGTTCAAATGATGCCTTGGTGCATTTTTGGAAATTAAGGACTTAGAAGTATACATAATCCATAATGAGATGGAAGAATCAAATTGAGTAATAATTCTTAGGAGAGCCACGGTTGTTAAGGGTTCTTTAACCTAAAATTCTCATAATTGATCAAGATTTAAGACATTAGAAATGTTGGATTCCATAACATGAAATTGTGATAATTGAAGAACCGTAAGTATATATATGCTGATGTTGAGAATTGGTTCTATGTTATTGTGAGTCTCTATGTGGGACTAAGTACTTGATAAAATTATGACATGTTGATATTGAGAAATGATCATATGCCATTGTGGTATGCCTTATGATAAATGTATCATTGATAAACATACATGATGTACATTGCGTCGTCATGCATATGTGTTGTCCATTGGACATTATTGGAAAGGCAATGTATGCCTAGGAGATTGAATAACTCTTATGTGCGGGTGCGAGTAGACTAAGTGTAGGGTCATAGTGGTTGACCCTGTGGGCGTCGGGGTGCGGGTGTCTCACAATAGACAGTGGTAGCTCTACTGGGGCCGTGGGATAGACTGATGCAAACACACTGACGATCCGGACTGAGACGTTGTCTTATATCGCGATCAACTAATGAGGTGCCATGTATAAGCCAATTGTGTAAATATTTTTATGAGATGAAGCACACTATTTTTAGGTTATTGAGATACTGGCATAACTCCTTGATCATTCTCTCTGAAATGTTAGTGTCTAGCTCCATGGAGTAGGAACTTAGTACCATATGCATTGTGAATTGTCAGTCTCATAATCCATCGAGCATGAGCATTTATAACTGTGAAAATATCTATCCTTACTACTACAATAATTATCTGATCTTTAAACTGTTGACTGTTGGGGATATTACTGCTATCTGCTTATTATTGTAATTCTTATTATTATTTACTGTCATTCTGCTTTTATGGTCAATTTTATTATTACTGTTGATGAATATATATGTTGTAATGCTATGCAGGCGTCCAACACCGTTCTATTTTCTTGCTGCCATTTTGGTAATGAAAGATGGGTGTCTCACTCTTTTCTGTATTTCGATATTCCTATTTATTTATGTACTTCTGAGAAGACGTTCGCGAGGAAGAAAAAGAAACGCCTGAGTTTCTGGGTTTTTGATCATACTATGACTAGAGCTTGCTAAGGATGTCATCACGCCCACGCCGATTTTTGGGGTATACTAGGGTGACTTTTCATGGAGGCCCAGATTGCTGGCATATAAATGTGCAGACGGACCGATGTGTTTATCATGGGGAGCTGATGGTGTCTCTAGCTTAGGGTAGCTATGACCCGCCTGTTTTCGATTTCACTGCTTTTGTTCTTATGGAATTTTACCTGCTTGTCAGAGATTTGTGGGAGGATCTTTATTATACTCCACAAGAGGACTTTTTCCTCTCCACTGATGGCAATTTCATCAGATGAGAAGGACCTTGAGGAGGACCCTACTACGGTCCTTTCTCGTCAGTCTTAGGTGCTGATACTGTCGGTGGCTACTGATGGCTAACCGTTTATCTTTTTGGGGAAGCCTGACATTTTGTTGTATTTGATAGGTGTATATTTGTAATCATCTGGGGTGGGTAAAGCCTTATATTTTTTTGTATATTTTGTGATGTAGCTAAATAGGTGATGCATATATATATATATATATATATATATATATATATATATATATATATATATATATATATATATATATATATATATATATATATATATATATATATATATTATGTATGGATGTATGATTTATTTTACGTTGATTTTTACTACGACCGTTCGAACTATTATCTCGCCACGAAAAGAACCTTTAAATTAACTCTTTTGACACTACTTGTTAATAATACAATTTAAACAAAAAAAATGTAATGCCATCTGGAAAGGAACCTATACATCTATAAAATGAACCAGGTCTATGAGATTTAAACTCATTATTATTTTTCGCAATTTATTTCTTTTTATGTTTCAAATTATTATGGTGTGACGTTCCTTCTTCGTGAGGTAAGAAAATGGGGCGTTACAATGGAAGATGAGATGAAATTTCACTTATATAATGTGTTAAAAGAGCTTGATACATGTCAAAACACGAATGTGCCACATTAGGAATCCACCAATGCACTCATATTTTCGTTTCCACTGGAGAAGTCACCTAAATAAAATCACAACTTTCTAGATAGAATTACAATTTACTAAGTAATATAACAATAACTAAATTCGTTCTCATTATGAGAGGTTGGTTACATGAATTAAACGATGCCACTATGTCTTGTCAATCACTGTTTAACTACAAATTTAACCAGTTGAAACAATCGAACTATAACTCAGAGATATCACTTGTTCATTATTCAATTCAATTTTTTAAACATTCTTTTGAAGTGTTAAATTGAACTTTTAGTGATTTTTTTATGATATGTTTGGTAGACGGTAAAAGGGGAGAAATTTTAGGGGAGTATATTTTAAGGAAAATGAGAATGCTTGGTTTAGTTGCAAAGGAAAGATGAAAATTATGGGCAGTAATATTTTCCCCAATTTTAAATGTAAATTATACTCCACTTAGAACTACGATAAAATTTCTCCTCCAGCTCCTCTCTCTCTCTCCACCATGACCACCATTCTCCATGACATTTATGAAGCTATTCATGAAGACTCAGACGCAAGATCACAATGTGTTCAGAATTGAGTTCTGAGGGTTACCTGTATAGGTACGAAACAATGAGCTCCTCTGTAGCGCAGCCACAATAGAGACGAGCGAGGCGGTAGGTACCTACAAAAGGCACTCTAACGCTCAAGTCAATAGGTGTGCCAAGAGAGTATAGCATGGTTTTGGGACTTAGCTCACGCATTGTTTCTCTTGATTACTGTCTTTATATGAGCGTTTTAGGGTATACGGTGTTTGAGCATTCAGTGCGTGCCAAATGCTGCTACATGGGATCGTGGTGACACAATCATAGGAGTCAAGATCGTGGGAACAAGGTCGTTGAGACAACTACTTCTTTGTCCTTACTTTCCTGCTTGTATGAGATACGATCAAGATTTGTTCATGTCGTTAAGCCTAGAGTTTAGGCTATTTCATGCGCACTGTACGCTCGAGTGCTAACCTAGCGAGTCAGGTTGCTCTAGATCTTTGGGCTTGTAACCCGATCCAGAACAATTACCCCTAGCTTGGCACTTTGGTGGGACAACAAAGTGTTGAGGTATGAATTCTTCTGGGGCACACGACACACAATGGACAAAGGGAACCAAGTTGTACTTGTAACACCCTAATATAAATATCTCGATATAACTACTTATATAAAGATATATAAAGCATTAAACATGCCACTCCTACTTACTTTGTTCTTAATCCAATATAATTAAACAATTTATTATGGAGAGCCCTAATAAAAGTAGGTCATACATATATACATCAAATGCCTCTAGTGGCAAAACGTTATATATACAACACGCTATAACTCAAAGTAAAATTATACAAGAGTTATTCATAGAACAAAACCTAAAAAATATTTAGTCTTTTTGCTCTATCTTCATTAGCTTAACCCCCTTGGAAGGGTCTTGACCTACTTTTACCATGGAAACTGTAACACCCTTCGTAGGGCATTACATTTTCGACTAAAAACTTATAATCTGAAAGTCATTTCATAAAAGGTTTGAGTTCTAAAAATGAATTTTAAAATTTCTTGTTGCTGACAATATAAACGTACCGAAAATATAAATAATACAGAAAATAGACTGAACTAATTAATACACATGTTACTTATACCACATAATATTCAACAACATTTAAAACATAAAACTTACAGACTCAAAGAAACAGTAGCAAACCCCATGACAGGTCCTACTTAATAGCACGGTAATAACACTAACGAGAAAACTCAACACACTTATTCTATTCCTTCACCAAACTGCACACTATCGAAACTGGGAAGATTACTCCTCGATGCCGTCACCAAACTCAGAACATTGCCTCCAGTTAAGTCTAAGAAGATCGCTTCATCTACTACACAAAATTTTAACAATACGAACACAACAAAATAGTACAACAAAGAGGTGAGATCCCCTTTCACCAAAGAATGATACGAATGACAAAGTCATTCCATACACACAAATATCATAAGTATAATTATGTTATTAATTTATAATTATCTTTACAAAACATATTTCACAATAATATAAACATTAACGATATTTTAACAACAAATATTAACTATATATATAATGATTATGCCACCATGATATATACCTTGATCATGCCACAACAATATGTATACCGACTATGCATATGCACAATGCACCATCTTCATACTCCATAGAGCTAAACAACTTCGGATGTGAATGGCCTAGAGGATCTGCCAGCCTTAATGACAGCCTACGCTGGGCGCGAAAGCAACAGTGCTTGTCAGGACATGCGCCAGTGTGTTGCAATGGTTTATCATGGCCAGAGGCGTATAATGTGACAAACAGGTCACCAAATGAATCACCGCGCCCTAACGCCCCCAGTAGATCCCTCATTGGATCACACTACCCCGTTCTCATTCACTCCTAGGCAACAAAAGCCATAAAAGCCACCGACTATATAATGTTCAATGCATGTTAACTCAATGCATAACTCAAGCCACCGTTGTATTGTTCCCAATACTATTAGAACAACTGCCCATGCAATTGTCTAATACCATTAGTATCAATGATGTTATATAACCACCCATACAATTACATAATATCAATGATCCACCCGAGTCCAGTATGTCGGCCTAACAATAATCCGTTGTTTTCTTAGTCGCATAACCTTTTTATCGCGTTTTCATAATCGCGAGATGCTTTTGTCACGTTTTCAAATCACGTAAATATTTTCCAACATTTTCTCAATCTCGTAAAAATATTTAAACATTTCAAAATCGCGTAGCTCAAAAATCATTATTTTTGAAATGCGTAAGGTTTTTCTACTATTTTTCACTATATAAAATATTTCTTGACGTTCTGAATTAAATTTTGACATTCTCCAAGTTTTAAAAATTTGTTTGGACATCATTTCCCATTTTTCTCATAAAAACTCCTCTAAGTAATAATTTCTGACGTTTTCCTCAAAATCTGTATTATTTAAATTTAATAAAATCTTTTACCGTCACCTTTACTAAAATCCTTGTAAAATAAAATACTTTGAGCTCTAAATCACTTTTGAAACTTATTCTCCATTATCATAAATCAAAATCACTTTTATCTACTAAAAACTTTGTTCCATTCTCTTTAAATAAAATACTTGAATTCTCAAATCACCTTTAAAAACTCCTTTTTCATTTCTATTACTAAAAATCATTCTTTATCTAATAAAAGCCATATATTTCCATATTCCTCTTAGTAATACTTTTTAATATTTTTTTCACAAAAATTTACATTACTCTAATTTAATCAAATTTTATAGATCAAAGTCCTCCAGTGCTGTTCAAAAACCCAAATGGGTGAGCTATACGTTAGTAACTTCAAAGTATAAATTTATTTCCCATTATAACCTAAATTCATTAATTTAATTAATTCCAAAAACTAGTCTACTTTCTTTTTATATTTCAAAATTCACTAAATTAAGTTCCTATTAATTAATCCTTTAAGACTACACTTGAGAAAATATTTTGATCTAGAATATCAATTCTTGGCATGTTGGCTGAAAATAAATCTTTGCTTCATCATTGAATACTTATTCACCTTCTATCTCATTTTTCTTTGTAAAATCTTCAATCCAATTACTTGCTACTAAATCATCTAAATTCACCCTTAGTAAATCATTTTCAATTGGCTTGCTCTAAATCAAGAGTGAAGGCCGTGAGCCTCTTTATGGCCATTGGGACCAAAATTCTTTTCTTTGCAACATGTATCATAATATGCACATATCATTTTAATCATATTTATACTACCACATGTTCTTGTATATTATTAAAGCAATAAAACTCATATTAAGCAATTTATCGCAAGGCAATCAAAATCATACTATCACACATACTAATGAAGTAATAAAATCATGCATAGCTATCAAAGAAATAAAATCACATAACATAGAACACTTAAGCATACACAACCAAGTGAATAAATCATTATGAATTTTTCACCACATACAAATCCACTCCTCACCACCAGCACATGGTTGATGAGGGTAATCTCCCTCTTACCTTAGACGTAGTCCACAAGTTCCTTGTATGCCTCCTTCAAGTAGATTTTCTCCACCAAGTGATTCTTGAAAACAAAGAAAAACATACAATATTAACAACTAAGGCTTTAAACTAAAATAACCATGGATTAAAATCATGATTAGAACTTTGAAATGGATAGAAACATGAAGATTAAAGAACTCCACATCAAAGGCTTCAAACTTGAGCTTTGAAGAACAAGATAGAAGATGGATGATTTTGATCAAGGTCTTAACTACAAAGTGTTTTAGGATTAGGTGTAAGATCAAGTAGTAAGCTTGGTTAGAATTATTGAAGCTTGGAGGTGCTTCAATGGTGTTTGGCCGTGGGATGTAGGAGGGAAAAGTGAGAGAATTTTGAGAGCTTTTACTTCTTGAAATAGAAAAGATGATTAAACGAATTAAAGTCACAATTTTTGGCTTTCTAAGCCTTCATGGCCGTGAGTTATTTTGGAGAGAAAGGTGAGAGATATTTTGCTTTACTTCTTTACATGTTAGTTAGAAAAGTGACCAAATACATTTGAGTGTAGATTTCCTTGTCCTCCAAAATTGTTTGGCCGTAGGTGCTTCTTCAAGGAGGTGGCCATTTTTGTTGACTCCTTCATGACCACACAATGAACTCTCAAATCCTATTTGCTAGCCATAAAGTTGTCATAAGCCATTTTTGTTGAATAAGCTTCCTATTGGTTCTTGGAAAGTCCAAGCCACTAAGTTGGACTCATCACCATCATTGATTAGATCAAGGGTGGATATCCAAAGGCTTCACCACTAAGTTTGCTTAAGATATTTTCTAGTAAATATCAACCGATGGACAATAACTACTATATTTTTATTGTCTAATAAATAAAATAGTAAAATACATAGTAAAAGAAAATTTCAAAAGTTGTTTTTGGATTCGGGTTTAGTAAGATCCCTTCGCCCCATATCAACAGTACAAAATTTTTTAGCCATAGAAAAATTTTCATTTTTTCCGGGCCCGCCTCAAGTCCACATACAACCCAAGAATACTATTAAAATAATTCAGAATATAAAAACACACAAGAATTCACAAAAATCATAATAATTATGAAATTCATTAAAATCAAATTAGATTAGTAAAAATAATTAAGGATTGATAGAAATAAATAAAATACGAAGGCTTGTATACAACCCAAAATAATATTAAAATAATAAAAAATGTAAAAACTTCCAAAAAATCTTAAAAATCACAAAAATTATAAAATTCATGAAAGTCGAGTCAGATTATTCAAAATAATTAAGAATTGACCAAAATAAATAAAATACAAATTTTCAAGGTGTTACAGAAACATGAAAAAAGGGTGAGAACATAAAATTTCTCAGTAAATAAACATGTATTTCATGGCATTCCATAATATAAATCACTTAAATTCATAATTAATAATCACATTATATTGTCGCCCATACAACGGTATAATGTATAGAATCTAATATACTTCGATATTACACAATCACCCATACACTGTATAATACCAACTAAAGTTGGTCAATTGCTTGTCTCACTTCAATGCCTAACTTAGGACTTAACTCATCCCAAGGCTCATGTTAGTAAGTTTGACTCACTTTACTACACCTATATAAGGTTGATCATAATCCTCATGTGCTTGACAAATAGTTTAGCTCACTAGTTTGCCCTAGGTGAAGTGTTGTACTGACACTTACCTCTCTCAATTATCTTTTAGGAAAAGAGTTTCACTCATTCTTTTGCTAGGTTAGGAAGTTTGTCTCACTTCTTCAATTAAGATAAGTGTTCTATCTCAATTTGCATGTTCAACTCATATTGTATTAGAAGAGAATAAAGTATGCAACTATGATAAGTACACTATTACCAAACTTATATCTAGTTTACCATTAATCACAAGTCTAGTGATTTTCTAAATCACACAATGATGTATAAGATCCTAGATAACTACTTCAAATTAATCAATAACTATTGAATACTTAACATTCAACTTGTACTCATCAATTAGGTGATTATTTCCTTTAGGAAATATCCCTAAAAGAAACTTAAACACTTAGGAAAACATATAAACATGATTTCATTTGGTAGGAAACTTCAACTCAATAAGAAAAATAATGTTGAAAATTCTTGAAATTCACGCCTAGGCATGACTTTCCCATGCTTAGGCGTGACACTCTTTGTCTCACCTAGCTGAGAAACAGGGCAATCCACGCCTAGGCGTGACTACACGACTGTAGAATTTTGCAGAACAGTTTATTGTTCCATTACCCAAAAATATTATTCTAATCACTCAAATTTTGATTCTAAGCTATCATAAACTTCAAACATGATCCATTAACATGTTGTAATACTTATACAACCTTAAATATACTTAATCGTGGATTAGTAAAAATTACACCACCTAAAACCTAAAATCACCATCTTTGTATCCAATGGAGATTAATGGTTCTCAAGAGTTAAGAACTCAAAATCATGCATCTAATAAGATATAAACATTATACTTTAACACTTGGACATGAAAACCAAACTCAAAACCTAGATTTGCTCGTCAAATCCATCTTTTATAAATATGTAACCTAATGTTAACTATAAAGAAAATAGAGAAGAGGGGTGAAGATGTAGGATAGAATCCCCTACCTCAAGTCCTCTATGATGATGGTTGTTCAATCTTTGCCTTGCCCTTAACTTTCTTGTTCTTTTCTTCTTCTTCTCCCTTGGTTTTCTCCTCTTGTCTTCCTTGTTTCTCTACTCTACGTTGGGTTTCTATTTCTATTTTTGCGGGACTCTAGCTCCCAGGTAGCCTCCTCAGTGCCTACTTCACCCCATATGACTTTCACCAGAGGAATCTGTTTACCTCTGAGCTCCTTGACCCCTCTGTCTATAATCCTCATCGATTTCACTACATAAGACAAATCATCTTTTAACTGTATAGAATCATTTTTAATGATGTGTGAAGGATCTATATTGTATTTTCTGAGTTGAGATACATGAAAGACATCATAAAGGTTTGACAAACTGGGTGGAAGGGTTATCTGATAAGCTATAAGTCTGACTCTTTTTAGAATTTGGTAGGGACCAATGGAACGAGGATTTAACTTTCTAGTTCTCAATGCTCTACTAATTCTAGTCGTAGGAGTGATCCTCAAGAAAACATGTTCACCCTCTTCAAACTCTAGAGGTCACCTCCTTCTATCAGTATAACTCTTTTGCCTACTCTGAGCTATAGTCATCTTGTCCCTAATTATTCTAATTTGATATGAAGTTTGTTGTACTAACTCAGGTCCTAGAATAAGTTTCTCTCAAACTTCATACTAACATATAGGGGACCTACACTTCCTACCTTACAATGCCTCATATGGTGACATTCCTATACGGGTATGATAACTGTTGTTGTAAGTAAACTCCACTAAAGGCAAGAGTCTATCCCAACTACCTTGCTGATCTAAAATACATGCTCTAAGCATATCCTCTAGGGTTTAGATAGTTCTCTCTAACTGTCCATCGGTTTGTGGATGGTATGTTGTGCTAAGACTTAGCCTAGCCCTGAAAGACCTTTTTGCAAGGCTCCCCAAAATCTAGATGTAAATCTAGGATCTCTATCTGAAACTTTACTAAGGGGAACTCTATGTAACCTTACTATCTCCTGTACATATAATTGGGCTAGTTTATCTAAGGAGTAGTTCATTCTCATTGGCAAAAAATGGGCAGACTTGGTTAGTCTATCCACAATGACCCAAATTGTATCATGTCCTAGCTGGGTTCTGGGCAAACTTGTCACAAAATCTATTGTGATGTTCTCCCACTTCCATTTAGGAATTGCTAAAGATTGAAGAGGTCTTAAAGGTTTCTGGTGTTCTATCTTAACTTTTTAGCACACCAAACACCTAGACACAAACTTCGTTATTTCTTTCTTCATACCTGGCCACCAAAACATCTTTTTTAAATCTTGGTACATCTTAGTGGCTCCAAGATGGATGGTGTATTGACTCTTATAAGCCTCCTTTACTATCTTTTCTTCGATCTCAAAATCTCTTGGAATGCAAAGTCTATTTCTAAACTTAATCACCCCATCCTCTACCATATCAAACTCTAGTTGATTCCTCGAGAAGATTTGTTCCTTTATCTCACTTAAAGTATCATCCTTGCTCTGAGATTCTAAAATCTGAGCCCTCAGGTCACTATGTCCACCTTACTCATAGAGAGCCTTTGTGGTGTCATAGTAACCCTAAGACTCAAATCTCTAAACTTCTCAAGAAGTTGACCCTTTTGAATCATCATCCGAGACACGTGTAGGGATTTCCTACTTAATGCATCAGCCACTACATTGGCTTTACTTGGGTGATACTTAAGCTCAAAGTCGTAATCTTTTAAAAATTCCATCCAATCTTCTCTGTCTCTTGTTTAGCTTTTTTTTATCAAACAAGTATTTAAACTCTTACGGTCACTAAACACTTCAAATTGAACTTTGTAAAGATAATACCTCCAAATCTTTAAGGCAAACACTACTACGGCTTGTTCCAGATCGTGAATGGGATAGTTTTCCTCATGAGGCCTTAACTTCCTGGATACATATGCAACTACTTGCCTTTGTTGCATTAGAACACATCCTAAACCCATTTTTAAAGCATCATAAAACACCTTAAAACTCTCCTATGGTTCTGGAATCACCAACACTGGTGTAGTAGTTAACCTCATCTTAAGTTTTTGGAAACTATCCTCACACTCTCGAGTCCACTCAAAACTACTACCCTTCCTAGTTAATCTTGTCAAAGGTAGTGCTAACTGAGATAATCCACTAATGAATCTCCTATAGTACCCAGCTAAGCCTATAAAACTCCTGATCTCTGTTACAGTAGTGGGTCTTTCCCACTGCAATACTATTTTAACTTTACTGGGGTCTACTGAAATCCCTCCTTGAGAGATCACATGACCCAAAAACTGAACTTTTGTAAGCCAAAACTCACACTTTGATAACTTAGAAACCAGTTTCTTCTCCCTAAGGATTTCTATGACTGTTCTAACATATAACTAATGTTCTTCCATTGTCCGAGAATAGATTAGGATATCATCTATGAATACTACCACAAACTAATCTTGGTAGGGCCTAAAAATCCTATTCATATAATCCATGAACACTGCTGGTGCAATAGTCAACCCAAAAGACATTACAAGATACTCATAATGTCCATACCTAGTCCTGAAAGCAGTTTTAGGAATATCCTTATTCCTAACCCTTATTTGATGGTATCCCGATCATAGATCAATCTTTGAGAACACTGATGCTCCTCTCAATTGATCCATAAGATCCTCTATTATAAGCATCGGATACTTATTCTTGATGGTTACCTTGTTCAATTGCCTATAATCTACGCAAAGTCTCATGGTACCATCTTTCTTCTTTACTAGCAACATAAGTGCTCCCTAAGGAGAATCACTCGGTCTGATGAATTGTTTCTCTAACAATTCCTCTATTTACTTCTTAAGCTCTGCTAGTTCTAAAGGTGCTATAGAGATAGGTCCTGTTCCAGAAACTAAATCTATAAAAAATTATATTTCTCTCGTGGGTAACAACTCCACTATATCAATACTCCTAGATACTCCCTCACTATTGGTATATTATCCAAACTCTGCTCAACCTCTATACTGAGAGAGAAAAGGAGAACATACCCTTGAACTCCCTCTTCTAAACAGTGATTTACTTGGTTCGCATTGAGATACACAGACTCAGAAGGAACAACTTTAGTAGCTACATCTAACATAAACACAAGGATTTTATTTGCATAATTTAAAACTACATGGTTGGAGGACAACCAATCCATGCCAAGAATAACATCAATATCTACTAAAAGTAAACAAATAAGATTCATAACGAATATCCTATCCTCTAACTTAATACAACAATCTAAACAAACTTTAGAAGTTGTAATTGATTTATTGGTGGGAGTGGAAATTGATAAATCAAAAGGAAGGTCTGTCATAGGCAACTCAAGCATCTTCACACAATCACAAGAAACAAATGAGTGGGATGCTCCCAAATCATATAAAATAGTTAAAAAGTGATCATGGATTATGCATTTACCTTGGATCAGATCTAATGACTGGGTCATGATAACTCCATAAAATGTAGTTATTTGTGCCCCATATTTATGCTTTTATTGATTGCTTAAATCCTCATTGTATTCATATTTGGAAGGTTTTGTGCTTATATTTGTTATATTCAATTCTGATACTTTTCCTTTATGATATTGAGCAAATTGTGCTTACTTTGTTATTGATTAAGTGGATTTACAATTGTTAATGAGTTGGTAATTTCTCTATTGCAGGAAGGGCTCCAAACAAGCGGATATATGGAGTGTAACATCCCGAAGATTAATAATTTCATGACAAATAATCGTTTTATAATATTTATGATTTTTAGAAATTTTTCTGGATTTCTCTGAGAATGTGGAATATTTTAATATTATTCCTCATTTTACGTGTAAACTGAGCGGAGCCAGGAAAATGAGATATTTTTCTCGAGAACCTTGAACTGTGGAATCGTCGACGGGGGATCTTACTAAACACGAGGCTGGAAACAATTTACGAAGTTTTACATTTTTTGAGAAAATTTATCTGACAGAACGATAAATCGCTGTGAAATTTTTATCCACTGGATAATTAATACTAACTTCTGTCAACTGTAACAATTGTCTATTGGATAATAGCATGTATTAGAAACCCTATCACCTTATCCTAATGCAATCCACTTTATGTCAAATTAAATCCACTTTAATTCAAATTGGTGTACTTTCTTCAAAGCTTCTTTGAGAAGCTTTGACCACCAAAGGACAAGAATGCCCTTGGCTTGTTGGAGAAGCCTCTCCCCCCTCCTTCTCTCTCTCATTGCCGTAGCTCACTCATAGCCAAGGGGAAGCAATTTTTGCTTCCCACACACTTAACACACTCACTAAAATATCTCATTTCCTACCATCACTTTCTCTCTAACTCCTTCTTCTTCATTTCTCTCCTCCTTCTCTCTTCTTCTTCTCCCTCAAGCATGAAATTGCAGCCCCTTTAGGAGCTATTTCTCTTCATCTTTTCTCCCCATCAACACCATTTTCACACTCACCTCCACCTCCTCTACACTTTCTCTTTTGAAAGTTTCTTCAAAAACCCATCTTCTCCCTCAACCATGAAAATTGTAGCCCCATTATCAACCATTTCCCTTCACTTTTCTCTTCATAAACACCATTTCTACATTCCTCTCAACCTCCTCTACAACTTCTATTTGAAAGGTTTTGTTCAAAAACCAACTTTTCCTCCATTGTCATCCAGGACAAAGCTTCAAGCTTTAAGGTAAAGTTCTCATTTTTCTTCCTCTTTCTCTTCATTTTCGTATTATAGGATCTCATTGGAGACCAAAGGTTCATTCTTTACCATGTTTAATGTTGGTTCTTGATGATTGAAAACCCTAGGATTTTGAAGGCTCAAAACTGAAATTCACCAAGGACCTAGAAGGAGACCATTTCATGATTCTTCCTTAGGTAAGAGGGAGACTACTCACTTCAACCATTAATAGTGGTGAGGGAACCTTTGTGTGCTTGTTGATGGAGGATTCCATCTTTGTATGTTCACTTTATTTGATGATTATGCATGTTTTTGTGTTCTTGAGTTGGATGAATACTTGAATGGTGGTTTTGTATTTATTGGATGTGTTGAATATGCTTGATCATGTTAGGGTTGTTAAATGGAAAAATTGGAGTTTCCTACCCTAACATGGTGCCACGACTTTTGACTAGAAATTAGTGGTGTAAATTGATTTTGTACACAAGTGAAATGAAACTTATGTAATTAAAGATTGAATGATAATATTGAAATTAATGAATGGAAAGTTTTAAAGGTTTGATACCCAAGAGGGAGACCATGGTTTTGGCGTAGAACCATGAGGGATTGAATTGGCTTTGGTGAACTAAAACTAAAGTGATTTGATATCAAGAAACTAATACATAAAATGGAAAGGAATTGAGATTTTGAGAACCTTGAAGGACCACGGTTTTAGAGAGAAAGTTTAAGGTTTAAATGATGCCTTGGTGCATCTTTGGAAATTAAGAATTTAGAGATATGCATAATCCATAACAAAGTGGAAGAATTAAATTGAATAATGAGACTTGAGATGGCCACAATTTTGAAGGGTAACTTACCCTAAAATTTTCATAATTGACCAAAAGTTTAAGACTTTAAAAGTATGAATCCAAGATATGAACTTGTGAAAATTGATGAGCTATATGTGAATACATATTAATATTGAGAATTTTATTCTATTGTTGTTGATGAATTGAATTGACCCCATGTGGAACAAAAATTATGTATTTAGGTATCAAGAGACTAGTGCATAAAATGGAAGAAAATTTAGAACCTTGAAGGCTTGTGAGGCCACGATTTTAAGGGTTATTTAACTTAAGGAATTTCATAATCAATCAAGACTCAAGTTATTAGAAGTGTTAGACCCTTGATGGGGAATGATGATAAATGTTAGACCGTAAACACACCTTGATGTTGAGAAATGACTCTATATTATTGTAAGACCCTATTTGGGGCTAAGTATTTGTTGATAAGATTGTGATGTACTGACATTGAGAATGATTATATACCATTGTGGTATTGTATATGATAAATGTATCATTGATATGATGTATTGACATTGAGAATGACTATATACCGTTGTGGTATTGTATATGATAAACATATCATTGATAAGCATACATGATTGGACATTGTGTCATCATGCATATGTGTTATCCGTTGGACATATTTGAGAAAGGTGATGTATGCCTAGGAGTTGAATAACACCTATGTGCGTTTACGAATAGACTAAGCGTAGGGTCATAGTGGTTGGCCTTGGGGACATCGGGGTGTGAGTGCCTCATCATGGATAGTTAAGAGCTCCTCTGTGCCATGGGGTAGACCGCTGCAAACACACCGACGATCCAGACTAAGACGCTGTCTTATATCACGATCAACTGTTGAGGTGCCATGTATAAGCCATTGTTGTGCAAATATTTTATGAGATGAAGCATACTATTTTTAAAGGCTATCGATATACTGTCATTACTCCTTAATCATTCACTCCGAAAATGTTGATGTCTAGCTCCATGGAGTAGGATTTGTGGTACCATGATGCATTGTGCACTTTTCATTGTCGGTCCCATAAATTATTGAGCATGAAAACTTATGACTATGAAAATATCTGTTGTATTTCTGTAATAATTGTTTAGATATTGTACTGATTGCTTGAGATATTATTGCGACCTGCCTGCTATTATTGATTCTTACTATTGCTTATAAGTGTACTACTTTGCTATAAATTCTACTATTACTATTAATGAATATATGAACTGTATTGCTATGTGGGCGCTCTGCACCGCATTATTTTTTTACTGCCATAATGGTAATGAAAGATAGGTGTCTCACCTCTTTGTTTCATTACTCTATTTTATGTTGTGTTGAATGAAGATAGTAAAGAGCCAAGTTGGATTTACTTAGCTTATTATGATGGCGTCTGGACAAGCTCCTCTCATTCGTACATGGATACAATTTCATAGTGGCTTGGAAGCTTGACATTTCGACCGTGACGCGGCGCGTGTCACTTACATTAGGGATGTAACTTTAGTTCAGTGCGGTAATGATCCTGGAGCTGGTACGAACATCTCTTATGTTCCCATACGTGTGGAGTTCCCTATACCCATTGGGGATATGTGGAGTAACCACCGCTTCTTCCCTCGAGAGGTTTCGATTATGACGCATGTTCGTACTCCCGTCCATCTAGAAGTGTTGCAAGGGCGAGTGTTACCTGTCGGGAACACTGAAGAAGATCAGGTGCAGGACCACTCCATTCATTAGTTAGACTTCGGGGAAGGCCGAACCTTTATTTGGTAGTTATGTTATGCCATATAAAATCGAGTTTAATATTGTTGTAAGCTATTTTATGCATTGATTATGGATATGTATTTTATATTAAACTGGTGTTGTATTTGGATTGTAAGTCAATATAATTATATTTTATATCGTGGCTTATATTTTCTATTTAAGCATAATGGAAACAATTTTAAATTTTGAAAAATTATTGATTTTGAGGTTGTGACACGCCTAGGTTTAGCGACTGTAGCATAATGACGATTGTGTTGTGGTTACTATATCTAGGTACGTTAGATGGAGCATTTGAGCCAATATTGGAATAGAAAGCCAAAGAAGCATTTTGGCAGTTCACGCCACGGCGCAAGCATATCAATATCACAGCATGATGAATCCCCAACATCCAGACAAAGATTTATAAAATTTGCTTGTCGTGGCGTAGTCATATTAATGATGTGGCATAGTGACCTAATTGTATGCGCGCCGCGGTGCCACATGGTTAACATCACGGCGTGACTCTGTGTTCTAGGCCTATAAATGCATTTTTAATAGATTTTACAAAAAAAAGCTTTCGAGGTTTTAGAGAAGTTTCAACTGGAACTTCATTTCTAGACAGATTAGAGGCCTAGGGAGCCAAGGTTGGAGGTCATCTTCTTCATGGAAGGAGATTCAAGCTTCAAAGATGACATCCATGAGCATCCTTCCTTCCCCATTAGTTTTCTTCTCTTTCCTGAAACAATTATTTTGATGGCACGGAATGAAGAGGGATGTTGCCAAATATGTGTTGTCTTGCCTAGTTTGTCAGAAAGCTAAGGTTCAACATCAGAGACCTTCAGGAATGTTGCAACCTCTAACTATTCCTGAATAGAAATGGGATAGTATTGCAATGGATTTCGTGATTGGATTGCTAAAGACCCGAAAGGGTCTTGATTCAATATGGGTAATTGTTGATCGACTTACGAAGTCTACACACTTCTTACCGATTAACATAAGGTATTCAATGGAGAAGTTAACCCAGCTATATATTGGTGAGATTATTAGACTGCATGGTATGCCTTCTAGTAATATTTTCGATAGAGATCCGAGGTTTACATCAAGGTTTTGACAAAGTTTTCAAGAAGCAATTAGAACGAAACTTCGTTTGAGTTCTGCTTATCATCATCAAACTGATGCTCAATCGGAAAGGATGATCTAATCATATGAAGATATGCTTAGAGCTTGTGCCTTGGAACAAACTGGAAGTTGGGATGAAGTTTTACCTTTGATAGAGTTCATCTACAACAATAATTTTCACTCGAGCATAGCGATGGCACCCTATGAGGGTCTATATGGACGATGGTACAGAACACCTTTGTGTTGGTACCAAAATGGAGAGCATCTTACGATTGAACCTGATCTTGTGCAACAAACACCAGAAAAGGTCAAGATGATTCAGGAAAAGATGAGGACGGCTTAGAATTGAAAGAAAAGTTATCCAAACAAAAGGAGAAAACCCCTTGAGTTCGAGGAAGGTGAGCATGTATTTTTGAAAGTCACACCTACGTCTGTGATCAGTCGAGTTCTTAAATATAGAAAACTTACTCCTAAATTCATCGGACCTTATCAAATTATTTTTCAAATAGGTCCAGTAGCTTACCAAATAGCTTTTCCATATTTTCTTTCTAACTTTCATAATGTCTTTCATGTATCGTAATTGAGAAAATATATTCCTGATCCAAACCATGTCATAGCACCTAATATAGTACAATTAAAAGAGAATTTCACCTCTGAGACACTTCTTATAAAGATCGAGGATAGGAGAATGAAGCAACTCTGAGGAAAAGAAATTTCATTGGTGAAGGTGATATGGAATAACATAACCGGAGACGCAACATGGGAGTTAGAGGACAAGATGAAGGAACAATATCCACATCTATTCTAAGGTATGACAAAATTTCGAGGATGAAATTTCTTTTTAGAAAGGGAGAGTTGTAACACCCCGAAAATTGCTTGTTTAATGATTTATATTCATTTTATAATATTTATGACTTTTGTGAATTATTTCGGTGATTTTTATTATTTTAATATATTTCTCAATTTACATGTGTGCTGAGCGGAGTCGGAAAAATAAAATATTTTCCCTGAGCTCGAAAAACCTTGGACTATGGAAACAGTGACGGGGGATCTTACTAAACCCGAGGCCGGACACAGTTTATGAAGTTTTGTTTTTCGAGATTTTATCTGATAAATAAAATCGCGGTATATTTTATTATCCGTTGGACAATAAATACTAGTTTTTGTTAACTGTAACTTTTGTCCACTGGATAATAGCTTTAGTAGAGTGTTAGTCTTCTTTTCTAGATAGCACTTTAATGACATCACCAAGATGACATCACCCTTGACTTTTTCAAAAAGTGCACAAAGCTTCTCAAGGAAGCTTTGTATCAAGCTTCTTAAGGAAGCCAATTTTTCTCTCTCCTCCTTTGGAGACCCCACGACAATGAGAGGGAAAGATGACACATATTGTCATTTTTTTACCTAAACACACATTCGCTTTTCACTTTTCAATTTTCTAAAGTTTCTATCACTTTCTCTCTCAACTTTTCCTTTCTCTCACTTTTTCTCTTATGTCCATTTTCTCTCTTCACATCCACGGCCATACAGACCATTGTTAGCCATCCATGCTTGCTTGCTCAACCAACCTTATTTCTTGCATCGACTCATCACCTTGAATCTTTTTCCTTTGTGACTATCACTTGATTCTTTCATGTTCATTTTCTTCCATAAAGCCCTAAACTTGAAGATTTGAGGTAAGGTTCTTGATTTTCTATTTCCCTTCCTTCATTTTCGTGATTCTTGGTCACCTTGGTGATCAAAGACTTCTCTTTTTAAGCTTTGGTTGTTGATTATACAAGTTTGAATATCCTAGGGTTTTGTTGGTGATGGTGGATGAAAATTGCAAGAAGCAACAAGGAGCTTGCCTTTTTCTTGTTGTCTCTTTAGGTAAGAGGGAGATCATCCTCTTCAACCTATCATGGTGGTGAGGAACACATTTTTGTGTTGATAGTGAGGAATCCATAAGAGGGCTACTCATTTTGTTGTATGGTTTTTGGTGATTCTTGATGATTTTGTGTTGGTCTTACCTTGAATGACTTTATTGTTTACTATTGCATATCTTGATGGATTTGGATTGATTGGAATCATGTATGGAAAGCAAGGGCTCTTTGCTCCTTTGTTTGAGGCTCATGGCCAAGCACGCATAAATGGGGTGTCCAAGATCAAAACTTTGTAATAATTTGGGGACTAACTAATTAAGTGATTAATGATGAATGGAATGATGAGAATTTTAGGTTCCTAGCCCCTTTGAGCTCACAGCCCCATAGAGTACCCAGTGGTAAAATTTTGTGGTAAGATGGAAACTTAATTAATTAGATGATTAGATGTTAATTAGGGATTCATAAAATGGAAAGAATAAAGAACAAAATTTTATCCCATAACCTAAAGTGATTTTTGGCCAAAGAAAGAACATTAGTGTGAGTAAGGTTTTGAGAAACTTGAAATAATTACTTTAAGTGAGTTATGTTTAGAACTAAGTAAAGGACTTATTTAATTAGAGTAACAAAGACTGGGTGAAAAAAAATACTAGAAAATTCCCCTAGAGAGGCTTAATAGGAAAAGTGTTGAAGTTGAAGCGTAATTTTATATTAAACCTTGAAAGTATGTCTTCGTAAGTGAGAATTCGGACAATGAATTGTTGTGGGTCCAGAAGTGACCAACGATTTGTTGATAATTAATTTGGCCAATTATGGCGTGTGATTATGGAAAAATTATATTATTGTTGAATATATGTGTATATGCATTGAGTCATCATGCATTGTGAAAGTCTGGTGGAGTGTGTTTGTAAGGCTTTATGCCTAGGAGATGAATCACACCTTAGTGCGGGTGCGAATAGACTAGTGTAGGTCACTGGTTGTTGACCTTGGGGGCATCGGGGTGCGAGTATCTCACAATGGGCAGTTGGTAGCTCCTCTGTGTTGTGGGACAGACCGATGCAAGCACACCGACGATCCGAACTAAGACACTATCATATATCGCGATATTGTGAAGAATGTCTTGTATAAGCCATGTTGCGCAATTTGTTAATATTGAAGCACTTGATTTGAGGCTAACGAGTTATAAACATGTCTCCTTGATCATTCTCTCCGATGTCGTGCTTAGCTCTATGGGGTCGGATTTTGGTACCTTGTGCATGTGCATAGTCGGTCAAAATTTTTGCTTGGCAACAAAGTATATGATTATGAAATTGTTTCTTTTACTGATATTATGACTGCCTGGATTATTAAATTGTTCATTCTTGGAATCTTGATACTGCTTTTATTTTTGTTGTGTTGTTTGGCATTATGTGCCATTTCTGTTTCTTACTGCCATAATTGGTAATGATGTTGGATATCTCACCTCTTTACTTTATTATTCTGCATATATCTAGGCTTCTTCAAAGACCAAGGCGCGATAGAGCCTGAGTTTCCTAGTTTTTGGTCAACCTAGTTTTCTGTTTTGTGATGGCATCCCATGTAACACCCCAAATTTTACTACATTACGGTATTGTCTGAATTTTACTATTTTATGTTTTCTGTGTGCTGTAAAATTATTTTGACTATTTTGTGATTATATTTCATTGTTGTGTGTGATTTACTCCGGGTCAAGAAAATAAAAATTTTCGAGTAGGGAAAAATCTTTACCTGACTATTCGAAGCTGGGGGATCTTACTAAATCCAATTCTAAGTGATACATGTATTAATCTTTTAATTTTTAGAAATTATCTGTGAAATAAAAATATACTGTATTTTTATTTTACAGTGGACAAATATTTACTGCTTTGTAAACAACAATGTTCTGTTCATTGGGTAATAATTTTTGTAGCTATTGTCTAGAAAATATTTTCTGTGAACCAATAGGATTTAGTCAAAATAAATGACTTGAATTTCTAAACCAATAGGAAGAAGTCAATAAAAATGATCGGGCTAGTTAGATTTGTAACTAGAAAACCTAACTAAGTTAGCCTATATTCTATGTAGCAACTAAATGGAATGAAACTTGGTTAGCTTTTCCTTTGAAACCATAGTTAGGAAGCTTCACCATTCTTCTAGACATTGGTGATTCACACCCAAGTAACTAGGAGATCAAACTAGGTTAGCTTGGTTTCATTAGAATCAAAGGAAACTTAACTAGAATGGCTTAAGCCTAACTAGGAAACTAAAATGAATCAAAACTTGGTTTGCTCTCCCAAATAAGCAATTCGGCCAAGACACTTCAAGAAGGTTCAAGAAATTTGATGACTTGATTCTCTAAGCCAATAGGAAACAAGCTTGGAGGCAAAGCTTAGAAGATCAACCATTGATCTCATCTAAGGCCATTAGGAGGTCTTGAGTGGTCAACCAAAGTGGCCACCTCCTTTGGAGCTCCACGGCCAAAGGCTTTAGGAAGTGGTTGGAAGGCATTTTGCTAAGTCACTTCATCTTCATCCATTCTCTAAAGAAAGCAAGTTCATCAAAATTCTCTTCTTTTCTCCTTTGTGAAGCTCACGGCCATCACACCATTTCCATACCTCCACTCTTCTAAAATTTCTTCCAACTCCATTTCTAAAACCTAAACATCATTCTAAACATCTTTTATGTTGTAAGTTTCTTCAAATTCATCCTTTTAGTGCTTGGAAAACAACTTTGAAGTTTCTTCCATACAAGGTTAAAATCCTTGTTTCTTATTTCTAACTTGATTCTTGAAGTTCAAAGCCATGATTGATCCATGGTTTTTCTTTTTCAACCATAGTTTATGACTTTGTACATTATTTAAGTTTGCTAGGGTTTTCTTTGGAGCTACACGAAATCCATAGGATCGAGCTAGAAGGGCTTTTGTCTTCCTTAGAGGTAAGAGGGAGATTTAATCTCATCAACCATGTATTGGTGGTGAGAAAATGGATGTGTTTATGGTGAAGAATCCATAAGGATTCATTCACTTGGTTGTTTAAAGTTTTTCCTATTTGTGAAGATTTTTGTTTGCAAGCACGGCTATAGCTTTAATATATTTTGGTATGTGTTATGAAGGCATGATAGTTATTGTAAGATGTGAATAATATGTTGAGGAATTGCACGAGTGTTCCAAAGAACACATGAAGCTCACGACTTCACCACCACAAAAAGAACCAAGATGTTCTAAATTATTTTCTGATCATGGATTAGGTGATTTAACAATAATAAATTGGATTAAGATTTTTTATAAAGAGATTAGGTGATGGAGAAATAAGTAAATATGATTTATAAAGCATAGAATGATTTTTGGCCAACATGCCTACTTATGATGTTTCTAATTCAAAATTATTTCCTAAGCATGGATTTATATAAAGTAAAGAGGACTCAATTTCAATGGATTTTTGAGAATAAAATAAATGAAATTATTTTAGAAACTTAATTAGAGAAATTAAGTAAGGATGATAAATAAAATAAACACTTGAAAAGTACTAACGTAAAGCTCACCCTTTGGGTTTTGAAGCGCGTTGGCAAGTTTCGAGATGTAAATGTTGGTTATGACTAAGAAAGGTAATTTTTAAAGGAAACAATAGAAAATAGTACTTAAAGGATTTTCAAAAGGAAATGCTGTAAATAAAGCTAGAAATAAATATATAATGGAGAAAGTTTCAAAATATAATTTAGAACATAAAGAAATATTTTACGTAGTTGAAAAATATTAGAAATACCTTACGCGTATTTAAAATAATGATTTTTAAACTACGCGATTGAGAAAACGATTTAAAAACGTTACGTGATTGAGAAAATGATTTAAAAACACTACGCGATTTCAAAAATGTTGAAAAATATTTATTCAATTTAAAAATGTTGGAAAAAGGTGACGCGATTGTGAAAATGCGATAAAATATTTACACGATTGAGAATAACAGTAGGTTACTGTCAGGTTAAAGCGGTGGACCCGGATATGTTGAAAATGGTACTATCAAGTGGTGGCGTACGATTATGGAAAATAATGATAACATTGTTATTTATGTATTTTGGCTCATGCACATGCATAGAAAAATGTGTCAATTTGGTTGAAATTGGTAAGTTGTTGATGAGATGAATTACACCGTAGTACGAGTGCGATAGGCATAGTGTAGTTCATTGAGTGAACTTTGAGGCGTTAGTGTGCGGAGGATTCCACATATGGACAGTTGGTAGCTCCTTTGGGCCGTGGTAACGGGCAACGCACTAGCGATCTCAACAAGCACTATTCTTAATCACGATCTAGTGAAGACTGTCTGGTGTAATGCCTGTTGTACACGATGTTTTGACTGTGTAATACTTGGCTGGGGCAGCCGGAGCTACAGACAGAACTTTCAGATCATTCTCTCTGATGTTTGTAGTTAGCTCCATGGAGTATGAATGAGTCTATGTACATTTATATATATGGTCTGCATCTTGATGTGATTATTTATATTTGATCTGAGATATTATGTATAATGGGGAGGAAATGTGAAAAAGCTATGAACTTTACCTTAAAGTATCCAGCTTTGAAGCTTGATGGAACAAAATGAAAATGGTAGATTTTGGTGATGGTCACAACATGAAAGTTGCTTAGAATGGTGTCTAGATTCAAGATCAAGAGTTAGTTGGAATTAAAGAAGATGGATGAGTGGTTTAGAGGGGTGAGGCCATGAGCTTCACAAGGATAAAGGTGAGAGCTTTTTACTTTGTCTCTTTGATAGGAATGAAAAGATGAACAAATGAGTAGTTGAGTGAGGTGAGGTGAAGGGTTTGGCCTGCTTCAAGCCTTCATGGTTGTGGGGTTGGAGAGGGAAGAGGAGAGGAGAAGAAGAGAAAGTTGAGAGAAAAAGATGAAGATGGGAAGTAGAGAGAGAAAGTGTCTTGGAAACTTTTGAAAGAAAGAATGAAAATGATAAATGGAATAAGCAAATTTTGGCTCCCCAAAAAGTGCCCAAACCGTGGAAACAAGGAGAGAGAGGAGGGAAAAGTGAGCTCCTTGCATGCTTAGGAAATTTCTAGGAAGTTTCCTCTAAAGTTTCTTCAAGAAGCCAAAGCTCACCTTTTTGAAAAAGTTAAGGTGATGTGACATAAAGTAGAGTTCATTTGGATAAGGTATAGGATTTCTACTACAAGTTATTATGCAATGGACAATTGTTATAGATAGCAAAGCTAGTATTAATTGTCCAACGGATAATAAATTGTATAGTGATTTTTATTTTTATTTGATAAAAATCTCAAAAACGTGAACCTCGTAAATTGTGTTTGGCCCCGGGTTTAGTAAAATCCCCCGTCGACGTTTCCACAGTTCAAGGTTCTCAGGGAAAATATCTCATTTTCCCGGCTCCACTCAGGGTGCACACAAAATGAGAAATAATATTAAAATATTTCACGCTCTCAGAAAAATCCAAAAAACTTCACTAAAATCATAAATGTTATAAAACGACTATTTATCATAAAATTATTAATTTTCGGGGTGTTACAGTTGCCCTTGTCTATTAGGCACTATTGGGGTGGATGTTTTCATGCCCCTAGTGAGCTTAGTAGTGTGTCGACAGCACAGACTCCTATCCGTAGAGCTTCACGACATCCGGGGTTTCTGTCTTCTGATTATCTACTTGAGGAGGATCCTTTAGAGGATCAGAACTTCTAGATGTGCACTTGGGCTAGTTTATATTTTGTGATGAGCTAAACAATTTACTGTTTTATTAAATATTTTATAGTATGTAAATATTTGTATCTTTAAAGACAAAATCATATGTATAATTATGATGTGTATTTAATAGTTTGTTTTATTTCATGTTCTGTTTATTTTATTTAGTGATATAATGTACAAAAAAGAAAATTTTTACAACTTATATTATTATACGTTAAGAAATGATTTATAACTTAGGTAAAGTTTATTATATTCATCATAAATGTGATATCCTACGGAGGGTGTTACATCCCGGTGATATTTTCTAGGGTATGCCAGACTGAGGTTTCATGGAGGCATTGACTGTTAGCACGTCGACTTGAACACCGAGCATTTCATTTACGTGGGAGATGTGACTGTATCTTTGGCCTGGGGTCGTTATGATCCACCTATTTTCTCTTTTGATGTTGTTGTATTGTTGTAGTTCTACATGCCAATACATGAGGTGCGGGGTGATCGCGAGTATGCCCCACATAAGGATTCGTTCCTATCCTCTACACGAGCCCCTGCTCGTGAATCTGTTGCTCCTGTGAGGATTTCCTCTTCTAAGGAGGACCCTGAGGAGGACCCATCTGAGGGTCCTTCTCAGTAGTTGTTGGGGGCATGATACTTTTGTAGCCTTGATGGCTGTCTATCTATATCTTTTTGGGCATGTAAAGCTTCTGCTTTCTTTTGCTAAAACTGTTGGTGTATCTAAATACTTATCTCATGTATCTTTTGTATAAATGTATGGTTTGATCTTTATGTTAATTTTCGTTAAGTTTATGTTTTTTCCTTACAAAAAAAAAAGATTTCCAAGTTATCATATACTTTATAAATGAACAGGTCACTATCTATATATATATATATATAAACTGGGTCTTAGTGTTATCTTTTGAGTTTTGTTTTTGGTGCGACACCCTTCCGAAGGGGGCATTACATTAGAAGTTGAAAATCCTGAATTAGCTAAATCTGAGTGTTTTTAGCAGATCAGGAATTATCTGTTATGGCCTAAAGGTCTTATAAGTCTATTGCCTTTTTCTTTTAAGTCTTCATTCACGGTTTCTTTGGCTGCAAATCAGAAACAGAAAACATGAGAAAGCAAAGGAAAGAAGAAGAAAGAAAGGAAGCAAAGACCAAGGAAGAGGAAGAGAAGAAAAATAAGGAAATAAAGGGAATCTCTAAGAGCCAAGCTCAAGCTTGTAGATGGATCATCTTAGCTACCAAAGGTAGGGGTTTATGACTTCTATTCATCTCTTTTCTCTATTCTCTTCATGTATGCACCTAAACAACCTAATAGGGCAAATTGAGTTCTAGATGAGTTTAATGTTTTTGGTTTGCTTGAATATGTTTCTTAGGTCATTTATGACTTGTTCATGTCATAAACTGATTTTAGAAGCCTAGAACAATTCTTTTAGACCATTGATGCTCATTTTGGGGTTTAGGTCAAGCTTGTTGGTTCTTGGTTCATGAATCCAAACCAATAGGTTTAAGATGGTGATTAAAGTTTCCTATATGTTAATGAACTAGTTAGGGAATTACGATTACCAAGAAACTGATTGAAAACGGCCAAAATCAAGAAATTGGACTAATGGAATAGTACCACGCTGCAAAAATATGCAGAATGTTGCATTCTATCATGGGTGCCACGGCGTGGGAAGAGTGGCACCACGGCTGTCTGCCCTAAAACCAGAAAAATGGTTTTTTTTTCACCATTTGACGTGCTGCCTTTGATGGATCCATATGTATATGTTTCCTAAGTATGTTGAGGCATTAATAGGGGTATTTTTTCATAGGGAAACTATTACCTAGAGTTGAGAGAATTGTTTAAGTTTTTAGTTATCTAAGAACAAGAGAATGACATAGAAGATGTCAAGCATGTTAAGAGAGGTAGTCCAACAAAGAGGATGATTCATTTGATATGCATATGTTAGAACGAACTTTAAAGCAACCATGAGCAAGAGTTTGCTATAGAAAAGTGTCTTTCACCTATGGTAATTTGTTGTTACTTAGTTTCACTAGAGATGTGATGATGAATGGTGTTTGATACAAGTGTACTAGGATGGACTAATAGTATTCACTCTAGTAAGTATGAGAAAGGTGTGAACCTTAAGAAATCCAAGAATAGTGGATTACCTTGGGAAGGTACTTAGAACTTCACTACAAGAAATTCGCAAAATAGCAACGAAATTTGCGAGGAGATTAACGAGGAAATTATGAGCCCTCGCTAAATTTCAAAAATAAATTCAAGGGAAAAATGACGAGTTAATAGCGAGGAAAAAATTTCCTTGCTAAAATTAGCGAGAGAATTGCGAGAGAAGAATTTTCCTCGCCAAAATTAGCGAGAGATTATTTCCCTCGCTAAAAGCTTAGTAAAAACATAGTAAATAAAGAACCCGCCTTCCCACTTTGCCATTTTTCATTCTTTTAGTTTTGTGTTAGCGCCTCACTCTGCTATTTCCAATTTTGAACCCTAGCAGAGCAGCACAACCGCTCGCCTCACTCACATTGCTCGCTCGTCTGCTCCCTCCATCCTCTCGGTCACTCGCCCACTCGCTCGTTCGTTCTCTACCTTTTCTCTCGTTCGTTCGCTCATGTTATTCCCTCTCACTGGTTTGTTCTCGCTGACGCTCATCTGATTTGTTCTTCCTTCTTTTTTGTTTCTTTGATTCTTATTTTCTCTCTCTCATCTCTGTGGGTGCTGGAACAGAGAGAATAGGAGCAGCAGTGGAGAAATTTGAGGAACAGAAACAAGAGAGAAAATTGGGAGAGGGAGGACGTGAAAGGGAGAAAGAAAGGAACCAAGAAAGAAGCAAGAACCTAGACATAGAAGATGAGGTAGGGGGTTTTATTGCTATTTTTGTTCTATTTGTTTTGAAAATTTCTATTTTGATAAAGATTTTGAAATGGAAATGGTTGTTTATATGTTGATTGTGGTTTGAGAAATTAGTTCTTTGATTTAATTCCTAGTGAATATTGAGCTTAGAAAATGGGTTAAAACCCCTAATGAAAATTTTTGTTTTGGAACCAGTGAATTATTTTGTTTGTAAAACATAGAGGCCTGGATCTGTTTTAAGTGTTTGGTTTTATTCTCTTTTGGATTTTGTTTTCTTCATCTGTTTTGGCTGGGATGGTTTGTTATGTTCAGGTTGGTCTTATAATTAGTAAAGGAGGAGAACCAATAAAGAATATGCAAGCTTCGACTGGAGCAAGAATTCAGGTTTGCCCTTCTAAGTGTTGTTGTCTTTCATTGTGCATTGGATACTAGATGCTAAATACTTTTTATCATTATTTTTCATCTGGCTTTTGCCATAGCTTTGTGACTATAATCATAGCTGGCTCTGAAGATACGAAATTCCCATTTATTATTGTTGTTTATTGTTCATAATGTGTTGTATATTTTTTCAGGTGATTCATCTTCATCTTCCCCCAGGTGACACATGCACAGAAAGAACATTAAAAATTGAAGGAACATCTTAACAAATTAAGTCTGCAAAACAATTGGTTAATTAAGTCATCAGTGGTGAGGTTTGTTCAGTACACAACTCTTTGTTGGATTTGGCCTTGGTTAGCATGTTTTGCTTGCCATGTGCCAAGTCTAATTTACTTTAAAAGATTTATTTTCATGGGCACCATGTATTTTCTATATGTAATATGTTTAATCATTATGTAAGATGGTTGAGTTTGATTATACTAGATGAATTTATGTTTGGATTAATGTCTTTACTTACTGATTAATAGATGGATACTATCCTGCTATGAGTGCCAGTGAGTCTTTATTAATTTGTTGCAATCTTAAAACTTAAAACTATACCTGATGATTCATGTAATCATGCTACTTAAGTTTAGGTCTAATTTCTTTTTCTGTGGTGATTGCTTATGTTCATTTATTTCAGGGGTAAAAATTATAATTTTCACTTTTGTAAAGTATTTGTTAAAGCCTGGACCCCTTGAAATGGTTTAGCTGCAAGTTTAGGTGTAATGAAATGGCAATATCTTCATGGCTAATATATTGTCTCTAGAGAGTGGTATCTGTAACACCCTAATTTTAGGATAAATGACCGTTATGTCCTGATTGTACTGTTTTATGTTTTTCTATGTGATATAAAATTTATTTGACTGTTTTGTGTTCATATTTGAGTGTTTTGTGTGATTTGCTCCGAGTCAGGAAAATAATAATTTCCGAACCGGGGAAATCTTATTTTAATTATTCGGAGCCGGGGGATCTTACTAAACCTAAATCCGAGTAATACGTGTACCGATCTTTTAATTTTTAGGATTTAACTGTGCAATAAAATAATTTTATATTATTATAATATTATTTTATTAGTCAGTACAAATAAACGGTAATGGACCCGAAAATAACTGTGGGACCCACTTTTGGTTTGTAGGACCCACAATTGCTTTGCGGGACTCACGTTTAGAGAAAGTAGTCAATATTAGTGGCTTGATTTATTTTAAGCCAATAAGAATTAAGTCAACAAGGAGGGCTTGACTTGATTTACACCGCTGGATGAAAAAGGTTGAGTTTTGAATATCAACCGTTGATCTAATCTATGGTTGTAAAGAATGAACTTAGTGATGAAGGCTTGAATACCCACCATTGATTTAATGGACGGTGGAGATTGGTCTTACAAAAATGGTTAGATTCAATTGTGACCATTGGATGTGAAGAATGTAGAGAAAATCTTGACCCTTTATCTTTGAAGATGAATCTAATGGTTAGAATTTCATGGAAATAAGATCTAATGGCTTAGATTTGATCATATCACTACCTAATATCAACCATTGATATGATCAATGGCTCTTAAAGCTTGGATTATAAGAATGTTAATTAATTAGTAATGTAACTAATTAATTTAATTAAGTTAAGATAAGTATGCTTAGAAGCTTAATGGGATTAGTAGCTTAATTAATCACCATTAGGGAGGAACATTGAAGAACACATGATATTGCATGTGACTAGGCTTATGACAAGGCTTGGATTAGCCAATGGAAGACAAGCTTGGTGATCAAGTTTTGATCTCAACCTTTGATGAAGTCTAAGGCTTGGATGGAGTCTTGGAAGTCAAACAAAGTGACCACCTTTCTCTTCATTGAACTCCACGGCCAAGCTAGGCAAAGGAGACAATTTTCACTTCATTTCCATCTTTGCTATCACACTTTCTCTCTTCTCTCTCTTCAAACACAAAAGCTCACCATTGTTGTTCTTTCTTGAGACCATTCGGCCAAACCATATACACCACCATCCAACCACCCAAAATTTTATCTAACCTACTTTCTTAACTCTAAACACAATTCTAAGAACATCTCTAGTTGAGAGTTCTTCCAAAATCTATCATCTTGAACTTAGAAAATCACTTTGGAGATTTTTCCTAGAAGGTGAAAATCCTTATTTTTCATTTCTAACTTCTTTTTCAAGGTTCTAAGCCATGATTTATCCATGGTTTATGTTTTTCTCTTATAGTTATAACTTGTAGAAATTTATTTGAGTATGTTAGGTTTTTGAAGGAGATCACGAAATCCATAGAAAGGAGTGAAAGAGGTTTTTTTGTCTTCCTTAAAGGTAAGAGGGAGATTTAATCTCATCAACCATGTGTGGTGATGAGAAAATGGACTTGTATGTGTGTGAAGAATCCATAAGGATTCACTTGTGTTGATTGTTTAAAAGCTTTCCTACTTGTGTTTGATATTGGTTGTATGCATGTCTACAAGCTTCAAAATATATTGCATGTGTGAAATATTGCATGATTATTACTTAGGATGTGATTAACATGTAAGGTTTGCATGAGTGTTCCAAAGAACACATGAAGAGGCTCACGGCCTCAACCAAGAAAAGAGAACCAAAATGTTCTCAACCATTTTCAAAAGGAAGGACTTAATGGAACTAGGATAATGAATGAATTTCAAAGTGTTTTAGAAGAAGAAAAATGATCCAAAGATCAAATGCCAAGAATTTAGCAATTTTGGCCAACATGCCTAGTAAATGTGTAATCAATATAAATTTATTTTCCTAAAGTGTGAACTTAATGTTTTACCTAAAAAGAATGCAATTGTAATGGATTTTCAAGATTTAAAGAAGGAAATCAACTTTTATTATAAATATGACATAGAAGAAAAATGAATCAAAACCTTTGAAAAATGCTTACTTTTGAATTTTTAAAGTATAATGATAATTACTAAAGTGGATTTAGTAATAATAAACTAAGTAAACGATATTTAGAGGAAAAACGTAGAAAGTACAATTTTAATAGATTTTATAGACAAAATGCTGTCAAAATTTATTAAAAATAGACAAATAAAATATAATGTTTCATAATATATTTTATAAAGTAAGAAAAATTATTCTACGTAGTTTTAAAGTAGTGAAAATAGCTTACGTAGTTTTAAAACGAAGATTTTAAAGCTTTTTGGTTAAGAAAACGATTTAAAAATCTTACGCGATTGAGAAAACGATTTAAAAATGTTACGCGATTTTAAAAATAGCAAAATATATTTACGCGATTTAAAAACATTTGTAAAAACGATGGAATTGTGAAAATGCGATAAAATTTCTACGCGATTAATTAGAACAACGAGTTTTTATTGTCGGGCCAAAGTGGTGGACCCGGATATTTTTGAGATGCGGTACTGTCAGGTGGGACGTACTGTATTTGAGATTTTTGCCATTGAGAGCATTTGCGTAAATATGAGAATATTTTGAGACTAAGGGTAATTTGGTAATTATGATTTTTATTCATGCATTGAGTTGTGTCAATTTAGTTGATAATTGGTGATTTGATTGACGAGGTGAATTACACCGTGTTGTTGGTGTGATAAGCGTAGTGTGGTTCATTTCTTTGTATGAACTTGGAGGCATTAGTGTGCGGAGTATTCCACATGTGAACGGTTGGTCGCTCCTCTGGGCCGTGGTAACTGGCAACACAATAGTGATCTCGACACGCACTATACTTAATCAAGATTTTGTAAAGTCTATTTTAGTACAATGCCTGTATTTATACAATGTTTGGACTGTGTGCTACTACACGATATTGGACAGTGGGCTATAGACACAACGTTAGACAGTGCAATTGTTTGGTTAGGCAGCGTGAGGTCTTTGCGGGTCATTCTCTCTGATATCTGTGTCTAGCTCCATGGAGTAGGAATGAGTCGCATTTCATTTGCATTTATGTCATACATCAAATCATTATTGTTTATGATATTGCATGATACTGTTGTATTGAAATTTTTGTGTTAAATTGTACTATTATTTAAACTATTGTTGCATACTTTATTATATTAAACTGTGATATCTGTTGTATTGTCGTTTTCTTATTTACCTTGCTGGTATTGATGTATGATTATCTCACCTCTCTATATGTACTGTTTTCTGTATTATTAAATTATATCATAAAAGAGTTTAAGGAAGAGGATCAGCCTCTTGATTGTGTGTATCTTAAGGAGGAGGAGGAGCAGCAGCAGACGGGTGATCAGTTTGACGAGGGCAAACCTTCCGATCATCCATATCCATTGGACTGATTTGATTCGAGGATGGCTTTGCCAGGATTTCTTGGTTTCATGAGACTTGAGTTTCACGGAGGTTCAGAGGCCTGGCGATTGCTTGAAGACAGAGGATCGGTTGTCTATGAGAGATGGTTGACTGTGTCCCTACGATCAGAGTTTGATGGGGAACCTGCTCTTACTACTACTCTGTATTTGCATTTAGAGTTGTCGCTGACTATTAGGCGTTATTGGGGAGGAATTTTCCATGCGCCTAGTGAGATCAGTAGTGTATCGACAGCACGGACTCGTGTCCGTATAGCATCGAGACATCCTGGATACCTATCACCTGAAGTTTCATCTGAGAGTGATCCTTCAGAGGGTTAGGGATCTATGATGTGCACTTGGGCACTTTTTGGATATAGTATTGTATATTAACTCTTTACTGTTTTGTTTAAATACTTTGTAGTTGTATATTATTTGTACTACCTAAAAACAAAATCATATGTATATTATGTGTGTGATGACAATTTGCTTTACTTTATGTTCCATATTATTTTATTCAATAATATTCTGTATAAAAAGGAAAAAATTTTACAACCCATATTATTTATGTAACAAATGTTTTACAACTTGGGTAATATTTTATTTATCTTTCTTTCATTGCATCATAAATGTGACATCAACACAAGGGTGTTACAGTATCTATATTGGGTTTCTGTTACTATATTCTTATCAGATGCAGAAGACTATAGTTTCATTTCCTTTATTAGTTTTCTAGCTCCATCTTTGTTACTGTGCTAGAAGCTTTCAAGTTATATATTAGGCATTTTGTTGATTAATGTATGTCATTTTTATTGCCCTATATGCTCTATTAGGCATTTGAGATTGCTATTTGCCAGTTATATAGAGTACAATCATACTTGTAGAACTTACAAACTGCTTCAACTATTTATTCCTTGTCTAGAGATTTTGGAGATGTACTGAAATTTACTCCTTGTAACTAGTGCAGTCAGTGATATTTACCCTAAATTAAGTGCTAGATTTCTGAGTGTGACGTGATTATGTTTTTGCACATTTACATGATATTGTCCACTTGAAAGGCCTTATAAATGATACCATCTATGGGTTAGTCATTTAAGCTGCTATAGTTATTGGTTTGAAGTTATTAACTTTTATATTGTAATAACATTTATGTTGGTCTTGATCTGCCTTGATTTTGTTCCCTAGGATGTGATAGCAACTAAAGGAAATGAATTTGAGGATTACTTTTTGAAGTGTGAGCTGCTTATGGGAATATATGAGAAGGGTTTTGAAAGGCCTTCTCCTATCAAAGAAGAAAGCATTCCAATTGCTCTTACTGGTAGTGACATTCTTGCTAGGGCTAAAAATGGAACAAGCAAAACAGTTGCATTTTGCATTCCTGCATTTACAAAATTTGTAAATTCCTTTAAACAAATTAATATCTTATTGATAAGTTATCATTTCTCTTGAATAGTTATTTTTTACTTGGATATGAATTAGATTTTGTGTTGCCAAAGTTAGTTGAAAATAGTAATGATATTTGTTTGGTGGCATTGTTGAAATTCCTTTGTTCTTCGAACTCACCCACCTTTCTTTCTTTCATTTTTTTTTTGTTGTTGTGTTTGGGAGTAGTGAGGGAATAGCGAGGAAAATTAGCGAGGGAAAGTAGCAAGGGAATAGCGAGGGAAAGTAGGGAGGCATTAGCAAGGGATTAGCGATGGATAAATTTTTTTAACTGTGACTGGAATTAGCGAGGAATTAGTGAGAGCTTAGTGATGGATAACTTTAGAGACGGAATAGTGACGGGATTTCCCTTGCTATTTTGCGAGGGAACACATGCACCATTTTTATAAAATTTGTGAGGGATTAACGAGGAATTTGCAACGGATTAGAGAGAGAATTATTCTGTCGCTAATTAACAATGAAAAAAAAGCAACGAATGTTTCCCCCGCTAATTCGTCGCTAATCCCTGGCAAAAATGTTTTGCGAGGGAATAACGACGGATTAGCGAGGGATATTTTCCCTCGATAATTTGTGAAGTTCTTGTTGTGCTTTAACCAACAAAGAGTTGCAAGCAAGAATCACTCTTGCATTAGATTCACTTGAGTGGAGATAAGGTTGTGTATTAGTTCCAAGGAGGGAATGTTTATGTACTAAGTCTCTAGTTAAGTGGGACTTTATGCATTGCTAAATACACAATAAGATGAATTGTGACTAATAAGTTATCATAATCATAAGGTATAGCAGAAATGTGCAATAACTCCTTTATTAGCAAAGATGAGTTAGAATTGCAAGATAAAGAGGATTCCTTAAATACAAATGAAAGTATGGAAGTTTAAGTCCTTAAGCATTCCCTGAGTTAGGAATAACTAAAGAGGTATCTGAAACTTTAAGCGCTCTAGTGTAGCATAGGTTACTACTAGAAGTGTGATGGAAAGGAAAGCTAGGTACAACTAGGATAGGTATGTTATACTTATCTAGATGCTTGAATTACTCGCTTGTGATTAGAGTTGAGTTAAGTATGCAAAGTTTTAGAGAAATGCTCATTTATTTCCTCAAGTAAGGTTGAATGAGGTATTAGCTAAGATAGACTCTTTCACTAGGATGAGTTGAGTCTATAGGAATGTTAAGATGGTGTTTAAGTAAGAAATAAACATAATACTATGTTTTTCACACACTAGTTAGTTAATATAGTATGTATGTGAAGAGTAAGAACCTTAGTGCAACCAAGATTAGTGGTTTGCCATAGGTGAGTACCTAACACCTCAACAACATAGTGTTGCATTAGAAATCACTTAAGAGATAGGAGTGACGAGGTGGTGTCTAGGTACAAGTATGGGGAATGGTCTGGTAATGTTTACCTGAGAATGTAACTTTATATGGCGCAAGGTCATTTAGCTAAGAAGGAAAGAAATCAGAGAAGTTCCTAAGGGGACAGTATTTCTAACCACCGGCTAAGGTTACATGTAATGCGAAAATTTATATTTCTTATCTATAAGGGGGTAAACATAAGAAACCAAGATTCCTAAGTACACAGGTCTATGAATCAGTTCATAACAAACTTCTTTATTTTTAACATAAACTTCTGCATGTATTTCCAAACAAAACCCTACATATGCCTTTTATCCACACACTCTTAGGATCTTCTTAGACATATTCATATTACGTATCATTCTCATTGCATTTATGGATAGTTGTATGGGCATTGTCTGTCACTGTTGGTATTTACAGCTGTATGAGCATTGTATATATTAATAGTGTGTAGGCTATTGGTTGATATCACACTATTAGGTAGTGTGCAGCTATAAAAAGAGGAGGAAACTCCTATGTTAGAAGTTATAGCAATTGTTATATAATTGTTATATACAATGTTGTAGTTAACTAGTATTGGAACTGCTTTTACTGAGAATGTTAATTCTCACCCCGTTTGTTCTTCCATATAAATCAAGATACAAACCTTGTTAAGGGAATAAAGGTAAAGCATGAACATTAGTATAGTTTTATATGCTTCAGTATACAAAGCTTATGTATAAGTTTATATTTGCTTTGTACATTTTGAATGGTATGTATTACAATAAGCCCTTTTGTGGCTAAGTTTGTATATATATGTATGAGGTTTAAGTTTTTTCGCAATCTTTTAAGCTTTCTGTGATTACTCAGTTATGATTATAGATATATGTCATTAGTTAGTTACATAGAGCTGACGTTTCTAGTACCGTTATCTTTATATATCGTTGTGTAACTATGAAATATCCAGATATCTATATTAGGATGTTATATACCAAGATTTAAAAGAGTTGT
Source organism: Ormosia emarginata (assembly GCA_029884605.1). Classification (NCBI taxonomy): domain Eukaryota; kingdom Viridiplantae; phylum Streptophyta; class Magnoliopsida; order Fabales; family Fabaceae; genus Ormosia; species Ormosia emarginata. The sequence goes on from JAQQTP010000037.1 coordinate 3,791,054, forward strand.
TTTGGTGGCCAAGTATGAAGAAAGAAAAAGCGGAGTTTGTGTCTAGGTTTTGGTGTGCCAAAAAGTTAAGTTAGAACACCAAAAACCTTTAGGACCTCTCCAATCTTTAGCAATTCCTGAATGAAAGTGGGAGAACATCACAATGGATTTTGTGACAGGTTTTCCCAGAACTCAGTTAGGACTTGATGCAATTTGGGTCATAGTGGATAGACTGACCAAGTCTGCCTACTTCTTGCCAATGAGAATGAACTACTCCTAAGATAAATTACCCCAGTTATATTTACGAGAGATAATTAGGTTGCATGGAGTTCCCCTCAGTGTAGTTTCAGATAGAGATCCTAGATTCACATCAAAGTTTTGGGGAGCCATACAAAAGGCTTTCAGGATTAGGCTAAGTCTCAGCACAGCATATCATCCACAAACAAATGGACAGTCAGAAAGAACTATCCAAACCATATAGGACATGCTTAGAGCATGTATTTAGATCAGTAGGGTAGTTGGGATAGGCTCTTATCTTTAGTAGAGTTTGCTTACAACAACAGTTATCATACCCATGCAGGAATGGCACCATATGAGGCATTGTATGGTAGGAAGTGTAGGTCCCCTATACGTTGGTATAAGGTTGGAGAGAAAGCTATTCTAGGATCTAAATTTGTACAACAAACTTCATATTAGATCAAAGTAATTAGGGACAAGATGACTATAGCTCAAAGTAGGCAAAAGAGTTATGTTGATAAAAGGAGGCGACCTTTAGAGTTTGAAGAGGGTGAGCATGTTTTCTTGACAGTCACTCCTATGACTAGAATTGGTAGAGCATTGAGAATAAGAAAGTTAAATCCTCGTTTCATTGGTCCTTACCAAATTCTAAAAAGAGTTGGACCTGTAGCTTATCAAATAGCCCTTCCCCCCAGTTTGTCAAACCTTCATGATGTCTTTCATGTGTCTCAACTCAGAAAATACAATCTAGATCCTTCACACATCATAAGAAATGAATCTATACAGTTAAGAGATGATTTGTCTTATATAGTGAAACCAATGGGGATTGTAGACAGAGGGGTCAGAGAGCTCAGAGGTAAACAAATTCCTCTAGTCAAGGTCTTATGGGGTGAGGTAGGCACAGAGGAGGCTACCTGGGAGCTAGAGTCTTGTATGCAGCTAGATTATCTGGAGTTATTTTTATGAGGTAAGCAATTTTGGGGATAATTTTTTTTAAAAAAAGGGAGTAATGTAACAACCCCTTTTTTGCATGTTAGACTAGTTTATGGTTACAAAAGGTAGCATAATACTTGTTTTACATGATTGTTTATTTTTATGACAAACTGAGTTAGTTTAGGCACTTAGTTGCAACTCAGAAGTTGAAAAGTAACTTAAAATGATCAGATAGTAGCATAAATTGCTAAGTTGATGGAAATAAACCTAGAGAGTTTGTTTCTAAGTCACAAATAAGCTAAGTAAGGTAAAGTAAAAATTTGAGAACAATCGAAGTCAGTTTTGTATTTTTAGGCATACTGGTTTTGCTTTTAATGCCAGATTGACTCCCAACAGATATGAAAAAAATATGATAATAGTGAAACAATAATTTTGATGAATCTTAGTATTTATTTCAAAGTTGTTGGAAGCTCGAAAACTTGATTTAGCTAAATTTAAGTATTTTTAGCATATTATGAAGTATCAATGTTAAATTTAAATGAAAACAAGTCAAATGGGAATAACCCTATAATTGACTTAAGCTTTCACGATATTTTATTCCACTTCATTCATTTCTCCTTCACGAAAATAGAAAACAAAAGGGCAGCAGAGAAATAAGGAAGAAAAGAGGAGAAAACCAAGGAAGAAGAAGAGGAAAGGAGCAAGAAAACTAAGGGCAAAGACCCACCACTGTAACAGAGATAAGGAGTTTTATAGGCTTAGCTAGGTACTATAGGAGATTCAGTAGTGGATTCTCTCAATTAGCACTACCTTTGACAAGATTAACTAGCAAGGGTAGTAGTTTTGAGTGGACTCAAGAGTGTGAGGATAGTTTCCAAAAGCTTAAGATGAGGTTAATTACTACACCAATGTTAGTGGATCCAGATTTGTAGGAGAGTTTTGAGGTGTTTTTGTGATGCTTCGAAAATGGGTTTAGGATGTGTTCTGATACAACATAGGCGACTAGTTGCTTATGCATCAAGGCAGTTAAGGCCTCATGAGGAGAACTATCCCACTCATGATGTGGAACTAGCCACAGCAGTGTTTGCCTTAGAGATTTGGAGGCATTATCTTTACGGAGTTCAATTTGAAGTGTTCAGTGACCATAAGAGTTTAAAATACTTGTTTGATCAAAAAGAGCTGAACATGAGACAAAGAAGATAAATGAAATTTTTAAAAGATTACTACTTTGAGCTTAAGTATCACTCGGGTCAAGCCAATGTAGTGGCTGATGCATCGAGTAGGAAATCCCTACACGTGTCTCAGATGATGATTCAAAAGGGTCAGTTTCTTGAGAGGTTTAGAGATTTGAGTCTTAGGGTAACTATCACACCACAAAGCATCTTTATGAGTAAGATGGACATAGTTAGTGACCTGAGGACTTAGATTCTAGAAGTTTAGAGCAAAGATGAAGCCCTAGGTGAATACAGGAACGAATCTTCTCGGGGAATCAACCAGAGTTTGATATGACAGATAATGGAATGATTAAATTTAGAAATAGACTTTGCATTCCAAGAGATTCTAAAATCAAAGAAAAGATACTAGAGGAGGCTCATAGGAGTCAATACACCATCCATCCTGGAGAAACTAAGATGTACCAAGATTTAAAAGTGTTGTTTTTGTGGCCAGGTATGAAGAAAGAAATAGCGGAGTTTGTGTCTAGGTGTTTGGTGTGCCAGAAAGTTAAGATAAAACACCAAAAACCTTTAAGACCTCTCCAATCTTTAGCAATTCCTGAAGTGGGAGAACATCACAATGAATTTTGTGACAAGTTTGCCCAGAACTCAGTTAAGACTTCATACAATTTGGGTCATAGTGGATAGACTGAAGTCTGCCCACTTCTTGCTAATGAGAATGAACCACTCCTTAGATAAACTAGCCCAATTATATTTGCAGGAGATAGTTAAGTTGCATGGAGTTTCCCTCAGTATAGTTTCAGATAGAGATCCTAGATTTACATCTAGGTTTTGGGGAGCCTTGCAAAAGGCTTTAGGGATTAGGCTAAGTCTCAGCATAACATATCATCCACAAACAGATGGACAGTCAGGGAGAACTATCCAAACCCTAGAGGACATGCTTAGAGTATGTATTTTAGATTAGTAGGGTAGTTGGGAAAGACTCTTACTGTAACGCCCCTGAATATACCAACTGCAGCGCAATCGTCATTACACCACAGTTACTAAATCCAAGTGTGTCACAGTCATGATAACAGTAGTTTCAAAAATTAACGAGTTCATTTCTTCACATTTACGCATAAGTAGAAAATACGAGCCATGAATGAATTATAGATGTATTCAACCCTTAATACAACCAATGAAATGACGTCACGTTCCTTATATATATATTTCATAACCAGCTTACACGAATCACTGATGACATAGAATATAATAGTTACAGAGTCAAATAAAATACAACGGAAATAAAGACATCCAAGGGAGGAGTAGTAACCCAGGGATGGGTACTACCAGCAGACAAGTCCACAACCCCATATGCACATGACACAGCATCCCAGATGACACAACAGGCATCAATGCCTCCATGCTGATGCACTCCTAGGAAAATCGAAGAAATATTGTCCAGGTTCCCAACCCCATCGGCAAGGTGTGATTCCTCATCATCTTCTTCACGATCTTTTATCAAACATGAATATAAAATAGAGAACGCAGAAATATAGGAAAGAGGTGAGACACCCGTCATTCATTATCACTATTGGCAGTAAGAAAATAGCACGGCGCAAAGTGCCCACCAAGCAAAACAGTTCATATAATCATCAATATCAATAGCGGAATTTATAATAAAAACAGTTCAATTCTAAGCAATAATTAGAGTCAATAATGACAGTGATATTTATAGTAAGGGTAAAACGACAGTAAGCAATAGCCAGCAGATCACAATAGTATTTCCAAGAATTAGCACAACAATCAGATAATCATTTACGGGAGTACAACAGTTATCTTCACATTCACAGGTGTTCATGCTCTACAGTTTATAAGACCAGTAATGAACGATGCACAATGCATGCTTTCCCAATTCCTACTCCATGGAGCTAGACCCAAACAGTCGGAGAGAAAGATCAGGAGACATGTCTGTAACTCGGCTGCCGAGGCCAGTGCTATCAATAAATTTTCTCGTGCGCAATCATGACATTGTACAGACATTCTACACTAGATCACGATATAGGACAGTGTCTCGGTCCGGATCGTCGGTGCGTTTGCATCGGTCTACCCCACGGGCAAGAGAGCTACCAACCTCCCATTACGAGGAACCCGCACCCCAACGCCCCCAAGGTCATCACACAACCTACACTTGTCTATTCGCACCCGCACTAAGGTGTGTTCAATCTCCTAGGCAACTTGGCCTTACAACAGTCCACAAGGACAATCACAATGCATATGACACTATGCATGAACATGTATGATTCACAATCTCATACAATTCTATAATATGCCACATTAGGCCAATATAAGCATCAATATACAAATGGTAATTCGCATGTACTCACAATATCATATTATTGAAATAAATCGAGGTAACACATTTTCATGGTCCATTATGCATTCTTAATTAAGATTTGTCATCCTTGTCAAAGTTCACGTCCAATCCTATTCTTACAACTTGCAAAATCTTCCAAGGCAATTAAATTTCTTCCACTTTTGTAAATCGTTCAAGCTCTTAGGCCTTGCACTCTCTTGTTCTTCACTCACTTGGAATTACCCTAGGTTTTATGATAATCTCGTTCTTAGTCCTTTAAGATTTATGAAATCTTGATTATATTAAATTCTTCCGATTCATGAGTTATCCATTTTATGACATAGGTATCTTAATATAATCTACTCTCATAGAGTCTCTCTCTTTCTAGAGGAATTTCCTTAACAAATTCAGTTCCTTACTTCATTTTATGTTGTAATACCTTCACATGGAAGTCTTAGCATCATTTCACCATCATCTAGGTGATTCTGCTATGGGCGCCTAGGCGCCATGTCTGGAGCGCCTGAGCGCTGGTTGAGCGCTTGGACGCTAACCACGAAGCGCCTGAGCGCTCACCGGGCCACGTCACAGGGAAAACTTCCTGGGCACAGAGCGCCTAGGCGCTCTATGCACAGCGCCTGGGCGCTAGTGCATTAACAGGGGTTCTGTAGAATTCTTTTCTGCAGAGCCCTGGCCTATTCACTATCCAAAATCCCTCATCAATTTTCAACCATTCCAAAATGTGATACATAACATATAATTACAAAATAGAAACATATGAGTTCATAATCATCAAGTCACACAATGTACATTCATACATCCATACAAATCAAACAACAACATCATGGAAATAACCCAACATAACAAAGAGGGAAATCCAACATGGATTCTCTCATCAACAACAACACACAAGACATTTCCTTACTACCAAGATTGGTTGAAGAGGATTATCTCCCTCTTACCTAAATGAAGACAATCACAAGAATGCTTTCCCCTTTTTGCTCTTGATTTTCGTTTTCCCTTTCAAGAAAAACCCTAGGGTGAGAAATCCCTAATGTGTTCACTCCAATCATAGAAAATGACTCCTTGGCCACATAGGTGACCAATAAAACGAAAATGAGAAGGAGATGGAAGAGAGTTGAAGACTTTACCTCAAAAGCTCCAAGCTTTGGCTTTAATGGTGGAAAATGGAGAAGAAGAAGAAGAACCAAGGAAGCCACAAGGAAAATGGTCTTGGAATGATGGAAGAGGCTAGGTATGGAAGTGGTGAAGCAAGGAAATAAAAATGGTGAGTGGAGAGGGTGGACGGTGGAGGAGGAGGAAGAAGAAGAAAAGAAACGTAGAAGAGAAGAAGAAAGAAAGGAGACAGAAGAAGAATAAAAGAAAGAAGAGAGAGAGGTGCTTTGGTAAATAATGAATAAGATGGAGTGAAATTAACTAAAGGAAATGCTAATATTTCCTAGCATTGGCTGCACTCCACTCGTGAAGATAGAGAAGAGGGAGGGTGAGAATTGGCTTCCAAAAGAAGCCAAGGGTATATGAGTAAATGTTTGGTCAAAGCTTCTCAAAGAAGCTTTGATTAATTTATCATTAAATTTGAACTAAAGTAGATTGATTAGACATAAAGTGAATTTCATTTGGATAATGTGATAAGATTTTTATTACACACTATTATCCAATGGATAATAGTTACAGTTAATGGAAGTCAGTATTTAATTAATTTGACAGATGAATTTTATTTCGCTGTATTGATCTATTTTATCTGTTAAGATTTCTCGAAAGACGTAAAACTTTGTAAACTGTGTCCGGCCTCGGGTTTAGTAAGATCCCCCGTCAACGTTTCCATAGTTCAAGGTTCTCAGGAAAAATATTTTATTTTCCCGGTTCGACTCAGTGTGCATGCAAAACGAGGAATATATTAAAATATTCGTCGTTTTCAAAAAATTCTGAAAGAATTCACATAAATCACGAATATTAGAAAATGACTATTCGTGATAAAATTTTCCAACTTTGGGAGCATTACAGTTGTTCTACAAATTCTGTCCAATGTGCGCGCAGAATGAGGAATAATATTAAAATATTCCGCGTTCCCAGAAAAATCTAGAAAAATTCCTAAAAATCCTAAATATTGTAAAATGACCATTTATCCTAAAATTATAAATTTTCGGGATGTTACTCTTACCTTTAGTGGTGTTGGCTTACAACAACAATTATCATACCAGTATAGGAATGGCACCATATAAGGCATTGTATGGTAAGAAGTGTAGGTCCCCTATATGTTGGTATGAGGTTGGAAATAAAGCTATTCTAGGTCATGAATTAGTACAACAAACTTCAAATTAGATCAGAGTAATTAGGGACAAGATGACTCTAGCTCAAAGTAGGCAAAAAATTTATGCTGATAAAATGAGATGGCCTTTCGAGTTTGAAGAGGTTGAACATGTTTTCTTGAGGGTCACTCCTATGACTGGAATTAATAGAGCATTTAGAACTAGAAAGTTAAATCCTCATTTCATTGGTCCCTACGAAATTCTAAAAAGAGTCAGACCAGTAGCTAAGTATTAATTTATAGCTTAATTAATTCTATTCAAGCAAACGTAAAGTGGAAAAAGGGTTAATAAATAAATTACAAGACATAAAGAAAAGGAAAGATAGGTTGAGAACTTAAAGAATCCTTTTTCACCTCCTATTTAAACTGAAAACATGCAATCCCTACGAGCATACAAATGATTAGATTAGGTTAGCTTAGGAAACTAACCTAGTTAAAAGCTTATGTTTAGGACAATTAACCTTATGTTATTTACCTAGTTCACTATGCGTCCATAAGAACCAGAGCAAACAACAAGCATTAAGATTGATTTTCTCTAAGGCTATGCATGGCTAATAGGTATATGTCTATCCTATAAACGAATCAACCTATTCCACCATTGGAATGAAGTCGAACGTACATCTACCATACAAATGATCTAAAACCTAAAGTCCTATTTCTAGGCTCAATAGATTTCAACAAATCACCCACAAGTTGATTAGACAAATAAGAGCATTAAGCACAATATAATAGAATAAAACCCAAATCTTTCATATGAACTCAAAAGGGGTACAAGGTATTCAATGTCAAAGGGAGATTCAAAGAATAATCTAAACACAGCTAGCTACACAATGAATACGAGAATGTCATACAAAAATCCATATTCAAGATAAATTGAAGAGAGAGAAAAGAAGAAACAGAAGAAGAAGCCTCAATGGTTTGAGCCTTGAAGCTTTGATCTTGATTCCATCAACCCACTTTCAACCTCACAATGTCTTCCTAGCTACTGGATTCTCCAATGGGCAAAAGCTCCAAAATGTACTATGAAAGACGGAAGAGAGAGAAGTGCCAAAAATGTGTGAGAGAGGAGCCTCTCCTAAAATCTGAGCTTCAGTATTTAAAGACGGACAGATCACGCCGCGGCGTTACATAACACACGCCGCGGCGTTACATAACACACGCCGCGACGCATAAAAATTAGGGCAGCAACGTCGCGACATGAGTTACCTTGCACCACGGCGCTTAAGCCTCAGGTTCATCAGGGTGCACACGCAGAGAGTATAACGCTACGGCGTGAAGTTCCTTGCGTCGCAACGTGATGTACTAGAACTTGTCTTTTGATTTCTCTTCCAATGCAGGGCTTTGACTTGCATCAATTTGGTTCTTTTGAACTCATACTGCAATTGAGAAATCAACTAGTCAAATACAAATATAATCAAGTTCAAACTAATCAAAGATTAGGAAAAATTAAAGCAAGATTAGAGAGGAAGACTTCAACATGAATTCTACATGAAAGTAAAGCCTTCCAACAATGCATCACAACCAGGACAAAGCAACTAATAAGGCAAAGAGATATGACACAAATAACTACATTCTATGGAGTTAACATACCCCCAAACTTAAGATTTTGCTCACAACTAGAAATTTAGGTTTTAGAGACCGATTTTTCAGTCTCTAAATCAAGAAAATCAGTCTCTAAAATAGTTAGTTACTGATTTAGAGACCGATTTAAATCGGTCTCTAAAAGCCTCGTCGCTAAATATTAGAGACCGATTTAGCGACTGATTTTTTAGAGACCGATTTTTTCGGTCTCTAATTTTCAGTCAAATATTGGTCAATCATACTTCAAAAAAAGCACATTAGAGACTGATTTAAAGACCGATTTTTTAGAGACCGATTTACCAGTCTCTAAATAAGTCTCTAAATCGGTCTCTAAAAACATGAATATATTATATATTTTATAAAATCGGTTCCTAACTCCGTCTCTAAACTAGAGACTGATTTATCAGTCTCTAAATCGATCTCTAAAATGCTAAATATATTATATATTTTATAAAATCGGTCACTAAATCGGTCTCTATTTATAAAATAAAAAATAAAAAAATTGCTAGAAGAGAATTATTATGGAGTTATAGAAGTCAAAACAAACTACTTTTTTTATATTAAACACGATTTTAAATCTTAATCCATACAATCAATTACACAGAAAAATCCCAAAAATTACATTTTTGTCATGATATGTCTATGAACAAAAGATTAAATCGTTGATTAAATTCTAAAATAACTAGGCAACACATGATCACATGCTAATTTGAAGTAAATAACAGACTAGCAATGAGTGCTAGAACTGCAGTGGTTCAAGACTTCAAGCTCAATCCATTCAAATAGGTCTCTACACAATAAGCAATACAAATAGTTAGAGAGAACAAGATACACCAGTTTAATGCCAATTAAAGTTGACTATGCAATTGTGTAGAAGATCACGACCATGTGGAAGGAGGATAAGACTTTATACACCACACATAGAAAATAGAGAACACAAATACTGAAAGATTGAATAATAAACCATATTTTTTGTTTGTTTGTTCTAACCATAGTGAGAAATTTACATCCAAAAATATATATTTTAGAATCCAAGTGTCATATGCACATGTACTTGTACCAAACTTGGCCAAACATTAGAAACATGAAAATTAAAATAACAAAGCCCTGTAGGGGCATCTGTGTGGGGCAAGAAGGCCCCGTTGTGGCAACAATGGACCCCACTATCAGAGCAATAACACAGAAATGATCGTCCCCTCACATTCTTCCATCTATATATATATATATATATATATATATATATATATATATATATATATATTCATTTGAAATTGTGGACGCTCCTAAGCTCTCCTAACTTCCCCACATTCCTATAATAGCATTATGATTAAAATCCTTGCCCCATCGAGTGAGTGGAAGGAAAAGAAGATACTCCCTCTGTGATTTGATACTGCACAAAGTCCACATTACTTTAAAGCCTTTAAAAGATTGGTAGGCCTATCTGCATATTCTCCAGCTAATCTGATCCTCTCTTTGACTTCTAATTTTTTTAATGAGCTCATTTGATTTCACCTCCTTAACCATTACATAAAAGAATTTAACAACATAAATTACATTTGTCTTGATAGTTTTATACTTTTCTCTTGTTCACGTGACTTCAAAGTTCAAACTCGCTTGCTTGGTACAAATTACAGAATATGGGTCCTTATACAGTTCTACTTCTTTCCTTCTATCTATCTTTTTTTTAAAAGGGGAAAAGGGTGGTCTCCTATTTCAATTGGAATGCTCTCCTCAATGAAATTGAAGCTCAAATCCAAACTTTCTAGCTCTCTCAAGTTCGGAAATTGCTCCAGAGAAACAAAACTCGAAGTATATATAATAATACAAGGTTATTGACTTATTGCCAAGTTAATATGTAGGGGTAATAATAATTTGTTTAATGCATAATATTAATGCAATGAAGTGTAGTATCATGTGCAGGCATGATCCAGCATATACAATCAACCAAATGGATTCATTAGCAATAAAGAGGTAGACCTCACAATAACTTAAAGCTAACTATTTTTCTTATCTCTGTTTTCGATTTGCACACCAAGTTACAACACAAATATGCTAATAGCCAAACATTCGCTCAAAAAGTAAAGCATCATTAATATTTTATTCAAAAATAAATTCACGTTATGATCATCGTTGAACACAAAAGAGAAAGCACAAAAAGGGCACTAAAGATCTAGAGATTTCTGAAACTAGTTGAAAAAATTGTTTAATTTGATTAAGTGCGAGGTGCAAACAGAAAAAATTCAATTATAGCATAGCTGATAAACTAATCCAAGAGAATCAAGAAATTGAAATATAGGGTCATGCATCTAACTATCATATTAGCAGCCTTCATCTCTATAAGTGTGTTTTTATATATATGTGCATCTGTAAGTCCTTGCATGTGTGACAACAATAATGACAAGCCTTTCTCCCAAATGCTAGGAACAGCCAAGTAAGTCCTTGAGAAGAAAGGACAGAATCCTATACATGAATTCTGTTTTGCCATTAGTCCTGTCCTCTAATATATCCTCTATAGCTCCTCTAGTAGTCATATTTTTTATCATCAGTGCCTCTCTAGCAAACGTGTATACCTATATGTTTATGAATCTTATAGTTTGAACATGATGAGAACTCTGGCTTTTCGTATCAAATCATGATTTTAACATGTTCATATATTCTCCACCTCAAATCAAGCAGATGCATGTCAACAACTATCTTTAATAAAAGTGAACAAGTTAATAAATGCTGCAAATCTAAACAATGTGGAAGTAGAACATACAGTATGTGCAAACTCTGTAACATGGAGAATTCTGGTGGAAGATAGCCAGATAAGTTATTGTTGTCCACAAGCCTGTAAAGTCATTTCAACAAGCAGACACTGAAAACTTATAAACAAGTTTCAATTCGGAGAGGCATCTCAGTATGCAATGAAAGTTTTAAACAACAAAGGAAATGTATTAAAAATAAAATGGCTTAAATACTTACAAGTGCAGAAGATTGGATAGCTTTGAAAGTTTGGGTGGGATTTGACCATGAAATGAGTTGTTGTCCATGTGGCTGCAAAGATACAAACAAAGCAGATAAGTACATGTAAGGAATCTAGCTCCAAGCTGAGTTTATGATGTATTTGGCTTGGAGATCCACTCACAGGTGTCTAACATTGATCAAGTTTGCAAATGACACTGGTATAGGACCTGACAATTGGTTTTGGTCAACTTGGAGTCTCTTCGAATTCGAAAGCTGCCAAGCTCATCTGTAAACTACTAAATAAGTTATTACCATTCAGGAGCCTGCATAAACAATAATACATCAAATATTTGCTCTGTTTACATGATTGAATCACAAAATTTCATGGCTTGAAGCATTAGTGTGTTCACTTCTCTACATTCGTGAACACTAACATAATAAAAGAAGAACATCAGAAATTTCCCCAATTAGAGTAGCTTTTATTTTACCATAAGTCTACCTTGTATACTCATCCAATTACACTTCTCATCTAACTTCAAACTTTTTATACAAAGAGATACAATATGTTTATTTATAACACATCAGGATCAGCAGAAATCCAAACTTACCCATACATGCTTAAGCAAATAAGATCGTCTCTTAAAACAAATCTTAGACAATAATATCTAGCAAGACAGACATCATCTTCTTAAAATAAAAATTTCATGAGAATCATTTCTAAAAATCCATCTTCTTTCGTAAAGGTCTTACAAGAGTTGTAATGTTGTAATGTTTCCAATCTCCTTTGGTATCGTCCCTGTTAGATTATTCCACATGAAATCCCTAAAGCATAAAACAATGAAGATATTAGCATGGCATAAGATATTACCATTAACTCTTCAGATACTTTTTTTTCCAAAGAACAATTTATAAAATGACATAACTCACAATATCTAAATTTAAGATAGCTGACCAAGCTGAGGTGCTAGACTTCCCGAGAGATTCATAGTCATAAAGTAGCTTCAATAAAATTGAGATAGCAGAAAAATAATTAGAATTTAGAAATCCTTGGAATATTAACTTTGTATAGCCCTATATAAATGACACTTTTTAATATCTAAATAATAGAAATTGAAATTAAGACGAAAAAAAAGTAGAAGGATAAAGAAGCCATACAGCTCACAGACATGGAAGTAACCATCAGCCCCTACCCTATCAAAACACCAACCCCAGTCCAATTTGCTATACATAGGTCACCCTTATTCCAGTTCCTCAGATTGTCGTTGGGATCAATCAAGCTTTTCTTGATTTCTGTCAGTACATTTACTACAAATGGAACAAATATAGACCAAGTATCAAGGTTAAAAACATTTCATAAGCCAAATTAAATTACAAGGAAGCATCATATAAAGGAAGATGAAATGATATGCATGTAGCACACTTTCTCTAAGCAGATAACAAATCCCTCCTTATTTTCCAACTTCAACCAAAATTTTCATTTGAGGTCTCTTGTTTAGAGTCTAAAATCATAGACTAGAAAGAACAAAGTGAAATAGAAAGATTCAATTTTTTAAGGCTTGTACAAGTTCACCTTCTGAAGGATCTGTTCGTTGTGAGGCTGCTATAAGGATGACAAAGCAAAACGAAACAGCCAAGGCATATCCATGTATTCTCAGAGCCAACATCACAGTATCCTATAGAGCAACCAAATAGAAGGGATGAATAAAACAAGTATTGAGAATTGTAAGGGATGTCATACATTCAAATGAATACATTATTGGCCTAAAATTTCTTAAAAACCCTATGATCATGTCATTTGCCCAAGTTAACATCAATCAATCAAATGTAAAAATAGAAAAACCAGCTAGCTAAAAGCAAGCCTCATACAATAATTTGGGTTGATTTTTCTGGTAAGAAACAGAAAAAGTTCAAAGCTTGCAAGCTTGTGGAACTTGAATTTCTCAGATAACTCCAACACAAAGCTATAACATAAAAGCTTATGTATGTCAGAAAGAATTAGATATCTCAGTTGTCAATTGTTTAAGTAAATTCCTAACCAAGAAGATAAAAAAAAACTTTTAGTCTTTATGAGAAGGAAAACAAAACAGAGGAGGAAATAGGGAGTTGAGGCTCATGGTGGTTCGCGTTTGGTGGCTTGGTGGCCGGATCTGCGTGGTGGTGGTCGGTTCGTGGCACGGTGTGGAGGCGCGACGGCTTTGGATCAGTGGCTGCGAACGACGAGGGAGCATGGTTTGCAGATATGGCGGGCGCTGCGAGCAGCGAAGGGGCACGATGGAGGCTCAGAACAGCGAGGGAGCAAGGGTTCGCGAGTGGGTGGCTGGCGAATGAGGTGGTGTTGCGTGGTGGGTCTGGCTGGTGGTTGGTTATGGTGATTCAATGAAGGTGGAAGCTTTAGTGGTTGGGGTTTTCTGTATTAGTGAAGGGAATTGAAAAAGTGAAGGGAAGTGGTGAAAAATGGTTTGGTGAAGGGAAGTGGTGAAAAATGGTTTGGTGAAGATGGTGGTGAAGGAGAGATGAGAAAGACAAAAATGAAAGAGAGATGGGGCCTCAACGAATTCATAATGAGAGAAAGAGGGCTGGGTGGATTTTTGGGGAACGAAATTTGGAGGAAAATTAATTTTTTTTATTTTATATTTTTAGCAACCGAAAATTCAGTCGCTATTTTTTTTTATTAATTTGTTTTATTTAGAGATCGAAATTTCGGTCTCTAACATTGTCTTCTTTTTTATTTTTTTTAATTTTTATAGCGACCTAGAATTTGCGGTCACTATTTATTTATTTATTTATTTTTGTTAATTTTTTAATTTAGAGACCAAAATATCGGTCTCTAAAAATAAGACATATTTTTTTATTTTTTTCATAACATAATTTCGGTCTCTAAAAAATTTAGAGACCAAATTAGAGACCGATTTTATTTTGATAACAAATTATTTTTTTTTCTTAATCAGTCTTTATTTCGGTCTCTATAGAGACTTAAATAAATCGGTCTCTAAATCGGTCACTAAAACTCAAATTTCTAGTAGTGGCTAGTCCTCGAGCGAAATAAAGTCAGACTGCACTTGCAAAGACAAGCTCAACTCAGAATACTAGTGTATGATGATCGCATTAAACCTCAAAGAATATGCATGCCTGAAAATTCTGGTTCACACATACACAATCCTTATCATACCAATAATCAAAGCTTTTAAATCATGCATAATTCATTTTTTTTCCAAAAACATGCAAGTCAAACATTTTCATTTCAAATTATACTTGACCAAATAAACTTATGAGCAAACAAATGAATATTAGTCAAGGAATCCACAAAATTATAATGTAACTCTCTCTTCACTAATGTAAATCACACATGAATGAGGATCAGAAGGGTCTTTATCAGCTTGTAATGTAAGACCATGGTTATGGGGGTGAAAAAGAAAGGGGAAAGGATAACAAACAAACATTGAGAAACAAAAATATACAATTTCAAGACTTGAGAACAAGTGAAACTACCAGGGTATTCAATAGTGAAAGCTCAAAACTTGCCAGAACTATGCAATGCTTTTTATTTTTAACTTTTCTTCTTTCTTTGTTTGCTTTGCTTTTCTCTCTTCTTTTTTTCTTTCTTTTTAACTTTTACAAAGCAATTTGTTTTTCTTTTTCTTTTATTACATTTGGTTCCTTCAGGCTCATTTTTGTATTTGAAAATATTAATACCCCTAATCACTGAACTCACTTTGTGGCATCCCGGGGCCGACGAGGGCGGGAAATGGTCGCCGGTGCTAAAGTAAAAGCATCAATAAGCAGCTTCTGGCAGGCTTCTAGGCGAAGGGTCCCTTGAATGGATTGAATACGTACTGGAATGAGAGGGATTCAAAGACTGTGTAGGTATGGGACTGTATAGTTGAGGAAGGCTTAAAGGAATTGATTAGGTGCAGCCATATCAACAAGTTGTAATTTTTTTTTGGGAGCCTAGAACATAAGAACTCTATGGTTAAATGTGCTTGACCTGGAGCAATTGTGGGATAGGTGACCTCCTGGGAAGTTTCCTAGGATGCGTGCGAGTGAGGACAAAGCACGCTGAAAAGACCAGTGTTGGTTTGTGGAGACACTCATCAATCCTGCAGGCAGTCCCGGGATGTTACATCAGGTACAGGGATAATTAATACAATTTACATCAAGTACATGGATAATCAACAATATAACCTTCAGGTATAGGGATAATCAATACAATTTACATTAGGTACATGGATAATCAACAATATATCCTTCAGGTACAAGGATAATCAATGTAATATCTCATAAATTTTAAGTTATAATTTAGCTTAACCTTAAAGAATTAAGGAAGCAACTTCTCATATACACATCAAATAGCTTAACTTAATAATCCAAAGGAGCTATAAAATTCTAAGTCAAGATGCATACATACTATGATTTATTCAATTACAAGGTCACATACATGCCGTTGTAATCTAAGTACTAGGTTTTTCCAAACAAGGCCGAAAATGCCATGGTTATCAACCATATAATCATATTACAAGGACAACTATCCTTATACATTTTTAATCATTAAATCCTTGTTTAAATATATATAACATGCAAAATTTAAAACATTTTTCCTTCCTATAACACACATGGCCGTGAGTCTCACAAGATTAAGGTTTAGCCATAACTTCATTAAAACAAGTCATAATTTCAATTCAACATTCAAAATAATGAGAAGAATAAATTAAAAGCAAAGAACTCCTAATTGTTCATAGCTTGGCTGTGTCATACACTTACTCACAGTCCATTAGTCAATTCAATAACTCAATAGAAAGTGAAGAGCAAAATTAGACACACGGTTACAATTATAAAAATTAAGGTACAAAACTATTCACAAACATAGAGAATAAGTCTCACAAAGTCAATAAAATGTCACAATTTAAGGTCTTGGCTGTGGATAGCTAGACCTAAATTCATATAAACTCAAAGTTAACAAAGGATACATAAAGGTCAAGGCAATGGTCAAGGTTTCATCAAATCATAAACCAACTAAGTTTAAAGTTAATAATGGATGGCTTTAGCAGTGAGCTTCTTAGCATAAAGCAATTTCCATTCAAAATCAATACTATAAACATAAATAATTGCACACATTCTATTTTCACTTTCAAAGGTCAATAAAAGTGGTTTTGGTCGTGAGTTTCATGTAAATCAACCATGAATAGCAAAACTCAAAATTAGCAATACTCAAAGTCAAAATTGGTGGCTTGCTCATGAAAATCAACCATGAATACATGTTTTCAACATTTGAAGCACACAATTATCTCTTGACTGTGCATAGTCTCATTCAAAAACAAAGAATTATTATTCTACAACAATCATGTTTTTCTCATAAGAAACAATAGAAAATGAAGAATATACTTAAATTAACAACCATTCAAAAATTATGCCCTAGCCGTGGACATTCATGGTTTTGAAACCATATTTTTATTCAAAGAAACATTAAAAATGAAGTGTAAAAATAAAGGATACAACCCCTACCTCAAGTCCTCTAACTTGCTTCAACCTTCCTTCCTTTTCTTGCCTTAGATTTTCCTCCTCTTGAATATTGTTTCTTCCTTGTTTTTTTGGGTTTGTCTCTTTTTTTCCTTTTGGTAGCTGATGTTCACGAGAAAATAGAGGAAATAGGAAGAGAAAGAGACGTGAAAATGAAAAAAATAATTGAGTAAGGAATGATAGAAAATTCTAGAGATTTCAAGGCCAGTTGACTAAAGTTTATGACATAAAATTCAAGCTGGAACTTTGGTATCTGTTAAGCATACTTTATTCTTCCAAAACTAAGTTTTTAAGTTATCGTAAGTATTATGAAAAATTTTAGGACTCAACTTAAACTTTGGATCCTTTTTTCCATAATTTTTCATATGCCGCTATTTATCAGTTAAGCTTCATTATTTAGTCTTAAGTTAAATTAAACTGAGGGATTAAGTAATAAACTTTTGTGTACTTATCTTAGTTGATATTTTATACCAAATTATTCTCCATATCTCACTTATCATCTCCATGAAATTTCATAATTTTCTGAGTTACTTAGCTGTTTTGTTATTGTTCACTTAATTCTTCTTCGGTATTCTTAAAAATACCAAACTGACTCATTTGTTTTTCTAAGATTTTCTACAATTCTTATCAATGATCCTAAATTTTTCATATTTATTTTCATCATATCAATTGTTTACGCAAATACTTTATTTATTTTCTTGTATTCAGCGTTATGGAATTACGCTCAAACTGGTTTAGAAAATTACCCAAATTAATAGATAACTCTTACCAGTATTATTGAGCTTCTATAACCCTGAATAGAGAGCTATTAGGTTAAGGAAGATGTTACACTAGCAACCAAGAAATTTACCATATCAACAAACCATGGAATGTTACCTTGCAGCTGTAAAAGGTGCTCATCAGGGAAGGTGTCATGGATGGGAAAAGGGTCAATAGCTTGCTAAATCTGACTCAAATGATCAGCTACTAAGTTCTCTACTCCACTCTTGTCATGTATCTCAATGTCAAACTCTTGGAGCAGCAACATCCACTAAATTAATCTTGGCTTGGCCTTAGGTTTCTTTAGGAGGAACTTCAAAGCTGCATGATCAGAAAACACCATAATTTTAGAACCAAGCAAATATGATCTAAATTTGTCTAATGCAAAAACAATAGACAAAAGCTCTTTTTTCGTGGTAGTGTAATTTGCTTGAGCAGCATCCAAAGTCCTTGAAGCATAGTAGTTCACATGAGGCATTTTGCCCACTCTTTGTGTTAAGACAGCTCTCAATGCATAATTTGAAGCTTCACACATCAGCTTGAAGGGGAGTGTCCAATCAGGCAGCTAGATAATGGGGGTGGTGGTAAGAGCTCGCTTGAAATGGTTGAAGGATTTCTTGTATTTCTCATTAAAGTCAAACTCCACATCCTTTTGCAGGAGGTTGGATAGCGAAAGGGCTACTTTGCTGAAGTTTCTAATGAAACACCGGTAGAAACCTGCATGACCAAGAAAAAGAACGAATCATGCATCGTTGAAAGGTGCCAAGGGCATTGCAAAGGCCAAAGGGCATCTGCTTATATGCAAAAGTGCCGAAGGGACATTAAAAGTGGTCTTCTCTTGATCTTCCGGTGCAATATGGATTTGAAAATATCCAGTGTAGCCATCTAGTAAGCAGTAGTATGATTTCCTAGCCAACCACTCTAACATTTGATCAATGAAGGGCAGGTGTAATGATCCTTTTGGGTGACTTGGTTGAGCTTTCTATAATCAATGCAGACTCTTTAACTATTTTGCACCCTACTAATAGTCAACTCATTATTTTGATTTGCCACTACTGTCACCCCAGATTTCTTTGGAATAACTTGCATCAGGCTCACCCATTTGCTATCGGAGATGGGATAAATGATGCCAGCTTGTAACAACTTTGTCACCTCCTTCTTCACCACATCCAAAATCAATGGGTTCAATCTTCTTCAGGGTTGCCTTACTGGTTTAGCTCCCTCCTCAAGTAATATTTGATGCATGCACGTAGAAGGACTAATACCTGAAATGTCTGCCAGGATCCATCCGATGACCCTCTTATTCTCTCTCAAAATATGTAGCAATCATTCCTCCTGTTCAACAAGGAGGTTCTTAGCCACGATTACAGGGAGCTGCTCATCATCTGCCAAGTATGCACACTTCAGATGCTCAGGTAAAGGCTTTAGCTCTAACTTTGGTGGTTGCACTATAGAGGGAAGTGATCTAGTGGGTTGTTGCTGCTCTACTTCTGCTACCTGAACCTCTGCATATATATCACCTATTGTATAATCTGCTAGCATAGGAACATATTCATCATATCCCAAAAATGTAGATATTTCAAAACACACAGAACACAATTTATCACCATCACAGCTAGCACACAAATCACCACACATAAAATCACCAAAGTCAGAAATCTCAAGAAACTCCGCACATAAGTCAGTATACAAATTATCAATCAAATCATCAATTAAATCAATATGAAAGATGAAATGTTCTTCCATAGGATGTTTCATAGCATCAAGAATATTAAACCTCACAATGGAATCTCCAAACTCCATGGATAGAACTCTCACATGCACATCAATCTTTATTTGTGTTGTCTTGAGGAAAGGTCTTCCTAGAATGAGTGGTGCCTTACTAAATAATGACTCTCCCTCCATTTCTAAAATGTAGAAGTTAACTGGGAATACCAGCTCGTTCACTTAGTCCAACACATCCTCCACCAAACTAGTTGGATCACTACACCAGTAGCCTGCAAAGGACCAAGTTCAAGGGAACTAAAAACAAACATAAGCATTACATTAATAGAAGCACCTAAGTCTACCATGACATGCTCAAATCTATAGTTTACTATTATGCAAGGAATTGTAAAAGTCCCTGGATCCTTACACTTCTGTGGCATAGGCTGGATGAGGGCTGAAACATTCTGCCCTATGTTGATTCTCTCATTGCCCCTCAACTGCCTTTTGTGTGTACATAGTTCCTTCAAGAACTTGGTATACTTTGGTGTCTACTTGATTGCATCCAGTAGTGGAATGTTAACTTCTATTTTCCTAAAGGTCTCAAGTAGGTCTTTGTCTTTCTCAACTGCTACTATTTTTTTGGATTGTATGACTCTCTATGGAAAAGGAAGAGTTATGGCAGGCTACTACTACTCATCAACAACTGCTGACTTTTTCTTAGCTTCAGATTGTTGGGAAGGTTCATCAGAATTTGAATGCTCTACTGGTTATTGCTTGCTAGCAGCTCGAGGTTGTAATATCCCGAAAATTAATAATTTCATGATAAATAGTCGTTTTATAATATTTGTGATTTTTGGGAATTTTTTTGGATTTTTCTGTGAACGCGGAATATTTTAATATTATTCCTCGTTTTGCATGCAAACTGAGCGGAGCCGGGAAAATGAGATATTTTCCCGAGAACCTTGAGCTGTGGAAACGTCGACGGGGGATCTTACTAAACTCGAGGCCAGACATAATTTACGAGGTTTTACATTTTTCAAAAAATTTTAACAGATAAAATACTAATCGCTGTGTAAATTTTATCTATCAAATAAATTAATACTGACTTCGGTCAACTGTAACAATTGTCTACTAAATAATAACATGTATTAAAAACCTTATCACACTATCCAAAATCAACTTTATGACACGTCCATTAGCTTTAAATTTAAAAGAAAGATTAAATTAATCCAAGCTTGTAAAAAAGGAAGCTTCCAAGAAATTTCCTCCAATCACATATTTCTCTCTCTTCCCTCCCCACTCACTCCATGGCAGACACACTCTTTTGGGGGAGTCAAAAGTGTTTTCTCACTTTTATCAACTCATTTCCATTTTTTTCTAAACACAAAACACTTAACACTTTTCTCTCCTCTCATTTTCTTCAAACACTCTTCTCTTCTTCTCTTCTTCTTCCTTCTCCACGGTGCACACACATATTGGAGATCATCTCCATTGTTTGCTAAACAAATCACATTCCTTGTTTCCTTCCACCCTTCCAAGGCTATTCTCTTTGGTGGTCATCTTTTAGTTCTTCTTCTTCTTCCATTTTCCACCATTGAAGCTAAAACTTGAAGCTTTTGAGCTAAAACTTACCGCTACTATTAATAAATGTATGTGTTGTGATGTTATTCGGGCGTCCTGTGTCGTTTCGTTTTCTTGTTGCCATATTGGTATTGAATGTTGGGTATCTCACCTCTTTCTTGTATCCTTGTATTTTCTGTTTTATATTTATATTTGATAGAAGATCGTGAGGATGAAGATAAGGGACCACACCCTTACTGATCGGCTTGGACTGATTCATTACTTTCGATATGGTGTCTGGGCGGGATTTTTTCGATTACGCACGGGTGCAACTTCATGGAGGCATTGATGCCTGTCGTATCGATTGAGAAATCGAGCGTCATATGTAACACCCCAAACTTTAGGATAAATGACCATTGTGTCCCGAATTGTACTGTTTGTTATTTTTCTGTATGATACAGTGTTTTATTTTACTGGCTGTGGTTTTATTTGGACTTTTTGTGCGATTTGCTTCGAGTCAGGAAAATAATAATTTCCGAACCAGAGAAATCTTATTTTAATTATTCGGAGCTGGGGGATCTTACTAAACCCAATTCTGAATGATACTGTTATTAATCTTTTAATTTTTAGGATTTTACTGTGAAATAAAATAATTTTATATTATTATAATATTATTTTATTAGGCAGTATAAATCGATGATAGCAGACCTGAAAATATTTTGCGGGACCCACTTTTAGGGAAACAGTCAACGATTTTGGCTAGTGGAATTTCTAAGCCAATGAGAGTAAGTCAACGAAGTAGGCTTGAAATTTCTAACCAATAGGAAGAGGTCAACAAAAGTGGTTAGACTAATTAGTTTATAACTAGAAAACCTAAGCTAGTTAGTTTGAAACCTAATTAAATTAGTTTAGAAGACTTGTTAAGTAACTAAGTGATAGTAAATTATTTAACTATCTAGTTGGTTACTAAGTTAGTAGAAATCTATTAGTACCAAGTTAACTAAGTTAACCTAAGTAACTAACTAGTTAGACAAGTAACTAGATTGTTTCACCTAAGTGTAACTAGATGACTAAGAAGAAGCAAACTTAGTTGCTTTCTCCTTAGTGAATTTCGGCCAAGCCATGACAAGGCAAGCCAAGAGCTTTCAAGAACAAGCTTAGTCATGCAATGACTAGGTTAGTATCAACCAATGAGAGCTAAGCTTGGAGGCCAAGGGTTTATGTTAGCCTTTGATCATTTCTAAGGCTTGGATGAAGCCAACCAAATGGACACCTCCCTAGGGTGAGCTCCACGGCCATAAGCCTTAGGAAGCCAATTTTTATTTCATTTTCTATCTTTTAACTTAAGCTTTTCTCTCATCAAAAACAAGAAACACCATTGATGTTCCTTTGAAGGTCCATTCGGCCAAGACTCCTACACCAACATCCATTCACCCAAAATTTTATCTACCTCACTTTTCTAAACCTAAACACAATTCTAAGATCATCTCTAGTTGAGAGTTCTTTCAAAATCCATCACTTTGAGCCTGAAAAACTACTTTGGAGATTCTACCTAGAAGGTGAAAATCGTTGTTTTTCATTTCTAATCTTATTTATAAGGTCATAAGCCATGATTGATCCATGGTATATGGTTTTCTCTTATAGTAGTAACTCTTTAAAATTTTGTTGAAGATCCTTAGGTTCTTGGAGGGTGAAACCGAAATCTATAGGAAGGAGAGGAGAAGAGTTTGTCTTCATTTAAGGTAAGAGGAAGACTTGAATCTTATCATCCTTGGGTGGTGATAAGAAAATAGAATTGTTTGTGATTGTAGAATCCATAAGGATTCATTTGTGTGCTTGTTGTAATAGCTTTCTTAATTGTGATTTGTATTGATATGCATGTCTGCAAGCTTTGAATATATTGTATGTGTTAGTAATGCATGAATAAGTAGTAGGATGTGAATAATATGCAAGGTTTGCATGTGTGTTCCAAAGAACACAAATCCAAGGCTCACGGCCTTAACACAAAATGGGAACCAAAATGTTCTCAACCATTTTCTAAAAGAGTGATTTAATTAACTTAGGTAAATTGACAAGATACAAATTGATTTAGAGCAAGAAAAACAAATCTATAGATCAAATGACAAGTTTATGGATTTCGGCCAACATGCCAAAGTTAAGTGTTTTTAGTTTCTAAAATTGTTTTCAATCAAGCTTAGGTAATAATGTCAAAAAGATTTTTAGTACAATGAGTTTTAAGGAATAAAAGTGATTGGATTAAGTTTAAAAAGCTAAAACTAATGATTTTACTGTTTAGGAGAAAATACAGTAGCTTTGGTAAAATTTCTAACATAGAGCTCACTTTAGGTTTTGAAGCCCGTTAGTAGTTTTCAAAAGTGTAATTGGATGGTTGTAATATAATCAAAAGAAATTTTAACAGAAAAATTTAGAAAACCATTGTTATAGATTTTCAAAGCAAAATACTGTCAATTTTTGTTAAAAATAGATAAATAAGATAGAAAAGATATCTAATATATTGTATACGGTATGGAAAATATTCTACGTAACTCAAACATATTAAATATTATTTTCGGTTTATTTAAATAGTGATTTTAAGGGATTTGTACAAGAAAATGATTTAAAAACCTTACGCGATTGAGAACATGATTTAAAAATAATATGCGATTTCAAAAATAGTAAAATATATTTACGTGATTTAAAAACGTTTGTAAAAATGATGAAATTGTGAAAATGCGATAAAATTTCTACGCGATTGACGAAAGCAGTAAGTTTTACTGTCGGGCCAAAGTGGTGGACCCGGACAGATTGAGAAACAGTACTGTCAAGTAAGACGTACTGCGTTTGATGTTTGAGGGCGTTTTAGTAATTATTTGAGAGTGAAGGGTATTTTGGTAATTATCGTTCTGTTCATTTTTTTAGAGTTAAGTCGATTCGTTGTGGAATTGGCGATTGATTGACGAGGTGAATTCAGTTGTGTTGTCGGTGTGATAAGCGTAGTGTGGTTCATTTCTTTATGGACTTGGAGGCATTAGTGTGCGGATTATTCCACATATGGACAGTTAGTCGCTCCTCTGGGCCGTGGTAACTGGTAACACACTAGTGGTCTCGACACGCACTATACTTAATCAAGATCTTGTAAGAACTATGTTAGTACAATGCCTGTAGTTATACGATGTTTGGACTGTGTACTACACCACGATGTTTTGGACAGTGGGCTATAGACACAATGTGAGACAGTTCAATAGTTGGTTGGGCAGCCTAAGGTACTAATAGAACTTGCAGGTCATTCTCTCTGATGTCTGTGGTTGTAGCTCCATCGAGTAGGGTCGAGTCGCATTACATATGATTTATGTGTTGTGCATTATAACATTATTATCTGTACCATTTTATCTGTGACATTGTGTGATGTTGTTACACTTAATTTCAGTGTTATTTTATATTATTATTTATGCTGTTATAGTATGTTGTATGGTATGAACTGTTATATCTGTGTGTATTGTCGTTTTCTTATTTACCATGTTTGTGGTGATATAGATTGTCTTACCTCTTTGTTGTATGTGTTCCTGTAATTTAAATTGTATGATAAAAGAGTTTGAGGAAGAAAAATAGCCTCTTGATTTTGTATACCCCGAGGAGGAAGAGCAACAGCAGCAAGCCGAGGATCAGTTCAACGACCAAGAACCATCTGATCATCCATACCCATTGGATTGATTGTGTGAGTTTGACGCTACCAGGAATCTTTGGTTTCATGAGGTTGGATTTTCACGGATGCTCGGAAGCCTGGCGACTGCGAGAGGACAGAGATTCGGTTACGTAGGGCGTCTGACTATGACCATACGTACAGAGTTTGATGGAGTGCCTATCTTTTCTACTGTGTCATATTTACATGTAGAGCTACCGGTATCTCTTAGGCGTCATTGGGGTGGTATGTTCGATGCGCCTAGTGAGATTAGCAGCGTGTCGACAGCACGAACTAGGGTCCGTAGAGGGTCGAGGCATCCTGGATACTTATCACCTGAAGTTGCATCCGAGAGTGATCCTTCAGAGGGTTAGAATTCTGTGATGTGTACTTGGGCGTGTCTGCAATTTGTATATATAGACTTCTTACTGCTTTGTTTACTGTTTTGGTTTAAATATTTGTAGTTGTAAATTATTTGTACTACTTAAAACAAAATCATATGTATATTATGTGTGATGACAGTTTGTTTATTTTATGTTCCATGTTATTTTATTTCGTAATATTCTGTTTAACCGGAAAAATTTTACAACCCGTATTACTATGTAACAAATGTTTTACAACTTGGGTAGAATTTTATTTATCTTTATTTTATTCATAAATGTGACATCCCCACAAGGGTGTTACATTAGTTGGTATCAGAGCCCAAGTTAAAGTCTTTTGGGGTTGTGGTTGGGTCTGTTTTTGCTTGTGTTGTGTGATTCTCTGTGACTTACTTCCGAAAGGATGTATCTAACTTTGCTTTGTTATGATTGAAGAAAGAAGATGTCTGGCGGAAGAGGAGGACGTGCGAATGTGAATCGTGCTGTGGACCCTATGATTGCAGCTACAGAGGCTATGCAACGAATGGCTGAAGTAATTACTCAGCAGAATCAGAGAGTAGCTCAACAGCAAGATGCTACTGCCGATGCCCTAAATTTATCTGAATTTAGGCGTAACAATCCACCGCAGTTTAGAGGCGAGATTGATCAGGAGATGGTAAGTCAATGGATACAAGACTTGGAGAAGATATTTGAAGGAATGAGATGCACATATGACAAGAAGGTGACATATGCAGCTTTCCTGTTGAGAGGAGACGGTGAACATTGGTGGAGGGGAACCCGCCGATTATTGCAAGTTGAAGGAACGGAAATTACATAGGAGCTATTTTTTGATGTATTTCTGGAGAAGTATTTTCCTGCAAGTGCTAGACATGCCAAGGAGATAGAATTTCTTGGTTTACGTCAGGGTAACATGACTGTTAATGAGTATGCTTCTAAATTTGAGAGTTTGTCTCAGTTCTCAGATTATGCTCAAACTCGACAGGATGATGTGTGGAGATGTAGGAAGTTTGAGGCAGGGCTGAGAGTGGAATTGAAACGAGGAGTGTTATCCTTGAGAATGAATCAGTTTCATGCTTTGGTAGATGCTTGTGCATGACTTGAGGGGTTGGAGCCATCACGGGATCCAAGAAATCTGTAATTTCGGACCAACAAGGTTTCAGAGGGGTGGTAGCAGTAACAACAGTCGGTTTCAGTGCAAGCCGTATTCTAGACCACCGGAGAATCAACCTCAACGACCACCTGTTGGGGGAAATGCTAGTGGTAGTAGAGCTAGACAGAGAGTGGCGTTTATGCCAACATGTTTTAAGTGCGGAAAGAAAGGCCATATCTCTACTGATTGCTCAATCAGAGGAACAATTTGTTTTAATTGTGGACAACCAAGACATATAGCCAAGGATTGTACACAGCCGGAGAGGAAACCTGCTGTGAGAATTGTTCGTGCTACTCAACCGAGGTCTGAGGGGTGAGTATACACTATGACTGGAACGGAAGTTTCACAGTCTGATGATCTGATTCAAGGGGAAGGTGTCATTGAAGGTAATCTTCTGACTATGTTATATGATTTTGGAGCAACACATTCATTTATTGCATATGATTGTGTGGAAAGATTGAAGTTGTCTGTGTCTTCTCTGAATTTTAAACTGATTGTATCTACATCAACTGCTAAACCTGTACTTACATCTAAGATATGCTTGGATTGTCCTATTGTTATAAAGGACCGTGTGTTTTCGGTCAACTTGATTTGTTTGCCTTTTGTTGGGTTAGATGTAATACTAGGAATGGATTGGTTATCTTCTAACCATATCCTTATAGACTGTGCAAACAAAACCCTAGTCTTTTCTAAGGAATAAAAGTCTGGATTCTTGATTGCTGTTAAAGTCAAGTCATTGTTAAGAGATGGAGCGCAGGGATATATGCTATTGTCTTCGTTAGAGGTCAAGAGTGAGAAAGATGTGAGTACCATTCCTGTCGTCAATGAATTTCTGGAGATTTTTCCTGAGGATGTACCTGGTTTGCCACCAGAGAGGGAGATCGAATTTTCTATTTATTTAGTACCAGGAGCAGGTCCTATCTCAATTGCACCATATCGGATGTCTCCAGCGGAGTTGGTGGAATTAAAGAAGCAATTAGAGGAACTGTTGGAGAAATAGTTTGTGTGCCCTAGTGTTTCACTGTGGGGAGCACCAGTGCTTTTGGTCAAGAAAAAGGACGGAACTTCTCGACTTTGCGTAGATTATCGTTAGCTGAACATGGTGACTATAAAGAATAAATATCCACTTCCGAGGATTGATGATTTGATGGACCAGTTGAAGGGAGCAGTGGTATTTTCTAAGATAGATCTGAGATCGAGATATCATCAAATTCGTGTTAACGTGGAGGATGTACCTAAAACAGCTTTTCGAACTCGTTATGGACATTATGAGTATCAGGTAATGCCTTTTGGAGTGACGAATACTCCTGCCATCTTTATGGACTATATGAATAGGATTTTTCATCCATACTTAGATAGAATTGTCGTTGTCTTCAACGATGACATTCTGATCTATTCTCAGACCAAAGAAGAGCATGCCGAACATCTCGGTATAATTCTTCAGATTTTGAAAGAAAAGAAGTTGTATGCAAAATTAGCGAAGTGTGAGTTTTGGTTAGAGGAAGTTCAATTTTTAGGTCACGTGATTTCCAAGGAAGGTATTGCGGTAGACCCATCGAAGGGGGAGACTATTTTGCAATGGGAAAGGCCTAAGACGGTAATGGAAGTTCGAAGTTTTGTTGGACTTGCTGGATATTACCAGAGGTTTATCGAAGGTTTTTCCAAGATTGCTGGACCGCTTACGCAGCTCACAAGGAAAAGTCAAGCTTTTGAATGGACGGAAGAACGTGAAGCGAGTTTTCAAGAGTTGAAAAAGAGGCTGACAACTGCACCAGTGTTAATTCTACCAGATTCTAACGGAACTTTTGATGTGTATTGTGACGCTTCTTACCAAGGGTTAGGATGTGTATTGATGCAAAATCGGAATGTGGTGGCTTATGCTTCTAGACAGTTGAAGGTTCATGAGAGGAATTATCCAACCCATGACTTGGAATTAGCTGTTGTGGTTTTTGCATTGAAGGTGTGGAGGCATTTTCTGTATGGAGCAATGTTCAATGTCTTTAGTGATCACAAGAGTTTAAAGTATTTGTTTGATCAGAAAGAATTGAATATGAGGCAGAGGCGATGGTTGGAATTCTTAAAGTATTATGATTTTCAACTCCAATACCATCCAGGAAAAGCTAATGTGGTAGTAGATGCGTTGAGTAGAAAGGTGATTAGTGTTTCGGCAATGATGATAAAGGAGGAGGAAATGATTAACAAATTCTAAGATTTGTGGTTGTCAGTGGAGTTTGTGCCTGGAAGAATTCGCCTATGTAAGGTCGTGATTATAAATGAATTGCTTGATATAGTTCGAGATAAACAAGAGGAAGATGTGTTTTTACAAAACGAAAGAGAATTGTTGAAGCAAGGTTATAAGGCGATAGTAGAGGAAAGGTCAGATGGAATCTTAAGGTTCAAGGGAAGAATCTGTATACCCGATGATTCTGAACTTAAGAAGGGGATTCTACATGGAGCTCATACTAGTGATTTGAGTTTACATCCGGGGACGACCAAGATGTACCAAGACTTGAAAAGGTTGTTTTGGTGGCCAAGGATGAAAAGAGATGTAGCGGAACATGTGGCATCTTGTCTGGTTTGTCATAAGGCAAAGGTAGAACACCAGAGGCCAGCCGATATGTTACAACCGTTAGCTATTCCAGAATGGAAGTGGGATAGTATCTCAATGGATTTTATTACTGGATTACCGAAGACAAAGAAAGGTCATGATTCGAAATGGGTTATAGTTGATAGGCTTACAAAATCGGCGCATTTCTTGCCCATCAATATTAAGTATTCGTTGGAGAGACTGACCCAGATATACATTAGTGAGATTGTCAGATTACATGGTATGCCTACATGCATAGTTTTTGACAGAGATCCAAGGTTTACATCAAGATTCTGGAGAAGTTTACAAGAAGCCATGGGAACTAGCGGTTGAGTTCAGCTTATCATCCACAGACTGATGGCCAAACGGAGAGGACTATACAATCTTTGGAAGATCTGTTGCGTGCCTGTGTGTTAGAGCAACGTGGAAGTTGGGATGAATTTTTATCTTTGATAGAATTCACCTACAACAATAGTTTTCACTCGAGTATAGGGATGGCACCCTATGAGGCGTTATATGGAAGATGATGTCGAACACCTCTGTGTTGGTATCCAGATGGGGAGAGTATGACTATTGGACCAGATCTTGTACAACAGACTATAGAGAAGGTAAAGATGATACAAGAAAAGATGAAAACGATGCAAAGTAGACAGAAGAGTTATGCTGATAAGCGAAGGCGACCTCTTGAATTTGAGGAGGGTGAGCATGTATTCTTAAGAGTGACTCCTACGACTGGTGTCAGAAGAGTTATCAAATCTAAAAAGCTTACTCCTAAGTTTATTGGGCCTTATCAGATTCTTCGACGAATAGGTCCTGTAGCATATCAGATTGCTTTGCCGCCTTTTCTATCCAATCAGCATGATGTATTTCATGTGTCTCAGTTAAGGAAGTATATTCCTGATCCGACGCATGTAATACAACCCGACGAGGTACAATTGAAGGATAATTTGACTTACGAGACTTTACCTGTCAGAATAGAGGACAGAGAAGTGAAGCAGCTTCGAGGAAAGATGATCGAGCTGGTGAAGGTCATATAGAATGATGTGACAGGTGATGCTACCTGGGAGCTAGAAGATAAAATGAGGGATCAGTATGCTCATTTGTTTTGATGTATAACGAATTTCGGGGACGAAATTTTTATTTGTAGGAGAGAGTTATAACACCCCAAACTTTAGGATAAATGACCGTTGTGTCCCGAATTGTACTGTTTGTTGTTTTTCTGTATGATACAGTGTTTTATTTTACTGTCTGTGGTTTTATTTAGAATTTTTGTGCGATTTGCTTCGAGTCAGAAAAATAATAATTTCCGGGCCGGGGAAATCTTATTTTAATTATTCGAAGCTAGGGGATCTTACTAAACCCAATTCTGAATGATACTGTTATTAATCTTTTAATTTTTAGGATTTTACTGTGAAATAAAATAATTTTATATTATTATAATATTATTTTATTAGGCAGTATAAATCGATGACAGCGGACCTGAAAATGTTTTGTGGGACCCACGTTTAGGGAAACAGTCAACGATTTTGGCTAGTGGAATTTCTAAGCCAATGAGAGTAAGTCAACGAAGTAGGCTTGAAATTTCTAATCAATAGGAAGAGGTCAACAAAAGTGGTTAGACTAATTAGTTTATAACTAGAAAACCTAAGCTATTTAGTTTGAAACCTAATTAAATTAGTTTAGAAGACTTGTTAAGTAACTAAGTGATAGTAAATTATTTAACTATCTAGTTGGCTTCTAAGTTAGTAAAAATCTATTAGTACCAAGTTAACTAAGTTAACCTAAGTAACTAACTAGTTTGACAAGTAACTAGATTGTTTCACCTAAGTGTAACTAGATGACTAAGAAGAAGCAAACTTAGTTGCTTTCTCCTTGGTGAATTTCGGCCAAGCCATGACAAGGCAAGCCAAGAGCTTTCAAGAACAAGCTTAGTCATGCAATGACTAGGTTAGTATCAACCAATGAGAGCTAAGCTTAGAGGCCAAGGGTTTATGTTAGCCTTTGATCATTTCTAAGGCTTGGATGAAGCCAACCAAGTGGACACCTCCCTAGGGTGAGCTCCACGGCCATAAGCCTTAGGAAGCCAATTTTTATTTCATTTTCTATCTTTTAACTTAAGCTTTTTTCTCATCAAAAACAAGAAACACCATTGATGTTCCTTTGAAGGTCCATTCGGCCAAGACTCCTACACCAACATCCATTCACCAAAAATTTTATCTACCTCACTTTTTTAAACCTAAACACAATTCTAAGATCATCTCTAGTTGAGAGTTCTTTCAAAATCCATCACTTTGAGCTTGAGAAACTACTTTGGAGATTCTACCTAGAAGGTGAAAATCGTTGTTTTTCATTTTTAATCTTATTTCTAAGGTCATAAGCCATGATTGATCCATGGTATATGGTTTTCTCTTATAGTAGTAACTCTTTAAAATTTTGTTTCAGATCCTTAGGTTCTTGGAGGGTGAAACCGAAATCTATAGGAAGGAGAGGAGAAGAGTTTGTCTTCATTTAAGGTAAGAGGAAGACTTGAATCTTATCATCCTTGGGTGGTGATAAGAAAATGGAATTGTTTGTGATTGTAGAATCCATAAGGATTCATTTGTGTGCTTGTTGTAATAGCTTTCTTAATTGTGATTTGTATTGATATGCATGTCTGCAAGCTTTGAATATATTGTATGTGTTAGTAATGCATGAATAAGTAGTAGGATGTGAATATTTGCAAGTGTGTTCCAAAGAACACAAATCCAAGGCTCACGGCCTTAACACAAAATGGGAACCAAAATGTTCTCAACCATTTTCTAAAAGAGTGATTTAATTAACTTAGGTAAATTGACAAGATACAAATTGATTTAGAGCAAGAAAAACAAATCTATAGATCAAATGACAAGTTTATGGATTTCGGCCAACATGCCAAAGTTAAGGGTTTTTAGTTTTTAAAATTGTTTTCAATCAAGGTTAGGTAATAATGTCAAAAAGATTTTTAGTACAATGAGTTTTAAGGAATAAAAGTGATTGGATTAAGTTTAAAAAGCTAAAACTAATGATTTTACTGTTTAGGAGAAAATACAGTAGCTTTTGTAAAATTTCTAACGTAGAGCTCACTTTAGGTTTTGAAGCCCGTTAGTAGTTTTCAAAAGTGTAATTAGATGGTTGTAATATAATCAAAAGAAATTTTAACAGAAAATTTTAGAAAACCATTATTGTAGATTTTCAAAGCAAAATACTGTTAATTTTTGTTAAAAATAGACAAATAAGATAGAAAAGATATCCAATATATTGTATACGGTATGGAAAATATTCTACGCAACTCAAACATATTAAATATTATTTTTGGTTTATTTAAATATTGATTTTAAGGGATTTGGACAAGAAAATGATTTAAAAACCTTACGCGATTGAGAAAACGATTTAAAAATAATACGCGATTTCAAAAACAGTAAAATATATTTACGCGATTTAAAAACATTTGTAAAAATGATGAAATTATGAAAATGCGATAAAATTTCTGCGCATTGACAAAAACAGTAAGTTTTACTGTCGGGCCAAAGTGGTGGACCCAGACAGATTAAGAAACAGTACTGTCAAGTAGGACGTACTGCGTTTGATGTTTGAGGGCGTTTTAGTAATTATTTGAGAGTGAAGGATATTTTGGTAATTATCATTCTGTTCATATTTTTAGAGTTAAGTCGATTCGTTGTGGAATTGGCGACTGATTGACGAGGTTAATTACATCGTGTTGTCGGTGTGATAAGCGTAGTGTGGTTCATTTCTTTATGGACTTGGAGGCATTAGTGTGCGGATTATTCCACATATGGACAGTTGGTCGCTCCTCTGGGCCGTGGTAACTGGTAACACACTAGTGGTCTCGACACGCACTATACTTAATCAAGATCTTGTAAGAACTTTGTTAGTACAATGCCTGTAATTATACGATGTTTGGACTGTGTACTACACCACGATGTTTTGGACAGTGGGCTATAGACACAATGTGAGACAGTACAATAGTTGGTTGGGCAGCCTAAAGTACTAATAGAACTTGCAGGTCATTCTCTCTGATGTCTGTGGTTGTAGCTCCATGGAGTAGGGTCGAGTCGCGTTACATATGACTTATGTGTTGTGCATTATAACATTATTATCTGTACCATTTTATCTGTGACATTGTGTGATGTTGTTACACTTAATTTCAGAGTTATTTTATATTATTATTTATGCTGTTATAGTATGTTGTATGGTATGAACTGTTATATCTGTGTGTATTGTCGTTTTCTTATTTACCATGTTTATGGTGATATAGATTGTCTTACCTCTTTATTGTATGTGTTCCTGTAATTTAAATTGTATGATAAAAGAGTTTGAGGAAGAAAAATAGCCTCTTGATTTTGTATACCCCGAGGAGGAAGAGCAACAGCAGCAAGTCGAGGATCAGTTCGACTACCAAGAACCATCTGATCATCCACTGTTCCATTAAGGAACAATGGCCTTCCCACCATCCAAAACTCCAAACCAAGTGATTTCCAACACCACACAAGGTCCCTAAACATGTTATAACTCATATACAACTTTAACTTACTCTAAAATGTATCAATGAATCAATCACCATCCTAAAAACCTAAAACCCCTCTCTTAGCTCAAGTGAGGTTATGAGTGTTTAAGAGATGAAAAATCCATCACCAAGCATAGAACAAACCACAAACAAGCCATCCTCAAGTTCTACAACAAGATTCAAGCCAAGATCACCAAAAACAACTCAAAATCTAAAACACTACATCAAGCCAAACTCATGAACAAGATGAAGAGAATAAGAAAATGAGCAAAATAAGGTTTCCCCCAACCTCTTGGTACCAAAATGATGAGGATGAAGCCAAGGATGAGCCATGAAAGATCCTCCTCTTTGGTCTTCTTCCTTTCCCCTTTCTTTTTTTCTTCCTTCTCATTCTTTCTTTTCTGTTTTCTCTTCTCTGCCGTGGAGCTCCTTTGGTAGCAAAGTCTAATTTTGCTACTTAAAGGTAGCCACTAGTGTGGTACCAAAAATCTTGATCTACTAAGAACACTTACATTTCACCAAATCTAATTTTTTAACCTCCAACAGACTTAAAATAAATCCTATGATTCATTAAAAATCGATTTTCACCATTTCCACACTTTTCCATATCTGCTGGCAGTTAATCCAGCATTAAAACATATAACCAATATGCTTAAAAATACCAAACTAACTCTGATTAACCTCAAAATTTACTGTAACATAGTTCACACATTTGTGACCTAGAAATAATCTCTCTACATTTATTTCCACTAACTAAATAGTTTAAGCCACTTCTAGAGCTAAAAGTAGCTATTTTCCACACATGGCGTTTCAACAAAGTGCCTAAACGTGCTCAAACAGTCACAAAACTTAAGGTTCCAAGACTATCATGTTTTTCCAGGGTGTTACATTTCTCCCCACTTTTTTAGAATTTTGTCCCCAAAATTTGCTCGCCAAAACCACTTAGTCTCTCACAACTAAGGTTCCAAGATCTCCATCAGACATCACACTCGAAGGAATCCCACCTTCTATAGTGATATCCAATTCATCCTAAACAACTCAAGACAATCTTGTCTCATATTGATCTCTAGCTCCCAAGCCAAACCTAAACCAGATATTCTTTACCTGAGAAATCTATTTTCCACAAAACACTTGGACTTCCTTATCCATAATCCTTTCAAGCCTTATCTAACAACCTTTTATCTAACCCATGGGCTCTACTCACACTAGAGGTACCACAACAAAGGGTGTAGATGCAAAGAATTCCTAACGAGTTCAATCATGCCAACTGGACCCTCACTAGAAGAACTCCTATTCCCCTAGTTCACTTAGGTGAAGTTATAGTTTCCTGTCCTCACAGAACATTACATATTGAGTAGACCAATCCTCAATATCATGTAACTATGTCATAGTAGCCACTAACATCCAACTTAAAGCAAGCCATGCAATTCTTTTCTAACATCTCAAACAAAAGACGAAGAAATGCACAACACACAAAGAAACTTCTAACATGCCTAAGCATAGTCAGTCTATACCACGGCTCAATAGGATGAACTACTCTGATACCATAATGTAACATCCCAAATTTAATAACCATAGTATATTACCACAGTCATTAGATTTAGACATGCTACTTCATAGCTATGCGATTTTCAAGATAACATAATGACATTATATAAAAAATATGAGCCACAAACGAATATATAAATATTACACCACAATTGTATATCTCATAAATACATCTCAGCAGAAGTATTCCAAAACCAGCAGTTTATACATTCATAAACATTACACAATTGCTGAATTAACACTTCAATCTCAAACGCACACAAAACAACATCTCCATCTCAGAGACACAACTGCCTATATAGTTGCAATGTTACGAGTTCATGTCATGATAGCAACCACCTATACAATTGCCATGCTATGCCAAATTATGTCTAGTGTTTATGTCTATGCAAATCCTAAGTATGAAATAAGTAATGTTATGAAACCAAGTTCATGGTAATGTCATGAATGCATGAACCCTGAAAAAGACGAAGAAAGTTCATCCCAAGTCCCGAACAAGCACTAGAAATCTATCCAGAAGATCAACACTTCGGGTAGTGAAATCCATTAACTACACGGCCTCAATAAAGAAGAAGAAGTCCATCCTCAAATCACTATAACAGGAAAGATACCATCCATCTTGCCTAATGTAGATTACCCTAATCTATGAAACTCACACCTTTCAATAAAGGCAAAATATACATTCATGTATATAATCATGTCTAATTATTCTCCTTATTTAACATCACACAAGTAGTAAGGATATTACTCACCTTCACCACTCAACAAACCTAGAGAGGATATTACTTACCTCCACTAGTCAACAATTATAGGGGAAATATTACTCACTTCTACTAATCAACAATTATAGGGAAGATATTACTCACTTCCACTAATTAACAAACATGATGAGGAATTATCTACCTCAACAAAAGAGGAATTACTTACCTCACTGTTCAATCAAAATAAAGAGGATATTACTCACCTCTTTACTCAACAACATAGAGATGATATGACTCACCTCAATATGATTCAAACAACATTAAGAGGATATTATACATCTCAAAATGTTTCACAAGCATCACATGTAATATAATATTTAATTACTTCCCATAATTAGCTCCACAATTGATTTACATGCATCTCAAGTTCATTTCACAAGCCTTTAATCCAAATACTTCTAAAAGTACTTCAACACTCTTAAAAGAGTACACATAAGTGATTCCTACACCTAGGAAGACTCATGTTCTCAATATCACAATATATGACTTATATCTCCATGCCTAATTACCTTACATAATTAGCATTACAAAACAATTTGATTTATGACAATCTCACTTCATTAAATACTCTTATTAGAGCCTTGATACTGATTAAGAAGCATAAAAGAAGCAACCACACCTTTACTAGGCTCCATTACATCACATTTCAGCTCTTCTCCAAGTCTGGAAGCCAAGCTTAGGCGCCACCGTTCCACGCCTAGGCATGAGGGTGGCAGGGCAATAACCCTGTAACTTCCAGGAAACCACGGCTAGACATAGCTTTGTCACGCCTATGTGTGACCTTCTCTGTCTCAACTACGGCTAGGCATGACCCTGCGATAGAGAATTCTGCAGAATTCAGCCACTGTTCCATTAAGGAACAATGGCTTTCCCACCATCCAAAACTCCAAACCAAGTGATTTCCAACACCACAGAAGACAACCTAAATATGTTATAACTAACATATAACTTTAACTTACTTTAAAATGTATCAATGAATGAATCATCATCCTAAAAGCCTAAAACACCTCTCTTAGCTCATGTGAGGTTATGAGTGTTTAAGAGATGAAACATTCATCACCAAGCATAGAACAAACCACAAACAAGCCATCCTCAAGTTCTACAACAAGATTCAAGCCAAGAACACCAAAAACAACTCAAAATCTAAAACACTACATCAAGCCAAACTCATGAACAAGATGAAGAGAATAGGAAAATGAGAAAAATAAGGTTTCCCCAAACCTCTTGGTACCAAGATGATGTGGATGAAGCCAAGGATGAGCTATGGAAGATCCTCCTCTTTAGTCTTCTTCCTTTCCCCTTTCTCTTTTTCTTCATTCTCCTTCTTTCTCTTCTCATTTCTCTCTTCTCTTTTCTGTTTTCTCTTCTCTGCTGTGGAGCTCCTTGGGTAGCAAAGTCTAATTTTACTACTTAAAGGCAGCTATTAGTGTGTTACCAAAAATCTTGATCTACTAAGAATACTTAGATTTCACTAAATCCAGTTTTCTAACCTCCAATAGACTTAAAATAAATCCTATGATTCATTAAAAATCTGTTTTCATTATTTTCACATTTTTTCATATCTACTGGCAGTCAATCTGGCATAAAAACACACAACTAATATGCTTAAAAAAACCAAACTAACTCCGATTAACCTCAAAATTTAACATAGTTCACACATTTGTGACTTAGAAATAAACTCTCCATATTTATTTCCACTGATTAAGCAGTTTAAGTCACTTCCAGAGCTAAAAATAGTTATTTTTCACACATAGTGTTGCAACAAAGTGCCTAAACGTGCTCAGACAGTTACAAAACTTAACCGACATGTGAAGCAAGTATTAGGCTACCTCTGTATCTAGTGTGGTGTGGATAGTGATTAAAATTAAGAACAAGATTCAGTTGCCAAGTTCCACTAAAAATATAAAAACCTTGCAACCAGTTGTAGTTAGCAAGGGTCGATCCATAGAGAATTAATTCAATTAACACTATGAATTGATTCCTAATTTAAACTCTAAAGGTTAACGTACAGTAAAAAGGGGGTTTTGATGAGTATTGAATCAAATCAACAACAATAAGGATAAAACAAACTAGATTTAATAGATTAAATGAATTGGTTAAGGGATGGAATCCACTACTAGATTTATATGATATTGTTATCCCACATATCCTTTTTATTCCAACATGATCAATTATATTTCTACGTAATTGTGAGATTAAATCTCTGTTTTCCTTAGGTTTTGGCCAATTTAGCAACCGCTTAAATCAACTCCAAATCATTGATTAATTATAAAGCAACCGCTCTTACAACTAACTAACAATTGCATTACGATTTAAAAAACCAATCACGCTAAGATCTAATCACACACCGGGATTAAATTACTTAAATCATATATTC
This sequence comes from Ormosia emarginata, assembly GCA_029884605.1. Classification (NCBI taxonomy): domain Eukaryota; kingdom Viridiplantae; phylum Streptophyta; class Magnoliopsida; order Fabales; family Fabaceae; genus Ormosia; species Ormosia emarginata. The sequence goes on from JAQQTP010000037.1 coordinate 3,829,131, forward strand.
CTCTAGATTTATCACCGCAACCGTGCGTATAATAATTCTAGAATTACCACTTTAGAAATTGGCAAGGATACAAAAACCTTTATACTAACATCATACAATCCTTTAGATTAATCACAACAACTGCGCACATAATAAACTTAGATCTACCACTTTAAAGATGGCAAGAGTATAAAGATTCTTTCATCACAATAATGATCAGAAATATATGAATAGAAACATAATTGTATTGAAATAAACGAATATACAAGATTCACAAAATCAATACTAGAGTTTCATCCTCTCTTAACCAAATGAAAACTTAGCCACACATGATAAATTCAAAAGTAACAGAAAAACATAAGAAAGACATTGTATGAAATAAAGTTGTAGAGAAAACTAAAGATCAAACTAGTTTCCAAGGATAAAGGATGATTGATCTCCAATTGCTCGAACCTGAGACTCCAATCTTCAATCAGATCTCCCTCCTTCTTGTTCTTCTTCTTCTCTTTAGCTTCCAAAACTCAAATTACAAACTAAATATGAAAAGAAATGATAAACTACCTAAGAAAGTGAAAGAAAAACCTAAAACTAACCTAAAAGCTATCTGAAAACTAAAACTCTCATCCCCTGCCTTCTGCACTTGTATTTATAGAAAATTTGGGATCCTGTAGGAGACACGATCGTGTCTCCATTAGACACGGTCGTGTCTCATAACTCAGAAGCTTTCTAAGAGTTAGACACGGCCGTGTGATATCAAAATTATCAACGTATTGTGCAATCTTAGGAGACACGGTCGTGTGTCAATGAGACACAGTCGTGTCTCATGACATCATCAGCGTATTCAGCAAGTTTTGACCTGAATCAGCGTGTTTTACAAGTTTTGGGGAGACACAGTCGTGTGTCGATGAGACACGGTCGTGTCTTATGTCAACATCAGCGTATTGGAGAAGCATGGGGGACACGACCGTGTGAGTGGGAGACACGATTGTGTCTCTTGTAAAAATGGTTTTTTTGCACCTTTTGAGAAGGCACGGCCATGTGAGTGGGAGACACGGTCGTGTCTCAAGTCAGAAGCTTCATCCAAGTTAGACCTGGCCATGTCTAAGTCCTTAATTGCTCTTGAACTGACATAGAACCCTACCAAAGCCAGAATGGACCTCTTTTGCCTTGAAAACTCAGTATCTTCGCTTGATTTCATCCAAATGTATTAAATATCTCAATTCTGCAAAAACGAAGATAATGATAAGGATCCAACTAAAACTGACTCTTAATTACAAGCAATTAACCAATAAAAAGTTATCAAAATCAACTCCGATCACACCCCCACACTTGAGCTTTTGCTTGTCCTCAAGCAAAGAATAGGAATTAACAACAAGATCAAATTCAGCATCTAGAAACATGAATCAAGAGGAATTTTAAAATTTTAAAACTTCAAGTTCATTAATCAATCTAATCAATCAAGATCATTCAGCAATTTAAAACAAAAAGATGCTTTAGCCTAGCTTACAACTTTTCTCTTTACCAAAAATATGAGATCACTCATCTTTCCATCACTCAAGTATTTAAGGACAAAGAGATCACTCAAATTTCTCATGAAAAATACAAAACGATAGGTTTGCCTATCAATCTCATCTCCACTTTGAAGTTCACATACATAGCAAGAATTAAAAGGGCTTCATCTGGTTATAACAGGGCCATGGGTAACAATGAAAGGCAGGAAAAAGGTAAATAAGGGTAAAGAACTATCAATGCAGAGCAGAATCAAGTTGAAATCATGATGTATAAGGATTTAAACAATTCTCATTTTCAACCCAATATTTTCAACATTCTTCACCAATTATTCTTTATATATATATATATATATATATATATATATACCCTTGAAGATAAAAATAACTTTTCAAGACTTTTTGATCAATACATCAGATGCTCCAAAGAATTCAACCTGATTATTCTGTTGGGTATTCAAAGAAACCAAATTCAGGCTCAAATGAGGCAACTAAGGAGTTATTTTATCAATACAACTCTGAAAGTCAAGAAAGAATAAAGCCTAATTACCTTAATCATATTCAAGTATGTATGCGAATAATTAAAGTTTCAACAAGATATTATAGCAAGTTCTAGCGCACATCAATCAAGAGAAAATTCACTCCAGAAGGAAAATAGGACTTTATTTATGAAAAATCCAGTCGTTAAGGCTCAAAACTCACTTTCTAGTTAAGTTGATAAAGAAAATAGAAATAAGCAGACATGGCTAATTTCCAACAAAGATGCTGAATTTCACTTTTCTTAATTGAACAAGATTGCTTCACACAAAATAATGTCATGATCAATAGATTCCTCTTTCAAACATATCTCTATTAGCTCATAATTAATCGAGCAATTAACACACAATTGTGAATGCTTATGTCATGAAGCATATCAAATAAGTTTTTGATGATAACAAAGTCAAGATGAAGACCAAGATCAAAAGAAAAGTTCAAGACTAAAAGAAGAAGACCAAGATCAAAAGAGGTATATTAGATATAGGTCTTAGAACATCAATGTGAAATGCTCTTAAGGTATCTCAATTATATTCAAATGATTTTTCAAAGATCTCATAAATCAACTTGTTTTTCAAAGTTCATATTTTAAAGAAATGTTGATTTCAATCTTGGATTATGTTAAACATTTGCAAATCTTGGTTAGTCCAAGTTCCCTAATGATAAAAATGGCCTGGTGACTTAATTGGGCTTGAAAAATGAGTTTAATGTATAGTGTAATCGATTACCAATGTTTAGTAATCGATTACAAGCTAAACAGAAGCTGTGCAATCGATTACACCATCCATGTAATCGATTACCATGTTCCCAGAAATCCAAGAACACGTTCAAAGGGCCATGTAATCGATTACATCAATATTGTAATCGATTACTATAAAGTCAGAGGGCATGTAATCGATTACACAAGTCATGTAATCGATTACCACAAACCCAGAAAGCCAAGAACACATTCTAACTGTCATGTAATCAATTACCAGAACCCTGTAATAGATTACTAGCATTCTGACATGCCCAACGGCTATATTTTCTTGGCATTTAATGTTGCCACAAAAGCCCCTAACGGCTCTATTGTTCTAAAAACTTATAAATACACATCTTGGGGCATCATTTGTGGCTAACCAACACTTGAGAAACATCTATCAATCATTTTAATCCAAGAATCATCATTAAATCTCCTTTGCTTTATTTTTGTATATATTTGAGATATTCTTGAAGAGCATCATAGGGCTTCAATTTGTGTAATCTACTCTTGTGAGAGTTTCATCTTGTAAACACTTTGATTCTTTGTAAAGGGGGTGAGGTATCCCTCTAGAGAAAAGAGAGTGAGGTATCTCTCAAAGTTTGTAAAGGGTAAGGTATCCCTTGTTGAAGGTGAGGTATCCTTCAAAGGTTGTAAAGAGGGTGAGGTATCCCTCTAGTGAAAAGGGTAAGGTATCCCTGTTTTGAGGCTCAAGCTCAAGGGTGAGGCATCACAAGGAGTTGAGTGCTCTTTTGTGTAAAGGTTTTCAAGCACCCGTTCAAGCTTGAAGTTTTGTTAAAAATCTCGAGTGGTTTGCTTGAGGACTGGACGTAGGTCATAAGGGGTGGCTGAACCAAGATAAATCCTTGTGTTTGTTCTTCTCACTTTATCTCTTTACTTTGTGCTTTAATTATATTTGCTTGAGTTGAGTTTGATATCTTGCTTTGTTTGAATTCTTTCTATCTTGGCTTGTTTATTTGTGAGTGAAGTATTCAATCTCGTTTATCTATTCACTTCAATCATCCAATAGCTTCAACAAAAATTGTTAATAAAACGTTTTGCAAAAGATTTACGAAAATATTTTACGTACTCAATTCACCCCCCTCTTGAGTATTGAGGCCACTTGGTAACAAGTGGTATCAGAGCTTCGTGCTCTGTTGAAAGCTTAACCGCTTAGAGTTAACGATCCTTGTTTGTTGGCAACCATTAAAAGCTTTTCAAAATGAATGGTTTTGAAATTGATAAACCACCATTCTTTGATAGTGTGAATTTCATTTATTGGAAAGCTAGAATTGAAATTTATATGCAATCCATTGATCTTGATTTATGGGATATTGTGCTTGATGGATTTACTTGCAAATCAAAACAAGATTGGAATGCTTATGACAAGAAATGCTTTTCTTTGAACATTAAAGCTATGCAAATTTTGAGAAGTAGTTTGAATGATGATGCTTATTGTAGAATTAAGAACTGCTCTAATGCTAAAGAAATTTTGGACACCCTTGATGCTCTTTATATTACTAACAATGATTTTGTACATAAAGTTGTATATAGAGAGCAAGAAGAGCAAAATCCTCTAGAGGAAGACAACATTGAAAAATGTCCTCAAGAACACTTCAAATTAAGAAAATGAGCTCAATGCTCTTTGGTGATGATGGTGCTCAATTTGAAGAGGTGGAAAAGCAAAATCAAATGGTATATACTCTTGAAGCTTTGATGGGAAAGAATAAGGATGATGATTCCCATGAAGAGTCATTGATGCGAGAAATTGAGTCAACCTCCCACTTGACTCCAAAGGACTTTGAGGTAAATAATGCTAAACTAGATTATAGTCCTTACTATGATGAGCTACAATGTGCCTATGATGAATTGAATGATGGTTTATTGAATTTAGAAAAGAAAAATTTATCTTGTTTGGAAAATAGTTCCTCCATTGAAAATGAAATTGAGACTTTGAAAAATGAATATGCCTTTCTTGATGAGGAAATGCCTTTGAAAAGTGAAACCTCAACTTTTTGTGAAAAGTGCATTGATTTAGAAAATCAAGTTGAGGACTTATCTTTTGAATTTGCCAAAGCTAATGATTCTAATTGCTTACATTCTATGCTTGTTAATGAGAATAAAATCAATGTTATTCCACATGAAAATTCAAGCAAAGCTTATGGCAAAAATAGTTTAGAATGTAAAAATAACAAAAGGCTTAAGTTTTCCAAATGTGATTTTCAAAAGATCAAATCATCATTGAATTCAATTGTTTGCAATTTTTGTGGTCATTTAGGACATATTTCTCATTTGTGCAATTATAGAAGAAATCCTTATATGAGAAATAACATGATGTGGGTTTCTAAAGATCTTAAAAGCCCTAGTACTAATACTCAAGGACCCAAGATGAAGTGAGTACCAAAATGTCCTCCTAGTGTTTCAACTATGCAGAAAATTTCTCAAAAGGATGGACAAATTGGTCAAAGGAAAGAGGAATCATCAAGGAAAGTGCCTCCAAAGCCTATTGCTAGAAGTTTTGATCAAAGAAGGAGGATAACTTCAACTAAAGCTTCTCAAGTACAAAATATGGAACTTGCAAAGTTAAAAATACCAAAAGAGAAGCAATGGGTAAGGAAAAGAATTTCCTTGATTACCAAGGCCAAGGTATCAAAAGTCTTTACCTCTTATGAGCATTCACTTAAAAAGACAATAAATATGAGGTATATTCCTTGTAGGCCTTAGGTAAAGGATAGAATCATGTGCACTTGGTAAAATCTGAATATTTTGTTTAGTACATGATTATGTTCATTCTTATTGTACCATAGCTCATTAATTTGTTATATATCTTGGTACATAAATTTCTATAATGCCTAAGCTCTCTTCTTGTTTGGAATAGCACATTTGATGGTAATATCTTTGTACTTGACATAACATTCCTAATATGATCATTGTTTGCCCTAAAGTGCATATATAAGAGGAGAATTAGGAATGATTGATCAATCATGCATTTGAATGAATGCTTGAGTTAGATAATTTTTTTTTATCTTGGAATATTGGATTAATCATGCATCCAAACTCTTGTTGCACAATTTTTTGCATAAACTCATATTTGCTGCATGAACTGCAATCTTGCTGCATAATGCATGATTTTACTGCATAATCTGTTATCTTTTGCAAAATGATGCATACCTTGTCTGTCTTGCTGTATAAAGTCACAATCCTCTACATAATCTGTCTTTTTGCTGCATAATATAGTGTTTTTATTGCACAATTACCTTGATTTAATCAATTTTGAATCCAATACTGACTTGAGCGTCGGAGGTTCCCATTTAGCTATTTTGCAGGTATTTCATCATGTCAATGACCTCCAAGAAGCTCAAAAACTTCACCAATCCATCAAAATGATGTAATTCTTGGTAAAAGTAGCAAATTTGCATGATTATGTGTTTTGGATCATAATCTGATCAATTTCTTTGCTTGCATGTTGTTTGGAATTGATTTGGAATGTTTTGAAACAAAATTTGAAAGGTTTAAAATTGATCCTTCTCTGTTTGAAATGCAAAAACTAAGTTTTAGTAAACTGGTAATCGATTACAATACCTTTGTAATCGATTACAAAGGCTCTGCCAAGCATTCCAAACCAAGTCAGAAAGCAGGTAATCGATTACACCTCCAATGTAATCGATTACAACAATTCCAGAAGGTATGTAATCGATTACACCACATATGTAATCGATTACCAGGAATCCAGAACATGTGTAATCGATTACACAGACATTGTAATCGATTACACAGGGTTTTAAAAGGCAACAATTCATGGGACATACATTTTATCTGCCATCAAGCTTTGTCATGATGATTCCTTGCTTGTATACTATCTAACCCCATTTGTTCTTGAATGTGACTCTGAATTCTATTGGCATAAATGATAAATACTACCCAAGATTTAATTTTCATATGCATTTGTCATTGGTATCACATATTGATGTGCTAAACTATTTCTAATCTAATATTGATCATGTTGGGCTAAAATGATTATATAATATGAATGCTTATGTTGTTTTTGATAATGCCAACGGGGGAGAGATTAGTGAAATATGTTGCATGCGTACGGGGGAGCTTTATGCTTTTACGTGAAAACCATTTATCCTATCTCATGCATACATTACGGGGAGAGTTGCGCTTAATCTCTGATAGATAAATAAATACAAATATTTCTCTATTTTCAATGTTTATTTTGTCATCATCAAAAAGGGGGAGAATGTGAATGCTTATGTCATGAAGCATATCAAATAAGTTTTTGATGATAACAAAGTCAAGATGAAGACCAAGATCAAAAGAAAAGTTCAAGACCAAAAGAAGAAGACTAAGATCAAAAGAGGTATATTAGATATAGGTCTTAGAACATCAATGTGAAATGCTCTCAAGGTATCTCAATTATATTCAAATGATTTTTCAAAGATCTCATAAATCAACTTGTTTTTCAAAGTTCATATTTTAAAGAAATGTTGATTTCAATCTTGGATTATGTTAAACATTTGCAAATCTTGGTTAGTCCAAGTTCCCCAATGATAAAAATGGCCTGGTGACTTAATTGGGCTTGAAAAATGAGTTTAAAGTATTGTGTAATCGATTACCAATATTTAGTAATCGATTACAAGCTAAACAGAAGCCGTGTAATCGATTACACCATCCATGTAATCGATTACCATGCTCCCAGAAATCTAAGAACACGTTCAAAGGGCCATGAAATCGATTACATCAATATTGTAATCGATTACCATAAAGTCAGAGGGCGTGTAATCGATTACACAAGTCATGTAATCGATTACCACAAACCCAGAAAGCCAAGAACACGTTCTAACTGTCATGTAATCGATTACCAGAACCCTGTAATCGATTACCAGCATTCTGACATGCCCAACGGCTATATTTTCTTGGCATTTAATGTTGCCACAAAAGCCCCTAATGGCTCTATTGTTCTAAAAACTTATAAATACACATCTTGAGGCATCATTTGTGGCTAACCAACACTTGAGAAACATCTATCAATCACTTTAATCTGAGAATCATCATTAAATCTCCTTTGCTCTGTTTTTGTGTATATTTGAGATATTCTTGAAGAGCATCATAGGGCTTCAATTTGTGTAATCTACTCTTGTGAGAATTTCATCTTGTAAACACTTTGATTATTTTTAAAGGGGGTGAGGTATCCCTCTAGAGAAAAGAGAGTGAGGTATCTCTCAAAGTTTGTAAAGGGTGAGGTATCCTTTGTTGAAGGTGAGGTATCCTTCAAAGGTTGTAAAGGGGGTAAGGTATCCCTCTAGTGAAAAGGGTGAGGTATCCCTGTTTTGAGGCTCAAGCTCAAGGGTGAGGCATCCCAAGGAGTTGAGTGCTCTTTGGTGTAAAAGTTTTCAAGCACCCGTTCAAGCTTGAAGTTTAGTGGAAAATCTCGAGTGGTTTGCTTGAGGACTGGACGTAGGTCACAAGGGGTGGCTGAACCAGGATAAATCCTTGTGTTTGTTCTTCTCACTCTATCTCTTTACTTTGTGCTTTAATTATATTTGCTTGAGTTGAGTTTGATATCTTGCTTTGCTTGAATTCTTTCTATCTTGGCATGTTTATTTGTGAGTGAAGTATTCAATCTCGTTTATCTATTCACTTCAATCATCCAATAGCTTCAACGAAAAATTGTTAATCAAACGTTTTGCAAACGATTTACGAAAATATTTTACATACTCAATTCACCCCCTTCTTGAGTATTGAGGCCACTTGGTAACAACAATTCTAGCTTAATTATCAGCATTACTCAAGTGTTCACAAAGTACAGTATCACTCCCCCACACTTAAGATAAACATTGTCCTCAATGTGAAAGAGAAATAAATAAAGGGTTAAAGAAAATAGCAACATAACCTGATGAGGAGTGATATAGTGCCAAGCAGAAAATAAACGCAACAACCAGCGCTGCAACATACCCTAAAAAATCTCAACACACGAGTAGTGATTAAAACAAAAATAACAAAACAACTAAAAAAAGAAACAATAAGGAAGAAATTCCACAAATTCATGATGCACAAATCCACACAAATGCGTCTCAAGAGTCAACAAGATATAACCTACTGACTACTTACTCAGCTCATTCGTAATGAATTATAATTTATCTTCTCGGTTTACAAAAACCATCCCCAAGGACTTGAAAGCAAATCTAGTTGGGTTGCCTCCCAATAAGCACTTATTTAACGTCATTAGCTCGATGTTGGGACACTTCTCAGTAATCTTTATAATGTGTATGGTAAAAGGTCATCACTTCCACTTCCACACTTTCCGAAAGCTCATGGTAAGGGTTGAGATGGTGTCCATTGACCTCATCAAATGAGGTAAGTGAAAAGACTCCACCAGAGTTCCATTGGTTGAAATGTAATGACCAAGTTAAGCTTAGAGCATGAGGGATTCCACCAGGGTCCCATTGACTTTGTAACATCCCGATTTTTGTTTTTTCTGCACAAATATTAATTTTCTAATTTTTGTGATTTTTGAGAATTTTTCTGGATTTTTCTGAGAATGAAAATATTTTAGTAATATTTTGGGTTGTCTGTGGGACCCATGGTGGGCCCAGAAACATTAAAAAATTTTATTGGTCAGAAAATTTTGTACTGTTGATACGGGGCCGAGGGATCTTACAAAACCCGAAATCAGATACAGTTACTAAATTTTCTTATACTGTGAATTTATTATTCATTGTATAATAATCTGGGTTTGTGAGCCATAATTTTATTCTGTGAGTAATAAATTTTTATAGCTTTAGCTAGGTACTAGTCATGTGATGGCCATGTGTCACTAGATAGTAGAAGTCAATTTTGGTAGCTAGTCATAAAAATTAACCAATGGTAATAAGTCAACAAAAATGACTTGTTTAAATTAATTACTAAGCTAGATGAATTAGTAAGCTAACCTAAGCTTAAATGGTCACAAATTAAAACAATTATTGGATAGTAATTATCAAGGAGTTCCACGATAATGAAGGGGCTTTTTAGGACATTCAAAAAGCCAATGAGTCATCAAATGTTGACCAAAAGCAAGACTTGGTGCCATGTGTTTGATATTGCACCTTGATGGACATGCAATTAATTTTCCCATGCTATCACTAGCATTCCACAGCAATGAAGGTCTAGGATAGACTATCACAATTATATCACCTTTTTCTCCTAAGTCATTATCTTCATGTCTTCATTTTTCTACACTTAGCCAAAATTTCATTTCTCTCCAAAGACACCATTCGGCCAACACCTAGAGACCACCCCTCCAAGTTTCTAAAATTTTATCCAAGCTTATTTCCTACATCTAAACATCATTCTAAGACACTTATATGTTGAAGATTTAAGCAAAATCCTTCATCTACTTTCTTTTCTACAAGTTAGTGTTCTTGAGATTTCAAGGTAAAAGTTATTCTTCTTTGTTTCTAATTTGGTTTTTGAGTTTCGAAACCATGATTGTTCCAAGGTTTCTCTTCTTCAAGCTTTGTTTGTGACTTTGGCTGGTTTAAGTTTGTTAGGGTTTTCCTTTGGAGCCACACGAAATTCATAGAAGACTAAGCAAGAAGGAGTTTTGTCTTCCTTGAGGTAAGAGGGAGATTACCCTCATCAACCATATGTTGGTGGTGAGGAGATGACTTTATTTGCGGCGAAAAATCCATAAGGATTTATTCACTTGTATGGTTTAAGCTTGCTTTATTTATGGTTGGTTTATTTTTTTAAGCTTTGAAGACAAATTTTTGTAAAGAATTGAAGAAACTATTATGTTAAGGATTTTTAGAATGAAAATATTTTCAAGAAGGCCAAAATGTATATATTATATAAGGATTTTATCAAATAAATTTAGAAAGTTGAGAAAATATTTTACGCAAGTGATAAACGCTAGAAAATCATTATGTAATTTAGAAATTGATATTTTTAAGCTACGCAATTGATTTTTACGTTACGCGATTGAGAAAATGATTTTAAAGTATTACGCGATTGAGAAAGCATTAATAAAACCTTTACGCGATTTAAAAACGTTTAAAAATATTTACGCAATCTAGGAAACATTTGAAATTATTTATATGATTTAGAAAACATTGAAAATTATTTATGTAATTTAAAAATGTTTGAAATTAATTACGTGTTTGTGAAAACGTTGAAAAATATTACGTAATTTGAAAACGTAAGAAAATCGTCACGCTGTTTCAAAAATGCGTTAAAATGTTTACGCGATTGGAAATTACAGCAGTTGGCTGTCGGGCTGTCATGGTGGGCCCCATTTTATTGAAAAGTGATACTGTCAAGAAATGACGCGTATTTGTGAAATGCTGTAAAATAATGGTTGTATGTATTTTTGAATCATACATCATGCATGGAAAAGCATGTCAAGTAAGGCGATTGGCCTAGGAGATGAAAATTACACCTTCGTGCGGGTGAGAATTACGTAGTTACGATCTTCAGTGATCTCAGGGACGTTGGGGTGTGGAATGTCATATGTGGCCAGTTGGTAGCACCACTACGTCGTGGTATCCTTTGCAAACACACTGACGGTCTCGACGGAGTTACTACTCTTTTCGTGATATGATTGAGAGTGTCTTGTAATAGCCATGTTGGATGCCATGATATGATAAACAACACATGATTTAAGGCTAACGGTATGCAGACATGTACTCCCTATCATTCTCTTCGAAATCGTATTTAGCTCTATGGAGTAGGAATTGGGTCGTTGTCCACATGCATAATGAGTCAGCATATTGGTGTGATAATTATGCCTATTTATCTATTTTCTATGATATGATATGATATGACTATATATGATATATTGTATCTATATCTTTTACTATCATTTCCTATACTGCCTCATTGGTATTGATGAAAGGGGATCTCACCTATTTATTATATTGTATTTGTGTATTGTATGTATTTCATGAAGACCGAGGAGGCGAGGAAGCTGATAAGTCTTTTTACTATCAGTAGCTGGTTTTCTGTATTTGCTTAGTATGGCGGCGAGGCGTCAAATTTTAGGGAATGTTATAATACAATTCCACGGTGGAATTGATGCTTGGCGAGTTAACTTAGATAGGGAAAGATTTGTGTATATCGGGGATCTGACTCTGACTTTAAGAGGTACTAGGGATGGTACTCCTATCATGACACAACACGTGTCTGTGCGTTTAGAGTTTTATATGCCTATACGTGAGATTTGGAGTAGGAATAATATTACTTATACTCTACACGAGGAATCCATAATGTCAACTGCTAAGACACCAACCAGGCATGTGCTGTATCCGCCAGGTTTCTTTGATGACAACGCTGAGAAGGAGGAGGAGGAGGAGGAGGATCCCAATGAGAGCCTGAACCTTTAGTTTGATGGAGATCTAGTTTAGTAGTTTTATTTCAGTGTGTATTGTATATATAACTTTTGGGGGTGTAATTTTGTAAATTAATTGTGAACAAGGTTTGTAATATGTAATATAAGGTGTGTTTGTTTTAATTTCATTTTATGTTTAAAGTTTTTATTTATTATCTGTTATTCCAGGAAAGAAATTTTAAAATCAATGTTTTCACAAGATTAATTCTTTTACAACTTGGGTAGTCTTAAATGTGATACCCTACGGTTGGTGTTGCATTAGTTGGTATCAGAGCATCCCGGTTAGAGTCTTTTGGGTTTGTGGTTCGGTCTGTTTTGCTTAAGTTGTGTGAATCTCTGTATTTGGTTTCCGAAAGGATACATCTGACTCTTTTTGTGTTTTGGTTGTTGGTGAAGAAAGCTATGTCTCGTAACAGAGGTGCATGTACGAACGTGGGATGTAATGACGATCCAATGACAGCGGCTGCAGCTGCAATACAGCGTATGGCAAAAGTGATTGTGCAACGAAATCAACAAGCTGCACAACAATAAGAAGCAAATGCTGATGTTCAGAATTTGTCAAAATTTCGTCAAAACAATCCACCGCAATTTCGAGGCGAGTTTAATCCGGAAAAGGCAAGTCTGTGGATAAAAGAGGTGGAGAAGATTTTTGAAGGAATGGGGTGTGTAGATGATCGCAAGGTGACTTATGCCACTTTCATGTTGCTAGGCGACGGTGAAAATTGGTGGAAGGCTACTCGTTGAGTTTTACAAGAACAACGAAGGGCAATTACATGGGAGCTGTTTCGTGAGACGTTTCTGGACAAATATTTCCCGGAGGGTGCAAGGCATGCAAAAGAAATGGAATTTCTTGGATTAAGACAAGGAGGAATGACAGTGAATGAGTATGCGGCAAAGTTTGAGAGTTTGTCTAAATTCTCACGTTATCTTCAATTCAGTCTGATGAGAATTGGAAATGTCGCAAGTTTGAGGAAGGATTAAGGGTTGAACTGAAGAAGGGAGTATTACCAATGAAAATGAACCAGTTCTCAGCACTGATGGATATGTGTTGTAGACTTGAAGAGTTGGAGCCATCGCGAGATAACAGGAATTGTAACTTTGGACCATCGAGGTTCCAAAGGGGAGGCAGCAGTAATAATAACTATTTTCAACACAAACCATATTCAAGGCCATCGGGAAGTCAACAATAACCACAGCAGTCTCGTGGTGGAGGTAGCAATAACAATCATTTTGGTCAGAATGCGGCATTGCCAACGAGATGTAGAAAGTGTGGAAAGGGTCATATGATGAAGGATTGTACGATCAGAGGAATCATTTGCTTTAGATATGGAAAACCTGGTCATTTTGCAAGGGATTGTAATCAAGCGAAGGTGGAGTCTTCAGTGAGTAATGTTCGTGCTGACAAGTCTCAAGCTGTGGGATTAGTTTATACGATGAGTGGAGCCAAGGCCTCTCAACCTGATGATCTTATCGCGGGAGAAGGTGTCATAACAGGTATTCTTTTAACTGTACTATATGATTCGGGTGCAACTCATTCGTTTATTGCAAATGACTGTGTGGATCGTTTGGAATTGCTTGTGTCTTCTTTGAACTTCCAATTGATTGTTTCTACACCTACTGCCAAACCTGTTAATACTTCTAAAGTTTGCCTAAATTGTCCTGTTACTATAAAAAATCGAGTCTTTTCTGTTGATTTAATTTGTTTACCTCTTACCGATATAGATTTAATCTTAGGAATAGATTGGTTTTCTTCTAACCATATTCTGTTAGATTGTTCCAAAAAGACCTTAGTATTTCCTAAGGATAAGATTTCTGGATTTTTGACTGCCAATCCAGTCGAATCATTATATAGGGATGGAGCACGAGGATACATGTTGTTATCTTCTTTAGAAGTCAAGAGTGAAAATGATGTGAATGTTATTCCTGTTGTAAACGAATTTCCTGAAGTTTTTCCTGATGATGTACTGGATTGCCACCAGAAAGAGAGATAGAGTTTTCTATCGATCTTGTGCCAAGAGCGGGTCCAATTTCGATTGTACAGTATCGGATGTCACCATCTGAGTTAATAGAGTTAAAGAAGCAATTGGAGGAACTGTTAGAAAAACAGTTTGTGCGACCTAGTGTTTCACCTTGGGGAGCTCTAGTGCTGCTAGTAAAAAAGAAGGATGGATCTTCATGCTTGTGTGTGGATTACCGCCAATTGAACAAGGTCACAATCAAGAACAAGTATCCACTTCCAAGGATTGATGATTTGATGGACCAGTTAAAAGGGGCAGCTATTTTCTCTAAGATAGATTTACGATCGAGTTATCATCAAATTTGTGTCAAGGTAGAGGATATACCTAACACAGCTTTTCGAACGCGTTATGGTCATTATGAGTATCTTGTAATGCCGTTTGGATTGACAAATGCTCCTGCCATATTCATGGATTACATGAATAGGATTTTTCATCCGTATCTAGACAGATTTGTCGTCGTTTTCATTAATGACATTCTGATCTATTCTCAAAATCAGGAAGAGCATGTTGAACATCTCAGTATAGTTCTTCAGATTTTAAAGGAGAGGAAGTTGTACGCAAAGTTGTCTAAATGTGAATTTTGGTTGGACAAGGTTTAGTTTTTGGGTCATGTGATTTCGAAAGATGGAATTGCAGTGGATCTAGCAAAGGTGGAGATAGTTCTTCAGTGAGAAAGGCCAACTACAGTGACTGAGATCCGAAGTTTTGTTGGATTAGCCGGATATTGTCGAAGATTTATTGAAGATTTTTCCAAGATAGTCGGACCTCTTACACAACTCACCAGGAAGAATCGGGCATTTGTTTGGACAAAAAAGTGTGAGGAAAGTTTTCAAGAACTAAAGAAAAAGTTGACTACTGCACAGGTGTTGATTCTACTAGATCCGAATGAGTCTTTTGAAGTATATTGTGATGCTTCATATCAAGGGTTAGGATGTGTTTTAATACAAAATAGAAAAGTAGTAGGATATGCTTCAAGACAATTGAAGGCCCATGAGAGGAATTATCCAGTGCATGATTTGGAATTAGTTGCAGTTGTCTTTGCATTGAAAATTTGGAGACATTTTCTATATGGAGCTACGTTCAACGTCTTTAGTGATCGTAAGAGTCTGAAGTATTTGTTTGATCAGAAGGACTTGAACATGAGGTAGAGAAGATGATTAGAATTCTTGAAGGATTATGATTTTCAACTCCAACATCATCCTGGAAAAGCTAATGTTGTGGCAGATGCTTTGAGTAGGAAGATGCTCAGTGTTTCTGCTATGATGATCAAAGAAAAACAACTGATAGAGCAATTAAGAGATTTAGGGTTGTCAGTAGAGTTAGCTCCTAGAAGGATGCGTTTGAATAAGGTTACTATTCTAAATAAGGTTACAATATAATGATGAATTTTTACAGGAAGAAAGAGAGCGGTTGAAACATAGTGGAGTTGCAACGGTTGAAGAAGGATCTGATGGGATCCTAAAGTTTAAAGGCAGATTCTGTATACCTAATGATCTTGATTTTAGAAAGGCTATTCTAGATGAAGCTCATACCAGCAAATTGAGTATACATCCAGGAATGACCAAAATGTATCATGATCTGTAGCGATTATTTTGGTGGCCTAGAATGAAGAAAGATGTTGTTGAACATGTGTCATCATGTCTCGTGTGTCAGAAAGTGAAGGTTGAACATCAAAGGCCAGCGAGTATGCTACAACCTCTAACTATTCCATAATGGAAATGGGATAGTATAGCAATGGATTTTGTTACAGGTTTACCAAAGACCAGAAAAGGATATGATTCTATATGGGTCATTGTTGATAGGCTTACGAAGTCAGCTCATTTCTTGCCAATCAATATAAGGTATTCATTGGAAAAGTTGACCCAGGTGTACATTGGTGAAATCGTAAGACTTCATGGTATACCCACTAGTATCATTTCTGATAGGGATCCAAGATTTATGTCAAGGTTTTGGTGAAGCCTACAGGAAGCTATGGGGACTAAAATTCATCTGAGTTCTACTTATCATCCGCAGACGGATGGTCAAACGGAAAGGACGATACAATCACTAGAAGATCTGTTAAGAGTGTGTGTGTTAGAACAAAAAAGGAGTTGGGATGAATTTTTGCCTTTGGTAGAATTCACCTACAACAACAGTTTTCACTCAAGTATAGGGATGGCACCCTATGAAGCGCTTTACGGACGACGATGCCAAACACCTTTGTGTTGGTATCAGAATGGTGAAAGTATAACCATTAGACTTGAAATGATACAACAAACAACTGAAAAGGTGAAGATGATCCAAGAGAAACTAAAGGTGACTCAAAGTAGACTGAAAAGCTATGCTGATAAAAGACGAAGACCTCTTGAATTTGAGGAAGGTGAGCATGTGTTTTTACGAGTTACACCTACGACTGGTGTTGAAAGGGTTATAAAATCCAGAAAACTCACTCCTAAGTTTATTGGACCTTATCAAATTCTTCATCGAATAGGTCCAGTCGCATACCAAATTGCTTTGCCACCTTTTCTTTCCAATTTGCACAATGTTTTCCATGTATCTCAATTGAGAAAGTATATTCCCGATCCAACTCATGTTATTCAACCCGATGAGGTACAATTGAAAGAAAATTTGACGTATGAGACACTTCCTATTAAGATTGAAGGCAGGAGGATGAAGCAGCTCAGAGGGAAGGATATTCCATTAGTGAAAGTGATCTGGAATGAAATAACGGGAGATGCTACATGGGAGCTAGAAGACAAAATGAAGGAACAATATCCTCAATTGTTCTGAGATATTGTAAATTTCGAGGACAAAATTTTTTTTAGCAGGGGAGAGTTGTAACATCCCGATTTTTGCTTTTTATGCACAAATATTAATTTTCTAATTTTTGTGATTTTTGAGATTTTTTTTGGATTTTTTTGAGAATAAAAATATTTTAGTAATATTTTGGGCTGTCTGTGGGACTCACGGTTGGCCCGGAAACCCTAAAAATTTTTATTGGCCAGAAAATTTTGTACTGTTGATACGGGGCCGGGGGATCTTACTAAACCCATAACCAGATACAGTTACTAATTTTTCTTATACTGTGAATTTATTATTCTTGGGTAATAATTACCAGTTTGTGAGCCATAATTTTATTCTGTGAGTAATAAATTTTTATAGCTTTAGCTAGGTACTAGTCATGTGATGGCCATGTGTCACTAGATAGTAGAAGTCAATTTTGGTGGCTAGTCATAAAAATTAACTAATGGTAATAAGTCAACAAAAATGACTTGTTTAAATTAATTACTAAGCTAGATGAATTAGTAAGCTAACCTAAGCTTAAATGGTCACAAATTAAAACAATTATTGGATAGTAATTAGCAAGAAGTTCCACGGCAATGAAGGGGCTTTTTAGGACATTCAAAAAGCCAATGAGTCGTCAAATGTTGACCAAAAGCAAGACTTGGTGCCATGTGTTTGATATTGCACCTTGATGGACATGCAATTAATTTTCCCATGCTATCACTAGCATTCCATGGCAATGAAGCTCTAGGATAGACTATCACAATAATATCACCTTTGTCTCCTAAGCCATTATCTTCATGTCTTCATTTTTCTACACTTAGCCAAAATTTCATTTCTCTCCATTTCTCTCCAAAGACACCATTCAGCCAACACCTAGAGACCACCCCTCCAAGTTTCTAAAATTTTATCCAAGCTTATTTCCTACATCTAAACATTATTCTAAGATACTTCTATGTTGAAGACTTAAGCAAAATCCTTCATCTACTACCTTTTCTACAAGTTAGGGTTCTTGAGATTTCAAGGTAAAAGTTCTTCTTCTTTGTTTCTAATTTGGTTTTTGAGTTTCTAAACCATGATTGTTCCATGGTTTCTCTTCTTCAAGCTTTGTTTGTGACTTTGGTTGGTTTAAGTTTGTTAGGGTTTTCCTTTGGAGCCACACGAAATTCATAGAAGACTAAGCAAGAAGGAGTTTTGTCTTCCTTGAGGTAAGAGGGAGATTACCCTCATCAATCATATGTTGGTGGTGAGGAGATGACTTTGTTTGTGGTGAAAAATCCATAAGGATTTATTCACTTGTATGGTTTAAGCTTGCTTCATTTATGGTTGGTTTATTTTTTTAAGCTTTGATTATATGCTTGTTTAGTAGATTATATGCTTATATGCTTGTTTATATGCTTATGGTAGCATCATAATTATTGTGGAAGCAAGATGCTTATGGTGTAAAGTTTATATGATGAGGAAAAATTGATGAAGGTTCCAAAGAACCTAGGTAGGCTCACGGTTTTGAACCTTACCAAGGGAACAAGATGTTTCAAATTATTTCTTAAGTTATGGATTAAAGAATTTGAGAATAAGAAATTTGATTAAAGGATTTTGTGATGAAAAAAAATGATTAAGTATGTTTTATGAGGCATAAAACGAATTTTGGGCTATTATGCCAAAGTGTGGTATTTTAAATCCAAGAGTATTTTACTAAGTGTGGACTTTGATACTTAGTTAAGAAGAATTTACTTTAACGAATTTTTAGTAGAAAAAGGAAAATAGATTTAATGTAATGAATTTTTAGTAGAAAAAGGCAAATAGATTTAATGTTTGGAATTAAATTAATATTTTTGTAAGTAAATCAAGAAAGACAAATTTTTGTAAAGAATTGAAGAAACTATTACGTTAAGGATTTTTGGAATGAAAATATTTTCAAGAAGGACAAAATGTATATATTATATAAGGATTTTATCAAATAAATTTAGAAAGTTGAGAAAATATTTTACGTAAGTGATAAATGCTAGAAAATCATTATGTAATTTAGAAATTGATATTTTTAAGCTACGCAATTGATTTTTACGTTACGCGATTGAGAAAATGATTTTAAATTATTATGCGATTGAGAAAACGTTAAAAAAACCTTTACACGATTTAAAAACGTTTGAAAATATTTACGCAATCTAGGAAACATTTGAAATTATTTATGTGATTTAGAAAACACTGAAAATTATTTATGTAATTTAAAAATGTTGGAAATTAATTACGTGTTTGTGAAAACGTTGAAAAATATTACGTAATTTGAAAATGTAAGAAAAATGTCACGCTGTTTCAAAAATGCGATAAAATGTTTACGCGATTGAAAATTACAACAGTTGGCTATCGGGCTGACATGGTGGGCCCTATTTTATTGAAAAATGATACTGTCAAGAAATGATGCATATTTGTGAAATGCTATAAAATAATAGTTGTATGTATTTTTAAATCATACATCATGCATGGAAAAGCATGTCAAGTAAGGCGATTGGCCTAGGAGATGGAAATTACACCTTCGTGCGGGTGAGAATTGCGTAGTTACGATCTTCAGTGATCTTGGGGACGTCGGGGTGTGGAATGTCTTATGTGGCCAGTTGGTAACACCACTACGTCGTGGTATCCTTTGCAAACACACCGACGGTCTCGACAGAGTTACTACTCTTTTCGTGATATGGTTGAGAGTGTCTTGTAATAACCATGTTGGACGCCATGATATGATAAACAACACATGATTTGAGGCTAACGGTATACAGACATGTACTCCCTATCATTCTCTCCGACATTGTGTTTAGCTCCATGGAGTAGGAATTAGGTCGTTGTCCACATGCATAATGAGTCAACATATTGGTGTGATAATTATGCCTATTTATCTATTTTCTATGATATGATATAATATGACTGTATGTGATATATTGTATCTGTATCTTTTATTGTCATTTCCTATACTGCCTCATTGGTATTGATGAAAGAGCATCTCACCTGTTTATTATATTGTATTTGTGTATTGTATGTATTTTATGAAGACCGAGGAGGCGAGGAAGCTTGTAAGCCTTTTTACTATCAGTAGCTGGTTTTCTATATTTGCTTAGTATGGCGGCGAGGCGTCAAATTTTAGGGTATGTTACAATACAATTCCACAGTGGAATTGATGCTTGGCGAGTTAACTTAGATAGGGAAAGATTTGTGTATATCAGGGATCTGACTCTGACTTTAAGAGGTACTAGGGATGGTACTCCTGTCATGACACAACACGTGTCTATCCGTTTAGAGTTTTATATGCCTATACGTGAGATTTGGAGTAGGAATAATAATACTTATACTCCACACGAGGAATCCATGATGTCAACTGCTAGGACACCAACCAGGCATGTGCTGTATCCGCTAGGTTTCTTTGAGGACAACACTGAGAAGGAGGAGGAGGAGGATCCCAATGAGAGCCTGAACCTTTAGTTTGATGGAGTTCTAGTTTAGTAGTTTTATTTCAGTGTGTATTGTATATATAACTTTTGGGGGTGTAATTATGTAAATTAATTGTGAACAAGGTTTGTAATATGTAATATAAGGTGTGTTAGTTTTAATTTCATTTTATGTTTAAAGTTTTTATTTATTATCTGTTCTTCTAGAAAAGAAATTTTAAAATCAGTGTTTTTACAAGATTAATTCTTTTACAACTTGGGTAGTCTTAAATGTGATACCCTACGGTGGGTGTTGTATTAGTTGGTATCAGAGCATCCCGGTTAGAGTCTTTTGGGTTTATGGTTAGGTCTGTTTTGCTTAAGTTGTGTGAATCTCTGTATTTGGTTTCTGAAAGGATACATCTGACTCTTTTTGTGTTTTGGTTGTTTGTGAAAAAAGCTATGCCTCGTAATAGAGGTGTACGTATGAACGTGGGACGTAATGACGATCCAATGACAGCGGCTGCAGCTGCAATTCAGTGATGGTAGAAGTGATTGTGCAACAAAATCAACAAGTTGCACAATAACAAGAAGCGAATGCTGATGTTCAGAATTTGTCAGAATTTCGTCGAAACAATCCACTGCAGTTTTGAGGCGAGTTTAATCCGGAAAAGGCAAGTCTGTGGATAGAAGAGTTGGAGAAGATTTTTGAAGGAATGGGGTGTGCAGATGATCGCAAGGTGACTTATGCTACTTTCATGTTGCTAGGCGACGGTGAAAATTGGTGGAAGGCTACTCGTTGAGTTTTACAAGAACAACGAAGGGCAATTACGCGGAAGCTGTTTCGTGAGGTGTTTCTGGACAAATATTTCCCGGAGGGTGCAAGGCATGCAAAGGAGATGGAATTTCTTGGATTAAGACAAGAAGGAATGACAGTGAATGAGTATGCGGCAAAGTTTGAGAGTTTGTCTAAATTCTCATGTTATCTCCAGATTCAGTCTGATGAGAATTGGAAATGTCGCAAGTTTGAGGAAGGATTAAGGGTTGAACTGAAGAAGGGAGTATTACCAATGAAAATGAACCAGTTCTCGACACTGATGGATATGTGTTGTAGACTTGAAGAGTTAGAGGCATCGCGAGATAACAGGAACTGTAACTTTGGACCATTGAGGTTCCAAAGGGGAGGCAACAGTAATAATAACCATTTTCAGCACAAACCATATTCAAGGCCATCCGGAAGTTAATAACAACCACAACAGTCTCGTGGTGGAGGTACAAATAACAATCGTTTTGGTCAGAATGCGGCATTGCCAATGAGATGTAGAAAGTGTGGAAAGGGTCATATGACGAAGGATTATACGATCAGAGGAATCAATTGCTTTAGATGTGGAAAACCTAGTCATTTTGCAAGGGATTGTAATCAAGCGAAGGTGGAGTCTTCAGTGAGTAATGTTCGTGCTGACAAGTCTCAAGCTGTGGGACGAGTTTATACGATGAGTGGAGCCGAGGCCTCTCAGCCTGATGATCTTATCAAGGGAGAAGGTGTCATATCAGGTAATCTTTTAACTGTACTATATGATTCGGGTGCAACTCATTCGTTTAGTGCAAATGACTGTATGGATCGTTTGGAATTGCTCGTGTCTTCTTTGAACTTCCAATTGATTGTTTCTACACCTACTGCCAAACTTGTTAGTACTTCTAAAGTTTGCCTAAATTGTCCTGTTACTATCAAAAATTGAGTCTTTTCTGTTGATTTAATTTGTCTACCTCTTACTGATATGGATATAATCTTAGGAATGGATTGGTTATCTTCTAACTATATTCTGTTAGATTGTTCCAAAAAGACCTTAGTATTTCCTGAGGATGAGATTTCTGGATTTTTGACTGCCAATCTAGTCGAATCATTATTGAGGGATGGAGCACGAGGATACATGTTGTTATCTTCTTTAGAAGTCAAGAGTGAAAATGATGTGAATGCTATTCCTGTTGTAAATGAGTTTCTTGAAGTTTTTCCTGACGATGTACCTGGATTGCCACCAGAAAGAGAGATAAAGTTTTCTATCGATCTTGTACCAAGAGCGGGTCCAATTTCGATTGCACCCTATCAGATGTCACCATCTGAGTTAGTAAAGCTAAAGAAGCAATTGGAGGAACTGTTGAAAAAATAGTTTGTGCGACCTAGTGTTTCACCTTGGGGAGCTCCAGTGCTGCTAGTTAAAAAAAAGGATATATCTTCGTGCTTGTGTGTGGATTACCACCAATTGAACATGGTCACAATCAAGAACAAGTATCCACTTCCAAAGATTAATGATTTGATGGACTAGTTGAAAGGAGCAGCTGTTTTCTCTAAGATAGATTTACGATCGGGTTATTATCAAACTCGTGTCTAGGTAGAGGATATACCTAAGACAACTTTTCGAATGCATTATGGTCATTATGAGTATCTTGTAGTACCGTTTGGAGTGACAAATGCTTCTACCATATTCATGGATTACATGAATAGGATTTTTCATCCGTATCTAGACAGATTTGTCGTCGTTTTCATTGATGACATTCTGATCTATTCTCAAAATTAGGAAGAGCATGCTGAACATCTCATTGTAGTTCTTCAGATTTTAAAGGAGAAGAAGTTGTACGCAAAGTTGTCTAAATGTGAATTTTGGTTGGACAAGGTTTAGATTTTGGGTCATGTGATTTCGAAAGGTAGAATTGTAGTGGATCCAGCAAAGGTGGAGACGGTTCTTCAGTGGGAAAGGCCAACTACAATGACTGAGATCCGAAGTTTTGTTAGATTAGCCGGATATTATCGAAGATTTATTAAAGGTTTTTCCAAGACCTCTTACATAACTCACTAGGAAGAATCAGGCATTTGTCTGGACAGAAAAGTGTGAGGAAAGTTTTTAAGAACTAAAGAAAATGTTGGCTACTGCACCGGTGTTGATTCTACCAGATCCAAATGACTCTTTTGAAGTATATTGTGATGCTTCATATCAAGGGTTAGGATGTGTTTTAATGCAAAATAGAAAAGTAGTAGGATATGCTTCAAGACAATTGATGGCCCATGAGAGGAATTATCTAGCGCATGATTTGGAATTAGCTGCAGTTGTCTTTGCATTGGAAATTTGGAGACATTTTCTATATGGAGCTACGTTCAACGTCTTTAGTGATCATAAGAGTCTGAAGTATTTGTTTGATCAGAAGGAGTTGAATATGAGGCAGAGAAGATGGTTAGAATTCTTGAAGGATTATGATTTTCAACTCCAATATCATCCTGGAAAAGTTAATGTTGTGGTAGATGCTTTGAGTAGGAAGATGCTTAGTATTTCTGTTATGATGATCAAAGAAAAACAATTGATAGAGCAATTCAGAGATTTGGGGTTATCGGTAGAGTTATCTCCTGGAAGGATGCATTTGAATAAGGTTACTATTCTAAATGATTTACTTGAAGAAATTCGAGAAAAACAATATGATGATGAATTTTTACAGGAAGAAAGAGCGGTTGAAACATGGTGGAGTTGCAACGGTTGAAGAAGGATCTGATGGGATCCTAAAGTTTAAAGGCAGAATCTGTATACCTAATGATCCTGATTTTAGAAAGGTTATTCTAGATGAAGCTCATACCAGCAAATTGAGTATACATCCAGGAATGACCAAAATGTATCATGATCTGAAGCGATTATTTTGGTGGCCTAGAATGAAGAAAGATGTTGCTGAACATGTGTCATTAGGGGTGGGCATAAAATCCAAAAGAACTGAACCATTCCATAAATTGAACCAAACCTAACCATTTAAAATTATTTTATAGAGAATTGGTTCTGCTAATTGAACCATTTTTAATAATTTTACGGTCTGGTTAACTGGTTTCTTATTCACTCAAATTAACTTGGTTAACCCGAATCACATTATGAATTACCCCATTACACAAAATCAGATCTCAATGTCAAATTCCCAAATCCACAATGAAGAACCCTAGTCCTCTTTCTGCTTTACGAAGCAAGCAAAGTAGCATCGAATAACATCTTATTTTAACGAATTAATTTATGTGCTAGTGAAGCTAATCTCTGCAACTCCTCGTGAGCCTCCATTCTGAATCGCTCACCAATTTCTCTCCTCGTGACGCTGCTGCAACTCCTCCTCTTCACCTTGTTGCTGCTCTGCTCATCATGAGTTTCTTCTCATCTTTTGATCTCTAGTGAGTTTCTTCTCCTCCAATCCACTCCACCAGACCACAGTCAGATCTACGCAACCCAGAGCTCCATCTGCACCCCGCCACCCAGCTGCCAGCTCTGTCGTTGCATCGCGCTCTAGATCGAGCAGCACAGCACATCGGACACCACCAGCACCGCACCTAGCTGTTGTTGCATCTTAGCCCATTCCGATCCAGCCATCCCGCGTCAGATCTAGCGCGCCGCCCATACCCGTTTCGTCCAGATCCGGCAGAGCACCGAACCGCCACTCCAGATCCGACCAACCGCAGCACCGCCGTTCGCAGCCCAACGGTTCGTCATCGGAGACCACCGAGATCCGTTGTCTTTCTGCGCACCAAAGCCGCGCATCCTCTACAATGCTCCATCACACTCTCGCCTGGCCACAATCTGCTCCCACCGCCGTCCATCTTCCTCCCCATGGTCACCTCCTTCAAACCAAGCCAAACGCATACCCCCTCTTTTTTTTTCTATTCTACTTCTTTATTTCTGTTTCAGAGACAAAAGTCTCTCTTTTTATTTGAATTGCTTTTTGAACGGGTTTTTTAAAGTCGAAACCGATTCTAAATTAATTTTTCTAAATCCAAACTGGTTTTAAACCGATTTTAAACCCAAACTTGTTTTAAAATCAATTTTAAATCCAAACCGATTCAGAACCGGTTTTAAACCAGTTCTCCGAACCAAAACTGGTTCGGCTCCAAAAAGAAATTGGTTCAGTTTGTGAACTGAACCATATTACCAGTTCGGTTCGGTTCAGTTCGATTTTCTATTCCAAACCGAACCATGCCCACCCCTATGTGTCATCATGTCTCGTGTGTCAGAAAGTGAAGGTTGAACATCAAAGGCCAGCGGGTATGCTACAACCTCTAACTATTCCAGAATAGAAATGGGATAGTATAGCAATGGATTTTGTTACAAGTTTTCCAAAGACCAGAAAAGGATATGATTCTATATGGGTCATTATTGATAGGCTTACGAAGTCAGCTCACTTCTTGCTAATCAATATCAGGTATTCGTTGGAAAAGTTGACCCAGGTGTACATTGGTGAAATTGTAAGACTTCATGGTGTACCCACTAGTATCATTTCTGATAGGGATCCAAGATTTACGTCAAGGTTTTGCCGAAGCCTACAGGAAGCTATAGGGACTAAAATTCATCTGAGTTCTACTTATCATCAGCAGACGGATGGTCAAACGGAAAGGATGATACAATCACTGGAAGATCTGTTAAGAGCATGTGTGTTAGAACAAAAAGGGAGTTAGGATGAATTTTTACCTTTGGTAGAATTCACCTACAACAATAGTTTTCAATCAAGTATAGGGATGGCACCCTATGACGCACTTTACGGACGATGATGCCAAACACATTTGTGTTAGTATCAGAATGGTGAAAGTATAACCATTGGACTTGAAATGATACAACAAACAACTGAAAAGGTGAAGATGATCCAAGATAAATTAAAGGTGACTTAAGGTAGACTGAAAAGCTATGCGGATAAAAGACAAAGACCTCTTGAATTTGAGGAAGGTGAGCATGTGTTTTAACGAGTTACACCTACGACTAGTGTTGGAAGGGTTATAAAATCTAGAAAACACACTCCTAAGTTTATTGGACCTTATCAAATTCTTCGTCGGATAGGTCCAGTTGCATACCAAATTGCTTTGCCACCTTTTCTTTCCAATTTGCAGAATGTTTTCCATGTATCTCAATTGAGAAAGTATATTCTCGATCCAACTCATGTTATTCAACCCGATGAGGTACAATTGAAAGAAAATTTGACGTATGAGACACTTCCTATTAAGATTGAAGACAGGAGGATGAAGTAGCTCAGAGGGAAGGATATTCCATTAGTGAAAGTGATTTGGAATGAAACAACGGGAGATGCTACATAGGAGCTAGAAGACAAAATGAAAGAACAATATCCTCAATTGTTCTGAGATATGGTAAATTTCGAGGACAAAATTTTTTTTAGCAGGGGAGAGTTGTAACTTCCCGATTTTTATTTTTTCTGCACAAATATTAATTTTCTAATTTTTGTGATCTTTGAGAATTTTTTTAGATTTTTCTGAGAATAAAAATATTTTAGTAATATTTTGGGCCGTCTGTGGGACCCACGGTAGGCCTGAAAACACTAAAAATTTTTATTGGCCAAAAAATTTTGTACTGTTGATACGGGACCGGGGGATCTTATTAAACCCAAAACCAGATACAGTTACTAATTTTTCTTATACTGTGAATTTATTATTCACTGTATAATAATTACCAGTTTGTGAGCCATAATTTTATTCTGTGAGTAATAAATTTTTATAGCTTTAGCTAGGTACTAGTCATGTGATGGCCATGTGTCACTAGATAGTAGAAGTCAATTTTGGTGGCTAGTCATAAAAATTAACCAATGGTAATAAGTCAACAAAAATGACTTGTTTAAATTAATTACTAAGCTAGATGAATTAGTAAGCTAACCTAAACTTAAATGGTTACAAATTAAAACAATTATTGGATAGTAATTAGCAAGGAGTTCCACAGCAATGAAGGGGCTTTTTAGGACATTCAAAAAGCCAATGAGTCATCAAATGTTGACCAAAAGCAAGACTTGGTGCCATGTGTTTGATATTGCACCTTGATGGACATGCAATTAATTTTCCCATGCTATCACTAGCATTCCACGGTAATGAAGCTCTAGGATAGACTATCACAATTATATCACCTTTGTCTCCTAAGCCATTATCTTCATGTCTTCATTTTTCTGCACTTAGCCAAAATTTCATTTCTCTCCATTTCTCTCCAAAGACACCATTCGACCAACACCTAGAGACCACCCCTCCAAGTTTCTAAAATTTTATCCAAGCTTATTTCCTACATCTAAACATCATTCTAAGACACTTCTATGTTGAAGACTTAAGCAAAATCCTTCATCTACTACCTTTTCTACAAGTTTGTCTTCTTGAGATTTCAAGGTAAAAGTTCTTCTTCTTTGTTTCTAATTTGATTTTTGAGTTTCTAAACCATGATTGTTCCATGGTTTCTCTTCTTCAAGCTTTGTTTGTGACTTTGGTTGGTTTAAGTTTGTTAGGGTTTTCCTTTGGAGCCACATGAAATTCATAGAAGACTAAGCAAGAAGGAGTTTTGTCTTCCTTGAGGTAAGAGGGAGATTACCTTCATCAACCATATGTTGGTGGTGAGGAGATGACTTTGTTTGTGGTGAAAAATCCGTAAGGATTTATTCACTTATATGGTTTAAGCTTACTTTATTTATGGTTGGTTTATTTTTTTAAGCTTTGATTATATGCTTGTTTAGTAGAACATATGCTTATATGCTTGTTTATATGCTTATGGTAGCCTGATGATTATTGTGGAAGCATGATGCTTATGGTATAAAGTTTATATGATGAGGAAAAATTGATGAAGGTTCCAAAGAACCTAGGTAGGCTCACGGTTTTGAACCTCACCAAGGGAACAAGATGTTTCAAATTATTTCTTAAGTTATGGATTAAAGAATTTGAGAATAAGAAATTTGAGTAAAGGATTTTGTGATGAAAAAAAAATGATTAAGTATGTTTTATGAGGCATAAAACGAATTTTGGGCTACTATGCCAAAGTGTGGTATTTTAAATCCAAGAGTATTTTACTAAGTGTGGACTTTGGTACTTAGTTAACAAGAATTTAATTTAATGAATTTTTAGTAGAAAAAGAAAAATAGATTTAATGTAATGAATTTTTAGTAGAAAAATGCAAATAGATTTAATGTTTGGAATTAAATTAATATTTTTGTAAGTAAATCAAGAAAGACAAATTTTTGTAAAGAATTGAAGAAACTATTACATTAAGGATTTTTAGAATGAAAATATTTTCAAGAAGGCCAAAATGTATATATTATATAAGGATTTTATCAAATAAATTTAGAAAGTTGAGAAAATATTTTACATAAGTGATAAACGCTAGAAAATCAATATGTAATTTAGAAATTGATATTTTTAAGCTACACAATTGATTTTTACGTTACTCGATTAAGAAAATGATTTTAAATTATTATGCGATTGAGAAAACGTTAAAAAAGCCTTTACGCGATTGAAAAACATTTGAAAATATTTACGCAATCTAGGAAACATTTGAAATTATTTAAGTGATTTAGAAAACATTTAAAAATATTTATGTAATTTAAAAACATTGGAAATTAATTACGTGTTTGTGAAAACGTTGAAAAATATTACGTAATTTGAAAACGTAAGAAAAACATCACGCTGTTTCAAAAATGCGATAAAATGTTTATGCGATAGGAAATTACAGTAGTTGGCTGTCGGGCTGTCATGGTGGGCCCCGTTTTATTGAAAAGTGATACTGTCAAGAAATGATGCGTATTTGTGAAATGCTGTAAAATAATGGTTGTATGTATTTTTGAATCATACATCATGCATGAAAAAGTGTGTCAAGTAAGGCGATCGGCCTAGGAGATGGAAATTACACTTTCATGCGGGTGAGAATTGCGTAGTTACGATCTTCAGTGATCTTGGGGATGTAACACCCTCCTCAGGGCATCACATTTCTGACTCCCGACTCATATTTTGAAAAGAAGTTCACACAAAGATTGAGTTATAAAAGGTGGGTTTTAAAATTTCTTTCTTTTTTTTTTTACTGAAACATAAACTTACCGAAGTTCATAGGTAATACCAAAAATATATTTATACTAATTAATATACAATATTGACACCAATTAATATTTAACAATTTAAAGAGAAATATTTAACTAACAGACTCTTTTTTTTTAACAGTAGCAAACCCTATGACGGGTCCTACTTAATAGCACGGTACAACACTAACGATAAAAATAACTCTACATACGTATTCTGTTGTGTATCCATCTTGAAGCATCAGACATCTGTTCTACATCTGTACTTTGTCCTCCGACATCTCTTCTTTGTCAACACTGTAAGCTATCCAATCTGGAAAGGTCATTCTCTGATGTTGTTTCCAAACGCAGAGGTATTTGTCACCCATTATGTCTAAGACAAACTCGTTCCTTCTACTATATAGTTTTTACAATACAAATACAGCAAAACAATATAACAAAGAGGTGAGATCACCTACACCAATACCAACATGGCAGCACAGAAATAACACAAGCAGCATATCATAAAGATAGATCATACCACAATTATGATCATGTCATCAACATTAATCAACTATCATCATCCAATCATTTATCAGTTCAATTATCATAAACAACAATTACAATAATGCCCTCAGCATTATCATTATCATCATCCAAGTATTCAAAACAATTGTCATAGTCAATATTCCTCAATTAATATATCACACAGATATAAATATACTCATATAATGCATGTGCATTTAGACTCAATGTTCCTACTCCATGGAGCTAAACTCAAGTTTAGAGAAAATGATCGAAAAGACCTGCTGGTACCACGTGTCTCAGACCACGTGCTTTATTTCTCATTTCAATTTTTTTTGCACATCTAGCACATACACGATAGTCTTTATCAGATCTTGATTATGGATAGTGTCTCGGTCAGGATCATCGGTGTGTTGCATCGGTCTAACCTACGGATGCAGTAGAGCGACTCACTACCCACTGTAGGCAATCCGCACCCCGATGCCCCCAAGGTCAACGAGTGACTTACATTACGCATATCGCACCCACTCAAGAGGTGTGTTTCTCCTAGGCAATCAGCCATATCCAGTCCTCATCGGACTATTCCAATGCATGTATAATGCACCAAATACCAATCACAGGTATATCTCATAATTTCTCAGATATAGTTTATACAATGCACGAATATATCAGTGCAAGTCCAACCACAAGGGCCATTCTTTTCAAATTCGTTTGTTCAATTAAATCATATGCCTCAATGCATATTTTTTTCCAATGCATCTAAAATGCACCACGTGCCAATAACAGGAAAAACTCGTTGTTTTCACAAACAATGTCCATACACTGGTTTACAGTAATCATACTGTATTTTTCAATAACAAAATCATGTTATCATGTTTTCATAGTTATAAAACACTTTTACCATATTTTCACAATCGCGTAACATTTCTGTTACGTTTTCACAATCCAAAAATGTTTCTGTTATATTTTCACAATACCATAACACTTCTTTTACATTTTCACAATACCGTAACACTTTTGTTACATTTTTAAAATTCCAAAATGTTTTTATTACGTTTTCACAATACCGTAACGCTACTGTTACATTTACAAAATTTTGTAACATTTCTGTTACGTTTTCAAAATACCGCAACTCTTCTGTTGCACTTTTAAATCACGTACAAATTTTTCAACATTTTTCTCAATCGTGTTAAAACATACATTTCTCAAATCGCATAGTATTTTTCCACTGTTTCAAAATCGCGTAACTTAAAAATCATTCTTTTAAGTCGCATAAATCATTTTCCATCATTCTCAAAATATTTAAAACACTTTCCAAATCTCATAGAAGTTTTCTGTCATTTTCACAATCGCGTAAAATATTCTATGGCTGTTAAATCACGTAGTGATTTTTCAACAGTAGTTTAAATTACATAAAATATTTAAAACTTTTTCATCATTCTCAAAATATTTAAACGTAATTCAAATTGCTTAAAAATATTTCAACGCATCTCCAATCGCATAGAAATATTTTACCATATTTCAAATCGCATAGAAATATTTTACTGTATTTCAAATCGCATAAAAATATTTTACTGTATTTTCAAACACTTAGAAATATTTTACTGTATTTCAAACCACGTACTTTAAAAATTATGTTTTTAAGATACGTAAATAATTTTTCACCACAATTCCATTACAGAAAATATTTCTCACTCTTCAAAAATTTCATTTCCTCTTTTCTCAAAATAATATGACTTTATACTTTATTTAACACATTTTCTTACTCAAGAAAATCTTTTTCCACATTTCTTTACTCAAGAAATCCTTTTCCAAAATATAATCCACAAAAAAAATCACTTTTCCATTGATATAAATTAATGTTTCAAATCTTAAAATTCCCTAACGTACTTCAAAACTTGAAAATCAGTTATATGTTACTAAATTTTCAAAACACCATTATATTCTTCATTTTTCCCAAATCATTTCCAAACACAACCTTCTTCAAAATAAATTGAAGTTCGAAAACATTTTCGTTTACAAAAAACTTGATTTCTCAAGTGATAAACGCTCTAATTCCCTTTCCAAATTCTTGTGCGAAAATCATTTTATTATAAAATCAAGGTATCCGTAAGTCTTCAAAAACCGTGAACGTGTTCATTGAAAACTGTCAAATCTTTCGAGTGACAAAACACTTCATTTTATAAAATATCACTTTGTTCCATAAAAATCAAGGCATTACAAACCCTCAAAAACGTGGACATGACTATTGAAACCATCAAATATTTTTCCTTCTAAATTGATATGGTTTTACACAAACAAAACTATTAAAATTCCTTTACAAAAATCGTGAACACTTGGTCTTTGAAATCAAGTCATTTGTTCATTTTCATTTTTCACTTTCTTTGCAAATCCATTTTCGCGTTCTTTACAAATCCTTTTTCACTTTCTTTGCAAATCCTTAAAATCAACATTGCCCGTTTCATTTAAAACTTATGTTTAGAAAAATACTTAGGATCTTTGTACACAAAATAAATCAATAAAAATTTCTCAAAAACCGTGTTCTTGTTCTCTTGAAAAACAAACCCTTTGTTTATTTTCCATACTCTTCAAATCATCCATTTTCATCCTTCATGAAAATATTAATTTGTGAACACCTATTTTGAGGTATATTGGCCGAAATTCACTAAGTTCTAGGGACCCAAAAATTAATTTCCCTTGTTCTTGAAAATTTTCAACATAAACCCAAATCATGAGTGGCAAAACCATGACCACTCTCCCTTGGCCATTAGAGCTAAAAATTGATTTTCTTTCCATATTCACATCATGGCATACACATATATATTTCATCATAAATACTACAAGGATGCCATATACTCATCATACATATTTTAAGCATACTATCAAGGCCATAAAATCATGCAAAGCATATCAAGCATAAGCAAATAATCAAAGCACATAAACACCCACAAACAAATTACATGACCATGGATATGAATCCTCACATGGATTCACCATCCATCAAATATAAGACCATCTCTCACCACCATACTTGGTTGGTGAGATGGATCTCCCTCTTACCTCTTGAAGATCCTTCAAAGCTTCTTGATTTGCTTCTTTTTCCAAGTCCTTCACCACCAAGGGCTTCTCAAATACAAAATAAAATACATAAAAATTAGTATACTAAGCTTGATTAAGAGGAACCATGGATCAAACATGGTTTAGTTCATGAAAAAGAGAGAAGAAATGAAGTTTCCTTACACTTCACCTCAAAAACCCAATAACTTTGATCTTGAAGAAAGTACATGAAGATGAATGATTTAGAGAAAGTCTCCAACATGAAAGTTGCTTAGAAGAAGGTAAGGATTCAAGAAATAAGGTTAGTAAAATTTATTGAGTGATGGAAGCCATACTTAAGAGTCATGGCCGAAACCACCAAGGAGAGAAAAGAGAGAAAAATTTCTAAGAGCTTCAATCTTTAGCTTGAAGAATAAGGTTGAAGATGAGTGATTTAGAGAAGGTCTCCAACATGAAATTGCTTAGAATATCATGCAGATTCAAGATCTATGGTTGGATGAAATTAAAAGAGATTGGATGGTAGTTTTAAGTGTCTTGGCCGAATGGTGTGTTTAGGAGAAGAGAATGGAGTTTTTTGTGTTTTATTTTGGAGAAGATCATGAATAGAAAGGCAATTATGATACAAATGATAGAAAATAACAATTTTGGTCTTCTTTGGAGTGTATGGCTGTAGCTTCACTTGGAGAGAAAGAAGAGAATATTTTTGCTAAGTTATTTTGCATGCAACTTGCAATAATGGGAAAAGGTGATAGATTATTGTCTTCATCTTTTTCTTTGGCCTAAAAAGCCTACTCAAAATTGTCCTCCCTTTCCTTTGCATCTCCAAAACCGTCCCCCCTCCAAGTAGTCTTCTAAGGATGCAAACAAAACAATAAAGGAACATAATTGACTAAAGCAAAGCATAATTGACTAAAGCAACTAATAATACATTGAAACTTTTCCTTTAGCTTCATAAGAAGCATAAAACCGTCCCCCCCTCTCATTATGCATTCAATAATGTTGTCATCATTATTAGCCACCATCTAGAGCATTTTAGACCATTGATTAATTCAATGGTTAGGATTTTAGGTAGACTTTTGATTAGAAGACTTAATCTAGTCCATTGGATCGTTCTCCTTGAAATTCTAGCCATTAGATGCATCTCCAAAAATAAAGGGTCAAGATTACTCCTTCTTACTTTTAATCCAAGGGTCATAATTAGTCTTTGTCACTTTTTAAGACTAAATCTCTACCATAGATTAAATTAACATCCAATGGTTATAAATGGTCCTTGTTACTTTACAAGACCAAATCTTCACCCTTGATTAATTATTCATCCAATGGTCATAAATGGTCTTTGTCACTTTTTGAGACCAAATCTCTACCATTGATTAAATCTATATCCAATGGTCATAATTGATCCATCTCCACCATTGATTAAATCAAGATCAAGTCTTTACCGTCGATTAAATCAACGGTTGATATCAAAGTCTTCAATATTAGACTTGTTTCCTATTGGTCCATAAAAAATTGTCGCAATCACTAATATTGACTTAATAGTATAATTTCTATTTTTATCTGCTAAATCCCACAAAAATTATATTTACTGTATTTTTATTGCCCGATAATTAAATACAATACCAAACACAATACAAGAAATTTTCTAAAACTGTTTCCAGATTCATGTTTAGTAAGATCCCCTGTCTCCGTCTAAACAGTATAAATTTTTCTATGCATAGAAAAATTTTCACTTTGCGGGACCCACCTGGGCCCACGTATGGCCACCTAGGCCCACATACACCCACGGGCCCCAAACAGTAAAAAAATTTCATAATCATTCACAAAAATCACAAATATTAGAAAACGCACAAATATCAAATCAGATTACGTAAAATAATTAAAACCTAACGGTAAAAATTAAATTACGTAAAGTTTTCCCCGACCCGAAAATTTTTATTTTCCTGACACGGAGTAAATCACTCAAAACGATCAAATATACTGACGGAATAATCAAAATAATTTTACAGTATTCAGAAATTACTAAACAGTAAAATTCTGTTAACTGTCAAAATTACTATTTAAGAGATACGGAATTTTTAGGGTGTTACAGGGGACGTCATGGTATGGAATGTCATACGTGGCCAGTTGGTAGCACCACTGCGTCGTGGTATCCTTTGCAAACACACCGATGGTCTTAACGGAGTTACTACTCTTTTCATGATATGGTTGAGAGTGTCTTGTAATAGCCATGTTGGACGCCATGATATGATAAACAACACATGATTTGAGGCTAATGGTATACAGACATGTACTCCCTATCATTCTCTCCGAAATTGTGTTTAGCTCCATGAAGTAGGAATTGGGTCGTTGTCCACATGCATAATGAGTCAGCATATTGGTGTGATAATTATGCCTATTTATCTGTTTTCTATGATATGATATGATATGACTGTA
This sequence comes from Ormosia emarginata, assembly GCA_029884605.1. Lineage (NCBI taxonomy): Eukaryota > Viridiplantae > Streptophyta > Magnoliopsida > Fabales > Fabaceae > Ormosia > Ormosia emarginata. The sequence goes on from JAQQTP010000037.1 coordinate 3,864,281, forward strand.
TGTGATATATTGTATCTGTATCTTTTACTGTCATTTCCTATACTGCCTCATTAGTATTGATGAAAGGGGATCTTACCTCTTTATTATATTATATTTATGTATTGTATGTATTTGATGAAGATCGAGGAGGCGAGGAAGCTGATAAGTCTTTTTACTATCAGTAGCTGGTTTTCTGTATTTGCTTAGTATGGCGGCGAGGTGTCAAATTTTAGGGTATGTTACAGTTCAATTCACGGTGGAATTGATGCTTGGCGAGTTAACTTAGATAGGGAAAGGTTTGTGTATACCGGGGATCTGACTCTGACTCTGACTTTAAGAGGTACTAGGGATGGTACTCCTGTCATGACACAACCCATGTCTGTGCGTTTAGAGTTTTATATGTCTATACATGAGATTTGGAGTAGGAAGTGGCTAAATGAATATTCACATAGAGCCTCAATGTGAATGTTCTAATGCTAATAGAGTTATTCATGGTGAATTGATATTTGTTTAGTACTTATATCATGTTGATGAATGACTAGATCAGAGAAGTTAGTATAGTATGCCCACTTTATTTCTTAAACCCTTTTCTCTATTTTTCTCTCAAATTTTTTCTCTTCGTCTTACATTTTCCTCGCTTCTACGGCCACACCAGTGCTTCCAAACCAGGTCAGAAGCTCTCTCCTTCTCTTTATTTCTTATTTTCTTATGTTTTTATTTAGTTTTTGGTTAAATACTGTGTTAGGAGTGTTTAAATAGTATTAGGTTGTAATTTTATTGTGAATCTCCAAGATTTACTGCCTGGGGGGAGAGATTTGCCTGATTTAGTGGGTATTTCTAGGTTATGCCTGTGTTGCGCGCCGCAGCATTCTGTACAAATGTCACGGCGTAGTTATGAATTTGGTTGAATGCCATGGCGTTTCATGTCATGCCGCGGCGTTATGAAGAACAGGTTGAATGCTAGGACATAGTGGTTAATGCCGCGGCGTGATATGTCTACTTTTCCAGAATTTTTCCCAAATTGCAAATGTCTAATGTGCTTTTATTCCAATTAATTGATACTAACTATTTGCAATTCAATTTCAGGTACTATGTCTGCTAAAAGATAGCATGGATCTTCTAGTCAGCGACGCCGAGAACCATCCCCTCCTACATTCGATCAGGGGAGGTTTGTGTCTGCGGACGCTGCGCAGAGATACACTATCCTGGTTTCAAAAAAAGTGATGGCCGAGATAGGGTTCTCTGCCGAGGATGGTATCCCAGAGACCTTTGAGCTGACCATCCGCCATCACCGCTAGGACAGATTCACGCAGCACCTGGACGTGGCGGTCCTTCCCATGGTTTGCGAGTTTTACGCGAATATAGACACTACTGATGCCAACCCCTCCACTGTGGTTGTGCGAGGCCGCCGCGTGTCATATTCTGTTGCAGTTATCAGGGCAGCCCTAGCCTTGCCCCTTCCTCTGTTGGAGTGTGAGTACTCCCAGTTTCTCGCTGTCGACCCTGATGGTATTGACCTCACTGTGGTCATTGACAGGATTTGTACGCCTGCTTCGCGACCAATAGAATGGGTCTTGAGTGTTCAGGATGCCAGGCCCCGATTTTTCCGCCGAGCCTGCTTGACTTCAGAGGCCCGGGTGTGGTACCATTTCATCAGCACCCTGATATTGCCATCGAACAACCTGTCAGAGGTAACTAGGGATTGGGCGATCTTGATTTATGCCATTCTGGAGCATCGGGCTATCGATGTCGCCCGTATCATCCGCCAGCAGATACGAAGAGCGGCTAGGGAGTGCAGGAGCCTATTTTTCCCTTCTCTTATCCAGAGGCTGTGCCGGACTCAGATGGTCCAAACTCAGGATAACGAGGAGGGCATAGAGGCAAAACAACCTCTAAACGATTATTTTTTTTTTAGAGGGTTCGAGCAGCTCCAGCAACACCACCACCAGCAACCAGATGACCACAGAGACAGCCACCACCTCAGGAGCTAGGGCTATCATAGCCGAGGCCAGTCACAGCAAATGCTACCGCCTGGAGGGCACATATAGAGGCCCGGGTGATAGGTTTGGAGGCTCAGGAAGCACAGACCACTGCCATGCTGGCGTACATCATTCAGACGCAGTGTTGGACTGCGGAGCAGTTGCACCTACCGATGGAGGACTACCCAGTCCCCGATTTCCCGCCTGTAGTCGCTGCTGCCCCACCACCACCATTCCAGGAGCCAAGCCCCTCTCACCAGGCAGGCCATGATGACGACGATGATGAGGACTTAGATGTTGAGGCCACCGATTCCGAGGAGGCTTCCATCTAGCTTTTGAGGCTACCAGGCCATGTTCCTTTCGTTGTCATTCTTTTTGCTTTTATATCTTGTATGTTTCTCATGTACAGTGTGGACATTGTTTCCCTCAAGTTTGGGGGGGTGTCCTTGACTTAGTATTTTGATGCTTCGATGCATGTTTATAATATGGATATTTATGTTATTATTGCATATTGTGGATACTATACTACGGTGGAATTGTTACAGTACAATTCCACGGTGGAATTGATGCTTGGCGAGTTAACTTAGATAGGGAAAGGTTTGTGTATACTGGGGATCTGACTCTGACTTTGACTTTAAGAGGTACTAGGGATGGTACTCCTGTCATGACACAACACATGTCTGTGCGTTTAGAGTTTTATATGCCTATACGTGAGATTTGGAGTAGGAAGTGGCTAAATGAATATTCACATAGAGCCTCAATGTGAATGTTCTAATGCTAATAGAGTTATTCATGGTGAATTGATATTTGTTTAGTACTTATATCATGTTGATGAATGACTAGATCAAAGAAGTTTGTATAGTATGCCCACTTTAATGAGTAAAGTTCAGACATGAGGAGACCTTTGATGTTTTATATTTGAATAATCATTTGTTTAATATCATAAATAAGTTATGAGTTATAGTTTTATAATTGTACTTTTGTGTATATTTATAATAGTGCCATGAGATGTATAATATATTCTGAGAATTTTATGTTCTCACCCCTTTCTATGTTTTCATGGTAAAGATAGTTAAAGATTCCTGAGTGAGCAGACCGATCAAGAAACAGAAGAACTAAAGCAGTATAGTTTTAATTGTTTCTTGTAGAGTAAAGCTTGTATAATTATTTTACATTTGCTTTGTAATTATATTTAGAGGTATGTATTAGTTATATGCCCCTATGTGGCACAGATGTAAAAGTATAGTATCTACATTCTCTTAAGGCTCCCTATAATGATCCCAACAGTCATTATGGATATATTATTATCTAAATATGTAGTAGGTGACACAACTAACAATGTTTATCTCTGTATATCCAAGATATAACGAGATAGCTATATTAGGGCAATACATAAGACAGTATGCAACATCCACTGTAGGGTATCACATTTAAGACTAATCCTAATATAACTTACCCAAGTTGTAAAAGAATTAATCTTGTAAAAACAGTGATTTTAAAATTTCTTTTGCGGAATAATAGATAATAAATAAAAACTTTAAACATAAAATGAAATTAAAACTAACACACCTTATATTACATATTACAAACATTGTTCACAAATAATTTACATAACTACACTCCCAAAAGTTATATATATAATACACACCAAAATAAAACTACTAAACTAGAACTCCATCAAACTAAAGGTTCAGGTTCTCATTGGGATCCTCCTCCTCCTCATCTTCAGTGTTGTCATCAAAGAAACCTCGCGGATACAGCACACGCCTAGTTGGTGTCCTGGCAGTTGACATCATGGATTCCTCGTGTGGAGTATAAGTATTATTATTCCTACTTCAAATCTCATGTATAGGCATATAAAACTCTAGACGTACAGACACATATTGTGTCATGACAGGAGTACCATCCCTAGTACCTCTAAAAGTCAGAGTCAAATCCCCGATATACACAAACCTTTCCCTATCTAAGTTAACTCGCCAAGCATCAATTCCACTGTGGAATTGTACTGTAACATACCCTAAAATTTGAAGCCTCGTTGTCATACTAAGCAAATACAGAAAACCAGCTACTAATAGTAAAAAGAGTTATCAATCTCCTCGCCTCCTCGGTCTTCATCAAATACATACAATACACAAGTACAATATAATAAAGAGGTGAGATCCCCTTTCATCAATACTAATGAGGTAGTATAGGAAACGACAGTAAAAGGTACAGATACAAATTATCTAATATAGTCATATCATATCATATCATAGAAAACAGATAAAATGGGCATAATTATCACACCAATATGCTGACTCGTTATGCATGTGTACAACGACCCAATTCCTACTCCATGGAGCTAAACACAATTTCAGAGAGAATGATAGGGAGTACATGTCTGTATACGGTTAGCCTTAAATCATGTGCTGTTTATCATATCATGGCGCCCAACATGGCTATTACTAGACACTCTCAACCAAATCACGAAAAGAGTAGTAACTCCGTCGAGACCGTCGGTGTGTTTGCAAAGGATACCACGACGCAGTGGTGCTACCAACTGACCACATTTGATATACCACACCCTGACGTCCCCAAGATCACTGAAGATCATAACTACGCAATTCTCACCCGCATGAAGGTGTAATTTCCATCTCCTAGGCCAATCGCCTTACTTGACATGCTTTTCCATGCATGATGTATGATTCAAAAATACATGCAACCATTATTATATAGTATTTCACAAATATGCGTCATTTCTTCATAGTATCACTTTTCAATAAAACGGGACCCACCATGACAGCCCGACAGCCAACTCCTGTAATTTCCAATCGCGTAAACATTATATTGCATTTTTTGAAACAACGTGACATTTTTCTTATGTTTTCAAATTTCATAATATTTTTTAACATTTTCACAAAAACGTAATTAATTTCCAACATTATTAATTTACATAAATATTTTTAAACATTTTCTAAATCACATAAATATTTCCAAACATTTTTAGATCGCGTAGAGATTTTTAAACATTTTCTAAATCGCGTGACCATTTAAAATCATTTTCTCAATCGCGTAACGTAAAAATCAAGTGCGTAGTCTAAAAATAGTAGTTTTTAAATTGCGTAATGGATTTCTAGCATTTTTCACTTATGTAAAATATTTTCTAAATTTTCTAAACTTATTTATAAAATTCTTTATGTAATTACGTATTTTGGCCTTCTTGAAAATATTTTCTTTCTACAAATCTATAACGTAATAATTTTTCAATTCTTTACAAAAATTTGTCTTTCTTGATTTACTTACAAAAGTATTAATTTAATTCCAAACATTAAATCTATTTGCCTTTTTCTACTAAAAATTCATTACATTAAATCTATTTTCCTTTTTCGACTAAAATTTCATTAAATTAAATTCTTGTTAACTAAGTACCAAAGTCCACACTTTGTAAAATAATCTAGGATTTAAAATACCACACTTTGGTGTGTTGGCCAAAATTAAGTTTAAGGTATCTATTCATATTTAATCATTTTTCATTACTAAAATCCTTTACAAAAACATTTTCTATCATCAAAATTCTTTACCAAAACCTTTAATCCAAGTTTTATCCTTAAGATCATTAATCCATAACTTAGGAATTAATTTGAATCATATTGTTCTCTTTGTAGTTGTCAAAATCGTGAGCCTCCCCTAGGTTCTTTGAAACTTTCATACAATTTTCCTCACCATACAACTCATATTCTACTTTACACCATATTCATCATGCTACCATAAGCATATAAACAAGCATATAATCTAATAAACAATCATATAATCAAAGCTCTAAAAATAAACCAACCATAAATAAAGCAAGCTTAAACCATACAAGTGAATAAATCCTTATGGATTTTTCACCACAACAAAGTCATCTCCTCACCACCAACATATGGTTGATGAGGGTAATCTCCCTCTTACCTCAAGGAAGACAAAATCCACCAAGTTACCTTGCTTCAAGAATTTCATGAATCTCCCAAAGAAAACTCTAGCAAGCTTAAACCAAACCAAAGTCACAAACAAAGCTTGAAGAAAAGAAACCATGGAACAATCATGATTTAGAAACTCAAAAACCAAATTAGAAACAAAGAAGAAGAACTTTTGCCTTGAAATCTCAAGAACACTAACTTGTAGAAAAGGTAGTAGATGAAGGATTTTGCTTAAGTCTTCAACATAGAAGTGTCTTAGAATGATGTTTAGGTGTAGGAAATAAGCTTGGATAAAATTTTAGAAGCTTGGAAGGTTGTCTTGAAGGTGTTGGTCGAATGGTGTTTTTGGAGAGAAATGGAGAGAAATGAAATTTTGGCTAAGTGTAGACAAATGAAGACATCAAGATAATGGCTTAGGAGATAAAGGTGATATAATTGTGATAGTCTATCCTAGAGCTTCATTGCCGTGGAATGCTAGTGATAGCATGGGAAAATTAATTGCATGTCCATCAAGGTGCAATATCAAACACATGTCATCAAGTCTTACTTTGGTCAACATTTGATGACTCACTAACTTTTTGAATGTCCTAGAAATTCTCTCATTGTCGTGGAAGTCCATGACATTTGCCATCCAATAATTGTTTTAATTTGTGACCATTTAAGCTTAGGTTAGCTTACTAATTCATCTAGCTTAGTAACTAATTTAAACAAGTCATTTTTGTTGACTTATTACCATTGGTTAATTTTTATAACTAGCCACCAAATTTGACTTCTACAATCTAGTGACACATGGCCATCACATGACTAGTACCTAGCTAAAGCTATAAAAATTTATTACTCATAGAATAAAATTACGGCTCACAAACCGGTAATTATTATATAGTGAGTAATAAATTCACAGTATAAGAAAAATTAGTAACTGTATCCGATTTTGGGTTTAGTAAGACCCCCCGGCCCCGTATCAATAGTACAAAATTTTTTGGCCAATAAAAATTTTTTAGTGTTTTCGGGCCCACCGTGGGTCCCACAGACGGTCCAAAATATTACTAAAATATTTTTATTCTCAGAAAAATCTAAAAAAATTCTCAAAAATCATAAAAATTAAAAAATTAATATTTGTGCAGAAAAAATGAAAATTAGGATGTTACAACTCTCCCCTACTAAAAAAATTTTTGTCCTCGAAATTTACCATACCTTAGAACAATTGAGGATATTGTTCCATCATGTTGTCTTCTGGCTCCCATGTAGCATCTCTCGTTGTTTCATTCCAGATCACTTTTACTAATGGAATATCTTTCCCTCTGAGCTGCTTCATCCTCCCGTCTTCAATCTTAACAGGAAGTGTCTCATACATCAAATTTTCTTTCAATTGCACCTCATCGGGTTGAATAACATTAGTTGGATCGAGAATATACTTTCTTAATTGAGATACATGGAAAACATTGTGCAAATTGGAAAGAAAAGGTGGCAAAGCAATTTGGTATGCAACTGGACCTATCCGACGAAGAATTTGATAAGGTCCAATAAACTTAGGAGTGAGTTTTCTGGATTTTATAACCCTTCCAACACCAGTCGTAGGTGTAACCAGCAAAAACACATGCTCACCTTCCTCAAATTCAAGAGGCCTTCTTCTTTTATCAACATAGCTTTTCTGTCTACTTTGAGTCGCCTTTAGTTTCTCTTGGATCATCTTCACTTTTTCAGTTGTTTGTTGTATCATCTTAGGTCCAATGGTTATACTTTCACCATCTTGATACCAACACAAAGGTGTTCGACATCGTCGTCCGTAAAGCGCTTCATAGGGTGCCATCCCTATACTTGAGTGAAAACTATTGTTATGGGTGAATTCTACCAAAAGTAAAAATTCATCCCAACTCCCTTTTTGTTCTAACACACACGCTCTTAACAGATCTTCCAGTGATTGTATCGTCCTTTTCGTTTGACGATCTGTCTGCAGATGATAAGAATAGCTCAGATGAATTTTAGTACCCATAGCTTCCTGTAGGCTTTACTAAAACCTTGACGTAAATCTTGGATCCCTATCAGAAATGATACTAGTGGGTACACCATGTAGTCTTACGATTTCACAAATGTACACCTGGGTCAACTTTTGCATCGAATACCTGATATTGATTGGCAAGAAGTGAGCTGACTTCGTAAGCCCATCAACAACGACCCATATAGAATCATATCCTTTTCTAGTCTTTGGCAAACCCGTAACAAAATCTATTACTATACTATCCCATTTCCATTCTGGAATAGTGAGGGGTTGTAGCATACCTGCTGGCCTTTGATGTTCAACCTTCACTTTCTGACACACGAGACATGATGACACATATTCAACAACATCTTTCTTCATCCCAGGCCGCCAAAATAATCGCTTTAGATCATGATACATTTTGCCCATTCCTGGATGTATACTTAATCTGCTAGTATGAGCTTCATCGAGAATCACCTTTCTAAGATCAGGATCATTTGATATACAAATTCTGCCTTTAAACTTTAGGATCCTATCAGACCCTTCCTCAACTGTTGTAACTCCACCATGCTTTAACCGCTCTCTTTCTTCTTGTAAAAATTCATCATCATATTGCTTTTCTCTAATTTCCTCAAGTAAATCATTTAGAATAGTAACCTTATTCAAATGCATCCTTCCAGGAGCTAACTCTACTGACAACCCCAAATCTCTGAATTACTCTATCAGTTGTTTTTCTTTGATCATCATAGTAAAAACACTGAGCATCTTCCTACTCAAAGCATCTGCCACAACATTAGCTTTTCCAGGATGATATTGGAGTTGAAAATCATAATCCTTCAAGAATTCTAACCATCTTCTTTGCCGCATGTTCAACTCCTTCTGATCAATCAAATACTTTAAACTTTTATGATCATTGAAGACGTTGAACATAGCTCCATATAGAAAATGTCTCCAATTTTTCAATGCAAAGACAACTGCAGCTAATTCTAAATCATGCGCTGGATAATTCCTCTCATGGACCTTCAGATGTCTTGAAGCATATGCTACTACTTTTCTATTTTGCATTAAAACACATCCTAACCCTTGATATGAAGCATCACAATATACTTCAAAAGACTCATCCGAATCTGGTAGAATCAACATCAATGCAGTAGTCAACTTTTTCTTTAGTTCTTGAAAACTTTCCTCACACTTTTCTGTCCAGACAAACGCCTGGTTCTTCCTGGTGAGTTGTGTAAGAGGTCCGGCTATCTTGGAAAAACTTTCAATAAATCTTCGATAATATCTAGCTAATCCAACAAAACTTTGAATCTCAGTCACTGTAGTTAGCCTTTCCCACTGAAGAACCATCTCTACCGTTGCTAGATCCATTGCAATTCTATCTTTAGAAATCACATGACTCAAAAATTGAACCTCGTCCAACCAAAATTCACATTTAGACAACTTTGCATACAACTTCTTCTCCTTTAAAATCTGAAGAACTATACTGAGATGTTCAGCATGCTCTTCTTGAGTTTGAGAATAGATCAGAATGTCATCAATAAAAACAACGACAAAGCTATCTAGATAAGGATAAAAAATCCTATTCATGTAATCCATGAATATGGCAGGAGCATTTGTCACTCCAAACGACATTACAAGATACTCATAATGATCGTAACGTGTTCGAAAAGTTGTCTTAGGTATATCCTCTACCTTGACACGAATTTGATGATACCCTTAGCGTAAATCTATCTTAGAGAAAACAGCTGCTCCTTTCAACTGGTCCATCAAATCATCAATCCTTGGAAGTGAATACTTGTTCTTAATTGTGACCTTGTTCAATTGGCGGTAATCCACACACAAGCGCGAAGATCCATCCTTCATTTTGACTAACAACACTGGAGCTCCCCAAGGTGAAACACTAGGTCGCACAAACGATTTTTCTAACAGTTCCTCCAATTGCTTCTTTAACTCTGCTAACTCAGATGGTGACATCCGATACGGTGCAATCGAAATAGGACCCGCTCCTGGTACAAGATCGATAAAAAACTCTATCTCTCTTTCTGGTGGTAGTCTAGGTACATCGTTAGGAAAAACTTAAGGAAACTCATTTACAATAGGAATAGCATTCACATCATTTTCACTCTTGACTTTTAAAGAAGACAATAGCATGTATCCTCGTGCTCCATCCCTCAATAAAGATTCGACTTGATTGGCAGTCAAAAATCTAGAAATCTCATCCTCAGGAAATATTAAGGTCTTTTTGGAACAATCTAACAGAATATGGTTAGAAGATAACTAATCCATTCCTAAGATTATATCTATATCAGTAAGAGGCAAACAAATTAAATCAATAGAAAAGACTCGATTTTTGATAGTAACAGGACAATTTAGATAAACCTTAGAAGTACTAACAGGTTTGGCAGTAGGTGTAGAAACAATCAATTGGAAGTTCAAAGAAGACACAGGCAATTCCAAACAATCCACACAGTCATTTGCAATAAACGAATGAGTTACACCTGAATCATATAGTACAGTTAAAAGATTACCTGATATGACACCTTCTCCCTTGATAAGATCATCAAACTGAGAGACCTCGCTTCCACTCATCGTATAAACTCATCCCACAGCTTGAGACTTGTCAGCACAAACATTACTCATTGAAGGCTCCACCTTCACTTGATTACAATCCCTTGCAAAATGACCAGGTTTTCCACATCTAAAGCAAATGATTCCTCTGATCGTACAGTCCCTCGTCATATGACCTTTTCCACACTTTCTACATCTCGTTGGCAATGCCACATTATGACTAAAACGATCATTATTGCTACCTCCACCACGTGACTGTTGTTGTTGTTGTTGCTGACTTCCCGATGGCCTTGAATATGGTTTGTGCTGAAAACGGTTGTTATTACTGTTGCCTCCCCTTTGGAACCTTGATGGTCCAAAGTTACGGTTCCTATTATCTTGCGATAACTCCAACTCTTCAAGTCTACAACACATATCCATCAGTGCCGAGAACTGGTTCATTTTCATTGGTAATACTCCCTTCTTCAGTTCAACCCTTAATCCTTCCTCAAACTTGCGACATTTCCAATTCTCATCAGACTGAATCTGAAGATAACGTGAGAATTTAGACAAACTCTCAAACTTTGCCACATACTCATTCACTGTCATTCCTCCTTGTCTTAAACTAAGAAATTCCATCTCCTTCACATGCCTTGCACCCTCCGGGAAATATTTGTCCAGAAACACTTCACGAAATACTTCCCACGTAATTGCCCTTCGTTGTTCTTGTAATACTCTACGAGTAGCCTTCCACCAATTTTCACCGTCGCCTAGCAACATGAAAGTGGCATAAGTCACCTTGCAATCATCTGCACACCCCATTCCTTCAAAAATCTTCTCCAGCTCTTCTATCCACAGACTTGCCTTTTCCAGATTAAACTCGCCTCGAAACTGCGGTGGATTGTTTCGACAGAATTTTGACAAATTCTGAACATCAGCATTCGCCTCTTGTTGTTGTGCAGCTTGTTGATTTTGTTGCATAATCACTTCTGCCATACGCTGCATTGCAGCTGTAGCCACTGTCATTAGATCATCATTGTGTCCCACGTTCGCACGTGCACCTCTATTACGAGAAATAGCTTTCTTCACCAACAACCAAAACACAAAAAGAGTCAGATGTATCCTTTCAGAAACCACATACAGAGATTCACACAACTTAAGCAAAATAGACCTAACCACAAACCCAAAAGACTCTAACCAGGATGCTCTGATACCAACTAATGCAACACCCACCGTAGGATATCACATTTAAGACTAATCCTAATATAACTTACCCAAGTTGTAAAAGAATTAATCTTGTAAAAACACTGATTTTAAAATTTCTTTTGCGGACTAATAGATGATAAATAAAAACTTTAAATATAAAATGAAATTAAAACTAACACACTTTATATTACATATTACAAACCTTGTTCACAAATAATTTACATAACTACACCCCCAAAAGTTATATATACAATACACACCAAAATAAAACTACTAAACTAGAACTCCATCAAACTAAAGGTTCAGGCTCTCATTGGGATCCTCCTCCTCATCTTCAGTGTTGTCATCAAAGAAACCTGGCGGATACAGTACACGCCTGGTTGGTGTCCTGGCAGTTGACATTAAGGATTCCTCGTGTGGAGTATAAGTATTATTATTCCTACTCCAAATCTCACGATAGGCATATAAAACTCTAGACGTACAGACACATGTTATGTCATGACAGGAGTACCATCCCTAGTACCTCTAAAAGTCAGAGTCAGATCCCCGGTATACACAAACCTTTCCCTATCTAAGTTAACTCACCAAGCATCAATTCCACCGTGGAATTGTACTGTAACATACCCTAAAATTTGACGCCTCCCTGCCATACTAAGCAAATACAGAATACCAGCTACTGATAGTAAAAAGAGTTATCAGTCTCCTCGCCTCCTCGGTCTTCATCAAATACATACAATACACAAGTACAATATAATAAAGAGGTGAGATCCCCTTTCATCAATACTAATGAGGCAGTATAGGAAATGACAATAAAAGATACAAATACAAATTATCTCATACAGTCATATCATATCATATCATAGAAAACAGATAAATGGGCATAATTATCACACCAATATGTTGACTCGTTATGCATGTGTACAACGACCTAATTCCTACTCCATGGAGCTAAACATAATTTTGGAGAGAATGATAGGGAGTACATGTCTGTATACCGTTAGCCTCAAATCATGTGTTGTTTATCATATCATGGCACCCAACATGGCTATTACAAAACACTCTCAACCATATCACGAAAAGAGTAGTAACTCCATCGAGACCGTCGGTGTGTTTGCAAAGGATACCACGACGCAGTGGTGCTACCAACTGGCCACATATGAAATTCCACACCCCGACGTCCCCAAGATCACTGAAGATCGTAACTATGCAATTCTTATTTGCACGAAGGTGTAATTTCCATCTCCTAGGCCAACCGCCTTACTTGACATGATTTTCCATGCATGATGTATGATTCAAAAATACATACAATAATTATTTTACAATATTTCACAAATACACGTCATTTCTTGATAGTATCACTTTTCAATAAAACGGGCCCCACCATGACAGTCCGACAGCCAACTCCTATAATTTCCAATCGCGTAAACATTATATCAAGTTTTTGAAACAGCGTGACGTTTTTCTTACGTTTTCAAATTTCATAATATTTTTTAATGTTTTCACAAATGCGTAATTAATTTCCAACATTTTTAATTTACATAAATATTTTTAAACATTTTCCAAATCACATAAATATTTCCAAATGTTTTTAAATCGCATAGAGGTTTTTAAACATTTTCTCAATCGCGTAACCATTTAAAATCATTTTCTCAATCGCGTAACGTAAAAATCAAGTGCGTAGTCTAAAAATAGTAGTTTTTAAATTGCGTAATGGATTTCTAGCATTTTTCACTTATGTAAAATATTTTCTAAATTTTCTAAACTTATTTATAAAATTCTTTACATAATTATGCATTTTGGCCTTCTTGAAAATATTTTCTTTCTACAAATCTATAACGTAATAATTTTTCAATTCTTTACAAAAATTTGTCTTTCTTGATTTACTTACAAAAAAATTAATTTAATTCCAAACATTAAATCTATTTGCCTTTTTCTACTAAAAATTCGTTACGTTAAATCTATTTTCCTTTTTCTACTAAAAATTCATTAAATTAAACTCTTGTTAACTAAGTACCAAAGTCCACACTTTGTAAAATAATCTAGGATTTAAAATACCACACTTTGGTGTGTTGGCCGAAAATTAAGTTTAAGGTATCTATTCATATTTAATCATTTTTCATTACTAAAATCCTTTACAAAACCATTTTCTATCATCAAAATCCTTTACCAAAACCTTTAATCCAATTTTTATCCTTAAGATCATTAATCCATAACGTAGGAATTAATTTGAATCATATTGTTCCCTTTGTAGTAGTCAAAACCAAACCATAAGCCTCTCCTAGGTTCTTTGGAACCTTCATACAATTTTCCTCACCATACAACTCATATTCTACTTTACACCATATTCATCATGCTACCATAAGCATATAAGCAAGCTTATAATCAAGTATACAAGCATATAATATAATAAACAATCATATAATCAAAGCTCTAAAAATAAACCAACCATAAATAAAGCAAGCTTAAACCATACAAGTGAATAAATCCTTATGGATTTTTCACCACAACAAAGTCATCTCCTCACCACCAACATATGGTTGATGAGGGTAATGTCCCTCTTACCTCAAGGAAGACAAAATCCACCAAGTTACCTTGCTTCAAGAATTTCGTGAATCTCCCAAAGAAAACTCTAGCAAGCTTAAACCAAACCAAAGTCACAAACAAAGCTTGAAGAAAAGAAACCATGGAACAATCATGGTTTAGAAACTCAAAAACCAAATTAGAAACAAAGAAGAAGAACTTTTGCCTTGAAATCTCAAGAACACTAACTTGTAGAAAAGGTAGTAGATGAAGGATTTTGCTTAAGTCTTCAACATAGAAGTGTCTTAGAATGATGTTTAGGTGTAGGAAATAAGCTTGGATAAAATTTTAGAAGCTTGGAAGGTTGTCTTGAAGGTGTTGGCCGAATGGTGTTTTTGGAGAGAAATGGAGAGAAATGAAATTTTGGCTAAGTGTAGACAAATGAAGACATAAAGATAATGGCTTAGGAGACAAAGGTGATATAATTGTGATAGTCTATCCTAGAGCTTCATTGCCGTGGAATGCTAGTGATAGCATTGGAAAATTAATTGCATGTCCATCAAGGTGCAATATCAAACACATGTCATCAAGTCTTACGTTGGTCAACATTTGATGACTCACTAACTTTTTGAATGTCCTAGAAATTCTCTCATTGTCGTGGAAGTCCATGAAATTTTCCATCCAATATTTGTTTTAATTTGTGACCATTTAAGCTTAGGTTAGCTTACTATTTCATCTAGCTTAGTAAATAATTTAAACAAGTCATTTTTGTTGACTTATTACCATTAGTTAATTTTTATGACTAGCCACCAAATTTGACTTCTACTATCTAGTGACACATGGCTATCACATGACTAGTACCTAGCTAAAGCTATAAAAATTTATTAATCACAGAATAAAATTACAGCTCACAAACCGGTAATTATTATACAGTGAATAATAAATTCACAGTATAAGAAAAATTAGTAACTGTATCCGATTTTGGATTTAGTAAGATCCCCTGGCCCCATATCAACAGTACAAAATTTTTTGGCCAATAAAATTTTTTAGTGTTTCCGGACCCACCGTGGGTCTCGCAGACGGTCTAAAATATTACTAAAATATTTATATTCTCAAAAAAATTCAGAAAAATTTTCAAAAATCACAAAAATTAAAAAATTAATATTTGTGCAGAAAAAATGAAAATCGAGATGTTACACAGTAGCTATTATAAATAGCACTGTTAAGGGGCTATCATGACATGCATTACAAATCCTAGCCACACTTGACATAAACAGTGAGTGAGAGAGTGACGGGTTTCTCTTCTCTTTGCAGCTAGCACTGTGCCAGAGACGTGGGACTCCTCTTTATAGACGTTAGACGTTCGTGAGTCTATTTGTGTGGATATTGCAGAGACATCCTTGCTGTTACGGTATTGGTGATTCACGACACTTGATTTTATCATGCTTCAAGAAGTAAACTCTTTTAAAACACGAATTATGATCTATTTCGCATGGATCCTTGGTGGGAATTTTTTTTTCTCCGCTACGTGATGTATCTGCAATTCCCAACACTATCTTCTCGGCTTCCTTCAATAAGGCAGTCTTTACGAGAGGACAACTTGCAGGCTCTTCTTGTAAGATTGATGATGTTTGGAATGTGAACAGTAAAACTTGATCTTCTTGTGAATGTTTTACTTTCTATTGTATGCTTCCTACGCCAAGATAAGTCCAATGCTCGTTCTCGGTGATTGTTTTAAGCATGCTAAGGTAAGTTTGATACTCGATCCTGGTGTGTAAATTACTGAGATGAGTTTAATGCTCGTCCTCAATAGCTAATTCTTCAAATTGATGAACACTCGTTTTATCCAACCGAGATGAGTCCAAAGCTTGAATCTCGGTGGTTGGGTTCGCTTGATTAGATGAACACTCGTTTTGCTAGCCAAGATGAGTCCGAAGCTTGAATCTTGATGATTGGGTTCGTTTAATGCACGTGACATAGAAGCCTCTGGTGTGAGGTCCACGATCTCAGGCAATAGTTGATTATGCTTAACCATTGTAAAGTATGGTGGGTTTATGGGTTAAGGTGAGGCTATAAGGGTACATGTGAAAACCCTTGAATGCATTGCTTGAACCCGAAGGGTGTTCAAGTGGATTCCCCAGTTTGGCCGTCAAGTACAAATAGGCCTAACCTCTGTAAACTATAGTGGGTTTATGGGTTAAGGTGAGGCTCAAATGGGCACGAGTGAAAACCCTTGAATGCTTTGCTTGACCCCGAAGGTTATTCAAGTGGATTTCTTAGTTTGGCCTTTATGTAAAGATGCTAGAATAACTGATCCTTTCGGACCTTGTATTCCTGAGACCTCACCAAGGTGTGGTGACCTTGTGGGTTGCGACAGGCCTAAGCATCTAGGGACTCGAGGTCACTACTGAGATACTGTCTATAAATATTGATGAGCCAGAGTACATGTGGACTCAAGGTCGCAGCCAAGGTACTGGCTTCGAGATGAGACAACAGTCGTGGAGAAACGCCAATTCACTCAAAAATATTCATTACACAACAAAAGTAATGATTATAAGGCATTATATGATTGTGTAGGTCATTTCATGGTAGCGATTGTTCTCCTAGTTACTGCCCCGCGACCACGCTATATCTTGTTTTATGGGCATAATCCCAAGGTGAGTGTGGGCAGGGGTTGTTATTTCTTGCTGGAGAATGTCTTCTTTGATAGGAAGGAGAGGGGCTTTAGGGGCTATAGCTCTACTTTCTATAATGACCCCTCCTCTAGTTGTTTGGGGCCTTTTGAACATATTGACCTAGATGGCCATCCCGAACGAGGGACTCAATGACATCTCAGAGGTTAGTATAATCCTCCGTGTTGTGATTGGGACCATTGTGCCATTCACAATGCTTAAATGTGTCTCTTCGCGCAAGCTTCTTCAAGGGAGAGGCCTAGGTACATCCCAGAGCTCTGTGTTCATGACTTCTTTGTAGATTTGAGCTCGTGGTGCGTTGAGGGGAGTATAATTGTCATACTTCCCTTTGAGAGGTGGCCTTAGGTTCCTCCCTTGTTCATTTAGCTGCTCCCTGGACCTCGGCTTAGCATATTCTTTGTTGTGATGCTTCTTGGCTCTGAGAATGTCTTTCATGTTGATATATTTGTCGGCACGGGCCTGGAACTCATCCATGGTCTTGGGCTTCTTTTTTGCCAATGAGAAAGAGAATTGTCCTATACGAAGTCCTTCTCCGATGTAGAGCAGTCTGAGTCTCTCATCCCAGTCATACATATTCATGATTTCCTTATTGAACTAGGATATAAAGTTCTGGAGAGACTCTTCTTTTCCTTGCCTTTTCTGGGAGAAGCATGAAATGGATTTAGGCTGCACATTGCTGGTGGTGAAGTACAACAAAAATCTCGAGGACAAGTCTCCCCAGTTGTCCACGGACCTCAGAGGTAAGGTGGTGAACCATCTCAAGGCGGCTTTCTTTAAAGACAAGAAGAAAGCACGACACATGAGAATGTCGTCTCCTTTAACAAACAATAGTGCAGACATGTAAGTGTCCATTGTAACGTCCTTTTTTCTTAATACCGCAAAGAAGGAACGTCACACCATAATACTAAAGACATGAAATAAATTGCGAAAAATAATAGTTACAGTGATTAATTAAAACCTGATTCATTATTGACACAAGATTATATATTTGGTATCCTTGGATGATAAAAGAATCGAGTATTGAAATATTTGTACGCATTTTTTTTATTGAATAACGGTAAAAAGATAACAATAATTATAAGTACAATAGAATCGAACCAGAATTTAGAATCATACATTCACAACATATGTATATATATTATATGCATCAGTATGTTTAGTTACATCACAAAATATACAAAAAGTAAAGGCTTTACCCACCCAAGATAGTTACAAATTTAAACCCATAAACTAGCAAAACTTCAGACTTCCCCAAAAAGATAAACGGTTAGCTATCAGTAGCCACCTATAGTATCAGCCCCTAAGACTGACGAAAAAGGACCGTAGCCAGGTCCTCCTCAGGGTCCTCTTCATCCGATGAGATTGCTATCGAAGCAACCGAATTTCGGGCAGAAGCCTGAGCAGTGGAGAGGAAAGAATCCTCTTGAGGGGTGTAGAACATATCAGTCCATATATCCCTCACGGGTAGGTAAAATTCCAAAATGACAAAAGCAGAAAAGTCAAAGACGGGAGCGTCATAACGACCCCAAGCCAAAGACACCGTCAGCTCCCCGCGGTAGACGCATCGGTCCGCATGCACATGTAAGTGCCAGCAATCGGGTCCTCCATGAAAGGTCAACTTCACGTACCCCAAAAATCAGCGTGGGCGTGACGTCATCCTAGCAGCTCTAATCATAGTATGGCAAGAAACCTAGAAACTCAGTTGTTTCCTTCTCTTCCTCAGGGACGTCTTCTCAGAGATATATAAACAATAGAAAATATAGAAACACAAAAAGAGTGAGACACCCAGTTTTCAGTACCAAAATGGTAGCAAGAAAACGAAATGGTGCTGAATGCCTACATATAAACACAATTCATACATCCAATTATAGTAATAATTAAAATTGACAATAAGAGCATAACAACAGTAAATAGCATTAAAGACTATCAACAATAGACAAACAACATTAATATTTCCAAACAATTAAATAATTATTGTAGTAAAAATAACAGATACTCTACATAATTATAAATGCTCATGCACAATGAATTATGAGACTGACAGTTCACAATGCGAATGGTACCAAAATTCTTACTCCATGAAGCTAGACATAAACATTTTCGGAGTGAATGATCAAGGTGTTATGCCAGTATCTTGTTAGCCATTAAAAATAGTGTGCTCATCTCGTAAAAATATTTGCGCATTACGGCTTATACGTAGCACCTCAACAGTTGATCGCGATATAGGATAGTGTCTCAGTCCGGATCGTCGGTGTGTTTGCATCGGTCTATCCCACGGCCCCAGTGGAGCTACCACTATCTATTGTGAGACACCCGCACCCTGACGCCCCCAGGGCCAACCACTATGACCCTACGCTTAGTCTATTCGCACCTGCACATAGGCGTTATTCAAACTCCTAGGCATACATCGCCTTTCCAACAAAGTCCAAAGGACATGACAATGCATGACGACTCAATTTGCATTATGCATGTTCACCAATAATATGTTTCTCATAAACATTGCATGTCATGTACATTCATCAATAATATACTTATTCGTAATATATCACAATTTATACAACTTAAACATCCATAAGTCCCTAGTCCCATTCAAGGATCCAAAACAACATAGCATTAAGTTCACAGGGTGGTACACTCCTCAAGGTTCATTATGGAATTTCTTTTTAGATTAACCATTCCTATAAAATCTCCCTTTCTGAAGGAATTCTCTTGACCAATCAAGTCATTTACCTTAGCTTCATTATAATATGTCAATTTTTGAAGTCATAATCCTCTCTTTACGGTATGTTGGCAATTTCTACCTTGGGAGCTTGAGCGCCAGATCTCCAGCGCCTGAGCGCTCACACTCAATGCCTGGGCGCTCCTTGAACTCGTCTCTGGAATGATTCTGAACCTTGGGCACTTAAGCGTTCAAGCTTCAGCGCCCGAGCGCTGGTAGAGCGTCTGAGCGCTCATTGCGCAGCGCCTAGGCACTAGTGCACCAGAAAGGATTCAGCAGAAACAAATTCTGCAGAACTTTGGCCTAACCATTTTCAAAGCTTCTCATTCTTTTTCAAGCCATCTAAGACATAATCTATGATCATCAAAAGGCTACAAGGAGAAAAAAGGCTACAAGGATTCCCTTATCAATAACAACACACAAGACATTTCCTTACAACCAAGATTGGTTGAAGAGGATCATCTCCCTCTTACCTATTTGAAGACAACACAAGGGTGCTAGTCCTTTTTGCTCTTGATTTTCGTTTTCCACCTTCAAGAAAACATTAAGGTGAGTAACTTTCAAAGTGTCTACTCAAACCTTAGAAAGATGAGTTCTTGGTCATATAGATGACCAAGAAAAATGAAAATGAGAAGAAAATAGAAGAAAGTTGAAGACTTTACCCCAAAAGCTTCAAGCTTTATCTTCAATGGTGGATAATAGAAGAAGAAGAACCAAAGGATGACCACCAAAGAGAATAGCCTTGGAATGGTGGAGGAAAGCAAGAAATGTGATTGATTTAGCAAACAATGGAGATGGTCCCCAATGGGTGGGTGTACCGTGGAGGAGGAAAAAAAGGAGAAGAGAAAACGTTTGAAGAAAATGAGGAGAAAAGAGAGAAGTGAAAAGATGATAGGTGTTTTTAGTGTTTGAAATAAGAATAAACTGATAAATGTGAGGAGAAAATTTGTGACTTCCCAAATGAGTGCATCTATCGTGGAGAGAGGGGGAGGGGAGAGAGAGAAATGTGTTATTTGAGGAAATTTCTTGGAAGTTTCCCTTAATGAGCTTTGGATTAAATTAATCTTTCTTTTGAAAATGAAGCTAATGGATATGACACAAAGTAGATTTTGGATAATGTGATAAGGATTTTTGCTACAAGCTATTATCCAATGGACAACTGCTACAGCTGACAGAAGTCAATATTAATTATCTGGAGGATAAAATTTATACAACGATTTATTATTTATTAGATAAAAAAAATTTCTCAAAAAATGTGAAATCTCATAAACCGTGTCCAACCTCGGGTTTAGTAAGATCCCCCATCGACGTTTCTACAGTTCAACGTTCTCGGGAAAATATCTCATTTTCCCGGCTCTGCTCAGTTTGCACGCAAAATGAGGAATAATATTAAAATATTTCACGTTCTCAGAAAAATCTAAAAAAATTCCCAAAAATCACAAATATTAGAAAATAAATATTTATCATAAAATAAATAAAATTTGAGGTGTTACAACTCTCCCAAACAAATAAGAATTTCATCCTCGAAATTTTCATACCTTAGAACAGTTTTAGGTATTGCTCCTTCATCTTGTCCTCTAGCTCCTATGTCACATCTCTAGTTGCTTCATTCCAGATTACTTTCACCAATGGTATGTCTTTTCCCTCTGAGTTGTTTCGTTCTCCTATCCTCAATCCTTACAGGAGTTGTTTCATAAGTCAAGTTTTCCTTTAATTGTACTGAATCAGGTGTTATGACATCATTAGGACTTGGAATGTATTTTAGAAGTTGTGACACGTGAAAGACATTGTGAAGATTTGAGAGAAAAGGTGGTAAAGCTATTTGGTAAGCAACGGGACCTATCTGACAAAGAATTTGATAAGGTCCAAGGAATTTTGGAGTGAACTTTCTAGATTTGAGAACCCGACCGACCCCAGTCGTAGACGTGACTTTCAAGAATACATGCTCTCCTTCCTCAAATTCAAGAGGTTTTCTCCTTCTATCCACATAACTCTTTTTCCGACTTTGAGCCGTTCTCATCTTTTCTTGAATCATTTTAACCTTCTCAGTCATCTATTGAATAAGATCAGATCCGATGGTAAGTCGCTCTTCGTCTTGATACATACATAATGGTGTTCGACATCTTCGTCCATACAGAGCCTCATAGGGTGCCAATCCTATGCTCGAATGGTAACTGTTATTGTAGGTAAATTCTACCAACAGTAAAATTTTATCCCAACTTCCAGTCTACTCTATAGCACAAGCTCTTAACAAATCCTCCAATGATTGAATCGTTCTTTCCGACTGACCATCCATTTGCGGATGATAAGCAAAGCTCAATCGTAACTTTGTCCCTATTGCTTCTTGAAGACTTTGCCAAAACTTTGATGTAAATCTCAGGTTTCTGTCAGAAATGATACTTGTAGGCACACCATGTAGTTTGACAATTTCACTTATATACAACTGAGTCAACTTCTCTAAAGGATATCTTATGTTGATCGGCAAAAAGTGTGCTGACTTTGTAAGTCGATCCACAATTACCCATATTGAATCATATCCTCTTTTTGTCCTTGGCAATCCAACAACAAAGTCCATGGCAATACTATCCCATTTCCATTCAGGAATAGTCAAGGGTTGTAAAAATCTTGACGGTCTTTGATGCTCAATCTTTGTCTTCTAACAAACCAAACAGGAAGATACGCATCTAGCGATATCTCTTTTCATCCCATGCCACCAAAATAACTTCTTCAAATCTTGGTACATTTTGGTCATTCCAGGATGCATACTTAACTGACTCGTATAAGCATGTTCAAGTATATATTTCCTGAGTTCCTCATCTTTAGGCACACAGACTCTACCTTGGAATCTCAAAATTCCATCGCTTCCTTCTTCTAGTGTTGATACACCACCCTGCTTTACCAGTTCTCTTTCTTCTTGTAAGAACTTATCAACCTTCTACTTTTCTCGGATGTCTTCCATTAAATCATTCGAAATAGTGACCATGTTCATGCATATTTTTCCTAGCATTAGTTCCACGAAAGACCATACGTCTCTGAATTGTTTTATCAAGTTCTGTTCTCTGATCATCATGGTAGAAACAGTGATCGTTTTCCTACTTAAGGCATCGGCCACAACATTCGCCTTCCCAGGGTGATATTGAAGTTGGAAATCGTAGTGCTTTAGGAATTCTATCTATCTTCGTTGTCTCATGTTCAACTCTTTTTTATCATACAAATACTTTAAGCTCTTGTGATCGCTGAAGACGTTGAACGTTGCTCCGTAAAGGTAATGTCTCCATATTTTCAAAGCAAATACTACAACAACTAATTCCAAGTCATGCTTTGGGTAGTTTTTCTCATGCACTCGTAATTGTCTTGAGGCATAAGCCACCACTTTTTCACCTTGCATAAGGACACAACCCAATCCTTGGTATGAAACGTCACAGTACACTTCGAATGGTTCATTTGGATTTGGTAGAACTAACACTGGTGAAGTAGTTAGTCTTCTTTTCAACTCTCGAAAATTCTCTTCACAAGCATCCGTCCAGTCAAAAGCTTGATTCTTCCTTGTGAGTTGAGTGAGAGGTCCAGTAATCTTAGAAAATCCTTCAATGAACCTCCGGTAATAGCCCACTAATCTAACAAAGCTCTGAATTTCAGTCACTGTCTTCAGTCTTTCCCATTGAAGAACAACTTCTACCTTCAGAGGATCTACAACAATTCCTTCCTTTGAAATCACATTGCCCAAAAATTTCACTTCATCCAGCCAAAACTCATACTTCGACAACTTGGCATACAACTCTTTCTCTTTCAAGGTTTGAAGAACTATACTAAGATGTTCGGCACGATCCTCCTGATTTTTTGAATAGATCAAGATATGGTCGATGAAAACAACGACGAATCTGTCCAAATAAGGATGGAAGATTCTATTCATATAATCCATGTAAATAGCAGGTGCATTAGTCACACCAAAAGGCATCACCAAGTACTCGTAGTGTCCATAACGAGTACGAAAGGCCGTTTTAGGAATGTCTTCACTTTTACTCTGATCTTATGGTACCCCGATTGCAAATCGATCTTAGAAAATATTGCCACTCCCTTTAACTGATCCATCAGGTCATTTATCCTCGGCAATGGATACTTGTTCTTGATTGTGACCTTATTTAACTGATGATAATCCACGCACAACCTTGAAGTACCGTCTTTTTTCTTAACTAGTAATACCGGTGCTCCCCAAGGTGATACAATGGGTCTCACGAATTGCTTCTCTAAAAGCTCTTCTAGTTGCTTCTTGAGCTCAGCTAGCTCTGCAGGCAATATTCGGTAAGGCATTATGGAAATAGGGCCAACTCCATGTACAAGATCAATGCCAAATTTGATCTCCTGCTCCAGTGGTAAACAAGGTATATTTTCGAGAAAAACATCAGGAAATTTTTGAACCACTGAAATTGCGTCCACATCAACCTTCTTCTCGACTTTCAAAGAAGACAACAACATGTATCCCCGAGCTTCTTCTTTCAAGAAAGCTTTCACTTGGTTGGTAGTCAAAAATCTAGAATTCTCATCCAAAGGGAAAACTATGGTTTTTCTAGAACAATTTAATAGGACATGGTTAGAAGATAACTAATCCATTCCTAGGATCACATCTAATTGAGATAGTGGCAAACAAATCAAATCAACAGAAAGGATTCGACCTTCAACAATTAATGGACAACTTAAATAGACCTTGGTAGTAAGAACAAGTTTAGCAGTGGGAGTTGAAACAATCAAATCAAAAGGTAAAGAAGACACAGGTAAACTAAGTCTTTTCACACAGTCATAGGAAATGAAAGAATGAGTTGCACCTGAGTCATACTGTACAGTTAAAAGATTACCTTCTATGAGACCTTCCCCTTGTATAAGATCTTCGGATTCGGAGGCTTCAACACTACTCAGGGTGTAAACCCAACCTCCAGCCTGTGGTTTAGTAGTTCTAGCAGCATTGACAGAAGGTTCTGCCTTAGGTTGATTACAATCATGAGAAACGTGTCCAGGTTTCCCGCATCTAAAGTAGATAACTCCTTTAATAGTATAGTCTCTCGTATAGTGCTCCTTCCCACACTTCATGCATCTCGGCGGAGACGCCATTGTTTGACCAGTTCTGCCCGGACTTCCTCCAGGACTTCCACCTTGTGGCCTCTGTTGTTGATTTCCAGGTGGTCTGGAATAAGGCTTTTTCTGGTAACGGTGAGCATTATTGTTTCCTCCTCTTTGAGACTGAAAAGGCCCAAAGTTTCTGTTTCTTGCATCACGTGCCTAGTCCAAGTCTTCCACCTGACGACACGTATTAAGTAGTTCTAAGAACTGGGTGATCTTCAAAGTTATGACGGCTCTTTTCACGTCATGTTTGAGACCTTCTTCAAACTTTCGACATTTCCATTCCTCATTTGCTTGATGTTGAAAGTAGGTTAAGAATTTGGATAAACTCTCAAACTTGGCAGCATATTCACTCACAGTCATATTTCCCTACCTCAAACCAAGGAATTCCATCTCTTTAGCATGCCTAGCACTTTCCGAGAAATATTTGTTCAAGAATCTCTCCTTAAATAATTCCTAATTGATTGCTCGATTTTCAGCCTCCAATAACCTCTGCTTTTCGGTCCACCAATCCTCTGCATCCCCAGTTAGCATGAACGTAGCATAAGTCACTTTCCTGTCATTGGCACAGTTTATGCCCATGAAAATCTTTTCCAACTCTTTGATCCACAGAGCAGCTTTCTCAGGATCATACTCTCCCTTAAATTGTGGAGGGTTAGTGCGACGAAATTTCACCAAATTCTGGGCATCAGCAATAGCCTCCAATTGTTGTGCGGTCGTTGCTTGATATTGAGTCGTTTGCTGGTTTTGTTGCAACATAGCTTCAGCCATATTCTGAATTGCCTCAATTACAGCAGTCATGTCTCCTCGACGAGCCATAATTTTCCTCAAATCAAGCTATACAAATCACAGAAAAAATCAAGTGTATCCTTATAGAATACCAAACACAGAGAGTCACACGGCACAAACAAGACAGTCTAAAACCACAAGACCCAAAAGAAAACCTAAACCGGATCTCTGATGCCAAGACAGTGTAACGCCCCTTTTTCTTAATACCGCGAAGAAGGAACGTCACACCATAATACTAAAGACACGAAATAAATTGCGTAAAATAATAGTTACAGTGATTAATTAAAACCCGGTTCATTATTGACACAAGATTATATAGTTGGTATCCTTGGATGATAAAATAATCGAGTATTGAAATATTTGTACACATTTTTTTTATTGAATAATGGTAAAAAGATAACAATAATTATAAGTACAATAGAATCGAAATAGAATTTAGAATCATACATTCATATATATATATATATATATATATATATATATATATATATATATATATATATATATATATATGCATCAACCTGTTTAGTTACATCACAAAATATACAAAAAGTAAAAGTTTTACCCACCCAAGATAGTTACAAATTTACACCCATAAACTAGCAAAACATTAGGCTTCCCCAAAAAGATAAACGGTTAGCCATCAGTAGCCACCTATAGTATCAGCCCCTAAGACTGACGAGAAGGGACCGTAGCCAAGTCCTCCTCAGGGTCTTCATCCGATGAGATTGCCATCGGAGCAATCGAATTTTGGGCAGAAGCCCGAGTAGTGGAGAGGAAAGAATCCTCTTGAGGGGTGTAGAACATATCAGTCCACATATCCCTCACGGGTAGGTAAAATTCCAAAATGGGAAAAGTAGAAAAGTCAAAGATGGGGGCGTCATAATGACCCCAAGCCAAAGACACCGTCAGCTCCCCGCAGTAGACGCATCGGTCCGTATACACATGTAAGTGCCAGCAATCGGGTCCTCCATGAAAGGTCAACTTCACGTACCCCAAAAAGTGGCATGGGCGTGACGTCATCCTCAGCAGCTCTAATCGTAGTATGACCAGAAACCTAGAAACTCAGGTGTTTCCTTCTCTTCCTCAGGGACGTCTTCTCAGAGATATATAAACAACAGAAAATATAGAAATACAGAGAGGTGAGACACCCAGCTTTCAGTACCAAAATAGTAGCAAGAAAACGAAATCGCACTAGATGCCCATATATAAACACAATTCATACATCCAATTACAATAATAATTAAAATTGACAGTAAGAGCATAACAACAGTAAATAACATTAAAGACTATCAACAATAGACAAATAACATTAATATTTCCAAACAATTAAATAATTATAGCAGTAATAATAATAGATACTCTACACAATTATAAATGCTTATGCACAATAAATTACGAGACTGACAGTTCACAATGCGAATGGTACCAAAATTCTTACTCCATGGAGCTAGACATAAACATTTTCAGAGTGAATGATCAAGGAGTTATGCCAGTATCTTGTTAGCCTTTAAAAATAGTGTGCTCATCTCATAAAAACATTTACGTATTACGGCTTATACATGGCACCTCAACAGTTGATCGCGATATAGGATAGCGCCTCAGTCCGGATCGTTGGTGTGTTTGCATCGGTCTATCCCACGGCCCCAGTGGAGCTACCACTGTCTATTGTGAGACACCCGTACCCCGACGCCCCCAGGGCCAACCACTATGACCCTACGCTTAGTCTATTCGCACCCGCACATAGGTGTTATTCAAACTCCTAGGCATACATTGCCTTTCCAACAAAGTCCAAAGGACATGACAATGCATGACGACTCAATTTACATCATGCATGTTCACCAATAATATGTTTCTCATAAACATTGCATGTCATGTACATTCATCACTAATATACTTATTCGTAACATATCACAATTTATACAACTTAAACATCCATAAGTCCCTAGTCCCATTCAAGGATCCAAAACAACATAGCATTAAGTTCACAGGGTGGTACACTCCTCAAGGTTCATTATGGAATTTCCTTTTAGATTAACCGTTCCTATAAAATATCCCTTTCTGAAGGAATTCTCTTGACCAATCAAGTCATTTACCTTAGCTTCATTATAATAGGTCAATTTTTGAAGTCATAATCATCTCTTTATGGTATGTTGGCAATTTCTGCCTTGGGCACTTGAGCGCCAGATCTCCAGTGCTTGAGCGCCAGTTGAGAGCCTGAGCGCTCACACTCAGCGCCTGGGCACTCCTTGAACTCGTCTCTAGAATGATTCTGAACATTGGGCGCTTAAGCGTTCAGTGCCCAAGCGTTGGTAGAGCGCCTGAGTGCTCGTTGCGCAATGCCTAGGCGCTAGTGCACCAGAAAGGATTCTGCAGAAACAAATTCTGCAGAACTTTAGCCCAACCATTTTCAAAGCTTCTCACTCTTTTTCGAGCCATCTAAGACGTAATCTATGATCATGAAAATACCAAATATCTGTCAATGGGCTCCTAGTCATCAAATCACACCATGCATTCCCATAAATTTATACAAATCAAACAATCAGAAAATCATAAAAATAATATAATGTAACAAAGAGAGAAATCCTACAAGGATTCCCTTATCAACAACACACAAGACATTTCCTTACTACCAAGATTGGTTGAAGAGGATCATCTCCCTCTTACCTATTTGAAGACAACACAAGGGTGCTAGTCCTTTTTGCTCATGGTTTTCGTTTTCCACCTTCAAGAAAACATTA
This sequence comes from Ormosia emarginata, assembly GCA_029884605.1. Taxonomy (NCBI): domain Eukaryota; kingdom Viridiplantae; phylum Streptophyta; class Magnoliopsida; order Fabales; family Fabaceae; genus Ormosia; species Ormosia emarginata. Next base: position 3,892,488 of record JAQQTP010000037.1, read on the forward strand.
AGATGAGTAACTTTCAAAGTGTCTACTCAAACCTTAGAAAGATGAGTTCTGGTCACATAGATGACTAAGAAAAACGAAAATGAGAAGAAAATAGAAGAAAGTTGAAGACTTTACCCCAAAAGCTTCAAGCTTTATCTTCAATGGTGGATAATGGAAGAAGAAGAACCAAAGGATGACCACCAAAGAGAATAGCCTTGGAATGGTGGAGGAAAGCAAGAAATGTGATTGATTTAGCAAATAATGGAGATGGTCCCCAATGGGTGGGTGTACCGTGGAGGAGGAAGAAGAGGAGAAGAGAAAACGTTTGAAGAAAATGAGGAGAAAAGAGAGAAGTGAAAAGATGATAGGTGTTTAAAGTGTTTGAAATAGTAATAAAGTGATAAATGTGAGAAGAAAACTTGTGACTCCCCAAATGAGTGCATCTGCCATGGAGAAAGGGGGAGGGGAGAGAGTGAAATGTGTTATTTGAGGAAATTTCTTGGAAGTTTCCCTTAATGAGCTTTGGATTAAATTAATCTTTCTTTTGAAAATGAAGCTAATGGATGTGACACAAAGTAGATTTTGGATAATGTGATAAGGATTTTTACTACAAGCTATTATCCAATGGACAACTACTACAGCTAACAGAAGTCAGTATTAATTGTCCGGCGGATAAAATTTATACAGCGACTTATTATTTATTAGATAAAAAAAATTTCTCAAAAAATATGAAATCTCGTAAATCGTGTCCAGCCTCGGGTTTAGTAAGATCCCCTGTCAACGTTTCCACAGTTCAAGGTTCTCAGAAAAAATATCTCATTTTCCCGACTCCGCTCAGTTTACACGTAAAATGAGAAATAATATTAAAATATTTCGCGTTCTCAGATAAATCCAAAAAAATTCCCAAAAATTACAAATATTAGAAAATGAATATTTATCATAAAATAAATAAAATTCGGGGTGTTACATCCATATGTTCTTTAGGATCTATGGTACCGTCATAAGCTTCAATATTGGTAGGATACTAGAAGTCTTTCAGGATCCCATATGCCATCAGTCTGTCGGAGAAAAGTTAGTTTTGTGACACCGTGTCCTTTACTGCGTGTGCCTGCTCTCTTGTGTGGATAGGTTCAGGCTGATGACTGGGGTCCATGATCTTGGAAATCTCCGATTGGCGGTCATTGCGCTAGTATTGGTTTTTTCTATTTTCATGGTTCCTAGCTAGGGAATGGTTCTCCACTTCGTTGCCCTGGTTAGCAGCCCTTTCCAGGTTATGGATTCTCTCATCTTGACGGTAAATCCTCTCATCCTAGAGTCTAACTAAGGAGAGCAGCTCCACCCTGGACAACTCCTGGTGATCGGTCATGCCTAGACTAGATTGAACTTTGTTTTCCACCCGATCACCATGGCGTTGCAACGCTGATACTCACTGCCCAGCATCCCTGGAAGGTGCTCTTTGAGGGCCAAGGTGTTGCCTCCCTGGAATCCTCAAGGAAGGAGGGGGGAGGTGTAACATTCTCTCCAACCCAATGGACTTAATCAGGGTTATAGAAACTCAATAACACTGGTGTAGGACACTTGTTAATTCTGGTGAGTAGCTGGCATAGTTTGAGCAAGAATCTATGACATTGAATGTGAGAAATAACTCATTTAAACTTTAACTTTTGAGAAAATAATTGAGGAAATAGAAATAAATAAAGAAGATTTATTTTTAAGCTATGAAGAATTAAGATGGATATTCGAAAGCTTCTGAATTCAAATCCATCCATAGGTTTAATTTAACCGAAGAAAGAATAATTAAGCTTAGAGACTGATAGGGTAATTTAAGAAAAATGGTGAAATATTAATAAGGAAAATAGAAGAAAATCCTAGAATTTTCTACAATACTTATGAAGGTTAAAAAATTCATTTCTGAACAACTAAAGTGTTCTTAGCAGATAAGAGCTTATTAGTTAGATTTTTTTTTTGGAAAATTTCCCCACGCCTCTTACTATTCTATTATGATAAACTCTCACTTAACCATTGACCTTGGTTCATATTTTCTTTCCCTTCTTACGTTTCCTCCTCACTTTCTCACTTTTGCTTTCACTTATTCTCTCTATTCTCTCATCTCATAGCCAACAGAGGAGAAGGAAGGAAACAAGAAATACAAGAAAGGAGCAAGGAAGGAAGAAAGAGGAAGCAACTAAGAAAAGAAAAAAGGAAAAGGAAATAGGAAGGTGGAAATTTTAGGTAGGGGGAGATGAGAACGAGGGATGAGAGGCGGTTGAGGAAAAGGAAATAAAAGGAAATAGATGAAATCCTACTGGAAACATTTTATCTGCTAAGAACACTTAAATATTTCCTTAACGAATTTTCTAACTTTCACAGATATTATAAAAAAATTATAGGATTTCTTTCATTTCCTAGTTTTATCTTTCTATAATTATCCTGTTGGTGTATGGCCTAGAGGCTAATTTATTTGACCATACAGGCTTACATTGTATTATGTTATTTATTTAATATATGAGGCATTTCATTTATTGTGCTTTATTTACGATAAACATAATAAAGTCCCTAGAATAGTAAGTTTTATGCCATAGGTGTAACATCCTAAAAATTAATAATTTTATTATAAATAGTCATCTTATAATATTTGTGGTTTTAGTGAATTTTTTTGGATTTTTCTTAGAATGTGGAATATTTTAAAAGTATTTCTCGTTTTACGTGCATGTTGAGCGGAGCTGGGAAAATGAAATATTTTTTTCGAGAACCTTGAACTATAGAAACGTCGATGGGGTTACTAAACCCGAGGCCAGACACGGTTTACAAGATTTCATGTTTTTCAAGATTTTTATCTGATAAGTAAAAATCGATGAATAATTTTATTATCCGTTGGACAATAAATATCAGTTTTTGTTAACTGTAATTTTGTCCACTGATAATAAATTTGATACAGTGTTAGTCACATTTTAGAGAACGCTTTAATGACATCACCATGGTGACATCATCACCATGACTTCACTTTGACTTTTCAAAGGAAGGAAGCTTCCTAGCACCTTCCTCTTTAGCTTCTTGAAGAAGCTTGGAGGAAGCTTCCTTGCACCTTCCTTTATTTAGCTTGTTGGAGAAGCCATTTCCTCTCTCCTCCTCTCCACCACACATTCTTGAGGGCTCTTTGTGGCTACACAATTTAATCCACACACTTATACAAAATACACCTAATTACATATTTCACTTCAAATAACTTTACTATCACTTTCTCTCTCTAACTTTCATTTTCACTTTTCTTCAACTTCTCTCTATCTTCTTCTTTTCTTCTCTTCTCCTCCTTCTCTCTAACTCCACGATAGCCTCCACCCTTCCACACTCCATGGATGCTTGATTTCAAGCTTCAATCTTGCTTGAGTCTCCACTTCCATTGAAGATCTTCCTTTCTTGTTGGATCTTTTTTCTTTCACAAAAGAAAGTCATCACCTTTCTCTCCTCCTCCTCTTATATTCGGCCAAGACACCATTTTTGGAGTCTTCAAGCTTTTCTTTCAACCAACCACATTTCCTTGATCTCTATTACATTCTAAACACTTTTCTAGTTGGAATCACCTTCAAAAACTCAACCTTTCCTCTCCATTTTCTCGCCCTCTTCCATGGCCAATACCACCATTTTTGGCCATCCAAGCTTTTTCATCAAACCAACCCTTGATCTTGAATCTAGACACCATTCAAAGCAACTTTTATGTTGTGACCATCACCAAAATCATCCATTTTCGTTTTGGATCTATCAAGCTTCAAAGTTGGAAATTTTAAGGTAAAGTTCATGACTTTTCCATCTTTTCTCCTCATTTTCGTGATCCTTGATCTCTTAGGTGATCAAGGGTACCTTTTCTAAGCTTTGATGATGATTTTGATGAGTTTTGATGTCCTTAGGATTTCCTTGAAGGTGTAGTACGAAAATCCCTGCAAGGAACTAAGAGGCTTGCTTCCTTGTGTTGTCTTCAAGAGGTAAGAGGGAGATAATCCTCTTCAACCTATCTTGGTAGTAAGGAAACATTTATGTGATTGTTGATGGAGAAATCCATGTTGGTATGCTCACTTTGTTTGGTGATTTTGCATGTTTAAGTATTCTTGGATTGGATTAGTGCTTGAATGGTGATCTTGAATGTATTGGATGTGTTGAAATTGCTTGATCATGTTAGGGTTGTTAAATGAAAAAGTTGGAGTTTCCTACTCTAACATGGTGCCACGGTTTTTGCCTAGAAATTAGTGGTGTAAATTGGTTTTGTACACAAGAGAAATGAAACTTATGTAATTAAAGATTGAATGATAATATTGAAATTAATGAATGGAAAGTTTTAAGGGGTTTGACGCCCAAGAGGGAGGCCACGGTTTGGGCTTGGAACCATGAGGGATTGAATTGGCTTTGGTGAACTAAAATTAAAGTGATTTGATATCAAGAGACTAACACATAAAATGGAGAGGAATTGAGATTTTGAGAACCTTGAGGGGTCACAGTTTTAGAGAGAAAGTTTAAGGTTTAAATGATGCTTTGGTGCATCTTTGGAAATTAAGAATTTAGAGATATGCATAATCCATAACAAAGTGGAAGAATTAAATTGAATAACGAGACTTGAGAAGGCCACGGTTTTGAAGGGTAACTTACCCTAAAATTTTCATAATTGATCAAAAGTTTAAGACTGTAAAAATGTGAATCCAAGGTATGAACTTGTGAAAATTGTTGAGCTATATGTGAATACATATTAATATTGAGAATTTATTCTATATTGTCAAGAGTCCCTATGTGGGGTTATATACTTGTTGGTTTAGTACTTGATGAGATATGATATGTTCGTGATAAGAAATGATGATATGCCATTGAGGCAATGCATATGATAAATGTATCATTGATATGATGTATTGACATTGAGAAATTAATACTATACTATTATGGGTCCGTGTTTGGGACTAAAATTATGTTGATGCTTAAATTGGGCAAATTGTGGCATGTATGAGATATATGTTATTATGGTTGAATATACATGATTGTGCATGAAGTCAACATGCATTGGACAGTTGCTCAGTCGATGACTGTTAAAAGGTTGGATGAGCCTATGATTATGCATTGAGTTAACGCATTGAACAATTTGCTTAGTCCATGACTGTTAAAAGGCTTATGAGCTTATGAATGCGAACTGAATAAGTGATAATCCTGTGATGGATCTGATTGAGGAACGTAAGGCACGGTGTATACCGATTGCACGCATTACGCGCCTGACAAATTACTAATCTTTTTGTGGTAAATGAGCGAGAATTGGATAGTGTGATCCCGTGATAGGATCTGATTGAGGACCGCGAGGTGCGGTGGTTCATTTCGTGATGATGTTATCACTTTATTATACCCCTGGCCATGATAAACCGTTGCAACGCATCACATGCCTGACAAGCACTATTCTCTTCGTGGTCCAGTGTAGGCTGCCATTGAGGGGGGCAGATCTTCTGGAACGTTCATATTTGAAATGGAATAGAAAAATCTTGGTACCAAGTGCACATGCATTGTGAGTCGGCATTGTGAGTCCGCCTATCATATGGCACTCTTTTATATGATGATTATACTATTATGATATTGATGCCATGATTATCTGAAATGTTTTAATTGTTCATTATCTGAGACTCCGTTGACTGCTTTGGGTATTATCGATGTTTACTTGTTATTGTGGATTCTTACTGCTATGTGTTGTTGTCCTGCTCTTACTGTTCATTCTATTGTCACCGTTGATGAATATATGTGCTGAAATGCTATGTGGGCACTCTGTGCCGTTCTGTTTCTTTACTGCCATAATTGGTAATGTAAGTAGGATGTCTCACCTCTTTCTTGTATCCTTGTATTTCTGTTATATATATATTTGATAAAAGATCATGAGAAAGAAGATGAGGGACCACACCTTACTGCTTAGATTAGGCTAATTCATCACTTTTGATGCGGCATTTGGACGAGATCTCTTCGGTCACGCAAGGGTGCAACTTCATGGGGGCATTGATGCCTATCGTGTCGACTGGGACATCGAGCGTCACGTACATATAGAGTTGTGGCTTTGTCTGCTAATAGCACCTATTCCAAGGTTACTACTTTTCTCCTTTAGTGTTTTATTCCGCTATATTTTATTTGACTATGTAAGTATTATATTTTGTGTTATCAGCAATTTGTGTTAAGGATGACTATAATATATACGGGATATGCTTTTACTTCAGTAGTTGTGTTAAATAATGGTTGGACACTATTATGCATTCATGCAGGGCTCTTATTTTCTATTCATATATAATGGAAATATAATTTTTTGAAAAAATGTTGTAATTAAAACTGTGACACGCCTGGACTTAGTGACTGTGGTGTGATGACGATTGTGCTGCGGTTGTTAGATCTAGGTGCGTTACAATAGGACATCAAGTGGATGACTTGATCATGGGATCCTATTGGATAGAAATAGAATTAAATGTCCCTGGTCAAGTATTATTATTAATTAGGACGACAATAATGCATTGAGACTAGTATGTGCATAGACTGATGGCCACATCTCACGGGTCATGGATATGAGATACCGAGTCTTCACATGGGTACATATTAGAGTAATGATGTATTGGACATGTAACACCCTACCTAGGGTATCACATGTCTGACTTCCGACTCATAATCTGTAAAGAAGTTCACACAAGATTTGAGTTATAAAAATATAGGTTTTAAAATTTCTTCTTTACTGAAACATAAATTTACTGAAAATATTAGGTAATATTGAAAATCATATTTCAACTATTCATTATGCAATATTGACACCAATTAATATTTAATAACTTGAAGAGAAATATAAAACTAACAGACTCTTTTTTTTTAACAGTAGCAAACCCTATGACGGGTCCTACTTAATAGCACGGTACAACACTAACGTTAAAACTTAACATACTTATTCTGTTGTGTATCTATCTTGTTGCATCAGACATCTGTTCTACATCTGTTCTTTGTCAACACTGCACACCTTTGAGTTCTGAATGTCCACTCCTTATTGTTGTCATCCATCTCAGAGTATTCATTGCCCGTTATGTCTAAGACAACTCGATCCTTCTATTTTTTTGATTTTAACAGTACAGACACAGCAAAACAACATAATACAGAGGTGAGATCACCTACACCAATACCAACATGGCAGCACAGAGATAACACAAACAGCAATATCATACAGAGATATCATACCAAACTTCCAATAATATATTCAATATTAATCAACTATCATCATCAAATCATTTATCAATTCAATTATCATAAACAACAATTATGATAATGTCCTAATTATCATCATCATCATCCAAGTATTCAAAACAATTGTCATAGCCAATATTCCTCAATTAATATCTCACACAGATATAAATGTTCAGATTATGTATGTACACAAGACTCGATTTCCTACTCCATGGAGCTAAAACTCAGGTCGGAGAAATGATCGAAAAGACCTGCCGGTACCACGTGCCTCAGACCACGTGCTTTAATTCTCATTTCAATTTTTGCACATCTAGCACATACACGACAGTCTTTATCAGATCTTGATTAAGAATAGTGTCTCGGTCAGGATCATCGGTGTGTTGCATCGGTCTAACCTACGGGAAGAAGCGCGACCAACCACCCATGTAAGCAACCCGCACCCCGATGCCCCCAAGGTCAACAAGTGACCTACACTACGCATATCGCACCCACTCAAGAGGTGTGTTTCTCCTAGGCAATCAGCCATATCCAGTCCTCATCGGACCATTCCAATGCATGTATAATGCACCAAATACCAATCACAGGTATAATACCAATCACAGGTATATCTCATAATTTTATATATACCACGTGCCAATAACAGACAAAACTCGTTGTTTTCACAAACAGTGTATGGACACTGGTTCACAGTAATCATACTGTATTTTTCAATAACAAAATCATCTTATTATTTTTTCATAGTTATAAAACACTATGGTCGTGTTTTCACAAAATTGCGCAACATTCCCGTTACGTTTTTCACAATTCCACAACACTTTTGTTGCGTTTTCAAAATACCGTAACCCTTTTGTTACGTTTTTAAAATTCCAAAACATTTTTATTACGTTTTCACAATACCGTAACATTACTGTTACATTTACAAAATTTCGTAACATTTCTGTTACGTTTTCAAAATACCGCAACTCTTCTGTTGCACTTTTAAATCACGTACAAATTTTTCAACGTTTTCTCAATCGCGTAAAAACATACGTTTCTCAAATGGCATAAAAACATACGTTTCTCAAATCGCATAGTATTTTTCCATTGTTTCAAAATTGCGTAACTTAAAAATCATTCTTTTACGTTACGTAAATCATTTTCTATCATTCTCAAAATATTTAAAACAGTTTCCAAATCTCATAACAATTTTTTTTTTCATTTTCACAATCGCATAAAAAAATATTCTATCACTATTCAATCACGTAGTGATTTATCAACAGTAGTTCAAATCACGTAAAATATTTAAACGTAAATTCAAATCGTGTATAAATATTTCAACGTATTTAAAATCACATAGAAATATTTTTCCATATCACGTAACTTAAAAATCACGTTTTTAATATACGTAAATAATTTTTCACCACAATTTCATTACGTAAAATATTTCTTGACCTTTAAAAATTCCTTTTTAACTTTTCTCAAAATAATATAACTTTATACTTCATTTAATATATTTTCTTACTCAAGAAAATATTTTTCCATGATTCTTTACTCAAGAAATTCTTTTTCAAAATATAATTCACAAAATCACTTTTCCATTGATGTAAATCAACGTTTCAAAACTTAACATTTTCTAACGTATTTCAAAATTTGAAAATAAGTTATACGTTAGTAAATTTTCAAAACACCATTATATTCTCTATTTTTCCCAAATCAATTCTAAAATCAATTCTCTTCAAAACAAATTAAGATTCAAACCCTTGCAACTTTTCTTTTTCATTTTCATATGAAAGTTCATTTCTCAAGTGATAAAATACTTTGATTCCCTTTCCAAAATCTTTATACTAAAACATTTTGTTCAAACATTTTGTTTCCACTTTAAAATTACTTTGTTTCATAGAACCAAAATTATTCCAACCTCCAAAAAATCATAGAGTCTTTGGCCATTGAAGCCATCAAATATTTTTCTTCTAAATTGATATGGTTTTACACAAACAAAACCATTAAAAATTCTTTGTTTTCAAAACCGAAATACCGATGGTCATAAAAATCAAACCCATTTGTTCAAATTTATTTTTACTTTCCTTACAAATCCTTTTTCACTTTCTTTGCAAATCCTTAAAATTATCATTGCTATTTTCATTTAAATCTCATGTTTAGTAAAACACTTAGAAACTTTTTACACAAAATAAATCAATAAAAATCCTTCTAAAATCGTATTCATGTACTCTTTGAAAAATAAATTCTTTGTTTATTTTCCTTACTTTTCTAAACATCCATTTTCATCATTCAAGAAAATATTAATTTGTGAACACCTATCTTGAGGTGTATTGTTCGAAATCCACCATGTTCTAAGTACTCAAAAATCAATTCTTTTGTTCTTGAAAATTTTCAACATGGACCCTAATCAAGGGCATCAAAACCGTAGCTCTTCCTTGGCTATTGGAGCCAAAAATCAATTTCCTTTCCACCATCAAGTCATGGCATATACATATATATTTCATCATAAATAATATAAGCATACCATCAAAGCCATAAAAGCATGTATAGCATATCAAGCATATAATCAAAGCTATAAAATCATGCAAAGCATATCAAGCATAGAAAATTAATCAAAGCTCATAAACACCCACAAATTAATTACATGACCATGGATATGAATCCTCACATGGATTCCACATCCATCAAATAAAATACCATCTCTCACCACCATGCTTGGTTGGTGAGATGGATCTCCCTCTTACCTCTTGAATATCCTCCAAAGCTTCTTGATTTGCTTCTTTTTCCAAGTCCTTCACTACCAAGGGCTTCTCAAATACAAAACAAAACACAAGTTAATTAACATATCAAGCTTGATTAAGAGGAACCATGGATCAAACATGGCTTAGATCATGAAAAAGAGAGAAGAAAATGAAGTTTCTTTATACTTCACCTCAAAAACCCAATAACTTTAATCTTGAAGAAACTCCTTGAAGATGAATGATTTAGAAGAAATCTTCAACATGAAAGTTGCTTAGAACATCATGTAGATTCAAGATCTATGGTTGGATGAAATTAAAAGAGATTAGATGGTGGTTTTGAGTGTCTTGACCGAATGGTTTCTCTTGAAGCACAAAAATGGAATTTTTTATTTTTGATAGAAACTTGAAGCTTGGATTTGAAGATCAAGATGAATGATTTTGGAAAAACTCATAACTAGAGATGTTCTTAGAATGATGTAAGGATTCAAGAAATAAGGTTGGATGAAATTAAAAAGTGATGGAAGAGGAAATTGGAGTGCTTGGCCGAATGGTCTTCATAAGGAGAGAAAATGGAGTTTTCTTGGTTTGGTTTTCTTGAAACTTAAGTGAAAAGTGAAGAAATGATATTATGAAGTATAGAAATGAATTCTTTTGGTCTTCAAGAGAATGCATTGCCATAGCATGCATTAGAAAGAATGAAAAGTGAAGTTTGACAAACATGATCATTAATGATCAATAGTAAAACAATTAATGGTCATGACACTTGATTTTGTTTTTCTTTCTTTTTTTTTCTTTGGCCTAAAAAGCCTATTCTAAAAGGTCTCCTTTCTTCCTTGCTTCTTCAACCGTCCCCCCCTCCAAGAAGTCTCCTAAGGAAGCAAACAAAGCAATAAAGAAACCAAAATTGACTAAAGAAAAGTAAAATTGACATAAAGTATCAATTAATGCATTGAAACTTTTTCTTTGTCTTCAAAAACATGCAAAACCGTAGCCCCCTCCATGCATGCATTAAATCATGTTGTCATCTTTTTCAAGCCATTATTTGAAGCATTTCTAGCCATTGATTAATTCAATGGTTAAGATTTAGGTAGATTTTTAATTTTAGAAGACTTAATCTAGGTCATTGGATATTTCTCCTTTAAATTCTAGCCCTTAGATGTGTCTCCAAAATTAAGGGTCAAGATTGCTTCTTCAAACTTTAAATCCAAGGGTCCTAATTAGTCTTTGCTACTTTAGAAGACCAAATCTCCACCATTGATTGATTCTTCATCCAATGGTCATAAATGGTCTTTGTTACTTTTTAAGATTAAATCTCCACCCTTGATTTAATCTAAATCCAATGGTTATAAATGGTCTTTGTCATTTTTCAAGACCAATTCTACACCTTTGATTACATCTATGGTTGATATCAAAGCCTTCCTAACTAAGCTTATTCTCACACCATTGATTAAATCAATGGTTATTATCCAAAGCTTCTTTATTAAGTTTGTTTCTTAACCTTTGATTAAATCAATGGTTAATATTCAAACTAAGTATTCTCATCCAAGGGTATAAATCAAGTCAAGCTCTCTTTGTTGACTACGCAGTATAATATTTATTCTTGTATCCTACAAATAATATTTTTACTGTATTTTTATCATCCGATAATTAAATACAGTATAAAATACAGTACAAGAAAATTTTAAAAACTGTTTCCGGATTCAGGTTTAGTAAGATCCCCTGTCTCCGTCTAAACAGTACAAATTTTTCTATGCGTAGAAAAATTTTCACTTTGCGGGACCCACCTGGGCCCACGTATGGCCACCTGGGCCCACAAATAGTAAAAAAATTTCATAATTATCCACAAAAATCACAAAAATTATAAAATGCACAAATATCAAATCAGATTACGTAAAATAATTACCTAACAGTAAAAATTAAATTACGTAAAGTTTTCCCCGGCCCAAAAATTTTTATTTTCCTGACGCGGAGTAAATCACTCAAAACGATCAAATACGCTAACGGAATAAACAAAATAATTTTACAGTGCACAGAAATTACAGAACATTAAAATTCTGTTAACTGTCAAAATTACTGTTTAAGGGATACAGAAATTTTGGGGTGTTACAGGACAGGCCTGCCATGAGAACGCTATATGGATTGTTATGTGAATGTCATAAGTGATTCTCATAGTGATAATGATGTATGTGGTCCTTTGACATAAAATCACTTCGATTCCTACATGAGGAGTTACATGTTTTAATGCCATCAAATGTCATCTTTAACAAGGTGATTATAAAGTTAGTGATTGGACAAACCGCAAGTCATGCAGAGGGATGCAAGTGACCTAGATGGAATTTGTCCCTCTTACATAACATGAGTGATATCTTCAAGGGCCCTGAATGAGTGAGACTACGAAACGCATGCTCATGCTCAAATGAGTCAATATGAGATATAGATCTCATTTGTTATTGTTGGACCTTTTGTGTACCGCTAGTGCACCAGTCGCGAAAGTAATACAATGATGAGAAAGATCGTTTCCACAGGGATAATGAATAATATCTAATGTTAAATATTAACTAATAGCTTAATGAATTCTATTCAAGCACATATAAAGTGGGAATAGTGTGTGTAGCCAATGTAAAGACTAAAAAACAATAAACTAGGATTAGAAGACAATAATGAGAGCATAGGGATTCATTCTTCACCTACTACTTTACTTGGCAACTTGCAACTATTTTTAGCAACAACGATGACTAGTTTGTTATCTTAAGAACTATGACGTGTGTGAAATCGACAAGTGCACCGAATCGCATCAAGTAATAAAATAGTGAGTAGAGTATCGTCCCATGAGGATTATATTGTCAATTACGAAGTTCATTAAATTAACACTATCTAAGCTATCCAAATGATGAGAATCGATAAAACCAAAAATAAAAACACAATTAAAGAAAGTAATTATAAAAATAAACAAAGTAAATCTAATAAATTTAACAAGAGTTAAAAAACAATAATAGGAAAATGTTAGGGTTCAGACTTCACTTGAACTCTTTAGATGCAAATTCAAATATTGATTTAATCATGTTCTAAGTAAATGATTTATGGTCAATTCTCAAAATTAATTAATATCCAATCCCTTGGATTACCAATCCTCTTATGCTGTTTTAGAATTAACTAATCCCTTAATCTAATTCCAAAATAGAAAGGCATTATTAGGAACAAGGGAATTACAAGAAAGACCACATAATTCACAACGTCTATCCCTAGCGATTGCATAAATTATGGTGTTTATCACAGATCTAGGCTCATGTAAATTTTTTCAAATCATACATCAACCCAACAATTCATTTCCAAATTGATCAGGTTTAGAAAAGCATTAAGGATAGAGATAAACACATAAATCATAGAATAGAAACATGAATTAAACTCATAAAAGAAATTACATCATCTAAGTATCAAGATCCATCATCCCCTAACAAAGGGAAATTAGTTATACATAGAGAAAGAACAAAATAAAAGAAAGATTAAGACAAACTCCATTGATAATTAGTGAAAAGAGTGATGGTTGCTCCCTTTCAGCAGCTCAGCAGCAAAACCTAACGGCTTTCCCTTCAAACTTCCCTTAAGTTTTTATTTATAACCTGAAAAAAAAACCTAGCTGTTTCGAGTCCAGCGCCTGAGCGTTGGATTCCCAGCACTTGAGCAATGGACTACCAGAGACCATTTTTACCTTGATGCATGTGCCTGAGCATTGGCTTCCCAGCGTTTAAGTGTTGGGATCTACCAGTTCAACGCTTGAGTGTTGAACTCCCAACACTTGAGCATTAGGATAACTGAGAGACTCCTCGTTCTGTCAAGCACTAGCTCTTGAGTGCTAGGTGTCTAGAGAGCCTTTCCTCATAGCAATTCCAACCGTTCTTGCATGAAATCGAATCCAATCTTGTCCCCATGCAATTCCTATCAAAAACATTAAAAAATATGAAATAAGAGATACAATTTAAAATATTGAAAACATAATAAACTTAAGGACAAAACTTAATTAAACCGATTAAAAAGAATGAAAAACCTCAAATAATGAAACGTAAAAATATGAAATTATGCAGGTTCATCAAACTACAATAGCCAAAAGCCTATGTCTAGGCCATTTAACCCTATGTCATTTATCTAGCTCACTATGTGTCCATGAGAACTAAAGCAAACATCATGCATTAAAGTTGATTCTTAACAAATGCTATATGTAACACCCACAGTAGGGTGTCACATTTAAGACTAATCATAATATAACTTACCCAAGCTGTAAAAGAATTAATCTTGTAAAATACTGATTTTAAAATTTTGTTTGCGGAATAACTGAAAATAAATAAAAACCATAAACATAAAACATAACTGAAAATAATCTCGCCATAATATACATACATCTGAAAACATTGTTTACAAATAATTTACATAAGTACACACTTACTCCCAAAAGATAATATATACAATACATACGACGAAAACATAAAATAGTAAACCATAACCTCTTCAACCAGACTAAGGATTCAGGCCCCCAACAGGATCCTTCTCCTCCTCCTCCTCCTCCTCCTCCTCTGTATCATCACTAAAGAACCCTGGCGGATACAACAAACGTCAGGCTGGCATCCTAGCTGATGACACCATAGAATTCTCTTGCGGAGTATATAAACTACCACCCTAGAGCTCATGTATTGGCATAGTGAACTGAAGACGCACAAATGCATGTTGCATCAGAATAGGAGTCCCATCCCTAGTACCACTAAGGTTTAGAGTTAAGTCTCCGGTGTAAACAAAACGTTCATTATTAAAACCAAATCTCCAAGCATCAGTTCCATCATGAAACAGAACTCGGACAAAACTCAAAACTTGATGTCTCACCGCCATACAAACAAATACAACAAAATATATCACTAGTGGTAAACAAAATTACCAGCTTCCTCGTCTCCTCGGTCTTCATTAAACATATACAATAAAACAAATATAATACAACAAAGATGTGAGATCTCCTACATCAATACCAATGAGACAGTATAAAAAATGATAGTAAATAATACAAATACAATATTTTCACATACAGTCATATTATCATATCACAGATAAGATATCAGATAAGCATAATTATCATATCAATATGCTGACTCATTTTGCATGTGCACAAAGACCAAATCCTACTCCGTTGAGCTAATCACAATTTCGAAGAGAAAGATAGGGAGTACATGTCTTTATATCGTTAGTTTAAAATCATGTGCCAATATATCATATCATGGTGCGCAAAATGGCTAATACAAGACACTCTCAACCAATCACGAAAAGAGTAGCAACTCCATCAAGACAATCAGTGTGTTTGCATAGGATACCACAACCCTGTGGTGCTACCAACTGGCCACATATGACATTCCACACCCCAACGTCTCCAAGATCACTGAAGATCGTAACTACGCAATTCTCACCCGCACGAAGGTGTAATTTCAATCTCTTAGGCACACTTGCCTTAACCAAATAAGCTGACACGTTTTTCTATACATGACGTATGATTCAAAAACACATACAAACATCATACTCACAATAATTCATATACACACACCATCTTCTAGCGGTATCACTTCCCAACATAACTGGGCCCATCACGACAGCCCAGCAACAAACTGCTATTATTTCCAATCGCGTAAACATT
The DNA here is from genome assembly GCA_029884605.1 of Ormosia emarginata. Lineage (NCBI taxonomy): Eukaryota > Viridiplantae > Streptophyta > Magnoliopsida > Fabales > Fabaceae > Ormosia > Ormosia emarginata. Next base: position 3,908,079 of record JAQQTP010000037.1, read on the forward strand.
TTATCGCATTTTCACAATTGCGTAACCTTTTTCTTACTTTTTAAAATTGCGTAAGTATTTTCCAATGTTTTTGCAATCGCGGAAATATTTTCTAGTGTTTTCAAAATCGTGTAGAGATTTTTAAACGTTTTCTCAATCGCGTAGCAATTTTAAATCATTTTCTCAATTGCGTAGTTTTAAAAATCACTATTTTAAATTGCGTAAGATTTTTCTAGTATTTTTCACTTGCGTAAAATATTTATTAACTTTATAAACTTATTTATAAAATTTTATACACAATGTAGGCATTTTGGCCTTATTTAGAATATTTTCCTACTAAAAATTCTTAACATAATATTTTCTACTATTATTTACAAAAATTTGACTTCTTTGAATTAATTAGATATAATAGCTTAAAATTTTTTAACACTCTTCAAAACCCAAAGGGTGAGTTATACGTTAGCCAATTTCAAGTTTTTAATTTAATTCCTCATCATAACTTAAATATACTAATTTAATTCTAAACATTTAGTCTACTTTCCTTTTTCTACTAAAAATCCGTTAAATTGAATTCTTGTTAATTAATTACCTAAGTCTACACTTAGGAAAATAATTTTGGATCTAAAACACTAAGTCTTGGCATTGTAACATCCCGGGACTGCCTACAAGATTGATTAGTGTCTCCACAAACTAACATGGGTCTTTTCAGCATGCTTTATCCTCACTCACAAGCATCATAGGAAACTTCCCAGGAGGTCACCCATCCCACAATTGCTCCAAGTCAAGCACGCTTAACTATAAAGTTCTTATGTTCTAGGCTCCCGAAAAAAAGTTATAACTTGTTGATATGGTTATGCCTAATCAATTCCTTTAAGTCATCCTCAACTATGCAGTCCCATACCTACACAGTCTCCGAATCCCTCTCATTCTAGTGTGTATTCAGTTCATTCATGGGACCCTTAGCCTAGAAGCCTACCAGGAGTCGTTTATTGATGCTTTCTCTTAGCACTGGCGACCACTCCTCACCCTCGTCGGCCCCAAGACGCCACATTATAACATCCCGAAAAGTAATAGTTTCATGATAAATAGTCATTTTATAATATTTGTGATTTTTGTAAATTTTTTGGATTTTTCTAAGAACGTTGAATATTTTCATATATTTCTCGTTTTACGTGAGCACTGAGCGGAGCCGGGGAAATGAGATATTTTCCCCGAGAACCTTGAACTATGGAAACATCGACGGGGGCTCTTACTAAACCCGAGGCCAGACATGATTTACGAGGTTTCATGTTTTTCAAGATTTTATCAGATAAAAATAAAAAAAATCATTGTACATTTTATTATCCATTAGACAATTAATGCTGGCTTTGCTGTCTTTAACAATTATCCATTAGATAATAGCTTGTAGTAGAAATCTTTTCTTATCCAAAGGAAATTCACTTTTTGTCAAATCAAATCACCTTTATTCAAAAGAATGATTAAATTTAATCAAAGCTTCTTAAGGAAGCTTTGACCCAAAAATGACCAAATTACCCAAGCTTATATGAAAAGTCAAATCTCTCCCCCTCCTTCTCTCTTGTCTCCACGGCAATGCCAATTTTGGGGAGCCAAAATTGTGCTTCTCACTTTATTACATTCATTTCCAATTTCAAAACACAAAAGCTACTACTTTCTCTTTCTTCTTTTCTTTTTTTCTTCCATTTTCTCTTTTCTCTCTTCCTCTCCACTCTCCACTCTCCACGGCAGTAGCCCTCCATTGTGGCCATCTCCATTTGCATGCTTCACTATCACCATTTCTAGACTCCTCTTACCATTCTAAACCTTTCTTCTTTGGTGGCCATCTTCCAAATCCATCATTTTCATCACTTTTCTTCAGGATCAAAGCTTGAAGCTTTGAGGTAAAGCTCTCAACTTTCTTTCTTTTTCTTCTCATTTTCATGTTTCTTGGCCACCTTTGTGACCAAGGATTCATCTTTTCAAACTAGGTGGTTGATCCGAAAAGTTTGTTTATTTTAGGGTTCTTGGAGCTTTAGGACGAAATTTCAAAAAGAAGATCAAGAAGCTTGCTTTCTTGAGTTGTCTTCCATAGGTAAGAGGGAGATAATCCTCTTCAACCTATCTTGGTGGTAAGGAAACGTTTTTGGTTTTGTTGATGAGGAATCCATGTGTGGATTGCTCTCTTTGTTGTGTTGTCTTTCATGATTTTGTATTTATTTGGACTTGTATGAGTTATTGGTTGTCTTTACATGTCTTGATGGTTATGGATTATATATATATCTTATTTGGGTTAATGTAAGGTTTTCCTACCATTTTGGGGGTCACGGCCTTAGGGAAAATTTTGGGGATTCAAGTTTGATTTTAGAGACATTGGAACTTAGGTGATTATGTGTTAAAGAATTGATGATTATAATGGAAAAAGTTTGGGACTTCTCACCTTGGGAGGCTCACGGCCTCTAGGGGATTTAATGGTCCAAGTTGTGATTTTTGTTCAGCCTTTGGATTTTAGTAATTAAGTGATAAGTGATCAATAATGTGGTGAGAGAAAAAGGGTTGGACTTTTATTTTAATGAGGCTCACGGCCTCTTGTGGAAAAATGCCACAAAACATAGTGCTAAAATGGAGACCTAGATGATTAGAAAATTTTAGATTCCTTAGGAGTTCATAAAATGGAAAGAATAAAGGAAAAGACTTTATCCTATGGATTAGAATGGTTTTGAACATAAGGGAAGAACAAGAGAGTTTGTGAGACTTGTAAAACCTTAGAGTAGTTTTAAGTAAGCATAATTTGATTAGATTAAAGAACTTGGCTAATCTAAAGAAGTGAAGATTGAACAAGGACTTCAAGAGAATCCCTCTAGAAAATGAATTCATAAGAGATGTTAATTAAAGTGAAACCCTGAAATCAACCTCAAAAAGTGTGTTATCACTCTTGAGAACTTAATACTATGCTATTATGGGTCCGTGTTTGGGACTAAAATTCTGTTAATACTTAACTTGGCCAAATTGTGGCATATTATGGAAAAGTATTACCGTGTAATATACATGAGCATGTTGATATCTAACTTGGCTAAATTGTGGCGTGTTATGGAAAGTATATCGTTATTGTTGAATATACATGATTATGCATAGAGTCAACATGCATTGAATAATTGCTCAGTCTTAAAAGGTTGTATGAGCCTATGAATGAGAATTGAATAGTGTGATCTAATGGAAGGATCTATGGGGGGCGTAAGGCACGATGTAAACCAATTGCACACATTACGGGCCCGATAAATCACTATTCTTTTCGCGGTGAATGAACAAGAATTAGATAGTGTGATCCCTGATGGATCATAAGGTGCGGTGATCCATCTAGTGACGATGTTATCACATTATATACCCCTAGATGGAAAATTGATTGCAACGCACTGACAAGGAACTAACAAGCACTATTCTTTTCGTAGTTCCGTAGACTGTCATTGAGGGGGGCAGATCTTCTAGAACGTTCATATTTGAAATTGATAAAGCTCCATGGAGTGGGAATTCTTGGTACCAAGTGCACATGCATTGTGAGTCGACATTGTGAGTCAGCATAGTGAGTCAGCATATCATTTGGCACTCATTCATATCAAATTATTTAGCACTCATTCATATAATGATTTGACTATTATTTTAATTGATGTTATGATTATTTGAACAATTTTATTGTTTATTATCTGAGACTCTGTTGCTGTTTCTTTTATTGTATATCATTGTTACTATTTAATATTGTTGCCTTCTATATGGGCGTTCTGCACCGTTATGTTTCTTTACTGCCATAATTGATAATGTAAGTAGGATGTCTCACCTCTTTGTTGTATTACTCTGTCTTATGCTATGTTTGGATAAAGACTACGGAAAGAACAAGTTCAGTTCACTTAGTTTAGTTTGGGATCGACTTTTGTCTCTTCACGATGGCATCGGTACAAGCTTACTTCAGTTGCATGTGGATACAGTTCCATGGAGGCTTGGAAGCCTGGCATTCCGACCGTGATGCGGAGCATTTTTCATACATTGGGGATGTGACCATAATTTGGAGCAGTATTTATCCTGGAGCTGCTACGAGCATCTTCCATACTTTTATGCATGTGGAGTTCCCTATACCCATTAGGGAGTTCTGGGATAACCGCCATCTCTTTCCTAGAGAGGTTTCGATTATGTTACCTATTCAGGTTCCGATGTATCATGATGTGTCTCAAGGGGGAAGTTCATCTATTAGTGATCCGGAAGGGGATCAAGTGCAAGACCCTCCTCTCTAGGTGTATAACTTTGGGAGAGGTTGAACTTTTATATGGTAGTCATTCTATGTAAATAATTATGTTTAATATCTTTGTATGTTACTTTTGTGCATGGATTATGGTAATGTAACTTTATGCTAATCCGATGTTGTATTTTAATTGCGAGTAAACATATATATATATATATATATAGATATATATATACATAGATACTCGTATTTTCTATATATGCACAATGATTAAATTTTTCAGACTTGTTAAAATTGTAGCACGTCTAGATTTAGAGACTGTGGCATGGTGACGATTGTGTCGTGGTTGTTAAATCAAGGGGTGTTACACTAGGTGGTATCAGAGCAGTTCATCTTGTTGAGTCGGGGTATGGACTTGCTATGTTTAGGCATATTAGAGTTCTTGTGTATTGTGCACTTCCTTGTCTCTTGATTGAGATGATGGGAAAGGAATGCATGGCTTGCCAAAGGTTGAATGTTAGTAGCTACTGTTATACAGTTGCATGATATTGAGGACTGGCCTACTCAATATGTAATGTTCTGTGTGGATAGGAAACTATGACTTCACCTAGGCGTATTAGGAGAATAAGAATTCTTTCAGTAAGAAGATCAACAAGTTTTGGAAATCTGATCTTTTGGGGAAAGGAATAACTGGTGTAAGTTTGGTTTGAGAAGCTATTTGGGGGTTGACAACTTGCAAGAGGTTACGTCATAGAAGGCAGAATGAAGAAACTCGAATTGGAGACTGTTAGGTGTAACACACCAACTTTTCCCAACTTTTTTGCTAAATTATGATTTTGTCCTAATTGTACTATTTTCTGTGTATTATAAAACTAATTTGACTGTTTCATAACTGTATTTGATTGTTTTGTTTGATTTATTCTGAGTCAAGAAAATAATAATTTTCGGGCCCAGGGAAAAATCTTTGTATGATTATTTGGAGTTGGGGGATCTTACTAAACCCAATTTCGAATAATACATGTATCAATCTTTTAATTTTTAGAATCTATCTGTAAAATAAAAATATTTTATATTTTATATTATTATTTTATTAGTCAGTACAAACCAAAAGGACCATGGACCCGAAAAAGTCTATGGGACCCACATTTGGTTTGCGGGACCCACATTGATTTGCGAGACCCACATTTGGAAAATTAGTCAATATAAATGGCTTGATTATTTCTAAGCTAATAAGAAGGAGTCAATAAAAATGGCTTGAATAATTCTAAACCAATAGGAGGAAAGTCCACAAAAATGGTTGGACTTAATGGATTAGTTAGTTTAAAACCTAATTAAGTTAATCTAAAGTGTTTAAGTAGTAATCAAATGGATTAAACCTAGTTAATTATTTATTAAAATTTTAATTAGACAATGTACTAGTATAATTAAGAAGGTGTTTAGTGATTCTAAGTAACTACATGATTTACTAAATAACAAGGAAACCTAACTAAATTTACCTAAACCTAACTAGAATGGCTTAAGCATAATTAGGAGACTAAAATGAATTAAGATTTGATGAGTTCTTCCTAAGTGTATTTTCGGCCAAACCATCCAAGGGCATTCAAGAAGGTGCTAGACACTTGGTGACATGTTGAAGATCCACCCTTGAACAAATCTAAGGTCATTAGGAGCTCTTGAATGTCAACTAAAGTGGCCACCCCTTTGATTGAACTCCATGGCCATGCATTATAGGGGGGCTGTTTTCACTTCATCATCTTCATTTCAATCATTCTAACCTATTCTCTCCTTTCTTTCTCTTCAAGAACACAAAGAAAACTCCATAGCTCTCCATTTTGAGCAATTCGGCCATCACCCTAAGCACCATCAATCACTCTTCTAAAATTTCATCCAACACCATTTCCTAAACCTAAACATCATTCTAAGAACATCTCTAGTTGAGAGTTTCTTCAAAATCATCCATTTAAAGCTTCGAAAACAACCTTGAAGTTTCTTTCTTACAAGATAAAAATCCTTGTTTCTTGTTTCTAACTTGATTCTTGATGTTCTAAGCCATGATTGATCCTTGGTTTATTTTTTTCAACCATAATTATGACTTGTTAAAATTGTTTAAGCTTGTTAGGACATAGAGAAAATATTTACGTAGTTGAAAAATACTAGAAATAGCTTACGCGTATTTAAAATAATGATTTTTAAGCTACGCGATTGAGAAAATAATTTAAAAATGTTACGTGATTGAAAAAATGATTTAAAAATATTTCGTGATTTTAAAAACGTTGAAAAATATTTACGCGATTTGAAAACAATTGAAAAAGGTAACGTAATTGTGAAAACGTGATAAAATATTTACGCGACTAAAAGGAACAGTAAGTTTACTGTCGGGCCAAAGTGGTAGACCGGACATGATGAGAAATAGTACTGTCAAGTGGAGACGTACTATATTTGGAAATGTTGAGCCTGAGAGTATTTATGTAAATATGGTGACATATTGAGACTGAGGGTATTTACGTAATTATGGTTCATTATATTGTAAAATATTGATAATAAGGGTATTTTTGTAATTATGACTCATTATATTTGGAAATTCGATATTGAGGCTATTTGTGCTATTTTTGGTTCATGTTCATACATTTAGAGATGTATCAATATGATTGAAATTGACGATTGACTGACGAGATGAATTACACCGTGTTGGGGGTGTGATAGGCGTAGTGTGGTTCATTAAGTGAACTTAGAGGCGTTAGTGTGCGGAGGATTCCATATGTGGACAGTTGGTAGCTCTTCTGGGCCGTGGTCAACAAGCACTATTCTTAATCAGGATCCTGTGAAGACTGTCTGGTACAATGCTTGTTGTGCATGATGTTTTGACTGTGTACTAACTACATGATGATTTGACTGTGTACTATTTACACAACGTTTCACTGTGTAATAGTTGGTTGGGGCAGCCTAAGGTACTGATAGTTCTTCCGGGTCATTCTCTCTGATGTTATTGTGTTTAGCTCCATGGAGTAGGGATGAGTATGTACACATTTGCATTTGTGGTTTGTATCGTTATGTGGCATTTATATTTGGTTTCAGATATTTTGTATGCTGTGATAATATGATTTGTTGTAATTGTTATAACTGTATGTTTTGTCATTTTTTTTACTGCTATGCTGGTAATGATGTAGATTGTCTCACCTTTTTCTATGTATTTTTCTGTATTATATATTATGTTACATAAAGATTTTGAGGAAGAGGAAGTAGTAGAGGAGCAGCCTCTCGATTGTTTGTACCCGGAGGAGGAGCAGCAACTGAATGACCAGTTTGAGGAGGGCAAGCCTTGAGATCAAACATATCATATGGATTGATTACAACGTGGTATGGCGCTACCGAAGTATTTCTATCTTCCGATGATCTCCCCGAAGAGGATCCTTCGGAGGATCAGAACTTTTAGTGTTATGCTTGGGCTAGTTTATGGTTACTTTAAACCAGACAGTTTAGTGTTTTAAGTAAATAGTTTGTAATATGTAAATTATTTATATCTATTAAAAACAAAATCCTATGTATAATTATGGTGTGTATGTAATATTTGGTTTTATTTCATGTTTTATTTATTTTATTTTATGAGATAATGTTCAAAAGAAAATTTGCACAACTTCTACTATTATATATTAAGAAAATGATTTATAACTTAGGTAAAGGTTTATTATATTTATTGTAAATGTGACATCCCCAGTTGGGTGTTACAGTAGTTAGTATTAGAGCCGTAGTTAGAGCCTTTTGGGGTTGTGGTTGGGTCTATTTTTGCTTATGTTGTGTGATTCTCTGTGATTTGTTTCTGAAAGGTTACATTTGACTTTGCTTTGTCTTGTTTGATTGATTGAAGAAAGATGATGTCTGGTAGTAGAAGAACTCGTGCGAACGTGGAACGCAATGTTGATCCAATGATTGTAGTTGTTGAAGCTATGCAGCGCATGGCAGAGGTAATTACTCAGCAGAATCAACAAGCAGCCCAGCAACAAGTGGCGACTATTGATGCTCTGAACTTGTCTGAGTTTAGACGCAATAATTTGTCACAGTTTATAGGCGAATTTGATCTAGAGAAGGCGAGTCTTTGGATACAAGATTTAGAAAGGATATTTGAAGGAATGGGGTGTGCCGATGATCGAAAAGTGACGTATGCTACTTTTATGTTGAGAGGAGATGGTGAGAACTGGTGGAGAGGAACTCGGTGATTGCTACAAGCTCAAAGAACTGAAATTACATAGGAGGTATTTTGCGAGGTATTTCTGGCGAAGTATTTTCCTGCTAGTGCCCGATATACCAAGGAAATGGAATTTCTTGGTTTACATCAAGGCAATATGACTATTAGTGAGTATGCTGCCAAATTCAAGAGTTTGTCACAGTTCTCGAGATATTTTCAAATTCAACCTGATGAGGCTTGGAAATGCCACAAGTTTAAGGAAGGACTGAGGGTAGAGTTGAAATGAGGAGTGCTACCCATGAGGATGAATGAATTTCCTACTTTGATGGATACATGCCGACGACTCGAGGAGCTGGAGCCGTCAAGGGATCCAAGAAATCATAACTTTGGACCGACTAGGTTCAAAAGAGGAGGCAACAACAACAATAGCTGGTTTCAATGCAAACCTTGTTCGAGACCACCGGGAAGTCAGCATCAACATCCATCTTTTGGGGGAAGTTCTAGTGGCGACAAAACTGGTCAAAATGTGGCATTTATGCTAAAATGTTTTAAATGTGGAAAGAGTGGCCACATATCTAGAGATTGTTCGATCAAGGGAACAATCTGCTTCAACTGCAGAAAACCTAGACATGTTTCTAGGGATTGCAATCAGCCGGAAAGGAAACCAACTGTGAGTAATGTTCGTGCTACTCAGCCGCGATCTAGAGGGCAAGTATACACTATGATTGGAGCTGAAGCTTCTCAATCTGAAGATCTTATTCAGGTAGAAGGTGTCATTGAAGGTAATCTTTTGACTGTACTATATGATTCGGGTGCAACACATACCTTTATTGCATATGACTGTGTGGATCAGTTGAAATTACCTATGTCTTCTCTTAGTTTCCAATTGATTGTTTCTACACTAACTGTCAAGCCTATTGTTACATCTAAAGTATGTTTGAATTATCCTATTACCATAAATGATCGAGTATTTTCTGTCAACTTAATTTGCTTACCTCTTGTTGAAATAGATGTAATATTAGGAATGGATTGGTTATCTTCTAACCATATCCTATTAGACTGTGCCAGTAAAACCATAGTTTTTCCTAACGACCAGAATTCTGAATTTTTAACTGCCGTCAAAGTCAAATCATTGTTGAGGGATGGAGCTCAAGGATACATGCTGCTACTGTCTTCTTTGGAAGTCAAGATTGAAAAAGATGTGAATGTTATTCCTGTCGTTAACGAGTTTCCTGAGGTTTTTCCCGATGATGTACCTGGTTTACCACTGGAAAGAGAGATAGAGTTTTCTATCGATCTGGTACCAGGAGTAGGTCCTATTTCAATTGCACCATATCGGATGTCGCCAGTGGAGTTGGTAGAGTTGAAGAAGCAATTGGAGGAGTTGTCGGAGAAATAGTTCGTGCGACTGAGTGTTTCACTGTGGGGAGCACCAGTGCTGCAAGTCAAGAAAAAGGACGGAACTTTACATCTTTGTGTGGATTATCGTCAGCTGAACAAAGTCATGATAAAGAATAAGTATCCACTTCCAAGGATTGATGATTTGATGGACTAATTGAAAGGAGCGGCAGTTTTCTCTAAGATAGATTTGCGATCAGGTTATCATCAAATTCGTGTCAAGGTAGAGGATATACCTAAGACAACTTTTCGAACTCGTTATGGGCATTATGAGTATCAAGTGATGCCGTTTGGAGTGACGAATGCTCCTGCTATATTCATGGATTACATGAACATGATTTTTCATCCATACCTAGACAGATTTGTTATTGTGTTTATCGATGACATTCTGATCTATTCCCAAAATCAGGAAGAGCATGCTGAACATCTCAGTATAGTTCTTAAAATTTTGAAAGAAAAGAAGTTGTATGCAAAGTTGGCAAAATGTGAATTTTGGTTGAAGGAAGTTTAGTTTCTGGGTCACATAATTTTTAAGGAAGGTATTGCGGTGGACCCATCGAAAGTAGAAACCATTCTAAAATGGGAAAGGCCAAAGACAGTGACGGAGATCCGGAGTTTTGTTGGAATGGCCGGTTATTACCGGAGGTTTATTGAAGGTTTTTCCAAGATAGCCGGACCTCTTACACAACTCATAAGGAAAAATCAAGCTTTTGATTGGACAGATGAATGTGAGGCAAGTTTCCAAGAGTTGAAAAAGAGATTGATGACTGCACTAGTGCTGATTTTACCAGATCCTAGCAAGTCTTTTGAGGTGTATTGTGACGCTTCTAACCAAGGGTTAGGATGTGTGTTGATGCAGAATAGGAATGTGGTAGCGTATGCTTCAAGACAGTTGAAGGTACATGAGAGGAATTACCCAATGCATGATTTGGAACTAGCCGCAGTGGTTTTTGCGTTGAAAATGTGGAGGCATTTTCTGTATGGAGCTATGTTCAACGTCTTTAGTGATCATAAGAGTCTAAAATACTTGTTTGATCAGAAGGAATTGAACATGAGGTAGATGCAGTTGTTAGAGTTCTTGAAGGATTATGATTTTCAGCTTCAATACCATCCAAGAAAGGCGAATATGGTGGCGGATGCCTTGAGCAGAAAGGTGATCAGTATTTCTACCATGATGATAAAGGACGAAGAATTGATCAACCAGTTTAGAGATCTGTGGTTGTCAGTAGAATTGGTACCCGGAAAGATTCGTCTAAGCAAGCTTGTGGTTTTGAATGTCTTGATAGATGTAATTCGAGAAAAACAGGATGAGGATCCGTTTTTACATAATGAAAAGGAATTTTTGAAGCAAGGTCATAAGGCGACGGTGGAGGAGGGATCTGTTGGAGTCTTAAGATTTAAAGGAAGGATTTGTATACCTGATGATCTCGATCTTAAGCAATCAATTTTGGACGAAGCTCATACAAGTAGTTTAAGTATGCATCTGGGAATGACTAAGATGTATCAAAATTTAAAGCAGATGTTTTGGTGGCCAAGGATGAAGAGAGATGTTGCGGAACGTGTAGTGACTTGCCTGGTTTGTCAAAAGGCAAAAGTTGAACATCAAAGACCTGCCGGTATGTTACAACCTTTAACTGTTCCAAAATAGAAATGAGATAGTATCTCAATGGATTTTGTTACTGGATTGCCAAGAATTAGAAAAGGTCATGATTCTATATGGGTTATAATTGATAGACTTACAAAGTCAGCGCACTTTTTGCCGATCAATATCAAGTATTCATTGGAACGATTAACCCAAGTGTACATTAGTGAAATTGTTAGACTTCACGGTGTACCCACAAGTATCGTTTTTGATAGAGATCCGAGGTTTACGTCAAGGTTTTGGCGGAGTTTGCAAGAAGCTATGGGAACTAAGTTACGTTTGAGTTTTGCTTATCATCTACAGACTGATGATCAAACGGAGAGGACAATCCAATCATTGGAGGATCTATTGTGAGCTTGTGCGTTAGAAAAACAAAGGAGTTGGGATGAATTATTATCCTTGATAGAATTCATTTATAATAATAGTTTTCATTCGAGTATAGGGATGACACCCTACGAAGCGCTATATGGTCAACAATGTCGAACACCTTTGTGTTGGTATCAAGATGGGGAAAGTATGACCATTGGACCTGATCTTGTACAACAAACTACGAAAAAGGTAAAAAAGATTCAAGAGAAAATGAGGATGACTCAAAGCAGACAGAAAAGCTATGCTGACAAGCACATGAGACCTCTTGAATTTGAGGAAGGTGAGCATGTGTTTTTGCGAGTAACACCTATGGCTGGTGTCGGGAGAGTTATCAAGTCCAGAAAACTCACTCCAAATTTCATTGGACCTTACCAAATCATTCGTCATATAGGTCCCGTAGCCTACCAAATAGCTTTACACCTTTTCTATCCATTCTTCATGATGTATTCCATATGTCTCAACTGAGAAAATATATCCCTGATCCAATGTATGTCATTCAACCCGATGAAGTACAACTGAAAAATAATTTGACGTATGAGACACTTCCTATTAAGATTGAAGACAGGAGAGTGAAGCAACTTCGAGGGAAAATGATTGAGCTAGTAAAGGTAGTATGAAACGAGGTAACAGGAGATGCTACATGGGAGCTAGAAGACAAAATGAGGGAGCAATACCCTCAACTTTTCTAAGGTATGATAAATTTCGGGGACAAAATTTCTATTAGTGGGGGAGAGTTGTAACACCCCAACTTTTCTCAACCTTTTGCTAAATTATGATTGTGTCCTAATTGTACTATTTTCTGTGTATTTAATTTGACTGTTTGGTAACTGTATTTGATTGTTTTGTGTGATTTATTTCGAGTCAAGAAAATAATAATTTTCGGGCCTTGGGAAAAATCTTTGTATGATCATTTGGAGCTGGGAGATCTTACTAAACCCAATTCTGAATAATACGCATATCAGTCTTTTAATTTTTAGAATTTATCTATAAAATAAAAATATTTTATATTTTATATTATTATTTTATTGGTCAGTACAAACCAAAAGGACCATGGACCTGGAAAAGTCTGTGGGATCCACATTTGGTTGGTGGGACCCACATTTGTTTTGTGGGATCCACATTTGGAAAATTAGTCAATATAAATAGCTTGATTATTTCTAAGCCAATAAGAAGGAGTCAATAAAAATGGCTTGAATAATTCTAAACCAATAGGAGGAAAGTCCACAAAAATGGTTGGACTTAATAGATTAGTTAGTTTAAAACCTAACTAAGTTAATCTAAAGTGTTTACATAGTAATCAAATGGATTAAACCTAGTTAGTTATTCATTAAAATTTTAATTAGACAATGTACTAGTATAATTAAGGTTTAGGGTTTAGTGATTCTAAGTAACTACATGATTTACTAAATAGCAAAGAAACCTAACTAAATTTACCTAAACCTAACTAGAATGGCTTAAGCATAATTAGGAGACCAAAATGAATTAAGATTTGATTAGTTCTTCCTATGTGTAATTTCGGCCAAACCATCCAAGAGCATTCAAGAAGGTGCTAGACACTTGGTGACATGTTGAAGATCCACCCTTGAACAAATCTAAGGTCATTAGGAGCTCTTGAATGCCAACTAAAGTGGCCACTTCATTGATTGAACTCCACAGCCATCCATTATGGGGGGTTGTTTTTCACTTCATCATCTTCATTTCAATCATTCTAACCTATTCTCTCATTTCTTTCACTTCAAGAACACAAAGAAAACTCCATAGCTCTCCATTTTGAGCAATTCTGCCATCACCCTAAGCACCATCAATCACTCTTCTAAAATTTTAGCCAACACCATTTCCTAAACCTAAACATCATTCTAAGAACATCTCTAGTTGAGAGTTTCTTCAAAATCATCCATTTGAAGCTTGGGAAACAACCTTGAAGTTTCTTTCTTACAAGGTAAAAATCCTTGTTTCTTGTTTCTAACTTGATTCTTGATGTTCTAAGCCATGATTGATCCATGGTTTATTTTTTTCAACCATAGTTATGACTTGTTAAAATTGTTTAAGCTTGTTAGGGTTTTCTTGGAGCTAGACGAAATCCATAGAAGGAAATCCAAGAAGGTTTTGTCTTCCTTATAGGTAAGAGGGAGATTTAATCTCATCAACCATGTATGGTGGTGAGAAAATGGATTGGTTTGTGGTGAAGAATCCATAAGGATTCATTCACTTGGTTGTTTAATGTTTTTTTTTCTATTTGTGATTGATTATGTGTGCAAGCATGTCTATAGCTTTAAATTTTATGGTATGTGTTTTATAGATGCATGATAATTATTGTAGGATGTGAATAACATGTTGAGGATTTGCATGAGTGTTCCAAAGAACACACTAAGCTTACAGTTTCACTATTAAAAAGAGAACCAAAATGTTCTCAAATATTTTCTAAAGCAAGGATTAGTTAATTAAATGGAATGAATGATTTTTACAAGGATTTAAAGAATGGAAAATAATTTTAAAATAATGATTTTTAAGCTATGCGATTGAGAAAACGATTTAAAAACGTTACGTGATTGAGAAAACGATTTAAAAATATTTCGTGATTGTAAAAACGTTGAAAAATATTACGTAGAGAAAATAATGGAATATAATACTAGAAAAATATTACGTAGAGAAAAATATTAAGAATGGAATATAATTTAGAACATAGAGAAAATATTTACGTAGTTGAAAAATACTAGAAATAGCTTACGCGTATTTAAAATAATGATTTTTAAGCTATGCGATTGAGAAAACGATTTAAAAACGTTACGTGATTGAGAAAACGATTTAAAAATATTTCGTGATTGTAAAAACGTTGAAAAATATTTACGCGATTTGAAAATGTTTGAAAAAGGTAACACAATTGTGAAAACGTGATAAAATATTTATGCGACTAATAGGAATAGTAAGTTTACTGTCAGGCCAAAGTGGTGGAACGAACATGTTGAGAAATAGTACTGTCAAGTGGAGACGTACTATATTTGGAAATGTTGAGACTGAGGGTATTTATGTAAATATGGTGACATATTGAGACTGAGGGTATTTACGTAATTACGGTTCATTATATTGTAAAATATTGATAATAAGGGTATTTCTGTAATTATGACTCATTATATTTGGAAATTCGATATTGAGGGTATTTGCGTAATTTTTGGTTCATGTTCATACATTGAGAGATATGTCAATTTGGTTGAAATTGATGATTGACTGACGAGATGAATTACACCATGTTGGAGGTGTGATAGGTGTAGTGTGGTTCATTAAGTGAACTTGGAGGCGTTAGTGTGCGGAGGATTCCACATGTGGACAGTTGGTAGCTCCTCTGGGTCATGGTAACGGGCAACACACTAGCGATCTTGACAAGCATTATTCATAATCAAGATCTTGTGAAGACTGTCTGGTACAATGCCTATTGTGCACGATATTTTGATTGTGTACTGACTACACGACGATTTGACTGTGTACTATTTACATGACATTTGACTGTGTAATAGTTGGTTGGGGTAGCCTGAGGTACTGATAGTTCTTCCGGGTCATTCTCTCTGATGTTATTGTGTTTAGCTCCATGGAGTAGGGATGAGTCTGTGCACATTTGCATTTGTGGTTTGTATCGTTATGTGGCATTTATATTTGGTTTGAGATATTTTGTATGTTGTGATAATATGATTTGTTGTAATTGTTATAACTATATGTTTTGTCGTTTTCTTTACTACTGTGCTGGTAATGATGTAGATTGTCTCACCTCTTTATATGTATTTTTCTATATTATATATTATGTTCCGTAAAGATTTTGAGGAAGAGGAAGTAGTAGAGGAGCAGCCTCTCGATTGTTTGTACTCGGAGGAGGAGCAGCAACCGAACGAGCAGTTTGAGGAGGGCGAGCCTCGAGATCATCCATATCATATGAATTAATTACGATGTGGTATGGCATTACCGGAGTATTTTTATCTTCCGATGATCTCCCCGAAGAAGATCCTTCGGAGGATCAGAACTTTTAGTGTTATGCTTGGGCTAGTTTATAGTTACTTTAAACCAGACAGTTTAGTGTTTTAAGTAAATAGTTTGTAATATATAAATTATTTGTACCTATTAAAACAAAATCCTATGTATAATTATGGTGTGTATGTAATATTTGGTTTTATTTCATGTTTTATTTATTTTATTTTATGAGATAATGTTCAAAAGAAAATTTTCACAACTTCTATTATATTATATATTAAGAAAATGATTTATAACTTGGGTAAAGGTTTATTATATTTATTGTAAATGTGACATCCCCAGTTGGGTGTTACATTAGGATTCGTGGATTAGACTTATCTTGTTTGGATTGTGTGATTCTTTGTGTTTGATTTCCAAAAGGAGACAATATTGTTTGAAATAATTACGTTTGCTTTATTGTGTCATGTTTTGTCTGCCTCTGAAGAAAGTCAATGGCTCGCGGTAGACATGCGAGGGCAATGGCTCGTGGTAGACATACGCATGTGAGTGCAGGATGAGACAATGGAAGTATGGTTGCGACTGCAGAAGAAATGCAAAGGATAACTGACGTAACAACCCACCAAGATCAGAAGGCCGCACAACAGCGAGAATTAGAAGTTGAGGTTCAGAATCTGTTGGAGGAAAATCAGTTTTGGGGTAATCTTGGACTGCCTAGATTCCAAAGGATGAATAATAGAAAGGTTAATCAGTTTAAGCAAAAATTGTATTCACAATTATCAGGGAAGCAACAACAATGTCCAGCTTATGGAGGAAGTGTTAGTGACCTTAGTTTCAGCCAGACTGTGACATCTTTGCCAAGATGTAAGAAGTGTGGAAAGAACCACTTAACGAGAGAGCGTAAAATCAAGGGGGTAATCTGTTTCAAGTGCAAAAAGCCCGGATACATTTCTAGAGATTGTGCTCCACCAAAGAAGTCTTCTGTTAGTGATATATGTGCTTCACGACCTCAAGCTGAAGGAAAAGATTATACCCTGGATGGAACGAAAGTTTCCCAGACTGAAGATCTAAACGGCGGAGATTGTGCCACAAGAGATGATCCCGTGACTGTGCTGTATAATTCTGAGGGCAACTGATCAGCGATGTCGCACTCGCCTCAAAATAGACTAGGATTTATGGAATGTAGCATAATGCATAACCTAGGTCATCTCCCAAGGACCAATTCGGATTTCTCAAGCATATTAGAAATTATCAATAAGTAGGGGGTTTTGTTCATTGCAATAACAGAAAATGAATTTAAATTGAGAAAATTCAATTAAGGAAACACCAATCCAAGGTCTTCAATTCAATTGGCAGAATCAATCATTGTTCAAGAGAATTTCTGTTGTTTACACCTCTGTTAATCCGAAATCAACTAGATAATCACCCAGCAATTTATCAATTCAAACAGAATCACAATCGCAATTCTTGATTAATATTGATTTAGGAACAAATTTAGATTAACATGGATTATCAATCGATGATCTATTCTCCCTTAGATTCAGATTAATCAACCCTAATTCTAACTTCAATTTCGAAATTCCAATCAGAATTCAATTAAAGAAGGAGAAGAGGGAAGAACACAACAGAATTTATAATCAAACAAGAGAACTCAAAATTCTAACCACCATTATTGAATTCCTTGGATTGATTGGAGCTTTAGCCTTCCATGGCCATCACGAAAATTGCAGAGAAGAGAGTAAAACGAAAAATAGAGAGAAGATGAAAAAGAGAAAGGGGTTTCTGCCCAATCTGTTAAAACTGAATCACCACCAAAAAGCTCCATTCGAAATCTGTATCAACCTATTTGTAACTGAAAGTTCTTATGTAATTCCTAATCTACCCCTGGCCCAAACTGTAGCCCTCTGAATAAGCTTTTCAGAGACATATCATTTGCCTTAATTGGGCTTAAATTGAGGGAGATAGGCCCAAATCATTGAGGAAAGGTCCAAGCATTTTGACAGCAACAGCATCCTGACTTTGAGTCCCAATTTCGCCTTGAATCCAGCTGAATTAGAAAAATTGCATTAGACACCAGATTGTAGATCTTCGTCTCAGCTTTCAGGGGACTCCAAGATCATCCAAATACGATATTTGTAGCCCAAGTTATGGCCTGTACAAGACAGAAAGGTCAAAATGAGTTTAAATCCGAAAATTAATGAAGTTTTTACAATTAAGCTCAATGAAGACCAATCATCTAAAACTCATCTACAAACATAATATTGGACACAATTAACATCAATTAGGCCAAATATGAAGCAATAATGAATGGCTCAAAATTGATTGATCAAAATCCCCCACACTTGAACCTTTGCACTCCTGGGCAACATTCAAAATTGAACCAAAAGGGGTTTCACCATAAGAGCACAAAATCAAGGTAGTGATCAAGATTCAAACATCCAAAGTATCAGGGAATCAAGACAAACATGAATATATCTCTCAACATCTCAAGCAAGCAAGAAGACAACTCGAATCAAATGATGAACCAAAAGTGATAAGATCCTCACTAGGCATACTCTACTCTCAAGTGTTTAGGATTGTATTTACACTCAAGGCACCCAAGAAAGCAAGTACTATCATAAGCTTGACAAGTCTCTAATTGCCACCACTTGAAACACATGCAAATAAAGATCAAAAGGGCTTTATTCAAGGTTGTAATGGGGCCAAGGTAAGGGAAGGAACAATATGGATATGACAAGTTAAGCACCCAAGAGAATAAAAGAGCAATGAGGAGAAACTCAAATGACAAGTAATGCACATTCTCTTACTTTGATCACTTTTCCTTTTGCTTTTACAACCTTTCTTGAACCCCCCCTTTTTTTTTTTCTTTTTCTTTCAATTTTCTTTCAATTTTCTTTCAATTTTCAAATTTTTTTTTTTTCGTTTTAATAATAATAATAATAATAACCTTGCAAACATGCACATGCACATCAATTTGTATAACCACACCACTCAAACTATCAACTGCCTACAAGCCAAAAGAGCTCCTCAAATGAAATAAACCAATGCTCTCCCATTCCCTAAGGTACGGTAAAATCATGGTTTTTCACAAAGGCATAAAATGAGCTAAAGCAAAGAATAGGCAATTAGGCTCAAGGGGGGTAATCAAAGGAAAATGATGCAAGGTTGGCTATTTGGCCAAAGTAGCTAAACAAAGAAAGAAGGCCTCAATCATCTCAATACATGCATGTGAACAAGAAGCTTCAAAAAGAATCAAGTCAAGTTCTAGAGTACCAACAATCATGAGTGAAATCACACAAGAAAGAAAAGAGAATGGCATAATGCAATCCATCCATGTATAAGGTCCAAAATCTCACCAAGGACAAGCCTATCACAATTGATGCAACACTTTAATTCTCAATGCCAGCTTGCTATACCAAAAATACAAGAAAAGTATTCACATCATGTCATGAAACCTCTAACTAAGAATGATGAAATGATTCACAACCTGTACAAACCAAGATATTCAATGAAAGGCATGCAAAATATCAAAATGGAAACAAAAAACGAGAATTAAAACAATTAAAAAAAGAAGCGTAAAATCGAAAAACAAAGAAACAAAGCAAAATTAAGAAAAAAAGAAGCGTAAAATCGAAAACAAAGCAAAACAACAAAATTCTCAGTAAAAAAAGAAGCGTAAAATCGAAAAACAAAAAACAGCAAAATTTCACAGAAAACGTAAAAACGAACGGCAGAGAAAAAATAGCAGAAATTCCCCCCCACACTTAAATCATACATTGTCCTCAATGAAACAAAGCAAAAGACAAGAAGACATGTGTAATAAAAGAGTAAGGGAAGAGAACACCCTCATCATGGTGGGAAAATTTGCACTTGAGGGAAGGTGGGCTTTGCCAAGGAGAGCTCCTCTACAGATGCTGGGCTTGCAGGGCTTGTGGGGCTCTCAAGAAAGGGCTTAAGACGGTGGCCATTAACCTTGAAACTCTTGTTGGTGGCTTCATTCGAAATCTCCACTGCACCATAAGGAAAGATGCTAGTGACAACAAAAGGACCATCCCACCTAGAACGGAGCTTAGGGCATGAGTTTAAGGCGAGAGTTGAACAAAAGCACCTTTTGGCCAATGGAGAACTCCTTTCTAGAAATCATCTTATCATGGAAATGCTTGGTCTTTTCCTTATAGATCCTGGAATTCTCATAAGCCTCCAAGCGAAGTTCTTCCAGCTGTTGCAATTGAAGCTTCCTCTCTGAACTTGCTTGGTCAAATGCTAAGTTACAACTCTTCACTGCCCAGTATGCACGATGCTCTATCTCCACCGGAAGGTGGCATGGTTTACCAAAGACAACCCTGAAAGGAGACATCCCTATAGGTGTCTTGTAAGCGGTACGATGAGCCCAAAGAGCATCTTCTAACCGGTGGCTCCAATCTTTCCTATTCGGCTGCACCATCTTCTCCAGAATCTGCTTGATCTCTCTATTAGAAATCTCGGCCTGCCCGTTAGTTTGGGGATGATATGCAGTAGACACTCTATGCACAACCCCATACTTCCGAAACAAAGCCTCCAAAGTACGATTACAGAAATGAGTCCCTTGGTCACTAATGATAGCTCGGGGCACTCCAAACCTGCAAAATATGTTAGACCTGACAAAATCCACAACAACTCGAGCATCATTAGTCCTGGTGGCCTTAGCTTCCACCCACTTAGAAACATAATCAACTGCAAGTACAATATATGAAAAACCAAAAGAAACAGGAAAGGGCCCATAAAATCGATACCCCAAACATAAAAATCTCGCAAAATAGAACGGGCCGCCGGGGCATCTCCCGTCTCCGAGTAATGGCCACTCCCGCTCTCTCGGCACCGCTCACAAGTACCGAAAACCCGATATGCATCTCTCGAAAATGGTAGGCCAATAGAATCCGTAATCCAAGACCTTCCTAGCCGTCCGCCGTGGTCCAAAGTGTCCTCCTACCGGAGAGGCATGATGTAAGTGAAGAACCGATGGATCTCATGGTCAGGCATGCATCTGCGAATCACCTGGTCACTACAAAATTTCCACAAATATGGATCATCCCACACATAATATTTAGCATCACTCCTAAGTTTAGCTTGTTGTGATCTAGATGCATGAGGAGGAAAAACATATGCAACTATGAAATTAACTAGATCAGCAAACCAAGGAGAAAGTGTGGTATCATGCACCGCATGAGCCGCTCATCCGGGAAGTCATCTCGATAGGAGAAGGGTCAACAACTCCTTCTATTCTCGCTCAAATGATCCGCCACCAAATTCTCTCGCGCCACTCCTATCTCTAATCTCCAAATCAAACTCCCCGGAGAAGCAAAGATCCATCTAATCAATCTCGGCTTCGATTCGCTTTTTCAACAAGAATTTTAATGCCGCATGATCGCAGAAAGACAACCACTCTAGAGCCAAGTAGATATGATCTAAACTTATCAAGTGCAAATACAATAGCAAGCAACTCTTTCTCGGTGGTAGTATAGTTAGCCCGTGCAAGCATCTAAAGTCCGAGAAGCATATGAAATGACATGAGGTTGTCTCGCCAACTCTCTCGTGCAAGGATAGCTCCCAATGCATAGTTAGATGCGTCACACATGAGTTCAAAAGGAAGTGTCCACTCGGTGGTGAATGATGGGAGTGGTAGTCGAGCTCCTTTGAGGCAATCAAAAGCCTCTCTCGCACTGTCATCAAAATCAAAAACAACTTCTTTCTCGCAACAAGTTGGACAGTGGAAGGGCCTTTTTGCTAAAGTCTTTAATGAACCGCCTGTAGAAACCTGCATGGCCAAGAAAAGAACGAACCTCTCGCACGCAAGAGGGGTAAGGTAACTGGGAAATAACATTAATTTTAGCAGGATATACTTCTATACCCTTCTGAGATATGATATGGCCTAAGACTATGCCTTGTTCTACCATAAAATGACATTTCTCATAATTAAGAACAAGGTTAGTCTCAATGCACCTATACAAAACTCTATCCAAACTGTCCAAGCATGCATCAAAAGAGGAACCATAAACAGTAAAATCATCCATAAACACCTCAATGCAATCCTCTAAAAAATCTGTAAAGATACTCACCATGCATCGCTGGAAGGTACCAGGAGCATTGCACAAGCCGAAAGGCATCCTCCTGTAGGCAAAAGTGCCAAAAGGGCAAGTGAAGGTGGTCTTCTCCTGGTCCTCTGGTGCTATATGGATCTGGAAGTATCCAGAAAAGCCATCAAGAAAGCAATAGAAAGACTTTCCAGCCAGGCGCTCAAGCATCTGATCGATAAAGGGCAGAGGAAAATGGTCCTTCCTTGTCGCTTGGTTCAGCCGCCTGTAATCGATACAAACTCTCCAGCTACTCGCACTCTAGTAGGAATCACTCATCTTGATCATTCTTCACTACTGTGATTCCTGATTTTTTTGGAACCACTTGAACCGGACTCACCCAAGCACTATCTCGAGATAGGATAGATGATGCCCGCTTGCAAAAGCTTGGTCACCTCTTTCTTCACCACATCCAGGATCAAGGGGTTGAGTCGCCTCCGTGGTTGTCTCACCGGTTTAGCACCATCCTCAAGTAGTATCCCGTGCATGCACATAGAAGGACTAATGCCGGAAGGTCACCAAGGTCCAGCCAATAGCCTTCTTATGCTTCCTCGCATTTGCAGCAGCCTTCTCCTCCCGGTCGCATGGAGGGCAAGTGGAAATGATAACCGGAAGCTTCTGATCCTCCTCTAAGTATGCATACTTAAGGTGCCCTGGGAGTGGCTTAAGCTCCAGTGTAGGTGGCTGCACCACAGATGGGAGTATCCTGGTGGAAGTAGCTGTGTTTACAGCTTGCAATGCAACGAAATCTGATTCAGAGGTAATTGCTGTAATCAAACTGCTACATTCGACTTCCTCAAATTTTCACCGCAACACCATTTAACTGCTCGAGACTCCACACAATCAGATCGAATCACCATGTAAACAAGATGCAATCTCAAAGACAAACACTACACATTTCTGTAACAAGACAAGCATCACATGTGTAGGTATCAACAAAATCGAAAAGAATGGAAGATCTTCAAAGAAAGAGCTCGAAAAGCTATCATCAACTATATCACCAAGAAATCTATATGGAAGACCGAATGTTCTTCCATGGGGTGCTTCATGGCATCCAAGATATTAAATCGAACCACATTATCTCCAAACTCCATGGAAAGAGTGCTCGCATGGACATCAATTTTGGTTCGGCGGTTTTGAGGAATGGTCTACCAAGAATGATGGGGGCTCTACAGATTCGGATTCTCCATCCATATCCGTAATGTAGAAGTCTGCATAGGAAGATCGTAGTCATTAACTCTAACAAGAACATCCTCAATGAGTCCGGCAGGTATGCATTACTCCTATTTGCCAACCGAATGATGACTCGTATTCTCGTAGAGGTCCAAGGGCAAGAGATTGAAACACGACATTGGCATAACATTAATTGAAGCACCTAAATCCAACATGGCATTTTCAAATTTGCTACGCCTATGGTGCATGGAATAGTAAAAATTCTCGGATCCTTGCATTTTTGAGGCATTGTAGGTTGTATAAGTGCAGACACATTTCTTCCTATGCTGATCTTCTCATTTCCCTTTAGTCTCCTTCTATGAGTACACAAATCCTTAAGAAACTTGGCATATCTTCGAATTTGCTTGATTGCTTCAATGAGAGGAATGTTCACCTCAACCTTCCTAAATGTCTCCAAGATCTCCCTATCGTATCGCCTCATGAGTCTTCTTAAGCCGCACAACTCTCTCGAGGGAATGGTAGTGGAATGGACCGTCAAAGAAGAACTACAGGAAACGGGGGTAGGATCGCTTTCTTATCTTTGCCGCTACATGGAATTTCTCGGTATGGCTTGCTTCTCCTTATCTAATTCTTCAACAAGTCTTACCAGATCTTAGAGTGATGGCACTCACATTTCTTGGATTCACCACGGTTTGTGCGGGAAGCTTATCGAATCTTGGGACCGTAATTGGTTCATAGAACTTGCAAGTTGTCCAATCCGATTCTCCAAATTTCGAATGGTAGCTTCGTCTCTCCGCCGGAACCGCGGGTTGTTCACCGCCATCTGTTTCATCAATTCCTCCAAGGTTGGCTCGGATTTAGGAGGAGGGGCATTATTTTGCCGCCGCATGAAAGGTGGCCGGTATGGTCTCGCCGGGTCCCGTAGTGGATTGGAAGGGAGGCCGCCGCCGCCGGAAGGGAAACTGCGCCGCCGTCGCCTAAATTGAGTAGGGCAGGGTGTGTAGAGTTATTCCCCACCTCGATTTGGATGATTTCTCCACCGGGTTATATCCGTTGGAAGACAGATCATAACTCGTTGTTGTTGTTCCGCCGAGGCCTATTATTGTAGATGTTTGCCGCATAGGCCCGGGGGTGCCATCGTATCAACCTCTTGCAAAGTGTAGGACAGAATCGGTGGAATGATCGCCAGAAATACAAATGCCACACACTCGGCGGGAGCTACCGCAGCAGTTGTTGATGTTGAGTCACGCCCAATTGCCTCACCAAGGAAGCAAGGTCATCAATTTTGCTTTCCAATTTCCCGTGATCCGCAAAGATAAGTTGCCTCAATTTCGTGGACACCTCTACTTAATGCCACTGAGTTACTTCGGTACCAAACTGTTGGGAGTTAGTGGCCATATTCTCAATCAGTGCCTGCTTGCAGCCACAGGAGTCTTGTCTACCAATGCCCCTCCACTAGCAGCATCAATCATGCTCCTATCCATAGGCAGCAAACCTTCATAAAAATACTGGATTAGTAGCTGATCACTAATCTGATGGTGAGGACAGCTAGCACACATCTTCTTGAATCTTTCCCAATATTCGACAATGGTTCTCTGTCAAACTGCCTGATGCCACATATCTCTTTTCGGATTGAGGCAGCCCTTGATGCAGAAAGAATTTCTCCAAAAACAACCTCTTAAGATCATTCCAACTACTCACAGATCTCGGATGCAGTAGTACATGCCCAATCCTTAGCAAAGATCCCGTAATGAGAAAGGGAATGCTCTAAGTTTGATATGATCCTCCGAGATGCCTTGAGGCTTCATGGTAGAACACACAATGTGGAACTCCTTGAGGTGCTTATGAGGATCTTCTCCTGCATGACCACTGAACTTAGGCAACAAATGAATCAATCCACATTTAAGTTCAAATGGAACATCAACATCAGGATATTGAATGCATAAAGACTGGTATGTAACATCAGGAGCAGCTAGCTCCTTCAAGGTTCTGTTATCCATAATCTCAGTATGATCAGCAGAATCAGAATTGAAAGATGGATCGGTGATGAAAGTTCGAATCGAAAATTGAATGTAATCACTAGTATGGTAAAGTGAAGAACCTCTACTTCCTATATGCTCAGTAGATACAGAATCAGCTCTATTGAACCTATGCAAGGTATGAAAAGTCCTATCTATCTCAGGATCAAATTGATGCAAAGAACCAGGATTGGACCTAGTCATATAACATGCAAGACTCAAAAATAGCAAAACAGCAAAATGGAGTATCCAACACTAGAAATGCACCAAAATAAATCTATTTGACCTATCAAATGATTTTTAAAAAATATGGGACCACCACACACTTAAAACTACACTAAAATGGAACTCAAAAATGCAATGAAAAATCTTCAAAAAATGAAAAAGTGGCCTAAATGAAGGAATTAGAGCAGGAGAGGGTGTTGCTCATGGCATAGCCATGAGCCTTGTGGAGAATGACATTTTCCTTCAACCCACCAATTTTCAGCTCATTCTGAGCATGTTTGGTCACCCAAAAATTATAAAAATGCCATTGTCTCACCTAAAATTGCTCAAAACCCTTACCAAACGATGGAATTTGGCCAAATTATGCAGGAATGATCCTTTTAGGATCACTTTGCTTAGAATGATGGTTTACCTTTGGCGGCCAAGTTTCAGGTCAAGACTCCATCGCAAGTACAATTCCTGTCTACTAGTACCTTTTTGGATTCACAAAAATGGGAGCAAAGTGAAACTCAAAAGTGAAAGTGGAGGTGAAACTCAAAAATGAAAATCAAAACTTTCAATTATCAATAATGAAGTATATGGATGGTCAAATGCAGCAAGAGTACATGCAAAAGCTGAATGTGATGCAAGGAAACCAATGGAACAGTAACCGCAGCAAAGTGATGCTCAAATCAGGCTAGCAGCTCAACAGATTATGCAGGAATTTTTGCAGCAAATGAATGTGTAGTTTGTACAACAGAATTATCAACTGTGTTGAGTGAAGCAATACACATTCACAGGAGTCATCAAATGCAGCAAAACTCAATGGAACAGTAATGAATCCAATGGGAACAGTGAAAACGAAAAATTCAATGAACTGCAGAATGGAGAGCACAGATTTATACCAGAATTGATCAATGATATATTGCAGTGGAAAAACACAATGGAACAACAAAGCAGCAAGATTTGTGCATCACAACCGAATTCTGCAGAATTCTGAATTATGCAGAAGAAATGAAATGAAATGCTGCAGCAGTACAGCCAGCAGAAGTGCAGAATTATGCAGCAGAAGTGAAGTGAATTATGTAGCAGATGAAACAAGAGCCAATGGAACAGTAACTGGTGTAATGCAGCAACCAGAATGAAGCAGAATTCAGCAACCAGAATGCAGCAAGATCAGTAGCAGAATCAGGACAATAGCAGAAAAAAATAGCAAAATGCACTTAAGGACTTTCAGCAAAGGTGATCACGAATGCAGAGAAATTAACAACTATTATGAACTCCTAATAAACTTAAGAAACCGAAAATAGATCCCCGGCAACGGCGCCAAATTTTGATCAGCGATGTCGTACTCGCCTCAAAATAGACTAGGATTTATGGAATGTAGCATAATGCATAACCTAGGTCATCTCCCAAGGACCAATTCGGATTTCTCAAGCATATTAGAAATTATCAATAAGTAGGGGGTTTTGTTCATTGCAATAATGTAAAACGAATTTAAATTGAGAAAATTCAATTAAGGAAACACCAATCCAAGGTCTTCAATTCAAGTGGCGTAATCAATCATTGTTCAAGAGAATTTCGTTGTTTACACCTCTCGTTAATCCGAAATCAACTAGATAATCACCCAAAGAATTTATCAATTCAAAAGAATCACAATCGCAATTCTTGATTAATATTGATTTAGGAACAAATTTAGATTAACATAGATTATCAATCGATGATCTATTCTCCCTTAGATTCAGATTAATCAACCCTAATTCTAACTTCAATTTCGAAATTCCAATCAATTCAATTAAAGAAGGAGAAGAGAGGGAAGAACACAACAATTTATAATCAAACAAGAGAACTCAAAATTCTAACCACCATTATTGAATTCCTTGGATTGATTGGAGCTTTAGCCTTCCATGGCCATCACGAAAATTGCAGAGAAGAGAGTAAAACGAAAAATAGAGAGAAGATGAAAAAGAGAAAGGGGTTTCTGCCCAATCTGTTAAAACTGAATCACCACCAAAAAGCTCCATTCGAAATCTGTCTCAACCTATTTGTAACTGAAAGTTCTTATGTAATTCCTAATCTACCCCTGGCCCAAACTGTAGCCCTCTGAATAAGCTTTTCAGAGACATATCATTTGCCTTAATTGGGCTTAAATTGAGGGAGATAGGCCCAAATCATTGAGGAAAGGTCCAAGCATTTTGACAGCAACAGCATCCTGACTTTGAGGCCCAATTTCGCCTTGAATCCAGCTGAATTAGAAAAATTGCATTAGACACCAGATTGTAGATCTTCGTCTCAGCTTTCAGGGGACTCCAAGATCATCCAAATACGATATTTGTAGCCCAAGTTATGGCCTGTACAAGACAGAAAGGTCAAAATGAGTTTAAATCCGAAAATTAATGAAGTTTTTACAATTAAGCTCAATGAAGACCAATCATCTAAAACTCATCTACAAACATAATATTGGACACAATTAACATCAATTAGGCCAAATATGAAGCAATAATGAATGGCTCAAAATTGATTGATCAGCAACCTATTTCTTTACGGCTTATGACTGTGTGGAATGATTAGGGTCATCAGTGTCTTCGTTACTTTTGATTTGTTCATTTCTGCTTCTTTTGCTAAACATATTGTTATTATCTAGTCACTCAAATTATCCTATTTGTGTTAAAGACCAAATCTTTTTTATTGATTTAGGTTGTTTACTTCATTCTCTAATAGATATGATTTTAGGAATAGATTGGTTATTTTCTAATTATATTCTGCTGGATCGTTCCAGTGAAAACCTTAGTGTTTCCTGAAACTAAGATTTTTGAATTCATAACGGCCAACAAAGTTGAAGATTTGTGAGGAAAAAGAATCCAAGGATACATGTTATCTTTAGTGGAGGACAAAAGCAAGGGGAATATAAATGTCACTCTTATAGTCAAAGAGTCTCGCATAAGGAGCTACAGTGCTGTCAGTTACAGAGAAGAATGGAACGTCTCGATAAGAAGAGGACTGTCGCCAATGGAACAAGATTACGATCGAGGATGAGTATCCTAGGAAGAAGATAAATGATTCGATGAATCGGCAAGAAGGGAGTCATTATTTTCTCTAAGATAGATGAATATTCTAGTCATCATTAAATTCGTGGGAATTTGAGGACGTTCCCAAAACAGTTTTTCGAACGCGTTATGGGCATTATGGGTATCTCATGATGTCGTTCGGAGTGACAAATACTCCTGTCGTATTCAGGGATTACATTAATCGAATTTTTCGTCCTTACCTAGACAGATTTGTTATTGTCATTAATGATAACATTTTGATCAATTCTCGATAATATGG
The DNA here is from genome assembly GCA_029884605.1 of Ormosia emarginata. Classification (NCBI taxonomy): domain Eukaryota; kingdom Viridiplantae; phylum Streptophyta; class Magnoliopsida; order Fabales; family Fabaceae; genus Ormosia; species Ormosia emarginata. The sequence continues at coordinate 3,936,661 of JAQQTP010000037.1, forward strand.
AGGAACATGTTGAATAACTCGGTATGGTTTTCCAGACTTCAAAGGAGAAGGAGTTGTATGCCAAATTATCAGAGTACAAATTCTAGTTTCAGAAGGTTAAACTTTTGGGTCATGAGATTCCAAGGAAGGAATTGTTGTGAATTTATCAAAGGTTGAAGCAGTCCTTCAATAGGAAAGACCGGAGACCGTGAAGGAAATTCGTAGCTGGTGAGATTAATTTAGTTTTTATTAAGGGAGCAACATTGGATTCTCCAAGATAGCAGGACCTCTCACTTAGCTTACAAGAAAGAATCAAGTCATTTTATAGACCGATGCAGGCAAGGAAAATTTCAAGGATTGAGGAGATATTTGACTAATCGCCAATTTTGATTCTACCTGATCCCAAGGAACTGTTTGAAGTGTTTTGTGATGCTTCACATCAAGATCTAGGATGTGTGAACATGTAGAGTTAGGAAATTGTGGCTTACACCTTGAGGCAGTTGAGGGTGCATGAGGAGAATTACCCAACTCATGACTTGAAGTTAGTCGTAGTTGTATTTACTCTAAGGAAGTGGAGACACTTTTGTATGGAGCAATGTTCAATGCCTTTAGCAATCACAAGAGCCTGAAGTACCTATTTGACCAAAAGGAGTTGAACATGAGATCAGAAAAGTGACTAGAATTTTTGAAGAAGTATGACTTCTAGCTTCAGTATTATCTAGGAAAAGCAAATGTCACAACGGACGCCTTGAACCGGAAGCTACTTGATATCTTCATTATGATAGTCAAGAACAAGAAATTAATAGAGTAATTCAAGGACAAGTGATTGTCATTGGAAATGACACTGGATGAGGTATGTCTAAATATAGTTACTATTTCGAATGATCTGTTTGGAGAGATTCGAGAGAAGTAGAAAAGTGACCAATTTCTACAAGACAAGAATGGACTATTAAAACAAGGCATGACGTCAGATTGTGGAGAAGAAATTCAATGGAATCCTGATGTTCATAGGTAGGGTCTGTATACCAGATGACTCAAAACTCAAAGAGTTAATTTTCAATGAAGCTCACACAAGTAAGTTGAGTATACACCCTGGAATGACCAATATGTCTCAAGACCTAAAATAGATAAATTGATAGCAAGGAATGAAGAGAGATATTGTTAAATGTGTGTCATCTTGTCTGAGTTGCCAGAAAACTCACTCCTGAATTCTATGAACTATATTAAATTCTTCTTCGGACCGGTAGCCTACCAACTAGTTTTACCACCTTTTCTTTCTAACTTTCATAATATCTTCTATATGCCGTAATTACGAAAGTATATCCCCGATCCAGCCCATGTCATCAAACCCGACACAGTACAATTGAAAGAATGTTTGATCCATGAAATACTTCCTGTGAAGGTCGAGGGTAGGAGAGCAAAGCAACACAGAGGCAAAGAGATCGCATTGGTAAGGGTGATCTGGACTGACGTGACTAGAGGCGCGACGTAAGAGTTAGAAGATAAGACAAAGAAACAACATCCATATTTATTCTAAAGAATGAAAATTTAGAGGACAAAATTTCTTTTTGAAGGGGAGAGTTGTAACATCCCGAAAAGTAATAGTTTCATGATAAATAGTCATTTTATAATATTTGTAATTTTTGTGAATTTTTTTAGATTTTTCTGAGAACATTGAATATTTTAATATATTTCTCATTTTTCGTGCGCACTGAGCGGAGCTAGGGAAATGAGATATTTTTCCTGAGAACCTTGAACTGTGGAAATGTCGATGGGGGATTTTAGTAAACCTGAGGCCATACACAGTTTACGAGATTTCATATTTTTCGAGATTTTATCAGATAAAAATAAAATAAAAAATCGTTGTACATTTTATTATCCGTTGGACAATTAATATTGGCTTTGTTGTCTTTAACAATTGTCTATTAGATAATAGCTTGTAGTAGAAATCTTATCTTATCCAAAGGAATCCACTTTTTGTCAAATCAAATCACCTTTATTCAAAAGAATGATTAAATTTAATCAAAGCTTCTTAAGGAAGCTTTGACCCAAAAATGACCAAATTTCCCAAGCTTACATGAAAAGTCAAATCTCTCCTTCTCCTTCTCTCTTGTCCCCACGGCAATGCCAATTTTGGGGAGCCAAAATTGTGCTTCTCACTTTATTACATTCATTTCTAATTTCAAAACACAAAAGCTACTACTTTCTCTTTCTTCTTTTCTCTTCTTCTTCCATTTTCTCTCTTATCACTTCCTCTCCACTCTCCACTCTGTAACACCCCGTAATAATTCTTAAATTAAGCTTAACACTCCGTGATAAGTTAAGAACCTTGATTTAAATAGAAAACTCTAGGCAAGGTCTAAGAAGGAAACAACTTACTATAAATCTAACTCAAAATTAATTTCAAAGTAAATTAATAAAGAATAATCACAACCACATATATGATTAAGTAATGGCTAATTACTTGAGAATAGAAAAAGAAATCATGCAAATAGACAATTGCATATTAATATTTAAAGGACAAGTGTTCTTGGTTATAAACATAATTAGAAATTATGCCAAAGACAAGAACTAAGTGAATTCTATTTTTTTTACTAAGCAAGCCATGACAACAAAGTTTCTAAATTGTTTCCATCCTTTACAAGTACATGGAAGGCAGCCTAGCCATCATTAAACACATGTTTACATGTCATTTACTTAGTGAAATTAGTAGATTAAACATAACCTATGGCCATGGCATTTAGAAGGTGGCATGCTACCCTTAAAACAAGTGTCTTACACAAGCAATAAAATCAAGCACACGGCTGGCCAGAATTTTGACACACCATCAAAGCTTTAAAATACATCCAAATAATATGATATTATGGCTGGAACATATGGCAGCCGTATGGCTTGAAAGCCATGCAAACTGCCACATCTTTAACCAAGCCAAATGTGCATTTGTCCAAACCTTTCTCCATGCAGTGTGCCACGGCAGTAGCCCTCCCCAAAGGGCCATGATTATCCCTCACCAGTCCAAGCAAACCGTGGAAGGCTGCATGATAACTAAAACATGCAGAAGGACATCTATCTTGATCAACCAAGCCATGATGCCACTTGTAACCCATGCTTCCTTTCACTTCATGCATGGAGACACCTCTCCAGCCTCCATGTCACGCTGGAAACCAGCAGAAGCAATAGCATGCTTCTTCAAAAAGGGAAACAGTAGTTGCACCAGAATTTCTCTCCCAAAAACAGTAAGCTGCCACCCCTTCTCTTCCAAGAACAATGGCCACCTCAAAAGCCTATGCTAGCCTAGGCAGTCATAGCCATGATGAGGAGGAGCAACACGGTTTTAAGGCTGGAGCAGCATCCATCCAACCTCCTCCAAGTTCTTGCAAAAACCGTGAACCACCTATCCTTCCATTTTCATAATTTCTTCACACCTTCCTTCTGATTTCCTATCCGTGAGCCTTAGAGGAACAACACACCTCCTCCATCTCTTCACTCCTAAGGACGGTTAAGGTAGGGAAGGATCAAAGGGGAAGTTTTTTTTTCTAGTCTTTCTCTCTTAGATTTCCATTCTACCATTTTCTGGTGATCAAGTGCATACTTGTTTCGCATTCTACGTTTCTGGTTTCCATTATATATATATATATATATATATATATATATATATATATATATACGTTTCTGTTTTCTGGTTTCCAATATATATATATGTTTCTGTTTCTGGTTTCCATTATATATATACATGCTTCTGTTTTTCTGGTTTCCAGTATATATACGTTTCTATTTTCTGGTTTCCAATATATATATATATGTTTCGTTTTGGTTTCGATTATATATATACATGCTTTCGTTTTTCTGGTTTCCAAGTATATATATGTTTCTGTTTTTTGGTTTCCAATATATATATATGTTTCTGTTTCTGGTTTCCATTATATATATATACGTTTCTATTTTTCTGGTTTCCATTATATATATGTTTCTGTTTTCTGGTTTCTATTATTATATGTTCTTATTTTTCTGGTTTCCATTCTAATATGATTCTGCTTCTTAAATCAAATGCACCGAGTGGCAACTTGGAATTCATGCATTCTAGTTTCTTCAAAGTGTACCAAATGGAGATTGTGATGTTATGTACTCTTCCTTGATTTTGATTTAATTAAGTGCACCGAATCAAATGCATCTTAATGGTTACTAAAAATGATAAAAGATTATGGTGATGAGTATTTAAAATTATGGTTATTGATTCCTAAGCTACAAGGTAATGAAACATAGGATGTAAACACTTGGTTGGTGGTGAGTTGTGATTGGTTTTCGTTTGTAATATACGAACTTTAAAATTATCATATGTATAAATATAATAACAAGCGTAAAGATAAAGTTTCCTTGGGATTAGCCTACACGAAGATATATGAGGAGTAGATTGGGGGGTGGTGAAACCCTTGGGAGTAATGCTATTGTGACCACACTTATGTTCGAGGTAGAACAAGTCCTGGTAGGACTGTGAGTTTGTGGGGGTCGCTTCCGGAGGTGGCATTACTTCGACATGCCCTTTTTCTCCAGGACGATGGAGAGCATACGGTGGGAGGTATGTGTACTCTCGTCCATCCGCTATCCCAAAGGAACACTCCATGGAGTTGGTATAGTAAAAGAGACCTTAAAAAGAATGTTATAACTATCCTAAACTCTTGTTATTATGATACTGTCTTTATTAGTAATTTTTATGATGTTTGGATGCTCTTATTCCTTACTGTTGCAATTCTGTTATTATAAGTAAATTTATTCCTTCTAACGGTTACATATTCTGTAGAAAAGCTATTTTCGAAAAAATAAAACCGTTTTGGGAATCAGAGATTTTCTTTAAGCTATATTATTTCTGTTGTGAGAATTTTACTAAAACCGATTCTCCTGGAATATCATTAGTTCTGTTTTTTTTTTAAACTTACCTACTGAGAATCATTTTCTCACCCCTTCTATGATTTTATCGTGGTATTCCAGACCCGCCATCATGAGTACTATTGTAGTCTGGCTGGGAGAGGGGACCAGGCATTATGACATGGAAACCAAACTGTTTACTTTTACTGGTCAGATTACCATACAGGTATCATCCATCGCCCACCCAGAGTTTGGAGTTATCACTATCACGGGCCCCTTCACTTTCCAGGTGGTCCTTCCACCATGGTGATCCTGCCGACGCCGCCTCCGTAACTATAACCATGCTAATTTCTCCTCTACCCTACTACTCGAAATGAGGAGAAATATGTGTTGCTGCTTATGTTTTTTTTATGTTGTTTTAATATCACGGCTTGTATAAGACCCTGCATGGGTCTAATTTTGTAACTGTTATGCAACTGGTGTTTGGTGTTTGGTACCTTAATGACAATTATGTACGTGTGACTTGGTGTTGATATTTTATTTCTTTCGCTTCTTAAAAAGTAAGCCTAAAACGTAAAGTTATTAAGCTAACCATTTCTAAAATAGCAGTGGCTAAATTAACCGTACTTACAAGGAAAAAGAAATAAATGTTATTTTTAGGTTGTTACACACTCTCCACGGCAACAGCCCTTCATTGTGGCCATCTCCATTTGCTTGCTTCACTATCACCATTTCTAGACTCCTCTCACCATTCTAAACCTTCTTTCTTTTTCTTCTCATTTTCATGTTCCTTGGCCACCTTTGTGACCAAGGATTCATCTTTTCAAAGCTTGGTGGTTGATCCTAAAAGTTTGTTTATTTTAGGGTTCTTGGAGCTTTAGGACGAAATTTCAAAAAGAAGATCAAGAAGCTTGCTTTCTTGAGTTGTCTTCCATAGGTAAGAGGGAGATAATCCTCTTCAACCTATCTTGGTGGTGAGGAAACATTTTTGGTGTTGTTGATGAGGAATCCATGTGTGGATTGCTCTCTTTGTTGTGTTGTTTTTCATGATTTTGTATTTATTTGGACTTGTATGAGTTATTGGTTGTCTTTGCATGTCTTGATGGTTATGGATTGTATATATATCTTGTTTGGATTAATATATGGAAAATGTAGGGTTTTCCTACCATTTTGGGGGTCACGGCCTTAGGGAAAATTTTGGGGATTCAAGTTTGATTTTAGAGACATAGGAACTTAGGTGATTAGGTGTTAAAGAATTAATAATTATACTGGAAAAAGTTTGGACTCCTCACCTTGGGAAGCTCACGGCCTCTAGGGGATTTAATGGTCCAAGTTGTGATTTTTGTGCAACCTTGGGATTTTAGTAATTAATGTTGGTGTATACCCTAGAGGCTAATACATTTTGTCTGTATTTATATATATTGTATTATGCTATTTTTTAATATATGAGGCATTTCATTTATTGTGTTCTTTTTTTTATAGACATAATAAAGTCCTTAGAATAGTAAGTTTGATACCATAGGACATCAAGTGGATGACTTGATCGTGAGATCCTATTGGATAAAACACTATTCTTAAATGTCCCTAGTCAAGTATTATTGTTAATTAGGACAACATTATTGCATTGAGACTAGTATGTGTGTAGACTGATGACCACATCTCACGGGTCATGGATATGAGATATCAAGTCTTCACATAGATACATATTAGAGTAATGATGTATTGGACAGATCCGTCATGAGAATGCCACGTGGATCATACATAAGTGTCATAAGCGATTCTTATAGTGATAATGGTGTATGTGGTCTTTTGACCTGAAATCACTATGATTCCTACTTGAGGAGTTATATGATATGTATATCACATATATATATATATATATATATATATATATATATATATATATATATACCAAAAAAAGTAAAATGAGAAAGCATTCAAAACGATTTTCACAAAATCATACATATCACACACATATATATATATATATATATATATATATATATATATATATATATATATATATATATATATATATATACCGAAAAACATAGAAACAAAAAGCTTTCAAAACTGTTTTTATAATTCACAAAATAATAATGTGTTATTGCTTTGTGTTTATGTATTTTTAGTGATGCATGGTACATGGTTATGGCCTTATTCCTCTTTTTATGTTATTTTGGTTATTTTAAATATGACTTGCATGTCGTGCCTTTTTCTCTACATTCTGATTATACATTCTCTTCTCACCTAACTCCCCTCGAATGTAAAAGAGGTTTCTATATAATGTAATCTTGATGTTGAGGCAAGAAGATGGCATCAAGTGAGGACATTGGTGGGAGACGCTTGGTGAAGTTGGCTTAGTTAATGCTACTCTCTTAGAGGCCATAACCATGTCACGTTTATTATATGCTTTATATGTATGAGATGCATGGATGATGTTTATGGCATGTTAAACAAGTTTAATAAATGGTGAGATCTAATAATAAAATTCCCTCAAAGAAAATATTAAGTCATTATGTGATGCCTTCCAATGCGTAGCACTCATCAAGACTAGTATCAATCAAGTGTAGGTCTGCCAAAGCAGGATGCCTTTATCTATATTAGTAAGATGCGATGGGATAAGAGTAATATCCAATTGCCAACCATTGGGTCTGACTTAACTAGGCCATTTCAATAGGATTGAAGGCTTAGAGGCATGGAGTTGGGTTTTAGTCCATTAGATGGATTATAAGAAGTGTTATTCACCCAACTATCTGAGAGTTGCATGTGCTGTAATCGGAAAGAGTTTCCTACCTAAATAACTGAATTTTGGGTGATCAGCCAAAGTTGACTCAAAGCTAGGTGAAATATAGATCTTGGCCCACTAGGAAATCTTTCGATGAGATTTTCCAAGTCAATGCCGAGGGTCATTGATTTGAATAAAATAGTGGGAGGCATATTTAATTAAAGACCTTGTTAAATATATTTATGGCATGATACTTATATTTTGCATATTTCTGTTGATAGAGACCATGGCAACAAATACTTCAAGTAACTTATCATTGCGATCAGTCCTTGAGAAGGACAAGTTGTCTGGGACAAATTTCCTAGACTGTTACAGGAACTTGAGGATTGTCCTCAAGTAAGAGAAAAAGTTGTATGTTTTAGAACAACCTATTCCTAAGCCACCTGCTACTAATGCCCCTAGAGCTAAAAGAGATGCTTATAAGAAGCATCAAGATGATGCCTTGGACGTCGGATGTCTAATGCTAGCCACCATGAACTCTGAGCTCCAAAAGCAACACGAGAACATGGATGCCTATGATATGATCGTACACCTCAAAAAGCTCTATCAAGAGCAGGCTAGACATGAGAGATACGAGGTCTCTAAAGCATTGTTTCAGTGCTAGCTAGTAGAAAGAAGCCCTGTTAGTGCTCATGTACACAAGATGATTGGGTACATTGAAAACCTAGAGAGACTTGGTTTTCCTTTGGGCCAAGAGTTAGCCACTAACTTAGTCCTGCAATCGTTGCTAGAGAGTTTTAGTCAATTTGTTACAAACTACAACATGAATGAAATTGACAAATTACTACCAGAGCTGCTAAGCATGTTGAGAACTGCTGAGCAGAACATAAACAAAGGCAAAGGAAAGGCCATAATGATGGTCCAAAAGAAAAAGGGCAAGAAATAGCAAAAAAATCCCAAGGACAAGTGGAAGGGCAAGGGCAAGGATAAGTCCAAGGCCAGCACTTCTAACTTGAAACCAGTGGGTGGAGTGGCTAAGGAAGGTCAATGCTTCCACTGTGGTCAGACTGGACATCGGAAGAGGAACTGTGCCAAGTACCTAAAGGAGCTCAAGAAGAAGAAGGGAAGTGAGACATCCACTTCAGGTATTTTTATTATAGAAGTCAATTTATCTACTTCTGCATCATAGGTATCAGATACTGGATGTGGATCTCACATTTGTGAAAATGTGCAGGATCTAAAGAGCAGTAGACCATTGACTAAGGGCAAAGTCGTCCTACGAGTGGGAAATGGAGCAAAGGTTGTTGTACTAGCTGTAGGGACTTATGTATTAGCTTTGCCCACTGGGCTTGTAATTGAATTGGATAATTGTTATTTTGTGCCTGCTATTAGTAGGAATATCATTCCTGTTTCTTGTTTGGACAAGAAAGGTTTTACTTTTATAATAAAGAACAAAAGTTATTCTATTTATTTGAATGATATTTTCTATGGTATTGCACATCTCAGTAATGGACTTTATGTCCTTGATCTCGAAACACCCATCTATAACGTAAATACAAAGAGGTTCAAGTCAAATGATATGAACCCGACTTATCTTTGGCATTGTTGTTTGGGCCACATAAATGAGAAACGCATCTCCAAACTCAATAAAGATGGATTCTTGAATTCGTTTGATTTCGAATCATATGAGACATGTGAATCTTGTTTATTGGGAAAGATGACTAAAGCCCCATTCACTGGACAAGGTGAAATGGTTACTGATCTTTTGGGCCTCATACATAGTAATGTATGTGGGCCACTAAACACACTGGCTATAGGCGGTTTTCAATATTTTATTACATTTACTGATGATTTTAGTAGATATGGATTTGTATATCTTATGAATCACAAATCAGAATACTTTGAAAAGTTCAAAGAGTTCAAGAATGAAGTACAAAACCAACTTGGCAAGAGTATTTAAATCCTTCGATCAGATCGAGGAGGTGAATACTTAAGCCAACAGTTTGATGATCATTTGAAAGAGTGTGGGATAATATCTCAACTCACTCCTCCTGGAACACCACAATGGAATGGTGTTTCTAAAAGGAGGAACCGGACCTTGTTAGACATGGTCCGATCCATGATGAGTCATGCAGACCTTCCAGGCTCCTTCTGGGGACATGCTCTGTTAACAGCAGCTTTCACACTTAACCGTGTTCCATCTAAGACGGTTCAACAGACATTATATGAGATGTGGACTAGGAGACGGCCCCGTATGTCTTTTATAAAGATTTGGGGTTGCGAAGCTTATGTGAAACATCAAGTTTCTGATAAACTTGGCCCTAAATTAAATAAATGCTTCTTTGTGGGGTATCCCAAGGAAACCAAGGGATACTATTTCTATAATCCTACAGAGGGCAAAGTGTTTGTCACATGGACTGCTGCATTCCTAAAAAAGGAGTTTATCTCCAAAGGAATCAGTGGGAGGAAAGTAGAACTTGAAGAAATTCAAAGTTCACAGAGTAGCAGCGAACTGATGGTGGGAATAGAGCAGCCTCCACAAGTCATTGTGGAACTACAATCTGTTCTAGTAGCACAAAACCCACGTAGGTCTAACAGGATACGTCATCAACCAGAGAGATATGGATTTCTCATGACTCAGCAAGGTGACGTATTACTCATGGATCAAGATGAGCCTGTGACTTACCAGGAAGCCATTATTAGCCTAGAATCTGAAAAATGGCTTAAGGCCATGAGATCTAAAATGGAATCCATGTATGCCAACTAGGTATGGACCTTGGTTGACCTACCTAAAGGGGTAAAACCTATTGGGTGCAAGTGGTTTTCAAGAAGAAAACTGACATGGATGGTAATGTGCATACCTTTAAGGCGCGATTGGTGGCTAAAAGTTTCAAGCAAATTCATGGTGTAGACTATGATGAGATTTTTTCCCCAATTGCGATGCTTAAATCCGTTCGGATCTTACTTGCTATTGCAGCATACCATGATTATGAAATCTGGCAAATGGATGTCAAAATGCTTTCCTTAATAGAAATCTGTGTACATGACACAACCTGAGGGTTTTGCCACTCCACAGGATGCTAGAAAGGTATGCAAGTTGCAACGATCTTTTTATGGATTAAAGTAAGCTTCCAACAACTGGAATCTTCATTTTGATGATACAATCAAATAGTTTGGTTTCATCAAGAATGAAGATGAATCTTGTGTCTACAAGAAGGTTAGTGGGAGCACAATTGTTTTTCTAGTGTTGTATGTAGATGACATACTACTAATTGAAAATGACATCCCTACCCTATAGTCTGTAAAGACTTGGTTAGGGAAGTGCTTTTCTATGAAGGACTTGGGCGAAGCCACCTATGTGTTAGGTATCAGGATCTATAGAGATAGATCACAAAGATTGCTTGGCCTAAGTCAGAGTACATACACAGACAAAGTGTTAAGATGGTTTAACATACATGAATCCAAAAAAAGACTCTTGCTTATGTCACATGGTATAAGCTTATCTAAGGCTCAATCCCCTTTCACCCAAGATGAGAGGGATCGCATGAGTAAGATTCCATATGCATCTGCAATTGGATCTATCATGTATGCTATCTTATGTACTCGACCAGACATCTTGTATGCTTTGAGCATGACGAGTAAGTACCAGTCTGATCCTGGTCAGAGTCACTGGAGTGCTGTCAAGAACATCCTTAAGTACTTAAGAAGGACTAAGGATTCGTTCTTTGTATATGGAGCCGAGGAGGAACTAGTTGCAACGGGTTACACTGATGCTAGCTTCCAAACTGATAAGGACGACTCCAAATCGCAATTGGGTTTTGTTTATTGCCTGAATGGTGGGGCTGTGAGCTGGAAGAGTTCAAAGCAGGAGACAGTCACCGATTCTACCACAGAGGCTGAGTATATTGCTGCCTCCAATGCAGCAAAGGAGGTTGTTTGGATTAGGAAGTTCATTATTGAGCTTGGTGTAGCTCCTAGCATTGTGGACCTAGTGGACCTCTATTGTGATAATAATGGAGCCATTGCACAAGCTAAGGAGCCCAGATCTCACCAGCGATCCAAACATATACTTAGGCGCTTCCATCTCATTCGAGAAATCATCAATAGAGGACACGTGAAGATATGCAGAGTACCAACAGATGATAACATTGTTGATCCACCGATGAAGCCTCTTGTATAGCAGAAGCATGAGGGTCACACTAGGTCTTTAGGTATTAGATATATGCCTGATTGGCTCTAGTGCAAGTGGGAGATTGTTGGTGTATGCCCTAGAGGCCAATACATTTTTTCTGTATTTATATACATTGTATTATGCTATTTTTTAATATATGACGTATTTCATTTATTGTGTTCCTTTTTTTGATAGACATAATAAAGTCCTTAGAATAGTAAGTTTGATACCATAGGACATCTGTAACACCCCTTAATTTAATAACCACAGCACAATCGTCATTACACCACAGTCACTAAATCCAAGCGTGTCACAGTCTCAAAAATAGTATTTACAAAAATTTTATTTCATTTATACATAGATAAAAAATATGAGCCCCGAATGAAACATATTTAGTACTCAACCATATAAAATACAACCACTGAAGGAAAAATGTATTCCATATATAATATATTCGTCCTTAACACAAAGCATTGGTAACACGAAACATAGTACCTACATTATTCAAATAAAAGATGAAGGGTACAAAAGCACAAAAGGGAAAAGTAGTAACCCTAGGATAGGTACTACTAGCAGACAAAGCCGCAACCCCAAATATATATATGACGCTCTGTGTCCCAGTCGACACGCCAGGCATCAATGCCCCCATGGAGTTGGACCCGTGCATAACTGAAGAAATCTCGTCTCGACGCCATATTGAAAATAGTGAATCAGCCCAATCCAATCAGTAAGGGTGTAGTCCCTCATCTTCTTCGTCACGATCTTTTAACAAATATATATATAACAGAAATACAAGGATATAGGAAAGAGGTGAGACATCCTACTTACATTACCCATTATGGCAGAAAAGAAATAGGACGGCGCAAAGCGCCCACATAGCAGAGCAATAGCATTTAAGCAACAGTAATCACATACGATAAGAGAAAACATCAACAGAATCTCAGATAATGAACAATTAAAACATTTCAGATAATCATGGCATCAATAACACAATAGTATAATCATCATATAAATGAATGCCAAATGATATGCCGACTCACAATGCATGTACACTTGGTACCAAGATTTTTCATTTCCATTTCAAAGATGAACATCCCAGAAGATCTGTCCCCCTCAATGATAGTCTACGTTGGACCACGAAGAGAATAGTGCTTGTCAAGCGCATGATGCGTTGCAACAGTTTATCATGGCCAAGGGTATAATAAGGTGATAACATCATCACGAAATGAACCACCGCGCCTCACCGTCCTCAATCAGATCCTTCCACTGGATCGCACTATAACAATTCTCGTTCATTTACCACAAAAAGAATAGTGATTTATTGGGCCCGTAATACGTGCAATCAGCTTTCACCGTGCCTTACGCCCTCCCATAGATCCATCACAGATCACACTACTCAATTCTCATTCATTCTCCGAGTAAAGAATAGTAATCTGTCGGGCCCGTAATGCGTGTAATCGGTATACACCGCACCTTACGCCCCCCGTAGGTCCATCCACTGGATCTTACTTATTCAATTCTCATCCATAGGCTCATACAACCTTTTAACAGTCATCGACTGAGCAATTTGTTCAACGCATACTGATTCAATGCATAATCATAGGCTCATCCGGCCTTTTAACAATCATCGACTGAGCAAATTGTTCAATGCGAATATGCATTACTCAAGCCATCATGGTACTGTCCCCAATGATATTAAACAATCGCCCATACAATTGTCTAATACCATTAGTATCAATGATATTACATAACCGCTCATGCAATTACATAATAACACTGATCCACCCGGTTTCAGCACATCGGCATAATAACCAATAATGTATAATGCTCAATGCATGTTGACTCCATGCACAACCATGTATGACCAACAATAATGATATATTTTCCATAACATGCCACAACTTGGCACATCAACAAAATATTAGTCCCAAACATGGACCTATAATAGTATAGTATTAATTTTCTCAAGAGTGATAGCACACTTTTATAGATTTATTTCGGGGTTTCACTTTAACTTAACAATTCTTATGAAACCTTCGCAAATTTTCACTTTGATTAACGTCTCATATGAAGTCATTATGAGGTTTCACTTTAATTAACATCCCTTATGAATTTATTTTTCTTGAGGGATTCTCTTAAAGTCCTTATTAAATCTTCATTCCTTTAGATTGATCAAGTTCCTTAATGAAATCAATTATGCTCACTTAAAATTATTCTAAGAGTATACAAATTCTCTTGTTCTTCCCTTATGTTCAAAATCACTTCAATCCATAGGATAAAGTCTTTTCCTTTATTCTTTCCATTTTATGAACTCCTAAGGAATCTAAAATTTCCCAATCATCTAAGTCTCCCTTTTAGCACTACATTTTGTGACATTTTTCCTAAAAAAGCCTTAAGCCTCATTATACTAAAAGTCTAACCCTTTTTTGTTCACCACAATGTTGATCACTTAAATCGCAATGTTGCACCAAGAATCACAACTTGGACCATTAATCCCCCCTAGAGGCCGTGGGCCTCCCTAGGGTAGAATTCTCAAACCTTTTCCATTACAATTATCAATTCCTTAACACCTAATCACCTAAGTTCCAATGTCTCCAAAATCACACTTGAATTCCTAAAAATTGGCCCTAAGGCCATGACTCCCAAAATGGTAGGAAACCCTACATTTTCCATATATTAATCCAAACAAGATATTTATACAATCCATAACCCAAGACATGCAAAAACAACCAATAACTCATACAAGTCCAAATAAATACACAATCATGAAAAACAACACAACAAAGAGAGCAATCCACACATGGATTCCTCATCAACAACACCAAAGCATTTCCTTACTACCAAGATAGGTTGAAGAGGATTATTTCCCTCTTACCTATGGAAGACAACACAAGAAAGCAAGCCTCTTGGTCCCTTGTAGAGATTTTCGTACTACACCTTCAAGGAAATCCTAAGGACATCAAAACTTACCAAAATCATCATCAAAGCTTTGAAAAGGAACCCTTGATCACCCAAGAGATCAAGGATCACGAAAATGAGGAGAAAAGGTGGAAAAGCTATGAACTTTACCTTAAAGTCTCCAACTTTGAAGCTTGATGGAGCAAAAACAAAAAAGGTGGATTTTGGTGGTGGTCACAAAAGAGAAAGTGTTCTAGGTGATGAGAAATGGTAGGAAATGAGGTTGTTTGAGCAAGAGAAGTGGATGCCCAAAAATGGGTCTTCTTGGTCGTGAAAGAGGAAGAAAATGGAGAGAAAAGGTGAGCTTTTTAGAGTGATTCCAACAAGAAAGGAAGATCTTCAATGGAAGTGTAGATTCAAGCAAGATTAAAGCTTGAAATCAAGCATCCATGGAGTGTGGAAGGGGGTGGGCTGCCATGGAGTTAGAGAGAAGGAGGAGAAAATGGTTAAGAGAAAAAGATGAAAATGGAAAGTAGAGAGAGAAAGTGATAGTAGAGTAAAATGAAATGAAATATGTAATTAGGTATATTTTGTGTAAGTGTATGGAATAAAAAGAGTGGCCACAAAGAGCCCACAAAATTATGTGGTGGAGAGGAAGAGAGAGGAAATGTGGCTTCTTGAAGAAGCCAATAGGAAAGTGCAAGGAAGCTTCCTCCAAGCTTCTCCAACAAGCCAAAAGGAAGGTGCTAGGAAGCTTCCTTCCTTTGAAAAGTCAAAGTGATATCATGGTGATGATGTCACCATGGTGAAACTATGACTAACACTGTATCGAATTTATTATCAGTGGATAGAAATCACAGTTAACAAAAATTGATATTTATTGTCCAACGGATAATAAAATTATTCTGTAATTTTTATTTATCAGATAAAAATCTTGAAAAACATGAAATCTTGTAAACAGTGTCTGGCCTCGAGTTTAGTAAGATCTCTCGTCGACGTTTTCACAGTTCAAGGTTCTTGGGAAAAATATCTCGTTTTCCCGACTCCGCTCAGTGCACACACAAAACCAGAAATAATATTAAAATATTTCATGTTCACAGAAAAATACAGAAAAATTCACAAAAACTACAAATATTATAAAATAACTATTTATCATAAAATTATTAATTTTCGGGGTGTTACAACATCAAGTAGATGACTTGATCGTGAGATCCTATTGGATAAAATGCTATTCTTAAATGTCCCTAGTCAAGTATTATTATTAATTAGGACAACAATTATGCATTGAGACTAGTATGTGTGTAGACTGATGACCACATCTCACAGGTCATGGATATGAGATATCAAGTCTTCAAATGGATACATATTAGAGTAATGATGTATTGGACAGACGGGTCATGAGAACGCTACGTGGATCATTACGTGAGTGTCATAAGTGATTCTCATCGTGATAATTGTGTATGTGGTCCTTTGACATGAAATCACTACGATTCCTACATGAGGAGTTATGTGTTTATAATGCCATCAAACATCATCTGTAACAAGATGATTATAAAGTTAGTTATTAGACATACCGCAATTCATGTGGAGGGATGTGAGTGACCTAGATGGGATTTGTCCCTCCTACATAACAGGAGTGATATCTTCGGGGGCCCTGATTGAGTGAGACTACGAAATGCATGGCTATGCTCAAATGAGTCAATATGAGATATTGATCTCATTTGTTATTACTATGTCTACTCGAGAATCAGGAAACTGAAGATTGAACTAAACAAGGGTGACACGTTCCATGCCTTATATTCATTCTAGATATCTAGACAAAGGGACTAAACTACACGGAAACATTGGTCACGGATAGGTTATGTCAAATCATTAACATTCTCATTACTTGGGTAGCAGTGATGTGTTGCTAGATACCGCTCACTGTTTGTAATATTAAAATGAGATTTTAATAATACTACTAATGTCATGAGAACCTGTAGGGTTGCACACTTAGAGCAGACTAAATTGGAGCAATAAGGATCCAAGTTGGACTCGGATTCAATTGTGGGCCTAACTCATGACAGATGAGTTTAGGGTTGCCTAACTTACCTTGCTACTGCTCACACTCACTTAAGGCTGCCACTATTATAAATAGTACTGCTAAGGGGGCTGCTAAGTACGCAACATCACAACCCTAGCCGCACCTATAAAAAGTGAGTGAGAGACAGTGAAAGGTATTCTTCTCTTCTCTTCGCAGCTAGCATTGCGAAACAGAGACGTGACTCCTTTTTGCAAGTTTGTTCGTGTGGATACCACAAAGACATCGTTGCTATTACGGTGTTGGTGATTCATCTCGCTTGTGTTTATCACGCTTCAAGAGGTCAACTTTTAAAACTCGGATTATGGCCTTTTTGCATGGATCCTGTGAGGGATTTTTTATTATGCTGTTGCGTGATGTATCCGCAATTCCTAACAATTAAGTGATAAGTGATCAATAATGTGGTGAGAGAAAAAGGGTTGGACTTTTATTATAATGAGGCTCACGACCTCTTATGGAAAAATGCCACAAAACGTAGTGGTAAAATGGAGACCTAGATGATTACAAAATTTTAGATTCCTTAGGAGTTCATAAAATGGAAAGAATAAAGGAAAAGACTTTATCCTATGGATTAGAATGGTTTTGAACATAAGGGAAGAATAAGAGAGTTTGTGAGACTTGTAAAACCTTAGAGTAGTTTTAAGTAAGCATAATTTGATTAGATTAAAAAACTTGGCTAATCTAAAGGAGTGAAGATTAAACAAGGACTTCAAGAGAATCCCTCTAGAAAATGAATTCATAAGAGATGTTAATTAAAGTGAAACCCTAAAATAAACCTCAAAAAGTGTGTTATCACTCTTGAGAACTTGATACTATGTTATTGTGGGTCCGTGTTTAGGACTAAAATTCTGTTGATGCTTAACTTGGCCAAATTATGGCATATTATGGAAAAGTATTATTGTGTAATATACATGAGCATGTTGATATCTAACTTGGCCAAATTGTGGCGTGTTATGGAAAGTATATCGATATTGTTGAATATACATGATTAAGCATAGAGTCAACATGCATTGAATAATTGCTCAGTCGATGACTATTAAAAGGTTGTATGAGCCTATGAATGAGAATTGAATAATGTGATCCAATGGAAGGATCTATGGGGGGCGTAAAGCGCGGTGTAAACCGATTGCATGCATTATGGGGCCGATAAATCACTATTCTTTTCGCGATGAATGAACGAGAATTGGATAGTGTGATCCTTGATGGATCTCAAGGTGCGTCAAGGTGCGGTGATCCTTCTAGTAATGATGTTATCACCTTATATACCCTTGGCCAGAAAACTGATTGCAACACACTAACGAGGAACCGACAAACACTATTCTTTTCATAGTCCCGTAGACTGTCATTGAGGGGGGCAGATCTTCTGGAATGTTCATCTTTGAAATTGATAAAGCTCCATGGAGTGGGAATTCTTGGTACCAAGTGAACATGCATTGTGAGTTGGCATTGTGAGTCGGCATTCTGAGTCAGCATAGTGAGTCAGCATATCATTTGGCACTCATTCATATCATATTATTTAGCACCCATTCATATAATGATTTGACTATTGTTTTAAATGATGTTATGATTATTTGAATAATTTTATTGTTTATTATCTGAGACTCTGTTGCTGTTTCTTTTATTGTATCTCACTGTTACTATTTAATATTGTTGCCTTGCTATGTGGGTGTTCTGCGCCATTATATTTCTTTACTACCATAATTGGTAATGTAAGTAGGATGTCTCACCTCTTTGTTGTATTACTTTGTCTTATGCTATGTTTGGATAAAGATTGTGGAAAGAGCGAGTTAAGTTTGCTTAGTTTAGTTTGGGATCGACTTTTGTCTCTTCATGATGGCATTGGGACAAGCTTACTTTAGTTGCATGCGAATACAGTTCCATGGAGGCTTGGAAGCTTGGCATTCCGACCGTGATGCGGAGCATTTTACGTACATTGGGGATGTGACCATAAATCCATTTATATTTCATAAATCATATTTAACCTTTTTCTATCACATAATTCTTTGTAAAAACCTTTAATCTAATTTCTCATCATTAAATCACTTAATCTATGATTAGAAAAATAATTTAAAATACTATACCCTTCTTGTGGTGTTGAGGCTGTGAGCCTCCATAGGTTCTTTGGAACCTTCATACAATTCATCATCATGTGAATTACATCCTACTTTATACAATAATTCATCATGCTTCCATAATCACATAAACAACCATATAATCAAAGCTATAAAACATACCAACCAAAAATCATCACAAACAAAGTAAGCTTAAAATCACATAAGTGAATAAATCCTTATGGATTTCTCACCACAAACAAGCCACTTCCTCGCCACTAACATATGGTTGATGAGGTTAATCTCCATCTTACCTCAAGGAAGACAAAACTAAGCTTGACAAAGAGAAACCATGGATCAAACATGACTTAGAAATTCAAGAATCAAACTTTGAAACAAGAAACAAAGCTTTTACCTTTAGGAGTAGAAAACTCAAGCTTGATCTCTAAGCACTAGATGGATGAACTAGGAGAAACTCTCAACATGAAAAGTGTTTAGAATGGTGTTTTGGTTTAGGAAATGAAATTGGATGAAATTTTGGAAGCTTGGATGTTGGTGTTTGGTGTGGAGGCCATGAGCTTCAAAGATGGAGAGAAATGAAGTTTTTGTTCAAGTTTAGATGAAAGAGAATGGAGAGATGGCTTCTTTGTCTCAAAATGAGATGAAGATGAAATGAATATCTTATTTCTCTAATGCATTACCGTGGGAGTGTGAAGGAAAAGGAGAGTGAAATATTTTGCTAACAATTATGATTAGCACATGGCTAATGTCACCAAGTGATCATGCTTTGATCATGTAGTTTTCTATTGGTTTAGACCTAATAGTCATGCAAGTGAATCACCTAATTCTAGATAGTGCATGAAGCTTCCTAGCAGTGGAGCTCAATGGAGAAGGCTAACCAAGTTTTGATTCAATTGGTTCCTAACTAAATTAAGCTAACTTAGTTAGATCACCTAGTTACATTACTAACCATTTAGTTACTTAAGTGTGAGTCATGAATTTCTAGAAGGTGCTAGAACCTCCCTAAAACCGTGAAGCCCTTATGAGTAGCAAACTAAGTTTGTTCCATTTAGTTACTACATAAGCTTTAAGCTAACCTAGTTTAAGTCATCTGGTCTCATCTGTAACATCCTGAAAATTTATAATTTCAGGACAAATGACCGTTTTACAATATTTAGGATTTTTAGGAAATTTTCTGGATTTTTCTGGGAACGCGGAATATTTTAATATTATTTCTCGTTCTGCGCGCACATTGGACAGAATTGGCAGAACGACTGTAACGCTTCCAAAGTTGGAAAATTTTATTACGAATAGTCATTTTCTAATATTCGTGATTTATGTGAATTCTTTCAGAATTTTTTGGAAACGACGAATATTTTAATATATTCTTCGTTTTGCGTGCACACTGAGTCGAACCGGGAAAATGAAATATTTTTCCCGAGAACCTTGAACTATGGAAACGTCGACGGGGGATCTTACTAAACCCGAGACCAGACACAGTTTACAAGGTTTCACGTCTTTCGAGAAATTTTAACAGATGAAATAATAAAGCACTGTGAAGAATTAATCTGTCAGGTAAATTAATACTAACTTTGGTTAATTTGTAATGATTGTCTATTTGAATAATAACATGTAATAAAAATCTTATTACACTGTTCAAAATTTACTCGATGTCAAACCCTTTAGCTTTATTTTCAAAACAAAAGTTAAATTAATTCAAAAACTCATTTGGGAAGCTTCCAAGAAATTTCCTATCATTTCACATTTTCTCTCTCTTCCTCTTCACTCTTTCTCTACTATGAGATGACTCTTGGGGGAGTCATATTTGCTTCTCACTTAATTGCCATTATACTCACATTTTCTAAAACACTTTTCTCTCTTCTCCTTCTCCTCCTTCTCTTCTCTTCCGTCTTCTCTTCTTCTCTTCTTCTCTTCACCACCGTACACCCTCACCATCCACCCTTTTATTTTCTTGCTTCACCATTCCACATCTAGCTTTCTTCCATCATTCCAAGACCATTTTTCTGGTGGCCATTCTTGGTTCTTCTTCTTCTTCTTCTTCTTCTTCTTCTTCTTCTTCTTCTTCTTCTTCTTCTTCTTCTTCTTCTTCTTCTTCTTCCATTTTTCACCATTGAAGCTAAAGCTTGGAGCTTTTGAGGTAAAGTCTTCAGCTTTCTTCTATCTTCTTCTTCTTTTTTGTTTTATTGGTCACCTATGTGGCCAAGGAGTCATTTTTCTATGGTTGGAGTAAACACATTGGGAATTTCTCACCCTAGGGTTTTTCTTGAAGGGGAAAACGAAAATCAAGAGCAAAAAGGGGAAAACATTCTTGTGATTGTCTTCATTTAGGTAAGAGGGAGATGCTCCTCTTCAACCAATCTTGGTAGTAAGGAAATGTCTTGTGTGTTGTTGTTGATGAGGGAAATCCATGTTGAATTCCTCTCTTTGTTATATTGTGTCATTTCTATGATGTTGTAGTTGTTTGATTTGTATGAATGTATGGATATATATTATGTGCTTTGATGATCATGAACTTATAACTTGTTGTTTTGTATTTAGAGGACATGAATCGCACTTTGGAATATGGAAAATAAATGAGAGACTTTGATAAAGGAAGGGCCAGGGCTCTGCAGAAACGAATTCTGCAGAACCCCTGTTAATGCACTAGCGCCCAGGCGCTGTGCATAGAGCGCCTAGGCGCTCTGTGCCCAGAAAGTTTTCCCTATGATGCGGCCTGGTGAGCGCTCAGGCGCTTCGTGGTCAGCGCCCAGGCGCTCGACCAGCGCTCAGGCGCTACAAATATGGCGCCTAGGCGCCCAGAACAGAACCAGCTAGGTAACTGTGAGATGAAGCTATGTAATGGAAGATGTGAATGTTAATGTGGGAATTTGAGATGGAGAGTTTTAAGGGTTATGTAACTCAATTTGAAGCTAGGGTTTTAGATTGAAACTATAAGGAATTGGAATAAACTTGGTGAACAAAAACTTAAGTAAAGGATATCAAGAAATCAATGCATGAAATGGGAGAAATTGATGTTAGTAGTGGACTTTGGGAAGCCACGATCTTGATCATGGATTTTAGGAAGTTGGATTGATTTAGTGTAAAATGAGAGTTAAGTGATTTTGAACATAGAGGAAGAACAAGAGAGTTGCGAGACTTGTAAGACCCGCGAGTAAATTTTAAGTAAAGGATATCAAGAAATCAATGCATAGAATGGGAGAAATTGATGTTAGCAGTGGACTTGGGAAGTCACGATTTTGATCATGAATTTTAGGAATTGGATTAATCCCATGTAGACTAAAAACTAAGTGATTGGTATCAAGAGACTTGAGCATAACGCAAGATGGAAACTTACTTAGTGATGATCGATTCTTGTAAGAATGGCAAATCTTGAATAATAATGCATAATGAACCTTAAAAAAAACCTATTACCCTATCTGATTTCAATATTATGATATTGTGGGTTCACGTGAGTGACCAATGTTGTATTGATGCTTATTTGAGCCAATTGTGGCATATTATGGAATGGTATGTGATGTTGACCATACATGTTCATGCATAGAGTCTTATGCATTGTGAATATCCTGTGGACTGTTGTAAGGCCGAGTTGCCTAGGAGATTGAACACACCCTGGGTGCGGGTGCGAATAGACAAGTGTGGGTCGTGTTATGACCTCGGGGGCGTCGGGGTGCGGGTCCCTCACATGGACAGTTTAGAGCTCCTCTGTACCGTGGGGCAAACCGATGCAAACACACCGACGATCCGGACTTGACACTGTCCTATGTCGTGATCGAGCGTGGGTGTCTGTACAATGCCTGATGTGCACGTAGAAAACTGTTGAGTTTTGGCACCTGGCCGCAGCAGCCGAGTTGCAGACACGTCTCCTGATCTTTCTCTCCGCTTGATTGAGTCTAGCTCCATGGAGTAGCAATTGGGAAAGCATGCATTGTGCATCGTTCATTACTGGTCTTATAAACTGTTGAGCATGAATACCTGTAAATGATTATCCGATTGTTATTGATTTCGGAAATACTATTGTGATCTGCCTGTTATTGCTTACTGTTGTTCTACCCTTACCATAAACATCACTGTTATTATTGACTTTGATTATTGCTTAGAATTGAATTGCTTTTATTATGAATTTCGTTGTTGCTATTGACGTATATATGAACTGTATTGCTCGGTGGGCGCTTTGCGCCGTGCTATTTTCTTGCTGCCAATAGTGGTAATGAATGACGGGTGTCTCACCTCTTTCCTATATTTCTGTATTGCTGTTTTATATTCATATTTGATAAAAGATCGTGAAGAAGATGATGAGGAATCACACCTTGCCGATGGGGTTGGGAACCTGGATGATATTTCTTCGATTCTCGTAGTAATACAGCTACGTGGAGGTATTGATGCCGGTTGTATCAACTGGGGCGCTGAGTGTCATGCGCATATGGGGTTGCAGACTCGTCTGCATGTAGTGCCCATCCCTGGGTTACTACTTCTCCCCTTTGGTGTTTTTATTTCCGCTGTATTTTATTTGACTCTGTAATTATTATATTCTATGTCATTAGTGATTAATGTAAGTTGGCTATGAAATATATATATATAAGGAATGTGATGTCATTTCATTGGTTGTATTAAGGGTTGAATACATTTATATTTCATTCATGGCTCGTATTTTCTACTTATGCATATTGTCAAAAATATATTCTAATTACTTTACAAAACAAGTCATCAAAACTTTCTCTAAAGGTTATTGTCTAATGGACAATAGTTACAGAAATTATTACCCAATGGACAGAACATACTGCTCACAAATAAGTAAGTATTTGTTTGCTGGATAATAAAATATAGAATATTTTTATTTCACAGATAAATTCAAAAAATTAAAAGATCGAGACACGTATCTCTCGGATTCGGGTCTAGCAAGTTCCCCCGGCTCCGAATAAATCAGTAAAGATTTTTCTCGGCCCAAAAATTATTATTTTCCTGACTCAAAGTAAATCACACACAACGATAAAAAACAGTAAGAGAGTAGTCAAAATAAATTTACAGCACACATAAATCACAAAATAGCACAATTCAGTCATTAATGTAAAATAACAAATTTTGGGAAGTTACAACTCTCCCCCACTAAAAGAATTTCATCCCCGAAATTTGTCATACCTTAGAACAATTGAGGATATTATTCCCTCATCTTATCTTCCAACTCTCACGTAGCATCTCTTGTTGTTTCACTCCAAATCACTTTTACTAACTGAATGTCCTTCCCTCTGAGTTGCTTCATCCTCTTGTCTTCAATCTAAACAGGAAGTGTCTCATATGTCAAATTTTCTTTCAATTGTACTATATCGGGCTGAATGACATGAGTTGGATTGGGAATATACTTTCTTAACTGGGATACATGGAAAACATTATGAAGGTTGGATAGAAAAGGTGGTAAAGCTATTTGGTATGCGACTTGACCTATTTGACGAATAATTTGATAAGGTCCAATGAATTTAGGAGTAAGTTTTCTAGATTTTATAACCTTTTGACACCAGTTGTGGGTGTGACTTGCAAAAACACATGCTCACCTTCCTTAAATTCAAGAGGTCTTCTTCTTTTATCAACATAGCTTTTCTGTCTACTCTAAGTTGCCCTCATTTTCTCTTGAATCATTTTCACCTTTTCAGTCGTGTGTTGTACCATTTCAGGTCCAATGGTCATACTCTCACCATCTTGATACCAACACAAAGGTGTTCGACATCATCGTTTGTATAGCGCTTCATAAGGTGCCATCCCTATACTTGAATGAAAACTGTTGTTGTAGGTGAATTCTACCAAAGGGAAGAATTCATCCCAATTCCTTTTTTGTTCTAACACACAAGCTCTTAGTAGATCCTCCAATGACTGCATAGTCCTCTCCGTTTGACCATCAGTCTGTAGATGGTAGACAGAACTCAAACGAAGTTTAGTCCCCATTGCTCCATGTAAGCTTTTCCAAAACCTTGAAGTAAACCTTGGATCTCTATAAAAAAATGATACTAGTGGGCACACTGTGAAGTCTAACGATTTCACTAATGTACACCTGGGTCAACTTTTCCATTGAATACCTGATATTGATTAGCAAGAAATGAGCAAACTTCGTAAGCCTATTAACAATGACCCATATAGAATCATATCCTTTCCTAGTCTTTGGCAATCTTGTAACAAAATCCATTGCAATACTATCCCATTTCTATTCTGGAATAGTTAGGGGTTGCAACATACCTGTTGGACTTTGATGTTCAACCTTCTCCTTTTGATACACAAGACACGATGACACATGTTCAGCAATATCTTTCTTCATCCCAGGCCACCAAAATAATCACTTCATATCTTCATATATCTTGGTCATTCCGAGATGTATACTCAACCTGCTGTTGTGAGCTTCATCGAGAACCGCCTTCCTAAGATCAGGATCACTGGCTATACAAATCCTACCTTTAAACCTTAAGACCCCGCCAGATCCTTCCTCAACCGTTGCCACATGACCATGCTTCAAGAATTCTCTCTCTTTTTGCAAAAATTCATCATCTTCTTGTTTTTCTCATATTTTTTCCAACAAATCATTCAGAATAGTGACCTTATTCAAACAAATCCTTCCTGGCGCTAACTCTACCGATAGCCACATATCTCTAAAATGTTCTATTAGTTGTTCCTCTTTAATCATCATAGCAAAAACACTGAGCATTTTCCTACTCAAAGCAACTACCACGACATTCGTCTTTCCAAGATGATATTGAAGCTGAAAGTTATAATCCTTCCAGAATTCTAACCATCTTCTCTACCTCATGTTCAACTCCTTCAGATCAAACAAATACTTTAAACTTTTATGATCACTGAAGACGTTGAACGTAGCTCCATATAGAAAATGTCTCCAAATTTTCAATGCAAAAACAACTGCAGCTAATTCTAAATTTCGCGTTGGGTAGTTCCTTTCATGTACCTTCAGTTGTCTTGAAGCATATGCTACCATGTTTCTATTTTGTATCAAAACACATCCTAACCCTTGATAAGAAGTATCACAAAATACTTCAAAAGACTCATTCGGATCTAGTAGAATTAACACTGGTGCAGTAGTCAACCTTTTCCTTAGCTCCTGGAAACTCTCCTCGCACTCATCTGTCCAAAGAAAAAGCTTGATTCTTCATTGTGAGTTGTGTAAGAGGTCCGGCTATCTTGGAAAAACCTTCAATAAATCTTCGATAATATCTGACTAATCCAACAAAACTTTGGATCTCAGTCACTGTCGTTGGCCTTTCCCACTGAAGAACCATCTCCACCTTTACTGAATCAACTGCAATTCCATCTTTAGAAATCACATGACCCAGAAACTGAACCTTGTCCAACCAAAATTCACATTTTGACAACTTTGCGTACAACTTCTTCTCCTTTAAAATCTGGAGAACTATACTGAGGTGTTAAGCTTGCTCTTCTGAGCTTTGAGAATATATCAGAATGTCACCAATCAAAATAATGACAAGTCTGTCTAGATATGGATGAAACATCCTATTCATGTAATCCATGAATATTGCAGGAGCATTCGTCACTCCAAACGGAATTACAAGATACTCATAATGACTTTAACGCGTTCGAAAAGCTGTCTTTGGTATATCTTCTACCTTGACACGAATTTGATGATAACCTAATCGCAGATCTATCTTTGAGAAAACAATTGCTCTTTTCAACTGGTCCATCAAATCATCAATCCTTAGAAGTGGGTATTTGTTCTTGATTGTAACCTTGTTCGACTGGCGGTAGTCCACACACAAACGTGAAGATCCATCCTTCTTTTTGACTAGCAGCACTAGAGCTCCCCATGGTGAAACACTAGGTCTCACAAACTATTTTTCCAGTAGTTCCTCCAATTGCTTCTTTAACTCTGCTAATTCTGACGACGACATCCGGTATAGTGCAATTGAAATAGGACTCGCTCCTAGTACAAGATCGATAGAAAACTCTATCTCTCTTTCCGGTGGTAATCTATGTACTTCTTTAAGAAAACCTTAGGAAACTCATTTACCACAAAAATAACATTCACATCTTTTTCATTCTTGACTTCTAAAGAAGATAGTAGCATGTATTCTTAGGCTCCATCCCTCAATAAAGATTCGACTTGAATGGCAGTCAAAAATCCAAAAACCTCATCCTTAGGATACTAAGGTCTTTTTAGAACAGTCTAACAGGATATGGTTAGAAGATAACCAATCCATTCCTAAGATTATATCTATATCGGTAAGAGGTAAATAAATTAAATCAACAGAAAAGACTCTATTATTGATAGTAACAGGGCAATTTAGACATACTTTAGAAGTACTAACAGGCTTGGCAGTAGGTGCAGAAATAATCAATTGAAAGTTCAAAGAAGACACAGGCAATTCTAAACAATCCACACAGTCATATGCAATAAACGAATGAGTTGCACCCAAATCATATAGTACAATTAAAAGATTACCTGACATGACACCTTTTCCCTTGATAAGATCATCAGACTGAGAGGCCTCAGCTCCACTCATCGTATATACTCGTCCTCTAGCTTGGGGCTTGGCAGCACAAACATTGCTCACCGAAGGCTCCACATTTGCTTGACTACAATCCCTCGAGAAGTGACCAGGTTTTCTGCATCTAAAGCAAATGATCCCCCTGATCATACAATCCATTGTCATATGGCCCTTTCCATACTTCATACACTTTGTTGGCAGTGCCACAGTCTGGCCGAAATGATTGCCACTAGGACCTCCTCCACGTGGCTGTTGTTGCTGTTGCTGACTTCCCGAAGGCCTTGAATATGGTTTCCGCTGAAACCGGTTGTTGTTGTTGCTTCCTCCCTTTTGGAACCTAGATGGTCCAAAGTTACGACTCCATGAATCTCGCGATAGCTCCAATTCTTCGAGTCTGCAACACATATCCATCAATGTCGAGAATTGGTTAATTCGCATTGGTAGTACTCCCTTCTTCAATTCAACCTCAAACCTTCCTTAAACTTGCGGCATTTCCAAACCTCGTCAGGCTGGATCTAGAGATACTGTGAGAACTTAGATAAGCTCTCAAACTTCGCAGCATAGTCGTTCACTGTCATTCCACCTTGTCTTAATCCAAGGAATTTCATCTCCTTGGCGTGCCTTGCGCTATCCAAAAAATGTAACACCCCAAATTTCCTAACTATTTGGCAGTAATTTTGACAGTTAACAGAATTTTACTGCTTAGTGAATTTTGTATACTATAAAATTATTTTGAGTATTCCATGAATACATTTGATCGTTTTGTGTGATTTACTCCGTGTCAAGAAAATAATAATTTTCGAGCCGGGAAAAATTTTACATAATTAATTATTACTATTAAGTCTTAATTATTTTACGTAATCTGATTTGATTTTCGTAAGTTTTATAATTTTTATGATTTTGTGGATGATTATGAAATTTTTATGTTTCTCTGATTATTTTAGTATTATCCGTGGGCCGTCTATGGGCCCAATGGGCTATATGTGGGCCTATCTGGGTCCCAAAAAGTGAAAATTTTTCTGTAGCCAGAAAATTTTATACTGTTGAGACAGAGACGGGGGATCTTACTAAACCTGAATCTGAAAATAGTTTTTAAAATTTTCTTTTACTATGTTTTGTACTGTATTTAATTATCGAGCAATAAAAATACTGTAAAAATATTGTTTGAAGGGTAATAACAGATAAAAATAAAAATTATACTGCTTAGTCAACATTAGTGGTTATGACAGCTTTATGACGGACCAATAGGAAGCAAGCTTAATGTTGAAGCCTTTGGATATCCACCATCGATTTAATCAACGGTGGAGATTTAGTCTTATAAAATGGCTAGGACCATTTATAACCATTGGATGGAAAGTATGAAGAGGTGATCTTGACCCTTCATTTTGGAGATACATATAATGGCTAGGATTTCAAGGAGAAAGATCCAATGGCCTAGATTAAGTCTTCTAATCTAAAGGCTATACCTAGAATCTACATTAATCCTAACCATTGATCTAATCAATGGCTAAGAATGCTTAAAATGGTGGCTAGTGAAATTGGTCACTCTTTGAGAGTGCATGAAGGGGGGACGGTTTTGAAGAAGCCATTAGCTATAGGAAGCTTATCATTCATGTAATCATTCATTCTTGGCTCCATAAATATCAAGAACCAACAAACAAAAATTTTCTTTCCATTTCTCTTCAAGCTAGGTTCGGCCAAGACCACTAAATCCACCTTCCATCACTCAAAAATTTCAAACAACCTTACTTCTTGAATCTATACCTCAATCTAAGACACTTTGTAGTTTGGAACAAGTTCTAAATCCATCATCTTCAAGGACTTTCTTCAAGAGCAAAGTTCTAGGGTTTTTAAGGTGAAGTGTAAGGAAACTTCACTACTTATCTTATTTTCATGTTCTAAGCCATGTTTGATCCATGGTTCTCCTTTTTCAAGCTTAATATACTAATAAACATGTGTTTTGTTTTGTATTTGAGAAACTTTTAGTGGTGAAGGACTTGGAAAAATAAGCAAAGCAATGAGTTTTGAGGTTCTTCAAGAGGTAAGAGGGAGATCTATCTCACCAACCAAGTATGGTGGTGAAAGATGGTTTTGTATTTGATGGATGGTGAATCCATATGAGGTATCTATGGTCATGTAATTATTTGCGGGTGTTTATGTGTTTTGATTATTTGCTTATGCTTGATGTGCTTTGCATGATTTATTTATGCTTGCATGTTTAGTATGATTTTTATTGCTTTTATGGTATGCTTGAAATATAACATGTTGATTATATGTGATGTATGCAATAAAAATTGTTGGAAAGGAAAACAACTTTTGGTTCCAAAGACCAAGAGCAATTTCGACCTCATACCTCAAAATAGGTGTTTACAAATTAATATTTTCATGAATGGTAAAATTAGAGGATTTGAAGAGCAAGGAAAATGAACAAATGAATTGGTTTTAAAGACCATCAGTTTCACGGTTTTTGAAGGAAATTTTAATGGTTTTGTTTGTGTAAAAACAAGAATGGTACTTAATTGATTTAGAAGGAAAAATATTTGATGGTTTCAATGGCCAAGTACCACGATTTTGAAGGCTTTTAAATGCCTTGATTTTATGAAATAAAGTGATTTCAAAGTGGAAAAATAATTGAAGAAGCACAAGGATTAAAGAAATAGAAACAAAGTGTTTTGACACTTGAAAAATGGAATTTTCGTATATGAATAGAAAAGATAGGTTGAAAGTGTTTTAACCTCAATTTAAAAGAGAACTGAGTTTTAGAATTGATTCATGAATTATGGAAAATACGTTGGTAACTTGAAAATTTCTAACGTATAACTCATCCTTTGGGTTTTGGAGTGCGTTAGTAAATTTCAAGTTAGAATCATTGATTTAATTCAATGGAATGGTGAAATTGTGAAATATATTGCGAAAAGGATTTCTTGAGTAAGAAATTGTGGAAAATAATGTAAGAAGTCATATTATTTTGATAAAAGTTGAATTGAGATTTTGAAGGTTGAGAAATATTTTACAACATTGAAAAATGGAGAAAAATGATTTACGTAACTTAAAAACATGATTTTTAAGCTATGCGATTTGAAAAACATTTCAAATATTTCTACGCGATTTAGAAAGTGTTTAAATATTTTTATGTGATTGAAATATTGTTGAAAAATCACTACGTGATTGAAAAATGATGGAATATTTTTACGTGATTGAGAAAACGATGGAAAATTACTACGCTATTTGAAAACGCAATAGAAATGTTGTGAAATTGTGAAAACGTAACAGAAATGTTGCATGATTATGAAAAATGCGACAAAAGTGTTTCGCGACTATGAAAACGCGATAATGTGATTTCGTGATTGAATATACAGTATGATTACTGTTAAACCAGTGTATGGACACTGTATGAGAAAATGATGAATTTTACCTGTAATTGGCATTGGTGCATTTTACATACATGAACCAGTGTATGGACACTGTATGAGGAAATTATGATATTTACCTGTGATTGGCATTGGTGCATTTTACATGCATTGGAAAGGTCCGATGGACTGGATAAGGCTAATTGCCTAGGAGAGACGTACACCTCTTGAGTGGGTGCGATATGCGTAGTGTAAGTCATTTGTTGACCTTGAGGGCATCGGGGTGCGGGTTGCCTACAATGAGCAGTTAGTAGCTCATCTGTACCGTGGGTTAGACCGATGCAACACACCGATGATCCTGACCGAGACACTATTCTTAATCAAGATCTAGTAAAGATTGTCGTGTATATGCTAAATGTGCAAACACATATGAGAATTGTGGCACGTGGTCTGAGGCATGTTGGTACAGACAGATCTTTCAGATTAATTTCTCCAAACTGAGTATTAGCTCCATGGAGTAAGAAATTGAGTCTATGTGCACATGCATAATTATTGAGTATTGGTTATGATAATTGAACTATTGAATACTTTGATAATATTGAGGGCATTATCATGAATATTGAATATTTATCTCTGTGTGATATATTAATTGAGGAATATTGGATGATGATGATGATAAATAATGTTGATGACATTATTGTAATTATCGTGTGATTTGAATAATGTTAATGGCATGATGGTAATTATTATTTATTATATTTGTTGTGATAAATAATAATTGAGGGTATGATTGTAATTATTGTATCTGTTGTGATAAATAATGTTAAGGGTATTATTATAATTATGGTATGATATATCTGTATGGTATACTATTTGTATTATCTCTGTGCTACTATGTTGGTATTGGCATAGGTTATCTCACCTCTTTGTATGCCTATTTTGTACTGTAATTATATTTGTAAAGACACTGAGTAAGGAATTGAACAAGAGGGTGAAGAAGAACAGGTTCCTGTGGAGGAAGCGGAGTTTTGACAAGATGACATCAAGATCTAGTTTCTTCGGTTATGTGAGATTATAGTCCCATGGTGGAGCTGGAGCGTGGAGGACTAGTCCCAATAAGAGGGGACTAATTTATCAGGAAAATCTGACGGTCATCATGAGTAGAGAGTTTTATAGAGATCCGTTCTTTTCCATAACTATATATGTACATGTCGAATTTCCGCTGTCAATCAGGCAGTATTGGGATACTAGGTATTATGTTCTAATAGAGATTAGTATCGTGTTGTCTGCTAGGATACCTGTCCGTAGGACTTCGCGTCAAGTCGGATTCCTACCAGCTGAGGAGTCTAAGGAGGACCCATCTGAGGGTTCTGCTGTTTAGTAATTACTTGGGCAGTATGTTAGTTTTAAATAATGTTCAAATACTTTGAGGACTATGTCTGTATATAAATAATCTTGATAGTACATTTGTAATGTATATATGATTTAAATTATTTGTGATAATGTTGTAATATTTTTATTTTTTGCTAAGTTTATTTTATCGACATTAAGAAATTTTACAACTCGTATTTTTATAACATCACAATTTATGAACTTGGGGTAATTCGATAATAATAACATTTAAATGTGGCACCCTACAGTGGGTGTTACAAAAAATACTTTTCCAAAAATACATCACAAAATACCTCCCATGTGATTTCCCGTCCTTCTGCTTGTAGTACTCTTTGAGTTGCCTTCCACCAATTTTCACTGTCACCCATTAACATAAAAGTGGCATAAGTCACCTTACGGTCATCTGCACATCCCATTTCTTTCAAAATCTTCTCTAGCTCTTGTATCCACAAACTTACCTTTTTCGAGTCAAACTTGCCCCTAAACTGTGGTGGGTTATTACGACGAAATTCAAACAAATTCTAGACATCAGCATTTGCTTCTTGTTGTTGTGCAGCTCGTTGGTTTTGTTGCACAATCACGTCTGTCATGCGCTGCATTGCTGCTGCAGTTGCTGTCATTAGGTCCTTATTGCATCCCACGTTCACACGTGCACCTCTGTTACGAGACATAGCTTTCTTCACCAGCAACCAAAAACACAATAAGAGTCAAATGTAACCTTTCAGAAACCAAACACAGAGAATCACACTACTTAAGCAAAACATACCTAACCACAAAAACCTAAAAAACTCTAACTGGGGCTCTAATACGAACTAATGTAACACCCGCAGTAGGGTATCACATTTAAAACTAATCCTAATATAACTTACACAAGTTGTAAAAGAATTAATCTTGTAAAATACTAATTTTAAAATTTCGTTTACGGAGTAACTAAAAATAAATAAAAACCATAAATATAAAACGTAACTGAAAATAAACTCGTCATAATTTACATACATCTGAAAACATTGTTTACAAATAATTTACATAAATACACATTTACTCCCAAAAGATAATATATAGAATACACATGACAAAAACATAAAATGCTAAATCATAGCCTCTCAAACTAGACTAAGGATTCGGGCCCTCAGCAGGATCCTCCTCCTCCTCCTCTGTATCATCACTAAAGAACCTTGGCGACTACAACAAACGTTGGGCTGGCGTCCTAGCTGACGACACCATAGAATCCTCTTGCGGAGTATAGAAACTACCACCCCAAAGCTCACGTCTTGGCATAGTGAACTCAAGACACATAGATGCATATTGCGTCAGAACAGCAGTCCCATCCCTAGTACCACTAAGGTTTAGAGTTAAGTCCCCGATGTAAACAAAACGTTCATTATTGAAATCAAATCTCCAAGCATCAGTTCCACCATGAAACTGAACTCGAACAAAACCCAGAACTTGACGTCTTGTAACACCCTAATAAGGATGTCACATTTTCAATATAATAATAATAAAACATTACCCAAGTTATAAAGCGTTTAATACATACAAAATATGAGTTATAAATTTTTTCTTTTTATACCTGATATCATTAAATAAAATAAAACGAATCACAAAACAAAGCAAACTATTATTACACACCATAATATACATATGATTTTTGTCTTAAGTATGCAAATAATTTACAACTACAAATATTTAATAAAGCAATAAAAAGTCAGCATAACACTAAAACATAAACATGCCCAAGTACACATCGAAGATTTCTAACCCTCCAAAGGATCCTCCTCAGATGGATAGTCGGACGGCAGAAATCCTGGATGTCTTGCAGCTCTACGGACAGGAGTCCGTGCTGTTGATACACTACTAATCTCACTGGGTGCATGAAAACGTCCTCCCCAGTAATGCCTAAGAGTTAAAAGCATCTCAAGATGTAAATACACAGTAGCAGTAAACATCGGTGCTCCATCAAACTCTCTACGCAAGGGCACAGTCAGACGCGCCACATAGACTACCGATCCTCTATCTTCACGTAGTCACCAAACCTCTGAGCCTCCGTGAAACTTAAGTCTTATAAAACCCAAAAACTCAGGCAGAGCCATAACCACAAGATCAATCCAAATGATAGAGGTGATCTAATGGCTCGCCTTCCTCAAACTGGTCGCTCAGTTGTTGCTCCTTAGGGTACTGAATATCCAAAGGTTGCTCCTCCTCTTCCTCAAACTCTTTACAAAACATAAATAATAATACAGAAAAATACACACAAAGAGGTGAGACAATCTACATCATTACCAGCATGGCAGTACAAAAAATGACAATACATACAGATATCACAGTTGATTCAAAAATCCATATCATCATATCATGCACAATATCTCACATTAACACATCAAACATAATATCTCAAATTAAATATAAATAATCACATTATGATGCAGACCACGAATGCAAATGTACACCAACTCATTCCTACTCCATGGAGTTAAACACAGACATTAGAGAGAATAATCCGAAAGACCTGTCTGTACCTCAGGCTACCCAACCAACTATTACACAGTCCAACGTCATGTAAATAGCACACAGTCAAAATCGTCGTGTAGTTAGTACACGATCCAAATGTCATGCACAACAGACATTGTACTAGACAGTCTCCACAAGATCTTGATTAAAAATAGTACTTGTCGAGATCGTTAGTGTGTTGCCCGTTACCACCGCCCAAAGGAGCTACCAACTGTCCACATATGGAATCCTCCGCACACTAACGCCTCCAAGTTCACTCAATGAACCGCACTACGCCTATCACACCCACAACACGGTGTAATTCATCTTGTCAGCCAATCGCCAATTTTAACCAAATTGACACATCTCTCAATGTATGTAAATGAACCATAATTACACAAATGCTCTTATTATCACGATAAACTGTAATTACACAAATGCCCTCAGTTTGGCATAAACCAAATATATTATGTCTCCACTTGACAGTGCTATTTCTCAACATGTTCGGGTTTACCGCTTTGGCCCGACAGTAAAACTCATTGTTCCTTTTAGTTGCGTAAAGATTTTATCGCGTTTTCATAATCACATCATCTTTTTCAAACGTTTTCAAATCATGTAAATATATTTTGATGTTTTTAAATATCGCGCAATGTTTTTAAATCATTTTTTTCAATCGCGTAAGATTTTTAAATCGTTTTCTCAATCGCGTAGCTTAAAATTCTTCATTTTAAATACGCGTAAGCTATTTCTAGTATTTTTTAACTACGTAAAATATTTTCTTTGCATTCTAATTATACTTTGAAACTTTCTCCATTATTTGTTCATTCTTAATTAATTTTGACAGTATTTTGTCAAGAAAGTTCATTAAATGATATTTTCTACGTTTTCTTTTAAAATTACCTGGCTTTAGTCATAACCATTATTTACACTTTGAAACTCACTAACATGCTTCAAAATCCAAAGGTGAGCTCTACGTTAACATTTTTCAAGTGTTCAATTTATTGCTTATTTATAATTAATTCCTCTAATTTAGGTTTCTAAAACTAAATTCATTTATTTCGTTCTCCAAAAATTCATTGAAATTGAATTCTCTTTAAGTTAACTACTTAGTCCACATTAGAAAATAATTTTGGAATCAAATATACATTGAATGGCATTTTGGCCGAATTCAACATATTCTTTACAAATGATCTTTAAATAATTTTCCATCTTCTAAATCATTTTCAAATTCATTAATTTACTTAAATCAATTAAGTCATTCTTTTAGAAAATGGTTGAGAACATTTTGGTTCTCTTTTTCTTGGTGAAGTTGTGAGCTTCTTTGTGTTCTTTGGAACACTCATGCAAATCCTCACATGTTATTCACATCCTACAATATTTATCATACATCTATAAACACATACCAAATATTTTAAAGATATAAACATGCTTGCACCCATAATAAATCACAAACAAGAAAAGACATTAAACAACCAAGTGAATGAATCCTTTTGGATTCTTCACCACAAATACATCCATTTTCTCACCACCACACAAGGTTGATGAGATTAAATCTTCCTCTTACCTTAAGGGAAGACAAACTCCTCCTAGACTCCTCCTAGTGATTTCGTGTAACCTCCCAAGAATCCCTAACAAGCTCAAACAAATTTTAAAGAGTCATAACTATAGGTAAAAAATATAAACCATGGATCAATCATGGCTTAGAGCCTAAGAAATCAAGTTAGAAATAAGAAACAAGGATTTTCACCTTGTAGGAAAAATCTTTCAAGATGGTTTTCCAAGGTCAAGATGAATTTCTTTGAAGAAACTTTCAACTAGAGAAGTTCTTAGAATGATGTTTGGATTTGAGAAGTAGTGTTCGGTGAAAATTTAGAAGAGTGGAGGTATGAGAAATGGGTGGAGGCCATGAGCTTCTCAAAGAAGAAAGGAGAGAATTTTCTTGGTTATTTTGCTTTGGAGAAGGTTGAAGATGAAATGAACTTAGCAAAAATGCTATCTCACCCTTCCTAAAGCACTTGGATGTGGAGCTCCCTCAAAGGAGGTGGCCACTTTAGTTGACTCCTATGAACTCCTAATGGCCTTAGATGTGATCGATGGATGATATTCAAGGCTTTGTCTCCAAGCTTGCTTCTTATTGGTGTAGATAACCAAGTCATCAAGTGACTACGCCCTTCTTGAAGATGCCATAACCGAATGGCCTTAGGAGAAACAAACTAGGTTTAGTTCATTTGGTTTCCTAGTTTAGTCTAAGTTAATTTAGTTAAGTTTCTTAGTTACTTAGTTAGCCATTTAGTTAGCTAGGATGACTAACCCTCTTCTTGATTCTTCTAGAACCTTCTCTAACTAAAACTTAAATGACTAGCTAACTAGGTTTGTTCCATTTAGTTACTACATAAGCTTCCTAACTTAACTTAGTTAGATTTAGGCTAACTTAGTTAGATTTTCTAGTTATAACCTAACAAGTCCAACCACTTTTGTGGACCGAAATCCTATTGGTCTAGAAATTTTCAAGCCACTATTGTTGACTAGCTCTCATTGGCTTAGAAATAAATCAAGCCAGAAACGTTGACTGATTCTCCAAACGTGGGTCCCATAGACTTTTCTCGGGTCTATGGTCCATTTGGAGCAGAATTCTACTATTTTTAAGACAAGTAGGTATTGTCTAATAAAATAATATTATAATAATATAAAATATTTTTATTGCACAGTTAAATCCTAAAAATTAAAAGATTAATGCACGCATAACTCAGAATTAGGTTTAGTAAGATCCCCCAGCTCTGAATAATTAAATTAATATTTTCCCGGCCCGAAAATTATAATTTTCTTGACTCGGAGTAAATCACACACAACAGTCAAATATAGTCAAATTCATTTTATAACTCACAGAAAACATAAAACAGTACATTTAGGACAATATCGTAATTTAACTAAAAGGTAGGGCGTTACACGTCTTGCCGCCATACAAACAAATACAACAAAATATATCACTGGTGGTAAACAGAATTACCAGCTTCCTCGTCTCCTCGGTCTTCATTAAACATATACAATAAAATAAATATAATACAACAAAGAGGTGAGATCCCCTACATCAATACCAATGAGGCAGTATAGAAAATGACAGTAAATAATAAGATACAATATTTTCATAAACAGTCATATTATCACATCACAGATAAGATATCAGATAAGCATAATTATCATATCAATATGCTAACTCATTATGCACGTGCACAAAGACCAAATCCTACTCCATGGAGTTAATCACAATTTTGGAGAGAAAGATAGGGAGTACATATCTGTATATCGTTAGCCTCAAATCATGTGACAATATATCATATCATGGTGCGCAACATGGCTAATACAAGACACTCTTAACCAATCACGAAAAAAGTAGCAACTCCGTCAAGACAGTCGGTGTGTTTGCATAGGATACCATGACATAGTGGTGCTACCAACTGGCCATATATGACATTCCACGCCCCAACGTCTCCAACATCACTGAAGATCGTAACTACGCAATTCTCACCCACATGAAGGTGTAATTTCAATCTCCTAGGCACACTTGCCTTAACCAAATAAGTTGACACATTTTTCTATGCATGACGTATGATTCAAAAACACATATAGACATCATACTCACAGTATTTCATATACACACCATTTCTTGGCAATATCACTTCCCAACTTAACTGGGCCCACCACGACGGCCCGACAGCAAACTGTTGTTATTTCCAATCGTGTAAACATTTTATCATGTTTTCACAATCACATAACCTTTTTCTTACGTTTCCAAATTGCGTAAGTATTTTCCAACGTTTTTGCAACAGCAAAAATATTTTCTAACGTTTTTTAAATCGGGTAGAGATTTTTAAATGTTTTCTCAATCGCGTAGCGATTTTAAATCATTTTCTCAATCGCGTAGTTTTAAAAATCAATATTTTAAACTGCGTAAGATTTTTCTAGTATTTTTCACTTGCGTAAAATATTTATTAACTTTCTAAACTTATTTATAAAATTTTCTACACAATGTAGGCATTTTGGCCTTATTTAGAATATTTTCCTACTGAAAATTCTTAACGTAATATTTTCTTCTATTATTTATAGAAATTTGACTTGTTTGAATTAATTAGATATTACAGCTCAAAAATTTCTAACGCGCTTCAAAACCCAAGGGGTGAGCTATACGTTAGCCAATTTCAAGTTTTTAATTTAATTCCTCACCATAACTTAAATATACTAATTTAATTCTAAACATTTAGTCTACTTTCCTTTTTCTAATAAAAATCCATTAAATTGAATTCTTGTTAATTAATTACCTAAGTCTACACTTAGGAAAATAATTTTGGATCTAAAACACTAAATCTTGGCATGTTGGCCATAAATCCATTTATATTTCATAAATCATATTTAACTTTTTTCTATCACATAATTCTTTGTAAAAACCTTTAATCCAATTTCTCATCATTAAATTACTTAATCCATGATTAGGAAAATAATTTAAAATACTTTGCCCTCCTTGTGGTGTTGAGGCCATGAGCTTCCATAGGTTCTTTGGAACCTTCATACAATTCCTCATCGTGTGAATCACATCCTACTTTATACAATAATTCATTATGCTTCCATAATCATATAAACAGGCATATAATCAAAGCTATAAACATACCAACCAAAAATCATCACAAACAAAGCAAGCTTAAAATCACACAAGTGAATAAATCCTTATGGATTTCTCACCACAAACAAGCCACTTCCTCACTACCAACATATGGTTGATGAGGTTAATCTGTCTCTTACCTCAAGGAAGACAAAGAATTTCGTGTAGCCTCCAAAGAAAACCCTAACAAGCTTAAACCAATACAAAGTCACAACTAAGCTTGACAAAGAGAAACCATGGATCAAACATGGCTTAGAAATTCAAGAACCACAGTTTGAATCAAGAAACAAAGCTTTTACCTTTAAGCGTAGAAAACTCAAGCTTGATTTCCAAGTACTACATGGATGAACTAGGAGAAACTCTCAACATGAAAAGTGTTTAGAATGGTGTTTAGGTTTAGGAAATGAAATTAGATGAAATTTTGGAAGCTTGGATGTTGGTGTTTGGTGTAGAGGCCGTGAGCTTCAAAGATGGAGAGAAATGGAGTTTTTGTTCAAGTTTAGATGAAAAAGAATGGAGAGATGGCTTCTTTGTCTCAAAATGAGATGAAGATGAAATGAATATCCCATTTCTCTAATGCATTGCCATGGGAGTGTGAAGGAAAAGAAGAGTGAAACATTTTGCTAACAATTATGATTAGCACATGGCTAATGTCACCAAGTGATCATGCTTTGATCATGTAGTTTTCTATTGGTTTAGACCTAATAGTCATGCAAGTGAATCACCTAATTCTAGATGGTGCATGAAGCTTCCTAGCTGTGGAGCTCAATGGAGAAGGCTAACCAAGTTTTGATTCAATTAGTTCCTAACTAAATTAAGCTAACTTAATTAGATCACCTAGTTACATTACTAACCATTTAGTTACTTAAGTGTGAGTCATGAATTTCTAGAAGGTGCTAGAACCTCCCTAAAATCGTGAAGCCCTTATGAGTAGCAAACTAAGTTTGTTCCATTTAGTTACTACATAGGCTTTAAGCTAACCTAGTTTAAGTCATCTAGTTTCATAGCTAACTAGTCTAGCCATTTTCGTTTACTTGATTCTATTGGTCCTTATTAAACTTCAAATATTCTAATTGGTTCACAAAACAAGTCATCAAAACTTTCTCTAAAGGTTATTGTCCAATGGACAATAGTTACAAAAATTATTACCCAATGGATAGAACATACTGCTCATAAGTCAGTAAGTATTTGTTCGCTGGATAATAAAATATGGAATATTTTTATTTCACAGATAAATTCTAAAATTTAAAAGATCGAGACATGTATATCTCGGATTCGGGTTTAGTAAGCTCCCCCGGCTCCGAATAAATTAGTAAAGATTTTCCCCGTCCCGAATATTATTATTTTCCTAACTCAGAGTAAATCACACACAATGATCAAAAACAGTCACAGAACAGTCAAAATAAATTTATAGTATACAGAAATCACAAAATAACTCAATTTAATCATTACTGTAAAATAGAAAATTTTGGGATGTTACACTATACATGGCCAATCGGTATATGTCTATCATATTAACGAATTAATTCACCCAACCATTAAATGAAATTAAACAAGCATCACCCATATCCATGATCTAAAATCTAGATTCCTATGTCTAGTTCAAAAGATTTTATCAAAACACAATAAATGTTTGCCAAACATAAATGAGCACTAAGAGAAACATGGATGAACAAAACCAATCATTATTATAAACTTAAAAGGTTACAAAGTCACCACTGTACATAGAAGGATCGAAAGAAATCCCTAAAAATAGATTAGCTATCCATGGAACACAAAAATTTCAAGAGAGATTCTATACCCATGACCTAGAGACAGAGAGATTAAAGAGAAAAGAGAGAAAACACTATAATGTGAACTTGGGATGCTTGATCATCCTTGGATGATGGTGGTTTCTTCTCCAAATCCCTTCAAAGCTCTTCAAAATGATGAAAAACTAGTGCTTGTTGCGTTCTCTACCTTCTCCAACCTAACTCTCTCAAAATATCTAATGAAACAGTATTTATAGATGAAGCCCGTGAACTCATGCCGCTGCGTGAACTCTTTTGCACTGCGGCGTGCTAGTCTCTATCTTCAGTATGTGCAGCAGGCAGAGAGTAAGACGTCGCGGCGTGATACACCTTACGCCATGGCGTGATAAGCTGGAATGCATGCTAAGCTCTCTCCTCCAATGCAAAGCCTTGGCTTGTTTCATTTTACCAGTTTAGAGCCCTTCCTACAATAGAAAAGTCGCTTAATTAATTACAAGTGTAAATCAACTTAATCAAACAAAGAATAGAAAGGATTTTAGCAAGATTGGAGGGGAAGACATCAACATGAATTTGAATAAAAAGTAAGGGAAAAGTCTTGTAATCATGCCTAAGCACAAAGACTAAGGAATCAATATACCACGAATGTAGGGCATGAATAACTACATTTGATGGAGTTATCACACCCCCAAACCTAGATTTTTGCTAGTCCTCGAGTAAAACAAAGTATGATTACACTTGCATTGGCACAACATACTTCAACATGCATTTAGCAACCAAAGAAAATGGATTCCAACTTCAATTATTTCAAAACTAGCATGCGATGATTGCATATAGCCTCAAAAAATGCTTATGCCTCACACTCTAATTCACAAATACACAATCCTTATCATACTGACAATCAAAGCTTCCTAACATGCATAACAGACTTCCCACCATCAAGCAAACAATACTTCATCAATTCAAATCGCACGCATTAAGATAAGTTTATGGGCATACATGTGAATATGAATCAAAGAATCCAAAAGATTGTACCTCAACTCTCTTTCCACTAATGTAAATCATGCACTATTGAGGATTAAAAGGGACTTAAATAGCTTGTAATGTAAGGCCATGGTTAGGGGCTAAAGAACAAAGGGAGAAAGGATAATAAACAAACATTGAGAAACATAAACATGCGATTTCTAGACTTGAGTCACTAATTGATACAAGAAGGGCATGCAAAATGAAATAACCAGAATCTCCAAAACCATTCTTTCATTTGTTTTGCCTTTTGGATTTTGGTTTTGGATTTTTCTTTTCTTTTCTCATTCTTTTTCTTTTTTCTTTTTTCCTTTTTCTTTCACAACACATGGTTCCTTTAAATCACTTCTATACTGACACAAGCACTCATACCCTTCAATCATATAACTCAAGTCAAGAAATATCATATCATGCACTCAACAAACAATGATGGTAGGCGAAAGAATGCAATGTTTTCACATGAATTACAATGGTTACATGGGGTTAGGAAGATAAAGGTGATGAAAAACATAAAAGGCCAAACAATTAAAAGGCTTCAAAAGGGACCTATGGATATCATCTTGTAAGGGTAAGCTTAAAAGGCTCAATCGGTCCAAACAATGCCCCAATCATTTCCTCAGTCATGCACAATCTAGGATTTCACTTCACAAGAGTTGAAAAAGAATTACAAAGATAAAAGAAGCCATTCACATGTACAACACATAAACATTCTCTAAAGCACTCAAATCATTTCTAAAGCTAAACAAGTATACAAGTGGAAAATTCATCACACATAAATAGAATCTAAATTGTCTCAGTATGCATCCAGGATCATATTTGGATTCACAGAAAACCTGAGGCAAATTAGCATCCATATTCATCATTGGGCAACTACAGCAACACTATATGTACCAAAACAAAGCATTAACATAATAGTCAGCTATCAAAAGATCAGTACTAGATACATAACATAAGTAATTAGACAAAAGTAAATAGACACCCCCAAACCTGAGGGAAACAATGCCCTCACTGTACAAAAGAGAGAAAAAGTGGTCAAAATAATAGAAAAATGGCCTATATGCATCACAACTACACATCATCCTCGTCAGTGTTAGTTTCATC
Organism: Ormosia emarginata; assembly: GCA_029884605.1. Classification (NCBI taxonomy): domain Eukaryota; kingdom Viridiplantae; phylum Streptophyta; class Magnoliopsida; order Fabales; family Fabaceae; genus Ormosia; species Ormosia emarginata. The sequence continues at coordinate 3,979,702 of JAQQTP010000037.1, forward strand.
ATCATCATCATTGCCCTCCTCAGCAGCATCAATTAGTACATCATCTTTGTCATCAATTGGATCCTGCTGCTCTGAGGGCCTAACATAATTGCGAGGAGGGAGGTATGGGATGGAGAAGTCATCTGTGGAAACTTGTAGGCGCTCCGCTAGCCAGTTGATGGTCTCCACGGTGTATGCCTCCATGGCAGCTAGGTGTACAATCTCACTGTGCAAGTCATCATCTGGGGGAGTATGGGCTGCCATGGGCACATTCACACCTATTGTTGCCAAGCATGTGCCGCGGCTAGCACTTCTTTCAGCCTCTGAAGTATTCTATCATTAAGAGTCTATTTAACATCAACAAGCTCCTTATGAGGGCCCCACTATACCTGATGCCAGCTGCAAAACATGTGGATGAGAAAAGGGAAGAAGAGGCTCTTGGACTCTCTTATTGACTTCTTAATTTATTGATAGTTGATCTAGGCAACATCAATGGATCGGTGCTCAAGAATGGAATAATCAGGATAGCCCGATCTAGTGTCACCTCAGACATGTTAGCAAAAGGGATGATCTGGGTGCTAATGAAGTGATACAACACATGAGCCTCTGAAGTCAAGCATGAACGGGAGAAGTACCGTGGTCGCTGATCTTGAACACCGAGGGTCCACATCACATGCTGTGTTTGCAAGGTTCAGATTTGAGCAGTGACAACACTAAGGTCAATTCCTTCCTCCAGCCCCACTTGGAGGAAATTAGTGTATTCGCACATTACCAGTGGGGCAAATAAGCCTAAGGTTGCTCTAATGTTCTCAATAGAAAAGGAGACCTGCCGGCCGCACACTGTGACTTTTAAAGTCTGAGTGTCAGAAAATGTAGCAGTGGCAACAATAGGTAGAATGGTAGACATTAGTTGTTTGAAAAATGTATTCCATTTAATGTTGTATGGTCCACTCAAGCTCTTGGTGAATAACCTTCTTAAAGTTGAACCCCCTCTCAGAAATTACTAGCTTGGAGACCAATTTGAAGTATCTCTCCTGGGCAGCTACTAAAATGAATTTCCTTCTATCAAACTCAGCAGGGGGAGAAGGCTTGCTGCGACGTTGGCTACTGTCACCCTTTTGGCGCTTCGGAGGCATGGTGGTAGCAAGAATAGTATACCTGGTTCTGTCAAAAAGATACCATAGTGAAAACAAAAGAAATACATGAACAAAAATACAAATCATTTAAATTAAATATAAAGCATGGTGGCATATATAAAGCATGGGAAAAAGATCAGAAGGTATAGCCACTAAGGCAAAAAGAGGAACATGATTAAAAGCATGCGAGAATAAGCAAATAAGAAGGGGACGTTGCGGCTTGCAATTGGTGCGCCGCAACACTCAAACTAACCCAGAAAAGCCATAGCGTGTACCTTGGTGCACCGCAACGTGTATGAACATTCTGAATAGAAATTCACACACTTAATAGGAGTTACACCAATAGGAGTTATAGAGGCTTTTGGAGGAAGAGGTGTAGAAACTCAGGCAAGCAAAATTCTCATTTGTCTAAGTTCCACCAATAGGAGTTACAGAGGCTTTTGGGCAGCTATATAGAGGTTTTCAAAGAAGTACATGGGTTGCCTCCCATAAAGAATACTGCCCACTCAATAGTGCTATAGCAAGGGGCAGGTCTAGTGAGTGTAAGACCCTATAGATACCCTCACTATCAGAAGGATAAGATAGAAAAATAGGTTTAGACATTGCTACAGCAGGGAGTGATTTAGAATAGTTCTAGCTCATTCTCTAACCTTGTTATACTGGTTAAGAAGAAGGATAACTCATGGAGGATGTGTGTTGACTATCGGGCATTGAATAGGGTCACTGTGCAAGACAAGTATCCAATTTTGGTGGTAAATGAACTAATTGATGAGTTGTTTGGAGCTGGTTATTTTTCTAAACTTGATTTTAAATCTAGTTATCACCAAATTCAAATAAAGGAAGAGGATGTTCACAAGATGGCTTTCCACACTCATGAAGGTCATTATGAGTCTTTGGTCATGCCATTCGGGCTAACTAACGCTCTTGCCACCTTCCAATCTGTCATGAATGAGATATTTAAGCCTTTCATTCGAAGATTTGTCCTCGTGTTTTTTTATGATATTCTAGTATATAGTGCATATTGGAATTCACATTTACAACATCTTGCTTTTGTTTTGCAAGTGTTAAAGGTTCATCAATTTGTTGCTAATAGAAAGAAATGTAGTTTTGGTCAGAGGCAGATTGTGTAACGCCCCTTTTTGGGAGGGAACGTCACATTGTCAAATAAATAAAATGCGGAAATTAAATAAACAAGCGATTAAGACCCGGTTCATTTTAAATTAATTAATGTTTAACCATGTGAGCAAAATTGGCAATGTTTTTTTTTTATAACGATAATACGGAATGTGAATAAAAGGAACGAATAAATCAATACACAGAAATTGCACCTGAATAGCATGCATATATATATATATATATATAGAATTTAATACAACTGTTTTATAAATACAAGCTTGGCCATCATCAAAAAGCAAAAACTATACCCACCCCAAGGGAAACATGCATATATACCCTCATGCATATACAAAATATACAGCCCAACCAAAAAGAAAAATACATCAGGCCCCCAAAACAAAAACACTGGCAGCCATCAGTAGCCACCAATGATCATCGACCCCTCAGATAAAAAGGGACCGATTCAGGATCCTCAGGAGGACCCTCATCAGGATCTTCCTCATCCGAGGACTCATCCATAGGAACCACAGAGGCGCGGGACGGAGCCCGAGCGGTGGAATCAAACGAATCCTCCTGCGGAGTGTAATAACGGGAACCCCACATCTCCCTGATGGGCAGGTAAAACTCCAGGCGCAAGCTGAGGTAGCAAGTGAGGACAGTGCCTCATGCATGCGTCTCCAGGCAAGTGCTATCGACACGTCTCCCAAGTACACGCAGCGGTCGGAGTTCAGGTTGATGTGCCAGCACTCCGGCCCTCCAAGGAAGGTCAGACGCACATCTCCCAAGAATTTGCGCATACGTGCAGACATCGTCGCAGTAGAAGTCAATCTGTGCAGGCCGAAGCCGGGAAGGCAGGATCTTGTCTCTTCACCGTCGTCTTCGATCAGTACAGGGTACACATAAACAACAAATAATAGAAGCACAAGGAAAGAGGTAAGACATCCTACCATCAATACCAATACAGCAACCAAGAACCGAACGGCACATAACGCCCACGTAGCATGTAAAGGCAATAAATAAGCTTTTAAATAGATAACCAGTCAGGCAATCATTAATAAAGGTAATGAATAATTCATAATATCCAGGCAGTTGAATTCAGACAGTTACATATCGTGTAAACAATAATTTTCAGATGACAGAATATTCCACGATGCATGGACACAATATTCAATTTCCTACTCCATGGAGCTAGACTCAAACAGTCGGAGAGAAAGATCAGGAGACATGTCTGTGACTCGACTGCCGAGGCCAGTGCTATCAATAAATTTTCTCGTGCACAATCATGGCATTGCACAGACATTCTACACTAGATCACGATATAGGACAGTGTCAAGTCCGGATCGTCGGTGCGTTTGCATCAGTTTTCCCCACGGGCAAAGGAGCTACCAACTACCCATTGTGGAGGACCCGCACCCCGACGCCCCCAAGGTCATAACAAGACCCACACTTGTCTACTCGCACCCGCACAAAGGTGTGTTCAATCTCCTAGGCAACTTGGCCTTACAACAGTCCACACGGACATTCACAATGCATAAGACTCTATGCATGAACATGTATGATCCACAATTCCATACAATAGCATAATATACCACATTTGATCAAGAGAGTGCAACAAGCAAATTTGCATCCAAAAAGAACCCAATATCAACATGATATCAATTTATAATTCAAGGAACATATTTTAGGTCCATTATGGATTTCTAACATCTCCAAGTCTTATGAAAATCATCTCATTGGTTCATTAAGGTTTATGAAATCCTTAATCTCTTGTATTCTTTGATTACTTGTAATCCGAGTAATGGGTTATGCAATCTTAACCCAAATTTTCACCTAGAGGTCGTGGTCTTCCCAAGGTTTCAAGTAAGTCATGTCCACATCATTAGGTCCATTTACTTGTTATTTTGATCCAAGTTATTTGATTCTTATAATTACCTTCCAAATTTAGCTTATCTCCTAAGTCTTAACTACAATCCATCATAAAAATTATTGTTGCAAGTTTTATACTATTTAATCTACGTTTGGTTACTTGATTAATTCAAGTCTTGACATCTCAAATTTGTTATCTTTTCCCTCATTCAAGCCCTCAAAACCGTGGCACTCCATAGGGTCCTAGGTTACAAATTTTCTTCTCACTAGTTTAGTCTTCCTTTACTTAATTTGCCTAGCATTATTCTTGACACAATGTCAACCAAAATTCTGCTCTTAAAGCAGCCCAAAACCGTGGCACTCACCAAGGTCCAACAACCAGAATTTTGTCCACTTGGATCAACCTTAACTACTTGATTTAATTAGCCTTGCATTGGTTAAAATTTAAGCATCATTTCCCTTCATTTTCCAGCCCAAAACAGCCCCAAAACCGTGACACATCCAGGGGTCCAGCAACCAGAATTTTCCAGCAAGCAATCATGGATTTCAATCACAAAATTTCATGAATAATTAACCACTCAATCAACTACTCAAAGCTAAATTAAGATAACATTCAAGAAATCAATTTCAAGCAATTTCAAGAACAACCACCATGTGGTTTTTCTTCCAAAAATCAAACACAAGATTCCTAGTTGCTAAAGAGGTTGAGGAGGATTAATCTTCCTCTTACCAAGATGAAGAACCAAGAAAATTCCAAGAAGCACTCTTGATTTTCGGATTTGAAGCTCAAAAACCCTAGAAAATGTGGTCCAAGTTAGAACAATGTAATGATGTGAAAAAGAAGAAGAAAATGACCATTAAATCAAGAGGAAACCAGAAACGAAAATGGAGGTGAAGGTCTGAAATTTTTCAGCCATGGAAGCTCACCTTCAAAGCTTGAAAAATGGTTGAAGATGGAAGCTTTCTTGAAAACTCCAAGCACAAAAGATGATGAGAAGGAGTAGGAGATTAAGAAAATATGGTTGGTGTAAATTTTTATGAAGGTTGGGGTTCTTTGAGGGTGGCTGGACGTATGGTGTGCTGGAAGAGGAAGAAAGAAATGTTTGAAGAGAGAAAGAAGAAGAAGAAACGTAAAAGGAAGAAAGAAATGGTGCTTTTGGGTGTTAATGCATTTAGATGTAATATTAGGATAGTAAAATCAATTCTTTCCCTTGAGTGGGCTGCTGGCAGACGTGAGAGAGAGAAGTGGGTGGGGAAAATTGGCTTCCTTTGGAAGCTAACACATGTGGTCAAAGCTTGGGGTCAAAGCTTCTTAAGGAAGCTTGAATATTTAACTATTAAATTTGAATTAAAGTGATTTGATTAGACATAAGGTAGATTACATTAGGATAATGTGATAGTATTTTTATTACACACTATTATCCAATGGATAATAGTTACAGTTGACAGAAGTCAGTATTTAATTAATCTGACAGATGAATTTTTCGCTGTATTGATTTAAATGTATCTGTTAAGATTTCTCGAAAATTGTGAAACCTCGTAAACTGTGTCAAGTCTCGGGTTTAGTAAGATCCCCCGTCGACATGTCCATAGTCCAAGGTTCTCAGAGAAAACATCGCGTTTCTCTGATTCTGCTCAGTGTGCACGTAAAACGAGGAATATATTAAAATATTCGACGGTTCCGAAAAATTCCCAGAAAATTCTCAAAAATTGCAAGTATTATAAAACGACTATCCGTCATATAATTTTCCAATTTTTGAAGCACTACAGTCGTTTTCACGACTCTGCTCGAGTTTCACGCAAAACGAGGAATATATTAAAATATTCGTCATTTCTGAAAAATTCTAGAAAAATTCACATAAATCACAAATATTGGAAAATGACTATTCATGGTGAAATAATCAATTTTCGGAGTGTTACACTGGTCTCAGCAATTCTCAGCCCAGTGTGCACACAAAACGAGGAATATATTAAAATATTTGTCGTTTCCAAAAATTCCAGAAAAATTCCTAAAAATCAAGAATATTATAAAACGATGATTCATGATCAAATATGTATTTTTCGGAATGTTACAACACTCCCCTACTAAAAGGAATTTTGTCCTCGAAATTTACATACCTTAACACAATTCTGGATGTTGCTCCTTCATCTTATCTTCCAATTCCCAAGTCGCATCACCAGTTGCTTCATTCCAAATCACCTTTACCAATGGAATCTCCTTGCCTCGTAGTTGCTTTATCCGTCGATCCTCGATTCTCGCAGGAGACGTTTCATAGGTCAGGTTCTCTTTTAACTGTACTGTGTCCAGGTGCTATGACATGACTTGGATCAGGTAAATATTTACGAAGTTGTGACACATGGAATACATTATGTATGTTTGAAAGAATAGGGGGTAAGGCTATCTGGTAAGCTACTGGACCTATCCGGCGAAGAATTTGGTAAGGTCCAAGAAATTTTGGAGTGAGTTTTCTAGATTTCAAGGCCGGCCGACCCCAGTCGTGGGTGTGACTTTCAAGAACACATGCTCACCTTCTTCAAACTCAAGAGGCTTTCTTCTCTTATCCGCATAGCTCTTCGTCGCTCTCCGAGCAGTTCTCATCTTCTCTTGAATCATCTTAACCTTCTCAGTCGTCTGCTGGATAATGTCTGGTCCAATCGTAAGACGCTCGCCGTCTTGGTACCAACATAATGGTGTTTGACACCGTCTTCCATACAGAGCTTCATAGGGTGCCATCCCTATACTTGAATGATAACTGTTATTGTAGATGAACTCCACCAGTGGTAGATCTTCATCCCAACCTCCAGTCTGTTCCATAGAACAAGCTCTAAGTAGGTCCTCTAGAGATTGGATCGTTCTTTCCGATTGACCATCGGTTTGCGGATGATACGCCGAACTCAGGCACAATCTCGTCCCTAACGAAGCTTGTAAACTTTGCCAAAACTTTGAGGTAAACCTCGGATCCCTATCCGAGATTATACTCGTAGGCACACCATGTAATCTGACAATTTCCCCAATATACAGTTGGGTCAGCTTTTCCAAACTGTACCTTATGTTAATCGGGAGGAAATGAGCTGATTTTGTAAGTCGATCAACTATTACCCAAATCGAGTCATGTCCCATCCTCGTCCTTGGCAATCCCACAACAAAGTCCATTGCGATGCTGTCCCACTTCCATTCAGGAATAGACAATGGTTGCAACAACCCCTTGGTCGCTGATGTTCCACTTTGGCTTTTTGACAGACTAGGCAAGTCGATACACATCTAGTGACATCACTTTTTAGTCCATGCCACCAGAACAACTTCTTCAAGTCTTAGTACATCTTTGTTATACCAGGGTGCATACTTAGCTTGCTGGTGTGGGCATGATCCACAATATATCGTCTAAGCTCTTGGTCACGAGGAATACAAACTCTACCTCGGAATCTCAGAATTCCATCTGTTCCTTCTTCGAACTCTGTTTTCTCGCCTTGTTTCATTTGTTCTCTTATTCCTTGCAAGAATTCATCGGTCTTCTGTTTTTCCCGTATGTCTTCCATCAACTCGCTTGAGATGGTAACCATACTCATGCAAATTCTTCCGGGTTCCAACTTAACAAATGACCATACATCTCTAAATTGTTCGATGAGATCTCTTTCTTTAATCATCAAGGCAGAAACACTGATAGTCTTTCTACTTAAGGCGTCAGCCACAACGTTCGCCTTGCCAGGGTGGTACAACAACTGGAAATCATAATCCTTTAAAAACTCCACCATCTCCATTTGCCTCATATTCACTCTTTTCGATCGTACAAGTACTTCAAGCTCTTGTGGTCACCGAAGATGTTGAATGTCGCTCCATAAAGGAAATGTCTCCATATCTTGAGCAAAAACACAGCCTACCAACTCCAAATCATGAGTCGGGTAATTCTTTTCATGCACTCGCAGCTGTCGCGAAGCGTAGGCTACCACCTTTCGGTGTTGCATAAGAACAGATCCCAATCCTTGGTACGAAGCGTCACAATACACCTCGAACGGTTCATTCGGATCAGGTAACACTAATACAGGTGAGGTAGTCAGTCGTTTCTTCAACTCTTGAAAACTCTGCTCACATCTATCAGTCCATTCGAAAGCTTGATTCTTCTTTGTCAATTGAGTGAGCGGTCCGGCAATCTTGGAAAACCCTTCTATGAACCTCCGGTAATATCCGGCTAAACCAACGAAACTACGGACTTCCGTCACTGACTTCGGTTGTTCCCACCGCACATCTTGCTTCCACTTTGGATGGATCCCTTTGCAATTCCTTCTTTTGAGATCACATGACCCGAAACTTCACCTCATCTAGCCAAAACTCGCACTTCGACAACTTGGCATACGGTTCCTTTTCCTTCAAAAATCGGAGAACTATCTTTGAGGTGCTCAAGATGATCCTCCCGATTCTCGGGAATATATCGGGATGTCATCAATGAAGACGACAACAAACTTATCCAAGTACGGACGAAAGATGCGGTTCATATAGTCCATGAAAATAGCAGGCGCATTCGTCACACCAAACGGCATCACAAGATACTCGTAATGACCGTATCGCGTACGAAAAGCAGTCTTGGGTATGTCCTCCGTCTTCACTCTTATCTGATGATACCCAGATCTCAAGTCAATCTTCGAAAATACTACTGCCCCCTTCAGTTGGTCCATCAAGTCGTCAATTCTCGGGAGAGGATACTTGTTCTTGATTATCAACTTGTTCAATTGCCTGTAGTCCACACACAATCTCGAGGTACCGTCCTTCTTTCGAACTAGTAACACCGGTGCTCCCCACGGAGACACACTTGGTCTAACGAACTGCTTCTCCAAAAGCTCTTCCACCGCTTCTTAAGTTCGGCTAATTCGTCGGTGACATTCGGTGACGGTGCTATAGACACGGGACCAGCTCCCGTACTAGATCAATAGCAAACTCGATCTCACGTGTTGGTGGTAAAAGGTACTTCTTCGGGGAAGATCTCAGGAAATTCCTTCACTACTAGGAATAGTACTCAAATCGGCCTCACTCTCAACTTTCAAAGAAGATAATAGCATGTACCCCTGAGCTCCTTCTTTCAAGAAAGCTCGTGCTTGGTTGGCCGTCAAGTATCTAGAATTCTCATCCACAAGAAAGACTATGGTCTTACTAGAGCAATCTAACAGAACATGGTTGGAAGATAACCAGTCCATCCCTAGGATTACATCTAACTGTGAAAGAGGTAGACAGATCAAATCGACAGAAAAGATTCGACCTTCAACAATCAAAGGACACTTCAAACAGACTTTGGTAGTAACTACCGGTTTATCAGTGGGGGTTGAAACAGTCAATTCAAAAGGTAGTTCAGACACAGGTAAACCAAGTCGTAGCACACAGTCATATGATATGAAAGAATGGGTTGCCCTAGAGTCATACAGTACTTTTAAAAGATTACCTTCTATGGCGCCTTCTCCTTGAATCAAGTCTTCGGATTCAGAAGCTTCAGCTCCACTCATAGTATAAACTCGACCTCCGGCTTGCGGTTTCTTGGCTCGGGTTGCATTGACTGAAGGCTCAACCTTTGCTTGGTTGCAGTCTCTGGACATATGGCCTGGTTTGCCACATCTGAAGCAAATGATCCCTTTTATCATGCAGTCTCTTGTGAGATGATCCTTCCCACACTTCAGGCATTTGGACGGGTAGGTCGTATTCTGATCAGTTCGGTTCCCAGAAGAACCTCCACCAGAACTTCCACCGATTTGTTGTTGACTCCCCGTTGGTCGGGAATAGGGTTTCTTCTGAAAGCGGTTTGAACCACTGCCTCCACCTCTTTGGGACCGTACAGGCCCAAAGTTCCTGTTTCTCGCGTCTCTAGCCTGCTCCAAGGCTTCAACTTCACAGCAAGTGTCTAACAGTTCTGAGAACACCTTCATTTTCAAGGTAATCACGGCTTTCTTTACCTCGTACCTCAGTCCTTCGGTGAATTTCCAGCATTTCCAGGCTTCATCAATTTGATGCTGGTAATGTGTTGAAAATTTCTCCAAGTTTTCAAATTTGGCTGCGTATTCGCTGACCGTCATGTTCCCCTGTCTCAGGTTGAGGAACTCCATCTCCTTTGCGTGCCTCGCATTCGCAGGAAAGTATTTGCCCAAGAATTTCTCCTTGAACAATTCCCAAGTGACCTCTGTTCCTTCGGCTTCTAATGCCCTTTGAGCTCCATTCCACCAGTCTTCGTCATTTCCGACAAGCATAAAAGTCGCATAATTTACCTTCTTGTCTTCCGCACAATTCATGCCACGAAAGACTTTTTCCATCTCCTTGATCCATAGATTAGCCTTGTCGGGATCAAACTCCCCCTTGAATTGCGGAGGGTTATGACGACGAAACTCTGCTAAGTTTTGCGCGTCGGCAGTCGCCTCGAGCTGTTGAGCAGCTCTTTCCTGTTGTTGAGCAGCGCGTTCATTTTATTGGGCGATGACTTCACCATTCTCTCGCATCGCTTCAATAGCAGCTGCCATATCTCCACCTCTTGCCATCTTGCTTTTCTCTCAAGTTAGATCACTGAAAACATAAGAAAAGTCAGAGGAATCCACTCAAGACACTCATCACAGAGATTCACACAGCACAAACAAGACAGACTCACACTCAAGACCCAAAGAAAACATAAATAGGGGCTCGATACCAACTTAATGTAACGCCCTTTTTGGGAGGGAACGTCACATTGTCAAATAAATAAAATGCGGAAATTAAATAAACAAGCGATTAAGACCCGGTTCATTTTAAATTAATTAATGTTTAACCATGTGAGCAAAATTGGCAATATATATTTTTTTTTATAACGATAATGCGGAATGTGAATAAAAGGAACGAATAAAACAATACACAGAAATTGCACCTGAATAGCATGCATATATATATATATATAGAATTTAATACAACTGTTTTATAAATACAAGCCTGGCCATCATCAAAAAGCAAAAACTATACCCACCCCAAGGGAAACATGCATATATACCCTCATGCATATACAAAATATACAGCCCAACCAAAAAGAAAAATACATCAGGCCCCCAAAACAAAAACACTGGCAGCCATCAGTAGCCACCAATGATCATCGACCCCTCAGATAAAAAGGGACCGACTCAGGATCCTCAGGAGGACCCTCATCAGGATCTTCCTCATCCGAGGACTCATGCATAGGAACCACTGAGGCGCGGGACGGAGCCCGAGAGGTGGAATCAAACGAATCCTCCTGCGGAGTGTAATAACGGGCACCCCACATCTCCCTGATGGGCAGGTAAAACTCCAGGCGCAAGCTGAGGTAGCAAGTGAGGACAGGTGCCTCATGACGTCTCCAGGCAAGTGCTATCGACACGTCTCCCAAGTACACGCAGCGGTCGGAGTTCAGGTTGATGTGCCAGCACTCCGGCCCTCCAAGGAAGGTCAGACGCACATCTCCCAAGAATCCGCGCATACGTGCGAGACATCGTCGCAAAGAGAAGTCAATCTTGTGCAGAGCCGAAGCGGGGAAGGCGGGATCTTTGTCTCTTCACCGTCGTCTTCGATCGCACAGGTACACATAAACAACAAATAATAGAAGCACGGGGAAAGAGGTAAGACATCCTACCATCAATACCAATACAAAGAACCAAGAACCGAACGGCGCATAACGCCCACGTAGCATGTAAAGGCAATAAATAAGCTTTTAAATAGATAACCAAATCGGGCAATCATTAATAAAGGTAATGAATAATTCATAATATCCAGCGGTTGAATTCGAGACGGTTACATATCGTGTAAACAATAATTTTCGGATGATGAGAATATTCCACGATGCATGGACACAATATTCAATTTCCTACTCCATGGAGCTAGACTCAAACGGTCGGAGAGAAAGATCGGGAGACATGTACGTGACTCCTACTGCCGAGGCGGTGCTATCAATAAATTTTCTCGTGCACAATCATGGCATTGCACAGACATTCTACACTAGATCACGATATAGGACAGTGTCAAGTCCGGATCGTCGGTGCGTTTGCATCGGTTTTCCCCACGGGCAAAGGAGCTACCAACTACCCATTTTGGAGGACCCGCACCCCGACGCCCCCAAGGTCATAACAAGACCCACACTTGTCTACTCGCACCCGCACAAAGGTGTGTTCAATCTCCTAGGCAACTTGGCCTTACAACAGTCCACACGGACATTCACAATGCATAAGACTCTATGCATGAACATGTATGATCCACAATTCCATACAATAGCATAATATACCACATTTGATCAAGAGAGTGCAACAAGCAAATTTGCATCCAAAAATAACCCAATATCAACATGATATCAATTTATAATTCAAGGAACATATTTTAGGTCCATTATGGATTTCTAACATCTCCAAGTCTTATGAAAATCATCTCATTGGTTCATTAAGGTTTATGAAATCCTTAATCTCTTGTATTCTTTGATTACTTGTAATCCGAGTAATGGGTTATGGAATCTTAACCCAAATTTTCACCTAGAGGTCGTGGTCTTCCCAAGGTTTCAAGTAAGTCATGTCCACATCATTAGGTTCATTTACTTGTTATTTTGATCCAAGTTATTTGATTCTTATAATTACCTTCCAAATTTAGCTTATCTCCTAAGTCTTAACTACAATCCATCATAAAAATTATTGTTGCAAGTTTCCTACTATTTAATCTACGTTTGGTTACTTGATTAATTCAAGTCTTGACATCTCAAATTTGTTATCTTTTCCCTCATTCAAGCCCTCAAAACCGTGGCACTCCATAGGGTCCTAGGTTACAAATTTTCTTCTCACTAGTTTAGTCTTCCTTTACTTAATTTGCCTAGCATTATTCTTGACACAATGTCAACCAAAATTCTGCTCTTAAAACAGCCCAAAACCGTGGCACTCACCAAGGTCCAACAACCAGAATTTTGTCCACTTGGATCAACCTTAACTACTTGATTTAATTAGCCTTGCATTGGTTAAAATTTAAGCATCATTTCCCTTCATTTTCCAGCCCAAAACAGCCCCAAAACCGTGACACATCCAGGGGTCCAGCAACCAGAATTTTCCAGCAAGCAATCATGGATTTCAATCACAAAATTTCATGAATAATTAACCACTCAATCAACTACTCAAAGCTAAATTAAGATAACATTCAAGAAATCAATTTCAAGCAATTTCAAGAACAACCACCATGTGGTTTTTCTTCCAAAAATCAAACACAAGATTCCTAGTTGCTAAAGAGGTTGAGGAGGATTAATCTTCCTCTTACCAAGATGAAGAACCAAGAAAATTCCAAGAAGCACTCTTGATTTTCGGATTTGAAGCTCAAAAACCCTAGAAAATGTGGTCCAAGTTAGAACAATGTAATGATGTGAAAAAGAAGAAGAATGACCATTAAATCAAGAGGAAACCAGAAACGAAAATGGAGGTGAAGGTCTGAAATTTTTCAGCCATGGAAGCTCACCTTCAAAGCTTGAAAAATGGTTGAAGATGGAAGCTTTCTTGAAAACTCCAAGCACAAAAGATGATGAGAAGGAGTAGGAGATTAAGAAAATATGGTTGGTGTAAATTTTTATGAAGGTTGGGGTTCTTTGAGGGTGGCTGGACGTATGGTGTCCTGGAAGAGGAAGAAAGAAATGTTTGAAGAGAGAAAGAAGAAGAAGAAACGTAAAAGGAAGAAAGAAATGGTGCTTTTGGGTGTTAATGCATTTAGATGTAATATTAGGATAGTAAAATCAATTCTTTCCCTTGAGTGGGCTGCTAGCAGACGTGAGAGAGAGAAGTGAGTGGGGAAAATTGGCTTCCTTTGGAAGCTAACACATGTGGTCAAAGCTTGGGGTCAAAGCTTCTTAAGGAAGCTTGAATATTTAACTATTAAATTTGAATTAAAGTGATTTGATTAGACATAAGGTAGATTACATTAGGATAATGTAATAGTATTTTTATTACACACTATTATCCAATGGATAATAGTTACAGTTGACAGAAGTCAGTATTTAATTAATCTGACAGATGAATTTTTCGCCATATTGATTTAAATGTATCTGTTAAGATTTCTCGAAAATTGCAAAACCTCGTAAACTGTGTCAAGTCTCGGGTTTAGTAATATCCCCCGTCAACATGTCCATAGTCTAAGGTTCTCAGAGAAAACATCGCGTTTCTCTGATTCTGCTCAGCGCGCATGTAAAACGAGGAATATATTAAAATATTCGACGATTCCGGAAAATTCCTAGAAAATTCTCAAAAATTGTAAATATTATAAAACGACTATCCGTCATATAATTTTCCAATTTTTGAAGCACTACAGTCGTTTTCACGACTCTACTCGAGTTTCACGCAAAACGAGGAATATATTAAAATATTCATCGTTTCCGAAAAATTCCAGAAAAATTCACATAAATCACAAATATTGGAAAATGACTATTCATGGTGAAATAATCAATTTTCGGAGTGTTACACTGGTCTCAGCAATTCTCAGCCCAGTGTGCACACAAAACGAGGAATATATTAAAATATTCGTCGTTTCCAAAAATTCCAGAAAAATTCCTAAAAATCAAGAATATTATAAAACGATGATTCATGATCAAATATGTATTTTTCGGAATGTTACAGATTGAATATCTTGGTCATGTTATTTCTCATCAAGGAGTGGTTATTGATCCTAATAAAGTGAAAAGTGTTGTAAATTGGCCCAAACCTAAGAATGTGAAAGGAGTAAAGGGGTTCCTTGGGTTAACATGCTATTATAGGAAGTTCATTGCTAACTATGGCAAGATATTCAAACCACTAACAGACCTAACTAAGAAGGATGGATTCCAATGGAATGCAGAGGCTTCGGCAACATTCGAGCATTTGAAGAGGGCAGTCACATTAGCCCCAGTCTTAGCCCTTCCTAATTTTTCGTTCCATTTGAGATAGAATGTGATGCTTCAGGAAAAGGTGTTGGGGCAGTATTGATGCAACATAAGCACCCTATAACTTATTTTAGTAAAGCGTTTTTTGGAACCAAATTGTGCAAGTCAGCTTATGAAAAAGAACTGATGGCTTTGGTCTTAGCAATTCTGTATTGGAGACATTATTTGTTGGGCCAGAAATTCATTGTCTATTTTGATCAGAAAAGTTTAAGGCACCAACTAGAGCAGGAAATTACTACAGCAAACCAACAGGAGTGGATAGCTAAACTCTTGGGATTCTACTTTGAGGTGGTGTATAAAGCTGGACTCGAGAATAAGGTGGCTGATGCTTTATCCAGGCAACACGAGGAGGTTAAATTGAAAACCATTATTTCTTATCTGATTTGGCAACAGGGTTGAGATATACAAGTAGCAGTTCTTGGCGATCCAGTGTTGAAATAAATCATTGATGACTTGCAAGTTAACCCGGAGTCAAGGTCGGGGTACTCTTTGAATGGTAGGGTGCTATTTTACAAGAACAGGTTGGTTTTGCCATCCAAATCTCCTATAATTCCACTATTATTGGAGGAATTTCACGCCTCACCAAGTGGGGGGATTTTCAGGTTTCTTACGCACATACCATCGGTTTGCTGGTAATTTGTTTTGGCAAGGAATGAAAGGAATGGTGCAAGAATTTGTCAGGGCTTGTGACATTTGTCAATAGCAAAAATATTCTGCTACTACTCCTAACAGGTTGCTGCAACCATCACCCATTCCTACCTCGGTTTGAAGTGAAATCTCCATGGATTTCACAACTGGGTTACCCAAGAGTAATGGCTATGAGGTAGTTTTAGTGGTGATGGATAGGCTGTCTAAATACAGTCACTTCATTCCTCTTAAACATCCATTCACAACTGATGTGTGTGAAACAACATCATATATTGTTCTTGTTTTGCATGCATTTTTGTGTATTTTAGGCATTTTAGTTTCCCTTTTTATTTGTTTTTCCTTTAGTTTGGATAGCTGCATTGTTTATGGTGTTGTTGTGCAGGATTGGTGCAAAATTGGCCTTAAAATGGATGGAAAGCTTGCATGTTTGAAGTTGGAGCTTTATGGATAGCAAATTGGAGTAAAAGGTTCATTCCAGAGATATCCACGGCCTGGCCATGGAATTTCCCACGGCCCTGGATTGAACAACTGTGTAAAGAAGCAAAAGTGTTTTTCCAGAGAGATCCACGGCCTGGTCGTGGAATTTCCCACGGTCGTGGATTGCAGTCCGAGACAGTTTTTAATTTTGTTTTTATTTCTTTTTATAGGCCTAGACTAGGTTAGACCCTATGGGTATTTATAAATGTTTAGAATACAATTTTAGGGAATTAATTTCTGTTTGAAGGATGCACGTTTGAAGGCTCTAGATCTTCATCTTCCTCTTCTCTTCTTCCTTTGCTACTGGTTTGGAGTTTCTTGATTATGTTTTCTTGTTTCTTCTTCTCTATGTCTGAGTAGTTTCTTTTGTTTCTAGGATTGGGCAATGCCTTTTGATATGCCCTTTGATACATTGATGATGATTAATTAACTTTGTTTACCCTTTTTATTATTCTTGAATGTTCTTTGATTCAATCCTTATTGCACTTATTCATGTGAATTTGCTGGCCATATATTTGCATCTCATAGATATCTAGGGACGTACTGAGAGATGAACCTAGGTGTTGGGACCATAAGAATTGAACTTAAGGTCTAAATCACGAAAGTAGGTTTAGCCTTTCGAGGATTTAATGAATTACCATAAAACATAATGGGTTCAATTCAAATTCAATTACCACAAGAGTAGGAATTGGTTTAATTGAGCATGGTTCTTGTCTCTTGAGAAAGAAGATTAACTAATTTAGGAGAATTCACCTTCAATTGAATTTCAATTTTAATAAAAGGGTTGTCAATTAGGATTTGTCTTGTATTATTGCGGTTACCCCCATTCCTGGAAGCTTTCTTGAATTTGAAAATCGTTCCTAACAACTTGCTATTTTTGTCCTCAAATTTTCATTTTAATATTTATTTATTTAATTGCTTGGTTAATACATTCTTATTTCTCAATAATTTTACCCCTTTTGTTTAATTTAATTGAATTAATTATTTAATTGGTATTCATGGACATAGTCCCTATGCGTTCGATCTTTTTATTACTTGACGACGAAACCGTACACTTGCGGATTTCACACATTAAGTTTTTGGCACCATTGTTGGGGATTGTGTTTTTCTTGAATATCAGTTTAATTCTTAATTTAATTATTTTAAACCTTTTTCTTTTATTCATATTCTTACTTTCTTGTTTTCTCTTTGACTTTCTGCAGGTAATTTCTCTTGTTTATGCGAAGTACTAGACGTTTTGGGACTCCTATTGAAGTAGATCCTGAAATTGAAAGAACTTTTCGTAGAAGGAGAAGACAACGAGGGCAAAAAGTGAGAGAAATACTTGAACCAACACTTATTATGTCTGAACCTATGGACAATAGACCGCTAAAAGAGTATGCAACCCCTAATGCTCGGAGTTTGAAATTTGGAATTGCTCAGCCACCCATTGAAGCTGAACACTTCACCATACCACTTAATTTACTCTCTATGATAAGGCAGAACCAGTTTGGAGGATTGCCATCAGAGGACCCGAACGATCATGTGGATATGTTCTTGGAGTTCTGTGAAACCCTCAAGATTGAAGGCGCCTTTGTTGATGCTATTCGCCTCCGCCTATTTCCATTATCACTGAGAGATAAAGCTAGAGCTTGGTTGAAGTCTATGCCCACTGAATCAATCACTACTTGGGACCAATTGGAGCAAGCTTTCTTGGACAAATTCTTCCTACCTTCCAAGACTGTTCATCTTAGGACCCAAATCATAAGCTTTATTCAGAAAGATAGAGAGCCATTGTCGGAAGCGTAGGACAGATATAAGGCTTTTCTGGAAGCCTGCCCACACCATGGGTTAGAAAAATAGTTGATTGTCCACACCTTCTATAATGGTCTAGAATATTCTTCGAATGTGTCTCTTGACTCCGCAGTTGGTGGAGCTTTGATGAACAGAAGGCTAACAGAAGCGTACGAGATCATTGAGAGTGTTGCTACAAATCATCACCAATGGGTAAATGAAAGAGGGCATAACCCGAGAAACCTCTCAGGAGGTAAGTTTAAGGTAGACGGTGTTGATTTGATTATGTCAAAATTTGATTCTTTGAATAAACATTTTGACATACTTGAAAAAGCTCATGTTAATGTCATAGGTTCTTCTAAAAATTTTTGTGAGATTTGTGGAGCACAGGGACACGTGGGTGCTGATTGCCAAGTTAGAATTGGCTCCTCACAAGGTGCACTGGTGGAGCAAGTGGAATCATGCCATAATTTTCATGACTTCAACCAAAAGGGGAGGAATGATCCATATTCTCAAACTTATAACCCTGGTTATAAGTCACATCCTAACTTCTCCTACTAGAATAGTCAATACCAAGCTGGGCTAGGTAATGCTAAACCCTCTTCTAGATTCCAACATGTACAAAAATCTAGACTTGAGTCTCTTCTTGAGAATTTTGTTGAGAGTCAATCTAAGCAAAATGAGGAGTTTAGGCAACATGGGCAAGTTGTGACTGAGGCCATTAGAGTGTCATCATCTAAGGTTGACAATTTGAGCATTCATAATAAGATGTTAGAAACTCAGATTGCCTAACTTGCAGGCACTCCATATAGGCAACATGGTAAGTTTCCTGGTCAACCTGAAAAAAAATCCAGGTAATGAACAATGCAATGCTGTGAGTTTGAGAAGTCGTAAGAAATTAGAGGATCCCAAGGGTAAGGGGGAGAGTGACAAAGACAAGGGGAATGAGGAAAAAGACACTAAGACACAACCCTTAGAAGAAGAGAAAACTAATAGGAAGGTATCTAAGTATGTACCCCCTGAACCATACCAACCCCCAGTGCCCTTCCCTGAAAGATTGGCTAAGGCCAAGTTAGATAGGCAATTTGGGAAGTTCCTAAAGGTCCTTAAGAAATTGTACATTAATGTACCCTTCACTGAGGTGTTGCAACAAATGCCTACCTATGCTAAATTTCTTAAAGATATTTTTTCTAATAAGAGAAAGCTAGAGGAATATGAGACAATAGCTTTAATTGAGGAGTGTAGCGCTTTAATTCAAAATAAATTGCCTCCTAAGCTTAAAGATCCAGGTAGCTTCTCTATTCCTTGTTTGATTGGTAACACAAATTTTGATAAAACTTTGTGTGATTTGGGGGCTAGTGTTAGTCTTATGCCCCTTTCTATGTATAAAAAGTTGGAGGTGGGTGAGCTAAAACCCATAACTATCTCCCTTCAATTGGCAGATCAATTTGTCAAATACCCTGTAGGCATCTTGGAGGATGCTCCTATTAGAGTGGGTAAGTTTTTTTTATACCTGTTGAATTTGTTGTGCTTGCCATAGAAGTAGATGCTAAAATGCTGATCATACTTGGGCGACCATTCCTCGTCATTGGAAGGGCAATCATTGAAGTCCACTGTAACACCCCGAAAATTGATAATTTCATAATAAATAATTATTTTATAATATTTGTGATTTTTTTTAATTTTTGTGAATTTTTACAGAAACATTGAATATTTTAATATATTTCTCATTTTGCATGCACACTGAGTGGAGCCGAGAAAATAAAATATTTTGCCCAAGGTTGGTAAATTTTGAACTGTGGAAATGTCGACGGGGGATCTTACTAAAGCCGAGGTCAGGCATAGTTTATGAGATTTATATTTTTTGAGATTTTTATTTGATAAATAAAAATCGTTGTATAATTTATTATCCGTTGGACAATAAATACTGGTGCTGTTAATTGAAACAATTGTCCATTGAGTAATAGCTTGTAATAAAAATCCTTATCACCTTATCTAGAAATCTACTTTATGTCTAATCAAGTTGACTTTTACAAAATCTAACCAAATCTTCTCAAGGAAGTTTCTAAGAAATTTCCCAAGCAATGCATGAAGCCATTTCCCTCCTCTCTCTCTTGTTCCACGACAAGGGCAATTTAGGGGAGCCAAAATTTGTTTCTCACTTTATCACTTTCATTTCTAATTTCAAAACACAAAAATCTATTACTTTCTCTCTCTACTATTTCCCTTCTCTCATTTTCTCTCAAGCTCTTCTCTTCCTCTTCTTTTTTTCTTCTTCCACGGCACCCACACATGGAAGGACCATCTTCACTAGCTTTCCAAACTACTTCCATTTCTTGCATCCTTTCATCATCCTAAGACATTTCTCCTTGGGGTTCATCCACTAGTTTTTCCTTCTCTTTTCTTCTCTTTTCGTTTTTCTTGGTCACCTATGTGACCAAGGACTCCTCTTTTCATGGTTTGAATGAAGATTTTAAAAGTTGCTCATCTTAGGGTTTTCTTGAAGGTGGAGGATGAAATTCCCAAAGGAAAATGAGCTTGCTTTCCTTGTTATTTCTCTAGGTCAGAGGGAAATAATACTCTTCAACCTATCTTGGTGGTGAGGAAATGTTCGTTTGGTGTTGTTGATGAGGGAATCCATGTGGGATTTCTCTCTTCGTTGCATTGTTTTTCATAATTTTGTTACTATTTTGATGTGTATGAATCTATTGATTTTCATTGTGTATCTTGATGACTATGAACCATCTTCTGGATTGCTTGAGATTAATGAGAAACCTTGAAATGGGGATCAAGATTCTGTAAAAAATGAGTTCTGTAGAATTCTTACTGATGCATTAGCACTCAGGCGTTGTGTATAGAGCGCCCAGGCGCTAAACCGGCGCTCAGGCACTGGAGCTTGGATGCCTAAGCGCTCAATACCCAGAAAATTTCCTTGTAACATAGCTCGGTGAGCGCTTAGGCGTTGCGTGTTGAGCGCCCAGGCGCTCAACCAGCGCTCAGGCGCTGACGAGATGGCGCTTAGGCGCCCAAAGTAATTTAGCCAGGTATATGTTAGATAATACTAGGACTTCAGTATGAGAATGTTACAATTAAACTAAAGCAAAGAACTTGACTAATTAAGAGAATTCCTCTAGAGAAAGATTTCATAAGAATTGTTAAGCTAAAGTGAAATTCCATAATGAACCTTATGGAGTATTTTACCACTTTTGAGAACTTGATATTATGTTACTGTGGGTCTATGAATGGGACTAAGGAATTATTGATGTTTAACTTGACCAAATTGTGATATGTTATAGATGAGTAAATCATTTGTTGAATATACATGAATATGCATTGAGTCATCATGCATTATGAAAGTTCGATGGACTCGGTTGTAAGGTTGTATGCCTAGGAGATTGAATCACACCTTAGTGCGGGTGCGAATAGACTAAGTATAGGTCATATCGTTGACCTTGGGGGCATTGGGATACGGATGTTCCACGAATGGACACTTGGTAGCTCCACTAGGCCGTGGGATAGACCGATGCAAATGCACAAACGATCCGGACCGAGACACTGTCCTATATTGCGATCCTATGAGAATGGCTCTATATAAAGCCTTGATGTGCAAATTATGAATTTTCTGGAAAAGCACTTGATTTTATGGCAGACGAAATACTGGCATGTCTCCATGATCATTCTCTCCGATGTTTGTGTTTAGCTCCATGGAGTAGGAATTGTAGTGCCGAATGTTGGATTTTGGTACCATGTGCATGTGCATTATGAGTCAACATATCATTTGACATTTATTTGTTCATATATTGATGGAACTGTTATTTATTAATGTAAAACTGCCTGGAACTGCCAATCTGTTTATTATTTGAATATTGACATTAATCATTATTCCTGCTATGCTATGTCGGTGTCCTGCGCCGTTCTGTTTCTTTACTGCCATAATTGGTATTGAATGAAGGATGCCTCATCTCTTTTTTGTATTTCTACTATTCTGTATATTTATATGTTTCTCCGAAGACGTTAGTGAAGAAGGGGAAGTGCACGAGTTCCCCGGCTTTTGGCCTGATTTTGATTAGTACCTATTTGAAGTATGACATCCCGTCCACATGGCTTTTTGGGTTATGTTAAGCAGACTTTTCATGGAGGTCCGGACTGTTGGCACATCAACCTATGTACGGATCACTGCGTCTACCAAGGAGACGTGACAGTGTCTCTAGCTTGGGGTCGTTATGACCCACCTATTTTTACTTTCACTACAAATGTTCATTTAGAGTTTTATTTATCCGTTCTTGATATGTGGAGTGATCTTTACTACACTCCACGTGAGGATTCGTTTTTATCCTCTGCACAAGCCCTCGTTTGTAACTCAATTAATCCGATAAAGATTTCCTCTGATGATGAAGAACCCAAGGAGGATCCAGCCACGGTTCTTTCTCGTTAGTTTTAGGGGCTGATATTGTTGATAGCCACTGATGGTTATCTGTAAATCTTTTTGAGGGCCTGATATTTTGTCTTTTGGTGGGCTGTACATGTGTAATCTTTTGGGGCGTGTAAAGCTTTTGCTTATTTGGTATATCGGTTGATGTAACTAAACAAGTATGATATAAGTATATATATATGTATGATGTATGGCTTATTTCTCATATTGATTCTTTTGTAATTATGTTTTATCATTTTCTCACGACAAAAAGAAAAGAATTCACCAAATTAATTATACGTTTATAAATGAACAGGCTTACCTATATTAAAACGAACCAGGTCTTAATTTATGTTTTATTTTTGCATTGTCCTTTTTGGTATGATGTTCCCTCCTCAAAAAGGGGTGTTACACTAGTTTGGTATCAGAGCCTCGGTTTAAGTCTTATTTTGGGTCTTTGTAGTTAGGCCTGTCTTGTTTGTGTTGTGTGATTCTCTGTGTTTGGTATTTCGAAAGGATACATCTAATTCTTTCTTGTGTTGTCTTCCACAGTTAACTCTGAAAAAGTGAAATGGCACGCGGTGGAGGTATTGTTGCAGTTGTAAAAGCGATGTAACGAATGGCAGACGTTATCGCACAACAGACTGAGAGAGCTGCTTAATAGCAGGAAAAGGTTGCATAACAATTAGAAGCATTTGCTGATGCTATAAATCTGTCGAAGTTCCATCGTAACAACCCTCCTCAGTTTTAAGGGGGAATTTGATCCAGAGAAGGCTAGTCTATGGATCAAGGAGCAGGAAAAAAATTTCAGAGGCATGAACTGTGCGGATGACAAGAAAGTAACTTATGATGCTTTCATGATGATCTGAGACGCAGAAGAATGGTGGAACGGAGTGCAGAGACTGCTAGAAGCTGAAGGTCGAGTAATCACCTGGGAGATATTGAAGGATAGATTCTTGGAAAAGTATTTCCCAGCAAGTGCAAGATGTAACATCCCAACTTTTGGGTAAAAGACCGTTGTGTCCCTATTTTACTGTTTCTTGTTTTTCTGTATGAAATACAGAAAAATAATACTGTTTGTTATTTTATTTGGTAGTTTTACATAATTTGTTTTGATACAGTAAAATAAAAATTTTATCAAATTACTGTTTTAAATTTTTCTATATCAAAAACAGATGTATAATACTGTCTAGTATTTTATATAATCGTTTTACGTATTTTTCTTCAAGACAGTGAAATAAAATTTTTCTTGAGTCTACTGTTTTTATTTTTCTGAAAGATACACAGCTATATAATACTGCTGGATATTTTATTTGAACGTTTTGGACGATTACCTACGTTGTGGGAAAAAATGGAGAAATGACCGTTACGTCCCGAACGTACTGTTTTTACTGTTTTTGCTGTTTTTAATTGTTTTCTTCTTGATTTAATGCTCAATATTACTGTCTGTAATTTTATATGGACTTTTTGTGTGATTTGCTCCAGGGGTAGAAAAATAATATTTTTTCCGGATTTGGGAAAATCTGCTTTTAATTATTAGAGGGGGATCTTACTAAACCTGATTCGAATGAGCCTAAAATTAATCTTTTAATTTTTAGGATTTAAGCGTCAAATAAAATAATTTTATATTATTATAATATTATTTTATTAGTCAAGATAAATAAGTGACGGCGGACCCGAAAATATTTTTTGCGGGACCCACGTTTAGTCATTGAGTCTTGTACACGTGGACCAATGAGGAGTGGTGGCTATGACTCATCGCAACGGGCCAATAGGATGATGACACATGGCGTGACACCTCGAAGATCATGACTCAGCTGACTTCTAGAAGGTTCCAGAAACGCTGACTCAGCCTGTGACTCACCGCTGATGACTCGCCAGTTCCAGAAGTTTCTCTGATGACTCAGCGCTGTGACTTGCCATTGATGACGCAGCCAATGATGCAGTCAGTGACTCAGCATGCTGACTCGCCATGCTGACTCACTTATTTTGGAAAATATCTACGCTGACTCATCTGCTCTAGAAAATATCTACGCTGACTCGCCATGCTGACTCACCCGTTCTAGAAAATTCCACGATGACTCATCATACTGACTCATCGTAGTGAGTCACATGTTCTAGAAATTTCTCTTTGATGACTCGCTTTATGACTCATCAAGGGTAATCAGTAGAAAAATAATCAATGATAATTTCTACTCTGTTAGTATAAAATAAAAATCTATGTGTATTTTATTATCCATTGGATAATAGATACTGACTTTTTAAATAATAAATATTATTCATTGGTTAAAGTATGCTATAACATATAGTGTGCACCAATAGGAAATTGGTCAACAAAAATAGCAACCAATAAGAATCAAGTTAGCAAATATTTAACCAATAGAAATTGGTCAAAATTAATGGCTTGAATTTTAAGAACCAATAGAAAGCAAGCTTTTAAACAAATGTTTGACTTCTTGAAATTGTTGGCTACGGTGGAAGAGATGAAATTTGCTATAATTAACCAATTCACAAAGTGAATTTACGTAGGAAGCTTTAGGAATTCATTTTGAAAGCCAAATTAACCAAATAAAGACTAGTCAACCTTGGTTTCTTCTCTTTGATTTCATTCTACGGCAATTGCAACTTTTGCAAAGCCAATATTACAATTCCATTCTTCTATCTTTCAACTAATTAACCAAGTCAATATTGATGGCTCTCTTTATTGAATGTCTACGGCCAAGCTAAATTTTGGAAGATCAAATATTGCAATTTAATTCTTTTCTACCTTTCATTTATTAATCAAGTATGACAAAGTCCATATAGATGGCTTCTTGTCATGAATACATTTACGGCAATTGAATGCCTTTAGGAAGACAATTCCAATACTTCAATTCACATTTACTCTCCATGCATTTACAACCATGCATTTGGAGGAAGCAAAACCAAATATCATTCTCACCTATTCTCAAGGTCATTCACGGCCAAAGCTTAGAAAAACCAAAGAAGACTTGTTTTTATTTCTCCAAGTTTTCATCTTTCTCCAAAGCTATCAAGCCAAACTCTCAAATATTCTTCCTTCTTTTCTCTCTTTGGGTTTATGGCCAAAGCTCCCAAATGGAGACAATCTTCATCAATTTATTTCATTTGTTCTCTTCTATATCTTTTTCTTCAAAGAACCAAGATCAAGCAACCAAATTTCTTTCCTTTTTCTATTCCTCTTGAATTCGGCCAACTACCAAAAATCCTCTTCCAAGCTTCTAAAAATTTAAATGACCATAGATCTTGAAACTCCATACAATTTTAAGGAACTTTCATGTTGGAAGTTTTTCCTAAATCATCCATTTTCACCCTTGTTCTTCAAGCTCAAGGTGTAGGGTTTTAAGGTGAAGTTTATGAAATCTTCACTATTAATTTTATTCTTTCCTTTTAAACCATATTTTGATTCATGGTTTTCCTACTCAAGCCTTAGATATTAATATTGTATGTTTTCTTTGATTTTTCAAGTAGCTCTTGGTGGAGAGGAATTGCTTGAAGGAGACATACAAGGAGCTTGGAGGTTCTACAAGAGGTAAGAGGGAGATTACCCTCATCAACCATGTGTTGGTGGTGAGGAATGTTTGTGGTTGTGGTGAAGAATCCATAAGGATTCATTCACTTGATTGTTTATAGTTTTTCCCTAATTGTGATTGATTATGTGTGTAAATGATTTATGTGTTTATTACTTGTGTGTTTGTTAATTTTTGTGTTTGTTAGTAGGTTGTTGTGTATTTGTTAGTAGCCTTCTTATTTGATGTTGTAATAATTTGCATGTCTACAAGCTTTAATTTGCATGTCTACAAGCTTTGATAATATTGCATGTGTTAGAAATGCATGATAAAATATAGAATGTGAATAATATGTCAAGGATTGCATGAGTGTTCCAAAGAACACACTAACAAGGCTCACGGCCATGATCCAAATGGGGAACCAAAATGTTCTCTTAATTTTTTTAAAATATGATTTAATTAACCTAGAAGAATTGGTAAGATATCCATTTGTTTAGATCAAGAAAAATGAATTTGGAAATCAAATGGCATAACCTTATATTTTCGGCCAACATGTCTAACTTCAACATTTTGATTTCTAAAACTATTTTCTAGGGTAATGATTTAATCAATGTAGACAATACAAGAGATTTACCATGTATTTAGAAGGTGAAAAATAATTTGGAAATCAAATGCAAAGTTTTATCAAATTCGGCCAACATGCCAAATTAGATATTCATGATTTCTAAAATTAATTCCAAACTAGTTTCAATCAAGAAGAAGCAATGCAAGTTAAAGTAAATTTTCTAGCAATGAGTTTTAAAGAAATAAAGTGGTTAGAATTAAGTTTAAGAGGTTAATACTAATGATTTTTCTTGTAAGAAGAAATACAAGTAGCTTTATAAAATTTCTAACGTATAGCTCCCCATGTGTTTTGAAGCACGTTAGTAATTTTCAAAAGTGTAATTAATTGGTTGTAATAAAAATAAAAGGAGTTTTGACAGTAAATCTAGAAAACCATTATTATAATTTTTCTAAATCAAATACTGTCAATTTTTATTAAAAACAGACAAATAAGGCAGAAAAGATGAGCAAAAGACAGTATACGCTATGAAAAATATTCTACGTAATTTAAAAGTACTAAATATTATTTCTGTTTGTTTTAAACAGTTATTTTAAGGAAGTTGGACAAGAAAACGATTTAAAAATCTTACGCAATTGAGAAAACGTATTAAAAATTCTACGCGATTTTGAAAACAATAAAATATATTTACGCGATTTATAAATGTTTGTAAAAAACGACGGAATTGTGAAAATGCGATAAAATTTTTACGCGATTGAACGTTACCGTATTTTTCATTTGTCGGGAAAATGTGAACCCGTCATGAGGTTTTCTTTATATATATATATATTTGTTGCCAATGAGTACGTGCTTTGTATATTTTTCTTTTCGCATTTGTCTGCTATGAGGTGAACCCGCATGTGCTTTGGTTTGATTGACGAGGTGAATAACATCGTATTGTCGGTGTGATAAGCGTAGTGTGGTTCGACCTTGAATGGACTTGGAGACGTTAGTGTGCATGATTCCATATGTGGACAGTTGGTTGCTCTTCTGGGCCGTGGTAATTGGCAACACACTAACGGACTCGACACACACTATACTTAATCGAGATCCTGTAAAGTCTAATAGTACATTGCCTGTAGTGTCACAACGTGAGACCGTGAACTACACCACACCTGGATGGTGGATTCCCAGTGTCGTGGGGCTATAGACGCAACGTGTGACAGCGCAATAGTTTGGTTGGGCAGCCGTGGTACTAATAGATTTTGCGGATCATTCGCTCTCTGATGTCTGTTTGTTTTTAGCTCCATGGAGTAGGATTGTGTCATCTTGCATATGTTTATATGCTGTACATTATGATTTTTTTATCTATGATCTTTTATCTATGATTTTTATCTATGATCTTTTATCTATGATTTTTTTATCTATGATCTTTTATCTATGATTTTTATCTATGATCTTTTATCTATGATTTTTTATCTATGATCTTTTATCTATGATTTTTATCTATGATCTTTTATCTATGATCTTTTATTCTGTGATCTTTTATTTGTGATCTTTTATCTGTGATATTATATGTTTATATGTTATAATTTTGTCTGTTCATGGTTATCTTTTATTTGTGATATTATATGTTGTTGGTATCTTTAATCTTCCTTTTATATTGTTATGATATTTTATATGGTATGAATTGTTATATCTATCCTGATAATGTTATTGCTGTTTATTTTATTAGGTTATATGCATATTAGAAATATTTGTAAATTGATAACATGACTATAATTGTGATATCTGTGTGTATGGAATGACTTTGTCATTCGAATCATTCTTTGCTACCGTACTGGTACTGGTGAAAGGGGATCTCACCTCTTTCCTGTGTTGTTTTTGTTTGGTTTGTATTCTTCGAAATCGTATAGTAGGCGGAGTGGACCTATTGGAGGCCATATTCTGAAGATGGTGACGGCGTTGAAGAGTGACCTTCAGACTTCAACAGGATGCAGTTGGTAGAGACATGGATCTAGTAGGTTGGGTTTTTCTCGTTAGTGTTATTACCGTGCTGTTAGTAGTAACCTTCATTAGGTTTGCTACTGTTTTTCTGAGTCTGTAAATTACATGTTTTACTTCTATAATGAATATTTGATGGTATTTAAATTCTGTATATTAGTCAATTCAATTTAATTTCGGTTTTCTTATAATTTTTGGTAAGTTTATATTTCCGAAAAATGAAATTTTAAAAATTTATCTTTTAACAATCAAAACTTTTATAAAATGATTTCAGTTGGTTTTATATTTTATTTAAAATGTGACGCCCTACGGAGGGTGTTACACAAGACATGCAAAGGAAATAGAGTTCCTCAATTTGAGATAAGGAACCATGACTTTCAACGAGTACGCTGCGAGGTTCGAGAGCTTGTCCAAATTTTCGACGTATTTCCAACATCAGCCTAACGAGGTGTGGAAGTGTCAGAATTTTGAAGAAGGATTAAGGCATGACGTAAAAAGGGCGGTCATAACCTTGAGAATCAACCAATTTTCAGAGCTGTTGGATAAGTGTCATCCAGTGGAAGATCTGGATCAAGTGCAGGACACGAGGAATCGTAACTTTGGACCTACTAGGTTCCAAAGAGGAGGTGGCAACAATGCAAACCGCTTTCAGAAGAAACCTTATTCCCAACCACCGGGAAATTAGTAACAGTCACCTGGTGGAGGTCCTAGTGGAGGTTCTGGTGGAAACCGATTAGTTAGAATGTGGGGTCTACACCAAGGTGTATGAAGTGCAGGAAGGATCACCTAACGAGGGATTGCACCATCAAAAGAATCGTCTATTTTTGATGCAGGAAGCCTGGACACATCTCTCGTGATTGCAATTAGGCTAAGGCAGAGCCTTCAGTTAATACTGCAAGAGCTATAAAACCGCAAGCAGGAGGTCGAGTCTATACTATAAGTGGAGCGGAAGCTCCCAAATCTGACAATCTGATACAAGAAGAGGGTACCATAGAAGGTAATCTTTTGACTGTACTGTATGACTCTGGGGCAACCCACTCTTTCATTCTTATGACTGTGTGCGACGACTTAGTTTACCTGTATCTTCTTTACCTTTTGACTTGACTGTTTCTACCCCTACAGCTAAATCTGTTGTTACC
Organism: Ormosia emarginata; assembly: GCA_029884605.1. Classification (NCBI taxonomy): domain Eukaryota; kingdom Viridiplantae; phylum Streptophyta; class Magnoliopsida; order Fabales; family Fabaceae; genus Ormosia; species Ormosia emarginata. The sequence goes on from JAQQTP010000037.1 coordinate 4,009,217, forward strand.
ACCAAAGTTTGTTTAGATTGTCCTTTAATTGTTGAAGGTTGAATCTTATCTGTTAATTTGATATGTTTACCTCTTTCCCAATTAGACGTAATTTTAGGAATAGATTGGTTGTCTTCTAACCATATCCTGTTAGACTGTTCTAGTAAGACCATAGTTTTCCCTATGGATGAGGATTCTAGATTTTTGATGGCCAACCAAGTTCAAGATTTCTTGAAAGAAGGAGCTCAAGGATACATGTTATTGTCTTCCTTAAAAGTTGAGGGTGAGGCAAATAAGAATGCAATTCCAGTGGTTAACGAGTTTCCTGAAGTCTTTCCTGATGATGTACATAGTCTACTGCTGGAGTAGGAGATAGAGTTCACCATTGATCTGGTGCCTGGATCAGGTCTTGTTTCTATAGCACCCTACTGAATATCACCATTAGAATTAGTTGAGCTCAAGATACAGTTAGAAGAATTCTTGGAAAAGTAATTTGTTAGACCCAGTGTATCGCCATGGGGAGTACAGTGTTGCTAGCAAAAAAGAAGGATGGGACTTCACGATTGTGTGTGGACTATCGCCAGCTGAAAGAGGTCATGATCAAGAATAAGTATCCACTTCCGAGGATAGATGACTTGATGGATCAACTGAAAGGAGCAGCAGTGTTCTCAAAGATCGATCTGCGATCGGGCTAATATCAGATTTGAGTAAAGGTGGAAGATGTTCCCAAGACGGCTTTTCGTACCCATTATGGTCATTATGAATACCTTGTAATATCGTTTGGTGTGACAAATTCACCTGCTATATTCATGGATTATATGAATAGAATCTTTTGTCCTTACCTGGACAGATTCATTGTTGTCTTCATTAACGACATTCTGATCTACTCTCAACATCAGGAGGATCAGGCTGAACACCTCAGTATAGTTCTCCATATTTTGAAAGAGAAGAAGTTGTACGCCAAACTATCAAAGTGTGAATTCTGGCTAGAAGAGGTCAAGTTTTTGGGCCATGTGATCTTAAAGGAAGGGATTGCAGTAGACCCGTCAAAGGTGGAAGCAATTCTGCAATGGGAAAGGCCAAAGATAGTGATAGAAATTCGAAGCTTTGTAGGATTAGCTGGATATTATCAGAGATTCATTGAGGGATTCTCTAAGATTATAGGGCCTCTTACTCAGCTAACGAGAAAGAATCAAGCCTTTGAGTGGACTAATGCTTGCGAAGAAAATTTCCAATGATTGAAAAAATGACTAGCTACTTCACCAGTGTTAGTTCTACCCAATCTGAGTGAACCCTTCGAAGTGTATTCTGATGCTTCATATTAAAGATTAGGATGTGTGCTTATGCAAAATAGAAAAGTGGTGGCTTATGCTTCGAGACAGTTGCGAGTGCATGAGAAGAACAACCCAACACAAGACTTGGAATTAGCAGTTGTGGTATTTGCTTTGAAGATATGGAGGCACTTTCTTTATGGGGCTACGTTCAACATCTTTAGCGACCACAAGAGCTTGAAGTACCTGTACGACCAAAAGGAGTTGAATATGAGACAGCGAAGGTGGTTGGAATTTATGAAAGATTGTGATTTTCAACTTCTGTATCACCTTGGAAAGGCAAACGTCGTGGCAAAAGCTTTAAGTAGGAAGATGCTCAGTATCTCTGCTATGATGGTCAAGGAAAAGGATTTGATAGGGCAATTCAGGGATATATGGTCCTTTGTGGAATTGACACCAGGGAAGATTTGTATAAACATGGTCACTATCTCAAATGACTTAATGGAAGACATTCAAGAGAAGCAGAAGGTTGACAAGTTTTTGCAAGAAGAAAGAGAGCTGATGAAGAAAGGCGGTGTGACAACATTAGAGGAAGGAACTGATGGAATCCTAAGATTCAGATTTAGAGTTTATGTACCCAAAGATCAAGAGCTTAGGAAGTATATTCTCCAACACGCTCACACGAGCCAGTTGAGTATGCACCTGGGAATAACCAAGATGTACCGAGATCTAAAATGGTTATTTTTGTGGCACGGAATGAAGAGCGACATTGCCACATGTGTGTCATCTTGTCTGGTTTTCCAGAAAGTAAAGGTTGAACATCAAAGATCTTCTAGAATGTTGCAACCCTTAACTATTCCCGAATGGAAGTGGGATAGTATTGCGATGGATTTTATGGTTGGATTGCCAAAAACCAGAAAGGGTTACGATTCAATATGGGTAATCATTGATTTGCTCACAAAGTCAGTATATTTCTTACTAATCAACATAAGGTACAACATGGAGAAGTTGACTTAGCTGTATATTGGCGAAATTGTTAGACTGCATGGTGTGCCTACCAATATTATTTCTGATAGAGATCTAAGGTTCACATCAAAGTTTTGGTAAAGTTAGCAAGAAGCAAGAGGAACAAAGCTACATTTGAGTTCTGCTTATCATCCTTAAACCGATGGTCAATTGGAAAGGACGATTCAATCAATGGAGGATTTGCTTAGAGCTTGCGCTTTGGAACATACTGGAAGTTGGGATGAAGTTTTTCCATTAGTAGAGTTCACCTACAACAACAATTTTCATTTGAGCATAGGGATGGCACCCTATGAGGCTCTATATGGATGACAGTGCAGAACACCTTTGTGTTGGTACCAAGATGGCGAGCGCCTTACTATTGGACCTGATCTTTTACAGCAAACGACTAAGAAAGTCAAGATGATTCAAGAAAAGATGAGGATGGCTCAAAGTCGACAGAAGAGCTATGCCAACAAAAGAAGAAAGCCTCTTGAGTTTGAGAAAGCCGAGCATGTATTTTTGAAATTCACACCTACAACTAGGGTCGACCGAGTTCTGAAATCTAGAAAACTTACTTCCAAATTCCTTGGACCTTACCAAATTCTTCGCCAGATAGGTCCAGTAGCTTACCAAATAGCCTTACCACCTTTTCTTTAACCTTCACAATGATTTCCATGTGTCACAACTATGAAAATATATTCCTGACTCGAGCCATGTCATAGCACCGGACACAGTACAATTGAAAGAGAACTTAACCTATGAGACAACTCCTGTAAGGATTGAGAATAGGAAGGTAAAGCAACTCAGAGGGAAGGAGATCCCGTTGGTAAAGGTAATCTGGAATGACACAACCGGAGATGCAATGTGGGAGTTAGATGACAAGATGAAGGAGTAACATCCACAACTATTCTAAGGTATGCAAATTTCAAGGATGAAATTTTTTTTAGAAGGGGAGAGTTGTAACACCCCAAAAATTGATAATTTTGTAATATATAGTCATTTTATAATATTTGTGATTTTTTGTGATTTTTTGTGGATTTTTCCAAAATCGTTGAATATTGTAATATATTCTTAGTTTTGCATGCGCACTAAGCGAAGTCTGGAAAATGGAATATTTTCCTTGAGGCTAGTAAACTTTGAACTGTGGAAATGTCAACAGGGGATCTTACTAAATCCGAGGCCGGGCACAGTTTACAAGGTTTACATTTTTTGAGATTTTTATCTAATAAATAAAAATTGTTGTATAATTTATTATCTGTTGGACAATAAATACTGGTGTTGTTAACTGTAACAACTGTCCATTGAGTAATAGCTTGTAATAAAAATCCTTATCACCTTATCTAAAAATCTACTTTATGTCTAATCAAGTTGACTTTTGCAAAATCTAACAAAAGCTTCTTAAGGAAGTTTCCTAGAAACTTCCCAAGCAATGCATGAAGCCATTTCCCTCCTCTTTCTCTTGTTCTATGGCAAGGGTAGTTTAGGGGAGCCAATATTTTTTTCTCACTTTATCACCTTCATTTCTAATTTTAAAACACAAAAATCTATTACTTTCTCTCTCTACCATTTCCCTTCTCTCATTTTCTCTCAAGCTCTTCACTTCCTCTTCTCTTCTTCTTCTTCCACGGCACCCACACATGGAAGGACCATCTTCACTAGCTTGCCAAACTACTTCCATTTCTTGTATCCTCTCATCATCCTAAGACATTTCTCCTTGGGGGCCATCAACTAGTTTTTCCTTCTCTATTTTCCACCATTGAAGCCCAAGCTTGAAGCTTTTGAGGTAAAGTTCTTAACTTTCTTTTCTTTTCTTTTCTTTTCGTTTTTCTTGGTCACCTATGTGACCAAGGACTCCTCTTTTCATGGTTTGAATGAAGATTTTTAAAGTTGCTCACCTTAGGGTTTTCTTAAAGGTAGAGGATGAAATTCCCAAAGGAAAAGGAGCTTGCTTTCCTTGTTATTTCTCTAGGTAAGAGGGAGATAATCCTCTTCAACCTATCTTGGTGGTGAGGAAACATTTGTTTGGTATTGTTGATGAGGGAATCCATGTGGGATTTCTCTCTTTGTTGTATTGTTTTTCATGATTTTATTGCTATTTTGATGTGTATAAATCTATTGATTTTCATTGCGTATCTTGATGACTATGAACCATCTTTTGGATTGCTTGAGATTAATGAGAAACCTTGAAATAGGGATCAAGATTCTGCAGAAAACGAGTTCTACAGAATTCTTGCTGATGCATTAGCACTTAGGCACTATGTATAGAGCGCCCAGGCGCTAAACCAATGCTCAGACGCTAGAGCTTGGACGCCTAAGCGCTCAACGCCCAGAAAATTCTCTTGTAACGTAGCTCAGTGAGCGCTCATGTGCTGCGTGTTGAGCGCCCAGGAGCTGAAGAGATGACGCCTAGGTGCCCAGAGCAAAGTCAGCCAGGTATATGTAAGATAATACTAGGACTTCAGTATGAGGATGTTACAATTAAAGTAAAGTAAAGAAATTGACTAATTAAGAGAATTCCTCTAGAGAAAGATTTCATAAGAATTGTTAAGCTAAAGTGAAATTCCATAATGAACCTTAAGGAGTGTTTTACCATTGTTGAGAACTTGATACTATGTTACTGTGTAACATCCCGAAAAATCATGTTAGGCTTGTAATTAGTTACAAAGGTAATATATTACTTGTTTAGCATGTCAGTCAAGTTTGGTGACAAACCGAGTTAGTTTAGGCACTTTGTTGCAACTTCGAGTGTGAAAAGTTGCCTAAAATGATTCAGAGAATAGCATAAACTACTATTTGAAGGGAAACAAGTCTAGATAATTTGTTTCTAGGTTACAAATGAGTTAAGTATGGTGTAGTTAAAGTTTCAGAGTAATCGGATTTGATTTGGTATTTTTAGGCAAACTGGTTGTGTATTTTAATACCGGATTTACCCCCAGCAGATATGGAAAAATAGAGAAAAAGTACAATATAATTTCTAATGAATCTTAGGATTTATTTCGAGTCTGTTGGAAGTTAGAATACTGGATTTGGAGGAATCTAAGTATTCTTAGAAGTATGGGAATTTGGCTATAAGTAGCAAAGTGTTGCTCATGGCTGGAACCACAATAGAAGAAAGAAAAGAAAAGAAAAAGAAAGGAGAAGAAAGAAACCGAAGGAAGAAAGAGAGGAAGAAGGAAGGCCAAAGAGGAGAATCAACCACCAAGGAAGAGGAATCAAGTAGATCTTGGCTTCATCTTCATCTTTAAGACCAAGAAGTAGGGGTGCTTGAGCTCTAACTTCATCTTTTTCCTCATCTTTCCATGTTAGGCCTTTTGAGGTTTAATGTGCCATTTTGAGTTTTAGAGATGTTGTAGGTGTTTTTCTTGTTTGGATGAGTTATAAATGAGGTTTATGACTTGTTCATGCAAGGAATTCGAATCAGAAATAAAAGCTATCCAAGTTAGATCCTAAATGCCCAAAGAGGGGTTTAGGTTAAAGTATGAGGATTTTTTTATCTATAATCCAAATTAAGAGGTGTAAGTTAGTGTTTGATGTTTCCTATATGTTGAAGAACTAATTAGGGACTCAGAATCACTGAGAGATTGGATAGAAATGTCTAAAATCTAAGAGAAAAATCAATGAAACAGTACCACGGTTTCTGTAGAATTCTGCAGAATCTGAGTTCTGCGCATCACGCCGCGGCGTGACCCGAGGCGTGAGTATGCCGTGGCATAGAGAGTTGCATGCTGCGGCGTGGGGCAGTTTTCTGCCTAGAAGTTGCACCTGAGAGTTGGGTGCCGCAGCGTGAAAAGTTTTGTGCCGCGGCATGAGATCCTGAAGCTTCAAAAATGTTGTTTTTGAATGCTTTAAGTTCTTTAGTTGATGGAATCCTTTGGTTAAGCCTAGTAGGATGTGATGAAGCACTAGAGAGGGTATGTCTCAGATAGAAAAACCTAGAGGCATACAAGGAAAGATAAAAGAAAAGTTGTGCATCCATTAGACATGGATTGCCATAGATCAAGAGTTTAGTTTCTTAAGCAACTTAAAGTTGCATAGATGTCACAAGAGAGGTGATAAGAGATTTAAGAAACAACAAGCAATAGTAGAGTGCCATAGTGCCTAAGTGGCAAGAGCTAAGGGCCAAAGTGCTGAGATGGCAATAGTAGAGTACCATAGTGCCTAAGTGGCAAGAGTTAAGGGCCAAGGTGCCGAGTTGGCAAAAGTTAAGTTCCAAAGACCCTAGCTGGCAAGGGTGAATGCCATAGTACATGAAGAGCTCTCAAAGAGTGAAAGAGAGTTAGTAATGCAAAGACAACAGTATTCTAAGTCTAGTTGGCACTAGTTCAATGCCATAGTGCATGAAATGCTCCTACAGAGAAGAGGTGGAGTTAGTAATGCAAGATGGACTTAGTACGAGAGCATATGGTGGATATGTTAGAGTTAGGACATAACTCCGCATTTATACATACATCACATTTCACATATGCTTGCTATTCCTAGAGAGCAGATGGTGGAGGCATCCATTCAGTTTATGGTAGGTAATAGGAGGTTACATAATATGATAGTAGACTCTTGTTGGCTCTTTTGCTTACCGCAAGTGCACGGATCACACCTGTAGTATAGCTAAGAGTCGGATATCATTCTCTCGAGGACAATCGTTAAATTCAGTACTAATTATAAACCAATAACTTAAGTATTTCTATTCAAGGAAATATAAATTGGAAAAGTTCGTATTAAACTACTAAAAAGAACTTAAAAACTATCAGATTGAGTTGAGATAATGATTTAGAGAATAAGGCATCCTTTTTCACCTCCTATTTCAATTGTTAACAAGTAATCCTTACGAGTAATATAAATGTAATGGCTAGGTTAGTTTGGGAATTTGAATTAGCCAAAAGCCTATGTCTAGGTCAATCGACCCTGGTGTCGCTTACCTAATTCACTATGTTTCTATGAGAACTAGAGTAAGCTACACTAATGAACGATCTATTCCTAATTAATTACTATGCATGACCAATAGGTATATTTCTATTCTACTAATGAATCATTGCATTCAAACCAATTGAATGAAATAGAACATGCATCAATCATACATACGATCTCAAATCCAAATTCCTATGTCTAGGCTCATTAGATTTGAACAAATCAATTGAAAGCTGATCAAACATTCAAAGCATTAAACACTATATGATTGAACAAAAACCAAATCATGTATATAACTCAAAGGATTACAAGATTAATCAATATCCATAGGAGGATCCAAAGTAAAACCCTATAAACAGCCTAGCCAACCATGGCCAACGAAAATATATCACAAAAACTCATAGTCATGGAGATGATAAAAGAGAAAGGAGAAAAAAAGAGAAGAACAAAGCTAAGGGGAGTGATCCTCCAAGCTTCAATCCTCCACCAAGGTGAAGAGAGACTCCAAACTTGGTCACTTCTGCTTCCTTTTGATCTAAAATGCTAAAACCTGACGGCAGCTTTCTAAAATATAACCTAACTCCCTATGAAAATCGATGCAACAATATTTATAGGGCTCAGAAAATAGAGTCACGCTGCGACATTCAACTATCTATGCCACGGCGCGTTACATGCGTAGCTCTCTGACTTTGGATGCAGGGGAGGCTTACGCGCGCGACATGACAAGTTGATCCTTGCACTTAGCTTTCTCTTGCAATGCTGGTCCAAATCTGAAATGATTCACTTGGTTGGAACCTTACCTGCCATAGAGAAATTTCCAATTCAATAATCAATGCAAATGTACTCAATATATCCAAGAATCAGACACATTTTCTCAGAATCATGATGGAAGACGTTAAAATCAAATCATATGAGTATACAGCTAAACTCTTCCATTCATGCATCAAAACAAGGACTAAACAGACAATAAAGCATAGATATGGGGCCCCAAATAACTACAATATGTGAAGTTATCACACCCCCAGACCTAGATTTTTGCTAGTCCTCGAGCAAAACAAAGTACATTCATATCGATCAACTTGCTAACCTGCTTCACCAATCTGTACATTCCACTTTCACTTAAATAGAACTCATGTAAAATGATTGTAGAAAATCTCAAAAAATGTACTTGCCTCACACTCAGTTTCACACATATACAACCCTACTCATGGTGACAATCACAGTTTCCTTTCAGTCAAGATACAATTTCCCACATTCATGGATACTAAACTTCTTCTTTTCAATTAGGACTCACCCGGATAAGTTTATGAACATCCAAATGAATATGCATCAAGGAATCCACAAGATTGTAATTCAACTCTCTCTCCACTAATGTAACTCACACATGATTGAAGATCAAAAGGGTCTTTATCAACTTATAATGTTAGGCCAATGGTATGGGTTAAAGAACAAAGGGAATGAATTTAACACAAACATTGAGACACATACACATATGATTTCAAGACTTGAGCACAAGTGAGATTATCAGGGTATACCAACAAGAACTTTGAGAGATCAGAACTCATAAGAACCATTCAATGCTTTATTTTTACTTTTCTTTTTCTTTTTCTTTTTCTTTTTCTTTGCTTGTCTCTTTTCACTTTTTCTTTCTTTCATTTTTACAAAGCAATGATTTTCTAACTGCAGATGGTTCAAACAAGTTCTTTTTGAATTTGACTTACATAGTACCCCTGATTAGTGGTCTCAATTCAAGAAATCATATATATAAGCACTCAACAACAACGACGGTAAGATAACAAATGTCATGTTTTCACATGCATTTAGAAGGGCTACATGGTATGGAATATGTAGGTGATGAAAAACATAAGGTCAAGCATACATAAGGCTTCAAAGGGGACCTAAGGCTATGATCATGCCAAGGTAAGCTTTTTAAGGCTCAATCGGTCCAAAGAATGCCCTAATCATTTCCTCAATCATGCATAAATTAGGATTTCGTCTCAAGAGAGTTCAAAAACAATTTCACAGATAACCGACACTTTCACATGCACAATCCATAAACTTTTTCTAAGCAAGACTTCTTATCAATTCCAAAGTTCAACAAACATGCAAGTGGGAAATGTACCAATCCTAAAATGAAACTAGCTTGCTTCAACATGCTTCAAAGATTACATATGGATTCACAGAAATGTTAAGGTTAGTTTGCATCCATATACTATCATTGAACAATCATTTCACATTAGTTTTAACATTTATGATTCAAATCGTGAAAGGGAACGACAATTGTATCTTGAATGGGATTTTCAAGAATTGATTATCAAGATACAAGTTCCTCTAGATCCTATCTAACATATATAATTATATACATACATAATTATACTAACATACCAAAATATTATATCCACAATAGGCAATACTAACAAAACACTATATTATAAACATGCATAAACATCAAAATACTAAGTCTGAGACAACCTGAGGGAAATAGTGTCCACACTGTTCATGAGAGACATACAATATACTAATAAAACTTAACAATAATGAAAGAAAAATGCCCTGAAAGCCTCAAAGGCTAGATGGAAGTCTCCTCAGAATCGGTAGCCTCATCATCTACATCCTCGTCCTCATCATCGTCATCATGGCCTGCCTGGTGAGAGGGCCTTAGCTCATGGGGTGGTGGTGGTGGAGGGTCAGCAACTGCCACGGGTGGAAAGTCTGGGACTGGGTATGTAATACCCTTAAGTACATGTTAGACTGGTAAATGGTTACGAAAGGTAGCATTTAACTTGTTTAGCATGTCAGTTAAGTTTTGTGACAAACTGAGTTCATTTAGGCACTTAGTTGCAACACAGAAGTTGTAAAGTGGCTTAAAATGACTCAGATAATAGCATAAGTTGCTAAGTTGAAGGAAATAAACATAGAGAGTTTATTTCTAGGTCACAAATGAGCCAAGTAAGATGTGGCAAAAGTTTCAAGAGAATCAGAGTCAGTTTGGTATTTTGAGGCATACTGGTTGTGCATTTTAATACCAAATGACTAGCAGCAGATATAGAAAATAATGAGAAAAGAGAAACAACAACTTAGATGAATCTTATGATTTATTCTAAGGTTGTTGGAAGCAGGGAAACTCGAATTAGCATGATTCGGGTCCATCCATAGCAGATAGAAGTTTCAGTATTAATCTTTTCCCGTAATTCCACTGTACGTCCCTTCCCCTTTATATTTGGTTCTCCTCGGCAGAGAAGAAGAGAAACCGAAAACCAGAGAAGAAAAGAGGAAAGGGGAGAGGAGAGAAGGGAAGAAGAAGGGAAGAGGAAGATCAAGCTTCAAGATTCAAGGCTTCGATCTTCAAGAGGTAGGGGTTTAGAGCTTTTATTCATCTCTATTCTCTATGTATGCATATAGATACATAATATGCTAATTTGAGTTTTAGAGATGTTAGAAGAGTTTGGCTTGCATAGAAGTGTTCCTTGGGTCATTTATGACTTGTCTATAACATCAACTTAAGAAAGAAGACCCTGGAATCACAAAGTGAGCCTTAAGTTAAAGAATGGAGAATTCTAGCCATAATCCAAATTAAGAGATTTAAGAGAGTAATTGATGTTCCTAAATGTTAAAGAATTGATTAGGGACTTAGAATTACTTAGAATTTGGATTGAGATGGCTTGGAATCAGCAGAAATGATCAATAGAGCAGCAAACCCGAAGTGCAGAAATTCTTGCAGAACCAGGGTTCTGCTGATGGCGCCGCGGCGTGGAGATAGTCGCGCAGCGGCGCGGTTTTCGGCTGGGAATGCCGCGGCGTGGAGGAAGCATGCCGCGGCGTGAGGTTAAAATTAGCCCAAAAAGAGTAGCCCTCGAGAGAAGGGCGCCGCGGCGTGCAAATCTTGTGTGCCGCGGCATGAGATCTGAAGCTCCAAAATGATGTTTTTGGATGCTTTGAGGTGCCATAGTTAAGGGAATCATTAAGACATGTTTCCTAAGTGTGTTAAGGCACAAGATGGGATATTTTCAAGTGGAAAATGTCTATCCATCAAGTATGAGAAAGCATAGGCTTTTAAGCATCCTAAAGGAAAGGTTTGCTTTAAGTAATGATATTGCACTTTAGGCAACTTAATGTTGCAATTGATATCACTTAAGATGTGATGAGATAGTGCAATAGAGATGAATAATAGTATTCACTCTAGTAGAGAATGATGAGAAAGGTATGAACCTTAGGAAATCCAAGAATAGTGGATTACCTTAGGAAGGTACCTAGAAGCTTAGGCAACAAAGAGTTGCAAGTAAGAGCCACTCTAGAGTTAGATTGCATGAGTGGAGATAAGATTGTGTATGAGTTCCACGGAGGGACGTTTAGGTACTTAGTCTCAAGTTAAGTGAGACTTAGTACATTGTTAAATACACAAGAAGAGGAATTATGACTAAGAAGATGTCATAGCGAGAAAGTAGAATGATTAAATGTACAACAACTCAAGTATAAGTTAAGATGAGTTAGAAGTACAAGATAAAGATAGCGAAAGTAGAAAGAAATGTACAACAACTCAAGTATAAGTTAAGATGAGTTAGAAGTACAAGATAAAGAGAAGATACTTCCTTAGATGCAAGTAAAGCATGGAAGTTGAGTTTAGAATAAGTATGTTAGCACACAAGTGTAGTATACGCTACTACCGAAGTGTGATAGAAAAGGAAAGTTAGATGCATGAACTACTCTCTTTAGACAAAGTTGAGTTAATTATGCAAAGTTTTAGAGAAATGCTCTCAGTTCCTTAAGCAAGGTTAGATGGCATTAGTTAAGATAGACTCTTTCACTAGGATGAGTTGAGTCTATAGAAAAGAGTGAGATGGTGTTTATGTAAGAGATAAACATAACACTAAGCTCTTCACACACTAGAGAGTTAAGCTAGTGTGAAGATGAAGAGAAAGGTCCTTAGGGCAACCAAGATTAGTGGTTCGCCAAAGGTAAGTACCTAACACCTCAAGAACGTAAGGTTGCATTAGAGATCACTTAAGAGAAAGGAGTGATGAGGTGAAGTTTAGGTACAAGTAAGAGACATAGTTTTAGTAATGTTTACCGAGAATGTAACGTTATATGACGTGAGGTCATTCGGCCGGGAGGTACGGATCGAGAAGTTCCTAAGGGAACAAGTATTCCTAACCAAGTGCTAAGGTTACATATAGTATGAGGTTACTGATTCTCCTCATCACAAGGGGTAAACATAAGAAGACTAGAATATGCTTAGCTCTTAGAGGAACTAAGTATATAAGTATGTACGAAAGTCTATGAATTAGTCAAGTAGGATCGATCTAGTGAGTATCCTTTGATGTTAATCATGAAGGCAAAAAGGAGATAGATGGGTGTCAGAAGGACTTTTTGAGAAGGACATAACCACGATGTCTCGATGTGCCAAGGCCTAAGGAGATAAGTGGGAAATCCAAAGACGCTCTTTGAGCAAGGATGAAGCCCGAATTTCTCAATGAGCCGGGATACGTGTAAGGTGAGGATGAGGTTTCCTCTATTTACCACTAGATGATATACTGACTAGTTCCTAGCAAATTCCTTCGCTCCAAATCAAAACCCTGCATTTGCATTTCATTCACATGCACTTAGGATTCCTTAGGCATATTCATTACATATCATTAGCATTGCATTTACGGACGAGTTGTATGGGCATTGTCGTCACATTGTTGGTATGTATGTGGATGTATGGGCGCTGTATATATTAGCGGTGTGTTCACTCTTGATTGTTATCACACTATTAGAAAGTGTTTAAGTTAAGAGAAAGAGGCAACTCCAACTCCTAAGTTAAGAGAATAGAGGAGGAAACTCCTAAGTTATGAGAATAGAGGAGGAAACTCCTAAGTTAAGAGAATAGAGGAGGAAACTCCTAAGTTATGAGAAAAGAGGACAAAGCTCCTAAGTTAGAATTATAGCATTTGTTATATATTTTGTTATATACAATGTTATAGAGAACTGGTATTGGAATTGCTTATACTGAGAATGTTAATTCTCACCCCAGTTGCTATTCCATGTAAATCCAGATGCGAGGTTCGGATGCACTGACCGATACAAATTCGAGATAGGCAAAGGCTCGTGTACGAGATGCAATGGCCTAAGGATGAGAAGATAAAGCATGAAGACTAGAATAGTTTTATTGCTTTAAGTAGGCGAGAACTCATGTAATAAGTTTATGTTTGTTCGTAAGTTTTATGTTATATGTATTACAAAAGCCCTTATGTGGCTAAGATGTATATATATATATGTATGAGTTTAAGTTTTTCCGCAATCTCTCAAGGCTTTCTATAATTACTCAGTTGTGATTATAGATATATGTTAGTATGTAGTATAGAAGTGACGTCTCTAGTACTGGTTATCTTTATATATCTCTGTCTATCTAGGATATATCTGGATATCTGTATTAGGGTGTTACAGGGTAGTCCTCCATCAGTAGGTGCAAATGCTTTGCAGTCCAGCACTGAGTCTAGATAAGATACGCCAGCATGGCTGTCATTTGTGCTACCTGGGCCTCCAGACCGGTCACCCTGGCCTCCATCTGTGCCCTCCACGCAACAACATCTGCTGGTGCTGCCCTGGGCTATGATGGTCCCTCACTGGGTCCTGCTGGCTCCTGCCTCGGTGGTGTCCTAGCTGGTGGAGGTGGTGCTGCTATGACCCTCTCAATGAAATAATCATTGGGAGGTTGTTTAGCCTCTAATTTTTCCTCATGTGGCCTTATTTGAACACCCAGGCACAAGCATAACTGATGATGAATGAGTGACGGAAAGAAGAGACTCCTGCATTCCCTAGCTGCCTTCCTAATTTATTGGTGAATGATATGTGTAATATCGATGGCTTGACACTCGAGAATAACATAAATCATGATCGCCCGATCTCGAGTTACCTCTGACAGGTTGTTAGATGGAAGGATACGGGTGCTAATGAAATGGTACCACACTCGGGCCTCTGGTGTCAAGCAGGCTCGGCGAAAATATCTGGGTCGAGCATCCTAAACACTTAGTACCCACTGCACTGGTCGCAACTCAGGCGTGTAGATCCTAGCCGTCACAATATCGAGATCGATGCCATCTGTGAAGAAGTGAGTGTACTCACAGACTAATAGAGGTGCCGACAAGGTGAATGCTGCCCTGATGACCGCAGCAGAGTAAGAAATCTGACGTCCCCGCACAACCATAGTAGTGGTGTTTGCACTAGTGGGGTCAATGTTTGCGTAAAATTTGCAAACCAATGGGAGTGCCACCACCTCAGGATGTTGTGAGAATCAACCCCAACGATAGTGGCGGATGATCCGGTCAATGGTCTCTAGTATGGCCTCCTTAAAGGAGAAACCTCGCTCTACTATCACTGGTTTTGAAACCAGTACAGTATACCTCTGTGCAGCAGCAGCAAAAACAAATCGCCCCTCATTAAATGGCAGAGGGGGAGATGGCTCTCGGTGTCTCTGGCTGGAGGATCCTCTCTATCGTTTTGGAGCCATATTGATCCTGAAAAAGAATTGCAAACAGTCAATATCAAATAATGGGAATGAAATCAATCTGAACCCAGAAATACCCACCAAATCAGCCAAATTAACTCCCCCAGGCAGTAAATCATAGTAAACAACCTTAAAACTAAAACATTATACTATTTAAACACATTCAACCTAACTAAACAACAATAAATATACATTTAACACAGGAAATATAAAAAAAACAAAATAAAGCATATGAAAATTAAAAATAAATAGAAGGGAGAACTTTCATACCTTCTTCGTGAGCGAGGAAAGGAAGCTAGAAATGAGAGAAATGGAAAACGAGGGGGGAGATTTGAGAGAAAACACTGAGAAATGAAGGTGAGGGTTACATAATGAGGGACAAATGAACCATCGCGACATTTATCCCCCAACAGACGTACCACGCCACAGTGTGATACGAACTACGCCGCGGCGCGCATAATTCCCTCTAAAATTAATATTTAAATAAATACAAATAATATAATAAAATAAATTTTTTTATTTTTTTACTTTTTGTTTGAACTTTGCGCTGCGGTGGTCAACATAATTGCGCCGCGACACACTAGCCTCTGGAATTTGGCTGATGCAACTAGGGCGCCGCGGCGTGAGAAGAACCACGTCGTAGCGTGAGAGGCCAACTTGCAGAATTTGTAGAATTTTGCATTCTGCTGCTGTCTTTCTACATTTCCCGCCTCCAACACCTGCAAAACTTGCTCAAAAGGTTAAAACACAGTTTGTACAACAAAAACTTAATCAAACTACAAAATCAACATATTAACATTTTAAGGACATAATAACAGAAACTATAAACATATTTAAAACATAAGATAATTAGCTTGGGTTCCCTCCCAAGAAGGGCTTGATTTATAGTCCCGGCAGGACTTTATGTGTTGTTCCACTTGCATTTGCTCCAAGAGGGAAGATCTTCCTCCTTTGCATCAGAATCAGCGTGAAACACTTGGAATGGCATGTGTTTATGTTTCCCAATTAGAACTTTCTCAATAGGTGGATTACATGACTTAATCACACTCTTTGAATTCAGCCACTCCAGTTCATCATCTCTACTTCTTCGTATTGAGACCAATTGACCTTCACTGAGAGCTCTTACTATACTTCCACCAAGTGCCTCATATGTCAACTTATTTACTTCACTTACCAAACAACATTCTTCTTGATTTTTAGGACTTTGTATAGCTTTAAAAATGTTGAAGGTGACCTCCTGATCTTGGACCCTCATAGTGAGCTCTCTTTTCTCCACATCTATGAGGGTTCTTCCAGTTGCAAGGAATGGGCGGCCTAAAATCAAAGGGACCCTATTATCCTCTTCCATATCCGGTATCACAAAGTTCGCAGGGTGTAACATCCTAATACAGATATCTAGATATATCCTAGATAGACAGAGATATATAAAGATAACCAGTACTAGAGACGTCACTTCTATACTACATACTAACATATATCTATAATTACAACTGAGTAATTATAGAAAGCCTTGAGAGAGATCCGGAAAAACTTAAACTCATACATATATATATATATATATATATATATATATATATATATATATATATATATATATATATATATATATATATATATATACAAACTTAGCCACATGAGGGCTTATTGTAATACATATAACATAAAACTTACAGAACAAGCATAAACTTATTACATAAGTTCTACTTAAAGCAATAAAAACTACTCTAGTCTTCATACTTTATCTTCTCACCCTTAGCGGAGGTTTGTACCTCTGTACTGTGCTTTGCCTCGCACCGTACTCGCGCCCGCATCCGTGCCTACATACGTACTCGCATCTAGATTTACATGGAATAGCAACTGGGGTGAGAATTAACATTCTCAGTAAAAGCAATTCCAATACCAGTTCTCTATAACATTGTATATAACAAATATATAACAAATGCTATAATTTCTAGCTTAGGAGCTTCCTCCTCTTTTCTCATAACTTAGGAGTTTCTTCCTCTTTTCTCATAACTGCACACTTTCTTATAGTGTGACATCAACCGATAGCCTACACACTGTTAATACATACAACGCCCATACAGCTGTACATACCAACAGTGACGGACAATGCCCATACAACTGTCCGTGAATGCAATGATAATGATATGTAATATGAATATGCCTAGAGAAATCCTAAGAGTATGTGAATGAAATGCAAATGCAGGGTTTTATTTTGAAATACATGCAGAAGTTTATTTTGAAAATAAAGAAGTTTGCTAGGAACTAGTCAGTATATCATCCAGTGGTAATTACAGGAAAAGCTTATCCTCGTATTACACATATCCTGACACGCTGAGAAATTCGGGCTACATCCTTGATCAAAGAGCGTCTTTGGATTTCCCACTTATCTCCTTTGGCCTTGGCAATATTGAGACATTAGGGTTATGTCCTTCTCAAAAGTCCTTCGGACACCCATCTATCTCTTTTTGCCTCCATGAATGACATCAAAGGATACTCACCAGATTGATCCTACTTGACTAATTCATAGACTTACATTCGTACTTATATACTTAGTTCCTTTATGATCTAAGTATATTCTCCTAGGAACTTTGGCTTCTTATGTTTACCCTTTGTAATGAGGAGAATGTGTAACCTCATACTATATGTAACCTTAGCACTTAGTTAGAAATACTTGTCCCCTTAGGAACTTCTCTGATTCCTTACCCTCTGGCTAAATGACCTCGTGTCATATAACGTTACATTCTCAGGTAAACATTACCAAACTATTCCTCATACTTGTATCCAAACACCACCTCATCACTCGTATCTCTTAAGTGATTTCTAACGCAACACTATGTTGCTGAGGTGTTAGATACATAACTATGGCAAACCACTTATCTTGGTTACACTTAGGTTCTTTCTCTTCACATACATACTAGCTTAACTGACTAGTGTGTGAAAAGCTTAGTGTTATGTTTAACTCTTACATAAACACCATCTTACTCTCTTATAGACTCCATTCATCCTAGTGAAAGAGTCTATCTTAACTAATGCCTCATCTACCCTTACTTAAGGAAATAAATGAGCATTTCTCTAAAACTTTGCATAATTAACTCAACTTTAACTAAAGAGAGTAATTTATGCATCTAACTTTCCTTTCTATCACACCTCTAGTAGTAGCTTATACTACACGTGTGTGCTAACATACGTATTCTGGTTATATCTAGCTTTCCCTTCTATCACACTTCTGGTAGTAGCTTATACTACACTTGTGTGGTTAAGGTTCCAGATACCTCTTTAACTATTCCAAACTCATGGAATGCTTAAGAACTTAACTTCCATACTCTTGTTAGTATCTAAGGAAGTAATTTCCCTTTATCTTGTGCTTCTAACTCATCTTTGCTAATACATGAGTTATTGCACATTTCTATTCTACCTTATGATTATGGCATCTTCTTAGTCACAAATCATCTTATTGTGTATTTAGCAATGCACTAAGTCTCACTTACCTAGAGACTTTGCACTAAGTCTCACTTACCTAGAGACTTAGTACCTAAACATTCCCTCTTTGGAACTAATACACAATCTTGTCTCCACTCAAGTGAATCTAATGCAAGAGTGGTTCTTACTTATAACTCTTTGTTGCCTAAGGTTCTAGGTACCTTCCTAAGGTAATCCACTTCTCTTGGATCCCCTAAGGTTCATACCTTTCTCATTCTCTACTAGAGTGAATACTATTATTCATCCTAGTATACTTATCTTCATTGCACTATCTCATCACATCTTAAGTGATATCTATTGCAACGTTAAGTTGCCTAAGGTGCAATGTCATTACCTAAAGCAAACCTTTCCTTTCCTTTAGGATGCTTAAAAGCCTATGCTTTCTCATACTTGATGGTAAATATTTTCCACTTGAAAATATCCCCATTTATGCCTTAACACACCTTAGGAAACATATATAAATGATCCTCTTTACTTTAGAACTTCAAAACATCCAAAAATAACATTTTGGATCTTCAGGGTCTCACGCCGTGGCACGGTGTCTGCACGCCACGGCACCCTGTTCTCGGGTGCTAATACTGGGCTAATTTGTGGTCTCACGCCGCGGCATGCACCTTCTACGCCATGGCTCTCTCAGCAAAATAACCCTCACGCTGCGACGTGACATACCCACGTCGCGGCGCTGATAGCAGAAACCAGATTCTGCAGAATGCGTTTTCTGCATAATTGGTTCAAAAACCAATTTCCAATCCTTTTCTCATGGATTCTAAGTGATTTCTAGCATTAATCTATGCCCTTTAACTTGTTGTAACTCTTTTACAACCTATAAATTCTCGTAGGGCATAAATCTAAGTCCAGAATCACATAACACCAACTATTCTTAAAATCCATTTTCTATGGATTCTATGATTATTCTTGAGCCATAAATGGCCATTTAGCATTCTCTAGGCTTAAACTATCCTAACCTAGTCCTCAGAATCAAGAAACAAGTTAAGAACATGGATTTGACTATCCAAACCCCTATTTCTATTCAAAATCCCAAACTATATTCAAAGAAATCAAAGAGGGAGCAATGAATAGAAATCCCCTTACCTCTTGAAGACTCGAAGCCTTGAAGCTTGGTCCTCTTCCCCTCCTTCTTCCCTTCTTCCCCTTTCTCCTTCTTCTTCTCCCCTTTTCTTTCTTTTCTTTCTCTTTTTCTGGTTTTTGGCTCTCTGCCGAGGGAGAAGGGAGAAATAAGGGGGTGGGATGTAGAGGGAATTACAGAAAAAGATTAACTTAAGTTTCTACACTGAAACTTATATCTGCTATGGACACCCGAATTATGCTAATTCGAGTTTCCCTGCTTCCAACAACTTTAGAATAAATCATAAGATTAATCTAAATTGTTGTTTCACCATTTTTCTCATTTTCTATATCTGCTGCTAGTCATTTAGTATTAAAATGCACAACCAGTATGCCTAAAAATACCAAACTGACTCTGATTCTCTTGAAACTTTTACCACATCTTACTTGGCTTATTTGTGACCTAGAAATAAACTCTCTATGTTTATTTCCCTCAACTTAGCAACTTATGCTATTATCTGAGTCATTTTAAGCCACTTTATAACTTCTATGTTGCAACTAAGTGCCTAAATGAGCTCAGTTTGTCACCAAACTTGACTGGCATGCTAAACATGTCAAACGCTACCTTTGGTAACCATTTACTAGTCTAACATGTGTTTAAGGGTACTACACAGGGAATATGAACTTGTCCACTTTCACCAGGACATCTTCCACAATTCCCCTTGGATACGTATAAGAGCGATCGGCTAGTTGGAGAGTTACAGATGTGGGCTTACATTCCTCCAATCCTAACCTCTAGAATTTGGATAGGGGCATAAGATTAATGCTTGCCCCTATATCACATAAGGCCTGCCCCAAGAAATCCTTCCCTATGGCACAAGGGATTTTAAAGCTTCCCGGATCCTTTAACTTTGGGGGAAGCTTTTGTTGTAAGACAGCGCTGCATTCTTCAGACAATGCCACCGTTTCATACTTACCCAGCCTATGTTTCTTGGAAAAAATATCCTTCATGAACTTAATGTAGCTGGGCATCTGCTTCAAGGCTTCAGCAAATGTGATGTTTATATGAAGTTTCTTGAAAACTTCCAAAAACTTCTTGAACTGATCATCCATTTTGTTCTTAATCTACCTGCTTGGAAAAGGTAAAGGATGTATATAAGGATTATTGACAAACTTCTTATCCTCGACCTTTTCCTTAGAAACTTCATGTTTCTACTTGACATCCTTGCTCACAGCCTCCTTCTCATGGTTTACTTCCTTGTCTTCCTCCAGCATCCAGGTCCTTGGATTTCCCTCAATGTCCTTGCCACTCCTCAGTGAGATGGCATTGCAGTGCTCATTGGAGGCACCCCTTAGGTTAGTGACTGTATCACTAAGTAAAGTTCCTGGGGGCTTGTTGTTGATAGCATTGGCCAGCTGGCCTACTTGCATTTCCAACGCTCTCATCGAAGCAGTCTGGCTTTGAAACATTACATCATGCTTTGTCAAATGAGCATCTGTTCTTTGCATGTAAGAGTCTGTCTTGGAAATGAAAGCATCACTCTTGGCCATCATCTGCATGAACATATCTTCCAATGCAGGTTTCCTTTCTTGCATTGGTTGTCTTTGTTGAGTTGGAAATCCAGGAGGGTTATACTGGCGTTCAGGTCCAGGAGCATTGGAGGAAGAAGAGGGTCCTTGGTTGTCCCTCCATGAGAAATTTGGATGATTCCTCCATCCAGGATTATATTGGTTAGAGTATGAGTTATTCAGTTGGGAGCAATAGTTTCCCACATAATGTGCACTTTCAGACATACAAGGGCACCTATCACTCGAATGATTATCTCCACAATTGTCACAAAGGACAAATGGGCTTTGTTGAGATCTTTGTTGTCCTACACTATCCATCTTGCTTGCCAATGCCACAACCTGTTTTGTTAGTGAGATTATGGCAGCCAATTCATGCACACCAGCCACTTTCCTTGGAGTATTCCTTGATGAAGGCCATTGATAGCTGTTAGCAGCTAATTCCTCCAACAGTTGGAAGGCATCATTGAACGATTTGCTTAACAAGGAGCCTCTGGCTGCAACATCTACTATTGAGCGGTGGTGGTGGAGCAAGCCCTATGAAATGAATAAATCTAGTGCCAAGGTGGTATCTCATGATGTAGGCACCTTCTTAACTGATCATTATACCTTTCCCAGGCTTCATGTAAGGATTCTGAGTCAGACTGGGTGAATGATGTAATATCATTCACCATCTCTGCAGTCTTGGCCAGAGAGAAGTATTTATTCAAAAACTTGGTACATACCTCCGGCCAAGTTGTAATTGATCCCGCTGGCAGAGAATGCAGCCAGCTTTTAGCTCTATCCCTTAAAGAGAAAGGGAAGAGCCTCAAACGAATAGTATCATATGATACTCCATTATGCTTAAACGTGTCGCAAATCTCCAAGAAGTTTGAGAGATGCGCGTTAGGATCTTCATTGGATAAGCCGCCAAACTGCTCTGAAGCTTGGATCATTTGGATAATGGCTGGCTTAATCTCAAAGTTATTTGCCCGGATGGTAGGAAGTCTAATACTGGAGTGTAAATTATCCATTTGAGGAGTAACAAACTCCCTCAATGGCCTTGTGCGACTCTTGTCCTCCATCTCGTTCATAGCGGCTTCTTCCACCATCTTTCTATTATATAAAACAATTAATGAATAATGAATTAAACTAATATGCAGAAAAAGAAACTTGAACTAGAGATACTTAACTTAGTTGTTTATATTAGTTAAGCTAAATTTAAACCGTTGCCCTAATAATGGTGCCAAAAACTTGTTGGCTCTTTTGCTTACCGCAAATGCACGGATCGCACCTGTTGTATAGCTAGGAGTCGGATATCATTCCCTCGAGGACAATCGTTAAATTCAGTACTAATTATAAACCAATAACTTAAGTATCTCTATTCAAGGAAATATAAATTGGAAAGGTTCATATTAAAATATTAAAAAGAACTTAAAAACTATCAGATTGAGTTGAGATAATGATTCAGATAATAGGGCATCCTTTTTCACCTCCTATTTCAATTGTTAACAAGTAATCCTTATGAGTAATATAAATGCAATGGCTAGGTTAGTTTGGGAATCTGAATTAGCCAAAAGCCTATGTCTAGGTCAATCGACCTTGGTGTCGCTTACCTAATCCACTATGTTTCCATGACAACTAGAGTAAGCTTCACTAATGAACGATCTATTCCAAATTAATTACTATGCATAGTGTAACACCCTTATGGGGATGTCACATTTATGAAATAAAACCAAATAAAGATAAATAAAATTTACCCAAGTTGTAAAACATTTGTTACATAGTAATACAGGTTGTAAAATTTTTCCAGTTAAACAGAATATTACGAAATAAAATAACATGGAACATAAAAATAAACAAACTGTCATCACACATAATATACATATATTTTTGTTTTAAGTTATACAAATAATTTACAGCTATAAATATTTAAACCAATGCAGTAAACAAAGCAGTAAGAAGTCTATATATACAAAACGCTGACGCGCCCATGTACGCATCACAGAACTCTAACCCTCTGAAGGATCACTCTCAGATGAAACTTCAGGTGATAAGTATCCAGGATGCCTCGACCCTCTACGGACTCTAGTCCGTGCTGTCGACACGCTGCTAATCTCACTAGGTGCATCAAACATTCCACCCCAATGACACCTAAGAGATAGTGGTAGCTCTACATGTAAATATAATACAGTAGAAAAGATAGGCACTCTATCAAACTCTGTACGTATGGTCACAGTCAGACGCCCTACGTACGTAACCGAATCTCTATCCTCTCGCAGTCACCAGGCTTCAGAGCCTCCATGAAAGTCCAACCTCACGAAACCAAAAAATCCTGATAGCGTCATACTCACTCAATCAATCCAATGGGTATGGATGATCGGATGGTTCTTGGTCGTCGAACTGATCTTTGGCTTGCTGCTGCTCCTCGTCCTCGGGATATACACACTCAAGAGGTTGTTCCTCTTCCTCAAACTCTTCTTTTAAAACATAATTTAAAATACAGAAAACAAAACATGTATAATAAAGAGGTAAGACAATCTATATCACCACAAACATGGTAAACAAGAAAATGATAATACAACAGATATAGCAATTCATACAATATAACATACCATAACAGCATAAATAATAATATAACATATAATATAACACAGAAACAGTATCATATAATGTTGCAGATAGATAAAACATTTCAGATAATAATATTCTAATGTACAACATATAAATTATATGTAATGTGACTCAACCCTACTCCATGAAGCTACAACCACAGACATCAGAGAGAATGCCCTGTAAGTTCTATTAGTAGCTTAGGCTGCCCAATCAACTATTGCACTGTCTCACATTGTGTCTATAGCCCACTGTCCAAAACATCGTGGTGTAGTACACAGTCCATACATCGTGTAACTACAGGCATTGTACTAGCATAGTTCTTACAAGATCTTGATTAAGTATAGTGCGCGTCGAGATCACTAGTGTGTAGCCAGTTACCATGGCCCAGAGGAGCGACCAACTGTCCACATGTGGAATAATCTGCACACTAATGCCTCCAAGTCCATAAAGAAATGAACCACACTACGCTTATCACACCGACAACACGATGTAATTCATCTCGTCAATCAAATCACTAATTATCAATCAAATTGGCAAAACTCAATGCATGGCCAAAACCAATATACCCTCAATCTCAAATAATTACCAAAACGCCCTCAAACACCAAACGCAGTACGTCCCACATGACAGTACTGTTCCTCAATCTGTCCGGGTCCACCACTTTGGCCCTACAGTAAAACTTACTGTTTTCATCAATTGTATAGAAATTTTATCGCGTTTTCACAATTTCATCGTTTTAACAAACGTTTTTAAATCACGTAATTATATTTTGCTGTTTTTAAAATCGCGTACTATTTTTAAATCATTTTCTCAATCGAGTAAGATTTTTTTAAATCATTTTCTTATCTTCAACCACTTATGGTGGTGAGGAGGCTTTGTATGTGTGTTGATGGAGAAATCCATCCTTGTATGCTCTTTGTATGCTTGCTTGAATTATAAATTTTGTATGATTTAGTATTCTTGAATTTGACTGATACTTGATTATGCTCTTGAATATGTTTGATATATTAATTGTGCTTGATCATGTTGGAGTTTCCTACCTCAACATGGTGCCACGGTTTTGACTAGAAGTTAGGGTGAAAATTGGTTTTGTATACAAGTGAAATAAGACTTATGTAATCAAAGGTTGAATGATAGTATTAACACAAATGAATGGAGGACCATGAGAGTTTAATACCCAAGAGAGGTGCCACGGTTTTGGTCTTTGTAAAGAGACAAATGGATTAATCTTGATGAACTAAATTTAAGTGAATTAGTGTTAAGAAAACTAATGCATAAAAGTGGAAAGAAAAATTGGATAATGGACATCATGAAGCCACGGTTTTGGCATTGAATCTTGGGCACTTGGATTGATTTTAATGAACTAAAAACTTAAGTGAATTAATAACTAGAAGTTAATACCTAAAAGAGAAGGAAAGAATGGATTTGAAGACTTGAAATGGAAGAAAATGATTTGGGATTCACCATTGGGAGGTCACAGTTTTGGGCCCAAGAATTGGGTCTCTTGGTAAACAATTTGCATCAAGTGCAAGACTTAAACTAATTGAATGTATAAAATAAAATTAATGAAAGAAAAATAAATTGGGAGTGCCTCTTGGGAGGTCATGGTTTTTGGGCCAAAAAGGGTGGTCTTTTTGTGATCAATTTGTAATAAGTGCAAGCCATAATGTAATCAAGTGGGTAGAATAAAAATTGATGGAAGGAAAATTTGGAATTGGAACCTTTAGTGAGGCCACGACCTCTAGGGTAAATTAGGCTTAATTAGGGAATTTTGGTAACTTTGAAATTGAAGAAATCAAGTGGCTAAAATCCTAGGTAATGAACTAGAAATATTACCAAGTGAAAGAATTGAAGACAATTTGAGATTTCATAAATTTGAAGAACTAAGAATAAAACTTTCATAAGACTTGGGGTAAATTCAAGAGAGCAAGAACAAGAGAGTGTGAGTCTTTAAGAGCTTAGAATGATTTATCAAGTGTAAAAGAATGAATTACAATATGAAGATTAAATTAATTATGAGAATTTAATTAGAAATGGACCTTGTAGGAAAGACAAATTCTAAGTTAGGATTCATAATGGACCTAAGAATGTACCATTTGGCTTGATCTCAATATTATGATGTTATGGGTCCATATGAGTGACCATTTGTATATTGATGCTCTCTTGGCCAATTGTGGCATATTATGGAATTGTATGAAATTGATGATTATACATGTCCATGCATAGAGTCTTATGCATTGTGAATGTCCTGTGGACTGTTGTAAGGCCAAGTTGCCTAGGAGATTGAACACACCTTAGTGCGGGTGCGAGTAGACTAGTGTAGGTCATGTTTGACCATGGGGGCGTCGGGGTGCGGGTTCCTCACATGGACAGTTATGAGCTCCTCTATGCCGTGGGGTAGACCGATGCAAACACACCGACGATCCGGACCGAGACACTGTCCTATATCGTGATCTAGCGTGGAATGTCTGTACAATGCCTGAATGTGCATGTGAAAATTACTGGTTTATAGCACTTTGGCTGCGACAGCCGAGTTACAGACATGTCTCCTAATCTTACTCTCCGACTGTTTATGTCTAGCTCCATGGAGTAGGAATTGTGGTATCATAAACTGTTGAGCATGAACACCTGTGAATGTGAAGATAACTGTTGTACTTCTGTGAATGATTATCTGATTGTTGTGCTGATTCCTGGAAATACTATTATGATCTGCCTGCTATTGCTTACTGTTGTTCTACCTTTACTATAAATATCACTGTTATTATTGACTCTGATTATTGCTCAGAATTGAATTGCTTTTATTATAAATTCTGTTGTTGCTATTGATGAATATATGAACTGTATTGCTTGGTGGGCGCTTTGCGCCGTGCTATTTGTAACACCCCAATTTTTAGTTAATTACGTTTTTGCCCTTATTGTACTGTTTTCTGATTTCTGTATGTTATAAAATTAATTTGACTGTTTCGTAATTGTATTTGATTATTTCGTGTGATTTGCTCTGAGTCAAGAAAATAATAATTTTCAGGCCGGGGAAAATCTTGTTTGATTATTTGGAGCTGGGCGATCTTACTAAACTCAATCCGAATAATACATATATCAATCTTTTAATTTTTAGGATTTTTTTGTATAATAAAAATATTTATCATGCAGAAAAATTTATGGGACCGACGTTTGCCTTGTGGGACCCACATTTGCTTTGTGGGACCCACATTTGCTTTGTGGGACCCATTTGCTTTGTGGGACCCATGTTTGGGTTTGTGGGCCCCACTTTTAGGAAAAATTTACCAACGTAAAAGGCTTGTAAAATTCTAGACCAAAAGGTTAAAAATCTATAAAAATGGTTAGATTTAGTAGATTAGTTAATTTAAAACTTAATTTAATAGATTAGTTAATTTAAAATCTAATTAAGTTAATCTAAAGGGGTTTAAGTGATAATTAAATGGAGTAAAACCTAATTAGTTTTTATAAAATTTTAGTTAGACAAATGTAAGAGTATAATTAAGTAGAAGATTAAGGATTCTAAGTAAATTAATGAATTAACTAAAATACAAAGGAATCTAACTAACTTTTAATTAAACATAACTAGAAGGACTTAAGCATAAATAAGTTATTAAAAATCAATCAACAATTGATTGAGTTTCCTATAGCATTTTCGGCCATATGCTATAATTATGCATCCAATTATTCAATCAAAATGCAATCATGAAGTCTAGAAGCAAGCCATCCACCATCCAAATAATCAAAGGCCATTATGAAGCAAGAATTGTCAAAAAGGTGGCTAGCTTTTTGCTTGATGCTCTACGGCCATGCATTTTGGGGGGGCAATTATTCACTTTATCCTCTTCATTTCAATCATTCTAATCTATTCTCTCATTTCTCTTTGTTTCAAGACACAAAGAAAACTTCTAAGTCTTCATTTCCCACACCATTCGGCCAAGCCTCTTCAATGCACTTCCATCCATCAAAAATTTCATCCAACTTCATTTTCTAAATCTAAACCATATTCTAAGAACATCTCTAGTTGTGAGTTTTTGCTAAATCATCCATTTGGAGCTTGGAAAATCACTTTGAAGTTTCTTTCCTATAAGGTGAAAATTCTTGTTTCTTGTTTCTAATTTGATTTTTGATGATCTAAGCCATGATTGATCCATGGTTTATCTTTTTCATCCATAGTTTATGACTTTATAATTTGTTTAAGGTTGTTAGGATTTTTGTTGAAGCTACACAAATTTTCTAAGGAGGAGTCCAAGGAGATCTTGCCTTCCTTATAGGTAAGAGGGAGATTTAATCTCATCAACCATGTGTGGTGGTGAGAAAATGGATGTAATTGTGGTGAAGAATCCATAAGGATTCATTCACTTGGTTGTTTGTTTTGTGATTAATTTTGTGTGCATGTTTATTGTCTTTTCTATTTGTGATTTATTATGCATGCAAGCATGTTTATAGCTTTGATATTTGGTATATGTTTTATTATTGCTTTAATATATGGTATGTGTTCATAAATATATGTATATGTTCATGGATCTATGATAATTATTGTTGGATGTGTAAATATGTTGAGATTTGTAAAAGTGTTCCAAAGAACACAAGATGAAGAGCTTATGGTTTTTACTATGAAAAGAGAACCAATATGTTCTCAACCATTTTCTAAAAGGATAACTTAGTTGATCTAATTAAGTTAAAGGATTTTTCAATGATTTAATGGATGAAAAATAATTTTAAACATGGTTTGTATAAAAATGGTGATTTTCGGCCAAAATATATTTTAATGTTTAATTGATCCAAAATTTATTTTTCTAAGTGTAAACTAGTTTTATTGACCTAAAAAGAATTTATTTACAATGGATTTTCAAGAACCAAATAAGTAAACAAATTTTTAATTAGAAGTCTAGTGTATAAAAGAAATAAATTTTTGACACTTGAAAATACTTACCTTTGAGTTTTAAAGTATGTTAGCAATTTTTAAAGTGTATTTTATGGTTATAATTAAATAAAGGAATTTTTAAAGGAAAACATAGAAAATATCATTTAGTGGATTTTCTAAACTAAATGCTGTCAAAATTGATTAAAAATGAACAAGTAATGAAGAACGTTTCAAAATGATATTTAGAAAGCAAGAAAATATTTTACGTAGTTAAAGAATAAAATTAACCGTAGAAGAATTTATTAAAATCGAATTTTTGAGGAAAACGTCAAAAATTATGACTTAGAGTATTTTGTGTAAAGAAAAATGGAAAATAATGTCTAAATAA
Organism: Ormosia emarginata; assembly: GCA_029884605.1. NCBI lineage: Eukaryota > Viridiplantae > Streptophyta > Magnoliopsida > Fabales > Fabaceae > Ormosia > Ormosia emarginata. Next base: position 4,037,821 of record JAQQTP010000037.1, read on the forward strand.
TATTTGTAGTTTTGGAAAGTTTCAAAATTTAATTTGAAACATCAAAAAATATTTTATACAGTGAAAAATAGTAGAAATAGCTTACGTGTATTTAAAATGATGATTTTTAAACTACGCGATTGAGAAAATGATTTAAAAATGTTACGCGATTGAGAAAACGTTGAAAAATATTTACGCGACTTATGAAAACAGTAAGTTTTTACTGTCGGGCCAAAGTGGTGGACCCGGACACGTTGGGAAATAGTACTGTCAAGTGGAGACATATTGTTTTTAGAATTATTGATACTGAGGGTTTTTTTTGTAATTATGGATTATTACATACATAGAGTGGTATGTCAATTTGGTTGAAATTGACGATTGACTGACGAGATGAATTACACCGTGTTGCGGGTGTGATAGGCGTAGTGTGTTCATGTGGAGAACTTGGAGGCGTTAGTGTGTAGTAGATTCCACATGTGGACAGTTGGTAGCTCCTCTGGGCCGTGGTAACTGAAAACACACACTAGTGATCTCGACAAATACTATTCTTAATCAGGATCTATTGGGGACTGTCTGGTACTATACTTGGACGTACACGACGTATTTGATTGTGTACTATTTACACGACGTATTTGACTGTGTACCATTCACACGACGTATTTGTTGTGTGCTATTTACACGACGTATTTGTGTTGTGTAATAGTTGGTTGAGAAAGCGGACGATGTACGGACATGTCTACCGGATCATTCTCTCTGATGTTTGTGTTTAACTCCATAGAGTAGGAACGAGTCTGAGTACATGGCATATTTAATCTGCATTACTGTGTGAATAGTTATAATTTGATTTATGATATTTTGCATGTGTGATAATGTGAATAGTTATAATTGGATATTTTGCATGTGTGATAATATGAATTGTTATAATAACTGTTATATTTGTTTGTATTGTCGTTTTCTTACTGCTATGCTGGTAATGATGTAGATTGTCTCACCTCTTTATATATATTTTCTGTATTATTTTTTATGTTCCGTAAAGTCGTTGAGGAAGTAGAAGAGGAGCAACTGTTGGATTGTCAATACAACGAGGAGCAGCAACCGAGTGACCAGTTCGAGGAAGGTGAACCTCGAGATCATCCATATCATATGGATTGATTGCAGCGTGGTATGATGTTACCAGAGTATTTCTGTCATCCGATAATCTTCCTGAGGAGGATTCTTCGGAGGATCAGAACTTTTAGTGTTATGCTTGGGCTAGTTTATGATTTGCTTTAAACGAAACAGTTTACTATTTTTAATTAACTAGTTTGTAATATGTAAATTATTTGTACCTATTAAAAACAAAATCATATGTATAATTATGGTGTGTATGTAATAGTTTATTTTATTTTATGTTCTGTTTATTTTATTTTATAATATAATATTAAAAAAAATATTTTTACAACCTATATTATTATATATTACGTAATAATTTATAACTTGGGTAGAGGTTATTATTATTATTTGGAAATGTGACATCCCCAGTAGGGTGTTGCACTATTTTCTTACTGCCAATAGTGGTAATGAAAGATGGGTGTCTCACCTCTTTCCTATATTTGTGCATTTCTGTTTTATATTTATATTTGATAAAAGACCGTGAGGAAGATAAAGAGAGACCACACCTTAGTTGATTGGCTTGAGCGTTTGGACAAGATTTCTTCGACTACGTAAGAGTGCAGCCGCAAGGAGGCGTTGATGCCTGTCATGTCAACTGGGATGCCGTGCGTCATATACATATGGGGTTGCGGCTTTGTCTGCTGGTAGTACACATCCCTGGATTACTACTTTTCCCCCATTAGTGTTTTTATTCTCGCTGTATTTTATTGGACTCTGTAATTATTATATTCTATGTCATCAGTGATTTATGTAAATTGACCATAAAATATATATATAAGGAATATGATTTTATTTTAGTGGTTGTATTATGGGTTGAATATATTTATATTTCATTCGAGGCTCGTATTTTCTACTTATGCAGATTGTCAAAAAATATATATATATAGACTCTTGAGAATTTAAATTACTGTTATCATGGCTGTGACACACTTGGATTTAGTAACTGTGGTGTAATGACGATTATGCTTCGGTTGCTACATCAAGGGGTGTTATGTAAGGGGTGTTAGAACATCTTGATTTAGTGACTGTGGCATAATGACGATTGTGCCGTGGTTATTAAGTTAAGGGGTGTTACATTAGGTGGTAACAGAGTAGTTCATTCTATTGAGCCGGGGTATGGACTTGCTTTGTTTAGGTATATTAGAACTTTTGTATGTTGTTCACTTCCTTGTCTCTTGATTGAGATGATGGGAAAGTAATGCATAGCTTGCCATAGGTTGAATGTTAGTAGCTACTGTTATACAGTTGCATGATATTGAAGACTGACCTACTCAATAAGTAATGTTCTGTGTGGACAGGAAACTATGACTTCACCTAGGCGTATTAGGAGAATAGAAATTCTTTAGTAAGGAGACCAAGAGGTTTTAAAGAGTTGATCTTCTGGGAAAAGGAATGACTGGTGTAAGTTTGGTTTGAGAAGCTATTTGGGAGTTGAAGACTTGCAAGAGGTTACGCCATAGAAGGCAGAACGAAAAAGCTCGAGTTGGAGACTGTTAGGATTCGTGGATTGGACTTTTCTTGTTTGGATTATGTGATTCTTTGTGTTTGGTTTCCGAAAGGAGACAATATTGTTTGAAATAATTATGTTTGCTTTGTTGTGTCATGTTTTGTCCATCTTCGAAGAAAGTTAATGGCTCGCAGTAGACATACAAGGGTAATGGCTTATAGAGGACATATGCATGAGAGCGGAGGACGAGATAATAGAAGTATGGCTGCGACTGTAGAAGAAATGCAAAGGATAACTGATGTGACAACTCACCAAGATCAGAGGGCTGCACAACAACGAGAATTGGAAGTTGAAGTTCAAAATCTGTTAGAGGAAAGTCGGTGTTGGGGTGACTTTGGACTGCCTAGATCCCGAAGGAGGATTAATAGAAAGGTTAATCGGTTTAAGCAGAAACCGTATTCACGACTATCGGGGAAGCAACAACAACAACAACCCTATGAACGTACTGCTAGTGGTAGTAGATCCAGTCAAACCTTAACATTTTCACCAAGATGTAAGAAGTGTGGAAAGAACCACTTAATGAGGGAGTGTATGTAACATCCCGAAAATTTATAATTTTAGGATAAATGATCATTTTACAATATTTGGAATTTTCTAGAATTTTTTTGGATTTTTCTGAGAACGCAGAATATTTTAATATATTCCTCGTTTTGTGTGCGCACTGAGCTGAGAATTGCTGAGGTCAGTGTAACGCTCCGGAAACTAATTATTTCACCGCCAATAGTCATTTTCTAATATTTGTGATTTATGTGAATTTTTCTGGAATTTTTCGGAAATGACGAATATTTTAATATATTTCTCGTTTTGCGTAAAACTCGAGCAGAGTCATGAAAACGACTGTAGTGCTTCAAAAATTGGAAAATTATATGACGAATAGTCGTTTTATAATATTTGCAATTTTTGGGAATTTTTCTGGGAATTTTAGAACCGTCGAATATTTTAATATATTCTTCGTTTTACGTCTTGTGAGCGAGAACGTAACCGTGAGAAACGCGATGTTTTCTCTGAGAACCTTGGACTATGGACATGTCGACGGGGGATCTTACTAAACCCGAGGCTTGACACAGTTTACGAGGTTTCATAATTTTCGAGAAATCTTAACAGATAAAACAGATCAATACTGCGAAAAATTCATCTGTCAGATAAATTAAATACTGACTTCTGTCAACTGTAACTATTATCCATTGGATAATAGCATGCATTAGAAACCCTATCACATTATCCTAATGCAATCCACTTTATGTCAAATCAATCTCACTTTAATTCAAATTTGTGTACTTTTTCAAAACTTCTTTGAGAAGCTTTGACCACCAAATGACCCAATTACCCTTGGCTTGCATGAGAAGCCAATTTTTTCTCCTCACTCTCTCCTCTATTCAGCAGCCCACTCATGCCAAGGAGGGCAAAAATGTAACTCATCCACACTTAACCTAAAACCACCAAACCCTAATTCACTTTACCTATCACTTTCTCTCTCTTCACTTCATCTTCTTCATCTTTTCTCCTCCTTCTCTCTACCTCCTCCTCAACCACGAAATTGCAGCCCCTCCCTCACCATTTTCCTTCATCTTTTCTCTTCACCAAGCTCATTTCTTCACTTGTCTCCATCTCCTCTACACTTTCCCTTTAGAAAGTTTCTTCATTTTCTATCTTCACCTCCATTTTTCTCTTCCTTCTCTCTTCTTCCTCTCCACTTCACCACGAAAATTGCAGCCACCACCACCATTATTTCTCTTCATTTTTCTCTTCATAAACACCATTTCTAGACTCCTCCCAACCTCCACTACAACTTCTATTTGAGGGGTTTTCTTCAAAAGCTCATTTTTCCTCCATTGTCATACAAGGCAAAGCTTCTAACTTTGAGGTAAAGCTTTCACTTCTCTTCCTCTTTCTCCTTGATTTCGTGATCTAGGATCTCAATGGAAACCAAAGATCCATTCTTTTCAACTATTAATGTTGATTTTTGATGCTTGAAAAATTAGGGTTCTTGAAGACCCAAAACCGAAATTCACCAAGAAGCCATAGGAGATTGTTTTTGTGTTCTTCCTTTAGGTAAGAGGGAGACTACTCACTTCAACCACTTATGGTGGTGAGAAGACTTTGTATGTGTGTTGATGGAGAAATTCATCCTTGTATGCTCTTTGTATGCTTGCTTGAATTATAAATTTTGTATGATTTAATATTCTTGAATTTGATTGATGCTTGATTATGCTCTTGAATATGTTTGATATATAAATTGTGCTTGATCATGTTGGGGTTGCTAAATGGAAAATTTGGAGTTTCCTACCTCAACATGGTGCCACGGTTTTGGCATTGAATCTTGGGTACTTGGATTGATTTTAATGAACTAAAAATCTAAGTGAACTAATGACAAGAAGTTAATACCTAAAAGAGAAGGAAAAAATGGATTTGAAGACTTGAAATGGAAGAAAGTGATTTGGGATTCACCATTGGGAGGTCACGGTTTTGGGGTGGAAAAATTGGATAAATTGTGGTTAATATGTAACAAGCATAAGATGAGGATTAATTAAGCAACAAGATGGAATTTAGTGGAAGAAAAACTTGGAATTGAAGCCTAGGGGATGGCCACGGTTTCGAGGCCAAGGAATTAGGGTTCTTGGTGAGCTAATTTAATAAGTAAACACCTTAAATGAATTAAAGGAATAACATGCAAGATGTTGGCTTAAAAGGATTTGAAATTGGAACCATTGTGAGGCCACGACCTCTAAGGTATTTTTTAGTGTAAGTATGTGATTTTGGTAAATTGGAAGCATAATGAATTAGGTAATTAGGAACCTATGTGATGGAATGGGAAATTAATAAGTTAGAAGAATTTGATAAAATCAAGACATCATAAATCTTTAAGGACTAAGATTGAAAGCATCATGAGATTTAAGGTAATTCTAATTGAGTGAAGAACATGAGAGTGTGAGGCCCAAGAACTTAAATAAATTGCAAGTTATGGGAAATTGCATTGCCTTGGAAGGCTAAATTAATTTTATAAATTGATTTTGAACATGAACCTTGAAATAGGGAAACGAATTCTAAGTTAGGATTCATAATGAACCTAAGGACACATCAATTGACTTGATATTGATATCATGATGTTATGGGTCCATGTGAGTGGCCATTTGTATATTGATGCTTATATTGGCCTAATGTGGCATATTATGGAATCGTATGAGATTGTGGATCATACATGTTCATGCATAGTATCTTATGCATTGTGATTGTCCTTGTGGACTGTTGTAAGGCCAAGTTGCCTAGGAGATTGAACACACCTTAGTGCGGGTGCGAATAGACAAGTGTGGGTCGTGTTATGACCTCGGGGGCGTCGGGGTGCGGGTCCCTCACATGGACGTTTAGAGCTCCTCCGTGCCGTGGGGCAAACCGATGCAAACACACCGACGATCCGGACTTGACACTGTCCTATATCGTGATCTAGTGTAGAATGTCTGTACAATGCCATGATTTGCGCATGAGAAAATTTATTGATAGCACTGGCCTCGGCAGCCGAGTTACAGACATGTCTCCTGATCTTTCTCTCCGCTTGATTGAGTCTAGCTCCATGGAGTAGGAATTGTGGTATCATAATGCATTGTGCATCATCCATTGTCGGTCTCATAAATTGTTGAGCATGAACACCTGTGAATGTGAAGATAACTGTTGCACTTCTGAAAATGATTATCTGATTATTGTGCTGATTCTTGGAAATACTATTGTGATATGTCTGCTAGTGTTTGCTGTTGTTCTACTTTACTATAAATATCGTTGTTATTATTAATTCTTATTATTGCTTACAATTGAATTGTTGTTATTATAAATTATGCTGTTACCGTTAATAGATATATGAACTGTATTGTTTTATGGGCGCTCTGCGCCGTGTCGTTTTCTTACTGCCGCAATGGTAATGAAGGATGGGTGTCTCACCTCTTTCCTATATCCTTGTATGTTTGTTTTATACTTATATTGATAAAAGATCGTGAGGAAGATAAAGAGGGACCACACCTTGGTTGATTGGATTGGGCGTTTGGACAAGGTTTCTTCGGCTACGTACGAGTGCAGTGGCGTGGAGGCATTGATGTCTGACTTGTTGACTGGGACTCCGAGCGTCGTATGTGTATATGGGGTTGCGGCTTTGTCTGCTAGTAGTACCTATCCCTGGGTCACTACTTTTCCCCCTTTTAGTGTTTTATTTCCTGCTGTATTTTATTGGACTCTGTAATTGTTATATTCTATGTCATCAGTGATTTGTGTAAATTGACTATATATATATATATGTATAAGAGATATGATTTTATTTCAGTGGTTGTATCATGGCTTGAATACATTTATATTTCATTCGAGGCTCATATTTTCTACCTATGCAAATTGTCAAAAAAAAAATATAGACTCTTGAGAATTTAAGTTACTGTTATCATGGTGACACACTTGGATTTAGTAACTGTGGTCTAATGACGATTATGCTTCGGTTGCTACATCAAAGGGTGTTACATTAGGTGGTATCAGAGCAGTTCATCCTGTTGAGCCGGGGTATGGACTTGCTATGTTTAGGCATATTAGAATTTGGTCTGTTGTGCACTTCCTTGTCTCTTGATTGAGATGATGGGAAAGGAATGCATAGCTTGCTGTAGGTTGAATGTTGATAGCTACTGTTATACAGTTGCATGATATTGAGGATTGGCCTACTCAATGTGTAATGTTCTGTATGTACAGGAAACTATGACTTCACCTAGGCGTATTATGTTAGGGAAATAGGAATTCTTTTGTGAGGAGATCAAAAGGTTTTGGAAAAACCGATCTTCTGGAGAAAGAAATAGTTGGTGTAAACTAGATTCGAGAAGCAGTTTGGGAGTTGACGGCTTACGAGGGATTACGCTGTGGAAGCAGAATGAAGAAGTTCGAGCTGGAGATTGTTAGGTTGTATGGAATTGAACTTGTCTTGCTTGAATTGTATGAATTGTGTGACTCTTTGTATTTGGTTTTCATAGGGAGATAACATTGTTTGAAGTAATTTTTTTTGTTTGTTGTAATTATGTCCGTCTTCAGAGAGATTCAATGGCTCGCAGTAGACATGCAAGGGCGGTGGCTCGTAACAGACGTATACATGTGAGCGCGAGACAAGACAATAGGAGTATGGCCGCGACTGCAGAAGAAAGGCAAATGGTAGCTGAGATGACAGCTTACCAGGATCAGAGGATCACGCAACAACGAGAGTTGGAAGTTGAGGTTCAGAACTTGTTGGAGGAAAGTCGACTTTAGGGCAAACGTGGACTACCTAGATTCCAAAGGAGGAATAATAGAAAAGTTAACCAGTTTAAGCGGAAACCATGCGCACGAGTATCAGGGAGACAACAACAACAACCAATTCCTGGACAAAGTACTAGTGGCAGTGTATCTAGTCAGATCTCGACATCTTCGCCAAGATGTATGAAATGCGGAAAGGAACACTTCACGAGGGAGTGTAAGATCAAAGGGATAATCTGTTTTAAATGTGGAAAGCCTGGACACGTCTCTCGCAACTGCGACCAAGCAAAGACAAATTCTTCAGTCAATGCTGTAAGGGTTGTAGAACCACAAGCAGAAGCCAGAACTTATACCCTGGGAGGTGCTGAGACTACAAAGTTCGGAGAACTAAACCGTGGAAGTTATGCCTCAAATGACGATCCTGTAATCGTGCTGTATAATTCTGGGGGTAACCCTTCCTTTTACAATTTGTAACTTTATGGATCATTGGGATTCATCTGTATCTTTCCTATCTTCAACTTAAATTATTTCCATTTCTGTTACTAAGACTTGTCGTTGACACCTAAGTTTATGTAATCTATTCTATTTCTACTAAAGACTGAATCTTTCGTCGATCTATCTCGCTTACCTAAAATCATATCTATTTGAGCCCATGATTCTAGAAATTGATTGGTCGTTTCCCGATTATCACCGCTAGAGCGTTTCGATCAACACCTTAGTGATTTTTGAAACTAAGGCTTTTGAGTTCAGTAATGGCCAACAAAGTTGAAGCTTTGTGAGGGAAAAGAAATCCAAGGATACGTGTTACCTTTTATAGAGGACAAAAGAAAAGGGAATATGATTGTCACCATTGTAGTCAGTAAGTTTCTTGTGATGAACTACAGTGCTGTCAGTTAAGGAGAAGAATGGGACATCTCAGTGAGATGAACACCATCGTCAAACGAACAAGATTATGATCAAGGGTGAGTATCCTCGGAGAAAGATGTACGTCCTGGTCATCATTAAATTCGCGGGAGATTGAGAATGTCCCCGAAATGATTTCGAATGCGATATGGGCATTATGGGTGTCTCGTGACGCTGTTCGGAATAACAAATCCTCTTGTCGTATTCATAAGTGACAAGAATTATATCTTTTGTCCTTACCTAGAACATAATTGTCATTGTCATTAATGATGGCATTCTAATATATTCTCGAGAATATGGAGATACACGTTGGACATCTCGGCATAGTTTTCCTGACTTTAAAGGAGAGAGAGTAAATGCCAAAGTATCAGAGTATGGATTCTTAATTGAGAAGGTTCAGTTTTGGATCATGAAATTCCAAATGGAGGAATTGTTGTGGATTCCCAAGAGATTGAAGCAGTTCTTCAAAAGGAAAGATCAGAGACCGTAAAATAGACACATAACTGGTGGAATTAGTTAGTTTTATCGAAGAAGACACAAAGATTGAAGGAGTGTCAATGGATCCTCCAAGATAGCCTGGATATTTTGCTCGTTTGCAAGAAGAGAATCAAAACTTCTATGGACTAACGCGTGTGAAGAAAGGTTTTAAAGGTCGAGGAGACATTCGAATGCTTGTCGATTTGGTTCTACCTAATCCCAGGGAACTGTTTGGAGAATTTTATGCTTCACAGAAAAATCTAGGATATGTGTTCATGCAAGGTTGGGAAAGTTGTGACTTACACCTCAAGGTAGTTGAGAACACATTGGGAATTGTTTAACTCACGGTTTGGTGCTAGCCGTAGTTAAAATTTCTCTGAGAATATGGAGACACTTGCTACGATCAACGCCTTTAGCAATCACAAGGACCTGAAGTATCCATTCAAAAAAAAAAAAAAGGGGTTGAACATGAGACAGGAAAGGTGATTAGAGTTTTTGAAGGAGTATGACGTCTAGTTTCAGTGTCGTCCTGTCTGGGTTACTAATAAACCCATTCCAAAATTCTTTGGACTATATCAAATTTCGTTTCGGGTTTGGTTCAATAGCTTGTCAACAAATTCTGTCATCCTTTCTTTCTAAGTCTCCATGATATCTTCCATATGTCACGATCGCGAAAGTATATCACCGATCCAGCCACGTCATCAAACTAAACCCGGTGCAATTCAGAGAGAGTCTGGTCTATGAGGAACTTCTCGTGAAGATCGAGAATAGAAGAATAAAGCAACACAAAGATATAGAGATCGCGTTGGTAAGGGTGATCTAAATTGACGTAGCTAGAGACGCAATTTGAGGGTAAGAAAATAAAATGAAGAAACACATTAATGTTTAGCCTAAGGGATGAAAATTTCGAGGACGAAATTTCTATTTGAAGGGGAGTGTTGTAACATCCCGAAAATTTATAATTTTAGGATAAATGATCATTTTACAATATTTGGAATTTTCTAGAATTTTTCTGGATTTTTCTGAGAACGCAGAATATTTTAATATATTCCTCGTTTTACGTGCGCACTGAGCTGAGAATTGCTGAGGTCAGTGTAACGCTCCGGAAACTAATTATTTCGCCGCCAATAGTCATTTTCTAATATTTGTGATTTATGTGAATTTTTCTGGAATTTTTCGGAAATGACGAATATTTTAATATATTTTTCGTTTTGCGTGAAACTCGAGCAGAGTCATGAAAACGATTTGTAGTGTTTCAAAAATTGGAAAATTATATGACGAATAGTCGTTTTATAATATTTGCAATTTTTGGGAATTTTCTGGGAATTTTAGGAACCGTCGAATATTTTAATATATTCTCGTTTTACGTGCGTGCATTGAGAGAGAACCGAGAGAAACGCGATGTTTTCTCCGAGAACCTTGGACTATGGACATGTCGACGGGGATCTTACTAAACCCGAGGCTTGACACAGTTTACGAGGTTTCATAATTTTCGAGAAATCTTAACAGATAAAACAAATCAATACTGCGAAAAATTCATCTGTCAGATAAATTAAATACTGACTTTCGTAATCGTAACTATTATCCATTGGATAATAGCATGCATTAGAAACCCTATCACATTATCCTAATGCAATCCACTTTATGTCAAATCAATCTCACTTTAATTCAAATTTGTGTACTTTTTCAAAGCTTCTTTGAGAAGCTTTGACCACCAAATGACCCAATTACCCTTGGCTTGCATGAGAAGCCAATTTTTTCTCCTCACTCTCTCCTCTATTCAGCAGCCCACTCATGCCAAGGAGGGCAAAAATGTAACTCATCCACACTTAACCTAAAACCACCAAACCCTAATTCACTTTACCTATCACTTTCTCTCTCTTCACTTCATCTTCTTCATCTTTTCTCCTCCTTCTCTCTACCTCCTCCTCAACCACGAAATTGCAGCCCCTCCCTCACCATTTTCCTTCATCTTTTCTCTTCACCAAGCTCATTTCTTCACTTGTCTCCATCTCCTCTACACTTTCCCTTTAGAAAGTTTCTTCATTTTCTATCTTCACCTCCATTTTTCTTCCTTCTCTCTTCTTCCTCCTCTTCACCACGAAAATTGCAGCCACCACCACCATTATTTCTCTTCACTTTTCTCTTCATAAACACCATTTCTAGACTCCTCCCAACCTCCTCTACAACTTCTATTTGAGGGGTTTTCTTCAAAAGCTCATTTTTCCTCCATTGTCATACAAGGCAAAGCTTCTAACTTTGAGGTAAAGCTTTCACTTCTCTTCCTCTTTCTCCTTGATTTCGTGATCTAGGATCTCAATGGAGACCAAAGATCCATTCTTTTCAACTATTAATGTTGATTTTTGATGCTTGAAAAATTAGGGTTCTTGAAGACCCAAAACCGAAATTCACCAAGAAGCCATAGGAGATTGTTTTTGTGTTCTTCCTTTAGGTAAGAGGGAGACTACTCACTTCAACCACTTATGGTGGTGAGAAGACTTTGTATGTGTGTTGATGGAGAAATCCATCCTTGTATGCTCTTTGTATGCTTGCTTGAATTATAAATTTTGTATGATTTAATATTCTTGAATTTGATTGATGCTTGATTATGCTCTTGAATATGTTTGATATATAAATTGTGCTTGATCATGTTGGGGTTGCTAAATGGAAAATTTGGAGTTTCCTACCTCAACATGGTGCCACGGTTTTGGCATTGAATCTTGGGTACTTGGATTGATTTTAATGAACTAAAAATCTAAGTGAACTAATGACAAGAAGTTAATACCTAAAAGAGAAGGAAAAAATGGATTTGAAGACTTGAAATGGAAGAAAGTGATTTGGGATTCACCATTGGGAGGTCACGGTTTTGGGGTGGAAAAATTGGATAAATTGTGGTTAATATGTAACAAGCATAAGATGAGGATTAATTAAGCAACAAGATGGAATTTAGTGGAAGAAAAACTTGGAATTGAAGCCTAGGGGATGGCCACGGTTTCGAGGCCAAGGAATTAGGGTTCTTGGTGAGCTAATTTAATAAGTAAACACCTTAAATGAATTAAAGGAATAACATGCAAGATGTTGGCTTAAAAGGATTTGAAATTGGAACCATTGTGAGGCCACGGCCTCTAAGGTATTTTTGAGTGTAAGTATGTGATTTTGGTAAATTGGAAGCATAATGAATTAGGTAATTAGGAACCTATGTGATGGAATGGGAAATTAATAAGTTAGAAGAATTTGATAAAATCAAGACATCATAAATCTTTAAGGACTAAGATTGAAAGCATCATGAGATTTAAGGTAATTCTAATTGAGTGAAGAACATGAGAGTGTGAGGCCCAAGAACTTAAATAAATTGCAAGTTATGGGAAATTGCATTGCCTTGGAAGGCTAAATTAATTTTATAAATTGATTTTGAACATGAACCTTGAAATAGGGAAACGAATTCTAAGTTAGGATTCATAATGAACCTAAGGACACATCAATTGACTTGATATTGATATCATGATGTTATGGGTCCATGTGAGTGGCCATTTGTATATTGATGCTTATATTGGCCTAATGTGGCATATTATGGAATCGTATGAGATTGTGGATCATACATGTTCATGCATAGTGTCTTATGCATTGTGATTGTCCTTGTGGACTGTTGTAAGGCCAAGTTGCCTAGGAGATTGAACACACCTTAGTGCGGGTGCGAATAGACAAGTGTGGGTCGTGTTATGACCTCGGGGGCGTCGGGGTGCGGGTCCCTCACATGGACAGTTTAGAGCTCCTCTGTGCCGTGGGGCAAACCGATGCAAACACACCGGCGATCCGGACTTGACACTGTCCTATATTGTGATCTAGTGTAGAATGTCCGTACAATGCCATGATTTGCGCATGAGAAAATTTATTGATAGCATCGGCCTCGGCGGTAGGAGTTACGAGACATGTCTCCTGATCTTTCTCTCCGCTTGATTGAGTCTAGCTCCATGGAGTAGGAATTGTGGTATCATAATGCATTGTGCATCATCCATTGTCGGTCTCATAAATTGTTGAGCATGAACACCTGTGAATGTGAAGATAACTGTTGCACTTCTGAAAATGATTATCTGATTATTGTGTTGATTCTTGGAAATACTATTGTGATATGTCTGCTAGTGTTTGCTGTTGTTCTACTTTACTATAAATATCGTTGTTATTATTAATTCTTATTATTGCTTACAATTGAATTGTTGTTATTATAAATTATGTTGTTACCGTTAATAGATATATGAACTGTATTGTTTTATGGGCGCTCTGCGCCGTGTCATTTTCTTACTGCCGCAATGGTAATGAAGGATGGGTGTCTCACCTCTTTCCTATATCCTTGTATGCTTGTTTTATACTTATATTGATAAAAGATCGTGAGGAAGATAAAGAGGGACCACACCTTGGTTGATTGGATTGGGCGTTTGGACAAGGTTTCTTTGGCTACGTACGAGTGCAGTGGCGTGGAGGCATTGATGTCGACTTGTTGACTGGGACTCCGGCGTCGTATGTGTATATGGGGTTGCGGCTTTGTCCGCTAGTAGTACCTATCCCTGGGTCACACTACTTTTCCCCCCCTTTTAGTGTTTTATTTCCATTGTATTTTATTGGACTCGTAATTGTTATATTCTATGTCATCAGTGATTTGTGTAAATTGACTATATATATATATATGTATAAGAGATATGATTTTATTTCAGTGGTTGTATCATGGCTTGAATACATATATATTTCATTCGAGGCTCATATTTTCTACCTATGCAAATTGTCAAAAAAAATATAGACTCTTGAGAATTTAAGTTACTGTTATCATGACTGTGACACACTTGGATTTAGTAACTGTGGTCTAATGACGATTATGCTTCGGTTGCTACATCAAGGGGTGTTACAGTGTAAGATGAAGGGGATAATCTGTTTCAAGTGTGGAAAGCCCGGACACGTCTCTAGATATTGTACTTCACCAAAGAAGAAGTCTATTGTTACTGATGTACGTGTTTCAAGACCTCAAGCTGAAGGGAAAGTATATACCCTGGATGGAACGAAAGTTTCCCAGACTGAAGATCTAAACAATGGAGATTGTGCCATAAGCGATGATCCCTTGATTGTGCTGTACAATTTTGGGGACAACCCATTTCTTTATAGCGTATGACCATATGGATCATTTGGATTCATCAGTGTCTTCGTTACTTTTGACTTGTTCATTTTTGTTTCTATTACCAGACCTATTGTTACTATTCAGTCGTTCAAATTATCCTATTGGTGTTAAAGACCAAATCTTTTTAGTTGATTCAAATTGTTTACCTCGTTCTCGAATGCGTGTGATTTTAGGAATAGATTGGTTATTTTCTAGTTATATTTTGCTAGATTGTTTCAATGAAAGCCTTCGTGTTTCTTGAAACTAAGACTTTTGAATTCGTAACGGTCAACAAAGTTGAAGCTTTATGAGGAAAAGGAATTCAAGGATGCATGTTATCTTTTGTAGAGGACATAAGCAAGGGGAATATGAATGTCATTCTTGTAGTCAATGAGTTTCGCATGATGAGCTACAATGTTGTCAGTTAAGGAGAAGAATGGAACTTCTCGGTGCGATGAGGACTGTCACCAATTGAACAAGATTACGATCAAGGAGAAGTATCCTCGGAAAGAGACAAACGATTCGATGGATCAACGAGAAGGGAGTCGTTATTTTCTCCAGGATAGATGTACGTTCTGGTCATCATTAAATTCGTGGAAATTTGAGGATGTTCCCAAAATGGTTTTTTGATCGCGTTATGGGCTTTATGGGTATCTGGTGATACCGTTCGGAGTAACAAGTGCTCCTGTCGCATTCATGGATTACATGAATTAGATCTTTCACTCTTATCTAGATAGATTTGTTGTTGTCCTGATGATGACATTCTGATCTATTCTCGAATATATGGAGGGACATATTGGACATCTCGATATAGTTTTCCAGACTTTAAAGGAAAAGAAATGTATGCCAAATTATCAAAGTACAAATGCTAGTTGAGGAGGTTAAACTTTGGGTCATGAAATTACGAAAGAAGGGAATTGTTATGAGTCCATCAAAAGTTGAAGCAGTTTTACAATGGGAAAGGCTAGAGACCGTAATACCCTAGTAGCTTGCGAGGTTAGCTAGTTAGCTTTTATCAAAGAAGCATCAATGGATTCTCCAAGACAACAGGACCTTTTACTCAGCTTACAAGAAAGAATCAAGTCGTTTTATGGACCAATGAAGGTAAGGGAAGTTTCAAGGGTTAAGGAGGTATTCGAATACTCGCCAAAACTTGATCCTAAGGATCTATTTGAAGTGTTTTGTGATGCTTCAATTCAAGAACTAGGATGTGTACTCATGCAAAGTTGGGAAGTTGTGACTTACGCTCGACATAGTTGAGGGTGCATGAGGAGAATTACCCAACTCGTGACTTGGAGTTAACTGTAGTTGTATTTGCTCTGAGAATATGGAGACACTTGCTATGTTCAATGCCTTTGGCAATCACAAGAGCCTAAAGTATCAGTTCGACAAGAAGGAGCGGAACATAAGATAGGAAGGTGACTAGAACTTTGAAGAAGTATGACTTCTAGCTTCAGTGTCATCCTGGAAAAGCAAACGTCATAGCAGACACTTTGAACCGGAAAACTACTTAATATCTTCATTATGATGGTCGAAAAGAAGGAATTTAAAGAACACTTTAGGGACAAGTGGTTGTCATTGAGAATGACACCGGATGAGGTATGTCTAGGTATAGTTACTATTTCGCATGATCTGTTGGGAGAAATTCGAGAGAAGTAGAAAAATGACCAATTTCTACAAGACGAGGAGAAACTATTGAAACAAGGCATGACGTCATATGGTGAGGAAGGAATTCGATGGAATCCTGATGTTCATAAGTAAAGTTTGTATACCAGTTGATTTAGAACTTAAGGAGTTAATTTTCAGTGAAGCTCACGTGAGTAAATTGAGTATACACACCAGAACGACCAAAATATGTTAAGATCTAAAACAGAAGTGTAGGTAGCAAGGAATGAAGAGAGATGTTGCTAAATGTGCGTCATCTTATCTAAGTTGCCAGCAAACTCACTCCTAAATTTTTCGGACTATATCAAAATTCTCTTCAGATTGGTCTAGTAGCCTATCAACTAATTATTGTCATCCTCTCTTTCTAATTTTCATAATATCTTCCATATGTTGTAGTTACGAAAGTATATCCCTAATCCAGCCCATGTCATCGAACTGGACACAGTACCAATAAGAGAAAGTTTGATATATGAAATACTTCTTGTGAAGGTCGAAGATAGGAGAGCAAAGCAATGTAGAGACAAAGAGATCATGTTGGTAAGGGTGATCTGGACCGACGTGACTAGAGGCACGATGTAATACCCTTAAACACATGTTAGACTGGTAAATGGTTACCGAAGGTAGCATTTAACTTGTTTAGCATGCCAGTCAAGTTTTGTGACAAACTGAGTTCATTTAGGCACTTAGTTGCAACACAGAAGTTGTAAAGTGGCTTAAAATGACTCAGATAATAGCATAAGTTGCTAAGTTAAGGGAAATAAACATAGAGAGTTTGTTTCTAGGTCACAAATAAGCTAAGTAAGATGTGGTAAAAGTTTCAAGAGAATCAGAGTCAGTTTGGTACTTTTAGGCATACTGGTTGTGCGTTTTAATACCGAATGACTAACAACAGATATAGAAAATGATGAAAATGATGAAACAACAATTTAGATGAATCCTATGATTTATTCTAAAGTTGTTGGAAGCTAGGAAACTTGAATTAGCATAATTCGAGTGTCCTTAGTAGATATAAGTTTCAGTGTAGAAACTTAAGTTAATCTTTTCCCGTAATTACCTCAATGTCCCACCCCCTTATTTCTTTCTTCTCCCTCGGCAGAACCGAAACTAGAGAAAGGAAAGAAAGAAAAAGGAGAAAGGGGAGAAGAAGAAGGAGAAAGGGGAAGAAGGGAAGAAGAAGAGGAAGAAAATCAAGCTTCAAGGCTTCAAGTCTTCAAGAGGTAAGGGGATTTCTATTCATTTCTCCCTCTTTGACTTCTTTGAATATAGTTTGGGGTTTTGAATAGAAATAGGGGTTTGGATAGCCAAATCCATGTTCTTATCTTGGTTCTTGATTCCAAGAACTAGGTTAGGATAGTTTAAGCCAAGATAATGCTAGATGGTCATTTATGGCCTAAGACAAACCATTTTGGTTAATGAATAGAGAATTAGGAAATGGTTTGGAGTTATGAGATTTGAACCTAGATCTATGCCCTAAGAGAATTCATAGGTTGTAAAAGAGTTACAATAAGTTTAAGGGCCTAGATTAGTGTTAGAAATCATTTAGAATCCATGATTGACAAATTGGAAATTGGTTTTCCAACCAATTATGTAGAAAACGCATTCTGCAGAATTTTCTCCAGAATGGTCACATCTAGACATGATATTTCCAAGCCTAGGCATGGGTTGATCAGTTTTCAGCTCTACGAGATAGGGAGCACCACGCCTAGGCGTGGTAAAACTAAGCCTAGGCGTGGACAGGGCAACATTCAGACAACCTGTATTGTTTGTTGTATAACTTGAGCTGTAGATATCAAAATGACCTGATTCTAGAGCCATTTGAAAGCTAAGACATAAGGCTTCATGTGGTAAAAATTTCAGAATTATTAAGCAAGCCAATCTATACCAGTTTTTGTTTGAATCTAAGGCAGATTCTACAGAAAAAGGCATTCTGGCAGCCAGTAAACCAGATTGCATAATTTCTTGCTCCGATGTCGTATCGATATGGGACTAGTGGGATTTTGAAGCTAAGATGTAAGGCTTCTTGCCTGTAAAATTGTAGAATGTTCCCACCTGTGGATTGTTCTCAGTTACAATTTAAAGTCAGGTCAAAATCGGGTGAATCAGACAATAACCTGTTTTGGCTCCTACAAAATGTCGCATAACTTTGGCTACATTTAGCCAAATGAGGCAAGGTTTGTGGCATTGGAAAGATATGAGAGTAAGCTAGTAGCACCTTAGGCAACTTAGTGTTGCATTAGATATCACTTAAGATGTGATGAGATGGTGCAATGAAGACAAGTGTACTAGTATGCATAATAGTACTCACACTAGTAGAGAATGAGAAAGGTATGAACCTTAGGATATCCAAGAATAGTGGATTACCTTAGGAAGGTACCTAGAACCTTAGGCAACAAAGAGTTGCAAGTAAGAACCACTCTTGCATTAGATTCACTTGAGTGGAGACAAGATTGTGTATTAGTTCCCAGGAGGGAATGTTTAGGTACTAAGTCTCTAGTTAAGTGAGACTTTGTGCATTGCTAAATACACAATAAGATGAATTGTGACTAAGAAGATGTCATAATAATAAAGCATAGTAGAAATGTGCAATAACTCATGTATTAGCAAAGATGAGTTAGAAGTGCAAGATAAAAGGAATTTACTTCCTTAGATACTAACAAAAGTATGGAAGTTAAGTTCTTAAGCATTCCATGAGTTTGGAATAGTTAAAGAGGTATCTGGAATCTTAAGCACACAAGTGCAATATAGGCTACTACCAGAAGTGTGATAGAAGGGAAAGCTAGATACAACCAGAATACAAATGTTAGCACACAAGTGTAGTATAAGCTACTACCAGAAGTGTGATAGAAGGGAAAGCTAGATACAACCAGAATACAAATGTTAGCACACAAGTGTAGTATAAGCTACTACCAGAAGTGTGATAGAAGAGAAAGCTAGATACAACCAAAATAAGTATGTTATACTTATTTAGACGCATAAATTACTCCCTTTAGATAAAGTTGAGTTAATTATGCAAAGTTTTAGAGAAATGTTCATTTATTTCCTTAAGCAAGGGTAGATGAGGCATTAGTTAAGATAGACTCTTTCACTAGGATGAGTGGAGTCTATAAGAGAGTAAGATGGTGTTTATGTAAGAGTTAAAATAACACTAAGCTTTTCACACACTAGTCAATTAAGCTAGTATGTATGTGAAGAGAAAGAACTTTAGTGCAACCAAGATTAATGGTGTGCCATAGGTGAGTACCTAACACCTCAGCAACTTAATGTTGCATTAGAAATCACTTAAGAGATATGAGTGATGAGGTGGAGTTTAGGTACAAGTATGAGAAAAGGTCTGGTAATGTTTACCTAAGAATGTAACGTTATATGACGCGAGGTCATTTAGCAAGAAGGTAAGGAATCAGAGAAGTTCCTAAGGGAACAAGTATTCCTAACCAAGTGCTAAGGCTACATATAGTATGAGGTTACAGATTCTCCTCCTTACAAATGGTAAACATAAGAAGCCAAAGTTACTAGTAGAATATGCTTAGGTCATAGAGGAACTAAGTATATAAGTATGGATAAAAGTCTATGAATTAGTCAAGTAGTATCGATCTGGTGAGTATCCTTTGATGTTCATTCATGGAGGCAAAAAGAGATAGATGGGTGTCTGAAGGGCTGTTGAGAAGGACATAACCCTAATGTCTCGATAGTGCCAAGGCCAAAGGAGATAAGTGGGAAATCCAAAGACGCTCTTTGAGCAAGGATGAAGCCTGAATTTCTCAGCGTGCCAGGATATGTGTAATGTGAGGATGAACTTTTCCTCTAATTACCACTAGATGATATACTAACTAGTTCCTAGCAAACTTCTTTGTTTTCAAAATAAACTTTTACATGTATTTCAAAGTAAAACCCTGCATTTGCATTTCATTCACATACTCTTAGGATTCCTTAGGCATATTTATATTACATATCATTCTCATTGCATTCACGGACAGTTGTATGGGCATTGTCCGTCACTGTTGGTATGTACAGCTGTATGGGCGTTGTATATGTTAACAGTGTGTAGGCTATCAGTTAATATCACACTATAAGAAAGTGTGCAGTTATGAGAAAAAGGGAGGAAACTCCTAAGTTATGAGAAAAGAGGAGGAAGCTCCTAAGTTATGAGAAAAGAGGAGGAAGCTCCTAAGTTAAAATTATAGCATTTGTTATCTAATTGTTATATGCAATGTTATAGTTAGATGGTATTGGAATTTCTTTTACTGAGAATGTTAATTCTCATCCCAGTTGCTATTCCATGTAAATCCAGATGTAGGCGTAGATGCAGGCAAAGGCACAGGTACAGAGGTACAAACCCTGCCAAGGGTGAGAAGATAAAGCATGAAGACTAGAGTAGTTTTTATTGCTTTAAGTAGACAGAACTTATGTAATAAGTTTATATTTGTTCTGTAAGTTTTATGTTATATATATTACAATAAGCCCTCATGTGGCTAAGTTTGTATATATATATGTATGAGTTTAAGTTTTTCCACAATCTCTCAAGGCTTTCTATAATTACTCAGTTGTGATTATCGATATATGTTAGTATGTAGTATAGAAGTGGCGTCTCTAGTACTGGTTATCTTTATATATCTCTGTCTATCTAGGATATATCTAGATATCTGTATTAGGGTGTTACACACGACGTAGAAGTTAGAAGGTAAGATGAAGGAACAACATCCGTATTTATTCTAAGGAATGAAAATTTCGAGGATGAAATTTCTATTTGAAGGGGAGAGTTGTAACACCCTGAAAATTAATAATTTCATGATAAATAGTCATTTTACAATATTTGTGATTTTTGTAAATTTTTCTAGATTTTTTCAAAAATGTGAAATATTTTAATATTATTTCTCGTTTTACATGTATTCTGAGCGGAGCTGGTGAAATGAAATATTTTCCCTGAGAACCTTGAACTGTGGAAACGTTGACGGGAGATCTTACTAAACCCGAGGCCAGACACGATTTACGATGTTTTATAGTTTTCAAGATTTTTATTAGATAAAAATAAAAATCGATGTACACTTTATTATCTGTTGGACAATTAATACTGGTTTTGTTATCTGTGACAATAGTCAATTGGATAATAGATAGTAGTAGAAATCCTATCACCTTATCCAAATGAAATCCACTTTATGTCACATCCAATATCCTTTATTCAAAAGAATGATTAAATTTAATCAAAGCTTCTCAAGAAAGCTTTGACAAAAAATGACCAAAATGCCCAAAACTTAGATGAGAAACTAATCTCTCCCTCTCCTCCTCTCTTGTCTCCACAGCAATGCCAATTTTGAGGAGCCAAAATTGTGCTTCTCACTTTATCACATTCATTTCCAATTTCCAAAACACAAAAGCTACTGCTTTCTCTCTCTACTATTTTTCTCTTCTCATTTTCTCTCTTCCTCCCTACTCCTCCTACCTCACGGCTGCACACCATTAGTGCCCTCCATCTTCACAAAATTTTCATCCAATCACATTTTCTCAATCTCCATTACATTCTAAACACTTTTCTAGTTGAAATTATTTCCAAAAGCTCACATCTTCATTATCCTTCTTCAAGATCAAAGCTTGAAGCTTTGAGGTAAAGTTTTCAACTTTCTTTCTTTCTCTTCTCATTTTCATGATCCTTGATCACCCTTGTGACCAAGGATTCATCTTTTCAACCTTTGGTTGTTGATTCTACAAGTTTAATCATTCTAGGGTTTCTTGGAACTTTAGGACAAAATTTCAAGGAAATGATCAAGAAGCTTGCTTTCTTGAGTTGTCTTCACTTGGTAAGAGGGAGATAATCCACTTCAACCTATCTTGGTAGTGAAGAAACGTTTTTGATGTTGTTGATGAGGACTACATGTGTGGATTGCTGTCTTTGTTGTGTTGTTTTTTATGATTTTATATTTATTTGGACTTGTATGATTTATTGGTTGTTTCGTATGTCTTGATGGCTATGGATTGTATATTGGATTGTTTGGAAATATGTATGGAAAGCAAAGGATTCTCAACCCTTTTACTTGGAGGCTCATGGCCAAGTGGCCCAATAATAGGTCCATGATGGAATTTGTGTACTAATTTGGAACTTAAGAAATTAGGTGATGGATAATTGATGAAATGATGACAATTTTGGGACTAGAAACCTTTGGAGAGGTCTCGGCCAAGAGGAAAGAAAATGGGATATCCAAGACAAGTTTTGTGATAATTTGAAACTTAGAAGCTTAGGTTAAAAAGAAATTGATTAAGGGTAAACAATAATGAAACAAGATGTAAATTTTTGGGTTCAATGATCCTTAGGGTTCATGCTAACAATATGATGGAGAAATTGATTGGACTCTTGTCCTTGGGAGACTCATGGCCTCTAGGGCTTTATTGGCTAAGATTTATGTATCAAGATGAAACTTAGGTGAATAGGTAATTTAATAAGCTATTATGGATTCATAAGATGGAAAAATGAAGGAAAGGGATTTACTTGACAACTTAGAGTGATTTTGGACTTGAGAAAAAAACAAGAGTGTGAGTGAGACTTGGAGAGCCTTAGAATAATATTCTAAGTGAGTATGATTAAATTTAAAGTAGAGAACTTGGTTAATTAAGAGTACAAAAGATTTAATGAGAATTACAAGAGGATTCCTCTAGAGAGGATTAATGATAAAAGTCTTGAAATGAAAACGTAACCTAGGGTTGAATTTTAATAACTATGTGTTATTGTTGAAGATTTAAATATATTATGTTGTTGATAATTGCATTGGCCAGTTATGGCATGGTTATGAGAAAGTATATCACTGTGAAATATACATGAATATGTTGATATTTAACTTAAACAAATTGTGGTATGTTTCATGAGAAGTATATTATCGATGAATATACATGATATGCATTGAGTCATCATGCATTTGTGAAAGTCCATTGGACTCTGTTGTAAAGGCGGTGCATGCCTAGGAGATTGAATTACACTTTAGTGCGGGTACGAGTAGACTAAGTGTAGGTCATATTGTTGACGTTGGGGGCATCGAGGTGCGGGTGTCTCACATGGATAGTTAAGAGCTCCTCTGTGCCGTGGGATAGATCGATACAAACACACCGACGATCCGGACCGAGACACTGTCCTATATCGCGATCTTGTTGAGAGTGCCGTGTATAAGCCATGTTGCGCAAAAGATTATTTTTATGATGAGCACTTTATTTTTAAGGCTAACGAGATACTGGCATGTACTCCTTGATCATTCTCTCCGAATGTTTATGTCTAGCTCCATGGAGTAGGATTTTGGTACCGTGTGCATGTGCATAGTAAGCCATCATATCTTCTGATATTTACACATTTATCCATTTCCATGATGATGAAACTGTTGTCCATTTATATGATGATTGGATTGTTGTTTTAATGATGTTATGATTATTTGAACTATTTTATTTGTTTATTATCTGAGACTCTGTTGCTAGTTCTTTTATCTTATGTGATTATTGTTGTTTAATACTGTTGCTTTACTATGTGGGCGTCCTGCACCGTTATGTTTCTTTACTGCCATAATTAGTAATGTAAGTAGGATGTCTCACCTCTTTCTTGTATTACTCTATCTTATGTTGTGTTTGAATAAAGACTGTGAAGAAGACTAGCTGAAATAGCTCAGTGTAGTTTGGGACCGACTTTTGTCTCTTCGCGATGGCATCTGGACAAGCTTTCTTCAGTTGCACGTGGATACAGTTCCATGGAGGCTTGGAAGCCTGGCATTCCGACCGTGATGTGAAACGTTTCATGTACATGGGAGATGTGACCATAATTCGGAATGACAATTATCCTGGAGCTGCTACGAGTATTTCTCATACATTTATGCATATGGAGTTCCCTCTACCCATTGGGGAGTTGTGGGATAACCGCTACCTTTTTCCTAGAGAGGTTTCGGTTATGTCACATATTCAGGTTTCGATGCCTCATGACGTGTCCCAAAGGGGAAGTCCATCTGTTGGTGATCCGGAAGAGGATCAAGTGCAAGACCCTTCTATCTAGGTGTATGACTGTGGGAAAGGTCGATCTTTTATATGGTAGTCATTTTATGTAGAACTTATGTTTAATACTATTGTATGTTACTTTTATGCATGGTGTAACACCCCAAAATTTACTTTTCTACTATTAGAATTCATTCGAAAAATATTTATGATTTTCTGGAATTTTCTTGGAATTTTCTGAGGGCACGGAATATTTTAATATATTTCTCGTTTTATGTGTGTACTGAGCGGAACCGGAGAAATGAGACATTTTCTCCGAGAACCTTGAACTATGGAAACGTCGACGGGGGATCTTACTAAACCCGAGGCCGGACACAGCTTACAAGGTTTCACATTTTTCGAGAAATCTTAACAGATGAGATAATAAAATACTGTGAGGAATTTATCTGTCAGATTTGTTAATACTGACTTCAGCCAACTATAATTATTGTCCAATAAATAATAACATGTATTAAAAAAATTATCACATTATTCAAAATCTAATTTTTGTATCACATCTATTAGTTTTAATTTCAAAAGAAAGATTAAATTTAATCCAAGCTTGTTATGGGAAGCTTTCTAGCAATTTCCCTTGCAACACATTTTTCTCTCTCCCTTTTTCCACTCTTCTACGGCAGAAGCCACAAGGGGGAAGCCCAAATATTTCCCCTCCCTTGTCTTCATATTTCACTCTCATTTCTCTACACCCAAATACCCATTTCTCTTTTTCTCTCTTCTTCTTCCTCTCCACCGTACACACACACACACACCATCACATTGGAGACCAACTTCCTCATTTGCCAAACAAATCACATTTTCTTGTTCCTTCCACCATTCCAAGACTACTCCCCTTGTTGGTTATCCCTTGGTTCCTCTTCTTCTTCTTCCATTTCTCTTCCACCATTAAAGCTAAAGCTTGGAGCTTTAAGGTAAAGTCTTTAACTTTCTTCCATTTCCTTGCTATTTTCGTTTTCTCTTGGCCACCTTGGTGACCAAGAACCTATTTTTCATGGTTTGAGTGAACATTGTGGTGATCACTCACATTGGAGTTTTTCTTGAAGGAGGGAAAACGAAAATCTAGGACAAGAAGGAGTGGCACATTGTGTTGTTTTCTAAATAGGTAAGAGGGAGATGATCCTCTTCAACCAATCTTGGTAGTAAGGGAATGTCTTGTATGTGTATTGTTGTTGATTTTTAAATCAATGTATAAAGTTCTCTCATTTTTATGTTGTTCTTGATGATAATGTATTTTGTTGGGTTTGTATGATTTATTGATGTCTCTTGCATGATGTGAAGATGTATTTGAGTGTCTTGTTGATTAAATATGATGAGAAATGGTTTGGTTTGAGTTAGAGGACCTGAGAACTCTATTTTTCTGCAAGTTTACGCGTGGTAATCGATTACACGGGGCTTGTAATCGATTACCAAGCTCATAAAGATACAAAATCGTGAAATCTAGTAATCGATTACATCTGGTGTGTAATCGATTACAAAGATTCTGTTTAGCTCGTAATCGATTACAAGAGGAGTGTAATCGATTACTAAGCCTCTGATGTCACGAAATGGTGCTTCTGGGAATCACGTAATCGATTACAACTTGTGGGTAATCGATTACGGAGGTTCTGTCCAATTGGTAATCGATTACCATGGTTGTGTAATCGATTACCAGTGCCTTGAAGTTACGAAACGTGATTCTGGGAATCACGTAATCGATTACAATGAGATTGTAATCGATTACAGAGGTTCATTTCTGTAATCGATTACAAAGGGTGTCGATCGATTACAAGACCAAATGAGATTTTTGAGCTGGAAATGATTGAGATTATGGTTCTTTATCCTTTGTAACTCAAACATAACCTAAAAACCATGGATTCAAGGATTTTACTTTACTAAATTGTGATAGAAATGTGCATTCACCCCAATAAGGAAGAAATGATTTTGAATATAGAATCCTTGGACCCATGATATGGAAATTGTGGTATGTATGTAATGAGGATTGCATGTTGATGCTGAGAATTATTGATGTAGTACTCAATGAGATAAGGATGATGATGTGCCATTGAGGCAATGTTTTGAATAAATGTATTGTTGATATGTCATGTTGGACATTGAATATTGCTTATGTGCCATTGAGGAAAGGCTTATGCTGAATGCATCATTGATGAACGTACATGATTGGACATTGTGTCATCATGCATGCGTATTTTCCGTGGGACAATGTTGAGAAGGCTATGTTGCCTAGGAGTTTGAATAACACCTATGTGCGGGTGCGAATAGACTAAGCGTAGGTGTCATATGTTGTTGACCCTGGGGGCGTCGGGGTGTGGGTGTCTCACAATAGACAGTGGTAGCTCCACTGGGGTCGTGGGATAGACCAATGCAACACACCGACGATCCTGCCTGAGATGCTGTCCTATGTCGCGATCAACTGTTAAGGTGCCATGTGTGAGCCATTTTGCGCAAATGTTTTTATGTGATGAGCACACTATATTTTTAAGGCTAACGATACATTGGCATTACTCCTTGATCTTTCACTCCGAAAATGTTTATGTCTAGCTCCATGGAGTAGGAACTTTGGTACCCTTGTTGTATTGTGAGTTGTCAATCACATGGTCCATTAAGCATTCATGATTGGATAATGTGTTTACTATTACGACTGTGATATTTATTTGATTCTTGGTAATGCTAATGTTGCTAGTTGGCTATGGATGATGTTAATTACTGTTCCTTGCTGTTTTGCTCTCATTAATTGCTTTCATGTATTACCATACCTGTATGTGTTAACTGTGTCTTGTGTGGGCGTTCGATGCCGTTTATTTTCTTGCTGCCATGTTGGTACTGAAAGTTGGGAATCTCACCTCTTTCGGTACTTTTCTTTATTTTACATTTTGGATTGGATCGTATGCTCTCTAAAAGACGTTCGTGAGGAGGATAAGGAAACTACTGAGTTTTAGGGTTTCTGGCCTTATCTCGATTGAGACCGAGGTTGCTGAGAATGTCGTTTCGCCCCCGTGGAATTTTTGGTTACGTGAGGATCAACTTTCATGGTGGTCCGAATTGCTGGCATATCAACGTGCAGACTGACCGATGTGTGTACCACGGCGAATTGACGGTGTCTTTGGCATGGGGACGCTACACTGCTTCTATTTTTGATTTTCATGCTTTTGTGTGGTTGGAATTTTATATGCCTGTAAGAGATATGTGGGCGGATATGTACTATACCGCACGTGATGACTCTTTCTTGTCTACTGCTCGGGCTTTTGCCCGCTGTTCTATCGTCCCGATGGATGTCTCATCGGACGATGAGGACCCTAAGGAGGATCCACCTACGGTTCCTTCTCATTCCAGGCAGTCTTAGGGTTGGTTGTAAATCGATGGCTACTGATGGCTATCCGTTTATTTTGAGGGAGCCTGACGTACTACTGGATTGTGGGTAGATATATTTGTATCTCTTGGGATAGGTACATATTTTGCTTTTTGTATATCTTTTTTTTGGAAATGTAAATTTAATAGGCTCGTGCTTCTGATATAAAACATGTAATTATCCATATTGTGTATGGCTGTATGTTTCATTCCCTGTTGATTTCTCTTTAACATTTTTGATAAGAAGTTTTATATGAAGGAGGAACTTTTAATTTTAAATCAATCACGCGATATATTTACAAACAGGTGTATATGTATATTCAATGGAAGTTTTAACCGGAACTATGTTAAAAAAAATGCTCAAATTTTCCGTAGTCATTTTTGTGTTGTTTCACTATAGTGCGACGTTCCTTCTTCTCACCCGTTATGACTGAAGGGAGAAAAAGGGGCGTTACACATGGATTGTGGAAATGTAACTTTATTTGAGCTGGTGTTGTATTTTGGATGCGAGTAAATATAAATATATTTCATATCGAGGCTCGAATTTTCTATATATGCACGATGATTAAATTTTCAAAGACTTGTGGTTAAATTGTAGCACATCTTGATTTAGTGACTGTGGCATAATGACAATTGTACCGTGGTTATTAAGTTAAGGGGTGTTACAGCACCCGCCCTTAGGTGTGATTCAACTCATAGGCATACAACCTTAACCAACACTGCCGGTATAATGCATGAGAATGACTCAATGCTCAATAATATGTCACTATAGCAAAACATCGTATTTTCACATTTTCGGGTCCAGTACGGTGGCCTGATAGTATTTTTACTTTTTTCAATCGCGTAGTGATTATACTGCATTTTCACAATCGCGCAACATTTTTTGTCGCGTTTTCAAATCGCATAAATATTTTTCAACATTTTCTTAATCGCGTAAAAATATTTAAACGTTTTCTAAATTGTGTAGTTCAAAATTCCACATTTTTGAATCACGTACGATTTTTTTTATTATTTTCAACCATATAAAATGTTTCTTGATGTTCTAAATTTAATTTTGAAACTTTCTACACTTTAAAAATATATTTTGACTTCAAATTCCCCTTTTTCTTATAAAAATGCCTCTAAGACATAACTTCTGACGTTTTTCGAAAAATCTGCATTATTTCCTTTTAATAAAACCTTCTTTATTTATTTTCCTAACAATCCTCTTTAATGAAAATACCTTAATTTACTACTTCTTTAAAAATCCAATTTCTAACCCCATATCCAAAAATTACCATTTGTGAAATGATAAAAATTTATTTGTTTCTTGTTTCCATTCTTATAAGTCCTTAATTAATTTCTTATCATCTAATCACCTAAGTTTACCATTCATAATTTATTTTTACACTAATTTGCCCTATTTCATGCTTCTTGGCCGTGAGCCATGTGACCATTGGAACCAAAACTCATTAATCCATTTTCTTACTTCCTTATCATTTAACTTCACCATTAAAACTTAATTTTAACTTGGGATACCCATTTTGGGGCATAGTGGCCGTGAGCCTCATGGTCCTTTGGAGACCAAAAACTGTTTTCCTTTTCCAGATGAATCACATCACATATTTTCCATAATCATCAACATACATAATATCACAAGTTCATGCATAATATCAAAGCTATAAAAACACATACCATAAAACATGGATAAATCATAAAAACACAAAACTAAAACAAGCACAAACAATTAATTTACATAACAAGGTAAACAAATCCTCACATGGATTCATTACCCACAAATCACACCAAAATTTGTCCCTCACCACCATCAATGGTTGATGAGGTTAAATCTCCCTCTTACCTTTTGGTGATGCTTCCTTAGCTCCTTGCTTGTCCTTTTGAATCAATCATTCACCACCAAGAGGTTCCTGAAAACAAAAACAAATACATATATATTAACATCTAAAGCTTGAATAAGAAGGCCATGGATCAAAATATGGCCAAGAGCATGAAGATGAAACAAATAGTGAGGTTTCCATAAACTTCACCTTAAAACCTTAGAACTTGAGTTTTGAAAGAACTCACTGAAGATGGATGATTTTGATCAAGGCTTCAACTACAAAGTGTCTTAGGATTAGGTAAGGATTCAAGAAATAAAGTTGTATGAAATTATAGAAGAGTAAAGGTATGGTGGGGGGGTTTGACCGTGAGGTGCTCTAGAGAGAAGATGAGAGAGTTTTGTGAATTTTGCTATAGGATGATGATGAAGATGTGACAAATGAACTAAGTGTCATCTTTTGGCCTTCCTAAAAGCACTGGGTGCAACGCCCCTTTTTCCGCTAAAAGAAGGGATGTCACACCATAGTAATGCGAAATAAAATGTGAAAAATAAGTATATCATAGATAAAGACCCGGTTCATTGTTAACCTTTAAATAAACATTTGTTATCGCAAGTACGTATTTATCGCAAGTACGTATCTTTTGTTTTGAATTGTTTGAAGAGGTAATGATAATTATAGATACAATGGAAATCAACGTGAAACTAAAAGTCATACATTCACATTATATATAATATTATATGCATCAAGTCTATTTAGTTATATCATCAAAATATACAAAAAGTAAAAGGCTTTACCCACCCAAGATGTTTACAAAATATACATCCCATCAAATTAGCAAAACGTCAGGCTTCCCAAAAAGATAAACGGATAGCCATCAGTAGCCACCGACAATATCAGCCCCTAAGACTGACGAGAAGGGACCGTAGCAGGGTCTTCCTCAGGGTCCTCCTCATCCAATGAAATTGCCATCAGTGCGACCGAATTTCGAGCAGAAGCTCAAGTAGTGGAGAGGAAAGAGTCCTCTTATGGATTATAATAAAGGTCATCCCACAAATCTCTAATAGGCAGGAAAAACTCTAAATGGACAAAAGTAGTAAATCAAAGACAAACGGGTTATAGCGACTCTAAGCTAAAGACGCAGTCAGCTCCCCATGATAGATGCATCGGTCCATGCGCATGATAATGTGCCAACAATCGAGACCACCATGAAAGGTCATCCTCGCATAACCCAAGAATCGGCGAGGACGTGAAGATATCTTCAATCAGCACTAGTCGTAATCAGGCCAAAAGCCAGGAAACTCAGGCACTTCTTTTTCTTCCTAGCGAACGTCTTCTCAGAAGTACATAATTTAAGACAGAAGTACATATATACAGAAAAGAGGTGAGACACCCAGCTTTCATTACCAATACGGCAGTAAGAAAACAAAACGGCGTTGGACGCCCACATAACATTACAACACATACAATTATTGACAGTAATAATCAAGTAAGCGATAAAAGAGAAATAACAACAGAATTTTAGGCATTAAACAGTTTATTCAATTAGATGATTATATCAACAGTAAAAGCAGATAATTCAATAGTCATAAGTGCTCATACTCAATGAAATAAGAGACTGACAATGGACAGTGCACAATGCATTATGGTACCAAAAATCCTACTCCATGGAGCTAGACATCAACATTTCGGAGAGAATGATCAAGGAGTCATGCCAGTATCTTGTTAGCCTTAAAATAAAGTGCTTCATCTCATAAAAATATTTACGCAATATGGCTTATACATGGCACCTCAACAGTTGATCGCGATATCGAATAGCGTCTCGGTCTGGATCGTAGGTGTGTTTGCATCGGTCTATCCCATGGCCCCAGTGGTGCTACCACTATCTATTGTGAGACACTCGCACCCCGATGCCCCCAAGGTCAACCACGATGACCCTACGCTTAGTCTACTTGCACCCGCACTTAGGTGTTATTCAATCTCCTAGGCACACATCGCCTTTCTCAATAAAGTCCAACGGACATCACATATGCCTGATGTAACATCCCGAAAATTTATAATTTTAGAATAAATGATCATTTTACAATATTTGGGATTTTTAGAAATTTTTCTGGATTTTTTCGGAGAACGCAGAATATATTAATATTATTCCTCATTTTGCGTGCACGTTGGGCAGAATTGGCAAAACGACTGTAATGCTCCCAAATTTGAAAAAATTTTATTACGAATAGTCATTTTCTAATGTTTGTGATTTATATGAATCCTTTCAGAATTTTTCAGAAACGACGAATATTTTAATATATTCCTCATTTTGCGTGCGTATTGAGCAGAGTCGGAAAAATGAATATTTTTCCCGAGAACCTTGGACTATGGAAACGTCGACGGGGGATCTTACTAAACCCGAGGCCGGACACAGTTTACAAGGTTTCACATTTTTCTAGAAATTTTAACAGATGAAATAATAAAACACTGCGAAGAATTTATTTGTCAGATTTGTTAATGCTGACTTCTACCAACTATAACTATTGTCCAATAAATAATAACATGTAATAAAAAAAATCTTATCACACTATTCAAAAATCTACCTTGTGTCAAGCTCCTTTAGCCTTATTTTCAAAATAGAAGTTAAATTAATTCAAAAACTCATTGGGAAGCTTCTAGGAAATTTCCACCCATTTCCCATTTCTCTCTCTTCCCTCTCTCCATTCTTCTACACGGCAGAGGCCCCTTTTTGGGAGCCAATAATCACATTTTCTTCTTCTCCTTCTTCTTCTCTTCTTCTTCTTCCTCCTCCACCATACACCCTCACCATTCACCATCTTCATTTCCTTTCTTCCCCACTTCCACATCTAGCTTTCTTCCATCATTCTAAGACCATTTTCCTTGTGGCCATCCTTGGTTCTTCTTCTTCCTCCATTTTTCACCATTGAAGCTAAAGCTTTGAGCTTGGAGGTAAAGTCTTAACCTTTCTTTCACTTTCTTCTCATTTTCGTTTTTCTTGGTCACCTATGTGATCAAGAACTCATTTTTCCATGGTTTGAGTGGACGTTATGGAAATCACTCACATTGGTGTTCTTCTTGAAGGGAAAACGAAAATCTAGGGCAAGAAGAGGTAACACCTTGTGTTGTCTTCCAAATAGGTAAGAGGGAGATGATCCTCTTCAACCAATCTTGGTAGTAAGGGAATGTCTTGTATGTGTGTTATTATTGATTTCTGAATCCATGTATAAAGTTCTCTCATTTTTATGTTGTTCTTCATGATAGTGCATTTTGTTGGGTTTGTATGATTTATTGATGCCTCTTGCATGATTTGAAGGTGTATTTGAGTAACTTGTTGATTAAATATGATAATGATTGGTTTGGTTTGAGTTAAAGGACCTGGAGAACTCTGTTTTCTGCAAGTTTACGCGTGGTAATCGATTACACGGGGCTTGTAATCGATTACCAAGCTCTTAAGGGTACGAAATCGTGATTCTGGAAATCTGGTAATCGATTACATCTTGTGTGTAATCGATTACAGAGATTCTGTCTAGCTTGTAATCGATTACAAGAATGGTGTAATCGATTACCAAGCCTATGATGTTACGAAATGGTGCTTCTGGGAATCACGTAATCGATTACAACTTGTGGGTAATCGATTACGGAGGTTCTGTCTAATTGGTAATCGATTACCACGGCTGTGTAATCGATTATCAGGGCCTTGAAGTTACGAATCGTGGTTCTGGGAATCATGTAATCGATTACAATGAGATTGTAATCGATTATAGAGATTCTGTTACGTTGGTAATCGATTACCAGGGTGATGTAATCGATTACCAAGACCCAAAAATGAGATTTTTGAGCTAGAAATGATTGAGATTATGGTTCTTTGTCCTTTGTAACTCAAACATAACCTAAATACCCTGGATTCAAGGATTTTACTTTGCTTAAATGCGATAAGAATATGTATTCATACCAATAGAGAAGAAAGGATGTTGAAAATGGAATTCTTGGATCCATGACATGGAAATTGTGGTATGTAGGAACATATATTCCTAGTGAGAATTATTGATGCAAGTGTGATTCCCTATGTGGGTTATGCAGTTATTGATTCAGTATTCAATGAGATAAGAAATGATGATATGCCATTGAGGCAATGTTTTTAATAGATGTATTGTTGATATGTTATGTTGATCATTGAATAATGCTTATGTGCCATTGAAGCAATGCTTATGCTGAATGCATCATTGATGAACATACATGATTGGACATTGTGTCATCATGCATGCGTGTCGTTCGTGGGACATTGTTGAGAAGGCTATGTTGCCTAGGAGTTTGAATAACACCTATGTGCGGGTGCGAATAGACTAAGCGTAGGTGTCATATGTTGTTGACCCTGGGGGCGTTGGGGTATGGGTGTCTCACAATAGACAGTGGTAGCTCCGCTGGGGCCGTGGGATAGACCAATGCAACACACCAACGATCCGGCCTGAGACGCTGTCCTATGTCGCGATCAACTGTTGAGGTACCATGTGTGAGCCATTGCGCAAACAATTTTATGAAAGAACGCACACTGTATTTTTTAAGGCTACTGATACACTGGTATTACTCCTTGATCATTCACTCCGAAAATATTTATGTCTAGCTCCATGGAGTAGGAACTTTGGTACCCTTGTTGCATTGTGAGTTGTCAGTCACATGGTCCATTGAGCATTTATAATTGGATAATGTGTTTACTACTATGACTGCGATATTTATTTGACTCTTGGTAATGCTAATGTTGCTAGCTAGTTATGGATAATGTTATCTATTGTTCTTTGTTGCTTTACTCTCGTTAATTGCTTTCATGTATTACTGTACTTGTATGTATTAACTGTGTCTTATGTGGTCGTTCGACGCCGTTTATTTTCTTGCTGCCATGTTAGTACTGAAAGCTGGGAATCTCACCTCTTTCCTATATTTATGAATTTCTGTTTTACATTTATATTTGATAAAAGATCGTGAGGAAAATAAAGAGGGACCATACCTTGGTTGATTGACTTGAGCATCTGGACAAGATTTCGTCGGCTACGTAAGAGTGCAACCGCGTGGTGGCATTGATGCCTGTCGTGTCAATTGGGATGCCATTCGTCATGTGCATATGGGGTTGCGGCCTTGTCTGCTGGTAGTACCCATCCCTGGGTTACTAGTCCTCCCCTTTAATTGTTTTTATTCCCGTTGTATTTTATTTGACTCTATAATTATTATATCCTATGTCATTAATGATTTGTGTAAATTGACTATGAAATATATAAGGAATATGATTTCATTTTGTGGTTGTATTATGGGTTGAATATATTTATATTTCATTCGAGGCTCGTATTTTCTACTTATGCATATTGTCAAAAAGAAAAACAAAAAAAAAACAGATCTAGATATTTGGGAATTTGAATGACTGTTATCATGACTGTAACACACTTGGGTTTAGTAACTGTGGCGTAATGATGATTATGCCGTGGTTGTTAGATCCAGGTGCGTTACACTAAGGTGGTATCAGAGCAGTTCATCCTGTTGAGCCGGGGTATGGACTTGCTATGTTTAGGCATATTAGAATTTGGTCTGTTGTGCACTTCCTTGTCTCTTGATTGAGATGATGGGAAAGGAATGCATGGCTTGTCGTAGGTTGAATGTTGATGGCTACTGTTATACAGTTGCATGATATTGAGGATTGGCCTACTCAATATGTAATGTTCTGTGTGTACAGGAAACTATGACTTCACCTAGGCGTACTGTGTTAGGAAAATAGGATTTCTTTTGTGAGGAGATCAAAAGGTTTTGGAGAACCGATCTTCTGGAGAAAGAAATAGTTGGTGTAAACTAGATTCGAGAAGCAGTTTGGAAGTTGACGGCTTACGAGGGATTACGCTGTGGAAGCAGAATGAAGAAGTTCGAGCTGGAGATTGTTAGGATGTATGGAATTGAACTTGTCTTGCTTGAATTGTATGAATTGTGTGACTCTCTGTATTTGGTTTTCATAGGGAGATAACACTGTTTGAAGTAATTTTGTGTTTGTTGTATTTATGTCCGTCTTCAGAGAGATTCAATGGCTCGCAGTAGACATGCAAGGGCGGTGGCTCGTGACAGACGTATGCATGTGAGCGCGGGACAAGACAATATGAGCATGGCTACGACTGCAGAAGAAAGGCAAATGATAGCTGAGGTGATAACTCGCCAGGATCGGAAGGCCACGCAACAACAAGAATTGGAAGTTGAGGTCCAGAATCTGTCGGAGGAAAGTCGGCTTTGGGGCAAACTTGGACTACCTAGATTCCAAAAGAGAAATAATAAAAAAGTTAACCAGTTTAAGCGGAAACCATACGCACGGGTATCAGGGAAACAACAACAACAGCCAACTCCTGGACAAAGTACTAGTGGTGGTGTATCCAGTCAGACCTCGACATCTTCACCAAGATGTATGAAATGCGGAAAGGAACACTTCACGAGGGAGTGTAAAATCAAAGGGATAATCTATTTTAAATGTGGAAAGCCTAGACACGTCTCCCGCAACTGCGACCAAGCAAAGGCAAATTCTTCAGTCAATGCTGTAAGGGCTATAGAACCACAAGCAGAAGCCAGAACTTATACCCTGGGAGGTGCTGAGACTCCAAAATTTGGAGATCTAAACCGTGGAAGTTATACCTCAAATGATGATCCCATAATCGTGCTGTATAATTCTGGGGGTAACCCCTCCTTTTACAATTTGTGACTGTATGGATCACTTGGATTCATCCTTATCTTTATTATCTTCGGCTTAGTTGTTTCCATTTCTGTTGTTAAGACCTGTCGTTGACACCTAGGTTGTGTAATCTATCCTATTTCTACTAAAGATCGATTCTTCTGTTAACCTATCTTGCTTACCTCGAATCATATCTATTCAAGTTCATGATTTTAGAAATTGATCGGTAGTTTTCTGATTATTGTCGGCTAGGTCGTTCCGATAAAAACCTTAGAGATTTTTGAAGCTAAGACTTTTAAACTCGTAACGGCCAACATGGTCTAAGCCTCATAAAGGAAAGGAGCCTGAGAGTACATGTAATGTTTTCTGTAGAGGACCAAGAGTAAAGGGAATATAAATGCCACTTTAATAGCCAAAGAGTTCCGCATGTTGAGCTAAGATGCTGTCGGTTAAGAAGAAGAATAAAAATTTCTCGGTAATACGAGGACTATCGCCAGTTAAACAAGATTGTGATCAAAGACGAGTATTCTCGGAGGAAGGTAAATAATTTGATGGATCAGCGAGAAGGAAATCATTGTTCTCTCCAAGATAGATGTATGTCCTGGCCACCGATGGATTCGTGGAAATAGAGAATGTCCCCAAGATGATTTTTCGAGTGTGCTTTCGACATTATGGGTATCTCGTGATGTCAACCGGAGTGACAAACGCTCCTGTTGTATCCTTGGACAACATGAATTGTATTTTTTATCCTTACCTAGAACGGAATCGTCGTTGTCATTAATGATGACATTATGACCTATTCTCGAAGATATGGGGAGATACGTTGGACATCTCGATATAGTTTTCCTAACTTTAGAGAAGGGGGAGTAAGTGCCAAAGTATCAGAGTGCGGATTCTCATTTAAGGAGATTCCATTTTGGATCATTAAATTCCAAAGGGAGGAAGTGTTGTGGATTCAAAAAAAAAGAGGGGGGTTGAAGCGGCTCTTCAAAAGGAAAGATCGGAAACCGTGAGGGAGGTTCATAGCTAGTGGGATCAGTTGGTTTTATCGAAGGAGTATCGACAAATTCTCAAAGATAGTAGGACAACTTGCTCCGATTACAAAAAGAGAATCAAAACTTTTACGGACCATCACAGGCGGAGAAAGTCTTTCAAAGATTGAGGAAATATTCCGATTTCGATACTGCCCGATCCCAGTGAAACATTCAAAGTGTTTTTGGGATGCTTCACATCAAGGTTTAGGATGAGTGTTCATGCAAAGTTGAGAAGTTATAACTTATGCCTTGAGGTTGTTGAAGGTGCGTTGGGAATTGCTGACTCACAAACTGGTGTTAGCAGCGGTTATATCGGCTCTAAGAATATAGAGACACTTTCTGTATGGAGCAATATTCAATGCCCTTCACTGTCACAAGAACCTGAAGTATTTATTCGATGGGAAGGAACCAAACATGAGGCAGAGAAGTGACCAAAGATTTTGAAGGAACACGATCTCTAACTTTAGAGTCATCTTGGAAAAGAAAACGCCATGGCGGACGCTTTGAACCGGAAACTGCCTAATACCTTCATTATGATGGTCGAGAAGAAGGAATTAGTGGAGTATTTCGAGGACAGGTAGCTGTCATTGGAAATGACACTGGATGAGGTATGTCTAGATATAGTCACTATTTCGAATGATCTATTGAGAAGGATTCAAGAGAAGTAGAATAGTGACCAATTTCTACAAGACAAGAAGAAGCTATTAAGACAAAGCATGGTGTCAGAATGCGAGGAAGGAGCTTGATAGAATCTTAATGTTCGCATGTGAAGGTTGCAATACCAGATGATTTAGAACTTAAGGAGTTCATTCCCAATGAAACCCACGAGAGTAAACCGAGTTTACACGCCAGAGTGATCAAGGAATATCAAAATCTAAAACAGAAGTGATGGTAACAATGGATGAAGAAAGACGTTGCTAAATGCGTGTCATCTTGTTTGGTCAGCTAGAAAACGAAGATTGAACATCAAAGACCAGCTCGACTGTTACAACCCTTGACTATCCCCGAATGGAAATGGGATAGTATTGCCATGGACTTTGTTTTCGGGTTACCAAGGACTAAGAAAGGAAATGACTCAATATGGGTAATTGTGGATCGGCTTACAAAATAAGCCCACTTTTTGCCAATCAACATAAGATATCCATTGAAAAAGTTGAGTCGGATATACGTTGGTGAAATTGTCAGACTTCATGGTGAGCCCACAAGTATCACTTCCGATAGAGATCCAAGGTTTACGACTAAGTTTTGGAAGAGTCTTCAAGAAGTTATGGGAACGAAGTTGCGATTGAGTTCGGCATACCATCCACAGACTGATGGCCAATCAGAGAGGACGATTCAATCATTAGAGGATCTGCTGAGAGCTTGTGCGATAGAGCAAAACCACATGGAGGTAGGGAGATCACAATGGTAATAACAAATTGAATTGACGTGATTAGAAGCGCGATATGGAGGTCAAGAGATAAGGTGAAGAAACAACATCGATATTTATCCTAAGGAATGAAAATTTCGAGGACGAAATTTCTATTTGAAGGGGAGAGTTGTAACATCCCGAAAATTTATAATTTTAGAATAAATGATCATTTTACAATATTTGGGATTTTTAGAAATTTTTCTGGATTTTTTCGGAGAACGCAAAATATATTAATATTATTTCTCATTTCGTGTGCACGTTGGGCAGAATTGGCAAAATGACTGTAACGCTCCCAAAGTTGGAAACAATTTTATTACAAATAGTCATTTTCTAATGTTTGTGATTTATATGAATCCTTTCAGAATTTTTCGGAAACGACGAATATTTTAATATATTCCTCATTTTGGGTGCGTAATGAGCAGAGTCGGGAAAATGAAATATTTTTCCCGAGAACCTTAGACTATGGAAACGTCGACGGGGGATATTACTAAACCCGAGGCCGGACACAGTTTACAAGGTTTCACATTTTTTGAGAAATTTTAACAGATGAAATAATAAAACACTGCGAAGAATTTATCTGTCAGATTTGTTAATGCTGACTTCTGCCAACTATAACTATTGTCCAATAAATAATAACATGTAATAAAAAAAAATCTTATCACACTATTCAAAAATCTACCTTGTGTCAAGCTCCTTTAGCCTTATTTTCAAAATAGAAGTTAAATTAATTCAAAAACTCATTAGGAAGCTTCCAGGAAATTTCTACCCATTTCCCATTTCTCTCTCTTCCCTCTCTCCATTCTTTTACACGGCAGAGGCCCCTTTTTGGGAGCCAATAATCACATTTTCTTCTACTCCTTCTTCTTCTCTTCTTCTTCTTCCTCCTCCACCGTACACCCTCACCATTCACCATCTTCATTTCCTTTATTCCCCACTTCCACATCTAGCTTTCTTCCATCATTCTAAGACCATTTTCCTTGTGGCCATCCTTGGTTCTTCTTCTTCCTCCATTTTTCACCATTGAAGCTAAAGCTTTGAGCTTGGAGGTAAAGTCTTAACCTTTCTTTCACTTTCTTCTCATTTTCGTTTTTCTTGGTCACCTATGTGATCAAGAACTCATTTTTCCATGGTTTGAGTGGACGTTATGGAAATCACTCACATTGGTGTTCTTCTTGAAGGGAAAACGAAAATCTAGGGCAAGAAGAGGTAACACCTTGTGTTGTCTTCCAAATAGGTAAGAGGGAGATGATCCTCTTTAACCAATCTTGGTAGTAAGGGAATGTCTTGTATGTGTGTTATTATTGATTTCTGAATCCATGTATAAAGTTCTCTCATTTTTATGTTGTTCTTCATGATAGTGCATTTTATTGGGTTTGTATGATTTATTGATGCCTCTTGCATGATTTGAAGGTGTATTTGAGTAACTTGTTGATTTAATATGATAATGATTGGTTTGGTTTGAGTTAAAGGACCTGGAGAACTCTGTTTTCTGCAAGTTTACGCGTGGTAATCGATTACACGGGGCTTGTAATCGATTACCAAGCTCTTAAGGGTACGAAATCGTGATTCTGGAAATCTGGTAATCGATTACATCTTGTGTGTAATCGATTACAGAGATTCTATCTAGCTTGTAATCGATTACAAGAATGGTGTAATCGATTACCAAGCCTATGATGTTATGAAATGGTGCTTCTGGGAATCACGTAATCGATTACAACTTGTGGGTAATCGATTACGGAGGTTCTGTCTAATTGGTAATCGATTACCACACTGTGTAATCGATTACTATGGCCTTGAAGTTACGAATCGTGGTTCTGGGAATCATGTAATCGATTACAATGATATTGTAATCGACATGAGATTCTGTTACTTTGGTAATCGATTACCAGGGTGATGTAATCGATTACCAAGACCCAAAAATGAGATTTTTGAGCTGGAAATGATTGAGATTATGGTTCTTTGTCCTTTGTAACTCAAACATAACCTAAAAACCCTGGATTCAAGGATTTTACTTTGCTTAAATGCGATAAGAATATGTATTCATACCAATAGAGAAGAAACGATTTTGAAAATGGAATTCTTTGATCCATGACATGGAAATTGTGGTATGTAGGAACATATATTCCTAGTGAGAATTATTAATGCAAGTGTGATTCCCTATGTGGGTTATGCAGTTATTGATTCAGTATTCAATGAGATAAGAAATGATGAACCATTGAGGCAATGTTTTTAATAGATGTATTGTTGATATGTCATGTTGATCATTGAATAATGCTTATGTGCCATTGAGGCAATGCTTATGTGCCATTGATGAACATACATGATTGGACATTATGTCATCATGCATGCGTGTTGTCCGTGGGACATTGTTGAGAAGGCTATGTTGCCTAGGAGTTTGAATAACACCTATGTGCGGGTGCGAATAGACTAAGCATAGGTGTCATATGTTGTTGACCCTGGGGGCGTTGGGGTGTGGGTGTCTCACAATAGACAGTGGTAGCTCCGCTGGGGCCGTGGGATAGACCAATGCAACACACCAACGATCCGGCCTGAGACGCTGTCCTATATCGCGATCAACTGTTGAGGTACCATGTGTGAGCCATTGCGCAAACAATTTTATGAAAGAAAGCACACTGTATTTTTAAGGCTACTGATACACTGGTATTACTCCTTGATCATTCACTCTGAAAATATTTATGTCTAGCTCCATGGAGTAGGAACTTTGGTACCCTTGTTGCATTGTAAGTTGTCAGTCACATGGTCCATTGAGCATTTATAATTGGATAATGTGTTTACTATTATGACTGCGATATTTATTTGACTCTTGGTAATGCTAATGTTGCTAGCTGGCTATGGATAATGTTATCTATTGTTCTTTGTTGCTTTACTCTAGTTAATTGCTTTCATGTATTACTGTACTTGTATGTATTAACTGTGTCTTATGTGGGCGTTCGACGCCGTTTATTTTCTTGCTGCCATGTTGGTACTGAAAGCTGGGAATCCCACCTCTTTCCTATATTTGTGCATTTCTGTTTTACATTTATATTTGATAAAAGATCGTGAGGAAAATAAAGAGGGACCATACCTTGGTTGATTGACTTGAGCATCTGGACAAGATTTCGTCAGCTACGTAAGAGTGCAGCCGCGTGGTGGAATTGATGCCTGTCGTGTCAATTGGGATGCCGTGCGTCATGTGC
Organism: Ormosia emarginata; assembly: GCA_029884605.1. Taxonomy (NCBI): domain Eukaryota; kingdom Viridiplantae; phylum Streptophyta; class Magnoliopsida; order Fabales; family Fabaceae; genus Ormosia; species Ormosia emarginata. The sequence goes on from JAQQTP010000037.1 coordinate 4,079,402, forward strand.
ATATGGGGTTACGGCCTTGTCTGCTGGTAGTACCCATCTCTGGGTTACTACTCCTCCCCTTTAATTGTTTTTATTCCCGCTGTATTTTATTTGACTCTGTAATTATTATATCCTATGTCATTAATGATTTGTGTAAATTGACTATGAAATATATAAGGAATATGATTTCATTTTGTGGTTGTATTATGGGTTGAATATATTTATATTTCATTCGAGGCTCGTATTTTCTACTTATGCATATTGTCAAAAAAAAAACAAAATAAAAAAAAAACAGATCTGGATATTTGGGAATTTGAATGACTGTTATCATGACTGTAACACACTTAGGTTTAGTAACTGTGGCATAATGACGATTGTGCCACGGTTGTTAGATCCAGGTGCATTACACATGACGACTCAATTTACATCATGTATGTGTATCAATGATATGTTCCTCATAAACAATGCATCACATGCATATTCATCAACAAGTATTTCTCATTGGACATATCATAACGGCATATAGACAATTCTCAACAATATCATGCCACAATTTCATCAAGTATAAATCAACAAGTACTTAGTCCTACACATGAACTCACAAGATCATATAATCCATTCTCAATATCAACAATTTCCATATACATGGTTCAACATATATCGTAATTACATGATATAAATCCAACATCCTTAGTTTCCTAATTCTTGGTCAATTATAAAAATTTTGGGCTAACAAACCCTTGAAAAACCGTGGCTCCCTTCAATGTTCATCACTTAATTAATTTCTTCCATCTCATTGTGAATATATATATATATATATATATATATATATATAAGCATCACTTGAACTCCAAAATTTTCTCTAGAGGCCGTGGCCTCCCTAGTCATCAGGGTTCCAAATTCTTTTTCATTTCATTTATCAATCTTTCAATACACAATTACCTAAGTCTTATTTTACACAAAATCAATTCCAACCCTTAGAATTTATGGCCAAAATCGTGGCCTCCCAAGAGGGTAGTAAACCCTCAAATTTTTCATTTATTAAATCTAACATTATTAAGCATTCCAACATCCCTAATGCATTCAAAATCACAAATCAATCATTAATCTCAATTAAGAACACATAGCCATGAAAAACCATCAAATAAAGTAAGCATTCAAATATGGATTTCTCCATCAACAACCACACAAAGGTCTTCTCACCACCAATAATGGTTGAAGTGAGTAAATCTCCCTCTTACCTAAAGGAAGAGCATGAAATCACCTCCTTGGTGCTTCTTGGTGGATTTGGTTTTGGCTCTCCAAAACTCTAGAAATTCAAACACAAAGAATCAACAACCAAGTCTTGAAAAATATGAATCCTTGGTCACAGACCAAGGAACATGAAAATGAAGAGAAGGAAAAGGAAAAATGGAAGCTTTACCTTAAAGCTTCAAGCTTTGTTCTTGGAAGATAATGGTGAAGATGATGGATTTTGAGGAAGCTCTTCAAATAGGAAGTGTAGAGGATGATGAGAGGAATGTAGAAATGGTGTTGGTGAAGTTAGAAGATGAAAAGAAATGGTCACATTTAGGGCTGCAAAACCGTGAGGGAAGAAGGAAGAAGAAGAGAGAAGTTGGAGAGAAAATGAAGATGAAAGTTAGAGAGAGAAAGTGATAGTTGAATAAGTGAAAATTTAGTGAAATGTGTTAAGTGTGTGGGAAGCAAATTTTGCTTCCCCAAGGGCACATTGCCACGGCAAAGAGAGAGGAGAGAAGGGGTTGAGTGGCTTCTTCAACAAGCCTAGGGCACTTTGGTCATTTGGTGGTCAAAGCGTCTCAAAGAAGCTTTGATTAACATACTATATTTTTGAATTAAAGTGGATTTGATTAGACATAAAGTGGATTACATTAGGATAATGTGATAGGATTTTTAATGCATACTATTATCCAATGGACAATTGTTACAGTTGACAGAAATCAGTATTAGTTATCCGACGGATAATAAATTACATAGCGATTCTTATTTTATCTGATAAAATTCTTAAAAAACGTAAAGCCTCATAAACCGTGTCCGGCCTTGGGTTTAGTAAGATCCCCCATTGACGTTTCCACAGATCAAGGTTCTCAGGAAAAATATCTCATTTTTCTGACTCTACTCAATTTGAACGTAAAACAAGAAATAATATTAAAATATTCCACGTTCTCAGAAAAATCCAAAAAAATTCCCAAAAAATCACAAATATTATATAATGAGTATTTATAATAAAATAAATAAATTTTAGGGTGTTACAACTCTCCCCTTCAAATAGAAATTTTGTCCTTGAAATTTTCGTACCTTAGAATAATTGTGGGTATTGCTCCTTCATCTTGTCTTCCAATTCCCATGTTGCATCTCCAGTTGCTTCATTCCAGATCACTTTCACCAATGGAATGTCCTTCCCTCTAAGTTATGTAACATCCTGGGACTGCTTGTAGGATTGATGAGTGTCTCCACAAACCAATACGGGTCTTTTCAGTGTGCTTTGTCCTCACTCACACGCATCCTAGGAAACTTCCCAGGAGGTCACTCATCCTACAATTGCTTCAGGTCAAGCACGCTTAACCATGGAGTTCTTATGTTCTAGGCTCCTGAAAAAAGTTCCAACTTGTTGATATGGCTATACTTAATCAATTCCTTTAAGCCATCCTCAACTATGCAGTCCCATACTTGCACAGTCTCTGAATCCCTCTCATTCTAGTGCGTATTCAGTTCATTCATGGGACCCTTTGCCTAGAAGCCTTCCAGGAGCCGCTCCTTGTACGTGCTTCTCTTACACCGGCGTCTACTCCCCCCCCATCGTCGGCCCTGTGACACCACATGCCCACTAGCTTCTGCATGGTTCATCCCCGAACCACACCGTACTAGGAGAGGTCCCGTCTCTGATACCATCTGTAACATCTCGGGACTGCCTATAGGATTGATGAGTGTCTCCACAAACCAACACGGGTCTTTTCAGCATGCTTTGTCCTCACTGACACGCATCCTAGGAAACTTCCTAGGAGGTCACCTATCCCACAATTGCTCCAGGTAAAGCACGCTTAACCATGGAGTTCTTATGTTCTAAGCTCCCGTAAAGAAGTTGCACCTTGTTGATATGGCTATGCCTAATCAATTCCTTTAAGCCATCCTCAACTAAGCAGTCTCATACCTGCACAGTCTCTGAATCCCTCTCATTTCGATGCGTATTCAGTTCATTCATGGGACCCTTCGCCTAGAAGCCTACCAGGAGCTGCTCCTTGTACGTGCTTCTCTTACACCGGCATCCACTCCCCGCCCTCGTCAGCCCAGGACACCACAAGTTACTTCATCCTTCTATCCTCAATCCTTACATGTGACATTTCATAAGTCAAGTTTTCCTTTAATTGTACTGAGTCAGGTGCTATGACATGATCAGGGTTAGGAATGTATTTTCGAAGTTGTGACACATGAAATACATTGTGGAGATTTGAAAGAAAAGGTGGTAAAGCTATCTGATAAGCAACTGGACCTATCCGACGAAGAATTTGATAAGGTCCAAGGAATTTAGGTGTAAGCTTTCTAGAATTAAGAACTCGACCGACCCCAGTCGTAGGCATGACTTTCAAAAACACATGCTCTCCTTCCTCAAATTCAAGAGGTTTTCTCCTTTTATCCGCATAGCTCTTTTGTTGACTTTGAGTCATCCGCATCTTCTCCTGAATCATCTTGATTTTCTCAGTCGTTTGTTGTATGAGTTCAAGTCCAACGGTAAGTTGTTCTCCATCCTGATACCAACATAAAGGTGTTCTGTACCTTCGTCCATATAGAGCTTTATAGGGAGTCATCCCTTTGCTCGAATGATAACTGTTGTTGTAGGTGAACTCTACCAATAGTAAAACTTCATCTTAACTTCTAGTTTGCTCCAAAGCACAAGTTCTAAGCAAATCTTCCAATGATTGAATTATTCTTTCTGATTGACCATCGGTTTGAGGATGATATGCAGAACTTAAGCGTAACTTTGTTCCCATTGCTTCTTGAAGACTTTGCCAAAACTTTGATGTAAATCTCGGATCTCTATCAGAAACAATACTTGTAGGTATACCATGTAGTCTGACAATTTCACTGATGTACAAGTGAGTCAACTTCTCCAATGAATACCTTATGCTGATCGGCAAGAAATATGCTGACGTTGTGAGTCGATCAACAATTACCCATATCAAATCGTTTCCTTTCCTAGTTTTTGGTAATCCAACAACGAAATCCATCGCAATACTATCCCATTTCTATTTGGGAATAGATAAGGGTTGCAACATTCTTGACAGTCTTTGATGTTCAATCTTTGTTTTCAGATAAACCAGACAGGAAGATACACATCTAGCAATATCTCTCTTCATTCCATGCCACCAAAATAGCTTCTTCAAATCTTGGTACATTTTGGTCATTCTAGGGTGCATACTCAACTTACTTGTGTAAGCATGTTCAAGGATGTATTTCCTAAGCTCTTGATCCTTAGGCACACAGATTCTGCCTCTGAATCTTAAAATTTCATCGCTTCCTTCCTTTAATGTTGATACACCGCCTTGCTTCATCAGCTCCCTTTCTTCTTGTAAGAACTTGTTAACTTTCTGCTTCTCTTGGATGTCATCCATTAACTCACTTGAGATTATGACCATGTTCATGCAGATTTTTCCCGGCATTAATTCAACAAAAGACCATACGTCTTTAAATTATTCTATCAAATCCTTTTCTCTTATCATCATGGCAGAAACACTGATCGTTTTTCTACTTAAGGCATCGGCCATAACATTCGCCTTCCCAGGGTGATACTGAAGTTAGAAATCATAGTCCTTTAGGAATTCCAACCACCTTCGCTGTCTCATGTTCAACTCTTTTTGACCATATAGACATTTCAAGCTCTTGTGATAACTAAAAACATTGAACATTGCTTCATAAAGAAAATGTCTCCATATCTTCAAAACAAATACAATGGCAACTAGTTCCAAATCGTGAGTTAGGTAGTTCTTCTCATGCACTCGCAGTTGCCTCGAAGCATAAGCCACCACTCTTTCGCTTTGCAAAAGCACACACCCTAATCCTTGATATGAAGCATCACAGTATACTTCGAATGGCTCACTTGGATCAGGCAGAACTAACACTGGTGAAGTAGTTAGTTTCCTTTTCATCTCTTGAAAACTTTATTCACAAGCATCCGTCCACTCAAAAGCTTGATTCTTTCTCGTTAGTTGAGTAAGAGGTCCGGTAATCTTAAAGAACCCTTCAACGAATCTCTGGTAATATCCAGCCAATCGGTCTAAGTTTTGAATTTCTGTCACCGTCTTCGACCTTTCCCATTGTAGAATAGCTTCTACCTTCTACAACAATTCCTTCCTTTGAGATCACATGACCTAAAAATTTGACTTCCTCCAACCAGAATTCGCACTTTGACAATTTGGCATACAACTTTTTCTCTTTCAGAATCTGAAGGACTAAGTTGAGGTGTTGAGCATGATCCTCCTGATTTTGAGAGTAGATTAGGATATCGTCAATGAAGACAACAATGAATCTGTCCAAATAAGGACGAAAGATCCTGTTCATATAGTCCATGAATATGGCAGGCGCATTTGTTATGCCAAATGGCATCACCAGGTACTCGTAGTGTCCATAACGAGTACGAAAAACTGTTTTGGGAATGTCTTCCACTTTTACTTTGATTTGATGGTTACCCAATCGCAGATCGATCTTAGAAAACATTGCTGCTCCTTTCAACTAATCCATCAGGTCATCTATCCGTGGAAGTGGATACTTATTTTTTATCGTGACTTTGTTTAACTGACGATAGTCCACGCACAATCGTGAAGTACCATCCTTCTTCTTGACTAGTAATACCGGCGCTCCCCAAGGTGATACGCTAGGTCTAACAAATTGCTTTTCCAAAAGCTCCTCCAATTGCTCCTTGAGTTCAACTAGCTCTACTGGTGACATTCTGTAGGGTGCTATAGAAATAGGACCAGCTCTAGGTACCAGGTCAATGGTAAACTCGATCTCCCGCTCTGGTGGTAAACCAGGTACTTCTTCAGGAAAGACATCAGGAAATTCTTGAACCCCAGGAAGTGTGTTCACATCTAGCTCATTCTCGACTTTTAAAGAAGACAATAGCATATATCCTTGAGCTCCTTATTTGAAGAAAGCTTTCACCTAGTTGGCCATCAAAAATCTAGAATTTTGATCTAAAGGAAAAACTATGGTTTTTCTAGAACAATCTATCAGGACATGGTTAGAAGATAACTAATCCATTCCTAGGATTACGTCTAACTGAGAAAGTGGTAAACAGATCAAATCAACAGAAAAGATTCAACCTTCAACAATCAATGGACAATCCAAACAGACTTTAGTGGTAACAACAGGTTTAGCTGTAGGAGTTGAAATAGTTAAGTTAAAAAGCAAAGAAGACATAGGAAAACTAAGTCTTTTCACATAATCATAGGAAATAAAGGAATAGGTTGCCCCAGAGTCATACAGTACAGTTAAAAGATTATCCTCTATGAGACCTTCTCCTTGTATAAGATCTTCGGATTGAGAGACTTCAGCACCACTCAGAGTGTAAACTCTTCCTCCTGCCTGCAGTTTCGTAATTCTTGCAGCATTAACCAAAGGTTCAGCCTTTGTCTGATTGCAGTCGCGAGAAACATGTCTGGCCTTCCCATATCTGAAACAAATAATCCCTTTGATTGTGCAATCCCTCGTGTAGTGCTCTTTCCCGCACTTTATGCATCTCGGCATAAACGCCATAGTTTGACTAGTTCTACCCGGATTTCCTCCAGGACTTCCAACTTGTGGTCGTTGTTGCTGATTTCCTGGTGGTCTTGAATAAGGCTTCTTTTGGTAGCGACTGACATTATTGCTTCCTCTTCTTTGGGACCAAAAAAGTCTAAAGTTGCAATTCCTTGTGTCTCGCGCTTGGTCTAAATCTTCCACCCGGTGACACGTGTCAAGCAATTCCGAAAACTGATTGATCTTCAGTGTTATAACAACTTTTTTCACATCATGCCTTAGACCTTCCTTAAACTTCTGACATTTCCATGCTTCGATCGGTTGGTGTCGAAAATATGTTGAGAACCTCGACAAGCTCCCAAAATTTGCAGCATACTCACTTATAGTCATATTTCTTTACTGCAAACCAAGAAACTCCATCTCTTTAGAATGTCTGGCACTTTCCGGGAAATATTTATTCAAGAATTTCTCCTTGAATACCGCCCAAGTAATTTCTAGACCTTCTGTCCCTAGCAATCTCTGTTCTCAAGTCCACCAATCCTCTGTGTCTCCAACAAGCACAAACACAACATAAGTCACCTTCTTGTCATTAGCATAATTCATACCCGTGAATATCTTCTCCAACTCCTTGATCCATAGAGTAGCCTTCTCAGGATCAAATTCTCCTTTAAATTGTGGAGGGTTAGTGCGATGAAATTTAGCCAAGTTTTGGGCATCAGCAGTGGCTTCAAGCTGTTGTGTAGTCCTCTTTTGCTGTTGAGCAGTCTGCTGGTTTTGTTGCAGCATAGCGTCAGCCATCTTCTGAATTGCCTCAATCGCTACAGTCATATCTCCTCTCCGAGCCATAATTCTCTTTCAAGTCAAACTATACAAAACACAGGGAAAAGTCAGATGTATCCTTTCGAAATACCAAACACAGAGAATCACACAGCACAAACAAGGCAGTCCAAAACCACAAGACCCAAAAGAAAACTTAAACAGGGGCTCTGATACCAAGACATTGTAATGCCCTTTTTTTCGCTAGAAGAAGGGACATCACACCATAGTAATGCGAAATAAAATACAGAAAATAAGTATATCATAGATAAAGACCCAGTTCATTGTTAACCTTTAAATAACCATTTGTTATCGCAAGTACGTATTAATCGAATATTAAAATAAAGGCATGTATTATTTTTAAATTAAATATTTTTTTTTTGTTTTGAATTGTTTGAAGAGGTAATGATAATTGTAGATACAATGGAAATCGACGTGAAGCTAAAAGTCATACATTCACATTATATATAATATTATATGTATCAAGCCTATTTAGTTACATCATCAAAATATACAAAAAGTAAAAGGTTTTACCCACCCAAGATGTTTACAAAATATACATCCCATCAAATTAGCAAAACGTTAGGCTTCCCAAAAAGATAAACGGATAGCCATCAGTAGCCACCGACAATATCAGCCCCTAAGATTGACGAGAAGGGACCGTAGCAGGGTCCTCCTCATCCGATGAAATTGTCATCGGAGCGACCAAATTTCGAGTAGAAGCTCGAGCAGTGGAGAGGAAAGAGTCCTCTTGTGGAGTATAATAAAGGTTATCCCACAAATCTCTAACAGGCAGGTAAAACTCTAAATGAACAAAAGCAGTAAAATCAAAGACAGGCGAGTCATAGCGACCCCAAGCTAAAGACACAGTCAGCTCCCCATGATAGATGCATCGGTCCGTGTGCAAGTTAATGTGCCAAAAGTCGAGACCACCATGAAAGATCATCCTCGCATAACCCAAGAATCGGCGTGGACGTGAAGACATCTTCAATCAGCACTAGTCGTAATTGGGCCAAAAGCCAGGAGACTCAAGTGCTTCCTTTTCTTCCTCGCGAACGTCTTCTCAGAAGTACATAATTTAAGATAGAAGTACAGATATATAAAAAAGAGGTGAGACACCCAGCTTTCATTACCAATACGGCAGTAAAAAAATAGAACGACGCTAGATGCCCACATAACATTACAACACATATAATTATCGACAGTAATAATCAAGTAAGCAATAAAAGAGAAATAACAACAGAATCTCAGGCATTAAACAGTTTATTGAATCAAATAATTATATAAACAATAAAAGCAGATAATTCAATAGTCATAAGTGCTCATGCTCAATGAAATATGAGACTGACAATGGATAGTGCACAATGCATTATGGTACCAAAAATCCTACTCCATGGAGCTAGACATCAACATTTCAGAGAGAATGATCAAGGAGTCATGCCAGTATCTCGTTAGCCTTAAAATAAAGTGCTTCATCTCATAAAAATATTTGCGCAAAATGGCTTATACATGGCACCTCAACTGTTGATCGCGATATAGGACAGCGTCTTGGTGCGGATCGTCAGTGTGTTTGTATCGGTCTATCCCACGGCCCCAGTGGAGCTACCACTATCTATTGTGAGACACCTGCACCCCGATGCCCCCAAGGTCAACTACTATGACCCTACGCTTAGTCTACTCACACCCGTACTTAGGTGTTATTCAATCTCCTAGGCACACATCGCCTTTCTCAATAAAGTCCAACAGACATCACATATGCATGATGACTTAATTTACATCATGTATGTGTATTAATGATATGTTCCTCATAAATAATGCATCACATGCATATTCATCAACAAGTATTTCTCATGGGACATATCATAATGGCATATAGACAATTCTCAACAATATCATGCCGCAATTTCATCAAGTATAAATCAACAAGTACTTAGTCCCACACATGGACTCACAAGATTATATAATCCAATCTCAATATCAACAATTTCCATATACATGGTTCAACACATATCGTAATTACATGATATAAATCCAACATCCTTAGTTTCCTAAGTCTTGGTCAATTATAAAAATTTTGGGCTAAGAAACCCTTGAAAAACCGTGGTCCCCTTCAATGTTCATCGCTCAATTAATTTCTTCCATCTCATTATGAATTATATATATATATATATATAAGTCCTTAATCCCCAAAGATGCATCAAAGCATCACTTGAACTCCAAAATTTCCTCTAGAGGCCGTGGCCTCTGTAGTCATCAAGGTTTCAAATTCTTTTTCATTTCATGCATCAATCTTTCAATACACAATTACTTAAGTCTTATTTTACACAAAATCAATTCCAACCCTTAGAATTCATGGCCAAAACCATGGCCTCCCAATAGGGTAGTAAACCCTCAAATTTTTCATTTATTAAATCTAATATTATCAAGCATTCCAACATCCCTAATGCATTCAAAATCACAAATCAATCATTAATCTCAATTAAGAACACATCGCCATGAAAAACCATCAAATAAAGTAAGCATTCAAATATCGATTTCTCCATCAACAACCACACAAAGGTCTTCTCCCCATCAATAATAGTTGAAGTGAGTAAATCTCCCTCTTGCCTAAAGCAAGAACACGAAATCACCTCCTTGTTGCTTCTTGGTGGATTCGATTTTGGCTCTCCAAAACCCTAGAAATTAAAACACAAAGAATCAACAACCAAGTCTTGAAAAATATGAATCCTTGGTCACTAATGTGACCAATGAACACGAAAATGAAGAGAAGGAAAAGGAAAAATGGAAGCTTTACTTTAAAGCTTCAAGCCTTGTTCTTGGAAAACAATGGTGAAGATGATGGATTTTGAGGAAGCTCTTCAAATAAGAAGTGTAGAGGATGATGAGAGGGATGTAGAAATGGTGTTGGTGAAGTTGGAAGATGAAAAGAAATGGTCACATTTAGGGCAGCAAAACCATGAGGGAAGAAGGAAGAAGAAGAGAGAAGTTGGAGAGAAAATGAACATGAAAGTTAGAGAGAGAAAGTGATAGTTGAATAAGTGAAAATTTAGTGAAATGTGCTAAGTGTGTGGGAAGCAAATTTTGCTTCCCCAAGGGCACATTGCCGCGGCAAAGAGAGAGGAGAGAAGGGGTTGAGTGGCTTCTTCAACAAGCCTAGGGCACTTTAGTCATGTGGTGGTCAAAGCTTCTTAAAGAAGCTTTGATTAAAATACTATATTTTTGAATTAAAGTAGATTTGATTAGACATAAAGTGGATTACATTAGGATAATGTCATAGGATTTTTAATACATGCTATTATCCAATAGACAATTGTTACAGTTGACAGAAATCAGTGTTAATTGTCCGACAGATAATAAATTACACAATAATTCTTATTTTATCTGATAAAATTCTCAAAAAACGTAAAACTTCCTAAACCATGTCTGGCCTCGGGTTTAGTAAGATCCCCTGTCGACGTTTCCACAGATAAAGGTTTTTAGGAAAAATATCTCATTTTCTCGGCTCTGCTCGATTTATACGTAAAATGAGGAATAATAGTAAAATATGTCGAGTTCTTAGAAAAATAAAAAAAATTCTCAAAAATCACAAATATTATATAATGAGTATTTATAATAAAATAAATAAATTTTAGGGTATTACACTTGGCCGTGTAGTGCAAGAGGAGAAAGCCACTAAGTTTGACCACATTGTGTGTAGATATTTTGCAGAGAAGATGATATTTTTGGTGGCTAGATATTTACAAAGAAGATAAGAATGAACCGAGTAGATATTTTACCATATACTTTAACCAATGGTTAATAACTACTGCTTATAAAACCAGTGTCTATTAATCAATGGACAATAACTTTACCTAATGGATAATAAAACAGAACAAAATTACTTTAACAGAAAATCTCAAAATCTGTTTCTGGTTTCGAGTTTAGTAAGATCCCTCAGCCCCGAATCAACAATACAAAATTTTTTAGTCCCGAAAAATCCCTTGGGCCCACATATAGCCCAAAAGAATATTAAAATAATCAATAATTCAGAAAAATCCAAAAAAATTCCCAAAAATCATAAAAATTATAAAACTTATATATATTCAGAAAAAACGAAACTCAGGGTGTTACAACTCTCCACCCTAAAAATAATTTTGTCGTCGAAATTTTCTGTACATTAGAACAAATGTGGATATTGTTCCATCATCTTGTCCTCAAGTTCCTATGTTGCGTCTCCCCTTACATCGTTCCAAATTACTTTGACTAATGCAATTTCCTTTCCCCTTAGTTGCTTCACTCGTTTATCTTCAATCCTAACGGGAAGTGACTCATAAGTCAAGTTATCCTTTAGTTGTACCACATCAAGTGTGATAACATGGTCTGGGTCAGGAACATACTTCCTTAATTGTGACACATAGAAATCATTATGGATGTTGGAAAGAAAAGGTGGTAATGCAATTTGGTAAGCTATCGGACCTATCCGACAAAGAATCTGATATGACCTGATAAATTTCGGAGTAAGCTTCCTAGACTTAATAACACGTCTGACTCCAGTCGCAGGTGCAACTCTTAGAAACATGTGCTTACCTTCTTCAAACTCAAGTGGTCTTCTTCTCGTATCGGCATAGCTCTTCTGTCGACTCTGAGTAGTTTGCATTTTCTCCTGAATCATTTTAACTTTGTCTGTGGTTTGTTGTACAAGTTTAGGTCCTAACGTGACACTTTCCCCATCCTGATGCCAACATAACGGCTTTCTGCATCGTCACCCATATAACGCCTCATAGGGTGTCATCCCTATACTGGAATGAAAAATGTTGTTGTTGTAACACCCCTAGATCTAATAACTACGGCATAATCATCATTAATACCATAATCACTAAATCCAGGTGTGTCATAGTCTCAAAAACCATCTTTTCAAAAATTTCCATTGTCCATAGATAGAAAGTATGAGCCTCGAATGAAAATATATTTAGTACCCAACCATTCAGAATACAAACACCTAAGGAAAAACACATTTTATATATAATATATTTGTCCTTAACACAAAGCACTAATAACATGAAACATGGTACTTACATATTCAAATAAAAGATGACGGGTACAAAAGCACAAAAAAGGAAAATAGTAATCCTGGGATAGGTACTACTAGCAGATAAAGCCGCAACCCTAAATATATGTGACGCTCGGAGTCTTAGTCGACAAGTCAGGCATTAATGCCCACATGAAGTTGCACCCGTATGAAACCGAAAATCTCATTCAGACGGCATCTCGAAAATAATGAATCGACCAAATCTAATCAACAAGGGTGTGGTCCCTCGTCTTCTTCCTCACAATCTTTTAACAAATATATATATATAACATAAATACAAGGAAACAGGAAAGAGGTGAGACATCCTACTTACATTACCCATTATGGCAGTAAATGAACAGAATGGCGTAGAGCGCCCACATAGCAGAGCAATAACATTTAAGCAACAGTAATCACATACGATAAAAAAAAACAACAATAGAATCTCAGATAATGAACAATTAAAACATTTCAGATAATCATGACATCACTAAAACAATAGTGTAATCATCATATAAATGAGTGCCAAATGATATACCGACTCACAATGCATGTGCACTTGGTACCAAGATTTTCCATTTCTATTTCAAAGATGAACGTTCCGAAAGATCTATCCCCCTCAATGACAGTCTACGCTGAACCATGAAGAGAATAGTGCTTGTCAGGCGCGTGATGCGTTGCAATAGTTTATCATGGCTAGGGGTATATAAAGTGATAACATCATCACGGAATGAACCACCGCGCCTCACGATCCTCGATCAGATCCTTCCACTGGATCACACTATCCAATTCTCGTTCATTTACCATAAAAAGAATAGTGATTTGTTGGGCCTGTAATGCGTGCAATCGACTTTCACCGCGCCTTACGCCCCCCATAGATCCGTCACAGATCACACTACTCAATTCTCATTCATTCTCCAAGTAAAGAATAGCAATTTGTCGGGCCCGTAATGTGTGCAATCAGTATACACCGCGCCTTACGCCCCCCATAAATCCATCCACTGGATCTCACTTATTCATTTCTCATCCATAGGCTTATACAGCCTTTTAACAGTCATCGACTGAGCAATTTGATCAACGCATACCGATTCAATGCATAATCATAGGCTCATCCAGCCTTTTAACAGTCATCGACTGAGTAAATTGTTCAATGCGAATATGCATAACTGAAGCCATCATTGTACTGTCCCCAATGACATTAAACAATCGCCCATACAATTTTCTAATACCATTAGTACCAATGATATTACATAAACGTCCATGCAATTACATAATAACACTGATCCACCTGGTTTTAGCACATCATCACAATAACCAACAATGTATAATGCTCAATGCATGTTGACTCCATGCACAATCATGTATATCTAATCAATAATGATATATTTTCCATAACACGCCACAATTTGGCCAATTTAAACATCAACAGAATATTAGTCCCAAACACAGACCCACAATAGTATAGTATTAATTTCTCAAGAGTGATAGCACACTTTTATAGATTTATTTCGGGGTTTCACTTTAACTTAACAACTCTTATGAAACTTTCACAAATTTTCACTTTGATTAACGTCTCTTATGAAGTCATTATGAAGTTTCACTTTAATTAACATCCCTTATGAATTTATTTATCTTGAGGGATTCTCTTGAAGTCCTTATTAAATCTTCATTCCTTTAGATTGATCAAGTTCCTTAATCTAATCAATTATGCTCACTTAAAATTACTCTAAGAGTATACAAATTCTCTTGTTCTTCCCTTATGTTCAAAATCACTCTAATCCATAGGATAAAGTCTTTTCCTTTATTCTTTCCATTTTATGAACTCCTAAGGAATCTAAAATTTCCCAATCATCTAAGTCTCCATTTTAGCACTATATTTTGTGACATTTTTCCTCAAGAAGCCTTCAACCTCATTATATAAAAGTCTAACCCTTTTTCTTTCACCACAATGTTGATCACTTAAATCCCTATGTTGCACCAAGAATCACAACTTGAACCATTAATCTCCCCTAGAGGCCGTGAGCCTCCCTAGGGTAGAAGTCTCAAATATTTTCCATTACAATTATCAATTCCTTAATGCCTAATCACCTAAGTTCTAATGTCTCCAAAATCACACATGAATTCCTAAAAATTGGCCCTAAGGCTGTGACCCCCAAAATGGTAGGAAACCCTACATTTTTTATATATTAATCCAAACAAGATATATATACAATCCATAACCATCAAGACATGCAAAGACAACTAATAACTCATACAAGTCAAAATAAATGCACAATCATGAAAAACAACACCACAAAGAGAGCAATCCACATATGGATTCCTCATCAACAACACCAAAAACGTTTCCTCACTACCAAGATAGGTTGAAGAGGATTATCTCCCTCTTACCTATAAAAGACAACACAAGAAAGCATCCTGGTCCCTTGTAGAGATTTTCGTACTACACCTTCAAGGAAATCCTAAGGACATCAAAACTTACCAAAATCATCATCAAAGCTTAGAAAAGGAACCCTTGATCACCCAAGAGATCAAGGATCATGAAAATAAGGAGAAAAGGTGGAAAAGCTATGAACTTTACCTTAAAGTCTCCAACTTTGAAGCTTGATGGAGCAAAAATGAAAATGGTAGATTTTGGTGATGGTCACAACATGAAAGTTGCTTAGAATGGTGTCTAGATTCAAGATCAAGAGTTGGTTGGAATCAAAGGAAATGGATGAGTGGTTTTGAGAGGTGAGGCCGTGGAGATGGTGAGAGAATGGAGAAGAAATGTGAGCTTTTTAGAGAGTGATTCTAACAAGAAATGAAGATCTTCAATGGAAGTGTAGATTCAAGCAAGATAGAAGCTTGAAATCAAGCATTCATGGAGGGGAAATGGAGGGCGTAGCCGTGAAAGAGAGGAGGAAGAAGGAAGAAGAAAATGTGAGAGAAAAAGTGAGAGGAGAGAAAAGTAGAGAGAGAAAGTAATAGCTTTTGTGTGTTGAAATTGTAAATGAGTGTGATAAAGGAAGATGCATAATTTTGGCTCTCCAAAATGTGTATTGCCGTGGAGATAGAGAGAAAGAGGAGGAAATGGTTGAGAGAAAAGATGAAGATGGAAAGTAGAGAGAGAAAGTGATAGTAAAGTGAAATGAAGTGAAATGTGTAATTAGGTGTATTTTATGTCAATGTATGGATTAAAATGTGTGGCCACAAAGTGCCCTAAAAAATATATGGTGGAGAGGAGGAGAGAGGAATTGACTTCTCCAACAAGTCAATAGGATGGTGCAAGGAAGCTTCCTCCAAGCTTCTCCAACAAGCCAAGTTCACTTTTTTGGAAAAGTCAAAGTGATGTCATGGTGGTGATGTCACCATGGTGATGTCATTAAAGTGTTCTCTAAAATATGACTAACATTGTATCAGATTTATTATCGGTGGACAGAAATTACAGTTAACAAAATTGATATTTATTGTCTAACGGATAATAAAATTATTCTGTGATTTTTATTTATTAGATAAAAATCTCAAAAAACGTGAAACCTCGTAAACTGTGTCTGGCCTTGGGTTTAGTAAGATCTCCCATTGACGTTTCCACAGTTCATGGTTCTTGAGAAAAATATCTCATTTTTCCGGCTCTGCTTAGTGCGCACGTAAAATGAAGAATAATATTAAAATATTTCGCATTCACAAAAAAATTCATAAAAATCACAAATATTATAAAATAACTATTTATCATAAAATTATAAATTTTCGGGGTGTTACAACCCTTCCCTTCAAATAGAAATTTAGTCTTCAAAATTTTCATTCCTTAGAATAAACATTGATGTTGTTTCTTTATCTTATCTTCTAACTTCCATGTCACGTCTTGTGTCACGTCAATTCAGGCCATTCTTACCATTGTAATCTATTTGCCTCTGTGTTGCTTCGTTCTCCTAACCTTCACCTTTACAGGAAGCATTCCATAGATCAAAACCCCTTTTAATTGTATTGTGTCCAATTCGATGACATGGGTAGATCAGGGATATAGTTTCGCAATTATGACATATGGAAGATATCATGAAGATTTGGAAAGAAAGGATGACAAAATCAATTGATAGGCTACTAGACTAATTCGAAGAGGAATTTGATATAGTCGAAAGGATTTAGGAGTGAGTTTGCTGGTAACTCCGACAAGATGACACAGAAGCTAGACATCATACTCCAAAAATTCTAATCACTTTCTCTGTCTCATGTTCAGCCCTTTTTTCTCGAATGGATACTTCAGGCCCTTATGATTGCTATAGGCGTTGAACATTGTCCCATACAGAAAGTGTCTCCATGTTCTCAGAGTAAATATAATTGTGGCTAACACCAATCCGTGAGTTGGGTAATTCTCCTCATGCACCCTCAATTACCTCGAGGCGTAAGTCACAACTTCCTAACTTTGCACGAACACACATCCTAGACCTTGATGTAAAGCATCACAAAACACTTTGAATGTTTCATTGGGATTGGGTAGAATCAAAACTGGAATATCTCCTCAACCTTTGAAAACTTTCTTCACATGTGTTGGTCCATAAAAAGTTTGATTCTCTTCTTGTAAGCTGAGTAAGACGTTCTACTGTCTTGGAGAATCCATCGACGCTCCTTCGATAAAAACCAACTAATCCCACTAGCTATAAATCTCCTTTACGGTCTCCGGTCTTTCCTTTTTGAAGAACTGCTTCAACCTTTTATGAATCCACAACAATTCCTCTATTTGAAATTTCATGACCCGAAAACTGAACCTCCTCTAACCAGAATTTGTACTCTGATAATTTGGAGTACAACTCTTTTCCTTTAAGGTCTGGAAAACTATATCGAGATGTCCAATGTATCCCTCCATATCTTTGAGAATAGATCAGAATGTCATTGATAAAGATAACGACATATCGGTCTAGATAAGGATGAAAGATCGAATTCATGTTATCCATGAATACAACAAGAGCGTTTGTCATTCCGAACGGCATCACGAGATACCCATAATGTCCATAGCGTGTTCAAAAAATCGTTTTTGGGAACATCCTCAATTTCCCACGAATTTAATGATGACCAGAACGTACATCTATCTTGGAGAAAACAACGAATCCCTTCTCGTTGGTCCATCGAATCATTTATCTTCTTTTGAGAATTCTCATCCTCGATCGTAATCTTGTTCAATTGGCGACAGTCCTCATCTCACCGAGAAGTTCCATTCTTCTCCTTAACTGATAGCACTATAGCTCATCATGTGAAACTCATTGACTACGAGAGTGGCATTTATATTCCCCTTGCTTTTGTCCTCCACAAAAGATAACATGTATCCTGGGATTCCTTTTCCTCACAAAGCTTCAACTTTGTTGGCCGTTATGAATTCAAAAGTCTTAGTCTCAAGAAACACTAAGGTCTTCATTGAAATGATCTAGTAGGATATAGCTAGAAAAATAACCAATCTATTCTTAAAATCATGAACTCTAATAGGTGTGATTTTAGGTAAGCAAGTCAAATCAACAAAAGATTCGATCTTTAGTAGAAATAGGATAGATTAAACAAACTTAAGCATCAATGACAAGTCTTAGTAACAGAAGTAGAAATAACTAAGTCAAAGATAATTGAAGACACAGATGAATCCAATTAATCCATACGATCATATGCTATAAAGAAATGGGTTGCCCCCAGAATTGTACAGCACAGTTACGGGATCGTCGCTTGAGGCATAATCTCCATCATTTAGATTTTCAGTCTAGGAAACCTTCGCTCCATCCAGGGTGTAATCTTTCCTTTCAGCTTGGGATCTTGAAGTACACGTATCATTAACAAAAGACTTCTTCTTTGCTGAAGCACAATGTTTAGAAACGTGCCTGGGCTTTCCACATCTGAAGCAGATTATCCCTTTGATCTTACACTCCCTCGTTAAGTGGTTCTTTCCGCATTTCTTACATCTTAATAAAAATGTCGAGGTCTGACTGGATCTACTGCCACTAGCACTTTCTCCATGAGTTGGATGTTGCGGTTGCTTCCCTAATAATCGTGAATATGATTTCTGCTTAAACTGATTAACCTTTCTATTATTCCTCCTTTGGAATCTAGGCAGTCCAAGAATGCCCTAAAATCAACTTTCCTCCAACAGATTCTGAACCTCAACTTCCAATTCTTGCTGTTATGCAGCCCTGATCTTGGTGAGTTGTCACCTCAGCTATCCTTTGCATTTCTTCTACAGTCGCAATCATACTTCCATTATCTCGTCCTGCGCTCACATGCGTACGTCTACCACGAGCCATTGCCCTTGTATATCTACCGCGAGCCATTGATTTTCTTCAAAGATGGACAAAACATGACACAACAAAGTAAACGTATTTATTTTAAATGGCATTATCTCCTTTCAGAAACCAAACACAAAGAATCACGCAATTCAAACAAGGTAAGTCTAATCCACAAATCCTAACAGTCTCCACTCAAGCTTCTTTATTCTGCCTCCTATGGTGTAACCTCTTGCAAGTCGTCAACCCCCAAATAGCTTATCAAACCAAACTTACACCAGTTATTCCTTTCTCCAGAAGATCGACTTTCCAAAACTTCTTGATCTCCTTACCAAAGAATTCATATTCTCCTAGCACAGTACGCTTAGGCGAAGTCATAGTTTCTTGTACATACAGAACATTACATATTGATTAGGTCAGTCCTCAATATCATGTAACTGTATAACAGTAGCTACTAACATTCAACCTACGGCAAGCCATGCATTCCTTTCCCATCATCTCAATCAAGAGACAAGGAAGTGCACAACATACAAGAACTCTAACATACCTAAACATAGCAAGTTCATACACCGGCTCAACAGGATGAACTGCTTTGATACCACCTAATGTAATACCCCTAGATCTAATAGCTACAGCACAATTGTCATTAATACCACAGTCACTAAATCCAGGCATTTCACAGTCTCAAAAACTATCTTTTTGAAAATTTCCATTATACATAGATAGAAAGTATGAGCCTCAAATGAAAATATATTTAGTACCTAACCATTCAGAATACAACCACCTAAGGAAAAACACATTTCATATATAATATATTCGTCCTTAACATAAAGCACTGATAACACGAAACATAGTACTTACATATTCAAATAAATGGTGATGGGTACAAAAGCACAAAAAGGAAAAAGTAGTAACCTTGGGATAGGTACTACTAGCAGACAAAGCTACAACCCCAAATATATGTGACGATCGAAGTCTTAGTTGACAAGTCAGGCATCAATGCCACCATGAAGTTGCACCCGTACATAACCGAAAATCTCATTCAGACACCATCTCAAAAATAATGAATCGACCAAATCCAATCAGCAAGGGTGTGGTCCCTCGTCTTCTTCCTCACAATCTTTTAACAAATATATATATATAACATAAATACAAGGATACAGGAAAGAGGTGAGACATCCTACTTACATTACCCATTATGGCAGTAAAGAAACAGAATGGCGTAGAGCGCCCACATAGCAGAGCAATAACATTTAAGCAACAGTAATCACATACGATAAAAGAAAATAGCAATAGAATCTCAGATAATGAACAATTAAAACATTTCAGATAATCATGACATCACTAAAACAATAGTGTAATCATCATATAAATGAGTGCCAAATAATATGCCGACTCACAATGCATGTGCATTTGGTACCAAGATTTTCCATTTCCATTTCAAAGATGAACGTTCTAAAAGATCTATCCCCCTCAATGACAGTCTACTCCGAACCACGAAGAGAATAGTGCTTGGTAGGCATGTGATGCATTGCAACGGTTTATCATGGCCAGGGGTATATAAAGTGATAACATCATCACAAAATGAACCACTGCGCCTCACGATCCTCGATCAGATCCTTCCACTAGATCACACTATCCAATTCTCGTTCATTTACAACAAAAAGAATAGTGATTTGTCGGGCCTGTAATGCATGCAATCGGCTTTCACCGCGCCTTACGCTTCTCATAGATCCATCACAGATCACATCACTCAATTCTCATTCATTCTCTGAGTAAAGAATAGTGATTTGTCAGGCCCGTAATGCGTGCAATCGGTATACATTGCGCCTTACGCCCCCCATAGATCCATCCACTGGATCTCATTTAGTCAATTCTCATCCATAGGCTCATACAGCCTTTTAACAGTCATCGACTGAGTAATTTGTTCAATGCATACTGATTCAATGCATAATCATAGGCTCATCTAGCCTTTTAATAATCATCGACTGAGCAAATTGTTCAATGCGAATATGCATAACTCAAGCCATCATTGTACTATCCCCAATGGCATTAAACAATAGCCCATACAATTGTCTAATACCATTAGTACCAATGATATTACATAACCGTCCATGCAATTACATAATAACAGTGATCCACCAGGTTTCAACACATCGTCACAATAACCAACAGTGTATAATGCTCACTGCATGTTGACTCCATGCACAATCATGTATATCTAATCAATAATGATATATTTTCCATAACACGCCACAATTTGGCCAATTTAAACATCAACAGAATATTAGTCCCAAACATAAACCCACAATAGTATAGTATTAATTTCTCAAGAGTGATAGCACACTTTTATAGATTTATTTCGGGGTTTCACTTTAACTTAACAATTCTTATGAAACCTTCACAAATTTTCACTTTGATTAACGTCTCTTATGAAGTCATTATGAAGTTTCACTTTAATTAACATCCCTTATGAATTTATTTATCTTGAGGGATTCTCTTGAAGTCCTTATTAAACCTTCATTCCTTTAGATTGATCAAGTTCCTTAATCTAATCAATTATGCTCACTTAAAATTACTCTAAGAGTATACAAATTCTCTTGTTCTTCCCTTATGTTCAGAATCACTCCAATCCATAGGATAAAGCCTTTTCCTTTATTCTTTCCATTTTATGAACTCCTAAGGAATCTAAAATCTCCCAATCATCTAAGTCTCCATTTTAGCACTACATTTTGTGACATTTTTACTCAAGAAGCCTTGAACCTCATTATAATAAAAGTCTAACCATTTTTCTTTCATCACAATGTTGATCACTTAAATCCTAATGTTGCACCAAGAATCACAACTTGGACAATTAATCCTCCTAGAGGCCGTGAGCCTCCCTAGGGTAGAAGTCTCAAATATTTTCCATTATAATTATCAATTCCTTAACACCCAATCACCTAAGTTCCAATGTCTCCAAAATCGCACATGAATTCCTAAAAATTAGCCCTAAGGCCGTGACCCCCAAAATGGTAGGAAACCCTACATTTTCCATATATTAATCCAAACTAGATATATATACAATCCATAACCATCAAGATATGCAAAGATAACCAATAGCTCATACAAGTCTAAATAAATGCATAATCATGAAAAATAACACCACAAAGAGAGCAATCCACACATGGTTTCCTCATCAACAACACCAAAAACATTTCCTCACTACCAAGCTAGGTTGAAGAGGATTATCTCCCTCTTACCTATGGAAGACAACATAAGAAAGCAAGCCTCTTGGTCCCTTGTAGAGATTTTCGTACTACACCTTCAAGGAAACCCTAAGGACATCAAAGCTTACCAAAATCATCATCAAAGCTTAGTAAAGGAACCCTTGATCACCCAAGAGATCAAGGATCATGAAAATGAGGAGAAAAGGTGGAAAAGCTATGAACTTTACCTTAAAGTCTCTAACTTTGAAGCTTGATGGAGCAAAAACGAAAATAGTAGATTTTGGTGATGGTCCCAACATGAAAGTTGATTAGAATGGTGTCTAGATTCAAGATCAAGAGTTGGTTGGAATCAAAGGAAATGGATGAGTGGTTTTGAGGGGTGAGGCCGTGGAGATGGTGAGAGAATGGAGAAGTAAGGTGAGCTTTTTAGATAGTGATTCCAACAAGAAAGGAAGATCTTCAATGGAAGTGTAGATTCAAGCAAGATAGAAGCTTGAAATCAAGCATTCATGGAAGGGAAATGGAGGGTGTAGCCGTGGAAGAGAGGAGGAAGAAGGAAGAAGAAAATGTGAGATGAGAGAAATAGTAGAGAGAGAAAGTAGTAGCTTTTGTGTGTTGAAATTGTAAATGAGTGTGATAAAGGGAGATGCATAATTTTGGCTCCCCAAAATGTGTATTGCCATGGAGATAGAGAGAAGGAGGAGGAAATGGTTGACAGAAAAGATAAAGATGGAACGTAGAAAGAGAAAGTGATAGTAAAGTGAAATGAAGTGAAATGTGTAATTAGGTGTATTTTGTATCAGTGTATGGATTAAAATGTGTGGCCACAAAGAGCCCTAAAAAATGTATGGTGGAGAGGAGGAGAGAGGAATTGGCTTCTCCAACAAGCCAATAGGATGGTGCAAGGAAGCTTCCTCCAAGCTTATCCAATAAGCCAAGTTCACCTTTTTGGAAAAGTCAAAGTAATGTCGTGGTGGTGATGTCACCATGGTGATGTCATTAAAGTGTTCTCTAAAATATGACTAACACTGTATCAGATTTATTATCAGTGGACAGAAATTACAGTTAACAAAATTGATATTTATTATCCAACAGATAATAAAATTATTCTGCGATTTATATTTATCAGATAAAAATCTTGAAAAACGTAAAATCTCATAAATCATGTCTGGCCTCGGGTTTAGTAGGATCCCCCATCGACAATTTCACAGCTTCGTTCAATGCACACGTAAAACGAAGAATAATATTAAAATATTCTGCATTCACAAAAAAATATAAAAAAATTCACAAAAATCACAAATATTTCGGGGTGTTACAGTTGTAGGTGAATTCTATCAGAAGTAAGAATTCATCCCAACTTCCCGACTATTTTAGTATGCATGCCCTTAACAAATTTTTCAATGACTGAATTGTCCTTTCAAACTGGCCATCTGTTTGTGGATGATAAGCAGAACTTAGATGAAGTTTTGTTCCCATCGATTCTTGTAGACTCTGCCAAAACCTCGATGTGAATCTCGAGTCTCTATCAGAAATTATACTGGAGGGTATATCTTAAAGTCTGACAATTTTACTAATGTACACCTGAGTTAATCTTCCCATTGAGTATCTGATACTAATTGGCAAGAAGTGCGTTGACTTTGTAAGCTGATCAATAATTACTCAAATATAATCATAATCCCTTCTAGTCTTTGGCAGTTCAACAACGAAATTCATCACGATGTCATCCCATTTCCACTCGGGAATAGTCAAGGGTTGTGTAACACCCCGAAAATTATTTGTTTCATGATAAATAGTCGTTTTATAATATTTGTGATTTTTGTGACTTTTTTGGATTTTTCCAAAAATGTTGATTATTTTATTATATTTCTTGTTTTACGTGTGCATTGAGCAGAGTCGAAAAAATGAAATATTTTCCCTGAGGCTAGAAAACCTTGAACTGTGGAAACATTAATGGGAAATCTTACTAAACCCAAGGTCGGGCATAATTTACGAGGTTTATGTTTTTCGAGACTCTTATCTAATAAATAAAAATCGCTATATATTTTATTACCTGATGGATAATAAATACTGATTCTTGTGTTAACTGTAATATTTGTCTATTGGATAATAGCTTATAGTAAAATACTTATCATCTTTTCAAGAGTGTCAACTTTATGTCACATCATGTTGACTTTTGACAAAAAGCTAACAAAGCTTCTCAAAGAAGCTTCATACAAAGCTTTACCTAAGCTTCTAGAAGAATTTTCCCTCCTCTCTTCTCCCATGTGTCCACGGCAATGAGGGAGGGAAAAGTGAAAAAATTGTCACATTTTTCCTAATGCCAACCATCCTTTCTCATTTCAAAAACCCTAAACAATTTTCTATCACTTTCTCTCTCTATTTTCTCTCTTCTCTCACTTTTCTCTCAAACCCTTCTCTTCTCTTTTCTCTCCTCTTCTCCATGGTAGCCCACACCATTTTCCTCCATGGTTTGCTTGATTTCAAGCAACCATCTTGTTTGGATCCACTTCTTCTTTTGAAGGCTTTCCTTCTTGTTGAAATCACCTACAAAGAACTCAACTTTTCCTCTTCATTTTCTCACCATCTCCACGGCCAAGACACCATTTTTGGCCCTCCAAGCTTTTTCACTCAACCAACCTCATTTCCTACATCTCCTCATCATCTAGAACATTTTCTGTTTTGTGACCACCTCTTGAATCACCCATTTTCATCATCTTCCATAAAGCTCTAAAGTTTGAAACTTTGAGGTAAAAGTTCATAACTTTTTTCATTTTTCCTTCTCATTTTCATGGTCCATGGTCACCTTGGTGATCAAGGATACCTTTTCAAGCTTTGATTATGATTTTTGTGAGTTTGAATGTCCTAGGGTCTTTGTGTTGGTGGAGGACAAATTTCAAGGGATAAAAGAGCATGTTTTTCTTGTTATTTCTCGTGGTAAGAGGGAGATCATCCACTTCAACCTCTCTTGGTAGTGAGGAGCTTGTTTGTGTGTTGTTACTGAGAAACCCACGTTAGGGTTGCTCTCTTTGTTATGTGATTTTGTTATGACCTTTGTATTAACTTGTATCTTGATGGATTTTTAAAGTGTTTGAATGGATTGGATTTGTATAAAAGAATCAAGGGCTCCTTGCCCTCTTTATGGTGGCTCACGGCCAAATGACCCCCAATCGGGTATTCTTAGTTAAAATTTTAAAACAAGTGGGAGATTGACTAATCAAGTGATTAACAACTAATGGAGTAATGAAAAATTTAAGTTCCTAGCTCCCTTGGAGCTCACGGCCTCTTAGGGATAATATGGACAAAATTATATATTAAAATGAAAACTTAGCTAATTAGTCAATTAGAGGTTAATTAAGGGTTCGTAAGATGGAAAGAACATAACTTAGGATAAATATGACTAAGGGAAGAACATAAGTGAAAGTGAGATATTGGGTAACTTAGGTTAAAAGTTTCCTAAGTGGATTAGGTTAAAATTGAGTAGAGAACTTATTTAATTTGAGTAATAAAGAATTGATAAAAATGTAAGAGAATTCCTCTAGGGAAAGATTTCATAAGAAATGTTTAATTAAAGCAAATTTCCCTAATAAACCTTAAAAACGTATTTTCACACTTGAGAATTTGACAATGTGTTGTTGAGGGTCCATATGGGACCAAGAATCTGTTAATAATGACATTGGCCACTCGTGGCATGTTTATGGGAAAGTGTATGATTATTAAATACATATGATTATGCATTGAGTCATCATGCATCGTAAAAAGTCTGGTGGACTTTGTTGTAAGGCTTTATGCCTAGGAGGTTGAATCACACCTTAGTGCGGGTGCGAATAGACTAGTATAGGTCACTCATTGACCTTGGGGGTGTCAAGGTGCGGGTATCTCGCAATGGGTAGTTGGTAGCTCCTCTGTGTCGTGGGATAGACCGATGCAAACGCACCTTCGATCCAAACCGAGACACTATCCTATATCGCGATCTTATGAAGAATGTCTTGTATGAGCCATGTCGCGCAATTTTGTTAAGATTGAAGCACTAAATTTGAGGCCGATGATATAGAGACATGTCTCCTCAATCATTCTCTCCGATGTTGTAACTTTGGCTCCATGGAGTAGGTTTTGGTACTTTGTGCATGTACATGGTCAATCATCATATTTATCTTTCTTACATTCATATGATTATGAAACTGTTTCTGTTATAATGTTATGGTTGTCTGGATTATTAATTTACTTATTACTTGATATTGATGTTGTTTACTATTTTATTGCACTGTTTGGCATTGTGCGCTATTTATGCTTCTGTACTACTATAATTAGTAATGATGTTGGGTATCTCACCTCTTTACCTTGTTACTATGTTTGTATATATATGTGTTTCCGTAAAGACCAAGGCGTGGACGAGCTTGAGTTTCCTGGATTCTAGTCCAAATAGTTTCCTATTCTGTGATGGCATCCCGGTGAGGCTTTTTGGGTTATGCCAGATTGAGGTTCCATGGAGGTGGTGATAGTTGGCACGTGGATTTCGACACGGAGCATTTTGTTTATATTGGAGACGTGACTGTGTCTCTAGTATGGGGTCGTTATGATCCTCTTGTGTTTTCTTTTGATTTTTATGTTTGGTTGGAGTTCTATATGCCTGTGCGGGAGGTATGGGGTGAACGTGTGTACATCCCACGTGAGGATTTAGATTTGTTTCTGTCCTCCGCACGAGCTCATGTTCGTGGGTCAGCCGCTCCTATAAGGATTTCCTATTCCGAGGAAGATCTTGAGGATGACCCATCTGAGGCTCTTTCTTAGTTGTTGATGGAGGTATATCTCTTTTTGGTAGCCTTTTTGGCTGGCTGGCTGTATATTGCTTTAGGGGCCTGATGTTTTGTCTTTTTGGTGGGTTGTAAATGTATAATCCTTTTGGGGCATGTAAAGCTTCTGCTTCTTTTGTATAACTATTGATGTAACTAAACACGTATGATATATATCCATATATATGATGTATGAATGCATGGTTTACTCATCATATTAATTTCTGCTGTAATTATGTTTTATCATTTCCTTACAAAAAAATTAAAAAAAAAAGAATTCGCCAAATTATTATACACTTACAAATGAACAGGCTATTATCTATATCTATATGAACCGTATCTTAATTTATTTTTTGTTTTCCGTTCTTGTTTTGGTGTGACGGTCCCTCTCCAAAAAGGGGCGTTACAAGTTGCAACATCCCAGAAGGTCTTTGATGTTCAACCTTAGCTTTCTGACAAACTAAACAAGATGATACATAATTAGCAACATCTCTCTTCATCCTTTGCCACCAATACAACCTTTTCAGATCTTGATACATCTTGGTTGCTCCGGGATGCATACTCAATTTGCTCTTATGGGCTTCATCATGAATCAATTTTCTGAGTGCCGAATCACTGGGTATACAGACCCGATCTCTGAACCTTAGGATCCCATCAAGTCCTTCTTTAAATGCTAAGTCAGCACCTTGCTTTAATAGCTCAATCTCTTCCTGCAAATATTGATCACTTTTTTGTTTCTCTCGAATTTCATCCATCAAGCTATTCAAAATAGATACCATACTTAAACAAATCTTCCTAGGCGTTAGTTTCACAGACATCCTTAAGTGTCTGAATTGTTCTATCAACTCCCTTTTCTTGATTATCATAGCAGAAACACTAAACGTCTTTCTACTCAAGGCATTTGCCACGACATTTGCTTTTCTAGGGTGATACTGTAGTTGAAAATCGTAATCCTTCAGAAACTCTAACCATATCCTCTGCCTCATGTTCAATTCCTTCTAATCAAACAGCTACTTTAAACTCTTGTAATCACTATATACATTGAATGTTGCTCCATAAAGGAAATATCTCTAGACCTTCAATGCAAATACAACAGCTGCTAATTCCTCTCATGCACTTTTAATTATCTTGACACATATGCCACAACCTTTCAGTTTTGTATCAGTACACAACCTAGACCTTGATATGAGGCATCACAATACATCTCAAAAACTTCATTAGGATCAGGTAGAATCAGCACTGGAGAAGTAGTCAATCGTCTTTTCAACTCTTGAAAACTTTCCTCGCATGCATCAGTCCATACAAAGGGTTGATCCTTTCTTGTAAGCTGGGTGAGAGGTCTTGATATCTTGGAAAACCCCTCAATAAACCTTCGATAGTAACCAGCTAATCCGATAAAACTATAGATCTCCAATACCATCTTCGGCCTTTCCCACTCAAGAACTGTTTCAACTTTTGATGCATCTACTTCAATTCTTTCTTCTGAAATCACGTGGCCCAAAAATTGAACTTCGCTAATCCTGAATTCACATTTGGGCAACTTAGCAAATAACTTATTCTCCTTCAAAATTTGGAGAACCAGTCTGAGATGTTCTATATGTTCTTCCATACTTCGAGAATTGATTAAGATGTCATCAATGAAGACAACGACAAACTTGTCAAGATAAGAATGAAAGATCCTATTCATGAAATCCATAAATATCGCAGGAGCATTCGTTATGCCGAACGACATCACTTGATACTCGTAATGCCCATATCGTGTCCAAAAAGTTATCTTGGGAATATCTTCTATTTTCACCCGGATCTAGTAATAACCAGAACGTAAGTCAATCTTGGAGAATACAATGGCTCCCCTCAGTTGATCCATCAAATTATCTATCCTTGGAAGAGGATACTTATTCTTGATTGTGATTTTATTCAACTGACGATAATCTACGCATAATTGATAAGTTCCATCCTTTTTTTTAACCAATAGCACTGGAGCTCCCTAGGGTGACACACTAGGTCTCACGTATTGGTTTTCCAATAGTTCCTCCAATTGTTTCTTGAGTTCTGCTAACTCTGATAGCTACATCCTGTTACCAAGTGGCTTCAATACTCAAGAGGGGGGGTGAATTGAGTTTGTAAAACAAGTTCGCAATTCTTTTGCAAAACACTTGACTATTGATTTTCGTTGAAGCTATTGACTAATTGAAATGAATGAATTGATAAGAACAATGTATATTGCTTAATAACCAACCAAGAGAGAAGTAATCAAGTAAGAGTATAAGCAATGCACAAATATAAAGAGAAGGGTTTAGAGAAAACAAACTCAATCGTTTATCCTGGTTCGATCACCAATCCACTTGTGATCTACGTCCAGTCCCCAAGCAACAACTTGAGATTTTCCACTATATCTTCAAGCTTCAATAGGTGCTTGAATACCTTTACAAACTTGAGCCCTCAACTCCTTGGGATGCCTTACCCTTGAGCTTGAGTCTCTTCAAACAAAGGGATGCCTCACCCTTTACAAATTGAGGATGCCTCACCCTCTATCTTATACAGCAATTAAGATTGAATTTGAGAAGCTCTCACTAGAGTAGATGATACAAATTGAAGTTCTAATAATGCTCACAAAGATATCTCAAAGATTGGACAAAAACAGAGCAAGAGAGATTTCAGAGTTTGATTCTCGTATGATGTGTTGCAATGATGTTTTTAGGTTCAAGAACAACCCTTAATGATGCCCCAGCCATTGTATTTAAAGCCCATTCATTAAAAGAGCCGTTGGGGGTGGTTAAAGCCAAGCATTAAATGCATTCAATATAGCCGTTGGGCATGTCAGAACCTTGGTAATCGATTACAAGCCTTTGGTAATCGATTACATGGAAAATACAATGTGTTCTTGGCTTTCTGGGCTTGTGGTAATCGATTACATGACTGTGTAATCGATTACACGCCCTCTGACTTCATGGTAATCGATTACAATATTGATGTAATCGATTACATTACATGGCCCTTTGGTCGTGTTCTTGGCTTTCTGGGAACATGGTAATCGATTACATGACTTGGTGTAATCGATTACACGTTCTCTCGATTTTTTCGGTAATCGATTACAATATTGATGTAATCGATTACATGGCTTCTGTTGGCTTTGTAATCGATTACTAAACCTTGGTAATCGATTACACTAAACTTTAAACTCATTTTTCAAGCCTTAAAACAGATTTATATCATTCCTAACTTTAGAAAACATGGATTAAACAAGTATAGAACATTATTTGGCATGATCCAAGGTGAAAGAAGTTCTCTTTTAGGAATTGATCTTTGAAAACCATATTGATTCAAATCATTTTTGAAAAACCATTTGAGATATCTTGGGAGCATTTAACATTGATGTGCTATAATGCCTATATCTAAACCTCTTGATTTCTTCCTTTGATCTTGGTTTGCTCTTTCGCTCTTTGATCTTCATCTTTGTCTTTGTTATCATCAAAAACCATTTGACATGCTTCAAGACACATGCATTCACACATCCGATACGGTGCCATTGATATAAGTCCAGCTTCCAGTACTAGATCAATAGAAAACTCTATTTCTCTGTCTGGTGGTAGTCTTGGTATATCGTCAACAAAAACTTCAGGAAATTCATTGACGATAAGAATCACATTTATTTCCTCTTCACTCTTAACTTCTAAACAAGATAATAACAGGTATCCTTGTGCTCCTTCCATCAAGAGAACTTTGGCTTGATTGGTCGTCAAAAATTCAGAATCCTTAGTCTTAGGAAAAACTAAAGTCTTATTGGAACAATCTAACAGAATATGGTTAGAAGACAACCAATCCATTCCTAAAATTACATCAATCTTTGAAAGAGGCAAATAGATCAAATCAACAAAAAAAAATCGATCTCTAACACAAACAGGGCAATTTAAGCAGACTTTTGTAGTGACAACAAGCTTATCAGTAGGAGTAGATACAGTCAAATCAAAAGGTAATGTAGACACATATATTCCTAAACGATCCACACAATCATAGGCAATGAAAGAATGGGTCGCTCCCGAATCATATAGCACGGTTAAAGAAATACTTTGTATAGCACACTCCTCCATAATCAGATCCTCAGATTTGGAAGCTTCTTCTCCACCCATAGTGTATACTCTTCCTCCTGCCTATGATTTTGCTGCATGTAAATTGCTCACTGTAGGCTCCGTTTTGGTTTGATTACAATCCCTTGAAATATGTCCAAGCTTTCCGCATTTGAAACATATCATCCTCTTGAGTGCACAGTCTTTTGTCAAGTGGTCCTTTCCACAATTGAAACATATCGATGAAGATGCCCCGGTTTGTCCAAAACTTGTTGTTTTCGGAACCTCTCCCATATGATTGTTGTTGGGGTTGATTTCCTAGAGGTCTAGCATATGGCTTCTGTTGGTAACGATTGCCACCGCTACTCTTTCCTCTTTGGAATCGTGTACGCCCAAAGTTTGATTTTTCATGTCTCAATGTTGATCCAGTTCTTCGATCTGACGACATTTGTCTAACAGGGTTGGGAACTCCTCAATTCCTAGAGGTAATACCACACGCTTTAGATCATGCCTCAGTCCTTCCTCAAATTTTCTTCATTTCCACTCCTCATCTGGTTGTAATTGAAAATACCTTGAGAAATTTGACAAGCTCTCAAATCTTGCCACATACTCAATAACCAACATTACTCCTTGCCTCAAGCCAAGGAATTCCATTTCCTTAGCGTGTCTAGTGCTAGCTGGAAAATATTTTCCCAGAAATTTACTCCTGAAAACTTCCCAAGTGACAATTCTTCTTTCTGCTTCCAGTAGTCTTCGTGCTCTAGCCCACTAATCTTTTGCGTCCTCGATGAGCATGAAGGTAGTGTAAGTTAACTTCCTTTCATCAGTACATCCTATTCCTCAGAATAATTTCTCCAATTCTTTGATCCAAAGATCTGCCTTCTCTGGATCAAACTCTCCCTTAAACTATGGTGAGTTGTTTCGGCGAAACTCAGATCAATTTTGAGCTTCCGCAGTCACTTCCTACTGCTGGGCAGCTCGTTGGTTTTGTTGTACGATGACGTCTGCCATCCTTTGCATAGCTTCGATTGCTGCAACCATGCATTCATTATCACGTCTACCACTACGAGCCATCTCTTTTCTTTGCAATCAAACAAATCAACATACAATAAAAGTCCTGTGAAATCATTTCAAACAATTTTGTCTCCTTTTGGAGACCAAACAAAGAGAATTACACAACACAAATAAGACAGACCTAACCACAAATCCAAAAGACTCTAACTAAGGCTCTGATACCAACTAATGTAACACCCACCGTAGGGTATCACATTTTTGCTCAATTATTACTAAGCCTTACCCAAGTTATAAATCATTTGTTAATAGAATAAAAATATGAATTGCAAAATTTTTCTTTTCCGGATAATATAATTAAATAAATTAGACAAAATGTAAATACAGTAGATTAAACCATACACACTACATATATATACATATGGTTTCAGTACTCGACACAAAGCATATAAAATACAAACTATTTTTAGGGAATATAAATTGTCCTCACAACATACATCTAGCTAGAATAACCCTCCGAAGGATCTTCCTCCGTCTCCTCATAAGATAAGACTCCCGGATGATAAGTTATCCTACGGACAGGTATCCGGGCGGATGACACTACACTAACTTCACTAGGGGTACGGTAACAACCACCCCAGAACTGTCTAATAGATAAAGGAAACTCTATGTGTACATATACATCAACAGAAAAGAAAGGGACCCCGTGGCAGATCCTACTCAGAGAGATAGTTAACTCTTCCTGATAAATAAGACCCTCCTCATCAGGACTAAGATGCCAGGCCTCAGCGCCATCACAAAATAGCAGCCTTACGTAACTAAAGAAACTAAGTCTTGACACCATAATAACAAAGTATGCTAATAAAACTGAGGTGCTCCTGTCTCCTCTTCTTCACCGTCTTTACCAATCATAAATATAAAACAGAACAATACAATAAAGAGGTGAGATCACCTACACCAATACAATCACAGCAATAGAGAGACAGTAACAACAGTAATATCATATAGATATAGCAAATAACATATATAGTTATGGCAATCAAGCATTTAATCACTTTAACAGATATAAGATGTCATAATATTACGCAGACGGACTATGCACATGTACAATGAACCAATTTCCTAATCCATAGAGCTAAACACAAACGTCGGAGAGAATGATCTAGAAGATCTGTCTGTATCTTGGCCCTCAGACCAAAGTGTTATCATTTCATCAACTTGCACATCAGGCCTTATACTAGACAGTCTATGCCAGATCGTGATTAAGAATAATGTCTCGGTCTGGATCGTCAATGCGTTGCATTAGTCTATCCCACGGCACAAAGGAGCTATCAACTGTCCATTGTGGAACACCCGCGCCTTGACGCCCCCAAGGTCAACAAGTGACCTACACTACTCCCATCGCACCTGCACTTAGGTGTGATTCAACTCCTAGGCATACAGCCTTAACCGACACCGCCGGTATAATGCATGAGAATAACTCAATGCTCAACAATATGCCACTTCGGCCAAACATCACATTTTCACATTTTCGGGTCCAGTACATTTGCCTGACAGTATTTTACTGTTTTTCAATCGCGTAGTGTTTTGACTATATTTTCACAATCGTGCAACATTTTTTGTCACATTTTCAAATCGCATAAATATTTTTCAACATTTTCTCAATCGCATAAAATATTTAAACGTTTTCTAAATTGCATAGTTCAAAATTCCACATTTTTGAATTGCGTACAATTTTTCTACTGTTTTTCAACCGTATAAAATGTTTCTTGATGTTCTAAATTTAATTTTGAAACTTTCCACACTTTAAAAGTATATTTTGACTTCAAATTCCCCTTTTTCTTATAAAAATGCCTCTAAGACATAACTTCCGACGTTTTTCCAAAAATCTGCATTATTTCCTTTTAATAAAACCTTCTTTATTTATTTTCCTAACAATCCTCTTTAATGAAAATACCTTAATTTACTACTTCTTTAAAAATCCAATTTCTAACCCTATATCCAAAAATTACCATTTGTGAAATGATAAAAATTTATTTGTTTGTTGTTTCCATTCTTATAAGTCCTTAATTAATTTCTTATCATCTAATCACCTAAGTTTACCATTCAAAATTTATTTTTACACTAATTTACCCTATTTCATGCTTCTTGGTCGTGAGCCATGTGGCCATTGGAACCAAAACTCATTAATCCATTTTCTTATTTCCTTATCATTTAACTTCACCATTAAAACTTAATTTTAACTTGGGATACCCATTTTGGGGCATAGAGGCCGTGAGCCTCATGGTCCTTTGGAGACCAAAAATTATTTTCCTTTTCCACATGAATCACATCACATATTTTCCATAATCATCAACATACATAATATCACAAGTTCATGCATAATATCAAAGCTATAAAAACACATACCATAAAACATGCATAAATCATAAAAACACATAACAAAAACAAGCACAAACAATTAATTTACATGACAAGGTAAACAAATCCTCACATGGATTCGTTACCCACGAATCATACCAAAATTCGTCCCTCACCACTATCAATGATTGATGAGGTTAAATCTCCCTTTACCTTTTGGTGATGCTTCCTTAGCTCCTTGCTTGTCCTCTTCAATCAATCCTTCACCACCAAGAAGTTCTTGAAAACAAAAACAAACACATATATATTAACATCAAAACCTTGAATAAGAAGGCCATGAATCAAAATATAGCCTAGAGTATGAAGATGAAACAAATAGTGAGGTTTCCATAAACTTCACCTTAAAACCTTAGAACTTGAGTTTTGAAAGAACTCCTTGAAGATGGATGATTTTGATCAAGGCTTCAACTACAAAGTGTCTTAGGATTAGGTAAGGATTCAAGAAATAAGGTTGTATGAAATTATAGAAGAGTGGAGGTATGGTGTGGGGGTTTGGCTGTGAAGTGCTCTAGAGAGAAGATGAGAGAGTTTTGTGAATTTTGCTATAAGAAGATGATGAAGATGTGATAAATGAACTAAGTGTCACCTTTTGGCCTTCCTAAAAGCCCTTGGCCATGTAGTGCAAGAGGAGAGAGCCACTAAGTTTGACCACCATGTGTGTAGATATTTTGCAAAGAGAAGATATTTTAAGTGGCTAGATATTTTTGGTTGCTAGATATTTACAAATAAGATAAGAATGAACCGAGTAGATATTTTATGGCATACTTTAACCAATGATTAATAACTACTGCTTATAAAACTAGTGTCTATTATCCAATGGACAATAACTTTACCCAATAGATGATAAAATAGAACAAAATTACTGTAAAAGAAAATCTCAAAATCTATTTCCGATTTCGGGTTTAGTAAGATCCCCTGGCCCAGAATCAATAGTACAAGATTTTCTGGTCCCGAAAAATTTTTACTTTTTCTGGGCCTGTCCCGGGCCCACATATAGTCCAAAAAAATATTAAAATAATCAATAATTCAGAAAAATCCAGAAAAAATTCACAAAAATCATAAAAATTATAAAACTCATATATATTCTGAAAAAATGAAATTCGGGGTGTTACATCAGGTAAGAGTGACTTAAGCTCTCTACTAAGGATAGTAAAGCTAGAAAAGTTTACTATCAAGGGTAATAGAATGATTTAAGTTCTATGTCATGCTAGGGAGTGAGATAAGCCCTTATGCAGGTGTAGTAAAGTGGGGCCAACTTACTACAAAGAACAATAGGATAAGCTAGGTCCTAAGTTAGGCAAAAAGATGAGTTAAGTAGTTTGCCAAGTATAATTGATATAAGATCTAGTTGTCTTAGAATCAGAAATAGAAATAGACTATCTCTAACATTGTTTCTAGGATTATGGAAGAACATAATCAGTATGTTATTGTAGTTTTGGAAACTTTTAGATAAAGGTTTTAGTGAACCAAGTTTGCCAAGAGTCAGTTTTGGTTACAAGTAGTACAGTTTAAGGTGTCATGTAACTTCTTAAGGAGAAATTGTAGAGAACGCTAGCAAAATTTTAGCAGTGGTATAGTGGCAAAGACCAACCAGTGCGACCGAGTTTAGAAAGTTTATTAGTAGATTTTCTCAGTTAGTGCTAACCTGACTAGATCAGCTAGAAAAGGTAGTAGTTTTAGTCGACTTTAGCTTGTGAGTATAGTTTTCAAGAGTTAAAGAGGAGGTTGGCTACTACATCAGTGTTGGTAATTCCAGATCCCCATGAGAACTTTGAGGTAGTTAGTGATGCTTCGAAGGTGGGACTAAGGTTTGTTCTGATGCAACAAGGGTAAGCAGATAGATCTTACTAGAAGAACTACCCTATCTATGATTTGGAATTAATAATTGTGGTGTTACCTTACAGTTTAGAAGACATTACTCATAAGGAGTCAAGTAGAAGTGTTTAGTGATCATAATAGTATAAGATACTTGTTTGATTAGAGGCAACTGAATATGTGGTCAAAGAGATAAATGGAATTCTTAAAGGCTTATACCTTTGAGTTATAGTATCATATGGGTAAGGCCAATTTAGTGGTCGATGCACTAAGTAGGAGAGTCCTACAGGTGTCCCAAGTGATAGTCCAAGAGAGAGTGAAATCCTTAATAGTTTCGAGAATTTGAGTCTAACTGTGATCATGATTCCAGATAGTCTCACAGTGAGCAAGATGGACATAGTAAGAGGCCTAAGGACTCAGATTTCTTTGAAGCTCAAAAGGAAAAGCAAGCTCTAAGGGACGTTAGTGAGCTGATCTTCTTAGAGACCCAACAGGATTTTAGTATGACAACAGATGGAATGACGAGGTTTAGAGATAAACTTTGTATTCCAAAAAAGTTAGGAAATCAAGGAGGGGTTTCTAGAAGGAGTTCATAAAAGTAAGTATACCATCTATCTAGAGGTTACTAAGGTTCTTAAAAAGTTAAGGAAGATATTTTGGTGGCCTAGTATAATAGAGGACATAGCATAATATGTTGTGTTTTAGGTTATGGTGGAAAGATTAAGTAATCTGTCTACATTTTACTAAGTAGAATTAGCTATCTTCTGGATTAAGTAGTCTAACTACTTTTGAAAGAGATAAATAGATTGCAGGGAGTTTTAGTGAATGTAGTATTTGATAGAGATACTAGGTTCATACTCAGTTTTGGGAAGCCTTACAAAAGAGGTTCAGAACTAAGTTAAATTTCATTACAACTTACCCTCCATAGGCAGAAGAATCCAAGAGTTAAGGTAAGCAGATTTCCTCTAGTGAGAGTATGGTGGGGAGAAGCTGGTACTGAAAGGACTACTTGAGAGTTAGTATCCTATGTAAAATGAGTTTATTCAGTGTTGTTCGCATGTGGTGAGCAACTTTGGGGACAAAATTTTAAAAAGGAAGGGAGAATGTAACATCCCGAGAAAACATGTTAGGCTTGTATATAGTCTCAAAGGTACTATTACACTTGTAACGTCTTGGGACTGCCTGCAGGATTGATGAGTGTCCTCACAAGCTAACACGGGTCTTTTCAACGTGCTTTGTCCTCACTCACACGCATCCTAGGAAACTTCCCAGGAGGTCACCCATCCCACAAGTGCTCCAAGTCAAGCACGCTTAAACATAAAGTACTTATGTTCTTGGCTCTAAAAAAAAAATGCATCTTGTTTATATGGGTGATGCTAATTAATTCCTTTAAGTCATCCTCAACTATGCAGTTTCATACCTACACATTCTTTGAATCCCTCTCATTCTGGTGTGTATTCAGTTCATTCATATGTCCCTTCGCATAGAAGCCCGTTAGGAGTCGCTCCTTGTCCGTGCTTTATCTTTTTGCACCGGCGACCACTCCCCACCCTCGTCAGCCCCGGGTGTCACATGCCCACCAGCTTCCGCATGGTTCGTCCCCGAACTACACTGTACTGGGAAAGGTCCCGCTCTGACACCATTTTCATTTTATAAATCCGTAATCCAATATCTCCTTATCAAATCTCCTTTAAATGATATCTCGCGACGTTATTCATAAAACTATGTTTATTTTAATAAAAGCATACCCTTCAAAAATCATTATTCTTTAACCTTCACTAAAACACGTTTAATCAAAATACTTAAATCTCAACATCACCCTTTTTTAAACTCCTTTTCCATTTCTATTTCCCAAAAATCATCCTTTATCTAATAAAAACTATACGTCTCCATATATATCTAAAAAATCTTAATTTTAATCAAATTCCTTATCAACTAATATTTCAAAAATATCCTTTAAACTTATTTCATTTCTTATGATAGAAAAAAATCCATTCCTTTCCCAATAATAAAATCTTATCCATTTCATTTCCTTTTAACTGAAAATCAATTATTTTCCAATATTAAAACTTTATTCACTTTCTTCCTTAACTTGTAAAATCTTAATCCATATACTTATTATAACTAAATCCATGATTAATAAAATATTTTCACTTGAAATACCCATTTTTGGCTTAAAGGTCGTGAGCCTCAAGTGGTCTTTAGAACCAAAAATCATTTCCTTCCCATGTGATTCACATACACAACATATATCAATTATCCTTGTTCTATCATAACAATTCCATACATACCATGAACATCACATAAAGCATCAAAATCATGCTATTAAAATCATACATCACATATAGCTAATAAACAACCATAATAAATATCATGCATACTAACAAGGCTATGAATCACATAAAGCAATACCAAACACAAATCATTAAATCACACAATCAAGTGAATGAATCCTCACATGGATATTCACACATACACATACAATTCGTTCCTCACCACCATGGATGGTTGATGAAGTTAATCTCCCTCTTACCTGGGATGATGATCAAAAGCTCCTTGTTGTCCTCTTTGAGTGAACTTCTTCCATCACCAAGTTGCTCCTTTAAAACAAAACAACATACATATATTAACATCTAAGGCATAACTAAGATGACTATAGATTCAAATCATGGTTTAGAACTTTGAATATAAGATTAGAAAAGAATATCAAGGACTTCACCCTTTATCCTTTAAACTTAGATCTTAGAAAAAGTGCTTGAAGATGATGGATTTAGAAGAAATTCCTAACATGAAAGTTCTTTAGAATTGCATGGAGATTCAAGATCTATGGTTAGTTTAAATTATAGAAGATTGGAAGATGTTTAGAGAGGGTTGGCCGAAACCTTCAAGGGAAGAAAGTGAGAGAATTTTGTGTTCTTTATTTCAAGAAAAAGAAAATGGAGATGAATGATTTAGACCAAGCTTTCAACTACAAAGTATCTTAGAATGAGGTAAGGATGCAAGATATGTGGTTAGTTTGAATTATTGAAGGTTGGAGATGGGCTTTTGGGGTGATGGTCTTGAGATAGGTAGAGAAAAAATGAGAGAGAATTTGAGAGCTTTGTTTTGTGATAGCTTTAGGAAAGATGATAACTTTGAAAACAAATGAAACAAACCCTCATTTAGCCTTTAGATACTTGGCCGTGGGCTTCTAGGAAGGGAGAAGAGAAGATCTTTTTGATTACTTAGATATTTTCCTTCCTAAAAAGTATCT
The DNA here is from genome assembly GCA_029884605.1 of Ormosia emarginata. Taxonomy (NCBI): domain Eukaryota; kingdom Viridiplantae; phylum Streptophyta; class Magnoliopsida; order Fabales; family Fabaceae; genus Ormosia; species Ormosia emarginata. The sequence continues at coordinate 4,118,793 of JAQQTP010000037.1, forward strand.
AGATATTTTAAAGAAAGATGAGTAGCTTAATTTAGGCTTCTTCATTTGCCTTTGGCACTCCATGGCCGTGAGATTAAATGAGAGAAGAAGGAGATTTTGGTCACTTATTACTTGAAATAAAAGATGGTAGGATAACTTAAGAAATATCTTGACCAAGATATTTTAACTAAGATATTTCTAATCAAAATATTATCATCAAAGCAAAATATCTAACCAAAAATATCTAACTAAGATATTTAATCAAAATATCTACCAAGATATTTAATCAAAATATCTTACAAAGATATTTATCCAAGATATTTCAAGCGAGATATTTATCAAGAAGATATTTACAAAAGATATTTTCAAGAAAGAGTATCCAACTTCTCTTCTACTTCCTCCTTGCTTAGCTACCAAGAAAGCCTCTCATTGGTCCACCTAAAAGCAAGCCACTATGTTGACTTTTCCATAACTTAGCAAGCAAGCTACGCTCTCCCATTGGATTGTCATAAAGGTTGTACTGATTTCTCATTATGAGCTCCAAGATATTTTCTAGCAAGATATTTTTAGAGTCTCTTAGAACCTTCCTTTAGCCTTGAGTCACATAGCGAGTCATCAAAGGGAAGTTTCTATAACAGAAGAGTCAGCATGATGAGTCATAGCGCTGAGTCACCAAGAGAACCTTCTGGAATGTGTGACTCACTGTGGCGAGTCACAGGGTGAGTCAGCGTTCTACATCCTTCTAGAATGTGGCGAGTCAGCATTCTAGAACATGGTGAGTCATCGTTTCTACAAGCTTCCAGAACGTCCTGAGTCACAGGTGCTAAGGTGTCACGCGGGGTGTCCAGCTTCTATTGGTCCTCCACGATGAGTCACAACCGCAATCGTTGACTAGCTCCTCATTGGTCCACACATAAAGCAAGTACTCAAGTACTTGATGACTAGGTGCATGACTAGGCGTTTGCTAGAATCTTCTAGAATAGTCTAGAACATTCTAGAGTAGGTGACTGGACTTGCGTCTAGAATTATCCACTAGATATTTTTCTGTAAGTTATTATCCAATGGATAATAAAACATACCTCGATTTTATTTTGTCAGATAAAATCGTAGAAAAATAAAACTTTAAAAACTATTTTCAATTTCAGGTTTAGTAAGATCTCTCGTCCCCGAATCAATTGTACAACTTTTTCGGCTCTGAAAAATTTTTATTTTTTCAGACCTTCCTCAGGCCCACACACAGCCCAAAATATAAAAAATATATTAAATATTCAAAATATTCCAAAATATCAAAAATATAATAAAATATTTAAAATATCTCAAAATATCTCAAATATATTAAAATATTTAAAATATCTCAAAATATTTAAAATATAATAAAATATTTTAAATATATTAAAATATCTCAAAATATCTAAAATATAATAAAATATTTAAAATATCTTAAAATATCACAAAAATTCACAAAATCATAAAAATTATAAAAATCATATATATTCAGAAAAAATGAAATTCGGGGTGTTACAATACTTGTATAACATTTCAGTTAAGTTTTGTGGTAAACTGAGTTCGTTTAAGCACTTAGTTGCAACCCGGAAGTTGAAAAATAGCTTAAAATGACTCAAATAGTAGCATAAATTGCTAAGTTAAGGGAAATAAACCTAGAGAGTTTGTTTCGAAGTCACAAATAAGTTAATTAAGGTGTAGTTAAAGTTTGAGAACAATCAGACTCAGTTTGGTATTTTTAGACATACTAGTTATTCTTTTAACACTCGATTAACCCCCAGCGGATATGGAAAAATAAGATATCAGTGAAACAATAATTTTGATGAATCATAATATTTATTTCAAAGTTGTTGGAAGTTAGAAAACTTGAATTAACATAATTCATGTGCCCTTAGCAGATACAAGTTTTAGCACAGAAACTGAAGTTAGAGTTTTCCCTAAATTCCCTCTATGTTCCTACCCTTTTTTTTCTCTCCCTCTCACGAATCCCCTCCAGAAAAATAAAAAGAAAGAAAAAGGGTGAAGGGAGAAAGGGGAAAAAGAAGAAGGAGAAGAAAGGGGGAAATGAAGGAAGAAGCAAGAGGATCAAGATCAAAGCTCCAAGAGCCAAGCTCAAGCTTGAGGATCATCTCATCTATGCTAGCAGTAGGGGTTCTATACTCATCTCCATCTATTTCTCTCATTTTTACCATAGTTGCACTTATGGTGCTTAAAAGGGTCAAATTGAGTTCTAGATGTGTTTGATGTGTTTGGCTTGAATGGATATGTTCCTTTGGTCATTTATGACTTGTTCATAGCATAAGTTGAAGATAGAAACATAGAACATCTCATTTAGACCATTGATGCCCAAAAGATGGGTTTAGGTCAAACTAAGTGTGATTTGGGGTTTTTGATCCAAATTTTAGGTTTTTGTTAGTGATTAATGATTCCTATGTGTTAGTAAACTTGTTAGGGACCTTAAATCACCTAGGAATTGAGTTGGAGTGGCCAAAATCCTTTGTTTGAACCAATGGAACAGTAATCACTTCTACAGAAATTTCTGTCGTAGGGTCATGCCTAGGCGTGACTAAACCATGCCTAGGCGTGACTAAACCATGCCTAGGCGTGGGGGTGATCAGTATTGCATACTGATCAGACAAAGAGCACCACACCTAGGCATGGTAAAACCAAGCCTAGGCATGAGTTCTAGGATTTTTCAAGGTTGTTATTTGTAACTTCCCAAAATTGGTATCCTGATATATTTTACACATAAAAGGATATCTAATACCGGCTATGTCACTTTTAACCTTAAACCACAATTCTAATCCTTAAAAATCATGCAAACTTTTATACAGAGCCACAATAAACTAAAAGTTATATAGATACATCATTGCTCAGGGGCAAATTGAAATACATAAGCTTTTACACACTAGTTCGAGTGTAATAAATACAAACTTTATCTCAAAAAGTATATAAACTATATTATACTAGTCTTCACATTACTTCTTCTCTCTTTTAGAAGAACTTGTACCTGGATTTCAAAGGCAACACAATTAGGGTGAGAAATCACATCTCAATAGAAGTATTCCAAAACTAGCAACTTAAACATTTATAAATACTACATATTTACTGTACTAATACTTCAATTACAAAAGCACTTAGAAGTACGCAACCGCCCATACAATTGCATGTCATGAAGTTTTTATGAATGACGGCAATCACCCATACAATTACCATGCTATACCAAATTATGTCTAATGAGTATGCCTATGCAATAACCTAAAGATGAAATGTATAGTGTATGATACCAAGTCCATGGCAATGTTATGAGTGCATGTATCCTGAACAAAGTAATGGAAGTCACATCCATTGTAACATTCCGAAAAGTATCTGTTTAATTATAAATAATTATTTTATAATATTCTTGATTTTTAGGAATTTTTCTGGAATTTTTCGGAAACGATGAATATTTTAATATATTCCTCGTTTTACATGCACACTGAGCTGAGAATTGCTGAGGTCAGTGTAACGCTCCGGAAATTATTTATTTCACCACAAATAGTCATTTTCTAATATTTGTGATTTATGTGAATTCTTTCGGAATTTTTCGGAAATGACGAATATTTTAATATATTTCTCATTTTGTGCTAATATTGAGCAGAGAAGGAAAAATGACTGTAATGCTTCAAAAATTGAAAAATTATATGACAAATAGTCGTTTTATAATATTTGTATTTTTTGAGAATTTTCTAGGAATTTTTCGGGAACGTTGAATATTTTAGTATATTCTTCGTTTTACGTGCGCACTGAGCGGAACCAGAGAAACGAGATGTTTTCTCCGAGAACCTGGAACTATGGACACGTCAACGGGGAATCTTACTAAGCCTGAGGTTGGACACAGTTTACGAAACTTTGCAGTTTTCGAGAAATTTTAACAGATTAAACAAAACAATACTGCGAAAAATTCATCTATCAGATAAATTAATACTGACTTCTGTCAACTGTAACTATTATCCATTGGATAATAGCATGTAATAAAAATCCTATTACATTATCCTAATGTAATCTACTTTATGTCTAGTCAATTCACTTTAATTCAAATTTAATGTAAAATAATCAAAGCTTCTTTGAGAAGCTTTGACCAAACAATGACCACAATGCCCGTAGCTTCCAAGGGAAGCCAAAACACTCTCTCTTCCCTCTCTCTTCAAGCACGGCAGCAGCCCATTTTTTGGGGGAAAAATATTTGATTCCATTTAGTTAATTTTATCACACAAAATTCATTTAACCTAAAAACACTTTCTCTCTCTTCTTCTTCTTCTTCTTTCTTCATTTTATTTTTCTCATCCTTCTCTCTAGGAGAGCTCATGGCAACCTCTCTCTCCCACACCTCAACCTTTACAAAATTTTCATCCAACCCCATTTTCCTAATCCTCTCCCTCTCCTAAACACCTTTCTTGCTTAGAGCTTCTTGAAAATCCACCATCTTCATCACTTTCTTCAAGCTTCAAGATTAGGGTTTTTGGGTAAGCCTCAAGACTCTTCTCCTCTTCTCTTCATTTTCGGTTTCAAGGGTCTTTTAATGACCATCTACACTCCATTTTTCAAGCCTTTGTGCTATTCTAATCAAGTTGAATTTTCTAGGATTTTGGGTGGCACCAATCCGAAATTTCAAGGGAGTTCTTGGAGGTTTCTCTTGATTTCTTCACTTTTGTAAGAGGAAGGCACTCCTCCTCAACCTCTATTAGCATCTAGGAACCTTGGTTGTGTTGTTTGTGGAAAAACCCTAATGAGGGTTATTCTTTAATTTGATAAATTAAATGCTTATATGTTGATTTTATGAAGTTCATGACCTTGAATTGATTGATTGTGTATATTGACATATTGGATTGGATTGGACGGCTTGGAATGGAAGAAAATGAATTTGGAGTACCTCTTGGGAGGTCACGGTATTGAGCCCAAAAAATTGGGGTTCTTGGTAACTAATTTAACAAGTGAAAGATTAAATGAATTAAGAGTATAACATGTAATGTGATGACTTGAAAAGATTTAGGGATTGAACCCTTAGAGAGGCCACGGCCTCTAAGGCCTTTTGAGGCTTAATTATGCAACTTTAGTAACTTAGAAGTTTAGGTAATCAAGTGATTAAAAATCTATGTAAGGAGATAGGTAATTAATAAATTGGAAGGACTCAATATGATTAGACATTTCATAAATTTTAAAGGAACCATGAGGGAAACTTTCATAAGACTTAGGATAGGTTCAAGAGGGCAAGAACAAGGGAGTGTGAGTCTTTGAGAGCTTATGAAAATTTACTAATGTAAGAGAATGAATGGTATGAGGAAGATTAAACTAACTTTGAGAATTTAATTGGGAATGAACCTTGTGGGAAAGACAAAATTTAAGTTAGGATTCATAATGGACCTAAGAATGTACCGTGTGATTTAATCTCAATATTATGATGCTATGGGTCCATGTGAGTGACCATTTGTATATTGATGCTCTCTTGGCCAAAATGTGGCATATTATGGAACTGTATGAAATTGTGAATCATACATGTTCATGCATAGAGTCTTATGCATTGTGAATGTCCTGTGGACTGTTGTAAGGCCAAGTTGCCTAGGAGATTGAACACACCTTAGTGCGGGTGTGAGTAGACTAGTGTAGGTCATGTTTGACCTTAGGGGCGTCGGGGTGCGGGTTCTCCACAATGGGCAGTTGGTAGCTCTCCTACCCGTGGGGCAAACCGATGCAAACGCACCGACGATCCGGACCGAGACACTGTCCTATATCGTGATCTAGCGTGGACTGTCTGTACAATGCCTAGATGTGCACGTGAGAATTATTGGTTTTTAGCACTTTGGCCACGGCAGCCGAGTTACAGACATGTCTCCTGATCTTTCTCTCTGACTGTTTGTGTCTAGCTCCATAGAGTAGGAATTTGGGAAAGCATGCATGTGCATCATGAAATAATCTGTCATTGTGAATCATTACTTTCCGTAACAATGAATTGTCTGATCATTATTGTAAGGAATGTCTGCCTGGAACTGTTTATTCGCTTACTGTTGGACTTAGTGCTTATTATTTGGAAATGCTGTTCTGAGTTGCTATTTGGGCGCGTTGCGCCATTTTGTTTCTGGCTGCTATAATTGGTAATGATGATAGGATGTCTTACCTCTTTCCTGTATTTCTATTATTTGCTGCCTGTGCGTATACTGTATCTACCAAAGACGACGGCAAGGAGGTTGAAGCCCCTGACTTCCCCGGCTTCTGGCCCGATCAAGACTAGCACCTACTGTGGAGCATGGAGGCACGTATGTGTGGATTTCTGGGTGATGTGCGTCTGACCTTCCTTGGGGGGCCAAAGTGTTGGCACACCAACTTAAGTTCTGATCGCTGCATCTATCTGAGAGACGTGTCGATTTCTCTAGCCTAGAGACATCATGAGACGCCGAGCTTTACCTGTTACATCAGCCTGCGTTTGGAGTTTTATTTGCCCATTCGAGGGATGTGGGGTGACCGCTACTACACCCCGCAGGAGGACTGTTTTGATTCCACCGCTCGGGCTCCTGCCCGTGGCTCTGTGGTTCCGATGGAGGTTTCCTCTGACGAGGAGGACCCCACTAAGGATCCTGATACGGTCTCTCCTCCTCTGAGGGACTGACTTTTCTGGAAGCTACTAATGACTGCCAGTGTTTTATTTTGGGGGCCTGATGTTTTGTATTTTGGTGGGCTGTATATTTTGATACTTAGGGATGTATATGTATGATCCTTTGGGTAGGTATAGTATTGCTTTTTGGGAATTTCCAGGCTTGTATTTAAAGTACGGTTGATATTTAAATATATATATATATATATGTGTATCATTCAGATGTGAATTTTATTTTCTGTCTTACTCTTTACTGTCATTCCAATTTCGTCACTTAGTTTTATTAATTAAAAAAAAATTAACATACCGCCATTTTACTCACTTATTAAAGCATCGAACAAGTTAACTTTAAACTAAATGAACTGGGTCTTAATTTAGAAAATTTTATTTTTCACATTTTCTTTTATTTGACAATGTGACGCTCCCTCCCAAAAAGGGGCGTTACATTAAGTTGGTATCAGAGCCCCAGTTTGAGTTACTTTGGGTCTTGTGTGTGAGTCTGTCTTGTTTGTGCTGTGTAAATCTCTGTGATTGGTGTTTTGAATGAACCCCTCTGACTTTCCTTATGTTTTTCAGTAATCTGATTCAAGAGAAAGTGAGATGGCGAGAGGCGAAGAAATGGCAGTTGCTGTAGAAGCGATGTAGCGGATGGCGGAAGTCATCGCGCAACAAAATGAGTGTGCTGCTCAGCAACAAGAGAAAGCTACCCAACAACTCGAAGCAACTGCCGATGCACACAACTTAGCTGAATTTCGTCACCATAACCCTCCACAATTCAAGGGAGAATTTGATCCTGACAAGGCTAGTTTATGGATCAAGGAACTAGAGAAGGTTTTCCGTGGCATGAACTGTGCCGAAGATAAGAAGGTGAACTGCGCTACCTTTATGCTTGTCGACAACGCCGAAGATTGGTGGAACAAAACTCAGAGAGTGTTGGAGGCCGAGGGACGTGACATCACATGGGACTTGTTCAAGGACAAATACTTTCTTGCAAGAGCGAGGCATGCGAAAGAGATGGAGTTTCTCAACCTGAGCAGGGGAACATGACCGTGAGTGACTATGCGGCCAAATTTGAGAACTTGGAGAAGTTTTCGACGCATTATCAGCACCAGACAGATGAAGCTTGGAAGTGTTGGAAGTTCACCGAGGGACTGAGGTACGAAGTGAAAAAGGCTGTGATCACTCTGAAAATTAAAGTGTTCTCAGAATTGTTGGACACGTGCTGTGAAGTGGAGGGCTTGGAACAAGCTAGAGACTCGAGGAGCAAGAACTTTGGGCCTGCAAGGTTCCAAAGAGGTGGAGGCAACAGTTTGAACCATTTCCAAAAGAAGCCCTATTCCTGACCAACGAGAAGTCAGCAACAAACTAGTGGAAGTTCTGGTGGAGGTTCTACTAGGAACCGGACTAGTCAGACTGTGGTATATCCCTCTAAATGCCTAAAGTGTGGAAAAGACCATCACACGAGAGATTGCACGATCAAAGGGATTATCTGCTTCAGATGTGGCAAACCGGGCTATATGTCTCGAGACTGCAACCAGACAAAGGTTGAACCTTCAATCAATGTGACTCAAGCTAAGATACCGTAAGCCGGAGGCCGAGTTTACACCATGAGCGGAGCTGAAGCCTCCGATCCGAAGACTTGATTCAAGGAGAAGGCACCATAGAAGGTAATCTTTTAAAAGTACTGTATGACTCTGGGGTAACCTATTCTTTCATATCATATGACTGTGTGCTATTGACCTTGTACCGGGAGCTAGTCCCGTGTCTATAGCACCTTACCGGATGTCGCCAACAGAATTGGCAGAACTTAAGAAACAACTAGAGGAGCTTTTGGAGAAACAGTTTGTCAGACCGAGTGTATCACCCTGGGGAGCACCAGTGTTGTTAGTTCGGAAGAAGGACGGTACCTCAAGATTGTGTGTGGACTATAGACAGTTAAACAAGCTGACGATCCAAAACAAGTATCCACTCCCAAGAATTGATGACTTAATGGACCAACTGAAGGGAGCAGCGGTGTTTTCGAAGATCGATCTGAGATCTGGATACCATCAAATAAAGGTGAAGACTGAGGATATACCCAAGACTGCTTTCGTACCCCATACGGTCATTATGAATACCTTGTGATGCCATTTGGTGTAACGAATGCACCTACTATCTTCATGGATTACATGAACTGAATTTTTCGCCCTTATTTGGACAAGTTTGTTGTCATCTTCATCGATGATATCTTGATATATTCCCAGAATCAGGAGGATCATGCTGAACATCTCAGCATAGTTCTTCAGATACTGAAGGAGAAAGAATTGTACGCCAAGCTGTCGGAGTGTGAGTTTTAGTTAGATGAAGTTAAGTTTTTAGGCCATGTGATCTCGAAGGAAGGGATCACCGTGGATCCATCAAAAGTAGAGGCAGTGTTACAATGGGAACGACCGAAGTTAGTAACGGAGATTCGTAGCTTCGTGGGCTTGGCCGGATATTACAGAAGGTTCATAGAAGGGTTTTCCAAAATTGCTGGACCGCTCACTCAATTAACAAAGAAGAACCAAGCCTTTGAGTGGACCGATAGCTGCAAGCAAAGTTTCCAAGAGTTGAAGAACCGGTTAACCACCTCACCAGTATTAGTGCTACTCGATCCGAATGAGTCATTCGAGGTGTACTGTGATGCTTCATACCAAGGAGTGGTGGCCTATGCTTCGCGACAGTTACGAGTGCATGAAAAGAACTACCCGACACATGATTTAAAGTTAGCAGCTATGGTTTTTGCCCTGAAGATATGGAGGCATTTCCTCTATGGAGCAACATTCAACATCTATAGTGATCACAAAAGATTGAAATATTTGAATGATCAGAAAGAATTGAACATGAGGCAGCGGAGATGGCTAGAATTCCTGAAGGACTATGATTTCCAACTGTTGTATTACCCTGGCAAAGCGAACATCGTGGCAGACGCCTTGAGTAGGAAGACCATCAGTGTTTCTGCCCTAATGATCAAGGAAAAAGACCTCATAGAATAGTTTAGAGATGTTTGGTCATTTGTTAAGTTGGAACCCGGAAAGATTTGTATGAACATGGTCACCATCTCAAACGAACTAATGCATGACATACGGGAAAAGAAGAAAGTCGATGAATTCTTGCAAGAAGTGAGAGAACTGATGAGGCAAGGTAAAGAAATGGAATTTGAGGAAGGAACGGATAGAATTTTGAGGTTTCGGGGTAGAGTCTGTATCCCCCGTGACCAAGAGCTTAAATAGTATATTGTGGAACATGCTCACACCAGCATGCTGAATATGCACCCGGGCATAACGAAGATGTACCAAGACTTGAAGAAGTTGTTCTGGTGGCACGGAATGAAGAGTGACATCACTAGATACGTATCAACTTGTCTAGTTTGTCAAAAAGCTAAAGTGGAACATCAAAGACCTGCAGGATTACTACAACCATTGTCTATTCCTGAATGGAAATGGGACAGCATCGCAATGAATTTTGTTGTGGGTTTGCCAAGAACGAGAAGAGGACACGACTCAATTTGGGTAATAGTTGATCGACTCACGAAGTCAGCTCATTTCCTCCCGATCAACATAAAGTACAGTCTGGAGAAGTTGACCCAACTATATATTGGAGAGATCGTTAGACTGCATGGTGTGCCTACGAGTATTGTCTCGGATAGGGATCCGAGGTTTACTTCAAAATTCTGGCAGAGTCTGCAGGAATCATTGGGAACAAAGTTACGTCTAAGTTAGGTGTACCACCCACAAACCGATGGCCAATCGGAAAGAACGATCCAATCTTTAGAAGATTTGCTTAGAGCTTGTACTATGGAATAGACTGGAAGTTGGGATGAAGTTCTACCACTAATAGAATTCACCTACAAAAACAGTTATCATTCGAGTATAGGGATGGCACCCTATGAAGCTCTGTATGGACGATGGTGTCGGACACCATTATATTGGTACCAAGACGGTGAGCGTCTCACGATTAGACCAAATATCATTCAGCAGACAACTGAGAAGGTTAAAATGATTCAAGAGAAGATGAGGACTGCTCAGAGCCGGCAGAAGAGTTATGCGGATAAGAGGAGAAAGCCTCTTGAGTTTGAGGAAGGTAGGCATGTATTCTTGAAAGTCACACCCACGACTGGGGTCGGCCGGGCTTTGAAATCTAGAAAACTCACTCCAAAATTTCTTGGGCCTTACCAAATTCTTCGTCGGATAGGTCTAGTAGCTTACCAGATAGCTTTACCCCCTTTTCTTTCCAACATACACAATGTCTTCCATGTGTCGCAACTGCGTAAGTATTTACCTGACCCAAGTCATGTCATATCATCGGACACAGTATAGTTAAAAGAGAACTTGACCTATGAGGCGCCTCCTGCAAGAATTGAGGATCGACGGATAAAGCAACTTAGAGGCAAGGAGATCCCATTAGTAAAGGTGATTTGGAATGAAACAACTGGTGATGCGACTTCGAAGCTAGAAGACAAGATGAAGGAGCAACATCTAGAACTATTCTGAGGTATGTAAATTTCGAGGACGAAATTCCTTTTTAGTAAGGGAGTGTTGTAACATCCCGAAAAGTATCGTTTAATTATAAATAATCATGTTATAATATTCTTGACTTTTAGGAATTTTTTTGAAATTTTTCGGAAACGATGAATATTTTAATATATTTCTCGTTTTACATACACATTGAGCTGAGAATTGCTGAGGTCAGTGTAATGCTCCGAAAATTATTTATTTCACCATAAATAGTAATTTTCTAATATTTGTGATTTATGTGAATTCTTTCGGAATTTTTCAGAATTTTTTGGAAATGACGAATATTTTAATATATTCCTCGTCTTACGTGAATATTGAGTAGAGTCAGGAAAATGATTGTAATGCTTCAAAAATTGGAAAATTATATGACGAATAGTCGTTTTATAATATTTGTAATTTTTGAGATTTTTCTGGGAATTTTCTGGGAACGTCGAATATTTTAGTATATTCTACGTTTTGAGTGCGCACTGAGCGGAATCGAAGAAATGAGATATTTTCTCTGAGAACCTGGAACTATGGACACCTCGATGGGGCATCTTACTAAGCCCGAGGCTGGACATAGTTTACGAGGCTTTGCGATTTTTGAGAAATTTTAACAGATAAAACAAAACAATATTGCGAAAAATTTATCTGTCAGATAAATTAATACTGACTTCTGTCAACTGTAACTATTATCCATTGGATAATAGCATGTAATAAAAATCCTATCACATTATCCTAATGTAATCTACTTTATGTCTAGTCAATTCACTTTAATTCAAATTTAATATAAAATAATCAAAACTTCTTTGAGAAGCTTTGACCAAACAATGACCACAATGCCCGTAGCTTCCAAGGGAAGCCAAAACACTCTCTCTTCCCTCTCTCTTCAAGCACGACAAGCAGCCCATTTTGGGGGGGGGGGGGGAAAGATTTGATTCCATTTAGTTAATTTCATCACACAAAATTTATTTAACCTAAAAACACTTTCTCTCTCTTCTTCTTCTTCTTCTTTCTTCATTTTGTTTTTCTCCTCCTTCTATCTAGGAGAGCTTATAGCAGCCTCTCTCTCCCACACCTCAACCTTCACAAAATTTTCATCCAACCCCATTTTCCTAATCCTCTCCCTCTCCTAAACACCTTTCTTACTTGGAGCTTCTTGAAAATCCACCATCTTCATCACTTTCTTCAAACTTCAAGGTTAGGGTTTTTGGGTAAGCTTCAAGACTCTTCTCCTCTTCTCTTCATTTTCAGTTTCAAGGGTCTTTTAATGACCATCTACACTCCATTTTTCAAGCCTTTGTGCTATTCTAATCAAGTTAAATTTTCTAGGGTTTTGGGTGGCACCAATCCGAAATTTCAAGGGAGTTCTTGGAGGTTTCTCTTGATTTCTTCACTTTTGTAAGAGGAAGGCACTCCTCCTCAACCTCTATTAGCATCTAGGAACCTTGGTTGTGTTGTTTGTGGAAAAACCCTAATGAGGGTTATTCTTTAATTTGATAAATTAAATGCTTACATGTTGATTTTATGAAGTTCATGACCTTGAATTGATTGATTGTGTGTATTGATATATTGGATTGGATTGGACGGCTTGGAATGGAAGAAAATGAATTTGGAGTACCTCTTGGGAGGTCACGGTATTGAGCCCAAAAAATTGGGGTTCTTGGTGAACTAATTTAACAAGTGAAAGATTAAATGAATTAAGAGTATAACATGTAATGTGATGACTTGACAAGATTTGGGAATTGAATCCCTTGAGAGGCCACGGCCTCTAAGGCCTTTTGAGGCTTAATTATGCAACTTTAGTAACTTAGAAGTTTAGGTAATCAAGTGATTAAAAATCTATGTAAGGAGATAGGTAATTAATAAATTGGAAGGACTCAATATGATTAGACATTTCATAAATTTTAAAGGAACCATGAGGGAAACTTTCATAAGACTTAGGATAGGTTCAAGAGGGCAAGAACAAGGGAGTGTGAGTCTTTGAGAGCTTATGAAAATTTACTAATGTAAGAGAATGAATGGTATGAGGAAGATTAAACTAACTTTGAGAATTTAATTGGGAATGAACCTTGTGGGAAAGACAAAATTTAAGTTAGGATTCATAATGGACCTAAGAATGTACCGTGTGATTTAATCTCAATATTATGATGCTATGGGTCCATGTGAGTGACCATTTGTATATTGATGCTCTCTTGGCCAAAATGTGGCATATTATGGAACTGTATGAAATTGTGAATCATACATGTTCATGCATAGAGTCTTATGCATTGTGAATGTCCTGTGGACTGTTGTAAGGCCAAGTTGCCTAGGAGATTGAACACACCTTAGTGCGGGTGCGAGTAGACTAGTGTAGGTCATGTTTGACCTTGGGGGTGTCAGGGTGCGGGTTCTCCACAATGGGCAGTTGGTAGCTCTCTTACCCGTGGGGCAAACCGATGCAAACGCACCGACGATCCAGACCAAGACACTGTCTTATATCGTGATCTAGTGTGGACTGTGTGTATAATGCCTAGATGTGCACGTGAGAATTATTGGTTTTTAGCACTTTGGCCGCTGCAGCCGAGTTACAGACATGTCTCCTGATCTTTCTCTCTGACTGTTTGTGTCTAGCTACATGGAGTAGGAATTTGGGAAAGCATGCATGTGCATCATGAAATAATCTGTCGTTGTGAATCATTACTTTCCGTAACTATGAATTGTCTGATCATTATTGAAAGGAATGTCTGCCTGGAACTGTTTATTCGCTTAATGTTGGACTTAGTGCTTATTATTTGGAAATGTTGTTCTGAGTTGTTATTTGGGCACGTTGCGTCGTTTTGTTTCTGGGTGCTATAATTGGTAATGATGGTAGGATGTCTTACCTCTTTCCTATATTTCTGTTATTTGCTTCCTGTGCGTATACTGTATCTACCAAAGACGACGGCAAGGAGGTTGAAGCCCCTGACTTCCCCGGCTTCTGGCCAGATCAAGACTAGCACCTACTGTGGAGCATGGAGGCACGCATGTGCGGATTTCTGGGTGATGTGCGTCTGACCTTCCTTGGGGGGCCAAAGTGTTGGCACGTCAACTTAAGTTCTGATCGCTGCGTCTATCTGAGAGACGTGTCGATTTCTCTAGCCTGGAGACGTCATGAGACGCCGATCTTTACCTACTACATCAGCCTGCGTTTGGAGTTTTATCTGCCCATTCGAGGGATGTGGGGTGACCGCTACTACACCCCACAGGAGGACTGTTTTGATTCCACCGCTCGGGCTCCTGCCCGTGGCTCTGTGGTTCTGATGGAGGTTTCCTCTGACGAGGAGGACCCAACTAAGGATCCTGATACGGTCTCTCCTCCTCTGAGGGACTGACTTTTCTGGTAGCTGCTAATGACTGCTAGTGTTTTATTTTGGGGGCCTGATGTTTTGTATTTTGGTGGGCTGTATATTTTGATACTTAGGGATGTATATGTATGATCCTTTGGGTAGGTATAGTTTTGCTTTTTGGGAATTTCCAGGCTTGTATTTAAAGTATGGTTGATATTTAATATATATATATATATATATATATATATATATATATATATATATATATGCGTATCATTCAGATGTGAATTTTATTTTCTATCTTACGCTTTACTGCCATTCCAGTTTCGTCACTTAGTTTTATTAATTAAAAAAAAAATTAACATACCGCCATTTTACTCATTTATTAAAGCATCGAACAAGTTAACTTTAAACTAAATGAACTGGGTTTTATTTTAGAAAATTTTATTTTTTGCATTTTCTTCTATTTGACAATGTGACGCTCCCTCCCAAAAAGGGGCGTTACATTAAGTTGGTATCAGAGCCCCAGTTTGAGTTACTTTGGGTCTTGTGTGTGAGTCTGTCTTGTTTGTGCTGTGTAAATCTCTGTGATTGGTGTTTTGAATGAATCCCTCTGACTTTCCTTATGTTTTTCAGTAATCTGATTCAAGAGAAAGTGAGATGGCGAGAGGCGAAGAAATGGCAGTTGCTGTAGAAGCGATGTAGCGGATGGCGGAAGTCATCACGCAACAAAATGAGCGTGCTGCTCCGCAACAAGAGAGAGCTACCCAACAACTCGAAGCAACTGCCGATGCACAAAACTTAGTTGAATTTCGTCACCACAACCCTCCACAATTCAAGGGAGAATTTGATCCAGACAAGGCTAGTTTATGGATCAAGGAACTAGAGAAGGTTTTCCGTGGCATGAACTGTGCCGAAGATAAGAAGGTGAACTACGCTACCTTTATGCTTGTCGACAACGCCGAAGATTGGTGGAATGGAACTCAAAGAGTGTTGGAGGCCGAGGGACGTGACATCACATGGGACTTGTTCAAGGACAAATTTTTGGACAAATACTTTCTTGCAAGCGCGAGGCATGCGAAAGAGATGGAGTTTCTCAACCTGAGGCAGGGGAACATGACCGTGAGTGACTATGCGGCCAAATTTGAGAACTTGGAGAAGTTTTCGATGCATTATCAGCACCAGACAGATGAAGCTTGGAAGTGTTGGAAGTTCACCGAGGGACTGAGGTACGAAGTGAAAAAGGCTGTGATCACTCTGAAAATTAAAGTGTTCTCAGAATTGTTGGACACGTGCTGTGAAGTGGAGGGCTTGGAACAAGCTAGAGACTCGAGGAGCAAGAACTTTGGGCCTGCAAGGTTCCAAAGAGGTGGAGGCAACAGTTTGAACCATTTCCAAAAGAAGCCCTATTCCTGACCAACGAGAAGTCAGCAACAAACTAGTGGAAGTTCTGGTGGAGGTTCTACTAGGAACCGGACTAGTCAGACTGTGGTATATCCCTCTAAATGCCTAAAGTGTGGAAAAGACCATCACACGAGAGATTGCACGATCAAAGGGATTATCTGCTTCAGATGTGGCAAACCGGGCTATATGTCTCGAGACTGCAACCAGACAAAGGTTGAACCTTCAATCAATGTGACTCAAGCTAAGATACCGTAAGCCGGAGGCCGAGTTTACACCATGAGCGGAGCTGAAGCCTCCGATCCGAAGACTTGATTCAAGGAGAAGGCACCATAGAAGGTAATCTTTTAAAAGTACTGTATGACTCGGGGTAACCTATTCTTTCATATCATATGACTGTGTGCTATTGACCTTGTACTAGGGAGCTAGTCCCGTGTCTATAGCACCTTACCTGGGATGTCGCCAAATGAATTGGCGTAACTTAAGAAACAACTAGAGGAGCTTTTGGAGAAACAGTTTGTCAGACCGAGTGTATCACCCTGGGGAGCACCAGTGTTGTTAGTTCGGAAGAAGGACGGTACCTCAAGATTGTGTGTGGACTATAGACAGTTAAACAAGCTGACGATCCAAAACAAGTATCCATTCCCAAGAATTGATGACTTAATGGACCAACTGAAGGGAGCAGCGGTGTTTTCGAAGATCGATCTGAGATCTGGATACCATCAGATAAGGGTGAAGACTGAGGATATACCCAAGACTGCTTTCGTACCCCATACGGTCATTATGAATACCTTGTGATGCCATTTGGTGTAACGAATGCACCTACTATCTTCATGGATTACATGAACTGAATTTTTCGCCCTTATTTGGACAAGTTTGTTGTCATCTTCATCGATGATATCTTGATATATTCCCAGAATCAGGAGGATCATGCTGAACATCTCAGCATAGTTCTTCAGATACTGAAGGAGAAAGAATTGTACGCCAAGTTGTCGAAGTGTGAGTTTTAGTTAGATGAAGTTAAGTTTTTAGGCCATGTGATCTCGAAGGAAGGGATCACCGTGGATCCATCAAAAGTGCAGGCAGTGTTACAATGGCAACGACCGAAGTTAGTAACGGAGATTCGTAGCTTCGTGGGCTTGGCCGGATATTACAGAAGGTTCATAGAAGGGTTTTCCAAAATTGCTGGACCGCTCACTCAATTAACAAAGAAGAACCAAGCCTTTGAGTGGACCGATAGCTGCGAGCAAAGTTTCCAAGAGTTGAAGAACCGGTTAACCACCTCACCAGTATTAGTGCTACCTGATCCGAATGAGCCATTCGAGGTGTACTGTGATGCTTCATACCAAGGAATGGTGGCCTATGCTTCGCGACAATTGCGAGTGCATGAAAAGAACTACCCGACACATGATTTAAAGTTAGCAGCTGTGGTTTTTGCCCTGAAGATATGAAGGCATTTCCTCTATGGAGCAACATTCAACATCTATAGTTATCACAAAAGCTTGAAATATTTGTATGATCAGAAAGAACTGAACATGAGGCAACAGAGATGGCTAGAATTCCTGAAGGACTATGATTTCTAGTTGTTGTATTACCCTGGCAAAGCGAACGTCGTGGCAGACGCCTTGAGTAGGAAGACCATCAGTGTTTCTGCCCTGATGATCAAGGAAAGAGACCTCATAGAATAGTTTAGAGATGTTTGGTCATTTGTTAAGTTGGAACCTGGAAAGATTTGTATGAACATGGTCACCATCTCAAACGAACTAATGCATGACATATGAGAAAAGCAGAAAGTCGATGAATTCTTGCAAGAAGTGAGAGAACTGATGAGGCAAGGTAAAGAAATGAAATTTGAGGAAGGAACAGATGGAATTCTGAGGTTTCGGGGAAGAGTCTGTATCCCCCGTGACCAAGAGCTTAAACAATATATTGTGGAACATGCTCACACCAGCATGCTGAATATACACCCGGGCATAATGAAGATGTACCAAGACTTGAAGAAGTTGTTCTGGTGGCACGGAATGAAGAGTGACGTCACTAGATACGTATCGATTTGTCTAGTTTGTCAAAAAGCTAAAGTGGAACATCAAAGACCTGCAGGATTACTACAACCATTGTCTATTCCTGAATGGAAATGGGACAGCATCGCAATGAATTTTGTTGTGGGTTTGCCAAGAACGAGAAGAGGACACGACTCAATTTGGGTAATAGTTGATCGACTCACGAAGTCAGCTCATTTCCTCCCGATCAACATAAAGTACAGTCTGGAGAAGTTGACCCAACTATATATTGGAGAGATCGTTAAACTGCATGGTGTGCCTACGAGTATTGTCTCGGATAGGGATCCGAGGTTTACTTTAAAATTCTGGCAGAGTCTGCAGGAATCATTGGGAACAAAGTTACGTCTAAGTTAGGCGTATCACCCACAAACCGATGGCCAATCGGAAAGAACGATCCAATCTTTAGAAGATTTGCTTAGAGCTTGTACTATGGAATAGACTGGAAGTTGGGATGAAGTTCTACCACTGATAGAATTCACCTACAAAAATAGTTATCATTCGAGTATAGGGATGGCACCCTATGAAGCTCTGTATGGACGACGGTGCTGGACACCATTGTATTGGTACCAAGACGGTGAGCGTCTCACGATTAGACCAAATATCATTCAGCAGACAACTGAGAAAGTTAAAATGATTCAAGAGAAGATGAGGACTGCTCAGAGCCGGCAGAAGAGTTATGCGGATAAGAGGAGAAAGCCTCTTGAGTTTGAGGAAGGTGAGCATGTATTCTTGAAAGTCACACCCACGACTGGGGTCGGCCGGGCTTTGAAATCTAGAAAACTCACTCCAAAATTTCTTGGGCCTTACCAAATTCTTCGCCGGATAGGTCCAGTAGCTTACCAGATAGCTTTACCCCCTTTTCTTTCCAACATACACAATGTCTTCCATGTGTCGCAACTGCATAAGTATTTACCTGACCCAAGTCATGTCATATCACCAGACACAGTATAGTTAAAAGAGAACTTGACCTATGAGGCGCCTCCTGCAAGAATCGAGGATCGACAGATAAAGCAACTTAGAGGCAAGGAGATCCCATTAGTAAAGGTGATTTGGAATGAAACAACTGGTGATGCGACTTGGGAGCCAGAAGACAAGATGGAGGAGCAACATCTAGAACTATTCTGAGGTATGTAAATTTCGAGGAAGAAATTCCTTTTTAGTAGGGGAGTGTTGTAACATCCCGAAAAGTATCGTTTAATTATAAATAATTATTTTATAATATTCTTGATTTTTAGGAATTTTTCTGAAATTTTTCAGAAATGATGAATATTTTAATATATTTTTCGTTTTGCGTGCACACTGAGCTGAGAATTGATGAGGTCAGTGTAATGCTTCGGAAATTATTTATTTCACCATAAATAGTCATTTTCTAATATTTGTGATTTATGTGAATTCTTTCGGAATTTTTCAGAATTTTTCGGAAATGACAAATATTTTAATATATTCCCCGTCTTACGTGAATATTGTGTAGAGTTGGGAAAACGACTGTAATGCTTCAAAAATTGGAAAATTATATGATGAATAGTCGTTTTATAATATTTGCAATTTTTGAGAATTTTCTGGGAACGTCGAATATTTTAGTATATTCTTCGTTTTGAGTGCGCACTGAGCGGAATCGAAGAAATGAGATGTTTTCTCTGAGAACCTGGAACTATGGACACCTCGATGGGGCATCTTACTAAGCCCGATGCTGGACATAGTTTACGAGGCTTCACGGTTTTTGAGAAATTTTAACAGATAAAACAAAACAATATTGCAAAAAATTCATCTGTCAGATAAATTAATACTGACTTCTGTCAACTGTAAGTATTATCCATTGGATAATAGCATGTAATAAAAATCCTATCACATTATCCTAATGTAATCTACTTTATGTCTAGTCAATTCACTTTAATTCAAATTTAATATAAAATAATCAAAGCTTCTTTGAGAAGCTTTGACCAAACAATGACCACAATGCCCTTAGCTTCCATGGGAAGCCAAAACACTCTCTCTTCCCTCTCTCTTCAAGCACGACAGCAGCCCATTTTTGGGGGGGGAAAAGATTTGATTCCATTTAGTTAATTTCATCACACAAAATTCATTTAACCTAAAAACACTTTCTCTCTCTTCTTCTTCTTCTTCTTTCTTCATTTTGTTTTTCTCCTCCTTCTATCTAGGAGAGCTCACGGTAGCCTCTCTCTCCCACACCTCGACCTTCACAAAATTTTCATCCAACCCCATTTTCCTAATCCTCTCCCTCTCCTAAACATCTTTCTTGTTTGGAGCTTCTTGAAAATCCACCATCTTCATCACTTTCTTCAAGCTTCAAGGTTAGGGTTTTTGGGTAAGCTTCAAGACTCTTCTCCTCTTCTCTTCATTTTCAGTTTCAAGGGTCTTTTAATGACCATCTACACTCCATTTTTCAAGCCTTTGTGCTATTCTAATCAAGTTAAATTTTTTAGGGTTTTGGGTGGCACCAATCTGAAATTTCAAGAGAGTTCTTGGAGGTTTCTCTTGATTTCTTCACTTTTGTAAGAGGAAGGCACTCCTCCTCAACCTCTATTAGCATGTAGGAACCTTGGTTGTGTTGTTTGTGGAAAAACCCTAATGAGGGTTATTCTTTAATTTGATAAATTAAATGCTTACATGTTGATTTTATGAAGTTCATGACCTTGAATTGATTGATTGTGTATATTGACATATTGGATTGGATTGGACGGCTTGGAATGGAAGAAAATGAATTTGGAGTACAGCTTGGGAGGTCACGGTATTGAGCCCAAAATATTGGGGTTCTTGGTGAACTAATTTAACAAGTGAAAGATTAAATGAATTAAGAGTATAACATGTAATGTGATGACTTGACAAGATTTGGGAATTGAATCCCTTGAGAGGCCATGGCCTCGAAGGCCTTTTGAGGCTTAATTATGCAACTTTAGTAACTTAGAAGTTTAGGTAATCAAGTGATTAAAAATCTATGTAAGGAGATAGGTAATTAATAAATTGGAAGGACTCAATATGATTAGACATTTCATAAATTTTAAAGGAACCATGAGGGAAACTTTCATAAGACTTAGGATAGGTTCAAGAGGGCAAGAACAAGGGAGTGTGAGTCTTTGAGAGCTTATGAAAATTTACTAATGTAAGAGAATGAATGGTATGAGGAAGATTAAACTAACTATGAGAATTTAATTGGGAATGAACCTTGTCGGTAAGACAAAATTTAAGTTAGGATTCATAATGGACCTAAGAATGTACTGTGTGATTTAATCTTAATATTATGATGCTATGAGTCCATGTGAGTGACCATTTGTATATTGATGCTCTCTTGGCCAAAATGTGGCATATTATGAAACTGTATGAAATTGTGAATCATACATGTTCATGCATAGAGTCTTATGCATTGTGAATGTCCTGTGGACTGTTGTAAGGATAAGTTGCTTAGGAGATTGAACACACCTTAGTCCGGGTGCGAGTAGAGTAGTGTAGGTCATGTTTGACCTTGGGGGCGTCGGGGTACGGGTCCTCCACAATGGGCAGTTGGTAGCTCTCCTAACCGTGGGGCAAACCGATGCAAACACACCGATGATCCGGACCGAGACACTGTCCTATATCGTGATCTAGCGTGGACTGTTTGTACAATGCCTGGATGTGCACGTGAGAATTATTGGTTTTTAGCACTTTGGCCGCGGCAACCGAGTTACAGACATGTCTCCTGATCTTTCTCTCCGACTATTTGTGTCTAGCTCTATGGAGTAGGAATTTGGGAAAGCATGCATGTGCATCATGAAATAATCTGTCATTGTGAATCATTACTTTCCGTAACTATGAATTGTCTGATCATTATTGTAAGGAATGTCTGCCTGGAACTATTTATTCACTTACTGTTGGACTTACTGCTTATTATTTGGAAATGCTGTTCTGAGTTGCTATTTGGGCGCGTTGCGCCGTTTTGTTTCTGGCTACTATAATTGGTAATGATGGTAGGATGTCTTACCTCTTTCCTGTATTTCTATTATTTGCTGCATGTGCGTATACTATATCTACCAAAGACGACGGCAAGGAGGTTGAAGCCCTTGACTTCCCCGGCTTCTGGCCCGATCAAGACTAGCACCTACTGTGGAGCATGGAGGCACGCATGCGTGGATTTCTGGGTGATGTGCGTCTGACCTTCCTTGGGGGGCCAGAGTGTTGGCACATCAACTTGAGTTCCGATTGCTGCGTCTATCTGGGAGACGTGCTGATTTCTCTAGCCTGGAGACGTCATGAGACGTCGATCTTTACCTGCTACATCAGCCTGCGTTTAGAGTTTTATCTGCCCATTCAGGGGATGTGGGTGACCACTACTACACCCCGTAGGAGAACTCTTTTGATTCCACTGCTCGGGCTCCTGCCCGTGGCTCTGTGGTTCCGATGGAGGTTTCCTCTGACGAGGAGGACCCCACTAAGGATCCTGATACAGTCCCTCCTCCTCTGAGGGACTGACTTTTCTAGTAGCTGCTGATGGCTGCCAGTGTTTTATTTTGGGGGCCTGATGCTTTGTATTTTGGTGGGCTGTATATTTTGATACTTGGGGATGTATATGTATGATCCTTTGGGCAGGTATAGTTTTTCTTTTTAGGAATTTCCAGGCTTGTATTTAAAGTACAGTTGATATTTAAATATATATATATATGCATATCATTCAGATGTGAATTTTATTTTCTGTCTTACTCTTTACTGCCATTCCAGTTTCGTCACTTAGTTTTATTAATTAAAAAAAATTAACATACCGCCATTTTACTCACTTATTAAAGCATCGAACAAGTTAACTTTAAACTAAATGAACCAGGTCTTCATTTAGAAAATTTTATTTTTCGCATTTTCTTCTATTTGACAATGTGACGCTTCCTCCCAAAAAGGGGCGTTACATCCATAACCTTGGACAAACACTGGAAGTCCATCCAGAAAAGTAACATTCTAAGTAGTGAAATCCATCAACTACTCGAACTTAAACGATCAACAAGGAAATCCATCCTCTAACCATAAGAAAAATCTATTCTTAATATCACCACAAACAATACAAAAGTATATGTATATATCCATGCTTAATTAATTCTCATAATTAATATAACTAATCATTCTCGATTTCCAACATTTGCACTTCACAATATACTCCTAATAGAGTCTCAATACCCATTAAGAAGCATAGAAGAAGCAACTACACCTTTACTAGGCTCAATTACATCACGTTTCAAATCTTCTCTAAGTCTAGAAGCCACATCTAGGCGCCACCCTTCCACGCCAAGGTGTGAACGTGGCAGGGCAATAACCCTGTAACTTCCAGGAAACCACGCCTAGGCTCAGCTCTGTCATGCCTAGGTGTGGCCCTCTCTATCTCAGCCACGCCTAAGCGTGGTTTAGTCACGCCTAGGCATGACCCCGCGATAGAGAATTGTGTAGAATTTTGCAGAATTCAGCCATTGTCCCATTAAGGAATAATGGCCCTCCAACCATTCAAACCTCTAAACCAAATGATTTCTAATCACATACAAGGTCTCTAATCATGTTTTAACCCTCAAACCAATTTTAAAACTTCACCATAGGAATCAAAGAATCAAATCTCCCAACTTGAAACCCTAAAACTCATCTTTTATCATAAGAAAAACCATAAGTGTTTAATGGATGAAAACTCTTCATCAACCATCATACAACCTAAAGACATGCTATACTCAAGTTCTACAACATGATTTAAGCATAAACCAATCAAGAAAACCCTCCAACTTCACTTGCCTCATCAAGGTCTCTCTAGAACAAGAAGAAAATGAAGTAAAGAGTCAAGAACAAACTTTCCCTCTACCTTAAAATCAGAAATTGAAGTCACTAAACAACTTTAATCTTTCCTTTCCTTCTTCTTCTCCTTGGTTGCTTGATTCTCCTCCCTTTGCTCTTTGTTTTCCTTCCTTTTTGCTCTTTTCTGCTTGTAACTGAGAGAAGAGAAAAGAAATGAGGGTATTACCTCATATAAAGGCATACAAATGCCTATCAGAAGAAGGCAAAAAACATGAGGCTTTTTGCCTCTAAAGATATTTAGCTTAAAACATTTGATCTGCTAAAAACATCTAGATTTCACCAAATCCAGTTTTCTCACTTCCAACAAGTTTAAAATAAATCCTAAGATTCATAAAAAATCTTGTTTCACCATTTTCACATTTTTCCATATCTGCTGGGGGTCAATCCAGCATTAAAACACACAACCAGTATGCTTAAAAATGTCAAACCAACTCCGATTAACCTCAAATTTTAACTATAACACAGTTTGCACATTTGTGACCTAGAAATAAAATCTCCACATTTATTTCCATTAACTAGGCAGTTTAAGCCATTTTTGGAGCTAAAAACAGCTGTTTTTCACACATAGCATTGTAGCAAAATGCTTAAACATGCTCAGAAAGTCACAAAACTTAACAGACATGTTAATCAAGTATTAAGCCACCTCTTAACCATATACAAGTTTATCATGTTTTCACGGGTATTACATTATTCTTGATGTTTTGAAGTTTCCTACTAGTTGGGATTGTTCTTATATGTTTTCTTAAGTGTATTAAGTCACTTTTAAGGATAGTTCAAAAAGGAAACAACCCTTGGTGTAGATGAGAAGTCTTAGACCTTTGTGCATCCAATAGTTAAGGATTGCCATAGATAGGTATTTAAGACCCTAGGCACTTAGTGTTGCATTAGATGTCACACAAGATGTGATAAGTGGGTGTAATAGATACGAGTATACTAGAATGAATTAGTTGTATTCACTTTAGTCAGTTAATAAAGGTATGAGCCTTAGGATATCCAAGAGTAATGGATTACTTTGGAAGGGTACATAGAACCTTAAGCAACAAAGTGTTGCAAGTATTAACCACTCTTGTATTAGTTTCACTCGAGTGGAGTCGAGGTGTGTGTTTAGCTCCCAAGCGGGATGATTATGTACTATGTTCACTAGTTAAGAGAGATCTTGTGCATTGTTTAATACACACTAGGATGAACTATGACTCGAAAGCTTGTCATATTCATTGAGTATAGCAAAAAAGTGTTTAGCTCTTTTAATAGTATAGCTAAGTTGAAGATGCATGTAGGAAGAAAGTTACTTCCTTGAATACTAGGTAAGCTCGGAAGATCAAGTAGCTAGGAATTCCAATAGTTAGGAGTTACCTAAAACAGGTATTTGGAACCTTGAGCACTCAAGTGTGGCACATGTCACTACAGGTAGTGCAATAGTAAGGGAAGCCAGATACAAATGAGAAAAGTACAGTTAGTAAGGAATAAAGTTTTCCTTTATTTCAGCTAGAATCAGTATATGATAAGTTCATTCTCTACCTTAGCAAGTGTTCATGGAACCAGAGTTTCCTAGAATGAATAAGTAGTGGTAGGGTTAAATAGTTAGTCTTGCAGTTACAGTTCAGTTGTATGGGCAACTGTCTGTGGCTCTTGACATAAGCAATTATATGAATGATTGCTTATGTTAACGGTATGTAAGCTATCGATTTGGCTATACTACGATGTATTAAGAAATTATTAGTTATAGGGGAGGAAACTCCTATAATAGTAATTATAAGTAATGTCATATGATTGTATGGGCGATCGTATAATATTGAGTTTAGTTTAATTATATATGCAGTTTACAAGTTATTATGCCATGAATTATTTTATTTCTGAGAATTTTTATGTTCTCACCCCTTTATGTGTTTTCATGGTAGAAGTAGGTCAAGAATCATCGTTGAGTAAGAAGTTCAAGAAACAAAAGAACTAGTATAGTATAGTTTTATTTGTTTCTTGTCTTAGACAAAGCTTATGTATATTGTTATATTTGCTTTCTAGTTATATTCAGAGGTATGTATTACAATAAGCCTTTCTGTGGCTAATATTGTGTGGGTGTGTATATATATATAAGTTTAAGTTTTTTCGCATTCTCTTAAGGCTTTCTATAATGACTTGCATAGTTGTTATAGATGTATTAGTGGTTAGTTATGTAGAAGTTACATGACTAGTACTATTTATCTTTTTATATCCTAGATATATCCAGATATCTATCTTAGGGCGTGACAAAGAAGATATACCTAAGACTGCTTGGACATTATAAGTACCTCATGATGTCTTTTGGATTGACAAATGCACTCATAGTGTTCATGGATTACATGAGCAAGATCTTTAGACCCTACTTAGATCAGTTTGTTATGGTGTTTACATATGATATCTTAATCTATTCTAAGACAATGGAGGAGCATGAATAACATCTGAGGATAGTGTTGGAAACCCTTAAGGAGAATAGGTTGTTTGCCAAACTATCGAAGTGTGAGTTCTGACTTTCACAAGTGCAGTTTTTAGGACATATGATATCTCAGGGAGGGATTTCTGTGGACCCAAGCAAGGTTGATGCAATGTTGCTGTGGGAGAGACCCACCACTGTGATAGAGATCAGAAGATTCATAGGCCTAGCGAGGTACTATAGAAGATTCATAAGGAAAGGTAGTTCTTTTGATTGGACTCAGGATTGTGAGAGTAGTTTCCAAGAGCTAAAGGTGAGGTTTACTACTACTCCAATGTTGGTAATTCCAGATCCTTTGGTGAACTTTAAAATGTACTATGATGTTGCAAAGATGGGTTTGGGTTGTGTTTTGATGCAACATATGAGAGTTGTTGTAACATCCTAATTCTATATACCATAGTATACCCTACGTATACTAAGTAAATAGAATTAGTATGTCACTTTATAACTTAAGCGTAATTTACAACCTATTCAATTTCTATTTAACGACTAAATATATAGAACCTTTGCATACGTAACTTAGCAAGACATTTTACACCTCAAGAAACTTACTCTTTACTAGAAATCTATCTGATATGTCTGAGATTACAAACCTTTACAAAACTAATTACATAAACTTAATTACAGAGCTATGAATATAAATACATAACTAAAATTATTACATCAACAACTTAACTAAATCTTCATCACCTCGTCTTGTACTTGATTTGGTCCTCCTCTGGATTTATCATGAAAAACATAAAAAGACTGGAGTGAGAATTAATGATTCTCAGTAGTAAAATTTAAATTGTGACATCATGGTAAATCTAGCTGCTTTGGGGTAAAATATAAATTGTACTTAATCATTTGAAAAGGTGGCATAAGTCAAATCTTAGTTATTTCCCTTCCTAAAGCAGATAGTTCACTTAATAAAGAAAATAATTTAATCATTATATAAAAAATTCAACATAAGTCAATATATATTCATTATATCTGTTATGGAGGCTAGCAATCATACTCATTCTCTTCATTACACACCGTTAAGCTACACCTTGATCTTTAACCAATGTAACAATACAATTTGTAACAACATTTAATAAAAACAAGACAATTGCCTATACAATTTCCAATTTTATGCAATGCATGGTGATGTATGATTATGCCTAATGAAAATCCTAAAGTATATTCATATAATGATTCTTTAAAAGATTTTGTTTTTAGAATACACATGTTATTTGATTATTTCTAGGAAGCCTTTTTGTTCCTTGTATTGTTTCTGAGTAGGAAGGACACCCTTTTGATCCTTGCACTACCAAACAGTCACAACTTTGGTACTTAGAACCCTTTTGTCCAAGCCATAAATTTACAATATATGGAAACATCAAATAACAAGTTTGAAAACAAAACATGCAACAATATTAAAAACCTTTTCTTCTATCACTTTGTATATAATCATACTTTTCTTTACATAAGAGGGAAACAATTACTATAATCATTAAGCTTTCCATTTGTAAAGTACTATACAGGTTTGTAGAGATAGACTCATTCAACCTCATCTACTTTTATCATTTCTTTTATATTGCATCCCAATATCATGGTCATCAAACTCATCCATACCATACAAGGTATATTGAATGTATTATAACACAATCATTTTAAGACCATAACATTAAACATCAACATCATTCACATATGTCATTCATTCCATAGTAAGTGCATATAATGATTTACTTCATAAGTCATTCAATCCATTACATTTATACATCAATATCATGCATACATTTCATTTCAAGCTCAATAAAGGAGCTTTTAATTCAAGTTTAACAAATAAAAGGGTAAACACATTTCTAATACACTTTCATAATTCAACTTTAACTATTAAAGAAGCTACTAAAGTTTCTAGGATCTAAACTTTCTCAAAAACACCTAAATTTTTGCCTAAAAAGGTTGTTTTTCATGAGTACTCCAAATGCACATGCTAACTTTAAAAATTCTGAGATTTTACAGTCATATATCCTTCTCTCATATCTTTCAAATGCCATAAACTTCACCTCATTTGGATAAATGTAGCCAAAGTTATGCAACATTATACAGAAGCTAAAACAGTGTGTTCTCTGTTTTACCTGAAAATGACCTGATTTTGAAATAAAATTGGGAACAAACTAAGAATTCAATAATTTTGAAATTTAACTGTCAAATAGCCTTATTTGTTAGCTTTCAAATGCCACTAGATTCATGTAAATACGACTTCAAAGCAAGAAATTATGCAATCTTGTTTATTAGGTACCAAATTACTTTTTCTGTAGAATTCAGATCGGTTTCAAATCAAAACTGGGACTAATTGGGTTGCTCATAATTCTGAAATTTCTACTACATGGAGTCTTATGTCTTAGCATTCAAATGACGTTGGAATCAAGTCAATACGATGTCTGTAGCTCAAGTTATGCAACAAACATCACAGACTACTTGGATGCTATACTATTTCTGCATAATTCAGGTTCTTCATGAATTTGGTTTCTAACTAAGTTCTAATCCTCAAATCATGGATTCTAATTGTTCCTCAACCCTAATCATGGTCTCTAATCATGTTAGGATAATTAAACACTAAATTCAACTCATCAATCATATATTTAAACTTAATTAAGTAAGAAAAATATCCTTTTTCTCACTTTGTGCATCAAAGGTCAAAATAAAAAGTCTCAAGTTTCTAACTCAAACTCCCATCATGAACAAGTCATAAACAACCATTGAAAACACATTCAAATAAGAAAAACACTTAAAATACCTCAAAATCCCATTTTGACCTTTTATAGCTCAACTAAGCATGATTTTTGGAACTAAATGCATCAAATGTCCATAATCATAAATACTTACAATGACCTATTATATCATCCAATCCTTATCAATAACATACAATGATTCACTTCATAAATACTTCAAGTCATTACATTCAAGCATTGAATATCATGCATTCATTCTATCTTAACACTCATTAAATAAACATTCTTTCTCAATCCATAATCTTTACGAATAATATTATGTATAAGTCATATTTTGCTTCAATCATTCATAACATCAAACCCCTTCCAATTATCATTAATATTTGGATTAAAACCTAACCCTAAATCTCAATAAAACCCCTTTTCATTTCATTAAAAACCATGGAAATTTCAAAGCACTACCTTGTCCTAGACTTCAACCACAATTAATCCAAACCAAAAGAAGCTTCATATTCCACATAAATATCGTTTTATACATCATAAATAGAAGCCATGTAAGAAAAGAAAATGAAGAAAACATAGTGAGAAACAAGTTAAAAATAGATCCTCCTACCTCTTGAATAAGATTGAGTGCAAATCTTGGCTTTGCTCCATCTTTTCCCCCTTTACTCTCTCCAATTTCTCCTTTGTCTCCCTTTCCCTCTTCTTCGTTCTGTTTCTATTTCTTTTGTTCATTTTCAGACCAGAACCATGTAACGCACCTAGATCTAATAACCGCAGCACAATCGTCATTACACCACAGTCACTAAATTCAAACGTGTCGCAATCTCAGTAACAGTAATTTCAAAATAATTTATTTCCATTGTGCATAAGTAGAAAAATAGGAGCCTCGAATGAACATATTTATTAACCAGCCATTTTAATACAACCACTGAAGTAAAAAAAACATATTTCATATATAGTACATCCATCTTCAACACAAGGTACTGATAAGATAACACTAAACATAGTACTTGCATATTTAAATAAAAATACAACGGGAACAAAACACTAAAGGGGAAGAGTAGTAATCCTTGGGATAGATACTACTAGCATACAAAATCGCAACCCTATATATTTATGACGCTCGGTGTCCCAGTCGACAAGTCAGGCATCAATGCCCTCACGCAGCTGTACTCGTATGTAACCGAAGAAATCTTGTCCAGGCGCCCAATCCATTCGGTAAAAGTGTGGTCCCTCTTCATTTTCCTCACGATCTTTTATCAAATATAAATATAAAATAGAAATACAGAAATACAGGAAAGAGGTGAGATACCCAGCTTTCATTATCATTATGGCAGTAAGAAAATAACACGGCATAGGGCGCCCACACAGCAATACAGTTTACATATTCATTAACAGTAACAGTAGAATTTATTACAAAGCAGTACAATTATAAGCAATAGTAAGAATCAATAACAACAGGCAGGTCGCCATAATATCTCAAATAATCAGTACAATGTCCATATAATTATCACAGAAATAGAATAGATAATTTCACAGTCACAAGCGTTCATGCTCAACAATTTATGAGACTGACAATGAACTATGCATAATGCATTATGGTACCATAAATCCTACTCCATGGAGCTAGACATAAACATTTTCGGAGTGAATGATCAAGGAGTAATGCTAGTATATCGTTAGCCTTTAAAAATAGTGTGCTTCATCTCATAAAATTATTTGCACAACAATGGCTTATACATGGCATCTCAACAGTTGATCGCGATATATGACAGCGTCCTGGTTCGGATCATCAGTGTGTTTGCATCGGTTTACCCCACAGCACAGAGGAGCTCTTAACTATCCATAATGAGGCACCTGCACCCCGACTCCCCCAGGGCCAACAACATATGACTCTACGCTTAGTCTATTCGCACCCGCACATAGGTGTTATTCAAACTCCTAGGCATACACTGCCTTTCTCAACTATGTCCAACGGACAACACATATGCATGATGACATAATGTCCAATCATGTATGTTTACCAATGATGCATTCATCATAAACAATACCACAATGGTATATAATTCATTATCAATGTCAATGATACATTTATCATATGCATTGCCTCAATGGCACATGAACATTCCTCAATATCAATAGATATATCACATCAAGTACTAATCAACAAGTACTTAGCCTTACATAAGGGACCCACAACACAGAACCAATTTCCAACATCAATATATGTTCATGGATTATCAATTATCACCATTTCATATTATGGGATTCAACCTTTACAATGCTTTATGTCTTAATCAATTATGAAATTCCTTAGGTTAAACAACCCTTAAAACTGTGGCCTCACAAGCCTTTAAGATTCTAAATTTTCCTTCCATTTTATGCACTAATCTCTTGATACCTAATTACATAGTTCATCAATTTCCATAAGTTCATATTTTGGGTTTATATTTTCGAAGTCTTTAACCAATTATGAGAATTTTAGGGCAAATGACCCTTCAAAACCATGGTCTTCTCAAGTACCATCATTCAATTAAATTCTTCCACTTCATTATAGATTATGCATGTCTCTAATATCTTAGCTTCCAAAGATGCACCAAGGCATCATTTAAACCTTAAACTTTCTCTCTAAAATCATGGCCCCTTAAGGTTCTCAAAATCTCAATTTAATTCCTTTTTATATATTAGTATCTTCATATCAAATCATCTAAATCTTAGTCCACCACAATTCAATCCAATCCCTTAGGATTTTAGGGCCAATACCGTGGCCCCTCAAGTCTTTGAAGTTCTAATTTAATTCCTTTTTAAGCACTAACCTCTTGATATCAATTCACTCAAATTTTAATTCACCCAAAATCAATTCAATCCCTCATGTTTCCAAGCCAAAACCGTAGCCTTCCTTTAGGGTATTAAACCCTTTAAAATTTTCCATTTATTACTTTCAATATTATCATTCAACATTAAATCACATAAGCTTTATTTCTTTGTGTACAAAGTCCCATTTTTATCCCAAAATCCCATTCAAAACCGTGGCACCATGTTAGGGTAAGAAACTCCAAATTTTTCATTTAACAACCCTAACATGATCAAGCATATTTAACACAACCAATATATACAAAATCACCATTCAAGTATTTATTCAATTCAAGAACACAAAACATGTAAAATCATCAAATAAAGTGAACATACAAAGATGGAATCCTCCATCAACAAGCACATAAAGGTTCCCTCACCTCCATTAGTGGTTGAAGTGAGTAATCTCCCTCTTACCTAAGGAAGAATAACAAAAATGACTCCTTCAAGCTCCTTGAAGAATCGGTTTCAAGGCTCCAAGAACCCTAGGAATTTCCATCATCAAGAATCAATGTTAAGCATGGAAAAGAATGGATCTTTGGTCTCCATTAAGACCCTAGAATACGAAAATAAAGAGAAAAAGGAAGAAAAATGAGAACTTTACCTTCAAGCTTAAAGCTTTGTCTTGGATGACAATCTTGGATGACAATGGTAGAAAAGTGGGTTTTTGAAGAAAACCCTTCAATTAGAAGTTGTAGAGGAGGTTGAGGGAAGTATAGAAATGGTGTTTATGAAGAGAAAAATGAAGAGAAATGATCACAATGGTGGCTGGAATTTTCGAATTGGAAAGGAAGAATGAAGAGAGGAGGAATAGGGAAAATGGAGATGAAGATGGAAAATGAAGAAACTTTCTAAATGAGGAAGGTAGAGGAAGTAAAGGTGAGTGTAGAAATAAGCTTGGTGAAGAGAAAAGATGAAGAAAAATGGTGGAGATGAGGGCTGCAATTTCGTGCTTGAGGGAGAGGAAGAAGAGAGAAGGAGGAGAAATGAAGAAGATGAAGTTTTAGAGAGAGAAAGTGTTAGGTTTGAAATGAGATATTTTGGGTGTGTTAGGTTAAGTGTGGGAAGAAAAATTTCTTCCCTTTTAGGCCTATGAGTCTACGGCAATGAGAGAGTAAGGGAGGGGGAGAGGCTTCTCCAACAAGCCAAGGGCAAGGTGGTCAAAGCTTCTCAAAGAAGCTTTGAAGAAAGTACACCCATTTGAATTAAAGTGGATTTGATTTGACATAAAGTAGATTACATTTAGATAAAGTGATAAGATTTCTAATGCATGCTATTATCTAATGGACAATTGTTACAGTTGACAGAAGTCAGTATTAATTGTCCAGTGGATAAAAATTTACACAACGATTTATCGCTCTGTCAGATAAAATTTCTCAAAAAACATGAAACCGCATAAACTATGTCCAGTCTCGGGTTTAGTAATATCCCCCATCAACGTTTCCACAGATCAAGGTTCTCGGGAAAAATATCTCATTTTCCCTGTTCCGCTTAATTTGCACGTAAATCGAGAAATAATATTAAAATATTCCGCATTCTTAGAAAAATAAAGAAAAATTTATAAACATCCCAAATATTATAAAATGATCATTTATCATGAAATTATTAATTTTCGGGATGTTATCCCAACTCCGCTCAGTGCGCACGTAAAATAAAAAATAATGTTAAAATATTTCACGTTCTCAGAAAAATATAGAAAAATTTTCAAAAATCACAAATATTATAAAACGACTATTTATCCTAAAATTATAAATTTTTGGGATGTTACAAACCATGTGAAAGAGGGAGAGAGAAAAGTGAGAAACTCTCACTTTAAATGTTAACATTAAGGGCATTTTTGTCCTTTCACTGAAATTTTCTGTCTCTTCGGGATACTTTGATCTTATTATTTCAAGTTTTCTAACATCCATAAATATAAATAAATTCTAAGATTTACCTTAATACTTATTTCACAGTTTCCTTAATTTTTTATATCTGCGTTGAGTCTATTCGGTATCAAAACACGTACTTGGTGTGCTTAAAATACCAAACGAACTCAATTTACCTTCAAATTTTAACTACCAATTTCTTAACACATTTATGACTTAAAAATAAATTATACATAATTATTTCTCTTATCTAGGAAATTTATGTCATTTTTTGGGTCATTTTAGGCCATTTTTCACATTCTGTATTGCGACAAAGTGTCTAAACTAGCTCAGTTTGTCATGAAACTTTACATGCATGTTAAACAAGTATTAGGCTACCTTGGTAACCCTTTACAAGCCTAACATGTTATCGAGGATATTACATTTCTCCTCTCCTTTCAAAAATTTTGTCCCCAAAATTTTGCTGCTCATACTAATGGTTAAGAGAATCATAACAATTGCCTTTTCATTGTATCTATCTTATCCATTCCAATCTTTAATCAAGACTTAGATGTTCACATTCTTTTATCAAGTCTAAAGATTGAGTTTACTCTTGTCTTCTTAGAGTATATACCCTTCCTAGAGCTTGTAGTCTAGGATCAGGTATAACTTTCTACTTCTGCTGACATAATGCTCTAGTTAATCACATACATAGCGTTCCAAATAGGGTTTCTCGCTAAGTTGTATTCTTTCACACTTAAAGCATATAAATTTTGTATTCTCTTTGTGACACCATATACCGTCTTATATCCTTCATTCACTCATTTTCTCTATTAAGATCTTTGTGATCTTTACTTCGCTTGAGAGTCATCATGGTAACTCATTAAGAATCTGCTACTCTTTACGAATCTTCATTTACTCAACATCTTCCTTGTCTAATAATGTCTCATACCTCCACTCTTCTAAATTTTCACCTAACACTACTTCTCAAATCAAAACATCATTCTAAGAACTTTTCTAGTTGAAAGTTTCTTCAAGGAAATTCATCTTGAGCTTGGAAAACCATCTTGAAGATTTTTCCTGTAAGGTGAAAATCCTTGTTTCTTATTTCTAACTTGATTTCTTAGGTTCTAAGTCATGATTGATCCATGATTTATATTTTTCACCAATAGTTATGACTCTTTAAAATTTGTTTGAGCTTGTTAGGGATTCTTGGGAGGTTACACGAAATCACTAGAAGGAGTCTAGGAGGAGTTTGTCTTCCCTTAAGGTAAGAGGGAGATTTAATCTCATCAACCTTGTGTGGTGGTGAGAAAATGGATGTATTTGTGGTGAAGAATCCATAAGGATTCATTCACTTGGTTGTTTAATGTCTTTTCTTATTTGTGATTTATTATGGGTGCAAGCATGTTTATAGCTTTAAAATATATGGTATGTGTTTATAGATGTATGATAAATATTGTAGGATGTGAATAACATGTGAGGATTTGCATAAGTGTTCCAAAGAACATAAGGAAGCTCATGACTTCACCAAGAAAAAGAGAACCAAAATGTTCTCAACCATTTTCTAAAAGAATGACTTAATTGATTTAAGTAAATTAATGAATTTGAAAATGATTTAGAAGATAGAAAATTATTTAAAGATCATTTGTAAAGAATATCTTGAATTCGGCCAAAATGTCATTCAATGTATATTTGATTCTAAAATTATTTTCTAATGTGGACTAAGTAGTTAACTTAAAGAGAATTCAATTTCAATGAATTTTTGAAGAACAAAATAAATGAATTTAGTTTTAGAAACCTAAATTAGAGGAATTAATTATAAATAAGAAATAAATTGAACACTTGAAAAATGTTAACGTAGAGCTCACCTTTGGGTTTTGAAGCACGTTAGTGAGTTTCAAAGTGTAAATAATAGTTATGACTAAGCAAGGTAATTTTAAAAGGAAGCGTAGAAAATATCCTTTAATGAACTTTCTAGACAAAATGCTGTCAAAATTAATTAAAAATGGACAAATAATGGAGAAAGTTTCAAAGTATAATTAGAACGTAAAGAAAATATTTTACGTAGTTGAAAAATACTAGAAATAGCTTACGCGTATTTAAAATGAAGAATTTTAAGCTACGCGATTGAGAAAACGATTTAAAAATCTTACGCGATTGAGAAAATGATTTGAAAACATTGCTCGATATTTAAAAACGTCAAAATATATTTACGCAATTTGAAAATGTTAGAAAAAGGTGACGTGATTATGAAAACGCGTAAAATCTTTAAGCGACTAAAAGGAACTGTGAGTTTTACTGTCGGGCCAAAGTGGTGGACCCGGACATGTTGAGAAATAGTACTGTCAAGTGGAGACATACTATATTTGGTTTACGCCGATACTGAGGGCATTTATGTAGTTACGGTTTATCGTGATAATAAGGGCATTTGTGTAATTATGGTTCATTTACATACATTGAGAGATGTGTCAATTTGGTTGAAATTGGTGATTGGCTGATGAGAAGAATTACACCGTGTTGTGGGTGTGATAGGCGTAATGCGGTTCATTGAGTGAACTTGGAGGTGTTAGTGTGCGGAGGATTCCACATGTGGACAGTTGGTAGCTCCTCTAGGCCGTGGTAACGGGTAACACACTAACGATCTCGATAAGCACTATTCTTAATAAAGATCTTGTGGAGACTGTCTAGTACAATGCTTGTTGTGCATGACGTTTGGATTGTGTACTAACTACATGACGAGACTGTGTGCTATTTACACGATGTTAGATTGTGTAATAGTTGGTTGGGCAGCCTGAGGTACGGACAAGTTTTTCAGATCATTCTCTCTAATGTCTGTGTTTAGCTCCATGGAGTAGGAATGAGTCCGTGTATATTTGCATTTGTGGTCTGCATCATAATGTGATTATTTATATTTGATTTGAGATATTATGTTTGATATGTTAATGTGAGATATTGTGCATGATATGATGATATAGATTTTTGAGTCAACTGTGATATTTGTATGTATTGTCGTTTTCTGTACTGTCATGCTGGTAATAATATAGATTGTCTCACCTCTTTGTATGTATTTTTTTGTATTATTATTTATGTTCTGTAAAGAGTTTGAGGAAGAAGAGGAGCAACCTTTGGATATTCAGTACCTTGAAGAGCAACAACCGAGCGACCAGTTTGAGGAAGGTGAGCTATTAGATCACCCCTATCATTTGGATTAATCTTGTGGTTATGGCTCTGCCTGAGTTTTTGGGTTTTGTGAGACTTAAGTTTCACGGAGGCTCAGAGGCCTGGCGACTGCGTGAAGATAGAGGATCGGTAGTCTATGTGGGGCGTCTGACTATGTCCTTGCATAGAGAGTTTGACGGAGCACTGATGTTTACTACTACAGTGTTTTTACATCTTGAGATGCCTTTGACTCTTAGGCGTTACTGGGGAGGATATTTTCATGCACCTAGTGAGATCAGTAGTGTATCGACAACACAGACTCTTGTCCAAAGAGCTGTAAGACATCCGGGATTTCTGTTGTCCGACAATCCATCTAAAGAGGATCCTTCGGAGGGTTAGAAATCTTCGATGTGCACTTGGGCATGTTTATGTTTTAGTGTTATGATGACTTTTTACTGCTTTATTAAATATTTGTAGTTGTAAATTATTTGTATACTTAAGACAAAAATCATATGTATATTATGGTGTGTAATAATAGTTTGTTTTGTTTTGTGATTTGTTTTATTTTATTTAATGATATCAGGTATAAAAAGAAAAATTTTACAACTTATATTATGTATGTATTAAACGTTTTATAACTTGGGTAATGTTTTATTATTATTATATTGAAAATGTGACATCCTCATTAGGGTGTTACATTAGTTGGTATCAGAGCCCAAGTTAGGTCTTTTGTGGTTGTGGTTGGGTCTATTTTTGCTTGTGTCGTGTGATTCTCTGTGATTTGTTTCCGAAAGGATACATCTGACTTTGTTTTGTTTTGTTCAATTGAAGAAAAAGATGTCTAGTGGAAGAAGAACGCGTGCTAACGTGGGACGTAATGTGGACCCAATGACTGTAGCTGCTGAGGCTATGCAGCGAATGGTGGAGTTGATTACCCAACAAAATCAACGAGCAACCTAACAACAAGATGCGATTGTTGATGCTCTAAACTTATCTGAGTTTAGGCGCAACAACCCGCCGTAGTTCAGAGGCGAGTTTGATCTTGAGAAGGCGAGTATGTGGATCTAAGATTTGGAAAAGATATTTGAAGGAATGGGGTGCGCCGATGATCGGAAGGTGACGTACGCTACTTTTATATTGAGAGGCGATGGCGAGAATTGGTGGAGAGGAACTCGCCGAGTTCTACAAGCTGAGGGGACTGAAATTACCTAAGAGGTATTCAGCGAAGTATTTCTGGAGAAGTACTTTTCTGCAAGTGCCCGACATGCCAAGGAAATGGAATTTCTTGGTTTACGTCAAGGCAATATGACCGTTGGTGAGTATGCTGCCAAATTTGAGAGCTTGTCGCAGTTCTCAAGGTATTTGCATATTCAACCTGATAAGGCATGGAAATGCTGCAAGTTTGAGGAAGGGTTGAGGGTAGAGTTGAAGCGAGGAGTGCTACCCATGAGGATGAATCAGTTTCCTGCTTTGATGGATACATGTCGACGACTCGAGGAGTTGGCGTCATCACAAGATCCAAGAAATCGTAACTTTGGACCGACTAGGTTCCAAAGAGAAGGCAATAACAACAATAGTTGGTTTCAGCGCAAACCTTATTCGAGACCACCGGGAAGTCAACCTCAACGTCCATCTATTGGGGGAAGTTCTAGTGGTAACAGAGCTAGCTCAAATGTAGCATTTACGCCAAGATGCTTTAAATGTGGAAAGAGTGGCCACATATCCAGAGATTGTTCGATCATGGGAACAATCTATTTTAACTGCAGAAAACCTGGACATGTTTCTAGGGATTGTAACCAGCCGGAAAGGAAGCTAGTTGTGAGTAATGTTTGTGCTACTCAGCCATGATTTGGAGGGTGAGTATACACGATGACCAGAGCTGAAGCTTCTCAGTCTGAAGATCTTATTCAGGGGGAAGGTGTTATTGAAGGTAATCTTTTGAATGTGCTATATGATTCGGGTGCGACGCATTCATTTATTGCATATGATTGTGTGGATCGATTGAAACTGCATGTGTCTTCTTTGAGTTTTCAATTGATTGTTTCTACACCAACTGTCAAGCTTGTTGTTACATCCAAAATATGTTCGAACTGTCCTGTTACCATAAATGATCGAGTATTTTCTATGAATTTAATTTGTTTACCTCTTGTTGAAATAGATGTGATATTAGGAATGGATTAGTTATCTTCTAACCATATCCTATTAGATTGTACCAATAAAACCATAGTTTTTCCTAAGGATGAGAATTATGGATTTTTAACTACCGTCAAAGTCAAATCATTGTTGAGAGATGGAGCTCAAGGATACATGTTGTTGTCTTCTTTAGAAGTCAAGAGTGAGAAAGATGTGAATGCTATTCCTGTTGTTAATGAGTTTCCGAAGGTTTTTCTCGATGAGGTACCTAGTTTACCATCGGAAAGAGAGATCGAGTTTTCTATTGATTTGGTACCTGGAGCAGGTCCTATTTCGATTGCACCATATCATATGTCACCAGCGGAGTTGGTAGAGTTGAAGAAGCAATTGGAGGAACTGTTGGAGAAACAATTTGTGCGACCGAGTGTTTCACCATGGGGAGCGCTGATGCTACTAGTCAAGAAAAGGGATAGAACTTCTCGTCTTTGTGTAGATTATCGCCAACTGGACAAGGTCATAATAAAGAATAAGTATCCACTTCCAAGAATTGACGATTTGATGGACCAGTTGAAAGGAGTGGTTGTTTTCTCTAAGATAGATCTACGATCATGTTATCATCAGATTCGAGTTAAGGTAGAGGATGTACCTAAGACAGCTTTCTAAACTCGTTATGGGCATTATAAGTATCAAGTGATGCTGTTCGGAGTGACGAATACTCCTGCAATATTCAGGGATTACATGAATAGGATCTTTCATCCATACTTAGACAAATTTGTTGTTGTTTTTATCGATGACATTATGATCTACTCTTAAAATCAGGAACAGCATGCCGAACATCTCAGTATAGTTCTCCAGATTCTAAAAGAAAAGAAGTTGTATGCAAAGTTGGTGAAGTGTGAGCTTTGGTTGGAAGAAGTTCAATTTCTGGGTCACATGATTTCCAAGGAAGGTATTGCGGTGGACCTATCGAAAGTCGAAACCATTCTGCAATGGGAAAAGCCTAAGACAGTGACAGAGATCTGAAGTTTTGTTGGATTGGCAGAATATTATCAAAGATTTATTGAAGGTTTTTCCAAGATAGCCGGACCTCTTACACAACTCACAAGGAAGAGTCAAGCTTTCGTTTGGACAGAAGAATGTGAGACAAGTTTCCAAGAGTTGAAGAAGAGATTGACGACTGCATCAGTGCTGATTTTGCCGGATCCTAGCAAGTCTTTTGAGGTGTATTATGATGCTTCTTACCAAGGGTTAGGATGTGTGTTGATGCAGAATAGGAATGTGGTGGCTTATGCTTCAAAACAGATGAAGGTACATGAGAGGAATTACCCAACGCATGATTTGGAGCTAGCCGCAGTGGTTTTTGCATTGAAAGTGTGGAGACATTTTCTGTATAGAGCTATATTCAATATCTTTAGTGATCATAAGAGTCTGAAATACTTGTTTGTTCAGAAGGAATTGAACATGAGACAGAGGCGGTGGTTAGAGTTCTTGAAGGATTATCATTTTCAGCTTCAATACCATCCAGGAAAGGCGAATGTGGTGGCAGATGCCTTAAGTAGAAAGGTGATCAGTGTTTCTACTATGATGATAAAGGAGGAAGAATTAATCAACTAATTTAGAGATCTATGGTTGTCAATGGAATTGGTACCAGGAAAGATTCGTCTAAATAAGGTTGTTGTGGTTTTGAATGACTTGCTGGAGGTAATCCGAGAAAAATAGGATAAGGATCCATTTTTACAAGATGAAAATGAATTTTTAAAGCAAGGTCATAAGGCGACGGTGGAAGAGGGATCAGAAGGAGTCTTAGGATTTGAGAGAAGAATTTGTATACCTAATGATCCCGATCTTAAGCAAGTAATTTTGGACG
Organism: Ormosia emarginata; assembly: GCA_029884605.1. Classification (NCBI taxonomy): domain Eukaryota; kingdom Viridiplantae; phylum Streptophyta; class Magnoliopsida; order Fabales; family Fabaceae; genus Ormosia; species Ormosia emarginata. The sequence goes on from JAQQTP010000037.1 coordinate 4,159,528, forward strand.
AAACTCATACTAGTAGTTTAAGTATGCATCCGGGAATGACTAAGATGTATCAAGATTTAAAGCAGATGTTTTGGTGGCCAAGGATGAAGAGAGATGCTGCAGAACGTGTGGCGTCTTGCCTTGTTCGTTAGAAGGCAAAAGTGTAACATCAACGACCTATCTGTATGTTACAACCTTTAACTATTCCAGAATGGAAATGAGATAGTATCTCAATGGATTTTGTTACCGAATTGCCAAGAACGAGGAAGGGTCATAATTCTATATGGGTTATAATTGATAGGCTTACGAAGTCAGCGCACTTCTTGCTGATCAATATTAAGTATTCGTTGGAACGATTAACCCAGGTGTACATCAGTGAAATTGTTAGACTTCACAGTGTGCCCACAAGTATAGTTTCTGATAGAGATCCGAGGTTCATGTCGAGATTTTGGCAAAGTTTACAAGAAGCCATGGGAACTAAGTTACGTCTGAGTTCTACTTATCATCCGCAGACTGATGGTCAAACGGAGAGAACAATCCAGTCATTGGAAGATTTGTTGTATGCTTGTGTGTTGGAACAACAAGCGAGTTGGGATGAATTCTTGTCACTAATAGAATTCACCTACAATAATAGTTTTCACTCAAGTATAGGGATGACACCCTGTGAAGCACTATATGGATGACGATGCTGAACACCTTTGTGTTGGTATCATGATGGGGAAAGTATGACCATTGGGCCTGATCTTGTGCAACAGACTACGGAAAAGGTGAAGATGATTCAGGAGAAAATAAGGACGACTCAGAGCCGACAGAAGAGCTATGCTGATAAGCAAAGGCGACTTCTTGAATTTGAGGAAGGTGAGCATGTGTTTTTGCGAGTAATACCTACGACTGGTGTTGGGAGAGTTATCAAGTCCAGAAAACTCACTCCTAAATTTATAGGACCTTATCAAATCATTCGTCGGATAGGTCCTGTAGCCTACCAAATAGCTTTACCACCTTTTCTATCCAATCTCCATAATGTATTCTATGTGTCTCAACTGAGAAAATATATCCCCGATCCAACGCACGTTATATAGCCCGATGAAGTGCAATTGAAAGATAATTTGACATATGAAACATTTCTTATTAAGATTGAGGATAGGAGAGTGAAGCAGCTTTGAGGGAAGATGATCGAATTGGTAAAAGTGATATGGAATGATGTAATGGGTGATGCTACCTGGGAGCTGGAAGATAAAATGAGGGAGCAATACCCTCAACTGTTCTGTGGTATGACAAATTTTAGGGATGAAATTTAAATTAGTGGCGGAGAGTTGTAACGCCCCAACTTTTAGTTAAATTACGATATTGTCCTAAATGTACTGTTTTATATTTTTTGTGAGTTATAAAATGAATTTGACTGTTTCGTGACTGTATTTGACTGTTGTGTGTGATTTACTCCGAGTCAAGAAAATAATAATTTTCGGGCCGGGGAAATCTTAATTTAATTATTCGGAGCTGGGAGATCTTACTAAACCCAATTCCGAGTAATACGTGTATTAATCTTTTAATTTTTAGGATTTAACTGTGCATTAAAAATATTTTATATTATTATAATATTATTTTATTGGACAGTACCTACTGTCTTAAAAATAGTAGAATTCTACTCCAAATAGACCATAGACCCGGAAAAGCCAATGAGAGCTAGTCAACAATAGTGGCTTGAAAATTTCTAGACCAATAGGATTTCGGTCTACAAAAATGGTTGGACTTGTTAGGTTATAACTAGAAAATCTAACTAAGTTAGCCTAAATCTAACTAAGTTAAGTTAGGAAGCTTATTTAGTAACTAAATGGAACAAACCTAGTTAATTAGTCATTTAAGTTTTAGTTAGAGAAGGTTCTAGAAGAATCAAGAAGAGGTTTAGTCATCCTAGCTAACTAAATGGCTAACTAAGTAACTAAGAAACTTAACTAAATTAACATAGACCAAACTCGGAAACCAAATGAACTAAAACCTAGTTTGCTTCTCCTAAGGCCATTCGGTTATGGCATCTTCAAGAAGGACTTAGTCACTTGATGACATGATTATCTACACCAATGAGAAGCAAGCTTGGAGACAAAGCCTTGAATATCATCCATTGATCACATCTAAGGCCATTAGTGTAACTCCCGAAATTTTATTTATTTTGTGATAAATATTCATTTTCTAATATTTTTGATTTTTGAGAATTTTTTTGGATTTTTCTAAGAATGCAGAATATTTTAATATTATTTCTTATTTTGCGTGCAAACTGAGCGGAGTTGGGAAAATGAGATATTTTTCCTGAGAACCTTGATCTGTGGAAACTTCGACGAGAGATCTTACTAAACCTGAGACTGGACACGGTTTACGAGATTTCACGTTTTTTTAAGAAATTTTATCGGATAAAATAATAATCGTTGTGTAAATTTTATCTGTCAGATAAAGTAATACTGACTCTTGTCAACTGTGACAATTATCTATTAAATAATAACATGTATTAAAAATCCTATCACATTATCTTAATGTAATCTATTTTAAGTCTAATCAAACCCACTTTAATTCAAATTTATTGTATTTTAATCAAAGCTTCTTTGAGAAGCTTTGACCACCAAAGGACAAGAATGCCCTTGGCTTGTTGGGGAAGCCAAAAATCTCCCCTTTTCTTCTCTCCATTGCCGCGACAATGCCACTCCAAGGGAGGCAAAATTTTGCCTTCACACTTAATCATTTCACTCAAAAATATTACATTTTCCTATAACACTTTCTCTCTCTAACTTCTTCTTCTTCATTTTTCTCTCCACCTTCTCTCTTCTTCTCTCCTCTCTACACGAAATTGCAGCCCCCATTAGCAACCATTTCTCTTCACTTTTCTCTTCATAAACACCATTTCCACACTCACCTCAACCTCTTCTACACTTTCTATTTAGAAAGTTCCTTCAACATCCATCTTCACCTCCATTGTCTTCCAAGACAAAGCTTCTAACTTTGAGATAAAGTTTCCATTTTCTTGTTCCTTTCTCTTCATTTTTGTGATCTATGGTTTCATTGGAGACCAAAGATCCTTCTTTTAACATGTTTGATGTTGATTCTTTGTGATTGAAATTCTAGGGTTCTTGGAGCTCTAAAAACCGAACCTTCAAGGACCAAGTAGGAGATCATTTTTGTGTTCTTCCTTTAGGTAAGAAGGAAATTTACTCGCTTCTACCATTATTGGTGGTGAAGAGACTTTGTATGTTTGTTTGATGGAGAAATCCATATTTCTATGCTTACTTTGTTTGGTGACTTTGGATGTGTATATGTTCTAAATTGGTGTTAATGATTGGATAATGATTTTAATTGCATTAGTGGTGTTGGAATGTTTGGAAACGTTAGAATGGATGAATGGAAAAATTGAGGGTTTCCTACACTAAAGTGAGGCCACGGTTTTGGGTTAGATTTTAGGAGTTTGGAGTGATTTTGAGTGAACTAAAATTTGGGTAATTATATATCAAGAAATAAATGCATAAAATGGAAAGAAATTGGAACCTTGAAGACCAAATGAGGCCACGGTTTTTAGAGAAAATTTAGGGTTGAAATGATGCCTTGGTGCATCTTTGGAAGTTAGGAATTTAGAGACATGCACAATCCATAATAAAGTGGAAGAATTGAATTGAATAATAACACTTAAGAGGGACACGGTTTTGAAGGGTTGTTTAACCTAAAATTTTCATAATTAACCAAAGCTTAAGACTTTGAGAATGTGAATCATAATGTGGACTTGTGATAATGGATGAACCCTAAATATATATTGATGTTGAGAATTGATTCAATGTTATTGTGAGACCTTATGTGGGCTAAGTACTTGCTGACTGTGTACTTGAGGAATTTATGACATATTGATATTATGACATGAATATAAGCCATTGTGGTATACCTTATGATGAATGTATCATTGATGAACATACATCATGTACATTGCGTCGTCATGCATATGTGTTGTCCGTTGGACATTATTGAAAAGGTGATGTATGCCTAGGAGTTTGAATAACACCTATGTGCGGGTGCGAGTAGACTAAGCGTAGGGTCATAGTGGTTGGCCCTAGGGGCGTCGGGATGCGGGTGTCTCACAATAGACACTGGTAGCTCCACTAGGGCCGTAGGATAGACTATAACACCCTCCCTAGGGTATCACATGTCTGACTCCCGACTCATAATCTGAAAAGAAATTCGCACAAAGTTTGACTTATAAAAAGTGGGTTTTAAAATTTCTTCTTTACTGAAACATAAATTTACTGAAAATATTAGGTAATATTAAAAATCATATTTCAACTATTCATTATGCAATATTGACACTAATTAATATTTCACAATTTAAAGAGAAATATAAAATTAACAGACTCTTTTTTTTTAACAGTAGCAAACCCCATGACGGGTCCTACTTAATAGCACGGTACAACACTAACGTTAAAACTTATCATACTTATTCTGTTGTTTATCCATCTTGTTGCATCAGACATCTGTTCTACATCTGTTCTTTGTCAACACTGTACACCTTCGAGTCCTGAATGTCCACTCCTTATTGTTGTCACCCATCTCAGAGTATTCATTGTCCGTTATGTCTAAGACAACTCGATCCTTCTATTATTTGATTTTAACGGTACAGACACAGCAAAACAACATAACAAAGAGGTGAGATCACCTACGCCAATACCAACATGGTAGCACAGAGATAACACAAACAACATATCATACAAATATATCATGCCATCAACATTAATCAACTATCATCATCATCATCCAAGTATTCAAAACAATTGTCATAGCCAATATTCCTCAATTAATATATCACACATATATAAATGTCAAATTATGCATGTGCACAAAAAATCAGTTTTTCAAAAGCAACTCTATGGAGGTTTTCACAATTTCGAGGAGAATGCTCTGTCAATTGTCAGCCTTAGCCTAAAGACAATCTTTCAGTTGTTGAAAAGAATCGTGTTCTTGTCGGGTATCGTCAATGCGTTGCAACGGACTGCATCGCCAAGTGGCACAGGGTACTCGCCAGCTGTCCACTGGTCGACCGCCGCGCCTTGACGCACCCCAAGATCCATCATAGATCTCACTATTAATTCTCATTCCCTCTTCAACCACAAGGGCCAAAATAGCTTATTAGCTATACTTTATACAATGCACGAATATATCAGTGCAAGTCCAACCCCAAAGGGCCAAATCTTTTCAATTTCATTTGTTCAATGTAATCATATGCTTCAACGCATACTTTTCCAATGCACGTATAATGTACCAAATGCCAATCACAGGCAAAACATGTCATTTTATCACACAGCATCCATATACTGGTTCTACAGTATTTGTACTGTATTTTCAACAAGAAAATCATATTATCACATTTTCATAGTTATAAAACACTTTCGTCGTGTTTTCATAAAATTGCGCAACATTTCCGTTTCATTTTCCCAATTCCAAAACGTTTTTGTTACATTTTCACAATTCAAAAATCTTTATATTATGTTTTCAAAATACCGTAACACTTTTGTTATGTTTTCAAAATTCTGAAACGTGTTTGTTATATTTTCACGATATCGTGACACTTCTGTTACGTTTTCACAATTCCAAAATATTTTTGTTACGTTTTCACAATATCGTAACACTTCTGTTACGTTTTCAAAATGCCGCAACTCTTCTGTTGCACTTTTAAATCACGTACTAATTTTTCAACATTTTTCTCAATTGCGTAAAAATACACGTTTCTCAAATCCCATAATATTTTTCCACTATTTCAAAGTCGCGTAACTTAAAAATCATCCTTTTAAGTCACGTAAATCATTTTCTTTCATTTTTAAAATATTTAAAACACTTTTCAAATCACATAATGATTTTTCACTATTTTCACAATCACGTAAAAATAATTCATCACTTTTCCATCACGTAGTGATTTTTCAATAGTAATTCAGATTACGTAAAATATTTAAACGTAATTCAAATCGCGTAGAAATATTTCAACGTATTTAAAATCGCGTAAAAATATTTTACTATATTTCCAAACACGTACTTTAAAATTACGTTTTTAAGATATGTAAATAATTTTTTTACCACAATTTCATTACAGAAAATATTTCTCAACCTTCAAATATTCCTTTTTCAACTTTTCTTAAAATAATATAACTTTATACTTCATGTAATATATTTTCTTACTCAAGAAAATCTTTTTCCACATTTCTTTACTCAAGAAATCCTTTTCCAAAATATAATTCATAAAATCACTTTTCCATTGATATAAATCAACGTTTCAAAACTTAACATTTTCTAACGTACTTTCAAAACTCAAAAATAAGTTATACGTTAGTAACTTTTCAAATCACCATTATATTCTCAATTTTTCTCAAATCACTTCCAAAATCATTCTTCAAAATAAATTAGAGTTCAAACATGTTCAACCTCTCTTTGTCTTTCATTTACAAAATTCTCTCAAGTGATAAAAACACTCTGATTCCCTTTCCAAATTTCTTGTATTAAATCAAGTTACGTTTTCACTTTGAAAATCACTTTGTTCATAAAAATCAAGACATTACAAGCCTTTAAAAAAAACATGGACATGACTATTGAAACCATCAAATATTTTTCCTTTTAAATTGATATGGTTTTACACAAACAAAACCATTAAAAATCCTTTACAAAAACGTAAGACTCATAGTCTTTGAAAATCAAATCATTTGTTCATTTCCATTTTTCACTTTCTTTGCAAATTCATTTTCACTTTCTTTACAAATTCTTTTTCACTTTCTTTGCAAATCCTTAAAATCATCATTGCTATTTTCATTTAAATCTCATGTTTAGTAAAACACTTAGAAACTTTTACACAAAATAAATTAATAAAAATCCTTCTAAAACCGTGTTCATATACTCTTTGAAAAATAAACTCTTTATTTATTTTCCTTGCTTTTTCTAAACATCCATTTTCATCATTCAAGAAAATATTAATTTTGTGAACACCTATCTTGAGGTGTCTTAACCGAAATTCACCATGTTCTAGGGATCAAAAATTAATTCCCCTGTTCTTGAAAAATTTCAACATGAACCCTAATCAAGGGCATCAAAACCGTAGCTCTTCCTTGGCCATTGGGACCAAAATTAATTTTCTTTCCATCATCAAATCATGGCATACACATACATACACAATATATATATATATTAAAAGCATGCCATATTATAATCATGCATAGTATAAGCATACCATCAAAATCATAAACTCATGCAAAGCATATTAAGCATAGGCAATTAATCAAACTCATAAACACATATAAATTATTACATGACCATGGATATGAATCCTCACATGGATTCAACACCCATCAAATATAAGACCATCTCTCACCACCATGCTTGGTTGGTGAGATGGATCTCCCTCTTACCTCTTGAAGATCCTCAAAAACTCCTTGTTTTGCTTCTTTTTCCAAGTCCTTCATCACCAAGGGCTTCTCAAATACAAAACAAAATACATAAAAATTAGTATACTAAGCTTGATTAAGAGGAACCATGGATCAAACATGGTTTAGATCATGAAAAAGAAAGAAGAAATGAAGTTTCCTTACACTTCACCTCAAAAACCCAATAACTTTGATCTTGAAGAAAGTCCATGAAGATGAATGATTTAGAGAAAATCTCCAACATGAAAGTTGCTTAGAATATCATGTAGATTCAAGATCTATGGTTGGATGAAATTAAAAGAGATTAGATGGTGGTTTTGAGTGTCTTGACCGAATGGTTTCTCTTGAAACACAAAGATGGAATTTTTTATTTTTGATAGAAACTTGAAGCTTGGATTTGAAGCCCAAGATGAATGATTTTGGAAAAACTCATAACTAGAGATGTTCTTAGAATGGTGTTTAGGTTTAGAAAATCAAGTTGGATGAAATGATAGAAATTTGGATGATGGTTCTAAGGTGCTTGACCGAAACTTGCTTGGAGAAGAGAAATGGAGAGAAAACTTGGTAACTTAGCTTCTTGACAATGTTTAATGATGACCAAGGATGGCAATAATGGTCTTCAAACTTTTTCTATGGCCTTAAGGCCTCTCAAAACCGTGCACCCCCTTCATGTCATCTCCTAAGGATGCTAATAAATCAATTATGAGTAGTTTGTCTCCAAAAAGTAGTACATGGCCATATGATATATGTGCTAAGTCATCAAAAATTGACTTACTTTTATTTAACTTCTTGCAATTGATCAATAATGGCCAAGAATGGGTAATAATGGTGGTCTTCAACTTTGCTACTCACTTAAGCCACCAAAACCATAGTCCCCCCCTCCAATGCATTCTCCTTGAATGCAAATTGATCAATAATGATCAATAATGATACACCATTGACCATGACATGTAATAATGGCCATAAAGTTTTGTTTCTTTGTCTCCTAAACAATCCAAAACCATCCCCTTCCATGCATGCTTCTCCTTGTGCATTTAATTATTTGTCATCATTATTAGCCACCATCTAGAGCATTTCTAGTCATTGATTAATTCAATGGTTAGGATTTAGGTAGACTTTTGATTTAGAAGACTTAATCTAGGCCATTAGATTTTTCTCCTTGAAATTCTAGCCATTAGATGTGTCTCCAAAATTAAGGGTCAAGATTACTCCTTCTTACTTTTAGTCCAAGGGTCATAATTAGTCTTTGTCACTTTTTAAGACTAAATCTTCACCATTGATTAAATCTAAATCCAATGGTCATAAATGGTCCTTGTTACTTTACAAGACCAAATCTCTACCCTTAATCAATTCTATATCCAATGGTTACAAATGGTCATAGTCACTTTATATGACCAAATCTCTACCCTTGATTTAATCTCTATCTAATGGTTATAAATGATCTTATTCACTTTTAAGATCAAATCTCCACCGTTGATTAAATCAAGATTAAGTCTCCATCGTTAATTAAATCAATGGTGGATATCCAAACCACCAAGGTTGACTTAAGCAATTTAATTTATATTTTTATCTGCTAAAACCCCACGAAATAATATATTTACTGTATTTTTATCATCCGATAAATAAATACAGTACAAAACACAGTACAAGAAAATTTTCTAAAATTGTTTCCAGATTCAGGTTTAGTAAGATCCCCTGTCTCCATCTAAACAGTACAAATTTTTCTATGCGTAGAAAAATTTTTGCTTTGCGGGACCCACCTGGGCCCACGTATGGCCACCTGGGCCCACATACACCCCCTAGGCCCACAGATAGTAAAAAAATTTCATAATCATCCACAAAAATCACAAGTATTAGAAAACGCACAAATATCAAATTAGATTACGTAAAATAATTACCTAACAGTAAAAGTTAAATTACGTAAAGTTTTCCCCGGCCCGAAAGTTTTTATTTTCCTGACACGGAGTAAATCACTCAAAAAGATCAAATACGCTGACGGAATAAACAAAATAATTTTACAGTGCACAAAAATTACTAAACAGTAAAATTCTATTAACTGTCAAAATTACTGTTTAAGAGATACGAAAATTTGGGGTGTTACATAGACCGATGCAAACACACCAACGATCCGGATTAAGACATTGTCCTATATTGTGATCAACTGTTGAGGTGCCATGCATAAGCCGTATTGCGCAAATATTTTATGAGATGAGCACACTAATTTTTTAAGGCTAACGAGATACTAGCATAACTCCTTGATCATTCACCCCGAAAATGTTTGTGTCTAGCTCCATGGAGTAGGAATTTGGTGCCATTTGCATTATGAATTGTCAGTCTCATAAATCATTGAGCATGAGTATTTATGACTGTGGAAATTATCTGTTATTATTACCATAATGTTTATTTAATTGCTTGAACTGTTGACTATTAAAAATATTGATGTCGTGCTAATAATCTTTACTACTATTTATTATTGTTCTGCCTTTACTATTAATTTAATTATTACTATGACTGGATGTATGAACTGTGTTGATATGTGGGCATCCAGTGCCGTTCTATTTTCTTGCTGCCATTTTGGTACTGGAAGCTGGGTGTCTCACCTCTTTTTGTATTTTGTTACTTCTGTTTATTCATATACTTCTGAGAAGACGTTCGAGAGGAAGAGAAGAAAACACTTGAGTTTCCGGGTTTCTGGCCATACTTAGACTAAAGTTTGCTGAGGATGTCGTCGTGTCCACGTTGATTTTTGGGGTACATCCGGATGACCTTTCACGAAGGACTCGATTGTTGGCATATCAACTTGAGCACTGACTGGTGCATCTACCACAAGGAGCTGACTGTCTCTTTGGCGTGGGGTGTAACGCCCTTTTTTTCTCCCTTAGTCATAATGGGTAAGAAGAAGGAACGTCGCACCATAGTAAAACGACATACAAATGATTACGGATAATTTGAACCCTTTTTTTTCCTTTCTTTTTGTTTGCTTAACATGAATCCGGTTAAAACTTCCATTTAATGTACATATACCTATTTATGAATATATCGCGTGATTGAGTTAAAAGTAAAAGTTCCTCTTTTCAATAAAACTTTTGTATTAAAAGGTCAAAGAGAAATCGACGTGGAATGAAACATACGACCATTTACAATATGGATAATTACATACTTTGTACTAGAAATACAAGCCTGTTTAAATTACATTTCCAAAAATATACAAAAGGCAAAATGTGTACCTACCCCAAGAGATACAAATATATACCCACTAATCTAGTAGTACGTCAGGATCCTTCAAAATAAACGAACAGCCATCAGTAGCCATCAATTAAAACCAACCCTAAGACTGCTTAGAACGAGAAGGAATCGTAGATGGATCCTCCTCAGGGTCCTCGTCGTCCGATGAGACATCCATCGGGACGACAGAACAGCGGGCAGGAGCCCGGGCAGTAGACAAAAAGGAATCCTCACGAGGGGTGTAATACATTTCGCCCCACATGTCCCTCACAGGCATATAGAACTCCAGCCATATAAAAGCATGAAAATCTAGAATAGGAGCGTCATAACATCTCCACGCTAAGGACACTGTCACATCGCCGTGGTATACACATCGATCAGTCTGCACGTTGATATGCCAGCAGTCCGAACCTCCAAGAAAGTTGATCCGAACGTAGCCAAAAAGTCCACGGAGCTGAAATGACATCCTCAACAACTTCGATCTCAGTCGAGATAAGGCCAGAAACCCTGAAACTCAGTGGTTTCCTTGTCCTCCTCACGAGTGTCTTCTCGAGAGCACACGATCTAACCAAAATACAAAATAGAGAAATTACCGAAAGAGGTGAGATTCCCAGCTTTCAGTACCAACATGGCAGTAAGAAAATAAATGGCGTCGAACGCCCACATAAGACACAGTTAATACATACAAGTGCAGTAATACCCAAAAGCAATTAACGAGAGTAAGGCAACAAAGAATAATAGTTAACATTATCCATAGCCAGCTAGCAACATTAGCATCACCAAAAGTCAAATAAATATTGCAGTCATGATAGTAAACACATTATCCAATTATAAATGCTCAATGAACCATGTGACTAACAACTCATAATGCAACAAGGGTACCAAAGTTCCTACTCCATGGAGCTAGACGTAAATATTTTCGGAGTGAATGATCAAGGAGTAATACCGGTATATCAGTAGCCTTAAAATACAGTGTGCTTTCTTTCATAAAATTGTTTGCGCAATGGCTCATACATGGTACCTCAACAGTTGATCGCGATATAGGACAGCGTCTCAGGCAGGATCGTTGGTGTGTCGCATTGGTCTATCCCACGGCCCCAGTGGAGCTACTACTGTTTATTGTGAGACACCCACACCCCAACGCTCCCAGGGTCAACAACATATGACACCTATGCTTAGTCTACTCGCACCTGCACAAAGGTGTTGTTCAAACTCCTAGGCAACATGGCCTTCTCAACAATGTCCAATGGACAGCACGCATGCATGATGACACAATGTCCAATCTTGTATGTTCATCAATGATGCATTCAACGTAAGCTTTGCCTCAATGGCACATAAGCATTATTCAATGTCCAACATGACATATCAACAATACATCTATCAAAAACATTGCCTCAATGGCATATCATCATTCTTATCTCATTGAGCACTAAATCAATAAGTGCATAACCCACATAGGGAATCACACTTGCATAAATAATTCTCAGTATCAATATATGTTCCTTATTACACACATACCACAATTTCCATGTTATGGATCCAAGAATTCCATTTTCAAAGTCATTTCTTCTCTATCGGTATGAATACATATTCCTATCGCATTTAAGTAAAGTAAAATCCTTGAATCCAGGGTTTTTAGGTTATGTTTGGGTTACAAAGGACAAAGAACCATAATTTCAATCATTTCCAGCTCAAAAATCTCATTTTTGGGTCTTGGTAATCGATTACATCACCCTGGTAATCGATTACCAGCGTAACAAAATCTCTGTAATCGATTACAATCTCATTGTAATGGATTACGTGATTCCCAAAACCACGATTCATACTTCAAGGACCTGGTAATCGATTACACAATCCTGGTAATCGATTACCAATCAGACAGAACCTCCGTAATCGATTACCCACAAGTTGTAATCGATTACGTGATTCCCAGAAGCACAATTTCGTGACATCAGAGGCTTGGTAATCGATTACACCATTCTTGTGATTGATTACAAGCTAGACAGAATCTCGGTAATTGATTACACACAAGACGTAATCGATTACCAGATTTCCAGAATCACAATTTCATACCCTTAAGAGCTTGGTAATCGATTACAAGCTCCGTGTAATCGATTACCACGCGTAAACTTGTTGAAAACAGGGTTCTCCAGGTCCTTTAACTCAAACCAAATCAATCATTATCATATTTAATCAACAAGTTACTCAAATATATCTTCAATCATGCAAGAGGCATCAATATATCATACAAACCCAACAAAATGCACTATCATGAAGAACAACATAAAAATGAGAGAACTTTATCCATGGATTCAGAAATCAATAACAACACACATACAAGACATTCCCTTACTACCAAGATTGGTTGAAGAGGATCATCTCCCTCTTATCTATTTGGAAGACAACACAAGGTGTTACCTCTTCTTGCCCTAGATTTTCGTTTTCTCCTTCAAGAAGAACACCAATGTGAGTGATTTCCATAAGGTCCACTCAAACCATGGAAAAATGAGTTCTTGATCACATAGGTGACCAAGAAAAATGAAATGAGAAGAAAGTGAAAGAAAGGTGAAGACTTTGCCTCCAAGCTCAAAGCTTTAGCTTCAATGGTGGACAGTGGAAGAAGAAGAAGAAGAACCAAAGGATGGCCACAAAAGAGAATGGTCTTGGAATGGTGCAAGAAGTAAGAAATCTTTGATGATGAAGTAAGAGATGGTGAATGTCTCCAGAAATGGGTGCACGGTGGAGAAAAGAAGAGAAGAGGGGAATAGGTATTTTGGAGTCTAAAGAAATGAGAGTGAAATGGTAAAATGAGGAAAATAATTTGGACTTCCCCCAAATAGGTCATCTGCCATGGACAAGGAGTGGGGAGGGAAGAGAGAGAAATTGTGTCAATTAGGAAACTTCTTGGAAGCTTCCTACATGAGCTTTTAATTAGCTAAATTTTTATTTTGAAAATAAGGCTAAAGGGGCTTGACACAAGGTAAATTCTGAATAATGTGATAAGATTTTTATTACATGTTATTATTTATTAGACAATAGTTATAGTTAGCAGAAGTCAGCATTAACAAATCTGACAGATAGTTTCTTCGCAATGTTTTATATTTTATCTGTTAAAATTTCTCGAAAAATGTAAAACCTTGTAAACTGTGTCTGGTCTCGGGTTTAGTAAGATCCCCCGTCGACGTTTCCATAGTTCAAGGCTTTCGGAGAAAATATCTCATTTCTCCGATTCCGCTCAGTACATACGTAAAACAAGAAATATATTAAAATATTCCGCGTTCTCAGAAAATTCCAGAAATCACAAATATTTTAGAATGAATTCTGATAGTAGAAAAGTAAATTTTGGGGTGTTACATGGGGCCACTACAACACGCCTGTTTTTTATTTTACTACTTTTGTCCACCTGGAATTCTATCGGCCAGTTGGAGATCTGTGGGATGGTCTATATTATACTCCACAGGATGATTCGTTCCTCTCCACTGCTCGGGCTTCTGCCCAAAATTCAGTTGCTTCAATGGCAATTTCATCGGATGAAGACGACCCTGAGGAAGACCCGTCTAGGGTCCCTTCTCATCAGTCGTAGGGGCTGATATTGTCGGTGGCTACTGATGGCTAACTGTTTATCTTTTTGGGGAAGACTGATGTTTTGCCGTATTTAGTGGGTGTATATTTGTATTGATTCGGGTGGGTACATCCTTTTGCTTTTTGTAAATCCTGATGTAATTAAACAGGCTGATGCATATAATGTTATATATATGAATTGTGAATGTATGACTTTTAAAATTCTGTATTGATTCCATTGTACTTATAATTGTTATCATCTCTTTATTGTTATTTACTATAAAAAAATGTACAAATATTTTAATACTCGATTATCTTATCATACAAGAACGCAAATTATTTATTCACGTGTTAAAAATGAACCGGGTCTTAATTAATCAACGTATTCATTATTTTCCACAATTTACTTCGTTTCTATATATTATGGTGTGATGTTCCTTCTTCGCGAGATAAGAAAAAGGGGTGTTACACATGTTTTAGTATTAGAGCCCTAGTTTAAGTTTTCTTTTAGGTCATGTGGTTTTGGACTGTCTTGTTTGTGCTGTGTGATTCTTTGTGTTTGGTATTCCATAAGGATACATCTGACTTTTCTCTGTGTTTTGTATAGCTTGATCTGAGAAGAATTATGGCTCGCAGAGGAGACATGACCAATTGCAATAGAGGCAATTCAGAAGATGGCTAAAGCTATGCTGCAACAAAACCAACAAATGGCTCAACAACAAGAAAGGACTGCATAATAATTGGAGGCTACTGCTGATGCCCAGAATCTGGTGGAATTTCGTCACACTAATCCCCCACAATTTAGAGAGTTTGATCCTGAGAAAGCTACTTTGTGGATCAAGGAATTGGAAAAGATCTTCACGGGCATGAACTGTGCCGACAACAAGAAGGTGACATATGCTGCGTTCATACTGACTAGAGACGCAGAGGATTGGTGGACCGAATAGCAAAGGTTGTTGGAGGCTGAAAATCGAGCAATCGGTTAGGAATTGTTTAAGGAGAGATTCTTGAATAAGTATTTCCTGAAAAGTGCTAGGCATGCTAAGGAGATGGAATTTCTTAGTTTGCGGCAGGGAAATATGACTGTGAGTGAATATGCTGCTAAGTTTGAGAGCTTGTCGAGGTTCTCAACTTACTTTCAACATCAACCGAACGAGGCATGGAAGTGTCAAAAGTTCAAAAAAGACCTAAGACATGACGTGAAGAGAGTCGTCATAACTTTGAAGATTACTCAATTTTCGGAACTACTTGATACGTGTCGCCGGGTGGAAGACTTAAACCAGACACGTGATGCAAGAAACAGAAACTTTAGACCTTTTCGGTCTCAAAGAGGAGGAAGCAGTAATGCTAACCGTTACCAGAAGAAGCCTTATTCCAGACCACCTAGAAATCAACAACAGAAGCCACAAGGCAGAAGTCCTGGAGGAAGTCCAGGCAGAGCGGGTCAAACAATGACGTCTACGCCGAGATGTATGAAATGCGGGAAGGAGCACTATACGAGAGACTGCATTATCAAAGGGATCATCTACTTCAGATGCGGGAAACTTGGACACGTTTCTCATGATTGCAATCAACCTAAGGCGGAACCTTCCGTCAATGCTGCTAGAACTGCTAAACCGCAGGCTGGAGGTCGGGTTTACACCCTGAGTGGTGCTGAAGCCTCTGAATCCGAAGATCTTATACAAGGGGAAGGTCTCATAGAAGGTAATCTTTTAACTGTACTGTATGACTCAGGTGCAACTCATTCTTTCATTTTCAATGACTGTGTGAAAAGACTCAGTTTACCTGCGTCTTCCTTACCTTTTGATTTGACTGTTTCAACTCCAACTGCTAAGCCTGTTGTCACCACTAAAGTCTGTTTGAATTGTCCATTGATTGTTGAAGGTCGAATCTTTTCTGTTGATTTGATCTGTTTACCACTATCTCAATTAGATGTGATCTTAGGAATGGATTGGTTATCTTCTAACTATGTTCTATTAGATTGTTCTAGAAAAACCATAGTTTTCCCTTTGGATGAGAATTCTAGATTTTTAATGACCAACCAAGTTCAAGCTTTCTTGAAAGAAGGAGCTCGAGGATATATGTTGTTGTCTTCTTTGAAAGTCAAGAATGAGTTAGATGTGGACGCAATCTCGGTGGTTCAAGAGTTTCCTGAAGTTTTTCCTGAAGATGTACCTGGTTTACCACCAGAGCGAGAGATCGAATTTGCCATTGATCTTGTACCTGGAGCTGATCCTATTTCTATAGCGCTTTACCGAATGTCACCTGCAGAGCTAGCTCAGCTCAAGAAGCAACTGGAAGAGCTTTTGGAGAAGCAATTCGTGAGACCTAGTGTATCACCTTGGGGAGCACCAGAGTTGCTAGTTAAGAAGAAAGACTGTACTTCAAGATTGTGCGTAGATTATCGTCAATTAAACAAGGTCACGATCAAGAACAAGTATCCATTGCCGAGGATAGATGACCTAATGGATCAGTTGAAGGGAGCAGTTGTGTTTTCTAAAATCGATTTGCGATTGGGCTACCATCAGATCAGAGTAAAAGTAGAAGACATTCCTAAAACATCTTTTCGTACTCGTTACGGACACTATGAGTACTTGGTGATGCCTTTTGGTGTGTCTAATGCCCCAGCTATTTTCATGGATTGCATGAATAGAATCTTTCCTCCTTATTTGGACAGGTTCATCGTTGTCTTCATCGACGATATTTTGATCTATTCGAAAAATCAGGAGGATCATGTTTAACATCTCTGTATAGTTCTTCAGACTTTGAAAGAGAAAGAGTTGTATGCCAAGTTATCAAAGTGTGAGTTTTGGCTGGATGAAGTGAAATTTTTGGGCCATGTGATTTCGAGGGAAGGAATTGCTGTAGACCTATCGAAAGTGGAAGTTGTTCTTCAATGAGAAAGACCGAAGATGGTGACCGAAATCCGAAGCTTTATTGCATTAGCCGGATATTACCGGAGGTTCATTGAAGGATTTTCTAAGATTGGCGGACCTCTTACTCAACTCACAAGGAAGAACCAAGCTTTTGAATGGACGGATGCATGCGAGGGAAGTTTTCAAGAGTTGAAAAGGAGACTAACTACTTCACCAGTATTAGTTCTACTTGATCCAAGTGAACCATTCAAAGGGTAATGTGACGCTTCATACCAAGGATTGGGTTGTGTCCTTATGCAAGGTGGAAAAGTGGTGGCTTATGCATCAAGACAATTGTGAGTGCATGAGAAGAACTACCCAACGCATGACTTGGAGTTAGCTGCTGTGCTATTTGCTTTGAAGATATGGAGACATTATCTCTACAAAGCAACATTCAACGTCTTCAGTGATCACAAGAGCTTAAAGTATTTGTATGACCAGAAAGAGTTGAACATGAGGCAGCGAAGATGGTTAGAATTCCTAAAAAACTACGACTTCCAACTTCAATATCACCCTGGAAAGGCAAATGTTGTGGCTGATGCCTGAAGTAGGAAAACGATCAGTGTTTCTATCATGATGATCAAGGAAAAAGATTTGATAGAACAATTCAGAGACGTATGGTCTTTTATGGAGCTAATGCCAGGAAAAATCTGCATGAACATGGTCACTATTTCGAATGATTTAATGGAAGACATCAGAGAAAAGCAGAAGATTGATAAGTTCTTACAAGAAGAAAGAGAACTGATAAAGTAGGGCGGTGTATCAACACTAGCAGAAGGAAGTGATGGAATTTTGAGATTCCAAGGTAGAGTCTGTGTGCCTAAAGATGAGGAACTCAGGAAGTATATACTCGAACATACTCATACGAGTTAGTTGAGTATACACCCTGGAATGACCAAAATGTACTAAGATTTGAAGAAGTTATTTTAGTGGCATGGGATGAAAAGAGATATCGTTAGATGCATATCATCCTGTTTGGTTTGTCAAAAGACAAAGATTGAACATCAAAGGCCATTTGGAATGTTACAACCCATGACTATTCCCGAATGGAAGTGGGATAGCATTGCCATGGACTTTGTTGTTGGATTGCTAAGGACAAAAAGAGGATATGATTCAATATGGGTAATTATGGATCGACTTACAAAGTCAGCACACTTCTTGTCGATCAACATAAGATATCCATTGGAAAAGTTGACTCAGTTGTACATCAGTGAAATTGTCAGACTACATGGTGTACCTACAAGTATCATTTCTGACAGAGATCCGAGATTTACATCAAAATTTTGGCAAAGTCTTCAAGGAGCAATGGGGACAAAGCTACATCTGAGTTCTGCTTACCATCCGCAGACGGACGACCAATCAGAAAGAATAATTCAATCATTGGAAGATCTGCTGAGAGCTTATGCTATAGAGCAGACTAGAAGTTAGGACGAGATTTTACCATTGGTAGAGTTTACCTATAATAACGGTTACCATTCAAGTATAGGGATGGCACTTTATGAGGCTCTATATGGACGAAGGTGCCGAACACCTTTATGTTGGTACCAAGATAGAAAGCGACTTACCATTGGACCTGATCTTATTCACCAGACAACTGAGAAGGTCAAGATGATTTAAGAGAAGTTGAGAATGGCTCAGAGTTGAGAAAAGAGTTATGCGGACAAAAGAAGGAAACCTTTTGAATTTGAGGAAGAAGGGCATGTGTTCTTGAAAGCTCACTCCAAAATTCCTTGGACCTTACCAAATTCTTCGTCGGGTAGGTCCCGTTGCTTATCAAATAGCTTTATCTCCTTTTCTTTCAAATCTCCACAATGTTTTTCATGTGTCACAACTTCAAAAATACATTCTGAGTCTTGATCATGTCATAGCACTCGATTCAGTACAATTAAAAGAAAACTTGACTTATGAAACAACTCCTGTGAGGATTGAGGATAGGAGAATGAAGCAACTCAGAGGGAAAGATATACCATTGGTGAAAGTGATCTGGAACAAAGCAACTAGAGATACGAATTGGAGCTGGAGGACAAGATAAAGGAGCAATACCCAGAACTATTTTAAGGTATAAAAATTTCAAGGACAAAATTCATATTTGTTGGGTAGAGTTGTAACACCCTAAATTTTATTTATTTTGTGATAAATATTCATTTTCCAATATTTGTGATTTTTGAGAATTTTTCTGGATTTTTTTGAGAATGTGGAATATTTTAATATTATTTCTCATTTTACGTGTAAATTGAGAGGAGCCGGGAAAATGTCGATGGGGGATGTTACTAAACCCGAGACTGGACATGGTTTACGAGGTTTCACATTTTTCAAGAAATTTTATTAGATAAAATAATAATCGCTGTGTAAATTTTATCTGTTAAATAAATTAATACTGACTCCTATCAACTGTGACAATTGTCCATTAAATAATAACATGTATTAAAAATCCTATCACATTATCCTAATGTAATCTACTTTAAGTCTAATCAAATCCGCTTTAATTCAAATTTATTATATTTTAATCAAAGCTTCTTTGAGAAGCTTTGACCACCAAAGGACAAGAATGCCCTTGGCTTGTTGGGGAAGCCAAAAATCTCCCCCTTTCTTCTCTCCATTGCCGCGACAATGCCACTCCAAGGGAGGCAAAATTTTGCCTCCACACTTAATCATTTCACTCAAAAATATTACATTTTCCTATAACACTTTCTCTCTCTAACTTCTTCTTCTTTATTTTTCTCTCCACCTTCTCTCTTCTTCTCCCCTCTCCACACAAAATTGCAGCCCCCATTAGCAACCATTTCTCTTCACTTTTCTCTTCATAAACACCATTTCCACACTCATCTCAACCTCCTCTACACTTTCTATTTAGAAAGTTCCTTCAAAATCTATCTTCACCTCCATTGTCTTCCAAGACAAAGCTTCTAACTTTGAGGCAAAGTTTCCATTTTCTTCTTCCCTTCTCTTCATTTTCGTGATCTATGGTTTCATGAGACCAAAGATCCTTCTTTTAACATGCCTGATGTTGATTCTTTGTGATTGAAATTCAAGGGTTCTTCGAGCTCTAAAAAATGTACCTTTAAGGAGCAAGTAGGAGATCTTTTTTGTGTTCTTCCTTTAGGTAAGAGGAAGATTTACTCACTTCTACCATTATTGGTGGTGAGGAGACTTTGTGTGTTTGTTTGATGGAGAAATCCATATTTCTATGCTTACTTTGTTTAGTGATTTTGGATGTGTATATGTTCTAAATTGGTGTTGATTGTAACACCCCAAAATTTATTTATTTTGCTATCAATATTCATTTTATAATAATTCAGATTTTCTAGAATTTTTTTGGGATTTTTCTGGAAACATCGAATATTTTAATATATTTCTCATTTTGCGTGCCCACAGAGCGGAGCCGGGGAAATGAGATATTTTCTCCGAGGACCTTGAACTATGGAAACGTCGACGGGAGATCTTACTAAACCCGAGGCCGGACACAATTTACGAGATTTCATATTTTTCGAGAAATTTTAACAGATAAAATATAAAGCACTACGAAAAATTTATTTGTCAGATTATTTAATACTGACTTCTGTCGACTGTAACTATTATCCATTAGATAATAGCATGTAATAAAAATCCTATCACCTTATCCCAATGTAATCTACTTTATGTCTAATCAAGTCACTTTAATTCAAATTTGAACACTATTTAAGAAGCTTCTTTGAGAAGCTTTGACCCAAGATGACCACAATGCCCTTGGCTTACATGAGAAGCTAGTAATTCCCTCTCTCCTCACTCTCAATGCCGCGGCAACCACTTGGCCAAGGGGGGGAAATTGGTTTCATTCACTTAATCAAAACACTCCAAACTATCTCACTTTAACCTAATTGCTTATCTCTCTAGAAACTTCATCTTCTTCCTTGCTCTCCTTTCTCTCTAGAAACTCCATAGCCACACAGTTCTGCAACCCCCATCCCTCACCATTCTCTTCACCTTTTCTCTTCATCAATCACATTTCCTTACTCTCCATCACCATCTCTACCACTTTCATTCACAAAGTTTCACCAAAATCTTCCATTTTCTCTTCCTCTCCATTTCAGGTTACCCCTTCTTCCCTCACCATTTTCGTTTTCTTGCTGCACTAATCCTATCCTTAGCTTCTCTTCATCATTCTAAGCTTTTTTTCCTTTCATACCCTACTTCAAAATCCTTTTATCTTCACCATCCTTCTTCAAGAACAAAGTTTGAGACTTTAAGGTAAAAATCACAACTTTCTTCTCTTCTCTTCTCCTTTTCGTGTTCCAAAACCATTTTCATGGTCAAGGATGCTTTCTTTTTCAAGTTATGGTGTTGATTCTTTGAGGTTGTTTTCTAGGGTTTTGAGGAGCTAAAACCGAAATCACAAGGAGCACTTGGGAGGCCATTTTCGTGCTCTCCTCTTTGGTAAGAGGAAGACCACTCTATTCAATAAAAAATGGTGGTCGGAGACTTATTGTTTGAAGATTTGTGAGAAACCCTAATAGGGGTTACTCTTGCTATTTCATTTTCTTATCATTGATTCTTTAAATTTTCATTCTTTTAATTGATTTATTAGAGAGGTTTGATTCTTATTGTCATTGTAATAATTGTGATGGATTGAAATTGATGAGATTAGGACAAAAGCCCCTTGCTTGAGGCATGGAGGCTCACGGCCACACCCTCCTTGGTGGGGTGTTGGTGCTTAAAATTTTAAAGCTTAATGGATTGGTATTAATTAAGTGAAAAAGGATTAATGAAGAAGTGAAAGAAAAAAAAATTAGAACCCTAATTTCCATGAGGCTCACGGCTATGAAGGAGTAACATAGTGAAAAATTGTGGCTTGGATGAAGGAATTGATAAATTGGACATTAGAAGACAATTAGGGATTCATAATGTGTAAGAACAAAAAAAAATTTAAATTAATCAAAGTCTTAACTTGGTAATTTGGAAAATTCTACTCAAAAGGAAGAACATGAGTGTGTGAGTTTGGAAGAACTTGAAATAAACATATAAAGTAAATTAATAGTGAAACACTAATGTATAAAAATGAAAATAAACATTGGACTTGAGAACTTAATGAGGGCCACGGTTTTGACTTAATTAATATAGGAATGGATTAACTTAATGAACTAATGGGATTACGAAAATTTGAGGTAAGGAATTAATGCCTAATGTGGCGAAAGAATGGAAATTCAAGGACTCTTGAATGCCATGGATATAAGGAATTAAAGTGACCCAAAGTTGTCAAAATGAATCAATATCATGTAAGTTGATAAAGTAGAATCCATAATGTGGACCATAATGATGAATGAAAAAAAATTATAAAGTGGTATTGACGTAGAATTTGACTCTATGCTATTGTGGACCCCTACGTGGGATAGACATTTGATAGATATGGATTATAAAAACACCTTAAAGTGATGACATCAATAAATGAATTTGTGTATATATATATATATATATATATATATATATATATATATATATACCATTGTGAAGTATTGTGATAAACGTACATGATTTGACATTGTGTCATCATGCATAAGTGTTGTCCGTTGGACATTGTTAGAAAGGCTGTAAGTGCCCAGGAGTTTGAATAAGACCTATGTGCGGGTGCAAATAGACTAAGCGTAGGTGTCATATGTTGTTGATCCTAGGGGCGTCGGGGTGTGGGTGTCTCACAATAGACAGTGGTAGCTCCACTGGGGCCGTGGGATAGACCCATACGACACACCGACGATCCTGTCTGAGATGATGTCTTATATTGTGATCAACTGTCAAGGTACCATGTATAAACCATTGCACAAACATTTTTTTATGAAATAAAGCACACTATATTTTAAAGGCTAATGATATACTGGTATTACTCCTTGATCATTCACTCCGAAAATGTTTATGTCTAGCTCCATGGAGTAAGTTTTTGATACACTTTTGCATAAGTGAACTATCAGTCACATAATTCATTGAGCATGAGCATTAATAACTGTGATATATATCGATTGTTATTTCTGTGAATATTGTTGAGTATTTGAACTGTTGACTGCTGATAGTATTTCTATTATTAACAATTGTGATAGCTTTGTTATTAATTGTGTTACTCTATTTTATTGTAAACTTTAATGTTGTTGTGGATAGATGTATAAGCGGTGTTGTCTGTGGGCGTCTAACGTCGTTTAGTTTCTTGCTGCTATTATTGGTAATGAATGACAAGTATCTCACCTCTTTACTGCATATTCTGCTATTGTGTATTATCATATGATTGTTCGAAGACGTCCGTGAGGAGGACAAGGAAACCACTGAGTCTCAGAGTTTCTGGCTGTATCTTGACTAAGATCGAGGTTGCTGAGGATGTCGTCTCGCCCCCGTGGATTCTTTGGCTACGTGCGGATCAACTTTCATGGTGGCCCGGATTGCTGGCACATCAACGTACAGACTGACCGTTGCATCTATCACGGCGAGCTAACTATGTCCTTAGCGTGGGGACGTTATGACGCATCCATTTTTTATTTCTATGCTTTTGTATGGCTGGAATTTTACCTGCCTGTGAGAGACATGTGGGCGGATTTGTATTATACCCCACGTGATGACTCCTTCTTGTCTATTGCTTGGGCTCCCGCCTATTGCTTTGTCGCTCCGATGGATGTTTCGTCGGACAAAGAGGACCCCGAGGAGGACCCATCTACGGTTCCTTCTCGATCTCGTCAGTCTTAGGGACTATTTTCTATCGGTGGCTACTGATGGCTGTCCGTTTATTTTTTGTGGGAGCCTGACGTGTTATTAGATTGATGGGTATATACATATATTGTATCTCTTGGGGTGGGTACATATTTTGCTTTTTGTGCATATTTTGGAAATGTAATTAATACAGGCTTCTACGTACAATTATGATAATGTATTTCTGATGTATGGTTTAATTTTTGTTGATTGTACTATAACTGTTCAATGTTTGAAATTTTGCTACAACAGGGATTTTCTAATTTACTCTTGTACTACTTATAAGGACTTACAAAAAAAATTAATATAGTGAAAGTTTTAAGATAAATTGAGCAAGCATTAATACACAGGGTTATGGAATTAAAAACAAGCACTATTTTCCGTAGTATAATTTACTTTATGTTTTACGATTATATAAATATAATAGTGTGACATTTCTTCTTCGCGAGTATTGGATTAGAAAAAGGGGTGTTACACTGTCTTGGTATCAGAGCTCCCGGTTATGTTTTCTTTTGGGTCATGTGGTTTTGGACTGTCTTGTTTGTGCTGTGTGATTCTCTGTGATTTTTCATTGTTCGGTATTCGCAAGGATACATCTGACTTTCTCTGTGTTTTGCATAGTTTGACTTGAAAGAAATGATGGCTCGTAGAGGCGATATGGTTGTTGCTATTGAAGTGATACAAAAGATGGTTGAGGCAATGCTACAACAGAGCCAACAGACAGCTCAACAACAGGCTAGAGCTGCACAACAACTAGAAGCTATGGCGGATGCTCAGAACTTAGAGGGATTTCGTCGTGCTAACCCTCCATAGTTCAAAGGAGAGTTTGATCTGGAGAAAGCTACATTGTGGATTCAAGAGCTGGAGAAAATATTTACTGGCATGAACTGTGCTGATGATAAGAAGGTCACCTATGCTGCATTTATGCTGATGGGATAAGCGGAGCATTGGTGGAATAGAGAACAAAGGCTGCTGCAGGCTGCAAATAGAGTAATAACTTAGGAGGTGTTCAAAGAAAGGTTCTTGAACAAGTATTTTTCTGAAAGTGCTAGGCACGCGAAAGAAATGGAATTTTTGGGTTTGCGACAAGGAGGTATGACTGTTAGCAAATACGCTGCCAAGTTCGAGAGCTTGTCGAGGTTTTCAACCTATTTTCAACATCAACCAAATGAGATCTGGAAGTGCCAGAAATTTGAAGAAGGCTTGAGACATGATGTCAAGAGGATTGTCATCGCTCTGAAGATTACTCAATTTTCTGAGCTACTTGACACATGCTGTCGATTGGAAAGTTTGGACCAAGCACGAGATGCGAGAAACTAAAATTTTAGGCCAATTCAGTCCCAAAGAGGAGGTGGTGGTAATGCAAGTCGTTATCAAAAGAAGCCCTATTCGAGACCATCTGGAAGTCAACAGTAACAAAGACCACAAGGGGGAAGCCCAATTGGAAGTCCGGGAAGGACGGGTCAGAATGCGGCATCTACTCCAAGGTGTATGAAGTGTGGGAAGGAGCACTTTACAAGAGACTGCACAATCAAAGGAATTATTTACTTTCGGTGCGGGAAACCTGGTCATGTTTCTCGAGACTGTAACCAGACCAAAGCGGAACCATCCGTCAATGCTGCTAAGACTTCTAAACCGCAGGCTGGAGGCAGAGTCTACACCTTGAGTGGTGCTGAAGCCTCTAAATCCGAGGATCTGATATAAGGAGAAGGTATCATTGAAGATAATCTTTTAATTATAATGTATGATTCTGGTGCAACTCATTCTTTCATCTCATATGACTGTGTGAAAAGACTTGGTTTACTTGTGTCTTCTTTGCCATTTGATTTGATTGTTTCAACTCCAACTGCTAAACCTGTCGTTACTGCCAAAGTCTGTCTAAGTTGTCCTTTAATTGTGGAAGGTCGAATCTTTTCTATCGATTTGATCTGTTTACCATTATCTCAATTAGATGTGATATTAGGAATAGATTGGTTATCTGCTAACCATATCCTGTTAAACTGTTCTAGAAAAATAATAGTTTTCCCTTTGGATGAGAATTCTAGATTTTTTACCGCCAACCAAGTGAAAGCTTTCTTGAAAGAAGGAGCTCGAGGATACATGCTGATATCTTCTTTGAAGATCGAGAGTGAAGTTGATGTGGACGCAATCTCTGTTGTACGAAAATTTCCTGAAGTTTTCCTTGATGATGTACCTGGTTTACCACCAGAACGAGAAGTTGAATTTACTATTGACTTAGTACCTGGAGCCGGACCAATTTCCATAGCGCCTTACCGTATGTCACCAGCAGAGTCAGTGGAACTCAAGAAGCAACTGGAAGAGCTTCTGGAGAAGCAATTTATGAGACCCAGTGTATCACCTTGGGGAGCACCTGTGTTGTTGGTTAAGAAGAAAGATGGTACTTCAAGATTATGCGTGGATTATTGTCAGCTGAACAAAGTTACGATCAAGAATAAGTACCCATTATCGAGGATAGATGACTTGATGGACCAAATAAAGGGAGTAGCCGTGTTTTCAAAGATCGATCTGCGATCGGGTTATCACCAAGTCAGAGTGAAAGTGGAAGATATTCCCAAGACGGCTTTTCGTACTCGTTATGGATATTACGAGTACCTGGTGATGCCTTTTGGTGTGACTAATGCACCTGCGATATTTATGGACTATATGAATAGGATCTTTCATCCTTATTTGGACAGATTCGTCGTTGTTTTCATTGACGATATCTTGATCTATTCACAAAATCAAGAGTATCATGCTGAACATCTCAGCATAGTTCTCAAGATTTTAAAAGAGAAAGAGCTATATGTAAAATTATCCAAAGGTGAGTTTTGGCTGGATGAAAGGAAATTCTTAGGTCATGTGATCTCAAGGGAAGGAATTGTTGTGGATCTTTCAACTGTGATATATGTCGATTGTTATTTCTGTGAATATTGTTGAGTATTTGAACTGTTGACTGCTGATAGTATTTCTATTATTAACAATTGTGATAGCTTTGTTATTAATTGTGTTACTCTATTTTATTGTAAACTTTAATGTTGCTGTGGATAGATGTATAAGCGGTGTTGTCTGTAGGCATCTAACGTCATTTAGTTTCTTGCCGCTATTATTGGTAATGAATGACGAGTATCTCACCTCTTCACTGTATATTCTGCTATTGTGTATTATCATATGATTGTTCAAAGACGTCCGTGAGGAGGACAAGGAAACCACTGAGTCTCAGAGTTTCTGGCTGTATCTTGACTAAGAAAATGTAGTAGCCGATGCTTTGAGTAGGAAGACAGTCAGTGTTTCTACTATGATGATTAGAGAAAAGGACCTGATAGAGCAATTCAGAGACATATGGTCATTTGTAGAGTTAACACCGGGTAAAATCTGCATGAATATGGTCACTATCTCGAATGACTTAATGGATGATATTCGAGAAAAATAGAAGATCGATAAGTTCCTGCAAGAGGAAAGAGAATTAATAAGGCAGGACGGTGTATCAACATTGAAGGAAGGAAGTGATAGAATTCTGAGATTTCAAGGAAGAGTCTGTGTGCCTAAGGATGAGGAACTCAGGAAGTACATACTTGAACATGCTCATTCAAGTCAGTTGAGTATGCATCCTAGAATCACCAAAATGTATCAAGACTTGAAGAAGTTATTTTGGTGGCATAAGATGAAAAGAGATATCGCTAGATGCGTATCATCTTGTTTGGTTTGTCAGAAAACGAAGATTGAACACCAAAGACCAGCTGGAATGCTACAACCGTTGAATATTCCCGAATGGAAGTGGGATAGTATCGCCATGGACTTTGTTGTCGGGTTGCCAAGGACAAGGAAAGGATATGACTCAATATGGGTGATTGTAGATCGACTTACGAAGTCAGCTCACTTTTTGCTGATCAACATAAGATATCTGTTGGAGAAGTTGACTCAGATATACATTGGTGAAATTGTTAGACTTCATGGTGTGCCCACGAGTATTATTTCCGACAAAGATTCAAGGTTTACATCGAAGTTTTGGCAGAGTCTTCAAGAGGCTATGGGAACGAAGTTGCGATTAAGTTCTGCATACCATCCACAGACTGATGGTTAATCCGAAAGAATAATTCAATTATTGGAGGATCTGCTGAGAGCTTGTGCCATAGAGCAAACTGGAGGTTGGGATGAAATCTTACCATTGGTAGAATTTACCTACAACAATAGTTATCATTCAAGTATAGAGATGGCACCTTATGAGGCTCTATATGGACGAAGGTGTCGAACACCTCTGTGCTGGTATCAAGATGGAGAACGACTTACCGTTGGGCCAGAACTTATTCAACAGACAACCAAAAAGGTCAAGATGATTCAGAAGAAAATGAAAACGGCTCAGAGTTAGCAAAAGAGTTATGCGGACAAAAGAAGAAAACCTCTTGAATTCGAAGAAGGAGAGCATGTCTTCTTGAAAGTCACACCTACGACTGGGGTCGGTTGTGTTCTAAAATCTAGAAAGCTCACTCCAAAATTCCTTGGACCTTACCAAATTCTTCGTCGGGTAGGTCCTGCTGCTTACCAAATAGCTTTGCCCTCTTTTCTTTCAAATCTCCATAATGTCTTTCATGTGTCACAACTCAGAAAATATATTTCAAGTCCTGATCATGTCATAGCACCAGATTCGGTACAATTAAAGGAAAACTTGACTTATGAGACAACTCCTGTAAGGATTGAGGATAGGAGGATAAAGCAACTCAGAGGGAAGGACATTGCATTGGTGAAAATGATTTGGAACAAAGCAACTGGAGATGCGACATGGGAATTGGAGGACAAGATGAAGGAGCGATACCCAGAGTTATTTTAGGGTATGAAAAATTTCGAGGACGAAATTCTTTTTTGTTGGGGAGAGTTGTAACACCACAAAATTTATTTATTTTGCTATCAATATTCATTTTATAATAATTGAGATTTTCTAGAATTTTTCTGGGATTTTTCTGGAAACATCGAATATTTTAATATATTCTTCATTTTGCGTGCCCGCTGAGTGGAGCCTGGGAAATGAGATATTTTCTCCGAGAACCTTGAACAATGGAAACGTCGACGGGGGATCTTACTAAACCCGAGGCCGGACACAGTTTACGAGGTTTCACGTTTTTTTGAGAAATTTTAATAGATAAAATAATAAAACACTGCGAAAAATTTATCTATCAAATTAATTAATACTGACTTCTGTCGACTGTAACTATTATCCATTGGATAATAGCATGTAATAAAAATCCTATCACCTTATCCCAATGTAATCTACTTTATGTCTAATCAAGTCACTTTAATTCAAATTTAAACACTATTCAAGAAGCTTCTTTGAGAAGCTTTTACCCAAGATGACCACTGTAACATCCCGAAATGTATCTGTTTAATTATAAATAATCATTTTATAATATTCTTGATTTTTAGAAATTTTTCTGAAAATTTCTGAAAATGATGAATATTTTAATATATTTCTCGTTTTACGTGTACATTGAGCTGAGAATTGCTGAGGTTAGTGTAACGCTCCGGAAATTATTTATTTCACCACAAATAGTCATTTTCTAATATTTGTGATTTATGTAAATTCTTTCGGAATTTTTTGAAAATGATGAATATTTTAATATATTTCTCTTTTTGCGCGAATATGGAGCAGAGTCGGGGAAAACGACTGTAATGCTTCGAAAATTGGAAAATTATATGACGGATAGTCTTTTTATAATATTTGCAATTTTTGAGAATTTTCAAGGAATTTTTCGGAAACGTCTAATATTTTAGTATATTCTTCGTTTTGGGTGCACACTGAGCGGAGCTGGAGAAACGAGATATTTTCTCCGAGAACCTTGAACTATGGACATGTCGACGGGGGATCTTACTAAACCCGAGGCTGGACACAGTTTACGAGGTTTCACGATTTTTAAGAAATTTTAACAGATAAAATAAAATAATATTGCGTGAAATTTATCTGTCAGATTAATTCAATACTGACTTCTGTCAACTGTAACTATTATCCATTGGATAATAGCATGCAATA
Organism: Ormosia emarginata; assembly: GCA_029884605.1. Classification (NCBI taxonomy): domain Eukaryota; kingdom Viridiplantae; phylum Streptophyta; class Magnoliopsida; order Fabales; family Fabaceae; genus Ormosia; species Ormosia emarginata. Next base: position 4,189,356 of record JAQQTP010000037.1, read on the forward strand.
AAAATCTTATCACATTATCCTAATGCAATATACTTTATGTCTAATCAACTCACTTTAATTCAAATTTAATGTATTATAATCAAAGCTTCTTTGAGAAGCTTTGACCAAACAATGACCAAGAAGCCCTTAGCTTCCAAGGGAAGCCCAAACACTCTCTCTTCCCTCTCTCTCCATGCATGGCTTCAGCCCATTTTGGGGGGGGGGATTAGTTTGCATTCATTTAACTTATTTCACTACACAAAATTTCATTTAACCTAAAAAAAACACTTTATCTCTCTACCTTCATCTCCTTTCTTGACAAAACATTTTCTCTTCCTTCTCTCTAGGAGAGCTCACGGCAGCCCCCTCTCCCACACCTCAACCATCACAAAATTTCCAACCAATCACATTTTCTTAATCCTCTCAACCTCCTAAACACCTTTCTTGCTAGGAGCTTCTTGAAAATCCACCATCTTCATCACTTTCTTCAAGCTTCAAGGTTAGGGTTTTTGGGTAAGCTTCAAGACTCTTCTCCTCTTCTCTTCATTTTCGGTTTCAAGGGTCTTTTAATGACCATCTACATTCCATTTTTCAAGTCCTTAGGCTATTCTAACCAAGTTAAAATTTCTAGAGCTTTGGGTGGCACCAATCTGAAATTGCAAGGAGATTCTTGGGGGTTTCTCTTGATTTCTTCACTTGAGTAAGAGGAAGACACTCCTCCTCAACCTCTATTAGCATCTAGGAACCTTGATTTTATTGTTTGTAAGAAAAACCCTAATGAGGGTTATTCTTTAATTTGATGATTATTATGTTTACATGTTGATTTTATGACATTTATGACATTGGATTGATTGGTTGTGTATATTAATATTTTGGATTGGATTGGATGACTTGGAATGGAAGAAAATAAATTGGGAGTGCCTCTTGGGAGGTCACAGTTTTTGAGCCCAAAAATTGGGGTTCTTGGTGAACCAATGCAACAAGTGAAGGACTAAGTAAATTAAAGGTGTAATTTACAATTGATGAATTGAAAAGATTGGGAATTGGATCCCTTGAGAGGCCACGGCCTCTAAGGCCTTTGGAGGCTTAATCATGCAATTTTTGGTAACTTTAAAACTTAAGAAATAAAGTGGCTAAACTCTTAGGTAATGAACTAGAAAAATTACTAATTGAAAGAATTGAAGATAATTGGGGACTTCATAAATTTTAAAGAACCAAGAATGAGGTTGTCATAAGACTTGGGCAATTTCAAGAGAACAAGAACAAGAGAGTGTGAGATTCTAAGAGCTTAGAATAAATTACCAAGTGTAAGAGAATGAATTACATTAGAGAAATCAAACTAATTATGAGAATCAAATTAAAGATGAACCTTGTGGGAAGAGTAAATCTTAAATAAGAATGCATAATGGACCTTAAAAATGTATTACCTTAATTGATTTCAATATTGTGCGATTATGGGTCCATGTGAGTGACCAATGATGTGTTGATGTTTATCTTGGCCAAATGTGGCATACTATAGAATAGTATGTGATGTTGAGCATACATGTTCATGCATAGAGTCTTATGCATTGTGAATGTCCTGTGGACTATTGTAAGGCCAAGTTGCCTAGGAGATTGAACACACCTTAGTGTGGGTGCGAGTAGACTAATGTAGGTCATGTTACGACCTTGGGGGCGTCGGGGTGCGGGTACCTCGCAATGGACAGTTGGCAGCTCTCCTGTCCGTGGGGCAAACCAATGCAAACGCACCGACGATCCGGACCGAGACACTGTCCTATATCGTGATCTAGCGTAGACTGTCTGTACAATGCCTGAATGTGCACGTGGAAAACTGTTGAGTTATAGCACTTTGGCCGCAGTAGCCGAGTTACAGACGTGTCTCTTGATCTTTTTCTCTGACTGTTTGTGTCTAGCTCCATGGAGTAGGAATTTGGAAAAACATGCATGTGCATCATGGAATAATCTGTCATTGTAAATTTTTACTTTCCGTAAATATGAATTGTTTGGTTATTATTGTAATGAATATCTGCCTGAGGCTGTTGTCTGTTTATTGTTGTACTTAAATGCCTAGTATGTTGACTATCTTTTCTACATGCTACCTGGGCGCTATGCGCCGTCCTGTTTCTGGTTGCTATAATTGGTAATGATGGTAGGATGTCTTACCTCTTTCTTGTATTTCTATTATTTGCTACTTGTGCATATGTTGTATCTATCGAAGATGACGACAAGGAGGTTGGAGCTCCCGATTTTCCTGGCTTTTGGCCTGATCAAGACTAGCACCTACTGTGGAGCATGGAGGCACGCATGCGCGGATTTCTAGGTGATGTGCGTCTGACCTTCCTTGGGGGGCCAGAGTGTTGGCACATCAACTTGAGTTCTGATCGTTGCGTCTATCTGGGAGACATGTTGATTTCTTTGGCCTAGAGACGTCATGAGACGCCGATCTTTACCTGCTACATCAGCCTACGCTTGGAGTTTTATCTGCCCATTCGGGAGATGTGGGGTGACCGTTACTACACCCCACAAGAAGACTCTTTTGATTCCACTGCTTAGGCTCCTGCCCGTGGCTCTGTGGTTCCGATGGAGGTTTCCTCTGACGAGGAGGACCCTGCTGAGGATCCTGATACGGTCCCTCCTCCTCTGAGGGACTGACTTTTCTGGTAGCTGCTGATGGCTGCCAGTGTTTTATTTTGGGGGCCTGATGTTTTGTATTTTGGTGGGCTGTATATTTTGATATCTGGGAATGTATAGTTATGATCCTTTGGGCAGGTATAGTTTTATTTTTTTTGGAAATTGCCAGGCTTGTATCTGAAGTACAATTGATATTTAAATATATGTATATGCGTATTATTCAGATGTGAGTTTTATTTCTTGTCTTACTCTTTACTGTTGTTTAAGTTTCGTCACTTAGTTTATTAATTAACCAAAAAAAAAATACATACTGCCATTTTACTCATGTATTAAAGCATCGAACAAGTTAACTTTAAACTAAATGAACCAAGTCTTAATTCAGAAAAATTTTATTTTCCGTATTTTCATTTATGTTTAATAATGTGACGTTCCCTCTAAAAAAAAAGGGCGTTACAACCACAATGTCCTTGGCTTACATGAGAAGCTAGCAATTCCCTCTCTCATCTCTCTCAATGCCGCGACAACCACTTGGTCAAGGGGGGAAATTGGTTTCATTCACTTAATCAAAACACTCCAAACTATCTCACTTTAACCTAATTGCTTATCTCTCTAGAAACTTCATCTTCTTCCTTGCTCTCCCTTCTCTCTAGAAACTCCATAGCCACATGGTTCTGCAGCCCCCATCCCTCACCATTCTCTTCACCTTTTCTCTTCATCAATCACAATTCCTTACTCTCCATCATCATCTCTACCACTTTCATTCACAAAGTTTCACCAAAATCTTCTATTTGCTCTTCCTTTCCATTTCGGGTTACCCCTTCTCCGCTCACCATTTTTGTTTTCTTGCTGCACTAATCCCATCCTTAGCTTCTCTTCATCATTCTATGCCTTTTTCCTTTCATACCCTACTTCAAAATCCTTTTATCTTCACCATCCTTCTTCAAGAACAAAGTTTGAGACTTTAAGGTAAAAATCACAACTTTCTTCTCTTCTCTTCTCTTTTTCGTGTTCCAAGACCATTTTCATGGTCAAGGATGCTTTCCTTTTCAAGTTATGGTATTGATTCTTTGAGGTTGTTTTCTAGGGTTTTGAGGAGCCAAAACCGAAATCACGAGCACTTGGGAGGCCATTTTCGTTCTCTCCTCTTTGGTAAGAGGGAGACCACTCTATTCAACCAAAAATGGTGGTTGGAGACTTATTGTTTGAAGATTTGTGAGAAACGCTAATAGGGGTTACTCTTGCTATTTAATTTTCTTATCATTGATTCTTTAAATTTTCATTCTTTTAATTGATTTGTTAGAGAGGTTTGATTCTTATTATCATCGTAATAATTGTGATGGATTGAAATTGATGAGGTTGGGACAAAAGCCCCTTGCTTGAGGCACGGAGGCTCACGGCCACACCCTCCTTGGTGGGGTGTTGGTGCTTGAAATTTTAAAGCTTAATGGATTGGTATTAATTAAGTGAAAAAGGATTAATGAAGAAGTGAAAGAAAAAAAAATTAGAACCCTAATTTCCATGAGGCTCACGGCTATGGAGGAGTAACATAGTGAAAAATTGTGGCTTGGATGAAGGAATTGATAAATTGGACATTAGAAGACAATTAGGGATTCATAATGTGTAAGAACAAAAAAAAAATTAAATTAATCAAAGTCTTAACTTGGTAATTTGGAAAATTCTACTCAAAAGGAAGAACATGAGTGTGTGAGTATGGAAGAACTTGAAATAAACACATAAAGTAAATTAATAGTGAAACACTAATGTATAAAAATGAAAATAAACATTGGACTTGAGAACTTAATGAGGGCCACGGTTTTGACTTAATTAAGATAGGAATGGATTAACTTAATGAACTAATGGGATTACGAAAATTTGAGGTAAGGAATTAATGCCTAATGTGGTGAAAGAATGGAAATTCAAGGACTCTTGAATGCCATGGATATAAGGAATTAAAGTGACCCAAAGTTGTCACATTGAATCAATATCATGTAACTTGATAAAGTAGAATCCATAATGTGGACCGTAATGACGAATGAAAAAAAATTAGAAAATGGTATTGACGTAGAAATTGACTCTATGCTATTGTGAACCCCTATGTGGGATAAACATTTGATATATATGGATTATAAAAATGCCTTAAGGTGATGACATCAATAAATGAATTTGTGTACGCATATATATATATATATATATATATATATATATATATATATATATATATATATATATATATATATACATATATATATACCATAGTGAAGTATTGTGATGAACGTACATGATTTGACATTGTGTCATCATGCGTATGTGTTGTCCGTTGGACATTGTTAGAAAGGCTGTAAGTGCCCAGGAGTTTGAATAACACCTATATGCGGGTGCGAATAGACTAAGCATAGGTGTCATATGTTGTTGACCCTAGGGGTGTCGGGGTGTGGGTGTCTCACAATAGATACTGGTAGCTCCACTGGGGCCGTGGGATAGACCAATGCGACACATTGACAATCCTGTCTGAGACGCTGTCCTATATCGCGATCAACTGTCGAGGTACTATGTATAAGTCATTGCACAAACATTTTTTTTATGAAATAAAGCACACTATATTTTAAACGCTAATGATATACTGGTATTATTCCTTAATCATTCACTCCAAAAATGTTTATGTCTAGCTCCATGGAGTATGTTTTTGATACACTTTTGCATAAGTGAGTTGTCAGTCACATAATTCGTTGAGCATGAGCATTAATAACTGTGATATATGTCGACTGTTATTTCTGTGAATATTGTTGAGTATTTGAACTGTTGACTGCTGATAGTATTTCTATTATTAACAATTGTGATAGCTTTGTTATTAATTGTGTTACTCTATTTTATTGTAAACTTTAATGTTGTTGTGGATAGATGTATAAGTTGTGTTGTCTGTGGGCGTCTAACGCTGTTTATTTTCTTGCTGCTATTATTGGTAATGAATGACGAGTATCTCACCTCTTTACTGTATATTCTGCTATTGTGTATTATCATATGATTGTCCGAAGACGTCCATGAGGAGGACAAGGAAACGATCGAGTTTCAGGGTTTCTGGCCGTATCTTGATTGAGATCGAGGTTGCTGAGGATGTCGTCTAGCCCCCGTGGATTCTTTGGCTACGTGCGGATTAACTTTCATGGTGGCCCGGATTGCTGGCACATCAACGTACAGACTGACCGTTGCATCTATCACAGCGAGCTGACTGTGTCCTTAGCGTGGGGACGTTATGACGCGTCCATTTTTTATTTCCATGCTTTTGTATGGCTGGAATTTTACCTGCCTGTGAGAGACATGTGGGCGGATATGTATTATACCCTATGTAATGACTCCTTCTTGTCTACTGCTCGGGCTCCCGCCCGTTGCTCTGTTGCTCCGATGGATGTTGCGTCGGATGAAGAGGACCCCGAGGAGGACCTATCTACAGTTCCTTCTTGATCTCGTCAGTCTTAGGGACTGTTTTCTATCGGTGGCTACTGATGACTGTCCGTTTATTTTTTGTGGGAGCCTGACATGTTATTAGATTGATGGGTATTTACATATATGGTATCTATTGGGGTGGGTACATATTTTGCTTTTTGTGCATATTTTGGAAATGTAATTATTACAGGCTTATACGTACAATTATGATTATGTATTTATGATGTATAGTTTAATTTTTATTGATTGTACTATAACTGTTCAATGTTTGAAATTTCGCTACAACAGGGATTTTCTAATTTACTCTTGTACTACTTATAAGGACATACAAAAAAAAAATATAGTGAAAGTTTTAAGATAAATTGAACAAGCATTAATACACCGGGTTATGGAATTAAAAACAAGCACTATTTTTCGCAGTATAATTTACTTTATGTTTTACGATTATATAAATATAATAGTGTGACGTTCCTTCTTCGCGAGTATTGGATTAGAAAAAGGGGCGTTACATTGATGATTGGATAATGATTTTGATTGCATTGGTGGTGTTGGAATGTTTGGAAACGTTAGAATGGATGAATGGAAAAATTGAGGGTTTCCTACACTAAAGTGAGGCCACGGTTTTGGGTTAGATTTTAGGGGTTTGGAGTGATTTTGAGTGAACTAAAATTTGAGTAATTATATATCAAGAAATAAATGCATAAAATGGAAAGAAATTGGAACCTTGAAGACCAAGTGAGGCCACAGTTTTTAGAGAAAATTTAGGGTTGAAATGATGCCTTGGTGCATCGTTGGAAGTTAGGAATTTAGTGACATGCATAATCCATAATAAAGTGGAAGAATTGAATTGAATAATAACACTTAAGAGGGACACAATTTTGAAGGGTTGTTTAACCTAAAATTTTTATAATTAACCAAAGCTTAAGACTTTGAGAATGTGAATCCATAATGTAGACTTGTGATAAGGGATGAACCCTAGATACATATTGATGTTGAGAATTGATTCTATGTTATTGTGAGACCCTATGTGGGTTAAGTACTTGTTGACTATGTACTTGAGGAATTTATGACATATTGATATTATGACATGAATATATGCCATTGTGGTATACCTTATGATGAATGTATCATTGATGAACATATATGATGTACATTGTGTCGTTATGCATATGTGTTATTCTTTAGACATTGTTGAAAAGGCGATGTATGCCTAGGAGTTTGAATAACACCTATGTGCGGGTGTGAGTAGACTAAACGTAGGGTCATAGTGGTTGGCCCTGGGGGCGTCGGGGTAGGGTGTCTCACAATAGATAGTGGTAGCTCCACTGGGGCCATGGGATAGACCGATGCAAACACACCGATGATCCGGACTGAGACGCTGTCCTATATCGTGATCAACTGTTGAGGTGCCATGTATAAGCCATATTGCGCAAATATTTTATGAGATGAGCATACTAATTTTTTAAGGCTAACGAGATATTGGCATAACTCCTTGATCTTTCACTCCGAAAATGTTTATGTCTAGCTCCATGGAGTAGGAATTTGGTACCATTTACATTGTAAACTGTCAGTCTCATAAATCATTGAGCATGAGTATTTGTGACTGTGGAGATTATCTGTTATTATTACCGTAATGTTTATTTAATTGCTTGAATTGTTGACTGTTGAAAATATTGATGTTGCATGCCTGTTGCTGATAATCTTTACTGCTATTTATTGTTATTCTGCCTTTACTATTAATTTAATTATTACTATGACTAGATGTATAAATTGTGTTGATATGTGGGCGTCCAGCGCCGTTCTGTTTTCTTGCTACCATTTTGGTACTGGAAGCTGGGTGTCTCACCTCTTTCTGTATTTCATTACTTATGTTTATTCATATACTTCTAAGAAGACGTTCGTGAGGAAGAGAAGGAAATACCTAAGTTTCCGGGTTTCTGGCCATACTTAGACTAAAGTTTGCTGAGGATGTCATTGCGTCCACGTTGATTTTTTGGGTACGTCCGGATGACCTTTCACGGAGGACCCGATTGTTGGCACATAAACTTGAGCACTGACCGGTGCATCTACCACGGGAAGCTGACTGTCTCTTTGGCGTGGGGCCGCTACGACATGCCTGTTTTTTATTTTACTACTTTTGTCCACCTGGAATTCTACCTGCCAGTTAGAGATTTGTAGGATGATCTATATTATACTCCACAGGAGGATTCGTTCCTCTCCACTGCTCGGGCTTGTGCCTGAAATTCGGTCACTCCAATGGTAATTTTATCGGATGAAGAGGACCCTGAGGAGGACCCGTCTATGGTCCCTTCTTGTCAGTCGTAGGGGCTGATACCGTCGGTGGCTACTGATGGCTAACCGTTTATCTTTTTGGGGAAACCTGATGTTTTGTCATATTTAGTGGGTGTATATTTGTATCGATTCAGGTGGGTACATCCTTTTACTTTTTGTAAATCATGATGTAATTAAACAGGCTAATGCATATAATATTATATATATGAATTGTGAATGTATGACTTTTAAAATTCTATATTGATTCCATTGTACTTATAATTGTTATCATCTATTTATTATTATTTACTGTAAAGAAAATGTACAGATATTTTAATACCCGATTGTCTTGTCATACAAGAACGCAAATTATTTATTCACCTGTTAAAAATGAATCGGGTCTTAATTAATCAACGTATGCATTATTTTTCGTAATTTACTTCGGTTCTCTATATTATGGTGTGACGTTCCTTCTTCGCGAGATAAGAAAAAGGGGCGTTACAATTAGGAGTTCATAGGAGTCAACTAATGTGGCCACCTCCTTTGAGGGAGCTCCACAACCAAGTGCTTTAGGAAGGGTGAGATAGCATTTTTGCTAAGTTCATTTCATCTTCAACCTTCTCCAAAGCAAATAACCAAGAAAATTCTCTCCTTTCTTCTTTGAGAAGCTCACGGCCTCCACCCATTTCTCATACCTCCACTCTTCTAAATTTTCACCTAACACTACTTCTCAAATCCAAACATCATTCTAAGAACTTCTCTAGTTGAAAGTTTCTTCAAAGAAATTCATCTTGAGCTTGGAAAACCATCTTGAAGATTTTCCTACAAGGTGAAAATCCTTGTTTCTTATTTCTAACTTGATTTCTTAGGTTCTAAGCCATGATTGATCCATGATTTATATTTTTCACCTATAGTTATGACTCTTTAAAATTTGTTTGAGCTTGTTAGGGATTCTTGGGAGGTTACACGAAATCACTAGGAGGAGTCTAGGAGGAGTTTGTCTTCCCTTAAGGTAAGAGGGATATTTGATCTCATCAACCTTGTGTGGTGGTGAGAAAATGGATGTATTTGTCATGAAGAATCCATAAGGATTCATTCACTTGGTTGTTTAATGTCTTTTCTTGTTTGTGATTTATTATGGGTGCAAGCATGTTTATAGCTTTAAAATATATGGTATGTATTTATAGATGTATGATAAATATTGTAGGATGTGAATAATATGTGAGGATTTGCATGAGTGTTCCAAAGAACACAAGGAAGCTCACGGCTTCTGTAACATCCCAAAAATTTATAATTTTAGGATAAATGGTCGTTTTATAATATTGGTGATTTTTGAGAATTTTTCTGTATTTTTCTAAGAACATGGAATATTTTAATATTATTTTTCGTTTTATGTGCACGCTGAGCAGAGCTGGAGTAACATCCCGAAAACTAATAATTTCAAGATAAATGATCTTTTTATAATATTTGGGATTTTTGTGAATTTTTCTGAATTTTTTTTACAACGCAAAATATTTTAATATTATTCCTCATTTTGCGTGCAAATTGAGCAAGCCTGGGAAAATGAGATATTTTTCCCGAGAACCTTGAACTGTGGAAACGTCGATGGGGGATCTTATTAAATCTGAGGCTGTACACGATTTACGAGATTTTACATTTTTCGAGAAATTCATCTGACAGAGCGATAAATTACTATGTAATTTTTATCTGCTGGACAATTAATACTGACTTCTGTCAATTGTAACAATTATCCATTGGGTAATAGCATGCATTAGAAATCCTATCACTTTATCCTAATGCAATCCACTTTATGTCAAATCAAATCCTCTTTAATTCAAATTTTGTACCCTAATTAAGAAGCTTCTTTGAGAAGCTTAGCCCAAAAGACCATTCTACCCCTTGGCTTGCATGAGAAGCCAAATTTTTGCCCTCATTCCCCCTCAATGTCGCGGCCCACACAAGCTAAAGGAGGGGAATTTGTGACTCACACACTTAACCTAACACACCCAAAATATCTCATTTCAAACCTATTCACTTCTCTCTCTAATCTTCATCTTCTTCATTTCTCCTCCTTCTCTCTACCCCTCCACCATAGCTACGAAAATGGCAGCCCCTCTTGGCCATTGATCTTCATCTTTTTCCTTCTTCAAGACCATTTCCATGCTCACCTCATCCTTCTCTACATCTTTCCTTTAGAAAGCTTCTTCAAAAATCCAACCTTTCTTCCTTTTCTCGTCCTCTCCTCCTTGACTATGAAAATCCAGCCACCATCTCCCAACATTCTCTTCACTTTTCTCTTCACAAATACCATTTCTAGACTCCTTTCAACCTCCTCTACAACTTCTATTTGGAGGGTTTTTCTCGAAAACCAACTCTTCTTCCATTGTCATCCAAGACAAAGCTCCAAGCTTTAAGGTAAAGCTTCCATCTTTCTTCCTTTTTCTCTTCATTTTCGTGATCTAGGGTCTCAATGGGGACCAAAGATCCATTCTTTACAACCATTAATGTTGGTTCTTGGTGATTGAAATCCTAGGGTTTTGAAAGGCTCAAAACCGAATCTTCAAGGAACAAGTAGGAGGTTGTTTTTGTGTTCTTCCTTTAGGTAAGAGGGAGATTACTCACTTCAACCATTTATTAGTGGTAAGAAGACTTTGTGTGTTGTTGATGGAGAAATCCATCTTTGTATGCTCACTTGATTTGGTGATTTTGTATGATTTAGTGTTCTTAAATTTGATTAATGTTTGATTTGTGCTCTTGAATATATTGGATGTGTTAAGTGTGCTTAATCAAGTTAGGGTTGCTAAATGGAAAATTTGGAGTTTCCTACCCTAACATGATGGCCACGGTTTTGAGGAGATTCTTGGATTAAAAATTTGTTTTGTACACAAATATATAACACTTAAGAAATTAAATGTTGAATGATGACAATAGAAATTGTGAATGGAAAATTTTAAGGGTTTATTATCCCAAATGATGGCCACGGTTTTGACATTGGAACATGAGGAATTGGAATGATCTTGGTGGATTAAAATTTAAGTGAATTGGTATTAAGAAACTAACACAAAAATGGGAAAGAAGGATTGGACTTAGAAGACATATGATGGCCACGGTTTTGGCCTAAAATTATAAGGAATTGGAATGGTCTTGATGAATCAAAATTTAAGTGAATTGATATTAAAAAGTTAATACATAAGATGGAAAGAAATTGGGTCTTTGAGGACTTGAAGGGCCACGGTTTTGAACCATGATAATAAGAGTTTGGATTAAGTTAGTAAGTAATAAGACTTGTGTAATTGAACATTAAAGAATTGATAATCATAATGGAGTTGATTATGAAAAACTTAAGGTTTGAATGATGCCTTGGGGTATCCTTGGAGATTGAAGACTTAGAGACATGCATAATCTTTAATAAGTGGAAGAATTAAATTGAATAATGGCAATTAAGGAGACCACAATTTTAAAGGGTTATCTACCCTAATATTTTCATAATTGACCAAAGACTTGAGACTTTGAAAATGAGAATCCATAACATGGACAATGTAATAATTGATTAAGACATATGACATTGTAAAAGTTAAACCTTTAATGGGGAAATGGTGATAATTGATGGGTCATGAACGTACGTTGATGTTGAGAAATAATTCTATATTTTTGTAAGACCCTATGTGGGGCTAAGTGTTTATTGATGGATTTCTGGAGGAAATTATAATGTATTGAGCATGAATTAAATACCATTGCGGTATTGAATATGATAAATATATCATTTATATGATGTGTTGATATTGATAATGAATTATATACCGTTATGGTATTGCTTATGATGAATGCATCATTGATAAACATATATGATTGAACATTGTGTCGTCATGCATGTGTATGCCTAAGAGTTGAATAACACCTATGTGCGGGTGCGAATTGACTTAAGTGAAGGGCCATATGTTGTTGGCCCGGGGGGCGTCAGGGTGCGGGTGCTTCACATGGACAGTTATGAGCTCCTCTGTGCCATGGGGTAGACCGATGCAAACACACCGACGATCCTAACTAGATGCTGTCATTATCGCGATCAACTGTTGAGGTGCCACGTATAAGCCATGATGCACAAATATTTTATGAGATGAAGCATACTATTTTTAAGGCTAACGATATACTAGCATTACTCCTTGATCATTCACTCCAAAAAGGTTGACGTCTAGCTCCATGGAGTAGGAATTGTGGTATCATAATGCATTATGCATCGTTCATTGTCGGTCTCATGAATTGTTGAGCATGAACACTTGTAACTGTTATACTTCTGTAATGACTATCTGATGGTTGTGTTGATTTCCAGAAATATTATTGTGATTTTCCTGTTATAATTGATTATTACTATTACTTACTGCTGTTATGCTTTTACTATAATTATTTTTGTTGCTGGTAATGAATATCTAAATTGTATTTGCTATGTGGGCGCTCTGTGCCATGTTGTTTTCTTACTGTCATAATGGTAATGAAAGACGTGTGTCTCACCTCTTTATTTCATTACTCTATCTTATGTTGCATTTGATTAAAGACTGTGAAGAGCCCAAGTTGGATTTACTTAGTTTATTGTCAGAGAATCGACTTATGTTTCCTTGTGATGGCATCTGCACAACCTCCTTTGTTTCGCACGTGGATTCAGTTTCACAGAGGCTCGGAAGCCTGACACTTCGATCGTGACGCGGGGAGTATTATTTACATTGGGGATGTAACTTTAGTTCAAAGTGGTAATGAACCTGGGGAAGGTACGAACATCGCTTATGTACCTATGCGTGAGGAGTTCCCTATACCCACTGGGGAGATGTGGGATAACTGCCTCTTCCCTAAAGCGATTTCGGTTATGACATATGTCCGTGCTCCCATCCATTTGGACATATCGCAGGGGCGAGTGATACCTATCAGAGATGCCGAGGAAGATTAGGTGCATGATCATTCCATTCATGTGTTAGACTTTGGAGAAGGCCGAACTTTTACATGGTAGTTTCTGTTATATAATGAAAGACTAGAAGTTTAATATTATGTAATCTACTTTATGCATTAATTATGGATATGTACTTCGTATTAAAATGATGTTGTATTTGGGTGTAATTCAATATAATTATATATATCATGTCGTGGCTCGCATTTTCTACTTATACGAAATGAATGGGAACAAACTTTTACAAACTTTGAAATTTACTGTATTTTGAGACTGTGACACGCCTGGATTTAGTAACGGTGGTACAATGACGATTGTGCCACAGTTGTTATTTCAAGGGGTGTTACAGCTTCACCAAGAAAAAGAGAACCAAAATGTTCTCAACCATTTTCTAAAAGAATGACTTAATTGATTTAAGTAAATTAATGAATTTGAAAATGATTTAGAAGATGGAAAATTATTTAAAGATCATTTGTAAAGAATATGTTGAATTCAGCCAAAATGCCATTCAATGTATATTTGATTCCAAAATTATTTTCTAAGGTGGACTAAGTAGTTAACTTAAAGAGAATTCAATTTCAATGAATTTTTGGAGAACAAAATAAATGAATTTAGTTTTAGAAACCTAAATTAGATGAATTAATTATAAATAAGAAATAAATTGAACACTTGAAAAATGTTAACATAGAGCTCTCCTTTGGGTTTTGAAGCACATTAGTGAGTTTCAAAGTGTAAATAATGGTTATGACTAAAGCAAGGTAATTTTAAAATGAAGCGTAGAAAATATCCTTTAATGAACTTTCTAGACAAAATGTTGTCAAAATTAATTAAGAATGGACAAATAATGGAGAAAGTTTCAAAGTATAATTAGAACGTAAAGAAAATATTTTACGTAGTTAAAAAATACTAGAAATAGCTTACGCGTATTTAAAATGAAGAATTTTAAACTACGCGATTGAGAAAACAATTTAAAAATCTTATGCGATTGAGAAAACGATTTAAAAATCTTATGCGATTGAGAAAATGATTTAAAAACATTGTGCGATATTTAAAAACGTCAAAATATATTTACGCAATTTGAAAACGTTTGAAAAAGGTGACATGATTATGAAAATGCGATAAAATCTTTACGCGACTAAAAGAAACAGTGAGTTTTACTGTCAGGCCAAAGTGGTGGACCCGAACATGTTTAGAAATAGTACTGTTAAGTGGAGATATACTATATTTGGTTTATGCCGATACTGAGGGCATTTGTGTAATTACAGTTTATCGTGATAATAAGGGCGTTTGTGTAATTATGAGTTATTTACATACATTGAGAGATGTGTCAATTTGGTTGAAATTGGCGATTAGCTGACGAGATGAATTATACCATGTTGTGGGTGTGATAGGCATAGTGCGGTTCATTGAGTGAACTTGGAGGCGTTAGTGTGCGGAGGATTCCACATGTGGACAATTAGTAGCTCCTCTAGGTTGTGATAACGGGCAACACACAAACGATCTCTACAAACACTATTCTTAATCAAGATCTTGTGGAGACTGTCTAGTACAATGCCTGTTGTGCAAGACATTTGTAACATCCCGAAAAGTGTTTATTTAATTACAAATGATCATTTTATAATATTCTAGATTTTTGGAAATTTTTCTGGATTTTTTCGGAAACGTTGAATATTTTAATATATTTCTCGTTTTGCATACGAACTGTGCAGACCCGGGAAGATGCAATGTCTTCCCTGTGGCTGGTAAACTCTAAATTGTGGACATGTCGACCGAGGATCTTACTAAACCCGAGGCTGGGCATAATTTACGAAGTTTACATTTTTCGAGAATTTTACCCGATAAGTGAAATCGCGGTACTGTAAAATCATCCGATGAATAATGAAATATTATTTTCATCATCAGTAACTCTTCTACAGTGGAGGAAAAATAATACTGACAGTGTAAATATTTATCTGTGTTAGTGTGCCCAATTAGGATACAACCTTACTTTCACTTTATCGTGAAACGTGCAAAGCTTCTCATATAAGCTTGGAGGAAGCTTCTTGGAAATTTCCTCCTCTATTTTCCCCATGCAAATGCAGCCCATTCCCTCTTCTCTCTCCTACATGCACGACTGGACCATCATTTTGGGGGGGGGGGGAAGGATTACTCTTCATTTGATTAATTACATTACATCAATTTTCATTTTTCCTAAAGCACTTCTCTTTCTTCTTCTTCTTCTTCTTCTTCTTCTTCTTCTTCTTCTTCTTCTTCTTCTTCTTCTTCTTCTTCATATTATTTTCTCCTCCTTCTCTCTAGAAACCCCACGGCACCAGCAGCCCCTCTCCCACTCATCCATCACAAAAATCCAAACTAACCATATTTTCTTAATCATCTCCCTCTCCTAAACATCTTTCTTGCTTGGAGCATCTTGAAATTCCACCATCTTCATCACTTTCTTCAAGCTTCAAAGTTAGGGTTTTTGGGTAAGCTTCAAGACTCTTCTTCTCTTCTCTTCATTTTCGATTTCAAGGGTGTTCTTGTGATCACCTACACTCCATTTTTCAAGCTATTGTGCTATTCTAATGAAGTTGAAATTTCTAGGGCTTTGGGTGGCACAAATCCGAAATTTGCAAGGAGATTCTTGGACGTCTCTCTTGATTTCTTCACTTGGGTAAGATGAAGATGATCCTCCTCAACCAATCTCGATTAAGGGAATGTCTTGTGTGTTGTTGTAGATGAGGGAACCCATGTTGGATTACTCTCTTTGTCATATTGTGTTATTTCCATGATTTTGTAGTTGTTTGATTTGTATGATTATATGGATTTGTATTGTGTGTTTTGATGACATAAACCATGTTTTGGATTGTTGGTAAATGACTGTAAAACTTTGAGATTGAATGGGCCACGATTCTGCAGAAATGAATTATGCAGAACTCTTGTAAATGCACTAGCGCTCAGGTGCTATGCATAGAGCGTCTAGGCGCTCTATGCCCAGAAAATTTTCCCTGTAACGCAGCTTGGTTAGCGCTCAGGCACTTCATGTTTAGCGCCCAGGCGCTCAACTAGTGCTCAGGCGCTACAGAGATGGCGCCTAGGCACCCATAGTAGAATCAACTGGATAATTGTGAAATGATACTAAGACTTCCATATGATGATATTGCAAAACAAAAAAATAAATAAATAATAAAATAAAGTAAGGAACTGGATGTGTTAAGGGAATTCCTCTAGAAAGGGAGATTTTATGAAAATAGACTGCGTTAGGAAATTCAATCGATTATGGAAACTTACCTAGTGATGGATTCTTGTATGAATGGCAAATCTTGAAAAAGAATGCATAATGGACCATAAAAATGTATTACCTTATTTGATTTCAACATTATGATGTTGTGGGTCCATATGAATGACCAATGTTGTGTTGATGCTTATTTGAGCCAATTGTGGCATATTATGGGATAGTATGTGATGTTGACCATACATGTTCATGCATAGAGTCTTATGCATTGTGAATGTCCTATGGACTATTGTAAGGCTAAGTTGCCTAGGAGATTGAACACACCTTGGTGCAGGTGCTAATAGACTAGTGTAGGTCGTGTTATGACCTTGGGGGCGTCGGGGTGCGGGTCCTTCACAATGGGCAGTTGGTAGCTCTTCTGTCTGTGGGGCAAACCGATGCAAACGCACCGACGATCCGGACCGAGACACTGTCCTATATCGTGATCGAGCGTGGAATGTCTGTACAATGCCTGGATGTGCATGTGGAAATTACTGATTATAACACTTTGGCCGTGGCAACCGAGTTGCAGACATGTCCTCTGATCTTTCTCTCCGACTGTTTGAGTCTAGCTCCATGGAGTAGGAAAATTTGAATACCGTATGCATGTGCATCATGAGATGTTTTACTATTAATGATTACTACCCTATATGAATTTGAACTGTTTGTATTATTATTATGATAAATGCCTACCTGGAACTGCTTACCTGCTTACAGATGCACTTTCTGCTTATTATTGTTGTTATTATTTTTGGGACTGTTATATGGGCGTTATGCGTCGTATTATTCCTGGCTGCCATAATTGGTAATGATGGTAGGATGTCTTACCTCTTTTCTGTATTTCTATTGTCTGTTACCTGTGCGTGTACTGTATCTACCAAAGGCGACGGCACGGAAACTGAAGCTCCTGATTTTCCCAGCTTCTGGCCTGAGCAAGACTAGTATCTATTGTGGAGCATGGAGGCATGCATGCGCGGATTTCTCGGCGACGTGCGTCTGACCTTCCTCGGAGGGCCAAAGTGCTGGCATATCAACTTGAGTTCTGACCACTGTGTCTATCTAGGAGATGTATCGATTTCCCTGGCCTGGAGACGTCACGAGGCGCCGATCCTTACCTGCCACCTCAGCCTACGTTTAGAATTTTATCTGCCCATCCGTGAGATGTGGGGTGATCGTTACTACACCCCTTGGGAGGACTCTTTTGATTCTACTGCTCGGGCTCCTGCCCGAGGTTCCGTGGTTCCCATGGAGGTTTCCTCTGAAGAGGAGGATCCTACTGAAGACCCGGATACGGTCCCTCCTCATCTGAGGGACTGATTTTACTAGTAGTTGCTGATGGCTGCCAGTGTTTTATTTTGGGGGCCTGATGTATTATTTTTGGTGGGCTGTATATTTTGATATCTCTGGGGTATATTTGTATGATCCTATGGGCAGGTATAGTTTTGTTTTTTTGAAAATTTCCGGGCTTGTAACTAAGGATAATTGATGTCGATATATATATATATATATATATATATATATATATATGCATGTTATTCAAGTGTGAGTTTTATTTTCGGTCTTACTCTTTATTGTTGTTTAAGTTTCGTCACATGGTTTATTATTAACAAATATATATATATATATATATATATATATATATATATATACGTCATTTTACTCACGTACCGATAAGTTGGACAAACTAATCTTAACTAAAATGAACCGGGTCTTTAATTTGATTTCATGAATTTTAATTTCCGCATTTTCTTTTATATTGAATAATGTGACGTCCCCTCTCGAAAAGGGGTGTTACAACATTTGGATTGTGTACTAACTACACGACGATTTTGACTGTGTTCTATTTACATAACATTGGACTGTGTAATAGTTGGTTGGGCAGCCTGAGGTACAGACAGGTCTTTCGAATCATTCTCTCTAATGTTTATGTTTAGCTCCATGGAGTAGGAATGAGTCAGTGTATATTTGCATTTGTGGTCTGCATCATAATGTGATTATTTATATTTAATTTGAGATATTATGTTTGATATGTTAATGTGAGATATTGTGCATGATATGATGATATGGACTTTTGAATCAACTGTGATATCTGTATGTATTGTCATTTTCTGTACTGCCATGCTGGTAATGATGTAGATTGTCTCACCTCTTTGTATGTATTTTTCTGTATTATTATTTATGTTCTGTAAAGAGCTTGAGGAAGAGGAGGAACAGCCTTTCGATATTCAGTACCTTGAGGAGCAACAACCAAGCGACTAGTTTGAGGAAGGCGAGCCATTAGATCACCCACATCATTTGGATTGATCTTGTGGTTATGGCTCTGCCTGAGTTTTTGGGTTTTGTGAGACTTGAGTTTCACGGAGGCTCAGAGGCCTGGCGACTACGTGAAGATAGAGGATCGGTAGTCTATGTGGGGCGTCTGACTGTGTCCCTATGTAGAGAGTTTAACAGAGCATCGATGTTTACTACTACTGTGTATTTACATCTTGAGATGCCTTTGACTCTTAGCCGTTACTAGGGAGGACGTTTTCATACACCCAGTGAGATCAGTAGTGTATCGATAGCACGGACTCCTGTCCGTAGAGCTGCGAGACATCCAGGATTTCTATCGTCCGACGATCCATCTGAGGAGGATCCTTCGGAGGGTTAGAAATCTTCAATGTGCACTTGGGCATGTTTATGTTTTAGTGTTATGCTGACTTTTTACTGCTTTATTAAATATTTGTAGTTGTAAATTATTTGTATACTTTTTAGGTAAGAGGTAGACTACTCACTTCAACCATTTTTGGTAGTGAAGGAACCTTTGTATGCTTACTTTTTTTGGTGATTTTATATATTTATGTATTCTTGAATCGGATTAATGTTTAAATGGTGAATTTGAATGTATTGGATGTGTTGAAAATGCTTGATCATGTTAGGGTTGTTAAATGGAAAATTTGGAGTTTCCTACCCTAATGTGATGCTACGGTTTTGACTTGAAATTAGGGATGTAAATTGATTTTTGTACACAATAAAAATGAAGCTTATGAAATTAAATGTTGAATGATAATGTTGGAATTAATGGATGAAAATTTTTAAGGGTTTCCTAACCTATGTGAGGTCACGGTTTTTGCTTGGAATTTAGGGAAATTGGAGTGATTTTGTGTGAACTAAAATTTGAGTGATTGTATATCAAGAAATTAATGTATAAAATGGAAGAAAATTGGAACTTGAAAACGCTGTGATGCCACGATTTTAGAGAGAAAATTTTGAGGTTAAAGGATGCCTTGGTGCATTTTTGAAGATTAAGAATTTAGAGACATGCATAATCTATAATTAAGTGGAAAAATTAAATTGAGTAGTAACACTTGAGAGTGTTACGGTTTTGAAGGGTTACTTAACCTAAAAATTCTCATAATTGACCTAAGTTTAAGACTTTGAAAATATGGACTTATGATAATAAATGAACCCTAAATACATATTGATGTTGAGAATTGGTTCTATGTTGTTGTGATCTCCTATGTGGGACTAAGTAATTGATAATATGTATTTGATGATGAATATATATATGCCATTGTGGGACGCTTATGATGAATGCATCGCTGATAAATATGTATGATGTACACTGTGTCGTCATGCATATGTGTTGTCCGTTGGACATTATTGGAAAGGCTATGTATACCTAAGAGTTTGAATAACACCTATGTGCGGGTGCGAATAGACTAAGCGTAGGGTCATAGTGGTTAGCCCTAGGGGCGTCGGGGTACGGGTGTCTCTCAATGGACAGTGGTAGCTCCACTGGGGCAATGAGATAGACCGATGCAAACACACCGACGATACGGACTGAGACGCTATCCTATATCACGATCAACTGTTGAGGTGCTATGTATAAGCCGTATTACGCAAATGTTTTTTATGAGATGAGCACATTATTTTTAAAGGCTAACGAGATACTGACATTACTCCTTGATCATTCACTTCGAAAATGTTTATGTCTAGCTCCATGGAGTAGGAATTTTGGTACCATTTGCTTTGTGAACTGTCAGTCTCATAATTCATTGAGCATGAGTATCTATTATTGTGAAAATTATTTGTTATTATTACTACAATAATTATTTAAGTGCTTGAACTACTGAATATTGGAAATGTTGTTGTTGTCTGCCTGTTATTGATGATGTTTATTGTTGTTTATTATTGTTCTGCTCTTACCATAAATTTTAATTATCATTGTATTTATATGTGGGCGTCCAGCGCCATTTTGTTTTCTTGCTGCCATTTTGGTACTGAAAACTGGGTGTCTCACCTCTTACTCTATTTTTTGTATTTCTTGTATTTTATGTATTTCGATTGGACTGTGTACTTCTGAGAAGACGTTCGTGAGGAAGAGAAGGAAACGACTGAGTTTCTGGGTTTCTGGCCACACTACGACTAGAGCTGTTGAGGATGTCGTCATGCCTATGCCACTTTTTGGGATACGTGAAGTTGACCTTCCATGAGGGACCAGATTACTGGCACCTACATGTGTAGACTGATCGATGTGTCTACCGCAGGGAGCTGACGGTGTCTTTATCTTGGGGCCGTTATGATGCCCCTGTCTTTGTTTTTTCAGCTTTTGTTATTTTAGAATTTTACCTACCCGTGAGGGATATGTGGACTGATATGTTCTATACCCCTCAGGAGGATTCTTTTCTCTGCACTACTCGGGCTTTTGCCCAAAATTCAGTCGCTCCGATGGTGATTTCATCGGATGAAGAGGACCCTAAGGAGGACCTGGCTACGGTCCCTTCACGTCTATCTTAGAGGCTGATACTATAGGTGGCTACTGATGGCTAACCGTTTATCTTTTTGGGGAAGCCAGATGTTTTGCTAGTTCATGGGTGTAAATTTGTAACTATTTTGGGTGGGTAAAGCCTTTACTTTTTGTATATTTTGGGATGTAACTAAATAGGCTGATGCATATAATATATATATATATATATATATATATATATATATATATATATATATATATATATATATATATATATATTGTGAATGTATAGTTCTTGGTTTATGTTGATTTTATTGTATCTACAGTTATTCTTATTTCTTTTATAATACACAATCAAATAAAAAATGTAACACATGTTTCCATGTTTAATTATTTCGCTATCAAGAATACAAACTATTCAATCTTATATTAATAATGAACTGGGTTTTAATTAATCATTGTAACTATTATTTTTCACAAATTTATTTCATATCTTTAGTATTATGGTGTGGCGTTCCTTCTTCGCGGTATTTAAGAAAAAGGGGCGTTACAGTAGCTGCTGAACAAAATCATTTTCATGCACATTTCACATACAAATATACATTTCATATTTATATTATAAATTTCATAAGAAGTGAACTATGATTCTCAATCACAACATAGCAGCCAAGTTACTAGTTATACCTCATATTATTGAGTTCATATGAAGTAACACTTCTTTAATTGGTTTCACATGAAGCAAGTTAGGGTTCTCATTCTCAAATGGCAGCCAAGCCTCTCAATTTATATTAAATTTAGAATTTCAACCCAATCAAAAATTGTTAACAATAATAAAATAAAAAGGTATAAACATTTCCCTTATGGTCCTTGAACCAAGACCACCTTTCTCATTACTATTTACTAAACCGCTACTTTATATCACCTTATAAACATACTACCTCATTTCAACTTAAGAATTCCATTTTTCTTATCTTCTCACTTGTTCTTTAGGAGATATTTATCTAAAAAGGTCACTCTAAAATTCTTACAGTTCATCTATGTATCAACGACTTCCGTTAGTCGTCTCAAACTCACTCACTAATGTTCCATTTCTCATTTCAACATAAAAGAAACAAATGACACTTTTTATTCATCTGAACAACTTATTACCTTGAATATCTTCTTCTATGCACTTAGCCTCTCTATTAAAAAACTTCAACATTTCCCCTAATTACGTGTCCTCAAAAACCTTGAAACATATTTCTTGCTAACATTTCAATTCTTTAGTTCTTTTATCAATTCTTAAGCTCTTCTATTCTTATCACATTATTGAAAATGCAACATCAATCAACTACTAACTCTATTTTGTATCTTCTTTCAAAATTATTCTTGTCATCCTCAACTGTTGATTTTGGTCTCCTTCTTTTCCTCTCGCTACCAATAACTTCAGTCTGTTCCTACATCATTCTTTTAGTAACTTTTGTCTGTTCTTTGGTGGTGGCATTCTATTCTCTGATTGTTTTCTTCAATGGCCTAACTATCTCATACATAACTCAATTACCTTTTAAAAAATTTTACTATTCTCCCATATTCGCTTAGGAGATGTTATAATTTCCTGTTCACACTGAACATTACATATTAAGTTGGCCAGACTCGATATCATGTAACAGTGTGCTAGTAATTATTAACATCCAATCTTAGGGTTGTCATGCAATTCTATTCACATATCTCACATTGAGATAAAAGAATGTACAACACAAACCAAAATATCTAAATATGCTCAAAAGCATTGTTAGTTCATTCCCCGGCTCGACAAGAAGAACTGCTCTGATACCAAAATGTAACATCTTAATTATATATACCGTAGTATACCCTACGTATACTAAGTAAACAGAATTAGTATGTCACTTTCTAACTTAAGCGTAATTTACAACATATTCAATTTCTATTTAACGACTAAATATATAGAGCCTTTGCAGAAGTAAGTGAGCACGATATTTTACACCTTAGGAAACTTGTTCTTTACTATAAATCTATCTGATATGTCTGAGATTACAAACCTTTACAAAACTAATTACATAAACTTAATTATAGAGCTATTAATGTAACACCCTGAAATTTCTTGCTTTTCAGTTATATGTGATTTTTATGAATTTTGTGATATTTTGAGATATTTTGAGATATTTTGTTAGATATTTTAAATATTTTATTATATTATAGATACTTTGAGATATTTTGAAATTTATTATATTATGGATATTTTTAAATATTTTGAATGTTTTAATATATTTTACATATTTTGATATATTTTGAATATTTTATTATATTTTAGATATTTTGGGATATTTAGAATATTTTAATATATTTTGGATTGATTTTGTAATTTTTGTGAACTATTTGATTTATTTTTATTTTAATATTATTTCGAGTTGTGTGAGGGCTCGAGGCGGGCCCCGAAATTACAAATTTTTTGGGGCCAAAAAATTTTGGATTATTGATTCGGAGTCAGGGAGCTTTCTAAATCCGAAACCGGAAAGAATTTTTGAAATTTTATTTTACAGTGATTTTGTTTAGTTTTATTATCCATTGGGCAAAGCTATTATCCATTGGACAGTAACCACTGGATAATACGCTCTAACTTCTGTCTGTTGGACAATAGCTACCGATAAATATCTTTCTTGAAAATATCTTGTTAGATGATTCTAGAAAGTGGCGAGTCATGCGCTTAGTCATCGATTACTTGAGTATTTGCTTTACGTGTGGGCCAATAAGGAGCTAGTCAACAATTGTGGTTGTGACTCATCTTAATGGACCAATAGGAGTTGGACAACTTGTGTGGACACCTCACTCAGTGACTCATCATGTTCTGGAAACTTGTAGAACGATGACTTGCCATGTTCTAGAATATGGTAGAACGGTGACTCGCCACAGTGAGTCGCACGTTTCAGAAGATTCTCTTAGTGACTTAACTAGTGACTCAACACTACGACTCACCATGCTGACTCACCTGTTATAGAAAACTCCATAGTGACTCACCATAAAGAACCAATAAGAAGGAAGCTTAACGGTGAAGCAGACACACCTTGTAACACCCCAAAAATTAATAATTTCATGATAAATAGTTGTTTTATAATATTTATGATTTTTATGAATTTTTTTGTAATTTTCTGTGAACGCAGAATATTTTAAAATTATTCCTCATTTTACGTGCGCACTGAGCGGAGTCAGAAAAATGAGATATTTTTCTCGGGAACCTTGTGTTACCCAAGTGGCTTCAGTACTCAAGAAGGGGGGTGAATTGAGTAATTAAAGATTTTTCGCAAAAGCCTTAAACAAATAAACTATACTGAATTTAATTATTAAAAGTCGTGAATAAGATGAAGATAAGAAGAACAATTAATAATTAAATTGCAAGAATAAATAAAGTGCATAAAGATAAAAGATTAAGGGTAGAAAAGCAGGCACAATATTTATCCTGGTTCGACCACTAACCACTTGTGGCCTACGTCCAGTCCCCGAAACACAGTTCGAGATTTTTTACTATTCAACACAAGCTTAAAACAGGTGCTTGCAACATTTACATAACAGGGATACCTCACCCTATTTACTAGAGGGATACCTCACCCCTTAGAAGTATACCTCACCTTCTTCACAATAAGGGATACCTCACCCTTTTACTAGAGGGATACCTCACCCTCACAAAATCACTAAGGGATTCCTCACCCTTTTACAGAATCAGAGAATAGATGAAAAATGAACTCTCACTTAGAGCAGATATTACAAATTGAAGTGCTAATAAGCTCTCTTAGGATATCTCAAGGTTTTGGCGAAAAGAGCACAGAAAATATGAAAGAATCACGTTTTAACACAAGCAAATAATTCAAAAATGGTTGGGGCTTCTTCAGAAGAGACCCAAGGTCTCTATTTATAGAGCAATGAAGAAACATAGCCGTTGGAGCAATTAAAAGCAAGTAATTATTGAAATTATGGCCGTTGCTGCCATTTTCGAAAGCTTCGTGAAATTCAATTCTGGAATACGGTATTCGAATGCCTTATGAGGTATTCGAATGCCTCATTTTGAAAAGCTCCGTGAAAACCAGTTCTGAGGAGGGTTATTCGAATACCTTAATAGGTTATTCGAATACCACTGATTTAAATTGATTTTGAGAAACAGTTCAGACACAGGTTTGAGTCATACCAAGTGTGGTTATTCGAATACCACTTTGAAAAACAGAAAACTTACAAACTTTAAAACATGGTTATTCGAATACCATATGGTGTATTCGAATACCTATAATAAAACAGGTTTTCTGCAAAAGCAAGTTATTTGAATGCTTAACGTGCTATTCGAATACCTTATGGGGTATTCGAATACCTCTGATATAAAATCAGTTTTAAATGCTTTTAAATGTCCAGAAAATGATTGTTTAAGTTTGGAAAAACAATTTTGAAAACATTTCTTCGCAACGCCAAATAATGAGATATCCAAAAGGCTCTTTACAAAGATCCTAAGTCCTAAAGCTATTCTTGAAGATCTTGGACTTGGTCTTTTCATCTTCATGTTTGTCTTCACGTTTGTTATCATCAAAACTATTGTTCATGATAGTTAGCCAATTACATTCTCCCCCTTTTTGATGATGACAAACTAGCATTTGAGAAAAGCATTAGTTCATATAAATTGGAATTCACAAAGTTAGTATGAGAAACTTACTCCCCCTCTTTTTCATAAGAGGTGATTTACATCAGAGACATGCACAGCAGCTCCCCCTTACTTTTGGAATTCAGTTTCTATTTTTGTTTTGACTTTTTCTCGCTGACTTTTCTCAAACAAAGACATTTAAACTTCTTCTCCCCCCTTTGTCATGATCAAAAAGATGGGGCAAGTATATTTCTCCCCCTTTTATCATATCAAAACAATATAAATTAACATATGCATGTCCTCAAGTTGAATGAATTTTGTCCATTAAATTTGTGCTTGAGGTAGTGTTTTCCCTACAACAAAATGCAGAGTGCTTTCGTTGGTATCCATTAATGTTAGATCCATAGGGGTTAGTTAAACTCATAAGCCAATAAGTATTTAAAAACAATGAGGCAAAAGCAACAAATGATTCTCAAGGGCAAAAATATATTTATCGATTAATTTGGCCAAGTAACCACTTGTTTGATATCATTTGTTATCATTTGTTATTACTTGTTATTACGTTCATACCACTTTGTGTGATACCACTTGTTGTCAAAAAAGTAAAGCATTTACCACTTGTTATCAATTTCTTATAAATCTGCCATATATAAAAAAAACATAGATATTAAATATTTCATATACCACTTATTGCACTTGTTCGTATATTTATTAAAATAGTAGCCAATTACATTGAGCATTTACCGTACAAAGAATTTAAATATACAACATATTCTAGAAAAAGGAGGTGAAAGAGCAAGCAAAAATATGCATTTAAGAACATCATGTAATTTCTATTTAAGGTACAAAACATAGTTTCAAGAACTAAGATGTATTTTATCTAAAGCATGTTATTCATAGTTGGAATATATTTTCATTGCATATGTATAAGAAAAGGAATAGAAACGAAACAGAGAATACGTCATAAAACTTGCTTTCAGCCATGTGGTATTCGAATACCTCTTGCTGTATTCGAATACCCACCACAATTTATAAACTCCAGAAGGAGCACGTATTCGAATGCCTTGGAAGGTATTCGAATACTCCAGATAGCATGTAACAAGTACTGATAAAGATTTCTCAGATTATTCGAATACATATTTGGGTATTCGAATGCACCAGCTTATAAAACCATAAGAATTCTGTACTGATGTATGGCATTCGAATACCATGGGAGGGTATTCGAATAGACCTATCAGAAAAATATGGATTTTCACGTACAAGGCAATGGTATTCGAATACCACAGGGAGGTATTCGAATAACTCAAACATAAAAACATATATTTTACGTCCAGAAGGTATATTTGAGATATGAAAACTTACCTTTTGATGGAAATACTCCTATATAAAATAAATGCAAGTCCAAGCTTGATAGAGACAAGAAGGAGAGCTTGGAATTCATTATAGTCTTGTGCTTGCAGCAACCACTTTCAAAAATGCCGAAGTTAGCTCTTGGCTTTCAAGCACACCTGCAACACAATTTAATTTTTGGTTTTTGGTACCCAAATTTTCTTGGGTTCTTGAATGTCAGTTTTGGGTATAGTACCCTTAGGAACCCATACCATTTTAGTTCCAATTTTTGTATTAATGTTTTTCCTTAAATTACATGTTGATGCACTATGACCCTTCTTTCCACAATAGAAACATTTAACAAATGGGCTACATGAAATGCTAGATTTAACAAAGAAATTTTTATAGGATTTGTGTTGATTATTCGTGTTATATCCTATTCCAGCCTTTTGAAAAACAACTCTTTGTTTTCCTAATAAAATATTTAAATTATCTCTTCCACATGAGAATTTAGAAAGAGTGTTCTTTAAATCTTCAATTTCTTTTTCAAGTATATGACATGAAGAACAGGACGAAGAGGTAGAAGCATGTGAAGAATGATATGAGCATGCATCAATTAATCCTAATGTCTCATTTTCAATTTTTAATTCTTCAATTTCTTTATTCAAATTAGAATTTGATTTTCTAAAGAAGAGATAGTTTTCTTAGATGAAGAAATTAATTTTGTAAGCCTAATTGTTTCGTCATGCAATTCTTCAAAGGCATCTTGTAACTCATCATAAGAAGGAGATAATTCAGAATTTACCTCGTTGTCGCTTTCTTCTTTTTCTTCTCCTTTGGCCATAAAACATAGATGGGCTTCTTCGCTATTTGAGCTATCAGTGAAGTCCATGTTGTTGTCATCCCATGCTATATAGACTCTTCTTTCTTTGGAGGGTTTCTTTTCAACTTTCTTTGGGGGAAAAGGCGGTCTTCTTTGTGTCCCCTTTTTCTTTAGGTACTTACCAAATTTTCTTACAAGAAGGCCGAAATTTGCTTCATTAATCTCATTGTTTTCAGTGCCTTCTTCATCCTCGTCATTATGGTCATCATTTACTGAGGTGGTGGCTTTGAGGGCTATTCCCTTTTTCTTCTTGTCATTTTCTTCACTTTGACTTAGTCTGTTTAGTTCCAATTCGTGCTCGTGAAGTTTGCCAAAAAGGGTAGCTAATGACATGGTTGTCAAGTCCCTTGATTCTGAAATTGCTGTTACTTTGGGTTGCCAAATCCTGCTAAGACATCTCAACACTTTGTTAATCAAATCTTCGTTAGTAAAATTCTTTCCTAATGATGCAAGATGATTAACAATGTGGGTGAACCTCTTTTGCATTTCTTGAATGCTTTCTGCTTGGTTCATTCTAAACAATTCATATTCGCGAGTTAGAGAATTGATTCTCGACCTCTTAACTTCACTAGTACCCTCATACATAACTTGTAAAGTGTCCCACATTTCTTTAGCGGTTTTGCAATTTGAAATTCTAAAAAATTCATCATACCCCAAAGCAGTAGTAATAATATTTTTGGCTTTTAAATTATATTGAACTTTTCTTTTATCCATATCAGACCAATCACTTCTAGGTGTCTCGGTTTTTACACCATTGACAACGCGTGTAGGTATAAATGCGCCATTTTCGACAGCATCCCACACGTCTAGATCAATAGCCTCGATAAAGATTTTCATTCTTTCCTTCCAATATGCATAACCATCCCCATTGAAAAAGGGTGGTCGATTTATGGAAGTTGCTTCTGATAAAACATTTGATGAAGCCATGTACTCTTGAAGCGGCTAAGCTCTTTATACAAGAGTCTAGCTCTGATACCACTTGTTACCCAAGTGGCTTCAGTACTCAAGAGGGGGGGTGAATTGAGTAATTAAATATTTTTCGCAAAAGCCTTAAACAAATAAACTATCTTGAATTTAATTATTAAAAGTCGTGAATAAGATGAAGATAAGAAGAACAATTAATAATTAAATTGCAAGAATAAATAAAGTGCATAAAGATAAAAGATTAAGGGTAGAAAAGCGAGCACAATATTTATCCTGGTTCGACCACTAACCACTTGTGGCCTACGTCCGTCCCGAAACACGGTTCGAGATTTTTCACTATTCAACACAAGCTTAAAACAGTGCTTGCAACCTTTACATAACAGGGATACCTCACCCTATTTACTAGAGGATACCTCACCCCTTAGAAGGATACCTCACCTTCTTCACAATAAGGGATACCTCACCTTTTACTAGAGGGATACCTCACCCTCACAAAATCACTAAGGGATTCCTCACCCTTTTACAGAATCAAAGAATAGATGAAAAATGAACTCTCACTTAGAGCAGATATTACAAATTGAAGTGCTAATAAGCTCTCTTAGGATATCTCAAGGTTTTGGCGAAAAGAGCACAGAAAATATGAAAGAATCACGTTTTAACACAAGCAAATAATTCAAAAATGGTTGGGGCTTCTTCAGAAGAGACCCAAGGTCTCTATTTATAGAGCAATGAAGAAACATAGTTGTTGGAGCAATTAAAAGCAAGTAATTATTGAAATTATGGCCGTTGCTGCCATTTTCGAAAGCTTCGTGAAATTCAATTATCGGAATACGGTATTCGAATGCCTTATGAGGTATTCGAATGCCTCATTTTGAAAAGCTCCGTGAAAACCAGTTCTGAGGAGGGTTATTCGAATACCTTAATAGGTTATTCGAATACCACTGATTTAAATTGATTTTGAGAAACAGTTCAGACACAGGTTATTCGAATACCAAGCGTGGTTATTCGAATACCACTTTGAAAAACAGAAAACGTAGAAACTTTAAAACATGGTTATTCGAATACCATATGGTGTATTCGAATACCTATAATAAAACAGGTTTTCTGCAAAAGCAAGTTATTCGAATGCTTAACGTGCTATTAGAATACCCTATGGGGTATTCGAATACCTCTGATATAAAATCAGTTTTAAATGCTTTTAAATGTCCAGAAAATGATTGTTTAAGTTTGGAAAAACAATTTTGAAAACATTTCTTTGCAACGCCAAATAATGAGATATCCAAAAGGCTCTTTACAAAGATCCTAAGGCCTAAAGCTATTCTTGAAGATCTTGGACTTGGTCTTCTCATCTTCATGTTTGTCTTCACGTTTGTTATCATCAAAACTATTGTTCATGATAGCTAGCCAATTACACCTTGAACTATGAAAATGTCGACGGGGGATCTTACTAAACTCGAGGCCAGACACGGTTTACGAAGTTTCACATTTTTTAGATTTTTATCTGATAAATAAAAATTACAGAGTAATTTTATTATTCGTCGGACAATAAATATCAATTTTTGTTAACTGTAATTTCTGTCTACTGATAATAAATCCAATACAGTGTTAGTCATATTTTAGAGAACACTTTAATGACATCACCATGATGACATCATCACCATGACATTACTTTGACTTTTCAAAGGAAGGAAGCTTCCTAGCACCTTCCTTTTGGCTTGTTGGAGAAGCTTGGAGGAAGCTTCCTTGCACTTTCCTATTGGCTTCTTCAAGAAGCCACATTTCTTCTCTCCTCCTCTCCACCACACATTTTTTAGGGCTCTTTGTGGCCACACATTTTAATTCATACACTTACACAAAATATACCTAATTACACATTTCATTTCATTTCACTTTACTATCACTTTCTCTCTCTACACTTTTCTCTCAACCATTTTTCTCCTTCTCTCTAACTCCATGGCAATACCCATTTTAGAGAGCCAAAAATTGTGCTTCTCACTTTACCATCTTCATTCCAATTTCGAACACACAAAAGCTACTACTTTCTCTCTCTATTTTCTCTCTTCATCTTTTTCTCTTTTTCTCTTTTTCTCTTCTTCTCTTCTTCTCTTCCCTCTTTATTCCTACGGCCATGGAGGCTTGAAGGTGGCCAAACTCTTCACCTCACTTCATTCTACTACTCATTTGTTCATCTCATCATTACTATCAAAGAGATCAAGCAAAAAGTTCTCACCTTTCTCCTTGGATGCTCACGGCCTCACCCCTCAAAATACACTATCCAAATTCTTTAATTCCAACCAACCCTTGATCTTGAATCTAGACACCATTCTAAGCAACTTTCATGTTGTGACCATCACTAAAATCTACCATTTTCATTTTGTTCCATCAAGCTTCAAAGTTGGAGACTTTAAGGTAAAGTTCATAGCTTTTCCACCTTTTCTCCTCATTTTTGTAATCCTTGATCTCTTAGGTGATCAAGGGTTCCTTTTCTAAGTTTTGATGATGATTTTGGTGAGTTTTGATGTCCTTAGGGTTTCCTTGAAGGTGTAGTACGAAAATCTCTACAAGGGACCAAGAGGCTTGCTTTCTTGAGTTGTCTTCCATAGGTAAGAGGGAGATAATCCTCTTCAACCTATCTTGGTAGTGAGGAAACATTTTCTTTATGTTGTTGATGAGGAATCCATGTAGGATTGCTCTCTTGGTTGTGATGTTCTTCATGATTTTGTGATATTTTGACTTGTATGATTTATTGATTGTTATTATATGTCTTAATGACTATGTAAAAATGTATTGGATTGCTTGGATTGTTATGTGAAGAGATTTTAGGGTTCTTTGCCCTTTTGGATTTATGGCCAAGTGGCCACATTTTTGGGTGTTCAAGGTGTGGTTTAGTAAAGATTGGAACTTAGGTGATAAGGAGTTAAAAGGCAAATGAATAAAATGGAAAACTTTGGGTTCCTATCCATTGGGAGGCCTACGGCCTCTTGAATAATTGTTAGGGTTCAAGACTTAAATTTGTAGCAACTTTGGAACTTGAGTAATTCAATGAAAATAACCAACAATGTGGTGGAAGGATTGGTTAGATTCATACCATTGGGAGACTCACGGCCTCTAGGAGATTTATTGGGTTAAGTTGTGATCTTTGTGCAACCTTGGGTCTTAAGTGATTAAACGATAAGTGATCAACATTGTGGTGAAGGAAAAAAGGTTAGACTTTGTTATAATAAGGCTCATGAATTCCTAAGGCAAAATGTCACAAAATGTGGTGCTAAAATGGAGACTTAGATGATTAGAAAGTTACAGACTCGTTAAGAGTTCATAAAAGGAAAAGAATAAAGAATAAGACTTTATCTTATGGATTAGAATGATTTTGAACATAAGGGAAAAACAAGAGAGTTGTGAGACTTGCAAAACCTTAGAGTAATTTCAAGTGAGTATAATTGATTAGATTAAGGAACTTGATCAACCTAAAGGAATGAAGATTGAATGAGGATTACAGGAGAATCCCTCTAGAGAATGAATTCATAAGAGATGTTAATTAAAGTGAAACCCGAAATAAACCTCTAAAAGTGAACTATCACTCTTGAGAAATTAAAACTATACTATTGTGGGTCCGTGTTTGGGACTAGAATTCTGTTGATGCTTATTTGGCCAAATTGTGGCGTGTTATGGAAAATATATCATTATTGTTGGATATACATGGTTGTGCATGGAGTCAACATGCATTGAGCATTATACACTTTTGGTTATTGTGCCGATGTGCTGAAATCGGGTGGATCAGTGTTATTATGTAATTGCATGGGCGGTTATGTAATAG
Organism: Ormosia emarginata; assembly: GCA_029884605.1. Lineage (NCBI taxonomy): Eukaryota > Viridiplantae > Streptophyta > Magnoliopsida > Fabales > Fabaceae > Ormosia > Ormosia emarginata. The sequence continues at coordinate 4,222,161 of JAQQTP010000037.1, forward strand.
CATTGATACTAATGGTATTAGACAATTGTATGGCGATTGTTTAATATCATTGGGGACAGTACCATGACAGCTTGAGTTATGCATATTTGCATTGAACAATTTGCTCAATCAATGATTGTTAAAAGGCTGGATGAGCCTATGATTATGCATTGAATCAGTATGCGTTGAACAAATTGCTTAGTCGATGACTGTTAAAAGACTATATAAGCCTATGAATGAGGATTGAAAAAGTGATGATCCAGTGGAAGGATATGATTGAGGACTGTAAGGTGCAGTGTATACCGATTGCACGCATTACGCGCCTAACAAATCACTATTCTTTACTCGGAGAATGAATGCGAATTGAATGGTGAGGTCTGTGATGGATCTGATTAAGGACCATAAGGCATGGTGTATATCGATTGCACGCATTACACGCTTGACAAATTACTATTCTTTTTGTGGCAATGAGTGAGAATTGAATAGTGTGATCCCGTGGAAGGATCTGATTGAGGACCGTGAGGCACGGTGGTTCATTTCGTGATGATATTATCACTTTATATACCCCTGGCTATGACAAACTGATTGCAACGCATCACGCGCCTGACAAGCATTATTCTCTTCGTGGTCCGGCGTAGATTGTCATTGAGGGGGACAAATCTCCCGGAACGTTCATCTTTGTAATGGAATAGAAAATCTTGGTACCAAGTGCACATGTATTGTGAGTCGGCATTGTGAGTCAGCATCGTGAGTCGGCATTGTGAGTCGGCATCATGAGTCGGCATATCATTTGGCACTCATTTATATGATAATTATACTATTGTGTTATTGAGGTCATGATTATCTGAAATGTTTTAATTGTTCATTATCTGAGATTTTGTTGCTGTTTTCTCTTACAGTATGTGATTACTGCTGCTTAATTGTTATTGCTCTGCTATGTGGCTGCTCTACGCCGTTCTATTTCTTTACTGCCATAATGGGTAATGTAAGTAGGATGTCTCACCTCTTTCCTGTATCCTTGTATTTTCTATTTTATATTTATATTTGTTAAAAGATCGTGAGGAAGAAGACGAGGGACCACACCCTTACTTTTTGGATTGGGCTGATTCACTATTTTCAATATGGTGTCGGGACGAGATTTCTTCGGTTACGCACGGGTGCAACTCCATGGGGGCATTGATGCCTGGCGTGTCGATTGGGACACCGAGCGTCGTATATATTTCTAGGGGTTGTGGCTTTGTCTGCTAATAGTACCTATCCCAGGGTTACTACTTTTCCTTTTTGTACTTTAGTACCCGCTATATTTTATTTGAATATGTAAGTACTATATTTAGTGTTATCAGTGTTTTGTGTTAAGGATGAATATTTTATATATGAAATATGTATTTCTTCAATGGTTGTACTTTAATGGTTGGATACTAAATATGTATTCATTCGAGGCTTATATTTTCTATCTATGTATAAATGAAATAAATTTTTTGTAAATACTATTTTTGAGACTGTGACACGCCTGGATTTAGTGACTGTGGTGTAATAACGGTCGTGCTGTGGTTACTATATCAAGGGATGTTACACACCTTGCGATCCTATGTGTCATGATCTAGAAGATTGTAGAACAAGAGAAAATTTAGGTATATTGTATTATTCATTGGATAATAGACACTGACTTTATAAGTAATAATTATTATCCATTGGTTAATATATATCAGAAAATATCTTAGAAGCTAATCATGACAAGCTTTATATGAGCACCAATGGGAGAAGCTTGCTTGCTTGCTAGATTGTCGAAAAAGTCAACAATGGTGGCTAGCACAAAGAATGACCAATAAGAAGGAGTTTCTTGGTGGCTAAGCTTGGAGGAAGTAGAAGAGAAGTTGAATACTCTTTCTTGAAAATATCTTTTGTAAATATTTTCTTGATAAATATCTTAGTGAAATATCTTCTTGAAAATATCTTGATTAAATATCTTGGTTAGATATTTTGATTAGATATTTTGGTTAAGAAAATATCTTGCTTAGCTAAATATCTTGATCAAAATATCCCAAGCTTTCATCTTTTTCATGAAGCTTATAAATAGGAGGACCTTAGTTTCTATCTTATTCTTTTCCATCCACTCTTGCATGAAAAACTCTCATCTTGTGTTCCATGGCCATGACCATTTAGAGAGCTAAGTTCCTACACTTGCTCATCTTTTATTCACTTCATCCAAGAAACCAAAAACTATACACCAAATTCTCTCAACTTTCATGAAAACTTTCTCACCCTTTCTCTTCACTAAACCCACGGCTAAGACACCTTGGGAGACCAAGTTCTATACTTAGTTCATCCTTTTCTCAATTTCACCAAGAACTAAGAGAACTAAACACAAAAAATTTCATCCTTTCCTTTCCCTACACCTCACGGCCAAGAGCCTAGAAATCACTTCCAATCTTCTATAATTCCATCCAACCATAGATCTTGAATCTAGATACAAATCTAAGAAACTTTCATGTTGGGACTTTCTTCTAAATCCATCATCTTCAAACACTTTTCTAAGCTCAAAGTTTAAGGGTTTTAGGTAGAGTTCTTAATATTCATTTCTAATCTTATTGTTAAAGTTCCAAGGCCATAACTTGATCAATGGTCATCGTATCTCTAGCCTTAGATGTTAATGTTTGTGTGTTTGTTTTGTATTAAGGAACAATTTGGTGGTGGTAGAAATTCATCTAAGGTAAGAGGGAGATTAACCCCACCAACCATCCATGGTGGTGAGGAACGAATTGTGTGTGTATGTGTGAATAATGCATGTGAGGATTTATTCACTTATTGTGTAATTTTACTTGTCTATGTTTGATTGCTTTATGTGATTTATCGTTTTAAATAGTATGCATGATACTTATTACGGTTGCTTATTAGCTATATGTGATGTATGATTTTGATAGTATGATGTTGATGTTGTGATTGATTACTGGATACTTATTGTGATGTTCATAATATGTATGAAATTGTTATGATAGAACTAGAATAATTGGTATATGTTGTATATGTAAATCACATGGAAAGGAAATGATTTTGGTTCCAAAGACCACTTGAGGCTCACGGCCTCGAAGCCTAAAATAGGGGTATCCAAGATGGAAATATTTATTTAATGAAGAACTTAATGGATTTTGTAACAAGAATATAAATAGAGTTTTAATATTAGAAAACGAAAGAAATTTTGGGTTCAAAGACCCTTTGTGGCTCACAGTCACCTAGTCCATACTAGGGGAAATCAAGTCATTAATATTTTATTAATTATGGATTAAATTGATTTTTGTGACAAAGAAATTAAATAAGGAATTTAAAAAATGGAAATGGAAGGGAACATTTTTATTATTGACAAAAGGATGATTTTTGGGAAATAGAAATGGAAAAGGTATTTTTAAAGGGTAATGTTGAGCTTTAAAGTATTTTATTCAAGAAATAAATGGAAATAAGTTTTATTGTGGAACATCAAGCAAATTTTAGTTATGATTGTTGGAAATCAATTTTGAAAGTGATTTAGAATTTAAAATATTTTATTTAAGAGGATTTTAGTAAATGAAGGAGAAGGAATTTTTAGTAGATTAAGAATAATGCAATTTTTATAGAAAATGTCAGAAAATATTACGTAAAGGAATTTTAATGGGAGAAATTATATTCAAGGTCCAAATTATATTTTAAACTTAGAAAGTTTCAAAAATAGAATTTAAAACGTCAAGAAATATTTTATATAGTGAAAAATAGTAGAAAAACTTTACGCGTTTCAAAAACATGGATTTTTGAACTATGCGATTTAGAAAAGGTTTAAATATTTTTTAAGCGATTGAGAAAACATGGAAAATGGTGACGCGATGTAAAAACGTAACTAGATTGTTACACAAATGTGAAAACATGATAAAATTGTTACACGATTGTGAAGACGCAATAATAGTTTTACGTAATTGAGAATGACAACAGTTGCTGTAGGGCTGACATACTGGACCCGGGTGTATTAGTGGTATTATGTAATTGTATGAGCGGTTATATAATATCATTGATCTAATGCTATTAGATAATTGTATGGGCGGTTGTTTTAATATCATTGGGAACAATCCAATGGTGGTTTGTGTAATGCATTGAGTCACCATGCATCGAAAGGCTTTTGTTGCCTAGGAGTGAATCAGAATTGAGTAGTGTGATCTATGATGGATCTTGGGGGTCGTCGAGGCGCGGTGAGTCATCTTATGATCTTGTGATCTTATATACACCTCTGACCATGATGAACCGTTGCAACACATCGACGAGACCTGACAAATACTATTCCTTTCGCTTTTGGCGTAGACTACCATTGAGGCTGGCAGATCTTCTGGACCATTCATCTATGAAATTGTGTTTATCTCCATGGAGTAGGAACTGGTGTATTATGCATATGCATGGTCAATATACATATCAATGATATTTATAGTCATAAAAATGTTGATATCTGTATTATTGTGATATGTGTTTATGGAAGTTATTTATTAATTGATAGTATGACTATATCTGTGATTTCTGTGATATTTATATTATCTGCTAAATATATCAAAATAGAAGTATCTGTTGAATTATTTGTATTAAATTATCTGTTACTTGGTAACATGAATATACTCATTACTCTATGTTTGAATGGAAATATTGTCATTTGTACTGTTTCTCCATTGCCATGCTGGTATGTGATGTAGGGGATCTCACCTCTTCATTGTTTTGTTATGTTTTATGTTTATGTTCTGTTAAGATCGTGGTGGAGGTGAAGTGGAGGTCATCTTGGTTTTTACTAGGGAGCTGTGCTATGAAGGTTTCGTCATTTGGCGTATCCGTCTGGATGTAGACGTTTAGAGTTGTGTCAAGTCTGTTACCGTTGCTATTGAGTGGGACCCGTCATAGGGTTACTACTATTTTCTTTTTGAATATGTAAGTTCAAAATTATGTTTTGTTAAGAACAAGTATGATATAATTATTTTAATATAGTTGGATATTATGTGTCATAAGTGTAACACCCCAAAAATTTACTTTTCTATTATCAGAATTCATTCTAAAAATATTTGTGATTTTCTGGAATTTTCATGGAATTTTCTGAAAACGCGGAATATTTTATATATTTCTCGTTTTACGTGTGTACTGAGCGGAACCGGAGAAATGAGATATTTTCTCCGAAAACCTTGAACTATGGAAACATTGACGGGGGATCTTACTAAACCCGAGGCCGGACACAGTTTACAAGGTTTCACATTTTTCGAGAAATCTTAGCTGATGAGATAATAAAACACTGTGAGGAATTTATCTGTCAGATTTGTAGTGCTGACTTCTACCAACTATAACTATTGTCTAATAAATAATAACATGTATTAAAAATATTATCACATTATCCAAAATCTAATTTTTGTATCACACTTATTAGTTTTAATTTCAAAAAAAAGATTAAATTTAATCCAAGTTTATTATGGGAAGCTTCCTAGCAATTTCCCTTGCAACATATTTTTCTCTCTCCTTTTTTTTTCACTCTTCTACGGTAGACACTACAAGGGGGGGAGTCCAAATATTTCCCTTCCATTACTTTCATATTTCACTCATTTCTCTACACCCAAATACCCATTTCTCTCTTTTTCTCTCTTCTTCTTCCTCTCCACCGAACACACACACACACCATCACATTGGAAGACCAACTTCCTCATTTGCCAAATCAATCACATTTTCTTGTTCCTTCCACCCTTTCAAAACTATTCTCCTTGGTTGTTATCCCTTGGTTCCTCTTCTTCTTCTTCTGCCATTTCTCCTCCACCATTAAAGCTAAAGCTTGGAGCTTTAAGGTAAAGTCTTCAACTTTCTTCCATTTCCTTGCTATTTTCATTTTCTCTTGGCCACCTTGGTGACCAAGAACCTATTTTTCATGGTTTGAGTTAACATTGTGGTGATCACTCACATTGGGGTTTTCTTGAAGGAGGGAAAACGAAAATCTAGGACAAGAAGGAGTGGCACATTGTGTTGTTTTCTAAATAGGTAAGAGGGAGATGATCCTCTTCAACTAATCTTGGTAGTAAGGGAATGTCTTGTATGTGTATTGTTGTTGATTTTTAAATCCATGTATAAAGTTCTCTCATTTTTATGTTGTTCTTGATGATAATGTATTTGGTTGGGTTTGTATGATTTATTGATGTCTCTTGCATGATTTGAAGGTGTATTCGAGTATCTTGTTGATTAAATATGATGATGAATGGTTTGGTTTGAGTTAGAGGACCTGAGAACTCTGTTTTCCTACAAACTTACACGTGGTAATCGATTACATGGGGCTTGTAATCGATTACCAAGCTCTTAAAGATGCAAAATCGTGATTCTGGAAATCTGGTAATCGATTACATCTGGTGTGTAATCGATTACAGAGATTCTGTTTAGCTTGTAATCGATTACAAGAAGAGTGTAATCGATTACCAAGCCTCTGATGTCACAAAATAGTGCTGCTGGGAATCACGTAATCGATTACACAACCGTGGGTAATCGATTACGGAGGTTCTGTCCAATTGGTAATCGATTACCACGATTGTGTAATCGATTACCAAGGCCTTGAAGTTATGAAACGTGATTCTGGGAATCACGTAATCGATTACAATGAGATTGTAATCGATTACAGAGGTTCTATTTCTCAGGTAATCAATTACAAAGGTGTTGTAATCGATTACAAATACCAAAAATGAGATTTCTGAGCTGGAAATAGTTGAGATGGTGGTTCTTTGTCCTTTGTAACTCAAACATAACCTAAAAACCCTGGATTCAAGGATTTTACTTTATTAATTTGTGATAGGAAGGTGCATTCACCCCAATAGGGAAGAAATGATTTTTGAATAGGGAATCCTTGGATCTCTGATATGGGAATTGTGATATGTGTGTACTGAGGAATACATGTTGATGCTGAGATTATTGATGTAGTACTCAATGAGATAAGAATAATGATGTGCCATTGAGGCAATGTTTTAATAAATGTATTGTTGATATGTCATGTTGGACATGGAATAATGCTTATGTGCCATTGAGGAAAGGCTTATGCTGAATGCATCATTGATGAACATACATGATTGGACATTGTGTCATCATGCATGTGTATTGTCCGTGGGACATTGTTGAGAAGGCTATGTTGCCTAGGAGTTTGAATAACACCTATGTGCGGGTGCGAATAGACTAAGCATAGGTGTCATATGTTGTTGACCCTGGGGGCGTCGGGGGGTGTCTCACAATAGACAGTGGTAGCTCCATTGAGGCCGTGGGATAGACCAATGCAACACACCGACGATCCTACCTGAGATGCTGTCCTATGTCGCGATCAACTGTTGAGGTGCCATGTGTGAGCCATTTTGCGCAAAATGTTTTTATGTGATGAGCACACTATATTTTTAAGGCTAACGATACACTGGCATTACTCCTTGATCATTCACTCCAAAAATGTTTATGTCTAGCTCCATGGAGTAGGAACTTTGGTACCCTTGTTGCATTGTGAGTCGTCAGTCACATGGTCCATTGAGCATTCATGATTGGATTATGTGTTTACTATTATGACTGTGATATTTATTTGATTCTTGGTAATGCTAGTGTTGCTAGTTGGCTATGGATGATGTGAACTACTGTTCCGTGTTGCTTTACTCTCATTAATTGCTTTCATGTATTACTATACCTGTATGTATTAACTGTGGCTTATGTGGACGTTCGACGCCGTTTATTTTCTTGCTGCCTTGTTGGTACTGAAAGCTGGGAATCTCACCTCTTTCGGTACTTTTCTCTATTTTGTATCTTGGTTGAATCGTATGCTCTATAGAAGACACTCGTGAGGAGAACAAGGAAGCTACTGAGTTTCAAGGTTTCTGGCCTTATCTCGATTAATACCGAAGTTGCTGAGAATGTCTTTTCGCCCATGTGGATTTTTTGGTTATGTGCGGATCAACTTTCATGGTAGTCCGGATTGCTGGCATATCAACGTGCAGACTGATCGATGTGTGTACCACGGCGAATTGACGGTGTCTTTGGCATGGGGACGCTACACTGCTTCTATTTTTGATTTTCATGCTTTTGTATGGCTGGAGTTCTATATGCCCGTGAGGGACATGTGGGGTGAAATGTATTATACCCCTCGTGAGGATTCCTTTTTGTCTACTACCCGGGTTCCTGCCCGTTGTTCTGTCGTCCCGATGGATGTCTCGTCGGACGACGAGGACCCTGAGGAGGACCCATCTACGGTTCCTTCTCGTTCCAGGCAGTCTTAGGGTTGGTTTTTTTAGACTGATGGCTACTGATGGCTATCCGTTATTTTGAGGGAGCCTGACGTATTACTGGATTAGTGGGTAGATATTTGTATCTCTTGGGGTAGGTACACATTTTGCTTTTTGTATATCTTTTGGAAATGTAATTTAAACAGGCTTGTAATTATGGTACAAAGTATGTAGCTATCTATATTGTACATGGTTGTATGTCCCGTTACATGTTGATTTCTCTTTAACGTTTTTGATAAGAAGTTTTATATGAAAGATGGAACTTTTAAATTTTAACTCAATCACGCGATATATTTACAAACAGGTGTATATGTACACTAATGGAAGTTCTAACTGAATTTATGTTAAACACAACAAAAAAAAAAGTGTTCAAACTTTACGTAATCATTTGTGCGTCGTTTCACTATGGTGCGACGTTCCCTCTTCTTACCCATTATGACTAAGGGAGGAAAAAGGGGCGTTACACTAATCTTGGTATCAGAGCTCCCGGTTATGTTTCTTTGGGTCGTGTGGTTTTGGATTGTCTTGTTTGTGCTATGTCATTCTCTGTGATTTTGTTGTTTGGTATTCAAATGAATACATCTGACTTTCTCTGTGTTTTGCGTAGTCTAATCTGAGAAGGAACAATGGCTCGTTGGGGCGATATGGCTGCTGCCATAGAGGCAATACAGAAGATGGCTGAGGCAATGTTACAACAGAACCAGCAGACAACTCAACAACAGGCTAGGGTTGCACAACAGCTAGAGGCTATAGCTGATGTTCAGAACTTGGAAGGATTTCGTCGCGCTAATCCTTCACAGTTTAAAGGGGAGTTTGACTCGGAGAAAGCTACATTGTGGATTCAAGAGTTGGAGAAAATATTCACGGGTATGAATTGTGCTGATGATAGGAAGGTGACCTATGCCGCGTACATGCTGATGGGAGATGCTGAACATTGGTGGACGGGAGAACAAAGGCTACTGCAAGCCGCAAACAGGGTGATAACCTGGGAAGTGTTCAAAGAAAGGTTCTTGAACAAGTATTTTCCTGAAAGTGCCAGGCACGCAAAAGAAATGGAATTTCTGAGATTGCGACAGGGGAGGCATGATTTGTGAGTGAATACGCCGCCAAGTTTGAGAACTTGTCCAGATTTTCAGCCTATTTTCAACTTCAACCCAATGAAACTTGGAAGTGTCGGAAGTTTGAGGAAGGCCTGAGGCATGATGTGAAGAAAATCGTGATAGCTTTGAAGATCACTCAGTTTTCTGAGCTACTTGACACTTGCTGCCGATTGGAAAGTGCGGAACAAGAACGCGAGGCAAGAAACAAAAACTTTGGGCCCGTTCGGTCCCAAAGAGGAGGTGGTGGTAACGCGAGTCGTTATCAAAAGAAGCCTTATTCCAGACCCTCTGGAAGCCAACAACCACAAAAGTTTCAAGGAGGAAGTCCAACTGGAAGCCCGGCAAGGATGGGTCAAAATGCTACGACTACTCTGAGATGCATGAAGTGTAGGAAGGAGCATTTCACAAGGGACTGCACAATCAAAGGAATTATTTACTTTCGGTGCGGGAAACCTGGTCACGTTTCTCGAGACTGTAACCAGACCAAGGCAGAACCATCCGTCAATGCTGCTAAGACTTCTAAACCACAAGTTGGAGGCAGAGTCTACACCCTGAGTGGTCGAGGCCTCTGAATCCGAGGATCTGATACAAGGAGAAGGTATCATTGAAGGTAATCTTTTAATTGTCTTGTATGACTCGATGCTACTCATTCTTTCATTTCACATGGTGTGTGGAAAGACTTGGATTGCTCTGTGTCTTCTTTACCTTTCGATTTGATTGTTTTGACTCCTACTGCAAAACCTGTAGTCACTACTAAGGTGTGTCTAGGTTGTCCTTTAATAGTGGAAGGTCGAGTCTTTTCTGTCGATTTGATCTGTTTACCATTATCCCAACTAGACGTGATATTAGGAATGGACTGGCTATCTGCCAACCATGTCCTGTTAGACTCTTCCAGAAAAATAATAGTTTTCCCTTTGGATGAGGATTCTAGATTTTTGACCGCCAACCAAGTGAAAGCTTTCCTGAAAGAAGGAGCTCGAGGATACATGTTGTTATCTTCTTTGAAAGTTGAGAGTGAAGTTGATGTGGACGCAATCTCTGTTGTTTGAGATTTTCCTGAGGTTTTCCCTGATGATGTACCTGGTTTGCCACCGGAACGTAAGGTCGAGTTTGCTATCGACTTGGTACCTGGAGCTAGCCCTATTTCTATGGCGCCTTACCATATGGCACCAGCAGAACTCGTGGAACTTAAGAAGCAGTTGGAAGAACTCCTAGAGAAGAAATTCGTGAGACCCAGTGTGTCACCTTGGGGAGCCCCTGTATTGTTGGTCAAGAAGAAAGATGGGACTTCAAGATTATGCGTGGACTACTGTCAGTTAAACAAAGTTACGATCAAGAACAAGTATCCATTGCCAAGGATAGATGACTTGATGGACCAATTGAAGGGAGCAGCTGTGTTTTCCAAAATCGATCTACGATTGGGATATCACCAAATCAGAGTGAAAGTGGAAGATATTCCCAAGACAGCTTTCCGTACTCGTTATGGTCATTACGAGTACCTGGTGATGCCTTTTGGTGTGACAAATGCACCTGCGATATTTATGGACTACATGAATAGGATCTTTCGTCCTTACTTAGACAAATTCATTATTGTCTTCATCGACGATATTCTGATCTATTCACAAAGTCGCGAGGACCATGCTGAGCACCTCAGCATAGTTCTCCAGATCTTGAAGGAAAAAGAGCTGTATGCGAAACTATCCAAGTGCGAGTTTTGGCTAGAAGAAGTGAAGTTTTTAGGTCATGTAATCACGAAGGAAGGGATTGCAGTGAATCCTTCAAAGGTAGAAGCTGTGCTACGGTGGGAAAGACCAACTACAGTGACGGAAATCCGAAGCTTCATTGGATTAGCCGGATACTACCGGAGGTTTATTGAGGAATTTTCCAAAATCGCTGGACCGCTCACTCGACTCACCAAGAAAGACCAAGCTTTTGAATGGACTGATTCCTATGAAGGAAGTTTCCAAGAGTTAAAAAGGAAGCTGACTACGTCACTAGTGCTAGTCTTACCGAATCCTAGTGAGCCGTTTGAAGTGTACTGTGACGCTTCGTATCGAGGTTTGGGGTGCGTTCTTATACAAAACGGAGGAGTGGTGGCTTACGCCTTAAGATAATTGTGAGTGCACGAGAAGAACTACCCAACACATGATCTAGAATTAGCTGCAGTGGTGTTTACATTGAAGATATGGAGACATTATTTGTATGGAGCCACATTCAACGTCTTCAGCGACCACAAAAGTCTGAAGTACCTGTACGATCAGAAGGAGCTGAACATAAGGCAGCAAAGATGGCTAGAATTTTTGAAAGATTACGATTTCCAACTTCAGTACCATCCTGGAAAGGCGAACGTGGTGGCCGATGCTTTGAGTAGAAAGACGATTAGTGTTGCTACTATGATGATTAGAGAAAAGGACTTGATAGAGCAATTTAGAGATGTATGGTCATTTGTAAAGTTAACACCAGGTAAAATCTGCATGAATAGGATCACTATCTCAAATGACCTGATGGATGATATTCGAGAGAAACAAAAGGTCAATAAATTCCTGCAAGAAGAAAGAGAATTAATAAAGCAAGGTGGTGCGTCAACATTGAAGGAAGGAAGTGATGGGATTTTGAGATTCCAAGGAAGGGTCTGTGTGCCTAAAGATGAAGAACTCAGAAGGTATATACTTGAACATGCTCATTCTAGTCAGTTGAGTATGCATCCTGGAATGACCAAGATGTATCAAGACTTGAGGAAGTTATTTTGGTGGCATGGGATGAAAAGAGATATCGCTAGATGCGTGTCATCTTGTTTGGTTTGCCAGAAAACGAAGATTGAGCATCAAAGACCAGCTGGATTACTACAACCCTTGGCTATTCTTGAATGGAAGTGGGATAGCATCGCCATGGACTTTGTTGTCGGGTTACCAAGAACTCGGAAAGGATATGACTCAATATGGGTAATAGTGGATCGACTTACGAAGTCAGCTCACTTTCTGCCAATCAACATAAGATATCCATTGGAGAAGTTGACTCAGATTTACATTGGTGAAATTGTTAGACTTCATGGGATACCCATGAGTATTGTTTCCGATAGAGACCCGAGGTTTACCTCGAAGTTTTGGCAAAGTCTTCAAGAGGCTATGGGAACAAAGTTGCGATTAAGTTCTGCCTACCATCCACAAACTGATACTCAATCGGAAAGAACAATTCAGTCGTTAGAAGATCTGCTGAGAGCTTGTGCGATAGAGCAAACTGGAGGTTGGGATGAAATTTTGCCATTGGTGGAATTCACCTACAACAACAGTTACCATTCAAGTATAGGGATGGCGCCCTATGAGGCTTTATATGGGCGGAGGTGTCGGACACCTCTGTGCTGGTATCAAGATGGAGAACGGCTTACCGTCGGAACTGAACTTATTCAGCAGACAACCGAAAAGGTTAAAATGATTCAGGAGAAAATAAAAACAGCTCAGAGTCGGCAAAAGAGTTATGCGGATAAAAGAAGGAAACCTCTTGAGTTCGAAGAAGGAGAGCATGTCTTCTTGAAAGTCACACCTATGACTGGGGTCGGTCGTGTCCTCAAATCTAGAAAACTCACCCCAAAATTCCTTGGACCCTACCAAATTCTTCGTCGGATAGGTCCTGTTGCTTACTAAATAGCTTTACCTCCTTTTCTTTCAAACCTTCATAATGTTTTTCATGTGTCTCAACTCAGAAAGTATATCCCGAACCCTAATCATGTCATAGCACCTGATTCTGTACAATTGAAGGAAAACTTGACATATGAGACAACTCCTGTAAGGATTGAGGATAGGAGGACAAAGCAACTCAGAGGAAAGGACATTGTACTAATGAAGGTAATTTGGAATGAAGCAACTGGAGATGTGACGTGGGAGCTAGAGGACAAAATGAAGGAGCAATATCCCGAATTGTTTTAAGGTATGGAAAATTTCGAGGACGAAATTCCTATTTGTTGGGGAGAGTTGTAACACCCCAAAAATTTACTTTTCTATTATCAGAATTCATTCTAAAAATATTTGTGATTTTCTGAAATTTTCTTGGAATTTTATGAAAACGCGGAATATTTTATATATTTCTCATTTTACGTGTGTACTGAGCGGAACCGGAGAAATGAGATATTTTCTCCAAAAACCTTGAACTATGGAAACGTCGACGGGGGATCTTACTAAACCCGAGGCCGGTCACAGTTTACAAGGTTTCACATTTTTTGAAAAATCTTAGCCGATGAGATAATAAAACACTGTGAGGAATTTATCTGTCAGATTTGTAGTGCTGACTTCTACCAACTATAACTATTGTCCAATAAATAATAACATGTATTAAAAATATTATCACATTATCCAAAATCTAATTTTTGTATCACACCTATTAGTTTTAATTTCAAAAGAAAGATTAAATTTAATCCAAGCTTATTATGGGAAGCTTCCTAGCAATTTCCCTTGCAACATATTTTTCTCTCTCCTTTTTTTTCACTCTTCTACTACGAGACACTACAAGGGGGGAGTCCAAATATTTCTCTTCCATTACTTTCATATTTCACTCATTTCTACACCCAAATACCCATTTCTCTCTTTTTCTCTCTTCTTCTTCCTCTCCACCGAACACACACACACACCATCACATTGGAAGACCAACTTCCTCATTTGCCAAATCAATCACATTTTCTTGTTCCTTCCACCCTTTCAAAACTATTCTCCTTGGTTGTTATCCCTTGGTTCCTCTTCTTCTTCTTCTTCCATTTCTCTTCCACCATTAAAGCTAAAGCTTGGAGCTTTAAGGTAAAGTCTTCAACTTTCTTCCATTTCCTTGCTATTTTCGTTTTCTCTTGGCCACCTTGGTGACCAAGAACCTATTTTTCATGGTTTGAGTGAACATTGTGGTGATCACTCACATTGGGGTTTTCTTGAAGGAGGGAAAACGAAAATCTAGGACAAGAAGGAGTGGCACATTGTGTTGTTTTCTAAATAGGTAAGAGGGAGATGATCCTCTTCAACCAATCTTGGTAGTAAGGGAATGTCTTGTATGTGTATTGTTGTTGATTTTTAAATCCATGTATAAAGTTCTCTCATTTTTATGTTGTTCTTAATGATAATGTATTTGGTTGGGTTTGTATGATTTATTGATGTCTCTTGCATGATTTGAAGATGTATTCGAGTATCTTGTTGATTAAATATGATAAGGAATGGTTTGGTTTGAGTTAGAGGACCTGAGAACTCTGTTTTCCTGCAAACTTACACGTGGTAATCGATTACACGGGGCTTGTAATCGATTACCAAGCTCTTAAAGATGCAAAATCGTGATTCTGGAAATCTGGTAATCGATTACATCTGGTGTGTAATCGATTACAGAGATTTTGTTTAGCTTGTAATCGATTACAAGAAGAGTGTAATCGATTACCAAGCCTCTGATCTCACAAAATGGTGTCATTGAATCACGTAATCGATTACACAACCGTGGGTAATCGATTCTGAGGTTCTGTCCAATTGTAATCGATTACCACGGTTGTGTAATCGATTACTGTGGCCTTGAAGTTACGAAACATGATTCGGGAATCACTTAATCGATTACAATGAGATTGTAATCGATTCTGTGAGGTTCATTTCTCGGTGTAATCGATTACAAAGGTGTGTAATCGATTACAAGACCAAAAATGAGATTTACGAAATTTGGAAATGGTTGAGATGGTGGTTCTTTGTCCTTTGTAACTCAAACATAACGTAAAAACCCTGGATTCAAGGATTTTACTTTATTAATTTGTGATAGGAAGGTGCATTCACCCCAATAGGGAAGAAATGATTTTTGAATAGGGAATCCTTGGATCTATGATATGGGAATTGTGATATGTGTGTACTTGAGGAATACATGTTGATCTTTGAGATTATTGATGTAGTACTCAATGAGATAAGAATGATGATGTGCCATTGAGGCAATGTTTTAATAAATGTATTGTTGATATGTCATGTTGGACATGGAATAATGCTTATGTGCCATTGAGGAAAGGCTTATGCTGAATGCATCATTGATGAACATACATGATTGGACATTGTGTCATCATGCATGTGTAATGTCCGTGGGACATTGTTGAGAAGGCTATGTTGCCTAGGAGTTTGAATAACACCTATGTGCGGGTGCGAATAGACTAAGCGTCGGTGTCATATGTTGTTGACGCTGGGGGCGTTGGGGTGTGAGTGTCTCACAATAGACAGTGGTAGCTCCACTAGGGCCGTGGGATAGACCAATGCAACACACCAACGATCCTGCTTGAGATGCTGTCCTATGTCGCGATTAATTGTTGAGGTGCCATGTGTGAGCCATTTTGCGCAAAATGTTTTTATGTGATGAGCACACTATATTTTTAAGGCTAACGATACACTGACATTACTCCTTGATCATTCACTCCGAAAATGTTTATGTCTAGCTCCATGGAGTAGGAACTTTGGTACCCTTGTTGCATTGTGAGTCGTCAGTCACATGGTCCATTGAGCATTCATGATTGGATTACGTGTTTACTATTATGACTGTGATATTTGTTTCATTCTTGGTAATGCTAGTTGGCTATGGATGATGTGAACTACTGTTCCGTGTTGCTTTACTCTCATTAATTGCTTTCATGTATTACTATACCTATATGTATTAACTGTGGCTTATGTGGGCGTTCGACGCCGTTTATTTTCTTGCTGCCTTGTTGGTACTGAAAGCTGGGAATCTCACCTCTTTCGGTACTTTTCTCTATTTTGTATCTTGGTTGAATTGTATGCTCTATAGAAGACACTCGTGAGGAGAACAAGGAAGCTACTGAGTTTCAAGGTTTCTAGCCTTATCTCAATTAACACCGAAGTTGTTGAGAATGTCTTTTCGCCCTCGTGGATTTTTTGGTTATGTGCGGATTAACTTTCATGGTGGTCCGGATTGCTGGCATATCAACGTGCAGACTGATCGATGTGTGTACCACGGCGAATTAACGGTGTCTTTGGCATGGGGACGCTACACTGCTTCTATTTTTGATTTTCATGCTTTTGTATGGTTGGAGTTCTATATGCCCGTGAGGGACATGTGGGGTGAAATGTATTATACCCCTCGTGAGGATTCCTTTTTGTCTACTGCCCGGGGTCCTGCCCGCTGTTCTGTCGTCCCGATGGATGTCTCGTCGGACGACGAGGACCCTGAGTAGGACCCATCTACGGTTCCTTCTCATTCCAGGCAGTCTTAGGGTTGGTTTTTTTAGACTGATGGCTACTGATGGCTATCCGTTATTTTGAGGGACCCATCTACGGTTCCTTCTCGCATTATGCTCTAGTCTCTTGATACCAATCACTTAGTTTTTATTCTACATGAGATCAATCCAATTCCTAATATCCATGATCGAAATCGCGGCTTCCCAAAGTCCACTACTAACATCAATTTCTCCCATTTTATGCATTGATTTCTTGATATCCTTTACTAAGTTTTAGTTCACTAAGCTCATTCCAATTCCTTATAGTTTCAATCTTCACATTGAGTTAAATAACCCTTAAAACTCTCCATCTCAATTTCCAATATTAGCATTCACCTCTCCAATTACACAGCTCCCTCTCACAGTTACCTAGCTGATTCTGTTCTGGGCGCCTAGGCGCCATCTCTAGAGCGCCTGAGCGCCGGTGGAGCGCCTAGACACTGACCATGAAGGGCCTGAGCGCTCACCAGGCCGCGTCACAGGGAAAACTTTCTGGGCATGGAGTGCCTAGGCGCTATATGCACAGCGCCTGAGCGCTAGTGCATTAACAAGGGTTCTGCAGAATTCGTTTCTGCAGAACCTTGGCCCATCTTTCACCAAAGTTTCTCATTCATTTTTCCCAACAATCCAAAATATGATTCATGACCTTTAAATACAAAATAACAATATATAGGTTCATAGTCATCAAAGAACACAATGCAAATCTATATACTCATACAAATCAAACAACTACAAAATCATGGAAATAACACAATATAACAAAGAGAGAAATCCAACATGGATTCCCTCATCAACAACAATACACAAGACATTTCCTTACTACCAAGATTGGTTGAAGAGGGTCATCTCCCTCTTACTTAAATAAAGACAATCACAAGGATGCTTCTCCTTTTTGCTCTTGATTTTCGTTTTTGCCCCCTTCAAGAAAAATCCTAGGGTGAGAAATTCCTAAAGTGTTCACTCCAATCATAGGAAAATGACTCCTTGGCCATATAGGTGACCAATAAAATGAAAATGAGAAGAAGATAGAAGAAACTTGAAGACTTTACCTCAAAAGCTCCAAGCTTTAGCTTCAATGGTGAAAAATGGAAGAAGAAGAAGAAGAACCAAGGATGGCCACAAGAAAAATGGTCTTGGAATGATGGAAGAAAGCTATATGGAAGTGGTGGAAGTGGTGAAGCAAGAAAATGAAGATGGGTAATGGTGAGGGTGTACAGTTGAGGAGGAAGAAAAAGAGAAGAAGAAGAAATGAAATGAAAATGTGAGTATTGGGCTCCCAAATGGCCTCTGCCGTAGGGAGAAGAAAGGAGAGGGAAGAAAGAGAAATGTGAAATGGGATGAAATTTCCTGGAAGCTTCCCAAATGAGTTTTTGAATTAATTTAACTTTTATTTTGAAAATAAGGCTAAAGGAGCTTGACACAAGGTAAATTTTGAGTAATGTGATAAGATTTTTATTACATGTTATTATTTATTGGACAATAGTTATAGTTGGCAGAAGTTGGCATTAACAAATCTGACAGATTAATTTTTTGCAGTGTTTTATTATTTCATCTGTTAAAATTTCTTGAAAGACGTGAAACCTTGTAAACTGTGTCCAGCCTCGGGTTTAGTAAGATCCCCCGTCGACGTTTCCATAGTTCAAGGTTCTCGGGAAAAATATTTCATTTTCCAGACTCTGCTCAATACGTACGCAAAACGAGGAATATATTAAAATATTCGTCGTTTCTTAAAAATTCTGAAAGAATTCACATAAATCACAAATATTAGAAAATGACTATTCGTAATAAAATTTTTCAACTTTGGGAGTGTTACAGTCGTTTTGCCAATTCTGCCCAATGTGCACGTAAAACGAGAAATAATATTAAAATATTCCGCATTCTCCGAAAAATCCATAAAAATTCCTAAAAATCCCAAATATTGTAAAATGATCATTTATCCTAAAATTATAAATTTTCGGGATGTTACAACACTCCCTTTCAAATAGAAATTTCGTCCTCGAAATTTTCATTCCTTAGGATAAATATCGACGTTGTTTCTTTACCTTATCTTCTGACCTCTATGTCCCGCTTCTAATCACGTCAGTTTAGATTGTCTTTACCAATGTGATCTCCATGCCCCCGTGTTGCTTTGGTCTCCTATTCTCAATTTTTGCAAGAAGTATTTCATAGATTAAACCCTCTCTTAATTATACTGTGTCTCGTTCAATGACATGGCTGGGTCGGGGATATACCATCGCAATTATAACCTATGGAAGATATTATGAATACATTAGGATGAAAAGGTAGTAAGGTTAGTTGCTAAGCTATCGGACCAATCCAACAGAAATTTGATATAGTCCGTAGAACTTTGGAGTGAGTTTGCTGGCAACTTCGACATGATGACACTGGAGCTAGACGTCATACCCCCTCAAAAATTCTAATCACCTTCTCTGCCTCATGTCCAGCCCCTTTTTATCGAATGGGTACTTTAGGCTTCTGTGATTGATAAAAGCGTTGAACATTTCTTCACACAGAAAGCGTCTTGTAACACCCTAAACTTTTGGTGAATGACCGTTGTGTCCCGAACGTACTGTTTTCTGTTTTTCAACTTTAGGATAAATGACCGTTATGGCCTTTTTGTACTGTTTGTTGATTTTTTGTATGAAATACTGTTTTATTTTACTATCTGTGAATTTATTTAAACTTTTTGTGTGATTTGCTCCGGGGCAAGAAAATAATAATTTCCGGACCGGAGAAATCTTATTTTAATTATTCGGAACTGGGGGATCTTACTAAACCCAATTCTGAATGATACGGTTAGTAATTTTTTAATTTTTAGGATTTAACTGTGTAATAAAATAATTTTATATTATTATAATATTATTTTATTAGTCAGTACAGATAAGCGATAATGGACCCAGAAATATTTTGCGGGACTCACGTTTAGCGAAATAGTTAATGTTTTGGAGTAGTAGCTTAATGACTAGGCTTAATGACTAGGCTTAATTAGTGACAAGGCTTAATGACTAGGCTTAATGACAAGGCTTGGATTAGCCAATGAGAGCTAAGCTTGGTGATCAAGTTTTAATCCTCACCATTCATCAATTCTAAGGCTTGGATGGAGCAAACCAAGGGGACACCTCCCTTGCATTGAACTCCACGACCAAGCTTCACTTTGGAGAGCAAAATTCATTTCATTCTCTAACATTTTCTCTCTTCTCTCTCTTCCAAAAATACCAAACACCATTGATGCTTCTTTGAAGGTCCATTCGGCCAAGAACCCTACATCAACATCCATCCACCCAAAATTTCTTCTAACCTACTTTTCTAACCATAAACACAATTCTAAGAATATCTCTAGTTGAGAGTTCTTGCAAAATCCATCATCTTGAGCTTGAAAAACTACTTGGGAGATTCTACCTTGAAGGTGAAAATCCTAGCTTTTCATTTCTAAATTCTATTTCAAGGTTCTAAGCCATGATTGATCCATGGTTTAAGCTTTCTTTCATGTTAGTAATTTGTAGAAATTGTTTAAGCTTGATAGGTGTCTTTGGAGGGTGAAAACCGAAACCATAGAAAGGAGTGAAAGAGTGTTTGTCTTCACTTAAGGTAAGAGGAAGACTTGAATCTTATCATCCTTGGGTGGTGGTAAGAAAATGGAATTGTTTGTGATTGTAGAATCCATAAGGATTCATTTGTGTGTTTGTTTTAATAGCCTTCCTATTTGTGATTTGTATTAATATGCATGTCTACAAGCTTTTAAAATATTGTATGTGTTAGAAATGCATGGATAATTAGTAGGATGTGAATAACATGCTAAGGTTTGCATGAGTGTTCCAAAGAACACAAAACCAAGGCTCACGGCCTCAATACAAAAAGGGAACCAAAATGTTCTCAACAATTTTCTAAAAGAGTGATTTAATTGTCTTAGGAAAATTGACAAGATACAAAGTGATTTAGTGTAAGAAAAATGAATTTATGGATCAAATGATGAAAATTGTGTATTTCGGCCAACATGCCAAATGTGAATGTTTTTATTTCTAAAATTGTTTTTCAACAAAGGTTAGGTAATAATGCTAAAAGAAATTTTATTACAATGAATTTCGAGGAATAAAAATGATTAGATTAAGTTTAAGGGACTAAATCTAAGAATTTTACCATTTAAAAGAAAATATAGTAGCTTTTGTAAAATTTCTAACGTAGAGCTCATTTCATGTTTTGAAGCACGTTAGTAGTTTTCAAAAGTATAATTAAATGGTTATAATATAAATAAAAGGAATTTTTACGAGAAAACTTAGAAACACCATTATCATACATTTTCTAAGTAAAAAATCTTGTCAATTTTTGCTAAAAACAGACAAATAAGATAGAAAAGATATCCAATATATAATTTATACGGTATGAAAAATATTCTACGTAGTTTAAACGTATTAAATATTATTTTTTTGTTTATTTAAATAGTGATTTTTAAGGAAATTGGACAAGAAAATGATTTAAAAATCTTACGTGATTAAGAAAATGATTGAAAAATAGTACGTGATTTTAAAAACAGTAAAATATATTTACGCGATTTAAAAACGTTTGTAAAAACGATAAAATTTTGAAAACATGATAAAATATTTACGCGATTGACGAAAACAGTAAGTTTTTACTGTCGGGCCAAAGTGGTGGACTCGGACAGATTGTGGAACAGTACTGTCAAGTGGGGCATACTGTATATATATGAGATTTACCATTGAGGGCATTTCCATAAAAATGCATACTAATACCAATGAGGGTATTTTGGTAATTTTTATCATGCATTGAGTTGTGCCAATTTGGTTGATAATTGGTGGATTGATTGACGAGGTGAATTACATCGTGTTGTCGGTGTGATAAGCGTAGTGTGGTTCAACTTGAATGAACTTGGAGACATTAGTGTGCGGATTATTCCATTTGTGGACAGTTGGTCGCTCCTCTAGGCCGTGGTAACTGGCAACACACTAATGGACTCGACACACACTATACTTAATCAAGATCTTGTGAAATCTATTTAGTACAAGCCTATAGTGACACGACGTTTTGACAGTGTGCTATACCACGACGTTATGACAGTGGGCTATAGGCGCAACGTGAGACAGCGGAATAGTTTGGGCAGTCGATGGTATTAATAGATTTTGCGGGTCATTCTCTCTGATGTCTGTGTTTTTAGCTCCATGGAGTAGGGTTGAGTCATATTTAATATACCTATGTGTTATACATTTTAATGTTTATCTATCTGTACCATTTTATCTATCTGTACTATTATATGTTGTTGTTGTATTGAATTTCTGTATTACATGATATTATTATTTATGCTATTATAGTATGCTATATTGTATGAACTGTTATATTTGTTGTATTGTCGTTTTCTTATTTACCATGTTTGTGGTGATATAGATTGTCTTACCTCTTTCTTGTATGTGTTATCTGTATATTTTAAATTATGTCTTTAAAAGAAGAGTTTGAGGAAGAGGAACAGCCTCTTGAGTGTGAGTATCCAGAGGAGGAGGAAGAGCAGCAAGCCGAAGATCAGTTCTACGAGTAAGAACCATCCGATCATCCATATCCATTGGATTGATTGTGCGAGTATGACACTACCAGGATTCTTTGGATTCGTGCAACTTGAGTTTCACGGAGGCTCTGAAACCTGGCGTCTGCGAGAGGATAGAGACTCGGTGACGTACGTAGGGCGTCTGACTGTAACCATACGTACGGAGTTTGATGGAGTGTCGATCTTTTCTACTTTGTTGTATTTACATGTGGAGTTGCCGCTATCTCTTAGGCGTCATTGGGGTGATATGTTTGATGCGCCTAGCGAGATCAGCAGCGTATCGACTGCACAGACTCGTGTCCGTAGAGAGTCGAGGCATCCTAGATACCTATCACCTGAAGTTTCATCTGAGAGTGATCCTTCAGAGGGTTAGATATTTATGATGTGTACTTGGGTGCGTCTGTATTTGTATATATTGACCTTTTACTGCTTTGTTTATTGTTTTAGTTGTTAAATATTTGTAGTTGTACATTATTTGTATAACCTATGATGGAACCATATGTATATTATGTGTGATGATAGTGTGCTTATTTTATGTTTCGTGTTATTTTATCTCGTAATATTCTGTTTAACCGAAAAAATTTTACAACCCGTATTAGTATATAATAAATGTTTTACAACTTGGGTAGATTTTATTTATCTTTATTTTATTTTCTTTATAAATGTGACATCCCCATAAGGGTGTTACGTTAGTTGGTATCAGAACCCAAGTTAGAGTCTTTTGGATCTATTTTTGTTTGTGCTATGTGATTCTCTGTGATTTACTTCCAAAAGGTTGTATCTAACTTTGCTTTGTTATGATTGAAGAAAGAAGATGTCTGGTGGAAGGGGAACACATGCGAATGTGAATCGTGCTGTGGATCCAATGATTGCAACTGCTGAGGCTATGCAACAAATTGCCGAAGTAATTACTCAGCAGAACCTGAGAGCAGCTCAACAGCAAGATGCTACTGCTGATGCCCTAAATTTATCTGAATTTAGGCGTAATAATCCACCACAGTTTAGAGGCAAGATTGATCCTGAGAAAGCAAGTCAATGGATACAAGACTTGGAAAAGATCTTTGAAGGAATGAGATATATAGATGATAAGAAAGTGACGTATGCAACTTTTATGCTGAGGGGAGACGGAGAACATTGGTGGAGAGGAACCCGCCGATTATTGCAGGCTGAAGGAATAGAAATTACATGGGAGGTATTTTCTGATGCATTTCTGGAGAAGTATTTTCCTGCGAGTGCTAGACATGCCAAGGAGATGGAATTTCTTGGTTTACATCAGGGTAACATGACGGTGAATGTGTATGCTACTAAATTTGAGAGCTTGTCTCAGTTCTCAGATTATGCTCAAACTCGACCGGATGATGTGTGGAGATGTCGGAAGTTTGAGGCAGGGTTGAGAGTGGAACTGAAGCGAGGAGTGTTATCCTTGAGAATGAATCAGTTTCATGCTTTAGTTGATGCGTGTGCATGACTCGAGGAATTGGAGCCATCACGAGATCAGAGGAATCGTAACTTTGGACCAGCAAGGTTTCAGAGGGGTGGTAGCAGTAATAATAGTCAGTTTCAACGCAAGCCGTATTTTAGACCACCAAGGAATTAACCTCAACGACCGCCAGTTGGGGGCAATACTTGTGGTAATAGAGTTGGACAGGGGGTGACGTTCACGCCAACATGTTTTAAGTATGGAGAGAAGGGCCATCTTTCTACTGAATGCTCTATCAGAGGAATAGTTTGTTTTAATTACAAACAGCCTGGGCACATATCTAGGGATTGTACTCAGCCAGAGAGGAAGCCAGCTATGAGAAGTGTTCGTGCTACTCAGCCAAGGTCAGGAAGTACTCAACCGAGGTTTGGAGGGTGAGTATATACTATGACTGGAACGAAAATTTCTCAGTCTGATGACCTTATTCAGGGAGAAGGTGCCATTGGAGGTAATCTTCTGACTGTGTTATATGATTCTGGTGCAACACATTCATTTATTGCATATGATTGTGTGGAAAGATTGAAGTTGCCTGTGTCTTCTCTGAATGTTAAATTGAGTGTTTCCACACCGATTGCTAAACCTGTAATTACGTCTAAGATATGTATGGATTGTCCTATTGTTATAAAGGATCATGTGTTTTCGGTCAACTTGATTTGTTTGCCTCTTGTAGAGATAGATGTAATATTAGGGATGGATTGGTTATCTTCTAACCATATCCTTATAGACTGTGCAAGCAAACCCATAGTTTTTCCTAAGGAAGAAAAGTCTGGATTTTTTACTGCTGTTAAAGTCAAGTCATTGTTGAGAGAGTGAGCACAGGGATATATGTTATTGTCTTCTCTAGAAGTCAAGAACGAGAAAGATGTGAATACTATTCCTGTTGTCAATGAGTTTCCAAAATTTTTTCCTGATGACGTACCTGGTTTGCCACCTGAGAGGGAGATCGAGTTTTCAATTGATTTAGTATCGGAAGCAGGTCCTATATCAATTGCACCGTATCGGATGTCGCCAGCAGAGTTGGTGGAGCTGAAACAACAATTAGTGGATTTGTTGGAAAAGCAGTTTGTGCGACCTAGTGTTTCACCATGGGGAGCACCAGTGCTTTTGGTCAAAAAGAAGGACGGAACTTGTCGACTTTGCGTGGATTATCGTCAGTTAAACAAGGTGACTATCAAGAATAAATATCCGCTTCCAAGAATTGACGATTTGATGGATCAGTTGAAGGGAGCAGTGGTATTTTTTATAATAGATCTGAGATCGGGTTATCACCAGATTCGTGTTAAGGGGGAGGATGTACCTAAAATAGCTTTTCGGACTCGTTATGGACATTATGAGTATCAGGTAATGCCATTCGAGGTGACGAATGCTCGTGCCATATTTATGGACTATATGAACAGGATTTTTCGTCCGTATCTAGACAGATTTGTTGTTGTTTTTATCGATGACATTCTGATCTATTCTCAATCTAAGGAAGAGCATGCTAAACATCTTGGTATTGTTCTTCAGATTTTGAAGGAAAAGAAGTTGTATGCGAAATTGGCGAAGTGTGAGTTCTGGTTGGAGGAAGTCCAATTGCTAGGTCACGTGATTTCAAAGAAAGGTATTGCGATAGACCCATCGAAAGTAGAGACTGTTTTACAGTGGGAAAGGCCTAAGACAGTGACAGAAGTTCAAAGTTTTGTTGGACTTGCTGGATATTACCGGAGGTTTATCGAAGGTTTTTCCAAGATTGTTGGACCGCTTACGTAGCTCACGAGAAAAAGTCAAGCTTTTGAATGGACGGAAGAACGTGAAGCCAGTTTCCAAGAATTGAAGAGGAGGTTAACAACTGCATCAGTGTTGATTTTACCGGATTCTAACAAAGCTTTTGATGTGTATTGTGATGCTTCTTACCAAGGGTTAGGATGCGTATTGATACAAGACCGGAATGTTGTGGCGTATGCTTCTAGACAGTTGAAGGTTCATGAGAGGAACTATCCAGCACATGATTTGGAATTGGCCGCAGTGGTTTTTGCACTGAAAGTGTGGAGGCATTTTCTGTATGGAGCAATGTTCAATGTCTTTAGCGATCACAAAAGTTTGAAGTACTTGTTTGATCAGAAAGAATTGAATATAAGGCAAAGGCGATGGTTAGAATTCTTAAAGGATTATGATTTTCAACTCTAATACCATCCAGGAAAAGCTAATGTGGTAGCTGACGCCTTGAGCAGAAAGGTGATTAGTGTTTCGGTGATGATGATAAAAGAGGAAGAATTGATTAATAAATTCTGAGATTTGTGGTTATCAGTGGAATTTGTTCCTGGAAGAATTCGCCTATGGAAGGTGGTGATCATAAATGAACTGCTTGATGTGGTTCGAGATAAACAGAAGGAAGATCCGTTTTTGCAAAATGAAAGGGAATTGTTAAAGCAAGGTCATAAGGCGATGGTAGAAGAAGGAGTAGATGAAATCTTAAGGTTCAAGAGAAGGATTTGTATACCGGATGATTCTGAGCTTACGAAAGGGATTCTAGATGAAGCTCATACTAGTGATTTGAGTTTGCATCCAGGAATGACCAAGATGTACCAAGACTTAAAGAAGTTGTTTTGGTGGCCAAGAATGAAAAGAGACGTAACAGAACGTGTGGAGTCTTGTCTGGTTTGTCAGAAGGCGAAAGTGGAACATCAGAGGCCAGCTGGTATGTTGCAACCGTTAGCTACTCCAGAGTGGAAATAGGATAGTATCTCTATGGATTTTGTTACTGGATTACCGAAGACGAGGAAAGGTCATGATTCGATATGGGTTATAGTCGATAGGCTTACGAAGTCAGCTCATTTCTTGCCAATTAATATTAAGTATTCGTTGGAAAGATTAACCTAAATATACATCAGTGAGATTGTTAGGCTCCATGGTGTGCCTACCTGTATAGTTTCTAACAGAGATCCGAGGTTTACATCAAGGTTCTGGCGAAGTTTACAATAAGCCATTGGAACTAAGTTGCGGTTAAGTTCAGCTTATCATCCGCAGACTGATGGACAAACAGAGAGAACTATACAGTCTTTGGAAGATCTGTTGTGAGCTTGTGTTTTGGAGCAACGAGGGAATTGGGATGAATTTTTATCTTTGATAGAATTCACCTACAACAATAGTTTTCACTCGAGTATAGGGATGGCACCCTATGAGGCATTGTATGGAAGACGATGTCGAACACCTTTGTGTTGGTATCAAGATGGGGAGAGTATGACTATTGGATCAGATCTTGTACAACAGACTACAGAAAAGGTAAAGATGATACAAGAAGAGATGAAGAGATGCAAAGCAGACAAAAGAGTTATGCTGTTAAGCAAAGAAGACCTCTTGAATTTGAGGAGGGTGAGCATGTATTTCTAAGAGTGACTCCTACGACCGGTGTCGGAAGAGTTATCAAATCCAAGAAACTTACTCCTAAGTTCATTGGACCGTATCAAATTGTTCGGCGAATAGGTCCTGTAGCGTATCAAATTGCTTTGCCGCCTTTTCTATCCAATCTGCATGATGTATTCCATGTATCCCAGCTAAGGAAATATGTTCCGGATTCAATGCATGTTATACAACCAAATGAAGTACAGCTGAAGGAGAATATGACTTACGAGACTTTACCTGTTAGAATAGAGGACAGAAAAGTAAAGCAGCTTCGAGGGAAGATGATCGAGCTGGTGAAGGTCATATGGAATGATGTGACAGGTGATATTACCTGGGAGCTGGAAAATAAAATGAAGGAGCAGTATCCTCATTTGTTCTAAGGAATAACAAAATTTGAGGACAAAATTTTTGTTTGTTGGGGAGAGTTGTAACACCCTAAACTTTTGGTGAATGACCGTTGTGTCCCGAATGTATTGTTTTCTATTTTTTAACTTTAGGATAAATGACCGTTATGTCCTTTTTGTACTGTTTGTTGTTTTTCTGTATGAAATACTGTTTTATTTTACTGTCTGTGATTTTATTTGAACTTTTCGTGTGATTTGCTCCGGGGCAGGAAAATAATAATTTCCAGACCAAGGAAATCTTATTTTAATTATTCGGAGCTGGGGGATCTTACTAAACCCAATTCTGAATGATACGGTTAGTAATTTTTTAATTTTTAGGATTTAACTGTGCAATAAAATAATTTTATATTATTATGATATTATTTTATTAGTCAGTACAGATAAACGATAATGGACCCGGAAATGTTTTGCATGACCTACATTTAGCGAAACAGTTAACGTTTTGGAGTAGTAGCTTAATGACTAGGCTTAATTAGTGACAAGTGTAACGCCCCAATTTTTAGAAAATATTCTGAATGTACTGTTTGCTGTTTTTCATGCTTTTGTATGAATGACCGCTGTGTCCCTATTTTTCTGTTCTTGATTTATGTATGAAAACAATTACGATAATCTGAGGCTCAAATTTTATTTGATCGTTTTACGTAGTTTGCTTGAGACGGTAAAATAAAAAATTTTCTCGAACTCTTGTATTAATTTTTCTGAAAGATATACAGCTATATAATCTTGCTTTGGATATTTTATTTGAACGTTTTGGACGATTACCTACGTTGTGGGAAAAAATGGGAAAATGACCGTTACGTCCCGACGCATCTTGCTTTTATTTGTTTTTTGTTTTTAATTGTTTTCTTCTTGATTTAATGTCCGATAATCTGTCTGTGATTTTATATGGACTTTTTGGGTGATTTGCTCGGCAAAGGCAGGAAAATAATATTTTCCGAGCCGGGAAAATCTTATTTTATTATTTAGAATTGGGGGATCTTACTAAACCCGATTCTGAATGAGACTAAAAATAATCTTTTAATTTTTAGGATTTAACTGTTAAATAAAATAATTTTATATTATTATAATATTATTTTATTAGTCAGTATATTTTAGTGACAGTGGACCCGGAAATATTTTGCGGGACCCACAATTAGCAGAACGGTTAGATCGGTAGCTTAATTAATCACCATAAGCAGTAGAACTTTCCAGAACAGGCTGACTCAGCTAGCTGACTCAGCAGAAAATTAAATGCACTATGTGACTAAGCAAGGTGAGTCAAACTTGTTAAGCAAGATTTGATCTTGACCTTTGATGCATTCAATGGTTTGGATGAAGCCAAATCCATGCACATCCATTTGCACTTGAGTGCTACGGCCAAGAGGCCTTGGAAGACCAAAATTTCACTTCATCTTCATCACTTTTCTCTCTTCTCTCTCTTCCAAGAACCCTAGCCTCCATTGTTGTTCTTCTTCCCTATCATTCGGCCAAGACCAATACTACACCATCCAACCATCCAAAAATTTTTCTAACCAAGTTTCCTTAACCTAAACACTATTCTAAGAACCTTTCTAGTTGGAAGTTTCTTCAAAATCTTCCATTTAGGGCTTGGAAATCAACCTTGTAAATTTGACCTAGAAGGTGAAATATCATATTTTTCTTTTCTCTCTTTTTTTTCAAAGTTCTAAGCCATGATTTCTCCATGGTTTAGCTTCTTTTTCATGGTTAATAACATGTAGATTTTATTTGAGATTTTTAGGTATTTGGTGGAGTGAAAACCGAACCATAGGAGGTGTGAAAGCTAATCATTTGTCTTCATTTAAGGTAAGAGGAAGACAATTCTTATCATCCCTTGATGGTGGTAAGAAGATGGATTGTTTGTAGAATCCATAAGGATTCGGTTGTGGTGTGTTTATTGATGTGTATTTGTTAATTTTTGTGGTTGCTAGTAGCTTAGGTGTTGTATGTTAGTAGCTTTCTTGTTTGGTGATTGTAACAATTTTGCATGTCTATTAGCTTTTGATTGTATGTCTATAAGCTTTAATTTAGGTTTTATGTGTTAGAAATATTTTGCATGTGTTAGAAATATAAATGCATGTGTTAGAATTGTATGATAAGGTATAAGATGTGAATAACATGAGTAAGTTTGCATGAGTGTTCCAAAGAACACATTCCCTAGTTCACGGCAATGACAAAGTGTGAGGACCAAAATGTTCTCTTAATTTTTCCTAAAGTGTAACTTAATTAATTAGGAGAAATAAGAAGGTTTCAAATTGATTTGATCAAAGAAAAAGGAATTTAGAAATCAAATGGTAAAGATTTAGTAAATTTTGGGCCAACATGCCTAAAGGATTTATTTGATTCAAAATCGTTATTTTATAACATGATTTAATGAACTTAGATAAGATAATACCTTTGACATGATTTAGAAATCAAATGAAAAAGTTTTACGAAATTTGGCCAACATGCCAATATAGGTTATCATGGTTTCTAAACTTAGTTTCAAACCTTTTTCAATCAAAAAGAGACAATACAAGTTAGAAAGAAAATTTCCTATAATGATTTTTAAAGAAACAAATTGGTTAGAATTAAGTTTAAAGAATTAAAACCAATGATTTTATCATTTAGAAAGGAATACAAGT
Organism: Ormosia emarginata; assembly: GCA_029884605.1. Lineage (NCBI taxonomy): Eukaryota > Viridiplantae > Streptophyta > Magnoliopsida > Fabales > Fabaceae > Ormosia > Ormosia emarginata. The sequence continues at coordinate 4,252,166 of JAQQTP010000037.1, forward strand.
AAATTTTGAGAATTTTCTAACATATAGCTCACTTTAGGTTTTGAAGCATGTTAGAGATTTCAAAAAGAATTAAATGATATGGTTAAAAAAATTAGGTAAATGGAAATTTTATGGAAAAATTTAGTAAACCATTATTATGATATTCTAAACAAAATATTGTCGATTTTTAGTAAAAATGAACCAATAAGATAGCAAAAATATCCAAAAGACAAGTATGCGGTATGAAAAATTATTCAACGTAGTTTAAATGTACTAAGTACTATTTAAATCTGTTTAAACAGTAATTTTAAAGGCATTCGAATAAGAAAATGATTTGAAAATCCTACGCGATTGAGAAAACGTATTAAAAATGCTACGCGGTTTTAAAAACAGAAAAATATCTTTACGCGATTTTTAAACGTTTGTAAAAACGACGGAATTATGAAAACGCGATAAAATTTCTACGCGATTGACCGTTACTATCTTTATCTTTGTCGGGAAAATGTGAACCCGTCTGATTATTTTTGAAAATCTTTCATTTGTCGGGAAAATGTGAACCCGTACATGAGGCTTTTGAAAATTTTATATCTTGTCGGGAAAATGTGAACCCGCATGGCTTTTGAGACTATATCTCTGCTTTGTCGGGAAAATGTGAACCCGTGGGCTTTCCATCTATACGTTATGTGTGCCATGTATTTGGTGGATTGGTTGTGAGACGAATCACATCGTGTTGTCGATGCGATAAACGTAGTGTGGTTCATTGTTCTAATGAACTTGGAGACTTTAGTGTACGGGATCCCACATGTGGACAGTTGGTAGCTCCGCTGGGCCGTGGTAAACCGATAGCACACTATGGTACTCGACATACACTATATTTAATCGAGATTTGTGAAATCTAGTAGTACATTTGCCTGTAGTGCCACAACGTGAGACCGTGAACTACACCACGCCTGGATAATGGATTCCTGTGTCGTGGGGCTATAGACGCAACGTGTGACCGCGGAATAGTTGGTTGGGCAGCCGTGGTACTAATAGATTTTACGAATCATTCCTCTCTCTGATACTTGTGTTTTCTTTAGCTCCATGGAGTAAGATTTTGTCATATTATTTATCTCTATGTCTATTTGTTTCCATCTTATCTATTTATTGTTTATCTGTAACTTATTTGTTTATTTTATCTGGTTACTGTTACTATATTTGGTTATTATATCTTATCTGTTTATTCTTATCTTTCTTATTTTATCTGCGAGGTTTTATCTGTTATGTGATATATTGTTATGATATCTAAATTTTACTTCAATTTGTTATTATAATTGTTAAAGCTTTATGTATTGCATGAAGCTATGTATACATGTTGTTTGTCGTCTTCTTATTCGCCATGTTGTGATGATTTTATGTTGTCTTACCTCTTTGTTATATGTATTTTCTGTTTATTTATTTTACGCGGTAAAGACTTCGAGGAAGAGGATCAGCCCTTGAGATCTTGTACCCGAGGAGGAGGAAGGTCAGCAAGTGGACGATCGGTTGACGATCAAGAACCATCCGATCATCCATACCCTTTGGATTGATTGTGTGGGATGGGAGCGCCAGGATTTTTGGGATTCGTAGAGCTAGTATTTCATGGAGGTTCTCGGCTTGGCATCTACGAGGCGATCGTGATTACGTGACATATGCGGGACGTGTGACCGTGATTCTACGTCGGCCGATTTGATGGAGAGCCCATTATGACTACGACGTTATTTACGCACTTAGAGTTACCCTTATCCATTAGGCGTTATTGGGGTCTTGAAAACCCCGAGCCTAGTGAGATAAGCATCGCATCGACTGCGCGATCCCGTTATCGCCGTGTGTCGAGACATCCGGATATCTATCTCCCGATGATCATTTTCATGCTGAGAGTGATCCATCAGAGGATTAGATAACCATGATGTTTTTTTTTGGGCGCGTCAGCGTATGTCTGTATATATTAACTCTTTTATTGCTTTCTTTACTGTTTTTGTTTAAATATTTGTAGTCTTTTGTTGTAAATTATTTGTACAGCTTATAACTTAATCATATGTATATTATCAGTAATGATGTTTTTTTTATTTCGTATTTTTCCGCATTATCTTTTTATATCATATTTCTGTCTATCAGGAATTATTTTACAACCCGTAATAATATTTAACAAATGTTTCACAACTTAGGTAGATTTTATTTCTATTTCTTTTATTTTCTTTTATGTGTGACATCCTCCAAAGGGGTGTTACATTAGTTGGTATCAGAGCCCAAGTTAGAGTCTTTTAGGGTTGTGGTTGGGTCTGTTTTTGTTTGTGCTGTGTGATTCTCTGTGACCTTTGTGATTTATATCCTTTCGGAAATATCTAGAAGGATGTATCTAACTTTGTTTTGTTATGTTTGAAGAAAGAAGATGGCTGGTAGAGGCAGAGGACGTGCTAACGTGAATCGTGTTGAGGACCCGATGTTGGTTGCTGCTGAAGCTATGCGGCAAATGGCTGAAGTGATTACTCAGCAAAATTTGAGAGCAGCTCAACAGCAAGATGCTACGGCTGATGCCCTAAATTTATCTGAATTTAGGCGCCATAATCCGCCATAGTTTAGAGGCGAGGTGGATCCGGAGAAAGCAAGTCAGTGGATGCAAGATTTAGAGAGAATCTTTGAGGGGATGAGATGCACAGATGAAAAGAAAGTAACTTATGCTGTTTTCATGCTGAGAGGAGATGCAGAACATTGGTGGAGAGGAATCCGCCGAGTGTTGCAAGTGAAGGGACTGAGATCACACTGGGAAGTGTTTTCTAATACTTTTATGGATAAGTATTTTCCTGCAAGTGCTAGGCATGCCAAGGAGATGGAATTTCTTGGGTTGCGACAGGGAAATATGACAGTGAATGAGTACGCCACCAAATTTGAAAATTTGTCTCAATTTTCAGACTATGCTCAAAATCGACAAGATGAGGTATGGAAATGTCGGAAGTTTGAGTCAGGATTGAGAGTGGAGTTGAAGCGAGGAGTGATATCTCTGAGGATGAATCATTTTCATGCTTTGGTAGACGCATGTGCACGACTTGAGGAGCTTGAACCGTCGCGAGATCAGAGGAATCGGAACTTTGGGCCGACAAGGTTTCAAAGAGGTGGAGGTAGCAATACAAATCGGTTTCTGCGTAAACCGTATTCTAGACCACAAGGAAGTCAGACTCAGCGACCGCCAGTTGGAGGGAGTGTACCTAGTGGTGGAGCAGGACAGAGAGTGGTGTTTATGTCGACGTGTTTTAAGTGCGGTAAGAAGGGCCATCTATCTCCAGACTGTACAATCAGGGGAACTGTCTGTTTTAATTGTGGACAGCATGGACATATGTCGAAGGATTGTACTCGACCAGAGAAGAAACCTGTTGTTCGTCATGTTAGAACTAATCAACAAAAACCTGGAAATACTCAACCGAGATCTGGAGGGCGAGTGTATACAATGATGGGATCTGAAGTTTCTCAATCTGATGACCTTATTCAAGGAGAAGGTGACATTGGAGGTAACCTTCGATTTGTATTGTATGACTCGGGTGCTACACACTCGTTTATTGCCTATGATTGTGTGGAAAGACCGAAGTTACTGTGTTTTCTCGAATGTTAAGTTGAGTGTATCTATTGCTAAACCTGTAGTTACTTCTACGATCTGTTTGGATTGTCCTATTGTTGTGAAGGGCCGTTTGTTTTTGGTCAATTTGATTTGTTTGCCTCTTATTGAGATAGATGTAATCTTAGGGATGGATTTGGTTATGTTCTAACCATATCCTTATAGAATGTGCAAAGAAAACTATAGTTTTTCCTAAGGAAGAAGAGTCGGATTCTTAAGCCTTTGTTAAGGTCAAGTCTTTGTTAAGAGATGGAGCGCAGGGATATTTGGTATTGTCTTCTCTAGAAGTTAAGAATGAGAAGGATGTGAATACTATTCCTGTTGTCAATGATTTTCCGGATGTTTTTCCTGAAGATGTACCTGGTTTACCGCCTGAGCGGGAGATCGAGTTCTCAATTGATTTAGTACCGGGAACAGGTCCTATCTCAATTGCACCGTATCGTATGTCGCCAGTAGAGTTGGAGGAGCTGAAAAAGCAATTGGTAGAACTGTTGGAGAAAGAGTTTGTACGACCTAGCGTTTCCCCATGGGGTGCGCCAGTGCTTTTGGTCAAGAAGAAGGATGGAACTTCACGACTTTGTGTAGATTATCGGCAGTTGAACAAGGTGACTATTAAGAATAAATATCCGCTTCCAAGAATCGACGATTTGATGGATCAATTGAGAGGAGCTGTGATATTTTCCAAGATAGATCTGCGATCGGGTTATCACCAAATTCGTGTAAGAGGGGAGGATGTGCCGAAAACTGCTTTTCGAACTCGTTATGGACATTATGAGTATCAGGTAATGCCATTCGGGGTGACGAATGCTCCTGCCATATTTATGGATTATATGAACAGGATATTTCGTCCATATCTAGACAGATTTGTCGTTGTCTTTATCGATGACATTCTGATCTATTCTCGATCGAAGGAAGAGCATCTTTGAACATCTGAATGTTGTTCTTCAGATTTTGAGGGAGAAGCAGCTGTATGCGAAATTGGCTAAGTGTGAGTTCTGGTTGGAGGAAGTCCAATTTCTTGGTCACGTAATTTCTAAAGAAGGTATTGCGGTGGACCCATCGAAAGTGGAGACTTGTTTTACATTGGGAAAGACCTAAGACGGTAACGGAAGTTCGAAGTTTTGTTGGACTTCTTTGGTTATTACCGAAGATTTATCGAAGGTTTTCCAAGATTCTTTGGACCACTTACACAACTTACGAGGAAAAGTCAAGCTTTCGAATGGACGGAAGAACGTGAAGCTAGTTTTCAAGAGTTGAAGAAGAGGTTAACAAATGCACCGGTGTTGATCCTACCGATTCGACGAAATCTTTCGATGTGTATTGTGACGCTTCTTATCAAGGACTAGGATGCGTGTTAATGCAAGACCGGAATGTGGTGGCATATGCTTCTCGGCAATTGAAGGTTCATGAGAAGAATTATCCTACGCATGATTTGGAATTGGCTGCGGTGGTTTTTGCTCGAAGATATGGAGACATTTTCTCTATGGAGCAACGTTCAACATCTTCGGTGATCACAAGAGTTTGAAGTACTTGTACGACTGAAGGAGCTGAATATGAGGCGGCGAAGATGGTTAGAATTTACGAACGACTACGATTTTCAACTTTTGTACCACCCTGGTAAGGCGAATGTCGTGGCCGATGCCTTGAGTAGAAAGATTATCGGTGTTTACGCTCGATGATCAAAGAGAAGGAGCTCATTGAGCAGTTTAGAGATGAGTGGTCATTTGTTGAGTTGAAACAGGGAAAGATCTGTGTAATATGGTTACTATCTCAAGCGAGTGATGGAAGACATAAGGGAAAAACAAAATGCCGATAAATTTTTACAAGGAATAAGGGAGCAAATGAAGCAAGACGAGGCAGTAGAGTTCAAAGAAGGAACTGATGGAATTCTAAGGTTTCGAGGTAGAATCGTATTCCTCGTGACCGAGAAGTGAGGCAATATATTGTAGAACATGCCCATACTAGTTTGTTAAGTATGCATCCAGGTATAACAAAGATGTACCAAGACTTGAAGAAGTTATTCTGGTGGCATGGAATGAAGGGTGATGTGGTTAGATGCGTGTCAACTTGCCTAATTTGTCAAAAATCGAAAGTTGAACACCAAAGACCAGCTGGGATGTTACAACCATTATCGATTCCAGAATGGAAATGGGACAGCATTTCTATGGATTTCATTACTGGTTTGCCAAAGACAAGGAGAGGTCATGATTCAATATGGGTTATAGTCGATAGACTTACAAAATCGGCTCATTTCTTACCAATCAATATTAAATATTCATTGGAAAGATTAACCCAGTTGTACATCAACGAGATTGTCAGATTACATGGAGTGCCTACATGTATAGTTTTTGACAGAGATCCGAGGTTTACGTCAAGATTTTGGCGAAGTCTGCAAGAAGCTATGGGAACCAAGTTACGATTGAGTTCAGCCTATCATCCGCAGACAGATGGTCAGACAGAGAGAACTATATAGTCTTTGGAGGATTTATTGCGTGCTTGTGTTTTGGAACAGCGAGGAAGTTGGGATGAAATTTTATCTTTGATAGAATTCACTTACAACAATAGTTTTCACGCAAGCATCGGAATGGCACCTTATGAAGCATTGTATGGAAGACGATGTCGAACGCCGCTATGTTGGTATCAAGATGGGGAGAGTATGACTGTTGGACCGGAACTTGTACAACAGACTACGGATAAAGTCAAGATGATACAAGAGAAGATGAGGACGGCGCAAAGCAGACAAAAGAGTTATGCAGACAAACGAAGACGATCTCTTGAGTTTAAGGAGGGTGAGCATGTGTTTTTAAGAGTTACTCCTACGACAGGTGTCGGAAGAGTGATTAAATCGAAGAAGCTTACTCCTAAATTCATTGGACCATATCAGATTATCCGACGTATAGGTCCTGTAGCATATCAGATTGCTTTGCCGCCTTTTCTATCCAATTTACATGACGTGTTTCATGTGTCTCAGTTACGGAAGTATATACCAGATCCAACACATGTTATACAACCAGATGATGTGCAGTTAAAGGAGAATCTGACTTACGAAACTTTACCTGTCAGAATAGAGGACAGAAAGGTAAAGCAGCTTCGAGGGAAGATGATCAAACTAGTGAAAGTCATATGGAATGATATAACGGGTGAAGCTACCTGGGAGCTGGAAGATAAAATGAAGGATCAGTATCCTCATTTGTTTGGATGAACATCGAATTTCGAGGACGAAACTTTTATTTGTTGGGGAGAGTTGTAACGCCCCAATTTTTAGAAAATATTCGAATGTCTTTTTCTTTGTTTTTCATGCTTTTGTATGAATGATTTGTTGTGTCCCTATTTTTCGTTCTCGATTTCGTATGAAAACAATTACGATAATACAGGCTCAAATTTTATTTGATCGTTTTACGTAGTTTGCTTGAGACGGTAAAATAAAAATTTTTACGAACTCTTGTATTAATTTTTCTCGAAAGATATAAAGCTATATAATCTTCTTGGATATTTTATTTGAACGTTTTGGACGATTACCTACGTTGTGGGAAAAAATGGGAAAATGACCGTTACGTCCCGAACGTCTTGTTTTATTGTTTTTCTTTGTTTTTAATTGTTTTCTTCTTGATTTAATGTCCGATAATCTTGTCTCCGTGATTTTATATGGACTTTTTGGGTGATTTGCTCGAGGCGGGAAAATAATATTTTTCGGGCCGGGAAAATCTTATTTTATTATTTAGAATTGGGGGATCTTACTAAACCCGATTCTGAATAAGACTAAAAATAATCTTTTAATTTTTAGGATTTAATCACAAATAAAAGAATTTTATATTATTATAATATTATTTTATTAGTCAAGTATATTTTAGTGATGGACAGGAAATATTTTGCGGGACCCACAATTAGCGTAACAGTTAGATCGGTAGCTTAATTAATCACCGTAAGCTTGTAGAACTTTCAGAACAGTGACTCGACTCACTAGTGACTCAAATGAGAAAATTAAATGCACTGTGTGACTAAGCAAGGTGAGTCACCATGAGCAACCAATAGGATTGAAGCTTGTTAAGCAAGATTTGATCTTGACCTTTGATGCATTCAATGGTTTGGATGAAGCCAAATCCATGCACATCCATTTGCACTTGAGTGCTACGGCCAAGAGGCCTTGGAAGACCAAAATTTCACTTCATCTTCATCACTTTTCTCTCTTCTCTCTCTTCCAAGAACCCTAGCCTCCATTGTTGTTCTTCTTCCCTATCATTCGGCCAAGACCAATACTACACCATCCAACCATCCAAAAATTTTTCTAACCAAGTTTCCTTAACCTAAACACTATTCTAAGAACCTTTCTAGTTGGAAGTTTCTTCAAAATCTTCCATTTAGGGCTTGGAAATCAACCTTGTAAATTTGACCTAGAAGGTGAAATATCATATTTTTCTTTTCTCTCTTTTTTTCCAAAGTTCTAAGCCATGATTTCTCCATGGTTTAGCTTCTTTTTCATGGTTAATAACATGTAGATTTTATTTGAGATTTTTAGGTATTTGGTGGAGTGAAAACCGAACCATAGGAGGTGTGAAAGCTAATCATTTGTCTTCATTTAAGGTAAGAGGAAGACAATTCTTATCATCCCTTGATGGTGGTAAGAAGATGGATTGTTTGTAGAATCCATAAGGATTCGGTTGTGGTGTGTTTATTGATGTGTATTTGTTAATTTTTGTGGTTGCTAGTAGCTTAGGTGTTGTATGTTAGTAGCTTTCTTGTTTGGTGATTGTAACAATTTTGCATGTCTATTAGCTTTTGATTGTATGTCTATAAGCTTTAATTTAGGTTTTATGTGTTAGAAATATTTTGCATGTGTTAGAAATATAAATGCATGTGTTAGAATTGTATGATAAGGTATAAGATGTGAATAACATGAGTAAATTTGCATGAGTGTTCCAAAGAACACATTCCCTAGTTCACGGCAATGACAAAGTGTGAGGACCAAAATGTTCTCTTAATTTTTCCTAAAGTGTAACTTAATTAATTAGGAGAAATAAGAAGGTTTCAAATTGATTTGATCAAAGAAAAAGGAATTTAGAAATCAAATGGTAAAGATTTAGTAAATTTTGGGCCAACATGCCTAAAGGATTTATTTGATTCAAAATCGTTATTTTATAACATGATTTAATGAACTTAGATAAGATAATACCTTTGACATGATTTAGAAATCAAATGAAAAAGTTTTACGAAATTTGGCCAACATGCCAATATAGGTTATCATGGTTTCTAAACTTAGTTTCAAACCTTTTTCAATCAAAAGAGACAATACAAGTTAGAAAGAAAATTTCCTATAATGATTTTTAAAGAAACAAATTGGTTAGAATTAAGTTTAAAGAATTAAAACCAATGATTTTATCATTTAGAAAGGAATACAAGTAAATTTTGAGAATTTTCTAACATATAGCTCACTTTAGGTTTTGAAGCATGTTAGAGATTTCAAAAAGAATTAAATGATATGGTTAAAAAATTAGGTAAATGGAAATTTTATGGAAAAATTTAGTAAACCATTATTATGATATTCTAAACAAAATACTGTCGATTTTTAGTAAAAATGAACCAATAAGATAGCAAAAATATCCAAAAGACAGTATGCGGTATGAAAAATTATTCAACATAGTTTAAATGTACTAAGTACTATTTCTGTCTGTTTAAATAGTAATTTTAAAGGCATTCGAATAAGAAAATGATTTGAAAATCCTACGCGATTGAGAAAACGTATTAAAAATGCTACGCGGTTTTAAAAACAGAAAAATATCTTTACGCGATTTTTAAACGTTTGTAAAAACGGCGGAATTATGAAAACGCGATAAAATTTCTACGCGATTGACCGTTACTATCTTTATACTGTCGGGAAAATGTGAACCCATACAGATTATTTTTGAAAATCTTTCGCTGTCGGGAAAATGTGAACCCGTGTGCTTTTGAAAATTTATATCTTTGTCGGGAAAATGTGAACCCGCATGTGCTTTTGAGACTATATCTTTGTCGGGAAAATGTGAACCCGCATGGCTTTCCATCTATCTGTTATGTGTGCCATGTATTTGGTGGATTGGTTGACGAGACGAATCACATCGTGTTGTCGATGCGATAAACGTAGTGTGGTTCATTGTTCTAATGAACTTGGAGACTTTAGTGTACGGGATCCCACATGTGGATGAGTTGGTAGCTCCATTTGGGCCGTGGTAAACCGATAGCACACTATGGTAATCGACATACACTATATTTAATCGAGATTTGTGAAATCTAGTAGTACATTTGCCTGTAGTGCCACAACGTGAGACCGTGAACTACACCACGCCTGGATAATGGATTCCTGTGTCGTGGGGCTATAGACGCAACGTGTGACCGCGGAATAGTTGGTTGGGCAGCCGTGGTACTAATAGATTTTACGAATCATTCCTCTCTCTGATACTTGTGTTTTCTTTAGCTCCATGGAGTAGGATTTTGTCATATTATTTATCTCTATGTCCATTTGTTTCCATCTTATCTATTTATTGTTTATCTGTAACTTATTTGTTTATTTTATCTAGTTACTGTTACTATATTTGGTTATTATATCTTATCTGTTTATTCTTATCTTTCTTATTTTATCTGCGAGGTTTTATCTGTTATGTGATATATTGTTATGATATCTAAATTTTACTTCAATTTGTTATTATAATTGTTAAAGCTTTATGTATTGCATGAACTGTATACATGTTGTTTGTCGTCTTCTTATTGGCCATGTTGTGATGATTTTATGTTGTCTTACCTCTTTGTTATATGTATTTTCTGTTTATTTATTTTACGCGGTAAAGACTTCGAGGAAGAGGATCAGCCCCTTGAGATCTTGTACCCCGAGGAGGAGGAAGGTCAGCAAGTGGACGATCGGTTGACGATCAAGAACCATCCGATCATCCATACCCTTTGGATTGATTGTGTGGGATGGGAGCGCCAGGATTTTTGGGATTCGTAGAGCTAGTATTTCATGGAGGTTCTCTGGCTTGGCATCTACGAGGCGATCGTGATTCTGTGACATATGCAGGACGTGTGACCGTGATTCTACGTCAGCGATTTGATGGAGAGCCCATTATGACTACGACATTATTTCTGCACTTAGAGTTACCCTTATCCATTAGGTGTTATTGGGGTGCTGAAAACCCTGAGCCTAGTGAGATAAGCATCGTATCGACTGCGCGATCCCGTTATCGCCGTGTGTCGAGACATCCGGGATATCTATCCAAAGGACAGTATGCGGTATGAAAAATTATTCAACGTAGTTTAAATGTACTAAGTACTATTTCTGTCTGTTTAAATAGTAATTTTAAAGGCATTCGAATAAGAAAATGATTTGAAAATCCTACGCGATTGAGAAAACGTATTAAAAATGCTACGCGGTTTTAAAAACAGAAAAATATCTTTACGCGATTTTTAAACGTTTGTAAAAACGATGGAATTATGAAAACGCGATAAAATTTCTACGCGATTGACCGTTACTATCTTTATACTGTCGGGAAAATGTGAACCCGTACTGATTATTTTTGAAAATCTTTATTTGTCGGGAAAATGTGAACCCGTACATGGCTTTTGAGACTATATCTCATTTGTCGGGAAAATGTGAACCCGTCATGTGCTTTCCATCTATCATTATGTGTGCCATGTATTTGGTGCATTGGTTGACGAGACGAATCACATCGTGTTGTCGATGCGATAAACGTAGTGTGGTTCATTGTTCTAATGAACTTGGAGACTTTAGTGTACGGGATCCCACATGTGGATGAGTTGGTAGCTCCTTTGGGCCGTGGTAAACCGATAGCACACTATGGTACTCGACATACACTATATTTAATCGAGATTTGTGAAATCTAGTAGTACATTTGCCTGTAGTGCCACAACGTGAGACCGTGAACTACACCACGCCTGGATAATGGATTCCTGTGTCGTGGGGCTATAGACGCAACGTGTGACCGCAGAATAGTTGGTTGGGCAGCCGTGGTACTAATAGATTTTACGAATCATTCCTCTCTCTGATACTTGTGTTTTCTTTAGCTCCATGGAGTAGGATTTTGTCATATTATTTATCTCTATGTCTATTTGTTTCCATATTATCTATTTATTGTTTATCTGTAACTTATTTGTTTATTTTATCTAGTTACTGTTACTATATTTGGTTATTATATCTTATCTGTTTATTCTTATCTTTCTTATTTTATCTGCGAGGTTTTATCTGTTATGTGATATATTGTTATGATATCTAAATTTTACTTCAATTTGTTATTATAATTGTTAAAGCTTTATGTATTGCATGAACTGTATACATGTTGTTTGTCGTCTTCTTATTGGCCATGTTGTGATGATTTTATGTTGTCTTACCTCTTTGTTATATGTATTTTCTGTTTATTTATTTTACGCGGTAAAGACTTCGAGGAAGAGGATCAGCCCCTTGAGATCTTGTACCCGAGGAGGAGGAAGGTCAGCAAGTGGACGATCAGTTGGACGATCAAGAACCATCCGATCATCCATACCCTTTGGATTGATTGTGTGGGATGGGAGCGCCAAGATTTTTGGGATTCGTAGAGCTAGTATTTCATGGAGGTTCTCTGGCTTGGCATCTACGAGGCGATCGTGATTCTGTGACATATGCAGGACGTGTGACCGTGATTCTACGTCAGCGATTTGATGGAGAGCCCATTATGACTACGACGTTATTTCTGCACTTAGAGTTACCCTTATCCATTAGGTGTTATTGGGGTGCTGAAAACCCTGAGCCTAGTGAGATAAGCATCGTATCGACTGCGCGATCCCGTTATCGCCGTGTGTCGAGACATCCGGGATATCTATCTCCCGATGATCATTTTCAGGCTGAGAGTGATCCATCAGAGGATTAGATAACCATGATGTTTTTTTTGGGCGCGTCAGCGTATGTCTGTATATATTAACTCTTTTATTGCTTTCTTTACTGTTTTTGTTTAAATATTTGTAGTCTTTGTTGTAAATTATTTGTACAGCTTATAACTTAATCATATGTATATTATCAGTAATGATGTTTTTTTTATTTCGTATTTTTCCGCATTATCTTTTTATATCATATTTCTGTCTATCAGGAATTATTTTACAACCCGTAATAATATTTAACAAATGTTTCACAACTTGGGTAGATTTTATTTCTATTTCTTTTATTTTCTTTTATGTGTGACATCCTCCAAAGGGGTGTTACATTAGTTGGTATCAGAGCCCAAGTTAGAGTCTTTTAGGGTTGTGGTTGGGTCTGTTTTTGTTTGTGCTGTGTGATTCTCTGTGATCTTTGTGATTTATATCCTTTCGGAAATATCTAGAAGGATGTATCTAACTTTGTTTTGTTATGTTTGAAGAAAGAAGATGGCTGGTAGAGGCAGAGGACGTGCTAACGTGAATCGTGTTGAGGACCCGATGTTGGTTGCTGCTGAAGCTATGCGGCAGATGGCTGAAGTGATTACTCAGCAAAATTTGAGAGCAGCTCAACAGCAAGATGCTACGGCTGATGCCCTAAATTTATCTGAATTTAGGCGCCATAATCCGCCACAGTTTAGAGGCGAGGTGGATCCGGAGAAAGCGAGTCAGTGGATGCAAGATTTAGAGAGAATCTTTGAGGGGATGAGATGCACAGATGAAAAGAAAGTAACTTATGCTGTTTTCATGCTGAGAGGAGATGCAGAACATTGGTGGAGAGGAATCCGCCGAGTGTTGCAAGCTGAAGGGACTGAGATCACACGAAGTGTTTTCTAATACTTTTCTGGATAAGTATTTTCCTGCAAGTGCTAGGCATGCCAAGGAGATGGAATTTCTTGGGTTGCGACAGGGAAATATGACAGTGAATGAGTACGCCACCAAATTTGAAAATTTGTCTCAATTTTCAGACTATGCTCAAAATCGACAAGATGAGGTATGGAAATGTCGGAAGTTTGAGTCAGGATTGAGAGTGGAGTTGAAGCGAGGAGTGATATCTCTGAGGATGAATCATTTTCATGCTTTGGTAGACGCATGTGCATGACTTGAGGAGCTTGAACCGTCGCGAGATCAGAGGAATCGGAACTTTGGGCCGACAAGGTTTCAAAGAGGTGGAGGTAGCAATACAAATCGGTTTCTGCGTAAACCGTATTCTAGACCACAAGGAAGTCAGACTCAGCGACCGCCAGTTGGAGGGAGTGTACCTAGTGGTGGAGCAGGACAGAGAGTGGTGTTTATGCCGACGTGTTTTAAGTGCGGTAAGAAGGGCCATCTATCTCCAGACTGTACAATCAGGGGAACTGTCTGTTTTAATTGTGGACAGCCTGGACATATGTCGAAGGATTGTACTCGACCAGAGAAGAAACCTGCTGTTCGTCATGTTAGAACTAATCAACAAAAACCTGGAAATACTCAACCGAGATCTGGAGGGCGAGTGTATACAATGATGGGATCTGAAGTTTCTCAATCTGATGACCTTATTCAAGGAGAAGGTGACATTGGAGGTAACCTTCTGACTGTATTGTATGACTCGGGTGCTACACACTCGTTTATTGCCTATGATTGTGTGGAAAGACTGAAGTTGCCTGTGTTTTCTCTGAATGTTAAGTTGAGTGTATCTACGCCAACTGCTAAACCTGTAGTTACTTCTAAGATCTGTTTGGATTGTCCTATTATTGTGAAGGGCCGTTTGTTTTTGGTCAATTTGATTTGTTTGCCTCTTATTGAGATAGATGTAATCTTAGGGATGGACTGGTTATGTTCTAACCATATCCTTATAGAATGTGCAAAGAAAACTATAGTTTTTCCTAAGGAAGAAGAGTCTGGATTCTTAACTGCTGTTAAGGTCAAGTCTTTGTTAAGAGATGGAGCGCAGGGATATTTGGTATTGTCTTCTCTAGAAGTTAAGAATGAGAAGGATGTGAATACTATTCCTGTTGTCAACAATTTTCCGGATGTTTTTCCTGAAGATGTACCTGGTTTACCGCCTAAGCGGGAGATCGAGTTCTCAATTGATTTAGTACCGGGAACAGGTCCTATCTCAATTGCACCGTATCGTATGTCGCCAGTAGAGTTGGAGGAGCTGAAAAAGCAATTGGTAGAACTGTTGGAGAAAGAGTTTGTACGACCTAGCGTTTCCCCATGGGGTGCGCCAGTGCTTTTGGTCAAGAAGAAGGATGGAACTTCACAACTTTGTGTAGATTATCGGCAGTTGAACAAGGTGACTATTAAGAATAAATATCCGCTTCCAAGAATCGACGACGTTGATGGATCAATTGAGAGGAGCTGTGATATTTTCCAAGATAGATCTGCGATCGGGTTATCACCAAATTCGTGTAAGAGGGGAGGATGTGCCGAAGCGCTTTTCGAACTCGTTATGGACATTATGAGTATCAGGTAATGCCATTCGGGGTGACGAATGCTCCTGCCATATTTATGGATTATATGAACAGGATATTTCGTCCATATCTAGACAGATTTGTCGTTGTCTTTATCGATGACATTCTGATCTATTCTCGATCGAAGGAAGAGCATGCTGAACATCTGAATGTTGTTCTTCAGATTTTGAGGGAGAAGCAGCTGTATGCGAAATTGGCTAAGTGTGAGTTCTGGTTGGAGGAAGTCCAATTTCTTGGTCACGTAATTTCTAAAGAAGGTATTGCGGTGGACCCATCGAAAGTGGAGACTGTTTTACAGTGGGAAAGACCTAAGACGGTAACGGAAGTTCGAAGTTTTGTTGGACTTGCTGGTTATTACCGAAGATTTATCGAAGGTTTTTCCAAGATTGCTGGACCACTTACACAACTTACGAGGAAAAGTCAAGCTTTCGAATGGACGGAAGAACGTGAAGCTAGTTTTCAAGAGTTGAAGAAGAGGTTAACAACTGCACCGGTGTTGATCCTACCAGATTCGACGAAATCTTTCGATGTGTATTGTGACGCTTCTTATCAAGGACTAGGATGCGTGTTAATGCAAGACCGGAATGTGGTGGCATATGCTTCTCGGCAATTGAAGGTTCATGAGAAGAATTATCCTACGCATGATTTGGAATTGGCTGCGGTGGTTTTTGCTCTGAAGATATGGAGACATTTTCTCTATGGAGCAACGTTCAACATCTTCAGTGATCACAAGAGTTTGAAGTACTTGTACGACCAGAAGGAGCTGAATATGAGGCAGCGAAGATGGTTAGAATTTCTGAACGACTACGATTTTCAACTTTTGTACCACCCTGGTAAGGCGAATGTCGTGGCCGATGCCTTGAGTAGAAAGATTATCAGTGTTTCTGCTCTGATGATCAAAGAGAAGGAGCTCATTGAACAGTTTAGAGATGAGTGGTCATTTGTTGAGTTGAAACCGGGAAAGATCTGTGTGAATATGGTTACTATCTCAAGCGAGCTGATGGAAGACATAAGGGAAAAACAAAATGCCGATAAATTTTTACAAGGAATAAGGGAGCAAATGAAGCAAGACGAGGCAGTAGAGTTCAAAGAAGGAACTGATGGAATTCTAAGGTTTCGAGGTAGAATCTGTATTCCTCGTGACCGAGAACTGAGGCAATATATTGTAGAACATGCCCATACTAGTTTGTTAAGTATGCATCCAGGTATAACAAAGATGTACCAAGACTTGAAGAAGTTATTCTGGTGGCATGGAATGAAGGGTGATGTGGTTAGATGCATGTCAACTTGCCTAATTTGTCAAAAATCGAAAGTTGAACACCAAAGACCAGCTGGGATGTTACAACCATTATCGATTCCAGAATGGAAATGGGACAGCATTTCTATGGATTTCATTACTGGTTTGCCAAAGACAAGGAGAGGTCATGATTCAATATGGGTTATAGTCGATAGACTTACAAAATCGGCTCATTTCTTACCAATCAATATTAAATATTCATTGGAAAGATTAACCTAGTTGTACATCAACGAGATTGTCGATTACATGGAGTGCCTACATGTATAGTTTCGACAGAGATCCGAGGTTTACGTCAAGATTTTGGCGAAGTCCGCAAGAAGCTATGGGAACCAAGTTACGATTGAGTTCACTATCATCATCCATGAGACGGATGGTCAGACAGAGAGAACTATATAGTCTTTGGAGGATTTATTGCGTGCTTGTGTTTTGGAACAGCGAGGAAGTTGGGATGAAATTTTATCTTTGATAGAATTCACTTACAACAATAGTTTTCACGCAAGCATCGGAATGGCACCTTATGAAGCATTGTATGGAAGACGATGTCGAACGCCGCTATGTTGGTATCAAGATGGGGAGAGTATGACTGTTGGACCGGAACTTGTACAACAGACTACGGATAAAGTCAAGATGATACAAGAGAAGATGAGGACGGCGCAAAGCAGACAAAAGAGTTATGCAGACAAACGAAGACGATCTCTTGAGTTTAAGGAGGGTGAGCATGTGTTTTTAAGAGTTACTCCTACGACAGGTGTCAGAAGAGTGATTAAATCGAAGAAGCTTACTCCTAAATTCATTGGACCATATCAGATTATCCGACGTATAGGTCCTGTAGCATATCAGATTGCTTTGCTGCCTTTTCTATCCAATTTACATGACGTGTTTCATATGTCTCAGTTACGGAAGTATATACCAGATCCGACACATGTTATACAACCAGATGATGTGCAGTTAAAGGAGAATCTGACTTACGAAACTTTACCTGTCAGAATAGAGGACAGAAAGGTAAAGCAGCTTCGAGGGAAGATGATCAAACTAGTGAAAGTCATATGGAATGATATAACGGGTGAAGCTACCGGGAGTGGAAGATAAAATGAAGGATCAGTATCCTCATTTGTTTGGATGAACATCGAATTTCGAGGACGAAACTTTTATTTGTTGGGGAGAGTTGTAACGCCCCAATTTTTAGAAAATATTCGAATGTCTTGTTTTTGTTTTTCATGCTTTTGTATGAATGACCGCATTGTGTCCCTATTTTTCTCGTTTCTCGATTTCTCGTATGAAAACAATTACGATAATACTGAGGCTCAAATTTTATTTGATCGTTTTACGTAGTTTGTTTCGAGACGGTAAAATAAAAATTTTTTCGACTCTTGTATTAATTTTTCTGAAAGATATAAAGCTATATAATCTTCTTTGGATATTTTATTTGAACGTTTAGGACGATTACCTACGTTGTGGGAAAAAATGGGAAAATGACCGTTACGTCCCGAACGTCTTGTTTTATTTGTTTTTCTTGTTTTTAATTGTTTTCTTCTTGATTTAATGCCCGATAATACTGTCTCTGTGATTTTATATGGCTTTTTGGGTGATTTGCTCGAGGCGGGAAAATAATATTTTTCGGTAGGGAAAATCTTATTTTATTATTTAGAATTGGGGGATCTTACTAAACCCGATTCTGAATAAGACTAAAAATAATCTTTTAATTTTTAGGATTTAAGCGTCAAATAAAAGAATTTTATATTATTATAATATTATTTTATTAGTCGGTATATTTTAGTGACAGTGGACCCGAAATATTTTGCGGGACCCACAATTAGCAGAACGGTTAGATCGGTAGCTTAATTAATCACCGTAAGCAGTAGAACTTTCCAGAACAGGCTGACTCAGCTAGCTGACTCAGCAGAAAATTAAATGCACTGTGTGACTAAGCAAGGTGAGTCACCATGAGCAACCAATAGGATTGAAGCTTGTTAAGCAAGATTTGATCTTGACCTTTGATGCATTCAATGGTTTGGATGAAGCCAAATCCATGCACATCCATTTGCACTTGAGTGCTACGGCCAAGAGGCCTTGGAAGACCAAAATTTCACTTCATCTTCATCAATTTTCTCTCTTCTCTCTCTTCCAAGAACCCTAGCCTCCATTGTTGTTCTTCTTCCCTATCATTCGGCCAAGACCAATACTACACCATCCAACCATCCAAAAATTTTTCTAACCAAGTTTCCTTAACCTAAACACTATTCTAAGAACCTTTCTAGTTGGAAGTTTCTTCAAAATCTTCCATTTAGGGCTTGGAAATCAACCTTGTAAATTTGACCTAGAAGGTGAAATATCATATTTTTCTTTTCTCTCTTTTTTTCAAAGTTCTAAGCCATGATTTCTCCATGGTTTAGCTTCTTTTTCATGGTTAATAACATGTAGATTTTATTTGAGATTTTTAGGTATTTGGTGGAGTGAAAACCGAACCATAGGAGGTGTGAAAGCTAATCATTTGTCTTCATTTAAGGTAAGAGGAAGACAATTCTTATCATCCCTTGATGGTGGTAAGAAGATGGATTGTTTGTAGAATCCATAAGGATTCGGTTGTGGTGTGTTTATTGATGTGTATTTGTTAATTTTTGTGGTTGCTAGTAGCTTAGGTGTTGTATGTTAGTAGCTTTCTTGTTTGGTGATTGTAACAATTTTGCATGTCTATTAGCTTTTGATTGTATGTCTATAAGCTTTAATTTAGGTTTTATGTGTTAGAAATATTTTGCATGTGTTAGAAATATAAATGCATGTGTTAGAATTGTATGATAAGGTATAAGATGTGAATAACATGAGTAAATTTGCATGAGTGTTCCAAAGAACACATTCCCTAGTTCACGGCAATGACAAAGTGTGAGGACCAAAATGTTCTCTTAATTTTTCCTAAAGTGTAACTTAATTAATTAGGAGAAATAAGAAGGTTTCAAATTGATTTGATCAAAGAAAAAGGAATTTAGAAATCAAATGGTAAAGATTTAGTAAATTTTGGGCCAACATGCCTAAAGGATTTATTTGATTCAAAATCGTTATTTTATAACATGATTTAATGAACTTAGATAAGATAATACCTTTGACATGATTTAGAAATCAAATGAAAAAGTTTTACTGAAATTTGGCCAACATGCCAATATAGGTTATCATGGTTTCTAAACTTAGTTTCAAACCTTTTTCAATCAAAAAGAGACAATACAAGTTAGAAAGAAAATTTCCTATAATGATTTTTAAAGAAACAAATTGGTTAGAATTAAGTTTAAAGAATTAAAACCAATGATTTTATCATTTAGAAAGGAATACAAGTAAATTTTGAGAATTTTCTAACATATAGCTCACTTTAGGTTTTGAAGCATGTTAGAGATTTCAAAAAGAATTAAATGATATGGTTAAAAAAATTAGGTAAATGGAAATTTTATGGAAAAATTTAGTAAACCATTATTATGATATTCTAAACAAAATACTGTCGATTTTTAGTAAAAATGAACCAATAAGATAGCAAAAATATCCAAAAGACAGTATGCGGTATGAAAAATTATTCAACGTAGTTTAAATGTACTAAGTACTATTTCTGTCTGTTTAAATAGTAATTTTAAAGGCATTCGAATAAGAAAATGATTTGAAAATCTTACGCGATTGAGAAAACGTATTAAAAACGCTACGCGATTTTAAAAACAGAAAAATATCTTTACGCGATTTTTAAACGTTTGTAAAAACGACGGAATTATGAAAACGCGATAAAATTTCTACGCGATTGACCGTTACTATCTTTATCTTTATACTTGTGGGAAAATGTGAACCCGTACTGATTATTTTTGAAAATCTTTATTTGTCGGGAAAATGTGAACCCGTATGGCTTTTGAAAATTTATATCTTTGTCGGGAAAATGTGAACCCGTACATGGCTTTTGAGACTATATCTTTGTCGGGAAAATGTGAACCCGCATGTGCTTTCCATCTATCTCGTTATGTGTGCCATGTATTTGGTGGATTGGTTGACGAGACGAATCACATCGTGTTGTCGATGCGATAAACGTAGTGTGGTTCATTGTTCTAATGAACTTGGAGACTTTAGTGTACGGGATCCCACATGTGGACAGTTGGTAGCTCCGCTGGGCCGTGGTAAACCGATAGCACACTATGGTAATCGACATACACTATATTTAATCGAGATTTGTGAAATCTAGTAGTACATTTGCCTGTAGTGCCACAACGTGAGACCGTGAACTACACCACGCCTGGATAATGGATTCCTGTGTCGTGGGGCTATAGACGCAACGTGTGACCGCGGAATAGTTGGTTGGGCAGCCGTGGTACTAATAGATTTTACGAATCATTCCTCTCTCTGATACTTGTGTTTTCTTTAGCTCCATGGAGTAGGATTTTGTCATATTATTTATCTCTATGTCCATTTGTTTCCATCTTATCTATTTATTGTTTATCTGTAACTTATTTGTTTATTTTATCTAGTTACTGTTACTATATTTGGTTATTATATCTTATTTGTTTATTCTTATCTTTCTTATTTTATCTGCGAGGTTTTATCTGTTATGTGATATATTGTTATGATATCTAAATTTTACTTCAATTTGTTATTATAATTGTTAAAGCTTTATGTATTGCATGAACTGTATACATGTTGTTTGTCGTCTTCTTATTGGCCATGTTGTGATGATTTTATGTTGTCTTACCTCTTTGTTATATGTATTTTCTGTTTATTTATTTTACGCGGTAAAGACTTCGAGGAAGAGGATCAGCCCCTTGAGATCTTGTACCCCGAGGAGGAGGAAGGTCAGCAAGTGGACGATCAGTTGGACGATCAAGAACCATCCGATCATCCATACCCTTTGGATTGATTGTGTGGGATGGGAGCGCCAGGATTTTTGGGATTCGTAGAGCTAGTATTTCATGGAGGTTCTCTGGCTTGGCATCTACGAGGCGATCGTGATTCTGTGACATATGCAGGACGTGTGACCGTGATTCTACGTCAGCGATTTGATGGAGAGCCCATTATGACTACGACGTTATTTCTGCACTTAGAGTTACCCTTATCCATTAGGTGTTATTGGGGTGCTGAAAACCCTGAGCCTAGTGAGATAAGCATCGTATCGACTGCACGATCCCGTTATCGCTGTGTGTCGAGACATCCGAGATATCTATCTCCCGATGATCATTTTCAGGCTGAGAGTGATCCATCAGAGGATTAGATAACCATGATGTTTTTTTTTGGGCGCGTCGGTAGTATGTATGTATATATTAACTCTTTTATTTCTTTCTTTCTTGTTTTTGTTTAAATATTTGTAGTCTTTGTTGTAAATTATTTGTACACTTATAACTTAATCATATGTATATTATCAAGTAATGATGTTTTTTTTATTTCGTATTTTTCCGCATTATCTTTTTATATCATATTTCTGTCTATCAGGAATTATTTTACAACCCGTAATAATATTTAACAAATGTTTCACAACTTGGGTAGATTTTATTTCTATTTCTTTTATTTTCTTTTATGTGTGACATCCTCCAAAGGGGTGTTACAACAAGGCTTAATGACAAGGCTTGGATTAGCCAATGAGAGCTAAGCTTGGTGATCAAGTTTTAATCCTCACCATTCATCAATTCTAAGGCTTGGATGGAGCCAACCAAGGGGACACCTCCCTTGCATTAAACTCCACGGCCAAGCTTCACTTTGGAGAGCAAAAATCATTTCATTCTCTAACATTTTCTCTCTTCTCTCTCTTCCAAAAATACCAAACACCATTGATGCTTCTTTGAAGGTCCATTCGGCCAAGAACCCTACACCAACATCCATCCACCCAAAATTTCTTCTAGCCTACTTTTCTAACCCTAAACACAATTCTAAGAATATCTCTAGTTGAGAGTTCTTGTAAAATCCATCATCTTGAGCTTGAAAAACTACTTGGGAGATTCTACCTTGAAGGTGAAAATCCTAGCTTTTCATTTCTAAATTCTATTTCAAGGTTCTAAGCCATGATTGATCCATGGTTTAAGCTTTCTTTCATGTTAGTAATTTGTAGAAATTGTTTAAGCTTGATAGGTGTCTTTGGAGGGTGGCTGAAACCATAGAAAGGAGTGAAAGAGTGTTTGTCTTCACTTAAGGTAAGAGGAAGACTTGAATCTTATCATCCTTAGGTGGTGGTAAGAAAATGGAATTGTTTGTGATTGTAGAATCCATAAGGATTCATTTGTGTGTTTGTTTTAATAGCCTTCCTATTTGTGATTTGTATTAATATGCATGTCTACAAGCTTTTAAAATATTGTATGTGTTAGAAATGCATGGATAATTAGTAGGATGTGAATAACATGCTAAGGTTTGCATGAGTGTTCCAAATAACACAAAACCAAGGCTCACGGCTTCAATACAAAAAGGGAACCAAAATGTTCTCAACAATTTTCTAAAAGAGTGATTTAATTATCTTAGGAAAATTGACAAGATACAAAGTGATTTAGAGTAAGAAAAATGAATTTATGGATCAAATGATGAAAATTGTGTATTTCGGCCAACATGCCAAATGTGAATGTTTTTATTTCTAAAATTGTTTTTCAACAAAGGTTAGGTAATAATGCTAAAAGAAATTTTATTACATTGAATTTCGAGGAATAAAAATGATTAGATTAAGTTTAAGGAACTAAATCTAAGAATTTTACCATTTAAAAGAAAATACAGTAACTTTTGTAAAATTTCTAACTTAGAGTTCATTTTATGTTTTGAAACACGTTAGTAGTTTTCAAAAGTATAATGAAATTGTTATAATATAAATAAAAGAAATTTTTACAGAAAACTTAGAAAACCATTATCATACATTTTCTAAGCAAAATACTGTCAATTTTTGCTAAAAACAGACAAATAAGATAGAAAAGATATCCAATATATAATTTATACGGTATGAAAAATATTCTACGTAGTTCAAACGTATTAAATATTATTTTTTTGTTTATTTAAATAGTGATTTTTAAGGAAATCGGACAAGAAAATGATTTAAAAATCTTACGTGATTGAGAAAACGATTGAAAAACAATACGCGATTTTAAAAATAATAAAATATATTGACGCGATTTAAAAACATTTGTAAAAATGATGAAATTTTGAAAACGCGATAAAATTTCTACGCTATTGACGAAAATAGCAAGTTTTTACTGTCGAGCCAAAGTGGTGGACCCGGACAGATTGTGAAACAGTACTGTCAGGTGGGACATACTGTATATATATGAGATTTGCCATTGAGAGCATTTCCATAAAAATGGATACTAATGCCATTGAGGGTATTTTGGTAATTTTTATCATGCATTGAGTTGTGCCAATTTGGTTGATAATTGGTGGATTGATTGACGAGGTGAATTACATCGTGTTGTCGGTGTGTTAAGCGCAGTGTGGTTCAACTTGAATGAACTTGGAGACATTAGTGTGCGGATTATTCCATTTGTGGACAGTTGGTCGCTCCTCTGGGCCGTGGTAACTGGCAACACACTAATGGACTCGACATGCACTATACTTAATCAAGATCTTGTGAAATCTATTTAGTACAAGCCTATAGTGAAATGACGTTTTGACAGTGTGCTATACCACGACGTTATGACAGTGGGCTATAGACGCAATGTGAGACAGCAGAATAGTTTGGGCAGTCGATGGTACTAATAGATTTTGCGGGTCATTCTCTCTGATGTCTGTGTTTTTGGCTCCATGGAGTAGGGTTGAGTCATATTTAATATACCTATGTGTTATACATTTTAATGTTTATCTATCTGTACCATTTTATCTATCTATACTATTATATGTTGTTGTTGTATTGAATTTCTGTATTACATGATATTATTATTTAAGCTATTATAGTATGCTATATTGTATGAACTGTTATATTTGTTGTATTGTCGTTTTCTTATTTACCATGTTTGTGGTGATATAGATTGTGTTACCTCTTTCTTGTATGTATTATCTGTATATTTTAAATTATGTCTTTAAAAGAAGAGTTTGAGGAAGAGGAATAGCCTCTTGAGTGTGAGTATCCAGAGGAGGAGGAAGAGCAGCAAGCCGAAGATCAGTTCTACGACTAAGAACCATCCGATCATCCATATTCATTGGATTGATTGTGTGAGTATGACACTACTAGGATTCTTTGGATTCGTGCAACTTGAGTTTCACGGAGGCTCTGAAGCCTGGCGTCTGGGAGAGGATAGAGACTCGGTGATGTACGTAGGGCGTCTGACTGTGACCATACGTACGGAGTTTGATGGAGTGCCGATCTTTTCTACTTTATTGTATTTACATGTGGAGTTGCCGCTATCTCTTAGGCGTCATTGGGGTGATATGTTTGATGCGCCTAGCGAGATCAGCAGCGTATCGACTGCACGGACTCATGTCCGTAGAGAGTCGAGGCATCCTGGATACCTATCACCTGAAGTTTCATCTGAGAGTGATCCTTCAGAGGGTTAGATATTTATGATGTGTACTTAGGCGCGTCTGCGTTTTTATATATTGACCTTTTACTGCTTTGTTTATTGTTTTAGTTGTTAAATATTTGTAGTTGTACATTATTTGTATAACCTATGATGGAACCATATGTATATTATGTGTGATAATAGTGTGCTTATTTTATATTCCGTGTTATTTTATCTCGTAATAGTCTGTTTAACTGGAAAAATTTTACAACCCGTATTAGTATATAATAAATGTTTTACAACTTGGGTAGATTTTATTTATCTTTATTTTATTTTCTTTATAAATGTGACATCCCCATAAGGGTGTTACAGTCTCCATGTTCTTAGGGCCGATATAACCGCGGCTAACACCAGTTCGTGAGTCGGCAATTCCCAACGCACCTTCAACAACCTCGAGGCATATGTTATAACTTCTCAACTTTGCATGAACACACATCCTAAACCTTGATGCGAAGCATCCCAAAACACTTCGAATGTTTCATTGGGATCGGGCAGTATCGAAATCAGAATATTTCCTCAATCTTTGAAAAACTTTCTCCGCCTGTGATGGTCCGTAAAAGTTTTGATTCTCCTTTTGTAATCGGAGCAAGTTGTCCTACTATCTTCGAGAATCTGTCGATACTTCTTTGACAAAACCAACCAATTCCACCAGCTATGAACCTCCCTCACGGTTTCTGATCCTTCCTTTTGAAGAACTGCTTCAACCTTTTTGTGAATCCACACAATTCCTCTATTTGGAATTCCATGATCCAAAACGGAACCTCCTCAAATGAGGATTCACACTCTGATACTTTGGCATTTACTTCCTCTTCTTTAAAGTTAGGAAAACTATACCGAGATGTCTAACGTATCTCCCCATATCTTCGAGAATAACCAGAATGTCATCATTAATGACAACGACAATTCTATTCTAGGTAAGGATAGAAAATACAATTCATGTTGTCCATGAACACAAAAGGAGTGTTTGTCACTCCGATTGACATCACGGGATACCCATAATGTTAAAAGCACACTCGAAAGAATCATTTTAGGAACATTCTCAATTTCCACGAATTCATCGATGACCAGGACATACCTCTATCTTAGAAAGAACAACGATTCTTTTCTCACCAGCCCATTGAATCACTCATCTTTCTCTAAGGACACTCATCCTTAATCGAAGCCTTGTTTATTTTGTGACAGTCCTCGTCTCACCAAGAAATTTCATTCTTCTCCTTAACTAACAGCAACATAGCTTGACATGTGGCACCCTTCGACTACAAGAGCGACATCTATATTCCCTTTACCCTTGGTCCTCTACGGAAAACATTAACATGTACCCTCAGGCTCCTTTCCCTTATGAAGCTTAGACCTTGGTGGCCGTTACGAATTTCAAAAGTCTTAGTTTCAAAACTCACTAAGGTTTTTATCGGAATGACCTGGCAGATAATAAAAAAAAACGACCAATCAATTTCCAAAATCATGGACTCGAACAGATATGATTCGAGGTAAGCAAGATAGGTCAACAAAAGACTCGATCTTTAGTAGAAATAGGATAGATTACACAACTTAGGTGTCAACGACAAGTCTTAGTAACAGAAATGGAAATAACTTAAGTTGAAGATAAGAAAGATACAGATGAATCCAAATGATCCATGCGGTTACAACTGGTAAAAGGAGGGGTTACCCCCAGAATTATACAGCACGATTACAAGGTCATCATTTGAGGCGTAACTTCCCTTGTTTAGATCTCCAAATGTTGAGTTCTCAACACGACCCAAGGTATAAGTTCTGACTTCTGCTTGTGGTTTCACAACCCTTGCAGCATCGATTGAAGACTTTGCCTTTGTTGGGTTGCAGTTGCTGGAAACGTGTCCTGGCTTTCCACATTTAAAACAGATTAACCCTTTGATCTTACACTCCCTCGTGAAATGTTCCTTTTCGCATTTCATACATCTTGGCGAAGATGTCGGGGTCTGACTGGATACACCACCACTAGTACTTTGTCCAGGAGTTGGTTATGGTTGTTGTTCCCCTAATACCCATGCGTATGGTTTCCGCTTAAACTGGTTAACTTTTCTATTATTCCTCTTTTGGAATCTAGGTAGCCCAAGTTTGCCCCAAAGCCGACTTTCCTCCAACAGATTCTGGACCTCAACTTCCAATTCTCGTTGTTGCGTGGCCCTCTAATCCTAGTAAGTTGTCACCTCAGCTATCATTTGCCTTTCTTCTGCAGTCGTAGCCATACTCTTATTGTCTTGTCCCGTGCTCACATGTATATGTCTGTCACGAGCCATCGCCCTTGCATGTCTACTGCGAGCCATTGAATTTCTCTGAAGACGGACATAGATACCACAAACACAAAATTACTTCAAACAGTGTTATCTCCCTATGAAAACCAAATATAGAGAGTCACACAATTCAAGCAAGACAAGTTCAATTCCATACATTCTAACAATCTCCAGCTCAAACTTCTTCATTCTGCTTCCACAGCGTAATCCCTCGTAAGCCGTCAACTTCCAAACTGCTTCTCGAATCTAGTTTATGTTGGTGTATGCCCTAGTGGCCAATACATTTTGTTTGTATTTACATACATTATATTATGTTATTTTATATGAGGCATTTCATTTATTGTGTTCTTTTTGGTAGACATAATAAAGTCCTTAGAATAGTAAGTTTGATACCATAGGACATCAAGTGGATGACTTGATCGTGAGATCCTATTGGATAAAACACTATTCTTAAATGTCCCTAGTCAAGTATTATTGTTAATTAGGACAACAATAATACATTGAGGCTAGTATGTGCGTAGACTGATGACCACATCTCACGGGTCATGGATATAAGATATCAAGTCTACACATGGATACATATTAGAGTAATGATGTATTGGATAGACCCGCCATGAGAACGCTACGTGGATCGTTACGTGAGTGTCATAAGCGATTCTCATTGTGATAATGGTGTATGTGGTCCTTTGACCTGAAATCACTACGATTCCTACATGAGGAGTTGTGTGTTTTAATGTCATCAAACGTCATCTATAACAAGATGATTATAACGTTGGTTATTAGACATGCCGCAATACATGTGGAGGGATGTGAGTGACCTAGATGAGATTTGTCCCTCCTACATAACAGGAGCGATATCTTCGGGGTCCCTGATTGAGTGAGACTACGAAATGCATGGCCATGCTCAAATGAGTCAATATGAGATATTGATCTTATTTGTTATTACTATGTCTACTCGGGAATCAGGAAACTGAAGATTGAACTAAACAAGGGTGACACGTTCTATGCCTTGTGTTCAATCTGGATATCTGGACAAAGGGACTAAACTACACGGAAACATTGGTCACAGATAAGTTATGTCAAATCACTGACATTCTCATTACTTGGATAGCAGTGATGTGTTGCTAGATACCACTCACTGTTTGTAATATTAAAATGAGATTTTAATATTACTACTAATGTCATGAGAACCTGCAGGGTCACACACTTAGAACAGACTAAATTGGAGTAATCAGAATCCAAGTTGGACTCGGATTCAACTGTGGGCCTAACTCATGACAGATGGGTTTAGGGTTGCGCCACTTACCTTGCTACTGCTCACACTCACTTAAGGCAGCCACTGTTATAAATAGTACTGCTAAGGGGGCTGCTACTAGGTTACATCACAACCCTAGCCGCACCTATAGAAAGTGAGTGAGAGATAGTGAGGTCTTCTTCTCCTCTCTTCGCAGCTAGCACTACGAAAACAGAGGCGTGACTCCTTTTGCAAGTTTGTTCGTGTGGATACCGCAGAAACATCGTCGCTATTATGGTGTTGGTGATTCACCTCGCTTGTGTCTATCACGCTTCAAGAGGTAAAAATTTAAAAACTCGGATTATGGATTTTTCGCATAGATCCTGTGAGGGAATTCTGTTATTCCGCTGCGAGACTTTTGATCCGAAAATTCCCAACAGTTTACACCAACTATTTCTTTCTCTAGAAGATCGATTTTTCCAAAACCTTTTGATCTCCTCACAAAAGAAATCCTATTTTCCTAACACAGTATGTGGTGTCCCGAGGTTGATGAGGGCGGGGAGTGGACGCCGGTGCATGAGAGGCATGTACAAGGAGCGGCTCCTGGCATGCTTCTAGGCGAAGGGTCCCATGAATGAACTGAATACGCACCGGAATGAGAGGGATTCAGAGACTGTGCAGGTATGGGATGCATAGTTGAGGATGACTTAAAGGAATTGATTAGGCGTAATCATATCAACAAGTTGCAACTTCTTTTCAGGAGCCTAGAACATAAGAACTCCATTGTTAAGCGTGCTTGACTTGGAGCAATTGTGGGATGGGTGACCTCTTGGGAAGTTTCCTAGGATGCGTGTGAGTGAGGACAAAGCACGCTGAAAAGACCCATGTTGGTTTGTGGAGACACTCGTCAATCCTGCAGGCAGTCCCGGAGATGTGACACAGTACGCCTAGGTGAAGTCATAGTTTCCTATACACACAGAACATTACATATTGAGTAGGCCAGTTCTCAATATCATGCAACTGTATAACAGTAGCCATCAACATTCAACCTACGACAAGTCATGCATTTCTTTCCCATCACCTCAATCAAGAGACAAGGAAGTACACAACAAACCAAATTCTAATATGCCTAAACATAGCAAGTCCATACCCCGGCTCAACAGGATGAACTGCTCTGATACCACCTAATGTAACGCACCTAGATCTAACAACCGCGGCACAATCGTCATTACACCACAGTTACTAAATCCAAGTGTGTCACTGTCATGATAACAGTCATTTAAATTCTCAAGAGTCTATATTTTTTTTTTGACAATTTGCATAAGTAGAAAATACGAGCCTCAAAAGAAATATAGATATATTCAACCCTTAATACAACCATTGAAATAAAATCACGTTCCTTATATATATATATATATATATATATATATATATATTGTCAATTAACACGAATCACTGATAATATAGAATATAATAATTACAGAGTCAAATAAAATACAGCGGGAATAAAAACATTAAAGGGGAGGAGTAGTAACCTAGGGATGGGTACTACCAGCAGTCAAGGCCGCAACCCCATATGCACATGACACACGACGTCCCAGTTGACACGACAGGCATCAATGCCACCATGCGGCTGCACTCTTATGTAGTCGACGAAATCTTGTCCAGACGCTCAAGTCAATCAACCAAGGTACGGTCCCTCTTTATCTTCCTCGTGATCTTTTATCAAATATAAATGTAAAACAGAAATGCACAAATATAGGAAAGAGGTGAGACACCCGTCTTTCATTACCACTATTGGTAGTAAGAAAACAGCACGGCACAAAGCGCCCACAGAGTAATGCAGTTCATACATTTATCAACAGCAACAGCATGGTTTATAACACAATTAGTTCAGTTGTAAGCAAAAATAAGGAAGCAGAACAGCAACAGGCAATAGTAAGACTTAACAATGTCAACCCAATCATAATAAGATTTCCAGAAATCAGCACAATGGTCAGATAATCGTTTACATGAGTAAAACAGTTACTTTAACAGATGTGCATGCTCAACAACTTATGAGACTGACAATGAACGACGCACGATGCATTATGGTACCAAATCCTACTCCATGGAGCTAAACATTAACCTTTTCAGAGTGAATGATCAAGGAGTAATGCCAGTATCTCGTTAGCCTTAAAATAGTGTGCTTCATCTCATAAAATATTTGCGCATCATGGCTTATACATGGCACCTCAACCGTTGATCGCGACATAGGACAGCGTCTCGGTCCGGATCATCGGTGTGTTTGCATCGGTTTACCCCATGGCACAGAGGAGCTCTAAACTGTCCATGTGAGGGACCCGCACCCCGACGCCCCCTAGGGCCAACAACATGTGGCACCTACGCTAGTCTATTCGCACCCGCACATATGTGTGATTCAACTCTTAGGTTTTTCATATGTGTGATGACTCAATGTCCAATCATGTATGCTCATCAATGATGCATTCATTATATACAATACCACAATGGCATATATTCGTTTTCAATATCAATAAATCATTTCTCATCGAGAACTAAACCAACAAATATATAACTTTTCATAGGGACTCACAACACATAGAGTTAATCTCAATATTAATATACATTATGGCTTATCAAAACCACTATTTCCCACTAAGGGTTTAACAATTCCATGAATCTAAGTCTAGATCAATTATGCAAACCTTTAGGTTAAGCAACCTTTAAAACCGTAGCCTCATAAGCCCTCAAGGTTCTAAATTCCTTCTCGCGTTATGCTCTAGTCTCTTGATACCAATCACTTAGTTTTTATTCTACATGAGATCAATTCAATTCCTAATATCCATGATCGAAATCGCGGCTTCCCAAAGTCCACTACTAACATCAATTTCTCCCATTTTATGCATTGATTTCTTGATATCCTTTACTTAAGTTTTAGTTCACTAAGCTTATTCCAATTCCTTATAGTTTCAATCTAAAACCATGGCTTCACATTGAGTTAAATAACCCTTAAAACTCTCCATCTCAATTTCCAACATTAGCATTCACCTCTCCAATTACACAGCTCCCTCTCACAGTTACCTAGCTGATTCTGTTCATGGCGCCTAGGCGCCATCTCTGGAGCGCCTGGACACTGGCCACGAAGCGCTTAAGCGCTCACCAGACCGCGTCACAGGGAAAACTTTCTGGGCATGGAGCTCCTAGGCGCTATATGCACAGCGCCTGAGCACTAGTGCATTAACAAGGGTTCTGCGAAATTCGTTTCTACAGAACCTTGGCCCATCTTTCTCCAAAGTTTCTCATTCATTTTTCCCAACAATCCAAAATATGATTCATGACCTCTAAATACAAAATAACAATATATTGGTTCATAATCATCAAAGCACACAATGCAAATCCATATACTCATACAAATCAAACAACTGCAAAATCATGGAAATAACACAATATAACAAAGAGAGAAATCCAACATGGATTCCCTCATCAACAACAATACACAAGACATTTCCTTACTACCAAGATTGGTTGAAGAGGATCATCTCCCTCTTACCTAAATGAAGACAATCACAAGGATGCTTCTCCTTTTTGTTCTTGATTTTCATTTTTTCCCCCTTCAAGAAAAACCCTAGGGTGAGAAATTCCCAAAGTGTTCACTCCAATCATAAGAAAATGACTCCTTGGCCACATAGGTGACCAATAAAATGAAAATGAGAAGAAGATAGAAGAAACTTGAAGACTTTACCTCAAAAGCTCCAAGCTTTAGCTTCAATGGTGAAAAATAGAAGAAGAAGAAGAAGAAGAAGAAGAAGAAGAAGAACCAAGGATGGCCACAAGGAAAATGGTCTTGGAATGATGGAAGAAACCTAGATATGGAAGTGGTGAAGCAAGAAAATGAAGATGGGTAATGGTGAGGGTGTACGGTTGAGGAGGAAGAAGAAGAGAAGAAGAAGAAATGAAATGAAAATGTGAGTATTGGGCTCCCAAATGGCCTCTGCCGTAGGGAGAAGAAAGGAGAGGGAAGAGAGAGAAATGTGAAATGGGAGGAATTTTCCTGGAAGCTTCCCAAATGAGTTTTTGAATTAATTTAACTTTTATTTTGAAAATAAGGCTAAAGGAGCTTGACACAAGGTAAATTTTGGGTAATGTGATAAGATTTTTATTATATGTTATTATTTATTGGACAATAGTTATAGTTGGCAGAAGTCAGCATTAACAAATCTGACAGATTAATTCTTCACAGTATTTTATTATTTCATCTGTTAAAATTTCTCGAAAGATGTGAAACCTTGTAAACTGTGTCCGGCCTCAGGTTTAGTAAGATCCCTCATCGACATTTTCATAGTTCAAGGTTCTCGGGAAAAATATTTCATTTTCCCGACTCTGCTCAATACGCATGCAAAACGAGGAATATATTAAAATATTCATCATTTCCGAAAAATTCTGAAAGAATTCACATAAATCACAAATATTAGAAAATGACTATTCGTAATAAAATTTTCCAACTTTGGGAGCGTTACAGTCATTTTGCCAATTCTGCCCAATGTGCACGTAAAATGAGAAATAATATTAAAATATTCCGCGTTCTCCGAAAAATCCAGAAAAATTCATAAAAATCCCAAATATTGTAAAATGATCATTTATCCTAAATTTATAAATTTTTGGGATGTTACATGCTGTCGGGTGGAAAGTTTGGACCAGGCGCATGAGGCGAGAAACAGAAACTTTGGGCCAATTCAGTCTCAAAGAGCAAGAAGCGGTAGTGTTGGCCGTTACCAGAAGAAGCCCTATTCCAGACCATCTGGAAATCAGCAACAAAGGTCACAGGGTGGAAGTCCTAGTGGAAGCCCGGGAAGAACGGGTCAGAATGCGGCATCTACACCGAGGTCTATGAACTGTGGAAAGGAGCACTATACAAGAGACTGCACTATCAAGGGGATCATCGGCTTTAGATGCAGGAAACCGGGACATGTTTCCCATGACTATAATCAAACTAAAGCGGAACCTTCCATCAATGCTGCTAGAACAACTAAACCACAGGTTAGAGGTCAGGTTTACACCCTGAGTGGTGCCGAAGCCTCTGAGTCCAAAGATCTTATACAAGGGGAAGGTCTCATTGAAGGTAATCTTTTAATTGTACTGTATGATTCTGGTGCAACTCATTCTTTCACCTTATATGACTGTGTGAAAAGACTTGGTTTCCCTGTGTCTTCTTTGCCATTTGATTTGACTGTTTCAACTCCAACTGCTAAACCCATTGTCACTGCCAAAGTCTGTTTAAATTGCCCAGTGATTGTTGAAGGTTGAATCTTTTCTATCGATTTGATCTATTTGCCCTTATCTCAATTAGATGTGATCTTAAGGATGGATTGGTTATCTGCTAACCATGTCCTATTAGATTATTCTAGAAAAGCAATAGTTTTCCCTTTGGATGAGAATTCTGGATTTGTGACGGCCAACCAAGCGAAAGCTTTCTTGAAAGAAGGAGCTCAGGGATACATGCTATTATCTTCTTTAAAGGTTGAGAATGAGGTTGATGTGGACGCGATATCTGTGGTTCGAGAGTTTCTTGAAGTTTTTCCAAAAATATACCTGGCTTACCACTGGAGTGGGAGATTGAATTTACCATTGATCTTGTGCCTGGAGCAGGCCCTATTTCTATAGCGCCTTACCGAATGTCACCTGCAGAGCTAGCTGAGCTCAAGAAGCAATTGGAGGAGCTTTTGGAGAAATAATTAGTGAGACCTAGTGTATCACCTTGGGAAGCACCAGTGTTGCTGATTAAGAAGAAGGACAGTACTTCGAGGTTGTGTGTTGATTATTGTCAATTAAATAAGGTCACAATCAAGAACAAGTATCCATTGCCAATAATAAATGACCTAATGGACTAACTGAAAGGAGCGGTTGTGTTTCCCAAGATCAATTTATGATCGGGTTACCACCAGATCCGAGTAAAAGTGGAAGACATTCCAAAAACGGATTTTCGTACTCGTTATGGACACTACGAGTATTTGGTAATGCCTTTTGGTGTGACTAATGCACCTGTTGTCTTCATGGACTATATGAATAGGATCTTTCATCCCTATTTGGACAAATTCGTCATTATTTTCATCGACGACATCTTGATCTATTCATAAAACTAGGAGGAGCATGTTGAACATCTCAGTATAGTTCTTCAGATTTTGAAGGAGAAAGAGTTGTACACTAAGTTGTCCAAGTGCGAATTCTGGTTAGATGAAGTGAAATTCTTAGGCCATGTTATTTCAAAGGAAGGAATTGTTGTTGATCCTTCAAAGGTTGAAGTTGTACTACAATGTGAAAGGCCAAAGACGGTGATAGAAATCTAAAGCTTTGTTAGATTAGCTGGATACTACCGGAGGTTCATTGAAGGATTTTCTAAGATTGCCGGACCTCTTACTCAACTCACCAGGAAAAATCAAGCTTTTGAATGGACAGATACTTGTGGTTGCTTGCTCTTGGTTCTTTGGAGAAAAGGATGTGTAAGAGAGCAAGTGAGATGAATGGATGAAGGTTGTCTTCCATTTGGGTGCTATGGCCGTGGAGTACAAGGAGAGAAAAAGGAGTGAGAGCTTCTTGCCAAAGTTTGCAAATGAATCAAAGCCATCATATTTATAGACTTCATGAAAAAGATGAAGACTTAAGATATTTTTCGGTATACTGTAAGCAATCAACAATAATTACTGCTCATAAAGTAAGTATCTATTGTCCAAGGGATAATAAAATATACCTAGATTTTTCTCTCGTTCTAGCTGGGTAACAACTATTGTTGATCATTTTCTACTGATTGATGATCAAATATTTTATACATTAATAAACCCTCATTTTTAGTCATTTACACTCTCTATGTACTTAATTGATTAAGTCTAGTTATGTTTTGTAAGTTTGGACTCAAATTGGACTTAATTGATTTTTTCAGCACTATTTTGGTCTTACGCTGTTTCTGTATTTCAGCCATATCCTAAGTTCTAAATGTCTGATAATTATGAATTTTACCTTTTAGCAAAGATAAGAGAGAGCTCTACAACTCTGATGAAGAGCTCAAAGTTCAATCAGACATCTAGTAGAGCTAATTGGGCTTGGAAGACAGAACACGAGTTTTGTGTCTGAAACCTGAATAGTGTACAGTAATCAGAGCATAACTCAGGCTGCAAGAATTATTTGGGCTAAAATTTGCATATTTGAAAGTTAAGACCCAGATCTAAAACTTTCATATTAAGCACAAAACTTGATTCGGGCTCCTTGATGGTGATATTGGATCTGAAAGTCAAAACAGAGGTGCTGAAACTAGGCCTGAACAGTTTGTAGTAATTGGGTCATATCTTGGGCTGTAGGACGAATTTTTTTGGTGATTTTAGAGCCATTGGAAAGCTTAGACAATTTCCTAGAACTTTCATGAAGACCACTTGGCTCGAAAATGATGAAATCAATGACTTAAGCAATGAATGATTTAGGATACAAGAAATCTCAATGATTTTTCACTCTTATCCTCACCATTTGGCATTCTCCATTCATTCATCCACTCATCCCACCTACCCCTAATCAGCCGCTTTGTCATTTTCTATCCCTAATCCTCTATAAAAGGCACCATTGGCTGACCATTTGGAGCACTTGGTGTTAGGCTTAGTTTGTACAAGTTAAGGTTATGCTTGTTTATTGTTTTCCTTTGTTGTAATTTTCTCTTGTTCTAAATTGAAGTCATGTTCATCTTTCTCTTCTTCTCTCTTTCTTTCTTCTTATCCATGAGTAACTAAATCTTCATCTTGCTTGGGTGAAAGAGTGAAGCTCTTGGTAATGAAATAAGGTTAGATTATTTTATTTATTGTGCTTAAATGATATATTATTAAACGAACATTATATGTGTTGTATTTTGTTTCCAATCAATTTAGAAACCTTCTTTGTTAATGGAGATCTTGATTTATTGTAGACAATAGGATTGGCACAGTGAATGCTTGAACTCATTTACAAATGTTGGTAGATAATTAAAGGAATCATAATATGATTACATATATTATTGAACTTTGAATGTTATATTTTCCGATTGGAACCTCCGTTGTGTGTGGATTTCAATTGAGTTAAAAAGAGAAATAATCTTACCTTTAATTTATTACCAAGAGTGGATCTCCTAACCCAAGCAAGCCCTTAAATTCATTTGTGAACTTGTTTTATTACTTTTGGTGTTGTGACAAATCCTCTTCTTACCTTAATTAATTTTTCTTCATCAATTCCCTGTGGATCGACCTCGGAGTCCCGAGAAATTTACTACTTGAGACAACCTGCACTTGGGTTTGCATCCTTAAATCCCGCAGTCAAGTTTTGATCTATTCTCTCTTCTCCCTCACCGGAGCAAAAGATCGGCTTGCCGATCCTTCGGTTTCTTTACTAACTTTCTAACTTACTAACTATCTAACCTACTAACTTACTAACTTGCTAACATACTAACTTTCTAACTTTTATATTTATGTTATTTAATTTTTTTATTTATTTTCATCATTTTTTTCGTCAGTGGAAGTAACTCTCCCTTTTATTTTACGCACTAACTTAGTGGGGGAAGCTCTCCCTTTTACTTTTTTGTTATTTATTTTTCTGCAATCTAACTTAATGAAATAATATTTCTTCTTCTCTTCTCTTTCGCCGGCTCTGTGGGGCTCTGTCACTCTCCGATTTTCATATTTAAATTTACTTTCTCGTACTTTATTTTCTCGTATTTTAATTTTTGCATTTTATTTTCGTATTTTATTTTTCGCACTTTATTTTTCATTTTATTTATATTTTTATTTTTTAGATGGTTGGTTTATTACCCCACCTTTGTTATATATATATTTTTAGTGGTTGGTTTCTACCACACCATTTTTTTTTTTTTACTTTTTATTGGGTGGTTGGTTTATACCACATCCTTGTTAATATTTAATGGTGAGTTACACCGCCAGCTTGTACATTATTTTTGTTTATTTATTTAAAGTTATTTATGTATTTATGCTTAATTGGTATCGTGATTTAAATTCTGGTCGTTTAGTTAAAATTAATCCTGGTACTTTATATATTGATTTGTTTGAATCACAATCACTCACAATTGACACAATGGCTAACAATGAAAGTGTACATGATGAACCTGAAAAATCAACCATTGCGAACCATGCGTGAATATTTGCAACCACCTCGAAATTCTAGTCCATCATGTTTTATTTTTCCACTCAATGCCAACAATTTTAGATTTAAGCCAGGTATGATTTCTTTACTTCCTAATTTTCATGGTTTAGAATTTGAAAGTCCATATTTACATCTGAAAGAATTTGAGGAAGTATGTATTGCCTTCAATGATCAAAATTGCACTAAAGAGATTGTTAAGCTTAAATTGTTTCCTTTTTATTTAAAAGATAAAGCAAAATCCTGGCTTAACACTTTGAAACCAAGATCAATTGGCACATGGCAAGAAATGCAAGGTGAGTTCTTAAAGAAATTTTTTCCAACACATAAAACCAATGCTATGAAAAGACAAATCCAAATTTTTTCCCAAAATTCAAATGAAGCATATTTTCAATGTTGGGAACGATTTAAAGATTTGTTAAATTCTTGGCCACATCATGGTTTTGAAAAATAGCGCACTATAAGCTTCTTTTATGAAGGTTTAACTCCTGAAACTAAACAATTTGTGGAAACAATGTGCAATGGTGAGTTTCTTGATAAAGAACCTGATGAAGCTTTAGACTATTTGAACCAGTTGGCTGAAAATTCTCAATCTTGGCATAGTACTAACACTTCTGAAAATTCAATTAGATCTAATCTTGCAAGTGCTAATAAAGGAAAATATCACCTTAGTCAAGAGGAAGATCTAAATGCTAGATTTGCCAGTTTAGCTAGAAAGGTTGAAGCCATGGAATTAAGAAAAACAAAAGAAATCAAATCTGTGCAAAATGAAGAAATTTGTGGTATTTGTGATGACTTAGGACACTCAACACACGAATGTCCTAACATTCCTGTTTTTAAAGAAGTTGTACAAGAGCAGGTAAATGCAATGAATAATTTTAACAAGCCATTGATTTCTTCTTTTTCCGATACATACATTCCGGGATGGAGAAATCACCCGAATTTCAGCTGGAGGAATAATAATCAGTCACAATTTGTGCAACCACAACCTCCTCAGGCACAACAGGACTCTCAAAATTCTCAAGGATATGCACCTTATGTCCCACCATATAGGAAAAACCTTGAAGAAACACTGCGTGCATTTATAGAAAAGTAAGAGGCCATTAATAAACAAACTAATCAAATCATGAATGACATAAAAGACACTCTTGCTAAACTTTCTTCTACACTCATCATTCATGAGAAAGGAAAATTTCCTTCTCAACCTCAACCAAATCCCAAGGGTCAGTGCAGTCTAAATGAGGGGAGTTCAGAAAACCAACAAATGGACTAAGTCCAGTTAGTGATAACTCTTAGGAGTGGAAAGGTTATTGAAAAACAAATCCTCAAATCTTGTGAGAAAGAAGATGAGCCAATTCCCCAAGAAAATGAAGAAGTTGACCAAAAGGAGACCAAACTCTCGCCTTCACCCCCATTTCCTCAAGCATTGAAAAATCCAAAGAAATTGGACCATAACACTGGAATTTTTTAAATTTTGAAACAAGTGAAAATTAATATTCCTCTGTTAGATGCTATCAAACAGATTCCTTCTTATGCCAAATATTTGAAGGACTTGTGCACTGTTAAAAGTAAATTAAATGTGAAAAAGAAAGCATTTTTGGCATAATAGGTAAGCTCCATTCTTCAAAATAATAATGCATTGAAATATAAAGACCCTGGTTGTCCTACAGTTTCATGCATTATTGGAGAACATAAAATTGAAAAAGCTTTACTTGATCTTGGTGCTAGTGTTAATTTGCTTCCATATTCAGTTTATTAGCAACTCAACTTAGGTGAGTTAAAACTAACTTCTGTAACTCTTCTACTTGCAGATAGATCAATTAAAATTCTAAGAGGAATAGTGAAAGATGTGTTGGTTCAAGTTGATAAATTCATATATCATGTGGATTTCATTATCTTGGATACTGAACCTCTGGTTGATAGTTGCAAGTCAATTCCTGTTATTTTAGGCCGTCCATTTTTAGCAACATCTAATGCTTTGATAAATTGCAGAAATGGAGGGGTGAAGCTAACATTTGGAAACATGACACTGGATCTCAATGTTTTTAACATGTGCAAGCAACCACAGGAAGTCCTTGATGAAAATGAGGAAGTTGAAGGAATTGAAGCCATTATAGATGATCATCTTCAAAAAGGGAGTTCTTCTGACCCATTAGAAGTTTGTTTAATTAATTCATTTGATTTGCTTGATTGTACAGAGGAAATAGAATACAAAGGAAGAAAGCCAAAATTCGAAGAGCTAAAACCCATGAATGATGATGCTCATGAAGAAGTACCGACACTGGAACTAAAGCCATTACTTGTTGGGTTGAAGTACACATTTTTAGGAGAAAAGCAGAGCTTTCCTGTGGTAATTTCCTTGTCTCTTACTGAAGAACAAGAAGGAAAGATGTCGCCTCAATGGACGCACCAAGATAGAAGGAAATTTCTGACAGAGGTGAAAATTTTTTATTGGGATGACCCATACTTGTTCAAACATTGTCCTGACCAAATTTTTCAGAGATGTGTGTCCGACAGTGAGGTAGGTAGTGTCATTAAATTTTGTCACTCAGAAGCATGTGGAGGTCACTTTTCTTCAAAGAAAATAGGTGCGAAAATCTTACAGTGCGGATTTTATTGGCCCACTTTATTTAAGGACTGCTATACTTTTTGCAAAAGTTGTGAAAATTGTCAAAAGATAAATCCAATAAAATCCACAATCAAGATAATTTTGAGAAAATCTTTTGAAATTGATCAAAAAGTTCTGCTTTATGATTCTCGCCTGCACCTATTCCCTAGAAAATTGAGATCTAGCTGGAGTGGTCCTTTTGTTGTCAAACACGTGTATCCTCATGGGGCCGTAGATATTGTGAATCCTAGGAATGGTAATGTGTTTAAAGTTAATAGACAAAGACTCAAACCATTTCTGAAAAAACCAAGTTGATGAGTTCTTTGTGTTGCCGGTTAAGTGGCGGATACGGTACTCCATGACTCTTAAGTTGGTTTGTTTTTCAGTTTTCCAAAATAACTGAATCCTTCTTCTCCTTTAAAATGGATGTCATTCTTTCAAACCTGAGAAAACATTTTCCTTCTCTCCCTCAAAATGCTCTGAAAAAAATCTACAAAGTTCGATGTGAAAGATTGAGACTGTTAATGCACAAAGGTATGCCAGAAGATGTACGCTGGATAATTGAAGCAAAGGTCCAACTAGCAGGTGAGTCTTCAATTTTATTTGACTCATACATGCCAGGTCTTGAAAGAAGTCCGTATTCTAAAAGGAGAAGAGCAAAAAGGTTACAAGTCTGTTACAAATGTGGATGATGGAATTGTAACATGCAATATCGTTCTTTGGGGATGGTTTCCGTAAATAGATTCTTCATTAAGAATGGACTGAGTAAGGAGTCATTAGATGATATCTTATTGACTCTTGAGACGCGTTCTTATGGATTGATGCAGCGTGAAATTCTTAATTTGTGGAATCTCTTCAAGGATGAAGAAAAACGCTACAGTCTTGGGAATCTGACTCTAAAAGACCCTGTTTGCCAATTTATAAGAAAATTGGATGGGAAGCTTATCCTCGACTCATAGAAGGCATTTAAGCCGTTACTGGACGTTAAACCAGAGGCAGATGTGAGCCATATCCACAACAATCTGTACATATCATCTTCTTCTTCTTCATGTAATCTTTAAAAAAAAAAGAGAAAAAAATCAAAAAAAATTCAAAAAAAAAAAAATTCAAAAAAAAAGAAAAAAAATGTTTGAACAAGGGCGATCCGGAAGGAGTACCATGGCTTTAATTAGTTGTGGAGCCCCAGCCTTTGGCTGACCCGTCATTGACTCGGGTGGACCTTTGCATGCTAGTTCTTAAAAAAATTCGTGAGTGTCTCTCTTGCCTTGGTGACATGCAAGTATAAAGATATGCCACTACCGCACTTATGACGCGTAAATATAAAGATACGCCATGAAATTTGTACATACTGGTATGTCATCATTTGCTATTATATTTCTTTTATTTTTGTATGATTTTCTTTGTATTTTGGTTTTGGACAGACGATCCTTTGAGCAGGGTCCTTTAGGGGTTTCTAGACTTCTTTACCCTGATGGTTTTCTTGAAGTCACACAAAAAAAAAATTCCTTTACCTTTGATCTTTGATCCTGATCCAGCAATAGCTCAGATAGATTGGTCAGCAGGAGGCAGAGAGGGAAACAAGATAAAAAATGAGCCAGATTTGACACTTTGTTTATAGCTTTTCTTTACTTTTGATTTTATTTATCGTACTTTGTTTTTGTTTAAATTTGTGTCAGATTTCTCCAACAGGTAATATCTTCTATCCTTTACTCATCTATATTTTAACATTGAGGACAATGTTGTGATTTAGTTGGGGGGGAAGGATAGTTGACCTAAAAAAAAAATTTTTTTTTTGTTTTGTTTGGGAAGTATGATATGATTGTCATGGACTTACTAAACAAATTAGTAATGGCAGAGTAAGGAGTAATTTTACTTCTGAGATGCATCTTAATTGGTGGCAGAGTAAGGAGTTTTTTAGGTAGTAATTAATTAGTATTGATTTGTGGAAGTAACAAAGTTTTTGTCTTTTGATTTCCTTTGAAAGATTCAAGCGAATGCACTCTCACATCCTTGGAAGCAATTGAAATTCAGGAATCATAGCATGATTGAATAAATTATCTTCTTTCTTAAATTTCACATGCTTAGTTATGGATGTTGAATTGGTGGATAGAGAATGATAGAAATATGCCTTGTGAGATTTTGAGCCTATTGATGAATGGATTGAATATTTGTACCATTCTCTTCTTTCTTGTGTGATTTTCACTCATGGAATTATTACTCTAGAACTTGCTTTGATTCTTTTTTAGGCTACATTTTCACATGCATACATTAATATAATTGAGGCATTTTAAAATAGCTACTTTGACCAAATAGCCATCCTTGTATATTTTTCATTATGTAACCCCTTTGAACTTGTTTGACCATTCCTTATTTTTAGCTCATCTCATCCTTCAAAAAAAAATTTAAAAAAAAATAAAAAAAAAAACATGTTTTAACCCAACCTTAGGGAATAAGAGAGCATTGACCTTGTTCTTGAACAAGTGTGGGGGTGTGTGTGCAAAATGATCCAAAAAAAAAAATTTGAACACCATTACAATCAAAGGATTATCAGAATAAAGGTGGATGCTTGGAAACAACAGGAAGAAAAGGAGAATGTTCAAGTCTAACAATGAATTCAATTCACTAATTTGGGATTGATCTTCAACAAAACATTAGTCAAATGTTGGTGATTGTCCTTTATGATGAATGTTCTCAAACATTTTCTCCACTCTAACTGTACCATAATGCTCTTTTATTCTCTTCGGTATTTATTTTTTCATATCCATATTATCCCTTCTCCTTTACCATGACCCCATTACAACCTTGAATAAAGTCCTCTTGATTTTTGTATGCATGTGTTTTGAGTAGCGAAGAAGTAGAAGATAAGCAAGCTTATGGTAGTGCAATTGTTCATGGGTTGAATAGAGTGAAATACTTACCTTTTAAACACTTGCGAGATTGAGAGTGAATTCCGTGAGGATCTATCATTCTTGATTCATTCTTTTCAACTGAAGTTTCCTTGCTTGTTGGTTTGAGATGTGAAGAAATGTTACCTCATTAATGCTTTGATCCCTTGAATTTCTTGTTGCTCTTCTTGCTTCATCAAGTCTTTTAGAGTTTTTAGCTTTTGAGTCTGTGTCATTTTTCTTTGTCTCCTAACTTTGGTCTTATGTGTTTTGTCCAGGAGTGCAAAAAGCCAAGTGTGGGGGAATTTGATGATCAAATATTTTATACATTAATAAACCCTCATTTTTAGTCATTTACACTCTCTATGTACTTAATTGATTAAGTCTAGTCATGTTTTGTAAGTTTGGACTCAAATTGGACTTAATTGATTTTTTCAGCACTATTTTGGTCTTACGTTGTTTCTGTATTTCGGCCATATCTTGAGTTCTAAATGTCTGATAATTATGAATTTTACCTTGTAGGAAAGATAAGAGAGAGCTCTACAACTTTGATGAAGAGCTCAAAGTCTCAATCAGACATCTAGTAGAGCTAATTGGGCTTGGAAGATAGAACACGAGTTTTGTGTCTGAAACCTGAACAGTGTATAGTAATCAGAGCATAACTCGGGCTGCAAAAATTATCTTGGGCTGAAATTTGGACATTTGAAAGTTAAGACCCAGTTAAGACCCAGATCTAAAACTTTCATGTTAAACACAAAACTTGATTCGGGCTCCTTGATGATGATATTGGGTTTGAAAGTCAAAACAGAGGTGCTGAAATTGGGCCTGAACAGTTTGTAGTAATTGGGTCATATCTTGGGCTGTAGGACGAATTTTTTTGGTGATTTTAGAGCCATTGGAAAGCTTAGACAATTTCCTAGAACTTTCATGAAGACCACTTAGCTCGAAAATGACGAAATCAATGACTTAAGCAATGAATGATTTCGGAGACAAGAAATCTCAATGATTTTTCACTCTTATCCTCACCATTTGGCATTCTCCACTCATTCATCCACTCATCCCACCTACCCCTAATCAGCCGCTTTG
The DNA here is from genome assembly GCA_029884605.1 of Ormosia emarginata. Lineage (NCBI taxonomy): Eukaryota > Viridiplantae > Streptophyta > Magnoliopsida > Fabales > Fabaceae > Ormosia > Ormosia emarginata. The sequence continues at coordinate 4,296,173 of JAQQTP010000037.1, forward strand.
TCATTTTGTATCCCTAATCCTCTATAAAAGGCACCATTGGCTGACCATTTGGAGCACTTGGTGTTAGGCTTAGTTTGTACAAGTTAAGGTTATGCTTGTTTATTGTTTTCCTTTGTTGTAATTTTCTCTTGTTCTAAATTGAAGTCATGTTCATCTTTCTCTTCTTCTCTCTTTCTTTCTTCTTATCCATGAGTAACTAAATCTTCAGCTTGCTTTAGTGAAAGAGTGAAGCTTTTGGTAATGAAATAAGGTTAGATTATTTTATTTATTGAGCTTAAATGATATATTATTAAATGAACATTATATGTGTTGTATTTTGTTTCCAATCAATTTAGAAACCTTCTTTGTTAATGGAGATCTTGATTTATTGTAGACAATAGGATTGGCACAGTGAATGCTTGAACTCATTTACAAATGTTGATAGATAATTAAAGGAATCATAATATGATTGCATATATAATTGAACTTTGAATGTTATATTTTCCGATTGGAACCTCCGTTGTGTGTGGATTTCAATTGAGTTAAAAAGAGAAATAATCTTACCTTTAATTTATTACCAAGAGTGGATCTCTTAACCCAAGCAAGCCCTTAAATTCATTTGTGAACTTGTTTTATTACTTTTGGTGTTGTGACAAATCCTCTTCTTACCTCAATTAATTTTTCTTCATCAATTCTCTGTGGATCGACCTCGGACTCCCAAAAAATTTACTACTTGAGACAACCTGCACTTGGGTTTGCATCCTTAAATCCCACAGTCAATGATTGCCCTTGATGAGTCACAGAGCGAGTCATCAAAGAGAAGTTTCTAGAACATGTGACTCACTACGATGAGTCAACATGATGAGTCAGCGTAGATATTTTCTAGAACAGGTGAGTCAGCATGGCGAGTCATCAGCTGAGTCACTAGCTGAGTCAGCAATGGTGAGTCATCAGAGAACCTTCTGGAACGTATGACTCACTGCGGCAAGTCACAGGGTGAGTTAGCGTTTCTACAACCTTCCAGAATATGGCAAGTCACCGCTTCTAGAATGTGGCGAGTCACTGCTTCTGGAACATGGCGAGTCACCGCTTCTGGAAGCTTTCTGAATATGCTGAGTCACAAGTACTGAGGTGTCGTGCCACATGTCGAGTTTCTATTGGTCCTTCATGATGAGTCACAGCCACCAACTTTGACCGGCTCCTTATTGGTCCATGTGTAAAGCACTTGATGACTAGGCGCATGACGATGCATTTTCTAGAGTCTTCTAGAACAATCTGGAATGTGTGAGTCACTAGGCTAGTTACCTAGGTGGGTCACCAAATGATGAGTCATCGTCTAGAACATTCTAGAGTGGGTGACTAGGCTTATGTCCAGAATCATCCACTAGATATTTTTCAAGAAAAATATTATCCAATGGATAATAAAACATACCCCGATTTTATTTGTCAGATAAAATCGTAGGAAAATAAAACTTCAAAAACTGTTTTCAATTTCGGGTTTAGTAAGATCCCCCGACTCCGAATCAACAATGCAAAACTTTTTGGCTAATAAAAATTTTTATTTTTTCGAGCCCGCCCCAGACCCACATACAGCCCAAAATATCATAAATATATTAAATATTCAAAATATATCAAAATATCAAAAATATAATATAATATTCAAAATATCTCAAAATATCTTAAAATATCTTAAAAATATCTCAAAATATCTAAAATATAATAAAATATTCAAAATATCTTAAAATATCTAAAATATATTAAAATATTCAAAATATCCGAAATATCACAAAAATTCACAAAAATCATATTAATTGTAAAACTCATGAAAATCAAATCAAATTAGTAAAAATAATTAAGGATTGAGAGAAAGAAATAAAATACGAAGGCTTATATATATACAACCCAAAAATAATATTAAAATATTCAAAAACGTAAAAACTTCAAAAACTTCCTAAAAATCACATAAATCATAAAATTTACAGAAGTTGAGTCGGATTACTCAAAATAATTCGAAATCAACTAAAACAAATAAAATACGAATTCTTGGGGTGTTACAACACTCTCCTCCTAAAAAGAATTTCGTCCCCGAAATTCGTAGTAGCCTCAGAACAATTTTGGATACTACTCCTCCATCTTGTCTTTTAGTCTCCACGTTGCATATCCGTTTACGTCATTCCAGATTACCTTGACCAACAAAAACATCCTTGTATCGTTTTTAACTGCTCCTTTACAACATGTTTAGCATGTTCCTCATGATTTTCGAGAATAGATCAGAATGTCGTTAATAAAGATAATGACAATTCTGTCTAAATAAGGATGAAAGATTCTATCCACATAATCTGTGAATATTGCGGAAACATTCGCCACTCCGAACAGTACCACTTGAAATTTTTCTGCCTTTGTACCGCTTCACTCTCCTGCCTTTACTTTTAACAAGAAGTGCCTCACAAATCAAGTTTTCTTTTTCAACAGTACTGTATTCTAATGCTATGACATGATTTTGAATAGGAATATCCTTTCTTGCAATTGCAATACATAAAAGGACATTATAAAGGTTAGAAAGAAAAGATAATGAAACTATCCAATATGTTACCAGACATATCCAACAAAGAATTTAATATTGTCCGATTTTAAAAAATGAGTTTTTCGGGACACCAAAATTTTTCTGAAATAATTTACAGGATATGATTAAAGATAACTAATTTATTTATAAGATCACATCTTTCTCGTGAAAGAGGTAGACTATTTAGATTTAACAGAAAATATTGTTTAAGGTACTGGATAGTAACAATGGGTTTGGTAATGAAAGTAGAAATAGATAAATCAAAAGGTAACAAAGATACTGATAGCTCTAATCAAACCACACGGTCAATTAGTCATAAAAGAATGGGCTGAACCAAGAATATGTTTCTTCGCAATTGCAACACATGAAAGATATCATGAAGGCATAGAAAGAAAAGATGATGGAGTCATCCATACCACCGGGCCTATCCAATAGAGAAATTGATGTGGTACGATGAATTTAGAAGTGAGCTTTTCAAGTTGAATAATTCAACTGATAAGTCTAACAGAACATGGATGGTCGGAAAATGCCCAATCCATACTTTTAGATCGTGTCTGTTTTTGAAAAAGAGGTATACCAATTGAATCAATAGAAAAGGTTCGATTATTTAACAGACTTAGGATGGTTTAAGTAACTCAAGTCCTCAACCACATGTTTTAGCAATAGAAGTAGAAACAACTAGGTCAAGAGATAATGAAGACATAGATAACTCTAATTGACCCACACAATTATATGCCATAAAGAAATGGGTTACCCTCAGAATTATATAGTATAGTTAAAGGATCACCTTTTGTGACACAACCTTCTTTGTTTAGGTCTTCAATCTGAGATGCTTTTGCTCCACTTGAAGAATTGATACTCCATTCTACTTAAGATGTCAAAGCATGATCATTACTAACAGATGACTTCGTCTTTGGTGGAATACACTTTTCAGTAAAATGTTCGGGCATCCTACACTTGAAACAGATGATTCCTTTGATTGTACAATCCCTTGTTAGATGATCTTTCCCACACTTTTGACATTTTGGTGCAAATGTCATGGTTTGACCCAACCTGCTACCGCTAGCACTTCCTCCACGAAACTGTTGTTGTTGTTGATTTCTCGATGATTACGAATACGTTTCCCACTGGAATCGCTTGACTTTACGATTTCTCCTCCTTAGGAACCAACATGGTCCAACGTTACGAAATGGGGTCGGCCGACCTTTGAAATCTTGAAAGTGAGAAAGCCACTTGAGTTTGAAGAAGGTGAGCATGTGTTCTTGAAAGTCACACCCACGACTGGGGTCGGCCGAGCTTTGAAATCTAGAAAACTCACTCCAAAATTCCTTGGACCTTACCAAATTCTTCGTCGGATAGGTCCAGTAGCTTACCAGATAGCCTTACCCCCTACTCTTTCAAACTTACATAATGTCTTTCATGTGTCACAACTTCGTAAGTATTTACCTGATCCAAGTCATGTTATAGCACCAGACACAGTACAGTTGAAAGAGAACTTAACCTATGAGGCGCCTCCTGCGAGAATCGAGGACCGACGGATAAAGCAACTAAGAGGAAAGGAGATACCATTGGTGAAAGTAGTCTGGAATGAGACAACTGGTGATGCAACTTGGGAACCGGAGGACAAAATAAGGGAGCAACATCCAGAGTTGTTTTGAGGTACATAAATTTCGAGGATGAATTTTTTTTTTTAGTTGGGGAGTGTTGTAACATCCCGAAAAATATCTAATTGATCATAAATGTTCATTTTATATTATTCTTGATTTTTAGGAATTTTTCTAGAATTTTACGGAAACGTCGAATATTTTAATATATTTCTCGTTTTGCATGCACATTGAGCTGAGAATTGCTGCGACCAGTGTAACAGTCCGGAAATTGATTATTTCACCACAAATAGTCATTTTCCAATATTTGAGAATTATGTGAATTGTTTCGGAATTATCCGAGAACGATGAATATTTTAATATATTCCTCGTTTTGCGTGAATATTGAGCAGAGTCGTGAGAACGACTGTAACGCTTCAAAAATTGGAAATTTATATGACGGATAGTCGTTTCATAATATTTGCAATTTTTGAGAATTTTCTGGGAATTTTCCGGAAACGTTGAATATTGCATTATATTCCTCGTTTTGCATGCGCACTGAGCGGAACTGGGAAAACGCGATGTTTTCTCCGTGATCCTTGAACTATGGATAAGTCGATGGGAGATCTTACTAAACCCGAGACTTGACACAATTTACAAAGTTTCACAATTTTCGAGAAATCTTAACAGATAAAATAAATCAATACAGCGAAAAATTCATCTGTCAAATTAATTAAATACTGACTTCTGTCAACTGTAACTATTATCCATTGGATAATAGTGTGTAATAAAAATACTATCACATTACCCTAATGCAATCCACTTTATGTCCAATCAAGTCACTTTAATTCAAATTTAATGTTTAAAAATCAAAGCTTCTTTGAGAAGCTTTGACCAAATATTGACCCAAATACCCTTAGCTTCTCTTGGAAGCCAATTTCCCCACTCTCCCTTCTCTCTCCACACGGCTGGAAGCAGCCCCAAGCAAGGAGAATTATCACATTTCATTAATTCATTTCATCACTTTAATTCATTAATTTCCAAAAACACTTTCTCTCTCATCCTTTCTTATTCTTCTTCCTTGAATTTTCTCTCCTCCTTCTCTCTACCAAGCTCCACGGCCAGCAGCCCCTCAACCACCAAATCTTCACAAAAATTTCATCTAGCTACATTTCTTGAGTCCTCTCAACATTCTAAACACTTTTTCTTCTTGGAGTTTCTTGAAAATCCTCCATTTTCATCATCTTCTTCAAGCTCCAACTTTGAGCATTTTGGGTAAGTTTCAAGACCACTCTCCCTCTCCTTCTATTTTCGTGATTATGGTCTCTTTAATGACCATCCATGGTTCATTTTTCAAGCCTTGATGTTGTTTTAACAAAGTTGAATTTTTAGGGTTTTTGGAGAAGTGCAATCCGAAAATTCAAGAAGCTTCCTTGGTGTTCTTCTTGTTTTCTACACATTGGTAAGAGGAAGACACTCCTCCTCAACTTCTCTTAGCATCTAGGAACCTTGATTTGTGTGGTTTATGGAAAAACCCTAACGAGGGTTATCCTTTGATTTTGTGATTAGTGTGATTATGTGTTGATTTTACTTGATTTATGCTATTGAATTGAATGGTTGTATATAATGCTATGATTGGATTGGATCTTGTGGCTGAAAATGGAAGAAAAACATTGGAGAAGCCTTCTTGGAGGCTCACGGTTTTAGGCTAGGAATTTAGGGGAATTTGTGGTGAAATTGTAATTAGTATAAGATTTAAATTAATTAATGTATTAAATGGAATTCAATGGAAGAAAAATTAGGAATGGAAACCACCATGATGGCTACGGTTTTGAGGCCAAGAAACTAGGGTTCTTGGTGAGCTAATTTAACAAGTGAACAACTTAAATGAATTGAAGGAATAACATGCAAGATATTGGCTTGAAAGGATTTGAAGTTGGATCCATTGTGAGGCCACGACCTCTAATATATTTTTGAGTGTAAGTATGTGAATTTGGTAAATTGGAAGCATAATGAATTAGGTAATTAGGAACCTGTGTAATGGAATAGACGATAAATAAGTTAGAAGAATTTATTATAATCAAGATTTCATAAATTTTGAAAAACTAAGAGTGAAATTATCATAAGATTTAAGGAAATTCTAAGTGAGTGAAGAACATGAGAGTGTGAGGCTTAAGAGCTTAAATAAAATGTAAGTTATAGGAAATTGAATTGCCTTGGAACGTCAAATTGATTACAAGAATTTATTTTGAGCATAAACCTTGAAAAAGGGGAATAAACTCTAAGTTAGGATTCGTAATGAACCTAATGATGCATCAATTGGCTTGGTATTTATATTATGTTGTTGTGGGTCCATGTGAGTGACCATTTATATGTTGATGCTTATATTGGCCTAATGTGGCATATTATGGAATTGTATGAGATTGTGGATCATGCATGTGCATGCATAGTATCTTATGCATTGTGATTGTCCTTGTGGACTGTTGTAAGGCCTAGTTGCCTAGGAGATTGAACACACCTTAGTGCGGGTGCGAATAGACAAGTATAGGTCATTGGTGACCTTGGGGGCGTCGGGGCGCGGGTTCCTCGCAATGGGAGGTTGGTAGCTCTCCTGCCCGTGGGGTAGACCGATGCAAACGCACCGACGATCCGGACCGAGACACTGTCCTATATCGTGATCTAGTGTAGAATGTCTGTACAATGCCATGATTGTGCACGAGAATATTATTGATAGCACTGGCCTCGGCAGTCGAGTTACAGACATGTCTCCTGATCTTTCTCTCCGACTGATTGAGTCTAGCTCCATGGAGTAGGAATTGAGAGAGCATGCATGTGAATCATGATATACACTGTCATCATTAGTTCTTATTTTCTGCAACTATAATTGATTTAATTGTTATTATGATGATTATCTTCCTGGAACTGTTTATTTGCTTACCGTTGGAATTACTGCTTATTATTTAAGTATGTTGTTTCTAAATTTGCTATTTGGGCGCGTGGCGCCGTTCTGTTTCTAGCATGCTATAATTGGTAATGATGTAGGATGTCTTACCTCTTCCCTATATTTGTGCATTTCTATTTTATAATTATATTTGATAAAAGATCATGAGAAAGATAAAGAGGGACCACCCCTTGGTTGATTGGCTTGAGCGTCTGGATAAGATTTCTTCGACTACGTAGGAGTGCAGCCGCGTGGAGGCGTCGATGCTTGTCGTGTCAACTGGGATGTCGTGCGTCATGTACATATGGGGTTGCGGCTTTGCCTGCTGGTAGTACCCATCCCTGGGTTACTATTTTTCCCCCTTTAGTGTTTTTATTCCCGCTGTATTTTATTGGACTCTATAATTATTATATTCCATGTCATTAATGATTTGTGTAAATTGACTATAAAATATATATATAAGGAATATGGTTTTATTCTAGTGGTTATAATATGGGTTGAATACTTTTACATTTCATTCGAGGCTCGTATTTTCTACTTATGCAAATTGTCAAAAAAAAAAAACTCTCTTGAGGATTTAAATTACTGTTATTATGTTCGTGACACACTTGGATTTAGTAACTGTGGTGTAATGACGGTTATGCTCCCGTTGCTACATCAAGGGGTGTTACATTAGGTGGTATCAGAGCAGTTCATCCTGTTGAGCCGGGGTATGGACTTGCTATGTTTAGGCACATTAGAATTTGGTCTGTTGTGCACTTCCTTGTCTCTTGATTGAGATGATGGGAAAGGAATGCATGACTTGCTGTAGGTTGAATGTTGATAGTTACTATTATGCAGTTGCATGATATTGAGGATTGGCCTACTCGATATGTAATGTTCTGTGTGTACAGGAAACTATGACTTCTCCTAAGCGTGTTGTGTTAGGAAGATAGGAAGTCTTTTGTACGGAGATCAAAAGGTTTTGGAAAACCGATCTTCTGGAGAAAGAATGACTAGTATAAATTTGGTTCAAGAAGCTGTTTGGAGACTGGGGATTTACGAGAGATTACGCCACAGGAGACAGAACGAAGAAGTTAGAGCTAGAGATCGTTAGGATTTGTGAGTTGAACTTGCTTTGTTTGAATTGTGTGCTTTGTGTGACTCTTTGTGTTTGACTTCCGAAGGGAGGTAATGTTGTTTGAAATAATTACATTTGTTTTATCGTGTTATGTTTGGTCCGCCTTCGAAGAGAGCCAATGGCTTGTAGCAAATGTACTCACATAAGCGCAGGACAAGACCGTAGAATTATGGCTACGACTGCAGGAGAAAATACAAAGGCTAGCTGATGTGACAATCCACCAGGATCAGAGGACCGCACAACAACGAGAATTGGAGGTTAAGATTCAAAATCTATTGCAGGAAAGTTAGACTTGGGATAACCATGGACTACCTAGATTCCAAAGGAGGAATAATGGAAAAGCTAATAAGTTTAAATGAGAACTATGTTCACGGGTACCAGGGAAATAACAACAACACCCAACCCGTAGGGGAAAGTGCTAGTAGCAGTAGATCCGATCAGATCTCAATATTTAGGGATCTCAACAAGGGAAGTTATGCCTCAAATGATGACCTTGTAATCGTGCCATATAATTCTGGGGGTAACCCTTCCACTTTCAATTCGTAACTGCATGGATCGTTTAGATTCATCTGTATCTTTCTTATCTTCGAATTAGTTGTTCCCATTCCTGCTGTTGAGACTTGTCTTGACACCTGAGTTTGTTTAATCCATCCTACTTCTCATGAAGATTGAACCTTTTGTTAATCTATTTTGCTTACTTGAAATCGCATCAGTTAGAGTTCATGATTTAGAGACTGATTGATCATTCCTAGTCATATCCTACTAAACCATTCCAATGTAAACCTTATTAGTTTCCAGAATTAAGACTTCTGATATCCATAACAACCGAAGTCAGTGACGGAAGTTTGTAGCTTCGTGGGTTTAGCCGGATATTGCAGAAGATTTATAGAAGGTTTTTCCAAGATTGCTGGACCGCTCACTCAGCTGACAAAGAAGAATCAAGCTTTTGAGTGGACTGCTGGCTGCGAGCAGAGTTTCCAAGAATTGAAGAAACGGCTGACTGCCTCACCCGTATTGGTGTTACCTGATCCGAATGAGCCATTCAAGGTGTACTGTGATGCTTCGTATCAAGGATTGGGATGTGTCCTTATGCAACATAGAAGAGTTGTAGCTTATGCTTCGCGACAGTTGCGAGTACATGAAAAGAACTACCCTACACGTGATTTAGAACTTGCAGCCGTGGTCTTTGCTCTAAAGATATGGAGGCATTTTCTCTATGGAGCAACATTCAACATCTTCAGTGACTACAATAGCTTGAGGTATTTGTATGATTAGAAAGAGCTGAATATGAGGCAACGGAGATGGCTAGAATTCCTGAAGGACTATGACTTCCAGTTGTTGTACCACCCTGGCAAGGCGAACGTCGTGGCTGATGCCTTGAGCAGAAAGACTATCAGTGCTTCTGCCTTGATGATCAAGGAAAGAGACCTCATAGAACAGTTTAGGGATGTATGGTCATTTGTTAAGTTGGAACACGAAAGGATTTGTATGAATATGGTCACCATCTCAAGTGAACTAATGGATGACATACTGGAAAAGCAGAAAGCCGATGAATTCTTGCAAGAAGTGAGAGAATTAATAAGGCAGGGCAAAGAGACAGAATTTGAAGAAGGAACAGATGGAATTATGAGATTCCGAGGTAGAGTTTGTATTCCCCGTGACCAAGAGCTTAGGCGATATATTGTGGAACATGCTCACACCAGCAAGTTGAGTATACACCCAGGAATAACTAAGATGTATCAAGATCTAAAGAAATTGTTCTGGTGGCATGGAATGAAGAGCGACGTCACTAGATGTGTGTCGACTTGTTTAGTTTGTCAAAAAGCTAAAGTGGAACATCAAAGACCAGCGGGATTGCTACAACCATTGTCTATTCCTGAATGGAAATGGGACAGCATTGCGATGGGTTTTGTTGTGGGTTTGCCGAGGACAAAGAAAGGACACGATTCGATTTGGGTAATTGTGGATCGACTCACAATGTCAACCCATTTTCTCCCGATCAACATGAGGTACAGTTTGGAGAAGTTGACCCATCTTTATATTGGAGAGATCGTTAGGCTACATGGTGTGCCTACGAGTATTGTTTCGGATAGGGATCCGAGATTTACTTCAAAATTTTGGCAGAGTTTACAGGCATCGTTGGGAACAAAATTGCGCCTGAGTTCGGCATATCATCCACAAACCGATGGTCAATCGGAAAGAACGATCCAATCTCTAGAGGACTTGCTTAGAGCTTGTACTATTGAACAGGCAGGGAGTTGGGATCAGATCTTACCATTGATAGAGTACACTTACAACAACAGTTACCACTCGAGTATAGGGATGGCACCCTATGAAGCTCTGTATGGAAGACGGTGTCGAACACCATTATGTTGGTACCAAGACGGTGAGCGTCTTACGATTGGACCAGACATTATTCAGCAGACAACTGAAAAGGTCAAAATGATCCAGGAAAAGATGAAGACTGCTCAGAGCCGACAAAAGAGTTATGCTGATAAAAGGAGAAAGCCTCTTGAGTTTGAAGAAGGTGAGCATGTGTTCTTGAAAGTCACACCCACGACTGGGGTCGGCCGAGCTTTGAAATCTAGAAAACTCACTCCAAAATTCCTTGGACCTTACCAAATTCTTCGCCGGATAGGTCCAGTAGCTTACCAGATAGCCTTACCCCCTACTCTTTCAAACTTACATAATGTCTTTCATGTGTCACAACTTCGTAAGTATTTACCTGATCCAAGTCATGTTATAGCACCGGACACAGTACAGTTGAAAGAGAACTTAACCTATGAGGCGCCTCCTGCGAGAATCGAGGACCGACGGATAAAGCAACTAAGAGGAAAGGAGATACCATTGGTGAAAGTAGTCTGGAATGAGACAACTGGTGATGCAACTTGGGAACCGGAGGACAAAATAAGGGAGCAACATCCAGAGTTGTTTTGAGGTACATAAATTTCGAGGATGAAATTTTTTTTTAGTTGGGGAGTGTTGTAACATCCCGAAAAATATCTAATTGATCATAAATGTTCATTTTATATTATTCTTGATTTTTAGGAATTTTTCTAGAATTTTACGGAAACGTCGAATATTTTAATATATTTTTCGTTTTGCATGCACATTGAGCTGAGAATTGCTGAGACCAGTGTAACAGTACGGAAATTGATTATTTCCCCACGAATAGTCATTTTCCAATATTTGAGAATTATGTGAATTGTTTCGGAATTATCCGAGAACGATGAATATTTTAATATATTTCTCGTTTTGCGTGAATATTGAGCAGAGTCGTGAGAACGACTGTAACGCTTCAAAAATTAGAAATTTATATGACGGATAGTCGTTTCAAAATATTTGCAATTTTTGAGAATTTTCTGGGAATTTTCCGGAAACGTCAAATATTGTAGTATATTCCTCGTTTTGCGTGCGCACTGAGCGGAACTGGGAAAACGCGATGTTTTCTCCGCGATCCTTGAACTATGGATAAGTCGACGGGGGATCTTACTAAACCCGAGACTTGACCCAATTTACGAGGTTTCGTAATTTTTGAGAAATCTTAACAGATAAAATAAATCAATACAGCGAAAAATTCATCTGTCAGATTAATTAAATATTGACTTCTGTCAACTGTAACTATTATCCATTGGATAATAGTGTGTAATAAAAATACTATCACATTATCCTAATGCAATCCACTTTATGTCCAATCAAGTCACTTTAATTCAAATTTAATGTTTAAAAATCAAAGCTTCTTAGAGAAGCTTTGACCAAATATTGACCCAAATACCCTTAGCTTCTCTTGGAAGCCAATTTCCCACTCTCCCTTCTCTCTCCACACGGCTGGAAGCAGCCCCAAGCAAGGAGAATTATCACATTTCATTAATTCATTTTATCACTTTAATTCATTAATTTCCAAAAACACTTTCTCTCTCATCCTTTCTTATTCTTCTTCCTTGAATTTTCTCTCCTCCTTCTCTCTACCAAGCTCCACGGCCAGTAGCCCCTCAACCACCAAATCTTCACAAAAATTTCATCTAGCTACATTTCTTGAGTCCTCTCAACATTCTAAACACTTTTTCTTCTTGGAGTTTCTTGAAATTCCTCCATTTTCATCATCTTCTTCAAGCTCCAACTTTGAGCATTTTGGGTAAGTTTCAAGACCACTCTCCCTCTCCTTCTATTTTCGTGATTATGGTCTCTTTAATGACCATCCATGGTTCATTTTTCAAGCCTTGATGTTGTTTTAACAAAGTTGAATTTTTAGGGTTTTTGGAGAAGTGCAATCCGAAAATTCAAGAAGCTTCCTTGGTGTTCTTCTTGTTTTCTACACATTGGTAAGAGGAAGACACTCCTCCTCAACTTCTCTTAGCATCTAGGAACCTTGATTTGTGTGGTTTATGGAAAAACCCTAATGAGGGTTATCCTTTGATTTTGTGATTAGTGTAATTATGTGTTGATTTTACTTGATTTATGCCATTGAATTGAATGGTTGTATATAATGCTATGATTGGATTGGATCTTGTGGCTGAAAATGGAAAAAAAACATTGGAGAAGCCTTCTTGGAGGCTCACGGTTTTAGGCTAGGAATTTAGGGGAATTTGTGGTGAAATTGTAATTAGTATAAGACTTAAATTAATTAATGTATTAAATGGAATTCAATGGAAGAAAAATTAGGAATGGAAACCACCATGATGGCTACGGTTTTGAGGCCAAGAAACTAGGGTTCTTGGTGAGCTAATTTAACAAGTGAACAACTTAAATGAATTGAAGGAATAACATGCAAGATATTGGCTTGAAAGGATTTGACGTTGGATCCATTGTGAGGCCACGACCTCTAATATATTTTTGAGTGTAAGTATGTGAATTTGGTAAATTGGAAGCATAATGAATTAGGTAATTAGGAACCTGTGTAATGGAATGGACGATAAATAAGTTAGAAGAATTTATTATAATCAAGATTTCATAAATTTTGAAGAACTAAGAGTGAAATTATCATAAGATTTAAGGAAATTCTAAGTGAGTGAAGAACATGAGAGTGTGAGGCTTAAGAGCTTAAATAAAATGTAAGTTTTAGGAAATTGAATTGCCTTGGAACGTCAAATTGATTACAAGAATTTATTTTGAGCATAAACCTTGAAAAAGGGGAATAAACTCTAAGTTAGGATTCGTAATGAACCTAATGATGCATCAATTGGCTTGGTATTTATATTATGTTGTTGTGGGTCCATGTGAGTGACCATTTATATGTTGATGCTTATATTGGCCTAATGTGGCATATTATGGAATTGTATGAGATTGTGGATCATGCATGTGCATGCATAGTGTCTTATGCATTGTGATTGTCCTTGGGGACTGTTGTAAGGCCTAGTTGCCTAGGAGATTGAACACACCTTAGTGCGGGTGCGAATAGACAAGTGTAGGTCATTGGTGACCTTGGGGGCGTCGGGGCGCGGGTTCCTCGCAATGGGAGGTTGGTAGCTCTCCTGCCCGTGGGGTAGACCGATGCAAACGCACCGACGATCCGGACCGAGACACTGTCCTATATCGTGATCTAGTGTAGAATGTCTGTACAATGCCATGATTGCGCACGAGAATATTATTGATAGCACTGGCCTCGGCAGCCGAGTTACAAACATGTCTCCTGATCTTTCTCTCCGACTGATTGAGTCTAGCTCCATGGAGTAGGAATTGAGAAAGCATGCATGTGAATCATGATATACACTGTCATCATCAGTTCTTATTTTCTGCAACTATAATTGATTTAATTGTTATTATGATGATTATCTACCTGGAACTGTTTATTTGCTTACCGTTGGAATTACTGCTTATTATTTAAGTATGTTGTTTCTAAATTTGCTATTTGGGCGCGTGGCGCCGTTCTGTTTCTAGCATGCTATAATTGGTAATGATGTAGGATGTCTTACCTCTTCCCTATATTTGTGCATTTCTATTTTATAATTATATTTGATAAAAGATCGTGAGAAAGATAAAGAAGGACCACACATTGGTTGATTGGCTTGAGCGTCTGGATAAGATTTCTTCGACTACGTAGGAGTGCAGCCAAGTGGAGGCGTCGATGCCTGTCGTGTCAACTGGGATGTCGTGCGTCATGTACATATGGGGTTGCGGCTTTGCCTGCTGGTAGTACCCATCCCTGGGTTACTATTTTTCCCCCTTTAGTGTTTTTATTCCCGCTGTATTTTATTGGACTCTGTAATTATTATATTCCATGTCATTAGTGATTTGTGTAAATTGACTATAAAATATATATATAAGGAATATGGTTTTATTCCAGTAGTTATAATATGGGTTGAATACATTTACATTTCATTCGAGGCTCGTATTTTCTACTTATGCAAATTGTCAAAAAAAAAAACTTTCTTGAGGATTTAAATTACTGTTATTATGTTCGTGACACACTTGGATTTAGTAACTGTGGTGCAATGACGGTTACGCTCCGGTTGCTACATCAAGGGGTGTTACATAACCACACACCCCAAAAAGACTCTAACCGTGCTCTGATACCAACTAATGTAACACCCTCCACACGGCATCACATTTTCGACTAAAAACTTAAAATTTTAAAAAAAGACATTTCATAAAAGATTTGAGTTCTAAAATATGGATTTTAAAATTTCTTTTCGCATAAACATAAACTTACCAAAAATTATAAGTAAAACAGAAATTAAATTAAACTGATTAATACACATAGTATATATACCATGTAATATTCAACAACATTTTAAAACATAAAACTTACAAACCCAAAGAAACAGTAGCAAACCCAAAGACGGGTACTACTAATAGCACGGTAACAACACTAACGAGAAAACCCAACACTAACGGGTACTACATGTTCTGCTTCTCCACCAACTGCATCCCGTTAAAAACTGGAAGATCACTCCTCGACGCCGTCACCAACTTCAGAACATTGCCTCCAATGAGTCTAAGAAACTTGCTTCGCCTACTATACAAATTTAAATAAAACAAACACAACAAAACAATACAGTAAAGTGGTGAGATCCCCTTTCACCAATACCAGTATGGTAGCAAAGAATGATACGAATGACAAAGTCATTGCATACACACAGATATCACAATTATAATCATGTTATCAATTTACAAATAATTCCAATAAACATATGTTATAATAAAATGAACAGCAATAACATTACCATGATAGATATAACAATTGATACAATAAACCACATAATCACATCATGCATAGTAACTCACATCAACACATCATACATAATATCTCAACATTGAATGTAAATATCCACATTAAGATACAAACCACAAATGCAAATGTACACAGACTCATTCCTACTCCGTGGAGCTAAAAACATAGACATCAGAGAGAATGATCCCGAAAGAACTATCAGTACCTCAGGCTACCCAACCAAACTATTGCACTGTCCAACGTTGTGTCTATAGCCCACTGTCCAAACATCGTGGTGTAGCACACAGTCCAAACATCGTGTAACTACAGGCATTGTACTAAAATAGTCTTTACAAGATCTTGATTAAGTATAGTGCGTGTCGAGATCACTACTGTGTTGCCAGTTACCACGGCTCAGAGGAGCGACCAACTGTCCACATATGGAATACTCCGCACACTAATGCCTCCAAGTCCACACAAAATGAACCACACTACGCTCATCACACCGACAACACGGTGTTATTCGCCTCGTCAATCAAATCACCAATTATCAACCAAATTGGCATAACTCAATGCATGAATAAAAATAATATTTACCAAAATACCCTTGGTCTCAAAATTATTCTCAATTTTACAAAAATGCCCTCAATGGCACTATTACCCATATTTACGCAAATGCTCTCAATGGCAAAAATCTCAAATATACAGTACGTCCCACTTGACAGTACCTGTATCTCAACATGTCCGGGTCCACCACTTTGGCCTGACAGTAAAATTCACTGTTTCAATTAATCGCGTAGAAATTTTATCGCTTTTTCACAATTTTGTCATTTTTATAATCGTTTTTAAATCGCGTAAATATATTTTACTGTTTTTAAAATCGCGTACTGTTTTTAAATCATTTTCTCAATCGCATAAGATTTTTAAATCATTTTCTTGATCGAAAAGCTTTAAAATAGAGATTTTAAAACTATGTAAGCTATTTTTCATACTTTAAAACTACGTATAATATTTTCTTTACGTTCAAATTTTATATTGAAACTTTCTCTATTATTAGTCCATTTTTAATTAATTTTGGCGACATTTTATCTAGAAAATTCATTAAGTGATATTTTCTATGTTTCCATAAAAAATTTACTTTTCTAAATCATAACTAATAATTACATCTCGAAACTTGCTAATGCGTTTCAAAACTCAATGAGTGAACTATACGTTAGTACTTCTCAAGTATTTACATTATTACTTAAAGTCACTAATTTAACTCTAAAATTAAATTAGTTTCCATTATTTATCCAAAAATCCATTTAATTAAGTTCTCCTTAAATTAATTTCCTAAGTCCACACTTTTAAAACAGTTTTGGATTAAAAACATCATAAGTAGACATGTTTGCCAAAAATCATTCTATACATTAAAATCATGTTTAATTGTTTCTCATCATTTAATCCCTTATAAAAATTCTTAATCCAATTGGTTATCATTAAAATCAGTCTTTTTATATTTCTAAATTTATTAAATTGAGTTCCCCTTTATTAAATTACATAATCTACTCTTACAGAATAATTTAGATCAAAAGTGTCTTAAACTGACATGTTGGCCGAAATTCACTATGTTTAAATCATTTTTAAATTATCCTTTACCAACTAAGTCTTGTGAAAATCCTTACTAATTAAATTTATTAATCCTTGCTTTAGAAAATAATTAAGAACTTTTTGGTTCTCTTTGGGATAGTGAAAACCGTGAGCTATATGTGTTCTTTGGAACACTCATGCAAATCTTCAACATATTATTTATATCCTACAATACTATCATGCATTTATGAACACATGCCATATATTAAAGCAATCATAAAACACATACAAAATATTAAAGCTATAGACATGCTTGCACATATAATCAATCACAAATAGGAAAGACATTAAACAACCAAGTGAATGAATCCTCACGGATTCTTCACCACAAACACATGCCATATGTCCTCTTGTTGTTTCCTTCAAGATGAACTTCAACCATCAAGTGCTTCTTGAAAATCAAAGAAAACATGAAATATTAACATCTAAGGATTAAATAAGAAAAACCATGGATCAAAATATGGTTTAGAAGGAAAGAATGAAATCAATAGTGAAGATTTCATAACCTTCACCTTAAAACTCCAAACCTTGAGCTTGAAGAACAAGGATGAAGATGGATGATTTAGGGAAAATCTCTAACATGAAAATTCCTTAGAATAGCATGGAGATTCAAGATCTAAGGTTGTCTAGAATTATTGAAGCTTGGAAGGTGATTTTGTGGGGTTGGCCGTGAGCTTCCATAGAGAGGAAAGGTGAGAGTTTTGTGTTTGGCCTTGAAAGAACTCTTTGAAGATAAGTGATTTTGATCAAGACTCCAACTACCAAGTGTCTTGAAACAAGGTAAGGATCCAAGATATATGGTTGGTGTAAATTATTGAAGAGTGATGGTAGAACCATGGCCTCTTGGCCGTGAGCTTGGAGAAGAGAAAGATATGAGCTTTTGTGTTCTTTGCTTGATAGGAAGATGGAAATGAATAAATCTTGAGAAATTCCTAACATGAAAGTGTCTTGGATTGATGAAAGGATTCAAGAAATGATATTGGTAGGAATTATAGAAATTTGGAGAGTTGTTCTTAGTGTTTGGCCGAATCTATGGAGGAGAGAAAATGAAAGAGTTTTGGTTGCTTGCTCTTGGTTCTTTGGAGAAAAGGATGTGTAAGAGAGCAAGTGAGATGAATGGATGAAGATTGTCTTCCATTTGGGTGCTATGGCCGTGGAGTACAAGGAGAAAAAAAGGGGTGAGAGCTTCTTGCCAAAGTTTGCAAATGAATCAAAGCCATCCTATTTATAGACTTCATGAAAAAGATGAAGACTTAAGATATTTTTCGGTATACCGTAAGCAATGAACAATAATTACTGCTCATAAAGTCAGTGTCTATTGTCCAATGGATAATAAAATATACCTAGATTTTTCTCTCGCTCTAGCTGGGTAACAACTATTGTTGATCATTTTCTACTGATTGCCCTTGATGAGTCACAGAGTGGGTCATCAAAGAGAAGTTTCTAGAACATGTGACTCACTACGATGAGTCAACATGATGAGTCAGCGTAGATATTTTCTAGAACAGGTGAGTCAGCATGGCGAGTCATTAGCTGAGTCACTAGCTGAGTCAGCAATGGTAAGTCATCAGGGAACCTTTTGGAACGTATGACTCACTGCGGAGAGTCACAAGGTGAGTCAGCGTTTCTACAACCTTTCAGAATATGGCAAGTCACCACTTCTAGAATGTGGCGAGTCACTGCTTCTAGATCATGGCGAGTCACCGCTTCTAGAAGTTTCCTGAATATGTTGAGTCACTGTTTCCGGTTTCGGGTTTAGTAAGATCCCCCGGCTCCGAATCAACAGTGCAAAACTTTCTGGCTAATAAAAATTTTTATTTTTCTGGGCCCGCTCCGGACCCACATACAGCCCAAAATATCATAAATATATTAAATATTCAAAATATATCAAAATATCAAAAATATAATATAATATTCAAAATATCTCAAAATATCTTAAAATATCTTAAAAATATCTCAAAATATCTAAAATATAATAAAATATTTAAAATATCTTAAAATATCTAAAATATCTTAAAATATTCAAAATATCCGAAATATCACAAAAATTCACAAAAATCATATTAATTGTAAAACTCATGAAAATCAAATCACATTAGTAAAAATAATTAAGGATTGAGAGAAAGAAATAAAATACGAAGGCTTATATATATACAGCCCAAAAATAATATTAAAATAATAAAAAACGTAAAAACTTCCAAAAATTCCTAAAAATCACATAAATCATAAAATTCACAGAAGTTGAGTCAGATTACTCAAAATAATTCGAAATCAACCAAAACAAATAAAATACGAATTCTTGGGGTGTTACAAGGGGCATTACACTCTAGGCGTCCGCACCTTTGTGAAACTGAACTCTAGCAAAATTGAGAATACCGCGTCTTAACACCATTCTAAATCTCAGAAAAATCAACATAAACAGAATGGATGCAATCCTGCCTCATCTTCCTCACAGTCTTTACCAAGCATAAACATAAAACAGAATAATATAATAAAGAGGTGAGATACCCTACATCACATACCAACATGGCAGCATAGAAACAATAATGACAGTAATGCCATTCAAATACAAAAATAACAAGTATATTCATAGTATCAAATAACAGATAATTCAACAGACATATATCATAATAATATTTCAACTGACTATGCATATATACAATGGACCACTTCCTACTCCATGGAGCTAAAACACAATTTTGAAGAGAATGATCAGAGAGAAATATTCATATATCATTAGCCTCAACAAAGTGCTATCACAAATTTAGCGTACTCATCATGGCTTATACAAGACATTCTTCACAAGATTGGGAATAGAATAGTGCCTGGTCGAAATCATCAATGTGGTGCTCAGTCACCACGGTCTAGTGGAGCTACCAACTGTCCACTTGTGGAATACCCGCGCCCCGACACTTTCAAGATCAACAAGTGACCTACACTACGCAATTCGCACCCACACTTAGGTGTAATTCAACTCCTAGGAAAATAGCCTTAACAAATACAGTCTAAACAACTTTCCATGCATGATTAATGATTCAATACACAGACAAATGTCAAAAACATGGTTTTCCACAAAAACAAGACAACATTGGCCAAAACCATATATCAATATCTCCAGGTTTAGTACGTCGGCCAGACAACAACTGCTGTTCTTATTAGTCTCGTAGCACTTATATCGTGTTTTCACAATCGTGTAACACTTTTGTTATGTTTTCAAATTGCATAAATATTTTCTAACATTTTCTCAATCGCGTAAAAATTTTTAAATGTTTTCTCAATTGCATAGCACAAAAATCATTATTTTTGAATCCCGTAAGGTTTTATCACCATTTTTCAATCGCGTCAAACTTTTTTTAACTTTCCAAACTTAATTTTGAAACTTTCCAAACTTAATATAAAATTTAACCTTAATTCCAATATTTCATTGCTAAAACTCCTCTAGAAAATATTTTATAACATTTTTCCAAAACTTGCATTATTTTAATTTAATAAATCTTTTCCATTTACTTTACTAAAAATCCTCTTACATAAAATGTTTTAAGTTTTCAATTTACTTCTTAACCCAATTTTCTAACATCATTGTCGAAAATTACTTGATGATTAATAATAAAAAATTTATTTATTTCCTTTTCTATTTTGCAAATCCTTAATTAAATTCCTTGTTACTTAATCATCTAAGTTTACAATTAACAAAACATTTTTGACTTGGATTACCCAAATTGGGCATGAAGGTCATGAGCCGTAATAGTCATTGGGACCAAAAGTTCTTTCCTTTTCAATGTAGATCATAACATACAACATACTTCAATCATCATAATTCTACTATAGCAAGTCATGCATACTATTAAAGCAATAAAATCACATAAAGCAAATAAATACAAATCACCAACTTATACAAACAAGTGAATAAATCCTCACATGCATTTTTTACCAATAACCCAAATTTCATTCCTCACCAGCATGAGTGGTTGATGAGGTTAATCTCCTTCTTACCTTAGATTATACTCAAAAACTCCTTGTAAGCCTCCTTTAAGGTAAACTTTTATCACAAAGTTGTTCTTGAAACAAAATAAACACACAAATATTAACATCTAAGGCTTGAACTAAGATGACCATAGATCAAAGTTATGGTCTAAAACTTGAAAATGAAAAGAGACATGAAGATTAAAGAACTTCACGTAAAAAACTTTAAACCCTAAGCTTGAAGAAAAAGATGGAAGATGGATGAACTAGATGATGGTCATAACACAAAAGTGTCATAGAATGGTATATAGGTTCAAGATATGAGGTTGGTTGAAATAAAGGAAGATTGGAAGTGGATTTTTGGTGCTTTGGTCGTGAGCTCCAAGAGAGAAAAGTGAGAGAGTTTTTGTGTTGTTTCTTTGATAGAAAGATGAGATAGAATGACTAAATGATAAACCAAGCTCAAGGACCCTCCAAGCCCTCACTTGGCCGTGGAAGTCACCAAGGTGAGTCACCAAAAATGTGAGTCACACAATGAGTCATGCAATGAGTCACAAGGTGAGTCATAGCCACCTTAGATGACTAACGCTCAAATTGGTCCATCCAAGTGAGTCACCAAAGTGAGTCACAAAAGAAGCCTCTAGAAAAGATGACTAGCCTAAGTCTAGAATCATCTAACTAGATTTTTACTGAGAACTATTATCCAAGAGACAAAGGCTACTACAAGCAAAACTAGTATTTATTGTCTAATGGACAATAGAACGTACCTAGATTTTATTTTAAAATCAAATTTAGATAATGAAAAATTTCGAAAACTATTTCCAGTTTCGGGTTTAGTAAGCTCCATCGGCCCCACATTGACAATCTAAAATTTTTCGGCCCTAAAAAATTTTTATTTTTCTGGCTCCGCTTCAATCACACAGAAAGTCCAAAAATAATAATAAAATAATCAAAATAAATCAAATAATCCAAAAAAATCATAAAAATCACATATAACTGAAAAACAAAAAATTTCAGGGTGTTACAACTCTCTTCTTCTAAAAAGAATTTCGTCCTTAAAATTTATCATACCTTAGAACAAATGTGCATATTGCTATTTCATCTTGTCTTCTAATTCCCCATGTTGCATCTCTAGTTACATCATTCCAAATTACTTTTACCAATAAAATCTCCTTTCCTCTGAGTTACTTCACCTTCCTGTCCTCGATCTTAACGAAAAATGTTTCATTGGTTAAATTCTCTTTTAATTGTACTATATCTAGTTCTATGGCATGGGCTGGATCAGGAACATACTTTCGCAATTGCAATACATGGAAGATATTATGAAGGTTAGAAAGAAAATGTGGTAAAGCTATTTGGTATACTACTGGACCTATCTAACGAAGAATTTGATATGGTCAGATGAATTTGGGAGAGAGTTTTTTGGATTTAATAACCTGTCCGACCCCAGTCGTGGGTGTAACTCTCAAAAATACATGTTCTTCTTCCTCAAACTCAAGAGGTTTCATTCTCTTATCAGCATAGCTTTTTTGTCGACTCTAACTTGTCTGTATTTTTTCCTAAATCATCTTAACTTTTTCTGTCGTTTGTTGCACAAGCTCAGGTCCTAATGTAAAACTCTCCCCATCCTGGTACCAACACAAAGGTGTTCTACATCGTCGTCTATATAATGCCTCATAGGGTGCCAACCCTATGCTTGAGTGGAAACTGTTATTAGAAGTGAATTCTATCAGAGGTAAGAATTCATCCCAACTTTCAATTTGTTCCAAAACACAAGCCCTTAACAGATCTTCCAACGATTGAATTGTCTTCTCTGATTGGCCATCTATTTGCAAATGATAAGCAGAACTTAAACAAAGTTTTGTCCCCATTGCTTCTTGTAGACTCTGCCAAAACCTTAACGTAAACCTTGGGTCTCTATCAGAAATAATACTAGAGGATATACCGTGAAGTCTAACAATTTCAACGATATACACCTAGGTCAATCTTTCCATTAAATACCTTATGTTAATTGGTAAGAAGTGTGCTGACTTCGTACGCTAATCAACAATCACCCATATAGAATCATAACCCTTTCGAGTCTTTGGTAGTCCAACAACAAAGTCCATTGCAATACTATCCCATTTCCATTATGGAATAGTCAGGGTTTGTAACATTCTTGAAGGTTTTTGATGTTCTACTTTAGCTTTATGACAGACTAAACAAGATGATACATACTTAGCAATGTCTCTCTTCATCCCTTGCCACCAATATAATCTCTTCAGATCCTGGTGCATCTTGGTCATTCCTGGGTGCATGCTCAACTTGCTCTTATGGGCTTCATCAAGAATCAATCTCCTAAGCTTTGGATCACTTGATATACAAATCTTATCTCTAAACCTTAGGATTCCATCAAGTCCTTCCTTAAATGTTGACACAACACCTTGCTTTACTAGCTCTTTCTCGTTTAGCAAATATTGGTCACTTCTTTGCTTCTCTTAAATTTCTTCCATCGAATCATTTGAAATAGTAATCATATTCAAGCAAATCCTTTCCGGTGTTAACTCCATAGACAATTGCATATGCCTGAATTGTTCTATTCATTCATTTTCCTGGATCATCATAGCAGAGACACTAAGCATCTTTCTACTCAAGGCATTCGTTACGACATTCGCCTTTCCGGGATGATACTGAAGTTGAAAATCATATCATAGTCTTTCAAAAACTCTAACTACTTTCTTTGCCTCATATTCAGCTCCTTCTGATCAAATAGATATTTCAGACTCTTGTGATCACTGTAGATGTTGAATGTTCCTCCATATAGAAAATGCCTCCAGATCTTCAACCCAAACACATTAGCAGCTAACTCCAGATCATGCGTAAGGCAATTCTTCTCATGCACTTTCAATTGCTTTGAAACATATGCTACTACCTTTCTATTCTGCATGAGCACACATCCTAAACCCTAATGTGAAGCATCACAATATATCTCAAAAGGTTCGTTGGGATTAGGTAGAATCAATACTGGAAAAGTAGTCAGTTTTCTCTTCAACTCTAGGAAACTTTCCTCGTATACATCAATCCATGTTAAAACTTGATTCTTTCGTGTAAGCTGGGTGAGAGATCCTGCTTCTTGGAAAATCCTTCGATAAACCTTTGATAATAACTGGCTAATCTGACAAAACTATGGATAAACTCATTGACTACAGGAATAACATTCACATCCTCCTCACTCTTGACTTCCAAAGAAGATAATAACATGTATCCTTGAGCTCCTTCCCTTAATAAAACTTTGACTTGGTTGGCCGTTAAAAATCCAGAAATCTCAATCTTAGGAAATACTAAAGCTTTATTAGAATAATCTAATAGGATATGGTTAGAAGATAACCAATCCATTCCTAAAATTACATCTATTTGTGAAAGAGGTAAACAAATCAAATCAACAAAAAAGATTAAATTTTTAATAGAAATAGAACTGTTTAAACAAACTTGAGCAGTAAAAACAGGCTTAGTAGTAGGAGTAGAAACAATCAAATCAAAAGGTAATAAAGATACAGATAACCTTAATCGATCCACACAGTTATAGGCAATGAAAGAATGGGTTGCCCCCGAGTCATATAATACAGTTAAAGGATTACCTCCTATGGCATAATCTTTTGTGATCAAATCTTCATATTGGGAGGCTTCTACTCCACTTATAGTGTAGACTCTCCTTCTTGCTTAGGGTCTTGCAGCATGTACATTGCTAACAGAAGGCTCTGTCTTTGGTTGATTACAATCCCTAGAAATATGACTGGTCTTTCCTCATCTGAAACAAATGATCCCCTTGATCGTGCAATCCTTCGTTAAGTGGTCTTTTCCACACTTCAAGCATTTTGATGAAGATGCCACAATTTGACCAAATCTATTGCTACTAGAACTTCCTCCATATGATCTCTATTGAGGTTGATTCCTCGGCGGTCACAAATATAGCTTTTACTGAAAACAATTGGCATTGCTATTCTTTCCCATTTGGAACTGAGATGGTCCAAAGTTACGGTTTCTCGTGTCTTCAGATTAGTCCAACTCCTTAATCCAGCGACACTTATCCAACAAAGCTGGGAACTAGTCTATTCCCAAAGGTAACACCGCTCGCTTTAAGTCATGCCTCAACCCTTCTTCAAACTTCTGACACTTCCATTCTTCATAAGGCTATAGTTAAAAATACCTTGAGAATTTTGATTGGCTTTCAAACATAGTAGCATATTCACTGACTAACATTCCTCTTTGTTTTAGACCAAGGAACTCCATTTCCTTCGCTTATCTCGTACTAGCTGGAAAATACTTCTCCAGGAATTTATTCCGAAATACTTCCCATGTAATAACTCTTCCTTCAGCTTCCAACAATTGTTGAGCTCCTTCCCACCAATCCTTGCCATCTCCAACAAGCATAAAGGTAGCATAAGTTACTTTCCTCTCATCGGTACATCTCATTCCTCTAAATATTTTCTCCAACTCCTTGATCCAAAAATTTGCTTTCTCCGAATCAAATTCTCCTTTAAATTATGGCAGATTGTTACAACGAAACTCTGACAAATTCTAAGCTTCAGCGGTCGCTTCATGCTAATGGGCAGCCCTCTAGTTCTCTTGTACTATAACATTTGCCATCCTCTGCATTGGTTCAATAGCTGCAGCCATACTTTCATTGCCTCATCTAGTGCCCACACGTACACCTCTACCATGAGCCATCGCTCTTCTTCAAATTAGGCTAAACAAAACACAAAGAAAAATCAAGTATTGTCATTTCAAACAATATTGTCTCATTTCAGAAACCAAACACATAGAATCACACAACACAAACAAGACAAACCTAACCACAAACCCAAAAGACTCAAATCGGGATTCTGATACTAACTAATGTAACAACTTCCCTAGGGCATTACATTCGAGACTTCAAACTTACCAAACTAGAACCAAGTTGTAAAAGATTTAATATTATATGTACGATTTTCAAAATTCTTTTTTTTTTTGCGGATAACATAAGTTAACAAAATAAAAAGAACACAAGTTATAATAATTGAATAATACACATTACATATACAAACGAGACATAGTTTACTGAAAACTTACGTACATAAGATTTGTACTCAAAAGACATATATATATAAAATCTATAGCAAAATATAAACTATCTCAACATCATAGACCTAATGAGAAGGGTCCTTACACGAATCTTCTTCTGAATCCTCCTATGTCTCCTCAGAAGATAAAAACCTTGGGTGGTACATGGTCCTACGAGCAAGTGTCCGAGCAGATGACACCACATAGTCCTTTCTAGGGGTATAGTGATGATCACCCCATAGATCTCTAATAGGTCTAAAAAACTCTAAATGTACAGAAACATCAAAAGATAGAATGGGAACCCCATGGCAGGTCCCACTAAACGCTAGGGTCACATCCCCAACATAGGTAACATGCTCCTGATCTAGGATGATACTCTAGGCATCCACGCCTCTGTGAAACTGAACTCTAGCAAAACCGAGAATACCACGTCTCGACGCCATTCAAAATCTCAGAAAAATCAACACAAATAGAATGGAAGTGATCCTGCCTCGTCTTCCTCATAGTCTTTACCAAGCATAAACATAAAACAGAATAATACAACAAAGAGGTGAGATCCCTTACATCACATACCAACATGGCAGCATAGAAATAATAATGACAGTAATGCCATTCAAATATAGAAATAACAAGTATATTCATGGTATCAAATAACAGATAATTCAACAGATATACATCATAATAACATTTCAACTGACTATGCATATACACAATGAACTAGTTCCTACTCCATGGAACTAAAACACAATTTCGGAGATAATGATCAAGAAGACATGTCTGTATATCGTTAGCCTCAACAAAGTACTATCACAAATTTAGCATACGCATCATGACTTATATAAGACATTCTTCACAAGATCGGGAATAGAATAGTGCCTGGTCAAGATCGTCGGTGCGGTGCTCAGTCACCATGGCTCAGTGGAGCTACCAACTGTCCACTTGTGGAATACCCGCACACCGACACCTCCAAGATCAACAAGTGACCTACACTATACGATTCGCACCTGCACTTAGGTGTAATTCAACTCCTAGGCAAATAGTCTTAACAAACACAGTCTAAATGACTTTCTATGCATGATTAATGATTCAATACACAGATAAATGTCAAAAACATGGTATTCCACAAAAACAAGCCACAATTGGCCAAAACCATATATTGACATCTCCGGGTCCAGTACGCCAGCCCGACAGCAACTATTATTCTTCTCAGTCGCGTAGCACTTTTATCCCGTTTTCGTAGTAATGTAACTTTTTTCTTACGTTTTCAAATCCTATAAACATTTTCTAATATTTTCTCAATCGCCTAAAAAATTTTAAATATTTTTTCAATCGCCTAGCTCAAAAATCATTATTTTTGAAATGCGTAAGGTTTTATCACCATTTTTCAATCGCATAAAACTTTTATTGACTTTCTAAACTTAATTTTGAAACTTTCCAAATTTAATATAAAATTTAACCTTAATTCCAATATTTCCTTGCTAAAACTCCTCTAGAAAATATTTATAACGTTTTTCCCAAAACTCCTCTTACATAAAATGTTTTAAGTTTCCAATTTACTTCTTAACCCTATTTTCTAACATCATTGCTGAAAATTGCTTGATGATTAATAATAAACATTTTATTCATTTCCTTTTCTATTTAGCAAATCCTTAATCCAATTCCTTGTTACCTAATCATCTAAGTTTACAATTAATAAAACATTTTTGACTTGGATTACCCAAATTGGGCATGAAGGTCGTGAGCCCTAATGGTCATTAGGACTAAAAATTCTTTCCTTTTCAATGTAGATCATAGCATACAACATACTTCAATCATCATAATTTTACTATAGCATGTCATGCATACTATTAAAGCAATAAAATCACATAAAGCAAATAAATACAAATCACCAACTTATATAAACAAGTGAATAAATCCTCATATGAATTTTTCACCAATAACCCAAATTTTGTTCCTCACCACTATGAGTGGTTAATGAGGTTAATCTCCTTCTTACCTTAGATAATACTCAAAAGCTCCTTGCATGCCTCCTTTAAGGTAAACTTTCACCACCAAGTTCTTCTTGAAACAAAATAAACACACAAATATTAACATCTCAGGCTTGAACTAAGATGACCATAGATCAAAGTTACGGTCTAAAACTTGAAAATGAAAAGAAGAATGAAGATTAAAGAACTTCATCTTAAAAACTTCAAACCCTAAGCATGAAGAAAAAGATGGAAGATGGATGAACTAGAGGATGGTCACAACACAAAAGTGTCTTAGAATGATGTATAGGTTCAAGATATGAGGTTGGTTGAAATTAAGGAAGATTGGAAGTGGATTTTTGGGCTTTGGCCGTGAGCTCCAAGAGAGAAAAGTGAGAGAGTTTTTGTGTTGTTTCTTTGATAGAAAGATGAGATAGAATAACTAAGTGAAAAACCAAGCTCAAGGACCCTCCAAGCCCTCACTTGGCCATGGAAGTCACCATGGTGAATCACCAAAAATATGAGTCACACAACGAGTCACAAGGTGAGTCATGCAATGAGTCATAGCCACCTTAGATGACTAACTCTCTAATTGGTCCATCCAAATGAGTCACAAAAGAAGCCTCCAGAAAAGATGACTAGCCTAAGTCTAGAATCATTTGACTAGATTTTTACCAAGGGCTATTATCCATTGGACAAAGGCTGCTGCAAGCAAAATCAATATTTATTGTCCGATGGACAATAGAACGTACTTAGATTTTATTTTCAAATCAAATCTTAGATGAAGAAAAAATTCGAAAACTATTTTTGGTTTCGAGTTTAGTAAGCTCTCCTGGCTCCGTATTAACAGTCTAAAATTTTTCGGCCCCGAAATTTTTCATTTTTGCAGATCCGCTTCAATCACACAGAAAGTCCAAAAAAATAATAAAATAATCAAAATAAATCAATCAATCCACAAAAATGACAAAAAAATCATAAAAATTACATATAACTAAAAAATAAAAAATTTCAAGGTGTTACACTAGAGCAGAAAGGGAGTTGGGATAAGTTCTTACTTTTAGTGGAGTTTGCCTGCAATAACAGTTTTCATGCTAGCATAGGTATGACACCATATGAAGCACTTTATGGAAGAAAGTGTAGGTCCCCTTTGTGTTGGTATGAGGTTGGAGAAGGAACCATTCTAGGTCCTGAGCTGGTATAGCAGACCACAAATCAGATTAAAATGATCTGGGATAGATTGTTTAGAGCTCATAGTAGGTAGAACAGTTATGCTGATAAGAGGAGAAGATCTCTAGAGTTTAGTGAGGGAGATCATGCATTCTTGAGAGTCACTCCTATAACTGGGATTGGTAGAGCATTGAGAACACAAAAATTGAACCCACATTTCATTGGTCCCTACTAGATCCTAAAGAGAATTGGACCCGTAGCCTACCAAATTGCCCATCCACCCAGTTTGTCTAATATTCATAATGTCTTACATATGTCACAGCTTAGCAAGTACAATTTAGATCCTTCACATGTCATGAGAAATGAATTTGTCCAATTAACAAAGGATTTATCTTATGTTATGCGGCTGATAAGGATCATGGAAAGAGGAGTCAAGGAGCTTAGAGGTAAGCAGATTCCTCTGGTGAAGGTGCTTTGGGAAGGTACTAGTTTCAAGGAGGCGACATAGGAATTGGAGTCCCATATGTAGCAGGACTACCTGCAGTTGTTTATTTGAGGTATGTAATTTTGGGGACAAAATTTTTAAAAAAGAGGGGAGAAATGTAACATCCTCTTCAACATGTTAGACTTGAAATGGTTACATAGGTAGTTTAATACTTCCTTAACATGCCTATATATTATTGTGATAAACTGAGTTAGTTTAGGCATTTTGCTGCAGTCCAAAAAGTGAAAAGTAGCTTAAAATGACCAAAATATTAGCATAAATGGTTTAGCTAATGTAAATGAATGTGGATAATTTATTTCTAAGTCACAAATGTGTTTTCTATGATGTGGTTAAAGTTTGAGAATAATCAGAGTCAGTTTGGTATTTTTAGGCATACTGGTTGTGTGTTTTAATACTGGAATGACTAGTCACAGATATGGAAAATGATAGTTTTGGTGCAACAAGATTTTTTATGAATCCTGTGATTTGTTTCAAACTTGTTGGCTCTAAGAAAACTGAATTTGAAGATAACTAAGTGTTCTTAGTAGGTCGGGAATATCACTAGGTCACTTAAGTGACCAAGCTTCCAACGTTTCTGAAGCCTTTTTAGTGGGTTCTTGTTCTTTCCTTCGTTTAATAACTTATTTCTCATACTCTCCCACGACTGAAAACAAGACCAGCAGAGAAGGAAAAGGAAGGAGCAAAAGTGGAAAGGAAGAAGAGGAAATCCAAAGGGAAATGAAAGTTTAAAGTCTTTGTAATCATTTCCTTCATCATCTCCATCATCTCAACAGCTTGTGGAGCTCAAAGGTAGGAGTTCTTGAGCTATAAACTCAATTCCTTCTCATCTTCTATGTCTAACTCATTTGGGGGTTAATATGTCAAAATGAGATCTAGAGGTGTTTTATGTGATTTTCTTGCTTAGATGAGTTACAAGTGTTATTTATAACTTATTCATACTCTGGGTTTAGATTAGCAACTAAAAACTATCCATTTCGACCTAAAATACTCGAAGTGTAGAATTTAGGGTTTTGATGGGTGATTTTGTGTTTGGATCCAATTTTGATGAAATCAATTGGTGTTTTAGGTTTCCTTTATGTTTGAGAACTTGTTTGAGACTTAAAATCACCAAGAAACAGATTTGAGGTGATTAAATTTCATGTGTGGCACTAATGGAATAATACCACACTTCTACAAAATTCTGCAGAAGCTGCTGTCTCTGGGTCACGCCTAGGCATGATTGAATCACTCTTAGGCGTGGGGTGTTCTGTTTTCTTAGTCCAGGCGAGACAGCGAGGGTCACGCCTAGGCGTGGGTACCAAAATCTTACGAAATTAGCATTCTTAAGGTTTTAGAATTCCTTAAGTAATGGGATTACACATATATGCCTTTCTAAGTGTGTTGAGACACTAATGAAGGTATTTCTTTGAGAGATTGACCTCCTACCATATATGAGAATTTGTGAAAAAACCTTAGGTGTTCTTTAAGAGATAGGATGCCTTAGGGACTATCTAAAACCTTGATCAACATGAGGTTGACTTGGGAATCACTTGTGAAGTGATGGTGAGAGGTTTTAGGTATAGAAATGCTAGTTACAAACTTCTTGCTACCTTGTTGGACAGGTGAGGCTAGGACTTACAAGTATTAGTATTAGGTTGTTTTAATTGTAAATTGAGATAGTTCTTGAATATCTAGTTTCAAACTTGTTGTTCGCTATTTCCTATGTGTTGTAACCTTATATGGTGTGCACACCCATTTAGCTAGAGAATTGTAGGAAATGACCTTGAGTAGATAGGGGATCCAAAATTCTCGTAGAGGGCAATGCTATTATGGTCAGGGTTATCGGTGTTTGGGGGTTGGAATTAGTACTCCTACCTTGTGAGGGGAAACAAGTCCACATATCACCAGTTAGTGTCATGGCTTAATTGCCTATCCTACCTAGTATATACAAGGGAACGAAGGTTCATGGGAAATAAGTAAGTAGCATGTGTTTTAAAAATCAAAACCTGCATTAGCATTGCACAATCATTATATTAGGACTTTGTTTGAGCATAATCATACCTCATAACATAAAACATTGCATGTTTGACAATTGTATGGGCAGTTGTTGTAACATCTCAAAAATTAATAATTTTTGGATAAATAGTCGTTTTATAATATTTGTGATTTTTGAAAATTTTTTTGTATTTTTCTGTGAACGTGGAATATTTTAATATTATTCTTCGTTTTACGTGCGCAATGAGCGGAGCCGAGAAAATGAAATATTTTTCCTGAGAACCTTGAATTGTGAAAACGTCGATAGGCGATCTTACTAAACTCGAGGTCATATACAGTTTACGAGGTTTCACGTTTTTCAAAATTTTTATCAGATAAAAATAAAAATCGTTGTATATTTTTATCCGTTAGACAATTAATACTAGCTTTGCTATCTATAACAATTGTCCATTGAATAATAGCTTACAGTAGAAATCCTATCACCTTATCCAAAGGGAATCTACTTTATGTCACATCACCTTTACTTTTATAAAAAAGTGAGCCTTGGTTTCTTGAAGAAGCTTGGAGGAAGCTTCCTTGCACCTTCCTTTGTTTGGCTTATTGGAGAAGCCATTTCCTCTCTCCTCCTCTCCACCACACATTCTTGAGGGCTCTTTGTAACCACACATTTTAATTCACACACTTACACAAAATACACCTAATTACACATTTCACTTCATTTCACTTTACTATCACTTTCTCTCTCTAACTTTCATTTTCACTTTTCTCTAACTTCTCTCTATCTTCTTCTCTTCTGCTCCTTCTCTCTAACTCCACGGCAGCCCCCACCCTTCCACACTCCATGGATGCTTAATTTCAAGCTTCAATCTTGCTTGAATCTTCACTTCCATTGAAGATCTTCCTTTCTTGTTGGATCTTTTTCTTTCACAAAAGAACGTCATCACCTTTCTCTCCTTCTCCTCTCATATTCGGCCAAGACACCATTTTTGGAGTCTTCAAGCTTTTCTTTCAAACAACCACATTTCCTTGATCTCCATTACATTCTAAACACTTTTCTAGTTGGAGTCATCTTCAAAAACTCAACCCTTCCTCTCCATTTTCTCACCCTCTTCCAAGGCCAAAACCACCATTTTTGGCCATCCAAGCTTTTTCATTAAACTAACCCTTGATCTTGAATCTAGACACCTTTCTAAGCAACTTGCATGTTGTGACCATCACCAAAATCATCCATTTTCGTTTTGGATCTATCAAGCTTCAAAGTTGGAAACTTTAAGGTAAAGTTCATGACTTTTCCATCTTTTCTCCTCATTTTTGTAATCCTTGATCTCTTAGGTGATCAAGGGTTCCTTTTCTATGCTTTGATGATGATTTTGATGAGTTTTGATGTCCTTAGGATTTCCTTGAAGGTGTAGTACTAAAATCCCTACAAAGAACCAAGAGGCTTGCTTCCTTATGTTGTCTTCAAGAGGTAAGAGGGAGATAATCCTCTTCAATCTATCTTGGTAGTAAGGAAACCTTTGTGTAATTGTTGATGGAGAAATCCATGTTTGTATGCTTACTTTGTTTGGTGATTTTGCATGTTTAAGTATTCTTAAGTTGGATTAATACTTGAGTGGTGATTTTGAATGTATTGGATGTGTTGAAAATGCTTGATCATGTTAGGGTTGTTAAATGAAAAATTTAGAGTTTCCTACCCTAATGTGAGGCTATGGTTTTGACCCTAGTTATTAAAGGTTTGAATTGAACTTGTGTGTAATAAAACCTATGTAATTGAACATCTAAGGATTGATGCTTGTAATAGAAGAAATTGATGTTAGTGATGGACTTTGGAGGC
Organism: Ormosia emarginata; assembly: GCA_029884605.1. Classification (NCBI taxonomy): domain Eukaryota; kingdom Viridiplantae; phylum Streptophyta; class Magnoliopsida; order Fabales; family Fabaceae; genus Ormosia; species Ormosia emarginata. The sequence continues at coordinate 4,329,627 of JAQQTP010000037.1, forward strand.
CATGGTTTTTGGTCATGGATTCCACGGGGTTGGATTGATTTTGTGTGAAATAAGAGTTAAGTGATTAAATGATAAGTGATCAACATTGTGGTGAAAGAAAAAGGGTGGACTTATGTTGTAATGAGGCTCACGGGTTTTTAATGTGAAATGCAACCAAATGTAGTGCAAGAATGGATACCTAGATGATTGGAAATTTTAGATCCCTTAGGAATTCATAAAATGGAAAGAATAAAGAACAAGACTTTATCTTGTGGATTAGAATGACTTTGAACATAAAGGAAGAACAAGAGAGTTGTGAGACTTGCAAAATCCTTAGAGAAATTGTATGTGAGCAACAATTGATTAAATTAAGGAACTTGATTAATTTAAAAAGAATGAAGCTTGAATAAGGACTTCAAGAGAAATCTCTCTAGAAAATGAATTCATAAGAGATGATAATTTAAGTGGAACCTTATAATGATCTCATAAGACTTGTTAAGTTAGGGTGAAACCCTGAAATGAACTTCTAAAAGTGTGTTATCACTCTTGGGAAATTAACACTATACTATTGTGGGTCCGTGCATGGGATTGAGAATTCTGTTAATGCTTAAATTGGCCAAATTATGGCATATTATGGAAGATGTGTATTGTGAAATGTATGTGAACATGTTGAATATACATGATTGTATATGGAGTCAACATGCATTAGACATTTGCTTAGTCAATGACTGTTAAAAGGCTGGATGAGCCTATGATTATGCATTGAATCAGTGTGCATTGAACAAATTGCTCAGTCGATGACTGTTACAAGGCTGTATGGGCCTATGAATGCGAACTGAATAATGTGGTCAGTGATGGATCTATGGGGGGCGTAAGGCACGGTGTATGCCGATTGCATGCATTACGGGCCTGATAAATCATTATTCTTTACGCAGTGAATTATTGAGAATTAAATAGTATGATCTGTGATGGATTTGATTAAGGACCGTAAGACACAGTGTATACTGATTGCATGCATTACACACCTGACAATCACTGTTCTTTTTATGGTAAATGAACGAGAATTGAATAGTGCGATCCCGTGGGAAGGATCTAAGGGCATCAAGGCGTGGTGATTCATTTATATATATATATATATACCCCTGCGATTTTGGCTATGAAGAACCTTTGCAACACTTTGCAGATGGCCTGACAAACATTATTCTCTTTGTGGTCCAGTGTACACTGTCATTGAGGGGGGCAGATCTTCTGGAACATTCATATTTGAAATGGAATAGAAAATCTTGGTACCAAGTGCACATGTATTGTGAGTCGGCATTGTGAGTTGGCATTGAGAGTCGGCATTGTGAGTCCGCATATCATATGACACTATTTTATATGATGATTATATTATTGTGATATTGATGCCATGATTATCTGGAATGTTTTAATTGCTTATTATCTAAGACTTTGTTGACTGCTTGGGGTATTATTGATGTTTACCTATTATTGTTGATTCTTACTGCTATGTGTTGTTGTCCTACTCTTATTGTTCATTCTATTGTCACTGTTGATGAATATATGTGCTGAAATGCTATGTGGGCGCTCTGCGCCGTTCTGTTTCTTTACTGCCACAATTGGTAATGTAAGTAGGATGTCTCACCTCTTTCTTGTATCCTTGTATTTCTGTTATATATATATATTTGATAAAAGATCATGAGGAAGAAGATGAGGGACCACACCCTTACTGCTTAGATTGGGCTAATTCATCACTTTTGATGCGGCGTCTAGACGAGATATCTTTCGTCACGCAAGGGTGCAACTTCATGGGGGCATTGATGCCTGTCGTGTCGACTGGGACACTGAGCGTCACGTACATATGGGGTTGCGGCTTTGTCTGCTAGTAGTACTTATCCCTGGGTTACTACTTTTCTCCTTTAGTGTTTTGTTCCCGCTGTATTTTATTTGACTATGTAAGTATTATATTTTCTGTTATCAGTGATTTGTGCTAAGGATGACTATATATATATATATATATATATATATATATATATATATATATATATATATATATATATATATATATATATATGGGATATGCTTTTACTTCAGTAATTGTGTTAGATAATGGTTGGACACTATTATGCATTCATGCGGGGCTCTTATTTTCTATTCATATATAATGGAAATGTAAATTTTTGAAACAAATACTGTAATTGAAACGGTGACATGCCTGGACTTAGTGACTGTGGTGTGATGATGATTGCGCTGCAGTTGTTATATCTAGGTGCGTTACAGTTGTCATTGCTTGATCAGTTCCTTGATTGATTGATTGTTCGATAGTACCTTGGGATTGTATGAGCGGTTCTTTGGTACGGTTGTTTATCGGATGTTTTTTTACATAGAATATTAAATTATGTTCAATTGAATTATTTATTGTAAATGATTAACATGCTTGTTGAAATAGTACCTTAGGATTGTATGACTTGCTTAAAATACTTGTTGAATTTTGTGGCAAACTGAATTCATTTAAACACTTTATTGCAACTCCGAAGGTGAAAAGTAGCTTAAAATTACTCAATTAATAGCATAAATTGCTTAGATAAGGGATTTATGTATGGATACTTTATTCCTAAGTGACAAATGTATGTTATAAACTGTGGATAAAATTTGAGAACAATCGGAGCTAGTTTGGTATTTTTAGACATACTGATTGTGTTTTTCATGTTGGATTGTCTAGCAGTAGATATGAAAAATAAAGATATTGGTGAAATAATAATTTTGATGAATCTTAGTATTTATTTCAAAGTTATTGGAAGTTAGAAGACTTGTTTTAGCTAAATCTAAATGTTCTTAGCAAATCAAAATTTAGCTGTATATGGCCTAATGGCCTTAAAAGACTTTTGCTTTCTCTTTATAGCCTCTCTCACAGTTCTTTTCTACTCAAAAATAGAAACAAAAACTCCGAGAGAAGGAAGAGAGGAAGAGGAAGCAAAGATCAAAGAAGAGGAAGAGAGGAAGAGGAAAATAAAAGACAATGCCAAAGTTTGAGATCCAACCAAGCTTGAATCTTCTTCATAGCCTTTAAGGTAGGGGTTTTATGTTTATATTCATCTCCTTCCACTCTTTTCACTATACTCATCTCCTTTTACTCTTTTTACCATTGATGCACTTTTTGTGCTTAATAGGTCAAATTGAGTTCTAGAGGTGTTTGATATGTTTGGCTTGCTTGAATGTGTTTCTTTGAGTATTTGTGACTTGTTCACGACATAAGTTGAAGTTCGAAGCTTAGAACATGTCATTTATACCATTGATGCTCATTTTTGGGATTTTAGGTCAAGGTTGTGTGGTTTTGGTTTTTGGATCCAAATTGGAGGGTTTTGTTAGTAATTAATGATTCATATATGTTAGTGAACTAGTTAGGGACCTTAAAGCTCTTAGGAAATGAATTGGAGTGGCCAAAATCCATGATTTAAACCAATGGAACAGTAACCACTTTTGTAGAAGTTTCTGTCGCAGGGTCATGCCTAGGTATGATTGAACTATGCTTAGGCATGGGTGAGATAGAGAGTGTCATGCTTAGGTGGTGTAGTGTGGATAGTGATTAAATTTAAGAACAAATTCAGTTGCCAAGTTCCACCAAAAATATAAAAACCTTACAACCAGTTGTAGTTAGCAATGGTCGATCCACAGAGAACTAATTCAATTAACATAATAAATTGATTCTTAATTTAAACTCCAAAGGTTAACGTACAGTAAAAAGGGGGTTTTGGGGAGTATTGAATCAAATGAACAACAATAATAATAACGCAAACTAGAAATGACAGATTAAATGAATTGGTTAAGAGATGGAATCCATTACTAGATTTATATGATATTGTTAACCCATATATCCTTTTTATTCCAACATGATCAATTATATTTCTATACAATTGTGAGATTAAATATCTGTTTTCCTTAGGTTTTGGCTAATTTAACGACTGCTCAAATCAACTCCTAATTGTAACACCCCTTGATATAGTAACCACAACACAATCGTCATTACACCACAGTCACTAAATTCAGGCATGTCACAGTCTCAAAAATAGTATTTACAAAAAATTTATTTCATTTATACATAGATGGAAAATATAAGCCCCGAATGAATGCATATTTAGTATCCAACCGTTGAAGTACAACCACTGAAGAAAAACATATTTCATATATAATATATTCATCCTTAACACAAAGCACTGACAACACTAAATCTAGTACTTACATATTCAAATAAAATATAGCAAGTACTAAAGCACAAAAGGGGAAAGTAGTAACCCTGGGATAGGTACTACTAGCAGATAAAGCCGCAACCCCATACATACGTGACACTCGGAGTCCCAATCGACATGTCAGGCATCAATGCCTCCACGAAGTTGCACCCCTGTGTAACCGAAGAAATCTCGTCCAAACGCCATATCGAAAATAACGAATCAGCTCAATCCAACCAGTAAGGATGTGGTCCCTCGTCTTCTTCCTCACGATCTTTTAACAAATATATATATAACAAAAATACAAGGATATAGGAAAGAGGTGAGACATCCTACTTATATTACCAATTATGGCAGTAAAGAAACAGAATGGCGTAGAGCGCCCACATAGCAGAGCAATGACATTTAAGCAGCAGTAATCACATATGATAAGACAAAACAGGAACAAAATCTTAGATAATGAACAATTAAAACATTTCAGATAATCATGACATCAATAACACAATAGTATAATCATCATATAAATGAGTGCCAAATGATATGCCGACTCATAATGTATGTGCACTTGGTACTAAGATTTTCTATTTCATTTCAAAGATGAATGTTCCGGGAGATCTGTCCCCCTCAATGCTTGTCAGGTGCGTCATGCGTTGCAATCAGTTTATCATGGCCAGAGGTATATAAAGTGATAACATCATCACGAAATGAACCACCGTGCCTCACGGTCCTCAATCAGATCCATCATAGATCACACCATTCAATTCTCGTTCATTTACCACAAAGGATAGTGATTTGTCAGACCCGTAATGCGTACAATCGGCTTTCACTGCGCTTTACACCCCACATAGATCCATCACAGATCACACTATCAATTCTCATTGATTCATTGAGTAAAGAATAGTGATTTGTCAGGCCCGTAATGCGTGCAATCGGTATACACCGCGCCTTACACTCCCCCATAGGTCCATCCACTGGATCTCACTTATTCAATTCTCGTCCATAGGCTCATATAGCCTTTTAATAGTCATCGACTGAGCAATTTGTTCAACGCATACTGATTCAATGCATAATCATAGGCTCATCCAGCCTTTTAATAGTCATCGACTGAGCAAATTGTTCAATGCGAATATGCATAACTTAAGCCATCATGGTACTGTCCCCAATGATATTAAACAATCGCCCATACAATTGTCTAATACCATTAGTATCAATGATATTACATAACCGCCCATACAATTACATAATAACACTGATCCACCTGATTTCAGCACATCAGCACAATAACCAATAGTGTATAATGCTCAATGTATGTTGACTCCATGCCCAACCATGTATATCCAACAATAATGATATATTTTCCATAACACACCATAATTTGGCCAAATAAGCATCAACAAAATTCTAGTCCCAAACACGGACCCACAATAGTATAGTATTAATTTCTCAAGAGCGATATCACACTTTTAGAGGTTTATTTCAGGTTTCACTTTAATTAACATCTCTTATGAATTCATTCTCTAGAGGAATTCTCTTGTAGTCCTCATTCAATCTTCATTCCTTTAGGTTGATCAAGTTCCTTAATCTAATCAATTATGCTCACTTGAAATTGCTCTAAGGTTTTGTAAGTCTCACAACTCTCTTGTTCTTCCCTTGTGTTCAAAATCATTTTAATCCATAAGATAAATTCTAATTCTTTATTCTTTTCCTTTTATGAACTCTTAACGAGTCTAAAACTTTCTAATCATCTAAGTCTCCATTTTAGCACCACATTTTGTGACATTTTGCCTTAGGAATCCGTGAGCCTTATTACAACAAAGTCTAACCCTTTTTCCTTCACCGCAATGTTGATCACTTATCATTTAATCACTTAAGACCCAAGGTTGCACAAAGATCATAACTTAAACCAATAAATCTCCTAGAGGCCGTGAGCCTCCCAATGGTATGAATCTAACCAATCTTTCCACCACATTGTTATTTACTTTCATTAAATTACTCAAGTTCCAAAGTTGATACAAATTTAAGTCTTGAACCCTAACAATTATTCAAGAGGCCGTGGGCCTCCCAATGGGTAGGAACCCAAAGTCTTCCATTTTATTCATTTGCCTTTTAACTCTTCATCACCTAAGTTCCAATCTTTACAAAAGCACATCTTGAACGCCCAAAAATTTGGCCTCTTGGCCATGAATCCAAAAGGGCAAAGAACCCTAAAATCTCTTCACATAACAATCCAAGCAATCCAATATATTTTTACATAGTCAACAAGACATATAATAACAATCAATAAATCATACAAGTCAAAATAGCATAAAATCGTGAAGAACATCACAACATAGAGAGCAATCCCACATGGATTCCTCATCAACAACATATAAAAACATTTCCTCACTACCAAGATAGGTTGAAGAGGATTATTTCCTTCTTACTTCTTGAAGACAATACAAGAAAGCAAGCCTCTTGGTCTCTTGCAGAGATTTTCGTACTACACCTTCAAGGAAACCCTAAGGACGTCAAAACTTACCAAAATCATCATCAAAGCTTAGAAAAGGAATCCTTGATCACCTAAGAGATCAAGGATTATGAAAATGAGGAGAAAAGGTGGAAAAGCTATGAACTTTACCTTAAAGTCTCTAACTTTGAAGCTTGATGGAGCAAAAACGAAAATGGTAGATTTTGGTGATGGTCACAACATGAAAGTTGCTTAAAATGATGTCTAGATTCAAGATCAAGGGTTAGTTGGAATTAAAGAAGATGGATGGGTGAATTTGAGGGGTGAGGCCATGGAGATGGTGAGAGGATGGAGAAGAAAGGTGAGCTTTTTAGAGAGTGATTCCAACAAGAAAGGAAGATCTATAATGGAAGTGTAGATTCAAGCAAGATTGAAGCTTGAAATCAAGCATCCATGGAGTGTGGAAGGGTGTGGGGTGTCGTGGAGTTAGAAAGAAGGAAGAGAAGAAAAGAAAAGAAGAAGAGAAAGTTGAGAGAAAAAGATGAAGAGAGAAGATAGAGAGAGAAAGTGGTAGTAAAGTGATTTGAAGTGAAATGTATAATTAGGTGTATTTTGTGTAAGTGTATGAATTAAATTGTGTGGCCACAAAGAGCCCTCAAGAATGTGTGGTGGAGAGGAGGAGAGAAGAAATGTGGCTACTTGAAGAAGCCAATAGGAAAGTGCAAGGAAGCTTCCTTCTAGCTTCTCCAACAAGCTAAAAGGAAGGTGCTAGGAAGCTTCCTCCCTTTGAAAAGTCAAAGTGATGTCATGGTAATGATGTCACCATGGTGATGTCATTAAAGTGTTCTCTAAAATATGACTAACACTGTATCAGATTTATTATCAATGGACAGAAATTACAGTCAACAAAAACTAATATTTATTGTCCAACGGATAATAAAATTATTCCGCGATTTTTATTTATCAGATAAAAATCTCAAAAAACGTGAAATCTCGTAAACTGTGTCTGGCCTCAGGTTTAGTAAGATCCTCCATTGACGTTTCCACAGTTCAAGGTTCTCAGGAAAAATATCTTATTTTCTCGGCTCCGCTCAGTGCGCACACAAAATTAGGAATAATATTAAAATATTTTGGTTTCACAGAAAAATATAGAAAAATTCACAAAAATCACAAATATTATAAAATGACTATTTATCATGAAATTATTAATTTTCGGGGTGTTACACTAATTACTTATTAATTATAAAGTAACCGCTCTTACAACTAACCAACAATTGCATTAAGATTTAGAAAACCAATTACGCTAAGATCTAATCATACATCGGGATTAAATTGCTTAGATCATATATTCCTCTAGATTTATCACTGCAACCGCGCACACAATAATTTTAGAATTGCCACTTTAGAAACTGGCAAGGATACAAAAACCTTAATACTAACATCATGCAATCCTCTAGATTTATCACTGCAACCGCGCACATGATAAACCTAGGTCTACCACTTTAAAGTTGGCAAAAGTATAAAGATTCTTTTATCACAATAATGATTAGAAATATATGAATAGAAACACAACTGTATTGAAATAAACGAATATGCAAGATTCACAAAAACAATGCGAGAGTTTCATCCTCTCTTAACCAAATGAAAACTTAGCCACACATGATAAATTCAAAAGCAACAGAAAAACATAAGAAATACATTGTACAAAATAAAGTTGCAGAGAAAACTAAAGATCAAACTAGTTTCCAATGATAGAGGATGATTGTTCTCCAATTGTTCGAACCCGAGACTCCAATCTTCAATCAGATCTCTCTCCTTCTTGTTCTTCTTCTTCTCTTTAGCTTCCAAAACTCAAATTACAAACTAAATATGAAACGAAGTGATAAACTACCTAAGAAACTGAAAGAAAAACCTAAAACTAACTTAAAAACTATCTAAAAACTAAAAAACCCCGTCCCCTGCCTTCTGCACTTGTATTTATAGAGAATTTGGGGTCCAGCAGGAGACACAACCATGTCTTATAAGTCAGAAGCTTTTCGAGTGTTAGACACGGCCGTGTGAAGCCAAAAGGGGAGACACAGCCGTGTATCCATGAGACATGACTGTAACACCCTAAACTTTTGGGGTATTACCGTTGAGTCCCGAATGTACTGTTTGATGTTTTTTAACTTTAGGATAAATGACCGTTGTGTCCTTTTTGTACTGTTTGTTGTTTTTCTGTATGAATTACTGCTTTATAATATTGTCTGTTATTTTATTTGAACTTTTTGTGTGATTTGCTTCGGGACAGGAAAATAATATTTTCCGGGCTGGAAAAATCTTATTTTAATTATTCGGAGCTGGGGGATCTTACTAAACCCAATTCTGAATGATACGGTTAGTAATCTTTTAATTTTTAGGATTTAACTATAAAATAAAATAATTTTATAATATTATTTTATTAGTCAGTACAAATAAGCGGTAATGGACCCGGAAATATTTTGCGGGATCCACGTTTAGTAAAAACTTAATAGGATTAGTAGCTTAATTAAACATCATTAGTGGTGGAACATTCAAGAACATGTGACTAAGCATGTGACAAGGCTTAATGACAAGGCTTAGTGACTAGGCTTAGATTAACTAATGAGAGCAAAGCTTGGTGACCAAGGTTTAATCCTCACCATTCATCAATCCTAAGGCTTGGATGGAGCCAACCTAATGGACACCTCCCTTGCCCTTGATGTCTACGGCCAAGTGCCTTTGGAGAGCCAAAAATCACTTAATTTCCTAACACTTTCTCTCTTCTCTCTCTTCCAAAAATACCAAACTCCATTGGGGATTTCTTGAAGCACCATTCGGCCAAACACCATTCTTCACCATCCAATCACCCAAAATTTCTTCTAACCAACTTTTCTAAACCTAAACACAATTCTAAGAACATCTCTAGTTGAGAGTTCTTGCAAAATCTTTCATCTTGAGCTTGAAAAACTACTTTGAAGGTGAAAATCTTTGTTTTTCATTTCTAAATTCTTTTTCAAAGTTCTAAGCCATGATTGATCCATGGTTTAAGCTTTCTTTCATGATGATAACTTGTAGAATTTTTGTTTAAGCTTGATAGGTGTCTTGGAGGGTGAAAACCGAAACCCTAGAAAGGAGTGAAAGAGTATTTGTCTTCATTTAAGGTAAGAGGAAGACTTAAATCTTATCATCCTTGGGTGGTGGTAAGAAGATGGAAATTGTTTGTGATTGTAGAATCCATAAGGATTCATTTGTGTGCTTGTTAATAGCTTTTCTAGTTGTGATTTGCATTAATATGCATGTCTACAAGCTTTAAAAATATTGTATGTGTTAGAAATGCATGTGTAAATAGTAGGATGTGAACAACATGTCAAGGATTGCATGAGTGTTCCAAAGAACACACTACTAAGGCTCACGACCTCAATCAAAAAAGAGAACCAAAATGTTCTTATCAATTTTCTAAGAGTGTGATTTAATTAACCTAGGAAAAATGAACAAGATGCAAAATTGTTTAGAGCAAGAAAAATGAATGTAGAGATCTAATGGTAATTTTAAGTGTTTCGGCCAACATGCCAAAGCCAAGGATTTATGATTTCTAAAATCATTTCCAAACCATTTTCAATCAAAAAGAAGCAGTATATGTTAAAAGGAATTTTTCTACAATGAGTTTTGAAGAAATAAATTGATTAGATTAAGTTTAAGAAGTTAAAACCAATGATTTTAGTGGTTAAAAGTAAATACAGTAGCTTTTGTAAAATTTCTAACATAGAGCTCATATTATATTTTGAAGGACGTTAGTAGTTTTCAAAAGTGTAATGGTTATAATATAAATAAAAGGAATTTTTACGGAAAACTTAGAAAATCATTGTTATACATTTTCTAAGCAAAATACTGTCAAATTTTTGCTAAAACCAGACAAATAGGATAGAAAAGATAACAAATATAATTTATACGATATGAAAAATATTCTACGTAGTTTAAACGTATTAAATATTATTTCTGTTTATTGAAACAGTAATTTTTAAGGAATTCGGACAAGAAAATGATTTAAAAATCTTACGCGATTGAGAAAATGTTTAAAAAACAGTACGCGATTTTAAAAACAGTAAAATATATTTATGCTATTTAAAAACGTTTGTAAAAGCGACGAGATTTTAAAAACGCGATAAAATTTCTACGCGATTGACGAAAATAGTAAGTTTTTACTGTCGGGCCAAAGTGGTGGACCCGGACAGATTGTGGAGCAGTACTGTCAGGTGGGACATACTGTATATATATGCGATTTGCCAGTGAGGGCATATTCGTAATTTTTATCAATGAGGACATATTTGGAATTTTTGCCAGTGAGAGCATATTCATAATTTTTTTTATCATGCATTGCATTGTGCCAATTTGGTTGATAATTGGTGGATTGATTGACAAGATGAATAACATCGTGTTGTCGGTGTGATAAGCATAGTGTGGTTCAACTTGGATGAACTTGGAGACATTAGTGTGCAGATTATTCCATTTGTGGACAGTTGGTCGCTCCTCTAGGCCGTGGTAACTGGTAACACACTAATGGACTCGACACGCACTATACTTAATTAAGATCTTGTGAAGTCTATTAGTGCAAGCCTATAGTGACACGGCGTATGACAGTGTGCTACACCACTACATTTTTTTTTATAGTGGGCTATAGACGCAACGTGAGACAGCGGAATAGTTATTGGGCGGTCGACGGTACTAATAGATTTTGCGGGTCGTTCTCTCTGATGTCTGTATTTTTAGCTCCATGGAGTAGGCTTGAGTCACATTTCATATATTTATGTGTTATACATTTTAATGTTATTTATTTGCTCTATTTTATTTATCTGTATCATTTTATTTATTTGTACCATTTTATTCATATGTACCATTGTATGTTGTTGTATTGAATTTTTGTGTTATTTAATATTATGATTTTATGTTATTATAGTATGCTATATTGTATAAACTGTTATGCCTGTTGTATTGTCGCTTTCTTATTTTACCATGTTTGTGGTGATATAGATTGTCTTACCTCTTTCGTGTATGTGTTATCTATATATTTTAAATTATGTGATAAAGAGTTTGAGGAAGAGGAACAGCCTCTTGAGTGTGAGTATCCCGAAGAGGAGGAGGAGCAGCAAGCCGAAGATCAGTTTTACGATCAAGAACCATCCGATCATCCGTACCCATTGGATTGATTGTGTGGATATGATGCTACCAGGATTCTTTGGATTCGTGCAACTGGAGTTTCACTGAGGCTCTGAAGCCTGGCGTCTGCGAAAGGATAGAGACTCAGTGACGTACGTAGGACGTCTGACTGTGACCATACGTACGGAATTTGATGGAGTGCCGATCTTTTCTACCTTGCTGTACCTACACGTGGAGTTGCCGCTATCTCTTAGGCGTCATTGGGGTGGTATGTTTGATGCGCCTAGTGAGATTAGCAGCGTGTCGACTGCACGGACCCATGTCCGTAGAGGGTCGAGGCATCCTGGATATTTATCACCTAAAGTTTCATCTGAGAGTGATCCTTTAGAGGGTTAGATATTTATGATGTGTACTTGGGCGCGTCTGCATTTGTATATGTTGACTTTTACTATTTTGTTTACTGTTTTAGTTTAAATATGGATAGTTGTAAATTATTTGTATAACTTATAACTAGAACCATATGTATATTATGTGTGATGTTGGTTTGTTTATTTTGTGTTCCTGCGTTATTTTATTCAATACTATTCTGTTTAACATGAAGAATTTTACAACCCGCAATATTATGTTACAAATGTTTTACAACTTGGGTAGATTTTATTTATCTTTCTTTTATTTTATTTATATATGTGACATCCCCACAAGGGTGTTACAATGGCCGTGTCTCATGTCACAATAGCGTGTTTAGCAAATTCTGACAAGATTGCGTGCAAATTTTGACTAACTGCAGCGTGTGTTACAAGTTTTGGGAGAGACACGACTGTGAGTCCATGAGACACAGCCATGTCTCATGACATCATCAGCGTATTGGAGAAGCTTGGGGGACACGAGCGTGTGAGTGGGAGACACGCTCGTGTCTCTTGTAAAATGGCTTTTCTGCACGTTTTTGGGAAGGCACGACAGTGTGAGTGGTAGACACAGCCGTGTTTCGAGTCAGAAGCTTCATCCAAGTTAGACATGACTATGTCTAAGTCCTTAAACGCTCCTGAACTGACACGAAACCCAAACAAAGCCAGAATGGACCTCTTTTGCCTTGAAAACTCGGTATCTTCGCTTGCTTTCATCCAAATGTATCAAATCTCTCAATTCTACAAAAACGAAGATATGATAAGGATCTAACTAAAACTCACTCTTAATTACAGGAAATTAACTAAAAAAAAGTTATCAAAATCAACTCCGATCACTAGGCGTGATAGAACTGCACCTAGGCGTGGTTCCTTGGAAGTTACAGGGTTGTTCTCTGCCACCCTCACGTCTAGGCGTGGGAGAGTGGTGCCTAGGCGTGGTTACCAGGATTTTTCAAGATTTGTATTTTTGTGATCTTGTGACTTCTTAAGTGATGGGATCACCTTTTATACCTTTTTAAGTGTATTGAAGCACAAATAGGGGTATTTTTCAGTAGGGAAATCCTCGCCTAGAGTTGATGAAAAGAAATCTAAGCTTTGAACATCCAAGATTCATGGATGAACTTAGTATATGTTTAGTATGCTACTAGAATTAATCCAACAAAAGGATGACCCCTTTGGTATGCAAATGTTATGAATGAACTTTAAAGTAACCAAGAGCAAGAGTTTGCTATAGAAAAGAGTCTTCCACCTTTGGTAATATATTGTTACATAGCTTCACTAGAGATGTGATGATGAGTGGTGTTAGATATAAGTAAACTAGAATATGTTGGCATTGTTTATCTATGAATGCAACCGTATATGGCAGTTGAAACTATTTAACCAGAAGGAAGGGAGTTAAAGAAGTTCCAAAAAGAACAAGTTATTCCAAACCAAGTGCTAAGGTTGCAAGTTGTAACGTCCTAGGACAAATATCTTGATATATTTGAATATATCAAGATAAATAGTACTAGCTACGTCACTTACTTCATAATTAACTACTAATACATCTATAACAACTATGCAAGCCATTATAGAAAGCCTTGAGAGAATGCGAAAAAACTTAAACTTATACATATATATATATATATATATATATATATATACAATATTAGCCACATAAGGGCTTATTGTAATACATGCCTCTGAATATAACTACAAAGCAAATATAACAATATACATAAGCTTTGTCTAAGAGAAGAAACAAATAAAACTATACTACACTAGTTCTTCTGTTTCTTGAACTTCTTACTCAACGATGATTCTTGACATGCTTCTACCATGAAAACACAAAAAGGGGTGAGAACATACATATTCTCAGTAATAAATATATATTTCATGGCATAAAAACTATGTAAATTGTATACATAATTAAACTAAACTCGACATTATACGATCGCCCATACAATCGTATGACATTGCTTATAATTACTATTATAGGAGTTTCCTCCTCTATAACTAATAATTTCTTAATACCTCGCAGTATAGCCAAACTGATAGCTTACATACCGTTAACATAAGCAACCACTCATACAATTGCTTATGCCAAGAGCCACAAACAGTTGTTTATACAACTGAACTGTAACTGCAAGACTAATGATTTAACCCTACATCTACTTGTTCATTCTAGGAAACTCTAGTTCCACGAACACTTGCTAAGGTAGGGAGTGAACTTATCACGTACTAGTCGTACCTAAGATAAAGGAAAATCGTACTCCTTAATAATTGTACTTATCTCATTTGTATCTGGCTTTCCTTGCTATTGCAATACCTGTAGTGACTTGTGCCACACTTGAGTGCTCAAGGTTCCAAATGCCTGTTTTAGGTAACTCCTAACTATTGGAATTCCTAGCTACTTGATCTTCTGAACTTACCTAGTATTCAAGGAAGTAACTCTCTTCCTACATGCATCTTCAACTCTGCTATACTATTAGAAGAGCTAAACACTTTTCTGCTATACTCAATGAATATGACAAGCTTTTGAGTCATAGTTCATCCTAGTGTGTATTAAACAATGCACAAGATCTCACTTAACTAGAGAACTTAGTACATAATCATCCCCGCTTGAGAATTTAACACACACCTTGACTCCACTTGAGTGAAACTAATACAAGCGTGGTTAGTACTTGCAACACTTTGTTGCTTAAGGTTCTAGGTGCCCTTCCAAAGTAATACACTACTCTTGGATATTCTAAGGTTTATACCTTTACTAACTAACTAGAGTGAATACTACTAATTCATTCTAGTACACTTGTATCTATTACCCCATCTCTTCACATCTTGTGTGATATTTAATGCAACATTAAGTGCCTAGGGTGTTAGATACGTACCTATGACAATCCTTAACTATTGGAGGCGCAAAGGTCTAAACTTTCCAATCTATACTAAGGATTGTTTCTTATTTGAAATATCCCTAAAAGTGTCTTAATACACTTAAGAAAACATGTAAGAATGATCCTAACTAGCAGGGAACTCCCAAACTTTAAGAATGACAATCTTACAAATTCCTAGAACTCATGCCTAGGCGTGACTTCCCCATGCCTAGGAGTGGATGGTGTTTTGTCTCATGCCTAGGCTTGGCTTTACCACACCTAGGCATGGTGCTTTTTGTCTGATCAGTATGCAATAGTGACCACCCCCACACCCAAGCGTGACCTTGCGACAGAAGCTGCTGCAGAATTTTGCAGAAGTGTGGCACTGTTCCTGGAATACCCCTTTTTGAGGAGGGAACATCACACCAAAAAGGACAATGCAGAAATAAATCGTAAATTAAGACCCGGTTCATTTTAATATAGAAAAGCCTGTTTAGTCGGTAAATCATATAAGTAATTTGGCGAATTCTTTTTTTTTTTTTTGCTTTCAGAAAAGAAAATGATAAAACATAATTACAGCAGAATCAACATTAGAAGTAAACCATGCATCATACATACATATATATACTTATATCATCATTGTTTAGTTACATCAATAGATATACAAAATAAGCAAAAGCTTTACCTGCCCCAAAATGGTTACACATATACAACCCACCAAAAAGACAAAATATCAAGCCCTTAAAAGATTTATAGATAACCATCAATGGTTATCGACAACATCAGCCCCTAAAACTAACGAGAAGGAATTGTGGCTGGGTCCTTCTCGGGGTCTTGATCGTCAGAGGAAATCCTCATCGGAGTAGCCGAGTTACAGGTAGGGGCTCGTGTAGAGGATAAAAACGAATCCTCACATGGAGTGTAGTAAAGATCACTCCACATATCATGAACGGGTAAATAAAACTCTAAATGAATATTTACAATGATGTTAAAAATAGGTGGGTCATAACGACCCTAAGCCAGAGACGTTGTCACGTCTCCACGGTAGACGCAATGATCCGTACGAACATTGATGTGCCAGCAATCCGAACCTTCATGAAAAGTCAGCTTAACATAACCTAAAAAGCTACATGAACGAGACGTCATGCTCCAACTAGTGCTAATCAAAATTAGGCCAAAATCCAGGGAACTCGTGCACTTCCCCTTCTTCACCAACGTCTTCAAAGAAACAAACAAATAAGCAGAATAGCAAAAAATATAGAAAAGAGGTGAGACATCCTACATTCAATACAAATTATGGCAGTAAAGAAATAGAACGGCGTAAGACACCCACATATCATGGCAGAAATAATAATCAGTATCAAAATTCAAATAATAAATAGCTCAACATTTTCAGGCATGTTATGATATCAATAAAACAACAGTTTATCATCAAGTGAATAAATAAATATCAAATGATATGTTGACTCACTATGCACGTGCACATGGTACCAAAATCTAACATTCGGTACTACAAATCCTACTCCATGGAGCTAAACACAAACATCGGAGAGAATGATCAAAGAGACATATCAGTATCTCGTCAGCCTTCATAATTAGCGCATCAAGGCTTTATACAGTGGCATTCTCACAGGATCATGATATAGGACAGTGCCTCGGTCCGGATCATCAGTGCATTTGCATCGGTCTATCCCACGACCCAGAGGAGCTACCAACTATCCGTTCGTGGAACACCCGCACCCCAACACCCCCAAGGTCAACGATATGACCTACACTAGTCTATTCGTACCCGCACTAAGGTGTGATTCAATCTGCTAGGCATACAGCCTTACAACAGAGTCCATCAGACTTTCACAATGCATGATGACTTAATGCATATTATATATATTCATCAATCGATATACTCATCCATAATATATCACAATTTGGTCAAGTTAAACATCAATAGTACCTTGGTCACACTCATGGACCCAAAATAACATAGCATCAAGTTCTCAAAAGTGGTAAAACACTCCTTAAGGTTCATTATGGAATTTCACTTTAGTTTAGCAATTCTTATAAAATCTTTCTCTAAAGGAATTCTCTTAATTAATCAAGTTCTTTACTTTAGTTTAATTAATCAAGTCCTAGTATTATCTCATATTTATTTGGTTAATTCTGCTCTAGGCGCCTAGGCGCCAGGTCTTTAGCGCTTGAGCGCTAGTTAAGCGCTAGTTAAGCGCCTGGGCGCTAGTTGAGCACCTGGGCGCTCAACACATAGCACCTAAGTGCTCACTGAGCTGCGTTATTGGAAGTTCTTCTGGGCGTTGGGCGCTTAAGCGTCCAAGCTCCAACACTAGAGCACCGGTTGAGCACCTGGGTTCTCACTGCACAGCGCCTGAGTGCTCGTGCATCAGCAAGAATTCTACAGAACTCGTTTTTGCAAAATCTTGATCCCTTTTCAAGGCTTCTCATCAATTTCAAACAATCCAAAACATGGTTCATACTCATCAAAGTACAAAATGAAAATCAATAGATTCATAGTCATTAAAACACACAATGAAAATCCATAGATTCATACAAATAAAAAAATAACAAAATCATGAAAATAATACAACCAAGAGAGTAATCCCACATGGTTTCCCTCTTCAACAACATCAAACAAACGTTTCCTCACCACCAAGATAGGTTAAAGAGGATTATCTCCTTCTTACCTAAGGGAAGAACAAGAAAAGACTCCTTGGTTGCTTCTTGGTGGATTTCGGCCAAGACCTCTCCAAAAGCCCTAAAAATGCAACTCAACAAATCAACACCAAAACTTGAGAAAGAAAGGATCCATAGTCATGGAAATGACCATAGAAATTAAAAAGAAGAAGAGAAAGAAAGAATCAAGAGATTTATCCTCAAAAGCTCCAAGCTTTGGCTTCAATGGTGGAAAATGGAAGAGGAAGAATTAGTGGATGACCAACAAGGGAAAATGTCTTAGGATGATGAGAGGAAACAAGAAATGGAATTTGTTTAGCAAACAAATGGAGATGGTCTCCAAGTGTGGGTGGTGCCGTGGAGGAAGAAGAAGAGAGGAAGAGAGAAAAGCTTGAAGAAAAATGAGAGGAGAGAAAAAAAGGAAAGAGAAAGTGATAGATTTTTGTGTTTTGAAATAGAATGAAGGTGATAAAGTGAGAAACAATTTTTGCTCCCAAAAATTGCCTCTACCGTGGAGAGTGTGGGGAGGGAAGAGGGAGAAATCTATTATTTGGGAAATTTCTAGGAAGTTTCCTTGATAAACTTTGGTTTAAATTAATCATTCTTTTAAAATAAAATTAAAGGATGTGACATAAAGTAGATTTTTAGATAAGATGTTAGGATTTTCTACTTCAAGCTATTATCCAATAAACAACTGTCACAGATAGCAAAGTCAGTATTAATTGTCCAACGGAGAATAAAATATACAGCGATTTTTACTTAATAGAACGTTCCGTGATTTTATTTATCAGATAAAATCTCAAAAAGCATGAAATCTTGTAAACTGTGTTCGGTGTCGGGTTGAGTAAGATCTCCCAATACCGCTTCCACAGTTCAAGGTTCTCGGGAAAAATATTTCATTTTCTCGGTTCCGCTCAGTACGCACGTAAAATGAAAAATATATTAAAATATTCAACATTTTCGAAAAAATCCACAAAAATTCACAAAAATCACAAATATTATAAAATGACTATTTATCACGAAATTATCAATTTTCGGGGTGTTACAACTCTCCCCTTCTAAAAAGAAATTTCGTCCTCAAAATTTTCATACCTTAGAATAGTTGTGGATGTTGCTCCTTTATCTTGTCCTCTAACTCCCATGTTGTATCTTCGATTGTGTCATTCCAGATTACCTTTACTAACGTGATATCCTTCCTTCTAAGCTACTTTACCTTCTTATCCTCAATCCTTATAGAAGTTGTCTCATAGGTTAAGTTATCTTTCAATTATACTGTGTCCGGTGCTATGACATGGCTCGGGTCAGGAATATATTTTCGTAGTTGTGACACATGGAAAACATTGTGAAAGTTAGAAAGAAAAGGTGGTAAAGCTATTTGGTAAGCTACTGGACTTATCCGACGAAGAATTTGGTATGTCCAAGGAATTTAGGAGTAAGTTTTCTAGATTTCAGAACTCGGCCGACTCCAGTTGTAGGCGTGACTTTCAAAAACACATTATCGCCTTCCTCAAACTCAAGAGGCTTCCTTCTTTTGTTAGCATAGCTCTTCTTTCGACTCTAAGCCTTCCTTAGCTTTTCCTGAATCATCTTGATTTTTTCAGTCGTTTGTTATATGAGATTAAGTCCAATTGTAAGGTGCTCGCCATCTTGATACCAACACAAAGGTGTTCTGCACCGTCGTCCATATAGAGCTTCGTAGGGTGCCATCCCTATGCTCGAATGAAAGTTGTTGTTGTAGGTGAACTCTACCAATGGTAAAACTTCATCCCAACTTCCTGTTTGTTCCAAAGCACAAGCTCTAAGCAAATCCTCCAATGATTGAATCGTCCTTTCTGATTGACCATCTGTTTGAGAATGATAAGTAGAACTCAACCAAAGTTTTGTGACTTTAGTCCCTAACGCTTCTTGCAAACTTTGTCAGAACTTTGATGTGAACCTTGGATCTCTATCAGAAATAATACTGGTAGGCACACCATGCAGTCTAACGATTTTACTAATATACAGCTAAGTCAACTTTTCCATGTTGTACTTTATGTTGATTGGTAAGAAATGTGTTGAGTCATGAGTCAATCAATGATTACCCATATTGAATTATAACCCTTTCTAGTCTTTGGCAATCCAACCACAAAATCCATTGCAACACTGTCCCACTTCCATTTGGGAATAGATAGGGGTTGTAACATTCCTGATGGTCTCTGGTGTTCAACCTCTGCTTTCTAACAAACCAGACAAGACAACACACATCTAGCAATGTCACTCTTCATTTCATGCCACCAAAATAACTATTTCAAATCTTGGTACATCTTGGTTATTCCCGGATGCATACTCAACTGGCTAGTGTGAGCATGTTCGAGAATATACTTCCTAAGCTCTTGATCTTTGGGTACACAAACTCTGCCTCTGAATCTCAAGATTCTATCAGTTCCTTCCTCTAATGTTGTCACACTGCCTGGCTTCATTAGCTCCATTTCTTCTTGCAAAAACTTGCCAACTTTCTGTTTTTTCTCAAATGTCTTCCATTAAGTCATTTGAAATAGTGACCATGTTCATACAGATATTCCCAGGTGCCAATTCCACAAAGGACCATACATCCCTGAATTACTCTATCACATCCTTTTCCTTGATCATCATAGCAGAGATACTGAGCATCTTTCTACTTAAAGTGTCTGCCACGACGTTTACCTTTCTAGGGTGATACAGAAGTTGAAAATCATAATCTTTTAGAAATTCCAACCACCTTCGCTGTCTCATATTCAACTCCTTTTAGTCGTATAGGTACATCAAGCTCTTGTGGTTGCTAAAGATGTTGAACATTACCCCATACAGAAAATGCCTCTATATCTTCAAAGTGAATATCACAGTTGCTAATTCCAAGTCATATGTTGGGTAAATCTTCTCATGCACTCGCAACTGTCTCGAAGCATAAGCCACCACTTTTCTATTTTGCATAAGCACACATCCTAATCCTTGGTATTAAGCATCGTAATACACTTAGAAGGGTTCACTCGGATCGGGTAGAACTAACACTGGTGAAGTAGTTAGTCGTTTCTTCAATTCTTGGAAACTTTCTTTGCAAGCATTAGTCCACTCAAAGGCTTGGTTCTTTCTCGTTAGCTAAGTGAGAGGCCCTGCAATCTTAGAGAATCTCTCAATGAATCTCCGATAATATCCAGGCAATCCCACAAAGCTCTAAATTTCTGTCACTATCTTTAGCTTTTCCCATTGTAGAATTGCTTCCACCTTTGACGGGTCTATAACAATCTCTTCCTTCAAGATCACATGGCCCAAAAACTTGACCTCTTCTAACCAGAATTCACACTTCGATAGTTTGGCGTACAACTTCTTCTCCTTCAGAATCTAGAGAACTATATTGAGGTGTTCAGCATGGTACTCTTGATTTCTAGAGTAGATTAGAATATCGTCAATGAAAATGACAATTAGTTTGTCCATGTAAGGACGAAAGATTCTATTCATATAATCCATGAATATAGCAGGTGCATTTGTCACACCAAACGGCATTACAAGATATTCGTAACGACTGTAAGGGGTACAAAAAGCCGTCTTGGAAACATCTTCCACCTTTACTCGAATCTGATGGTATCCCGATCGCAGATCGATCGTAGAGAACACTACTGCTCCTTTCAGTTAATCCATCAAGTCATCTATCCTCGGAGGTGGATACTTATTCTTGATCATGACCTTATTCAGCTGGCGATAGTCCACACACAATCGTGAAGTCCTATCCTTCTTTTTGACTAGCAACACTGGTGCTCCCCATGGCAATACATTGGGTCTAACAAACTACTTTTCCAAGAGTTCTTCTATCTGCTTCTTGAGCTCAACTAATTCTGATGGTGACATCCTATAGGGTGCTATAGAAACAGAACCAGATCTAGGCACAAGATCAATGGTGAACTCTATCTCGCGCTCCGGTGGTAGACCAGGTACATCATCAGGAAAGACTTCGGGAAACTCATTAACCACTGGAATTGCATCCACATCTGCCTCGCCCTCAACTTTTAAGGAAGACAATAGCATGTATCCCTGAGCTCCTTCTTTCAAGAAAGCTTGAACTTGGTAGACTCGACCTCCTGCTTGCGGTTTTACAGCTCTTGCAGTGTTGATCGAAGGCTCTGACTTAGCCTGATTGCAGTCACGAGAGATATGTCTAGGCTTCCCGCATCGAAAACAGATGATTCCTTTAATGGTGCAATCTCTCATCAGGTGATCCTTCCTGCACTTCATACACTTCGGCGTAGACGCTGTATTCTGAGCAGTTTGATTTCCACCAGAACCTCCGCTAGGTCCTCCACCAGGTGACTGTTGTTGGTTTCTCGGTGGTCGGGAATAAGGTTTCTTCTGGAAGCGGTTTGCACTGTTGCCACCTCCTCTTTGGAACCTAGTAGGTCCAAAGTTACGGTTCCTCGTGTCCCGTGCCTGATCCAGATCTTCCACTTAACAACACGTATCCAACAACTCTGAAAATTAGTTGATCTTCAAGGTTATGACCGCCCTTTTCACGTCATGCCTCAAGCCTTCTTTAAATTTTCGACACTTTCATACCTCATTCGGCTGACGTTGGAAATACGTCAAAAATTTGGACAAACTCTCGAACCTCGCAACATACTCGCTGACAGTCATGTTCTCTTGCCTCAGATTGAGGAACTCTATCTCTTTTGTATGTCTTGCACTCGCTGGGAAATACTTCTCCAAGAATTTGTCCTTGAATACCTCCCAGGTGATTACTTGACCTTCAGCTTCTAACAGTCTCTGTGCTCCATCCCACCATTCTTCTACATCTCCAATTAGCATGAAAGTAGCATAAGTTACCTTCTTGTCAT
Source organism: Ormosia emarginata (assembly GCA_029884605.1). Lineage (NCBI taxonomy): Eukaryota > Viridiplantae > Streptophyta > Magnoliopsida > Fabales > Fabaceae > Ormosia > Ormosia emarginata. The sequence goes on from JAQQTP010000037.1 coordinate 4,352,205, forward strand.
TCGCACAGTTCATGCCTCTGAAAATTTTCTCCAGCTCCTTGATCCATATACTAGCCTTCTCTGGATCAAATTTCCCCTTAAACTGAGGAGGGTTGTTACGATGGAATTCTGACAGATTTTGGGCATCAGCTGACACTTCCAACTATTGTGCAGCCCTTTCCTACTATTGAGTAGCTCTTTCAGTTTGTCGTGTGATAACATCCGCCATTCGTTGCATTGCTTCTGCAGGTGCAGCCGTACTTTTAACTTCTTGTCTACGTGCCATCCTTTCTCTTCAAGTCAAGCTATACAAAATACAAGGAAAAAATAGATGTATCCTTTCAAAATACCAAACACAGAGAATCACATAGCACAAACAAGACAGACCTAACCATAAAGACCCAAAAGAAAACTTAAACTGGCGCTCTGATACCAAACTAGTGTAACGCCCCTTTTTGAGGAGGGAACGTCACACCAAAAAGGACAATGCGGAAATAAATTGTAAATTAAGACCTAATTCATTTTAATATAGAAAAGCCTGCTTAGTCGATAAATTATATAAGTAATTTGGCAAATTCTTTTTTTTTTGTTTGCATTTAGAAAAGAAAATGATAAAACATAATTACAACAGAATTAACATCAGAAGTAAACCATGCATCATACATACACACACACACACACACACACACATATATATATATATATATATATATATATATATATATATATATATATATATATATATATATATATATATATGTATACTTATATCATCATTGTTTAGTTATATCAATAGATATACAAAATAAGCAAAAGCTTTACTCGTCCCAAAATGGTTACACATATACAGCCCACCAAAAAGACAAAATATCAAGCCCTCAAAAGAATTACAGTTAACCATCAGTGGTTATCAACAACATCAACCCCTAAAACTAACGAGAAGGAACCGTGGTTGGGTCCTCCTCGGGGTCTTTATCGTCAAAGGAAATCCTCATTGGAGTAGCCGAGTAATAGGCAGGGGCTCGTGTAGAGGATAAAAATGAATAGTCACGTGGAGTGTAGTAAAGATCACTCCATATATCACGAACGGGTAAATAAAACTCTAAATGAACGTTTACAGTGATGTTAAAAATAAGTGGGTCATAACAACCCTAAGCCAGAGACGTCGTCACGTCCCCACAGTAGACGCAGTGATCCTTACGCAGGTTGATGTGCCAGTAATCCGGACCTCCATGAAAAGTCAGCTTAACATAACCCAAAAAGCTACGTGGACGGGACATCATGCTCCAACTGGTGCTAATCAAAATTGGGCCAAAATCCAGGAAACTCATGTACTTCCCCTTCTTCACCAACATCTTTGGAGAAACAAATAAATAAACAGAATAGCAGAAAATACAGAAAAGAGGTGAGACATCCTACATTCAATACCAATTATGGTAGTAAAGAAACAAAACGGTGTAAGATGCCCATATATCATGGTAGAAATAATAATCAATATCAAATTCAAATAATAAACAACTCAACATTTTCAACCACGTTATGATATCAATAAAACAACAGTTTATCATCAAGTGAATAAATAAATATCAAATGATATATTGATTCACTATGCACGTGCACATGGTACCAAAATCCAACATTCAGTACTACGAATCCTACTCCATAGAGCTAAACACAAGCATCGGAGAGAATGATCAAGGAGACATGCCAGTATCTCGTCATCCATAAAATCAATTGCTTTCCAGAAAAATTCATAAGTTACGCATCAAGGCTTTATACAGCAACATTCTCACATGATCGCGATATAGGACAGTGTCTTGGTCCGAATCGTTGGTGCATTTGCATCGGTCCATCCCATGGCCCAGAGGAGCTACCAACTGTCCGTTTGAGGAACACCCGCACCCCGACGCCCCCAAGGTCAACGATATGACCTACATTAGTCTATTCGCACCCGCACTAAGGTGTGATTCAATCTCCTAGGCATACAGCCTTACAACAAAAGTCCATCGGACTTTCACAATGCATGATGACTCAATGCATATTCATGTATATTCATCAATCGATATACTCATCCATAACATATCACAATTTGGTCAAGTTAAACATCAATAGTTCCATGGTCCCACTCATGGACCCAAAATAACATAGCATCAAGTTCTTAAAAGTGGTAAAACACTCCTTAAGGTTCATTATAGAATTTCACTTTAGCTTAGCAATTCTTATAAAATCTTTCTCTAGAGGAATTCTCTTAATTAATCAAGTTCTTTACTTTAGTTTAATTGTAATATCTTTGTATTGGAGTCCTAGTATCATCTCACATTTGTTTGGTTAATTCTACTCTGGGAGCCTAGGTGCCATGTCTTCAGCGCCTAAGCACTAGCTGGGCACTCAACACGTAGCACCTAAGCGCTCACTGAGTTGCGTTATGGGAAGTCCTTCGGGCGTTGGGCACTTAAGCGTCCAAGCTCCAGCGCCTGAGCACTGGTTGAGCGCCTGGGCGCTCACTACATAGCGCCTGAGCGCTCGTGCATCAGCAAGAATTCTACAGAACTTGTTTCTGCAGAATCTTGATCCCTTTTCAAGGTTTCTCATCAATTTCAAACAATCCAAAACATGGTTCATACTCATCAAATTACAAAATGAAAATTAATAAATTCATAGACATTAAAACACACAACAAAAATCTATAGATTCATACAAATCAAAAAACAACAAAATCATGAAAATAATACAACCAAGAGAGTAATCCCACATGGATTCCCTCATCAACAACATCAAACAAACGTTTCCTCACCACCAAGATAGGTTGAAGAGGATTATCTCCTTCTTATCTAAGGGAAGAACAAGAAAAGACTCCTTGGTTGCTTCTTGGTGGATTTCAGCCAAGACCTGTCCAAAAGCCCTAAAAATGCAACTCAACAAATCAACACCAAAGCTTGAGAAAGAAAGGATCCATGGTCATGGAAATGACCATAGAAACGAAAAAGAAGAAGAGAAAGAAAGGATCAAGAGATTTACCCTAAAAAGCTCCAAGCTTTGGCTTCAATGGTGGAAAATGGAAGAGGAAGAATTAGTGGATGACCAACAAGGGAAAGTGTCTTAGGATGATGAGAGGAAACAAGAAATGAAATTTGTTTAGCAAACAAATGGAGATGGTCTCCAAGTGTGGGTGGTGCCGTGGAGGAAGAAGAAGAGAGGATGAGAGAAAAGCTTGAAGAAAACTGAGAGGAGAAAAAAAAAAGGAAAGAGAAATTGATAGATTTTTGTGTTTTGAAATAGAAATAAAGGTGATAAAGTGAGAAGCAATTTTTGCTCCCAAAAATTGCCTCTGCCGTGGAGAGTGTGAGGAGGGAAGAGGGAGAAATGTATTATTTGGGAAATTTGTAGGAAGTTTCCTTAATAAGCTTTGGTTGAAATTAATCATTCCTTTAAAATAAAGTTAAAGGATGTGACATAAAGTAGATTTTTGGATAAGATTATAGGATTTTCTACTTCAAGCTATTATCCAATGGACAACTGTCACAGATAGCAAAGTCAATATTAATTGTCCAACGGATAATAAAAGATACAGCAATTTTTAGTTAATAGAATGTTCCGCGATTTTATTTATCAGATAAAATCTCAAAAAACGTAAAACGTAGTAAACCGTATCCGGTGCCGAGTTGAGTAAGATCCCCCAATATTGCTTCCACAGTTCAAGGTTCTCAAGGAAAATATTTCATTTCCCCGGCTCCACTCAGCCTCCACGTAAAACGAGGAATATGTTAAACTATTAAACATTTTTGAAAAAATCCACAAAAATTCATAACAATCGCAAATATTTTAAAATGACTATTTATCACAAAATTATCAATTTTTGGGGTGTTACAGTTCCAATGGTGCCACACACAGATTTTGATCACTTCTCAACTATTTCTTAATGATTTTAAGTCCCAAACAAGTTTGCTAACATGAAGAGAACACAAAACACTAATTGATTACATCAAAAATGGATCCAAACATAACATCATCCATCCAAAACCCTAAATTCTACCCTTTGAGCATTTTAGGTTCAAATAGCTAGATTTTAGTTTTTAATCCAAACTCTTAGCGTGAACAAGTCATAAACACTACTTATAACTCATCCAAACAAGAAAATTACTCAAAACACCACTAAAATTCAATTTGACCCTTTAAGCACCATAAGTGCAACTATGGTGAATATGAGAAAAATAGTTGAAGATGAGCATAGAACCTCAACCTTAAACTCCTCATGCTGCTGCAAGGATGATGGAGATGATGAAGATCTTCAAGCTTTGATCCTCTTTCTTGATCTTCCTCTCCTCCTTCTCCTTCTTGTTACACCCACCGTAGGGTGTCACATTTAACACTAATACTAATATAACTTACCCAAGTTGTAAAAGAATTAATCTTGTAAAAACAGTAATTTCAAAATTTTATTTGTGGATAACTGAAAATAAATAAAACATGAGTACAATATTGTGACTGAATAAAACTCACTTTAATGTACATAGATACTTAAACCTTTTTCACAAATAATTTATATAATTACAGTATAGTCCAAAAGATAAATATGTACAATATATACATTAAAACATAATTGCTTAATTAAAACTCCCACAGACTAAGGATTTGGGCCATCAGAAGGATCCTCCTCCTCAATATCATCGCTAAAGAACTCTGGTGGATACATCACACATCGGGCTGGCGTCCTAGCAGACGACACCATAGAATCCTCCTGTGAGGTATAGATACTGTCACCCCAAAGTTCTAGAATAGGCATCGAGAACTCCAAATGAACTGAAACATTCATTGACATGACCGGAACTCCATCACGTGTCCCACTAAGGTTCATAGTCAAGTCCCCGGTCTATACAAAACGCTCATTAACCATATCGAACCTCCAAGCATTAGTTCCCCCATAGAACTGTACTGTAACAAAACCAACCACTTGACGCCTAGCCGCTATAAAAGTAAACACAATGAAAAGTATTAAGTATGGTAAATAGAATTTCCTGCCTTATCGTCTGCATGATCTTCATTAAACATACACAATAAAACAGAACAGTATAACAAAGAGGTGAGATCCCCTACATCAATACTAGTATGGCAGTATAAAAAATGACACTAAACATACAAATATAATATTAACACATTGAATCATGTTATCACATCACAGATAATATATCAGATAATATAATTATAACTTCAATATGCAGACCAACTATGCAAATGTACACAAACCAATTCCTACTCCATGGAGCTAAACACAATTTTGGAGAGAAAGATCAGGAGTACATATCTGTATGTCATCAGCCCCAATTCATGTGCCAATATATTATATCAAAATGCGCAAAATGGCTTCTACAAGATACTCTCAACCAACCATAAAAAGAGTAGCAACTCTATCAAGATCGTCAGTGCGTTTGCATCGAATACCACGGCGCAGAGGTGCTACCATCAGGCCACAAATGACATTCTGCGCCCTGACGCCTCCAAGATCAATAACTGATCGTAACTACGCAATTCTCACTTGCACAAAGGTGTATTTTCAACTCCTAAGCAACTTGCATTTACCAACAAAACTTCATGTTTTTCAATGCATGATATGTGACCCAAAATGCACATACAATATTCTTATCACTATTTTTCACAAACACTTGTTATTACTTGGCGGTATCACTTTTCAATTTATCCAGGCCCACCACAACAGCCCGATAGCAAACAACTGTTATTTCAAATCGTGTAAACATTTTATTGCATTTTTGCAATCGCGTAACATTTTTCTTACGTTTTCAAATCCCACAAGTATTTTCCAACATTTTAGCAATCGTAGAAATATTTTCAAACGTTTTCTAAATCGCGTAGAGATTTTTAATCATTTTCTCAATCGCGTAGCGAATTTAAATCATTTTCTCAATTGCATAACTTAAAAATCACTATTTTGAAATCGCGTAAGATTTTTCTAATATTTTTCACTTGCGTAAATATTTCTTAGCTTTCTAAACTTATTTATAAAATTCTCTACATAGTGTAGGCATTTTGGCCTTATTTAGAATACTTTCCTACTAAAAATTCTTAAAGTAGTATTTTCTACTATTTCTTACAAAAATTGCACTTCTTTGATTTAATTAGATATTACAGCTCAAAATTTTCTAATGCGCTTCAAAACCCAAAGGGTGAGCTATACGTTAGTAAATTTCAAGTTTTTAATTTTATTTCTCATTATAACCTATTTTCACTAAATTCATTGTAAAAATTTGTTTATTTCATTTTTACCATTAAATTGAGTTCTTGTTAATTAATTATCTAAGTCCATACTTAGGAAAATAACTTTGGATTTAAAACACCAAACCTTGGCATGTTGGCGAAAAATCCATTTGTGCTTCATAAATAATATTTATCTATTTTCTATCTCATTATTCTTTGAGAAACCTTAAATCCAATTTCTTGTTATTAAACCACTTAATCCATATTAGTAATATAATTTTAGAACACTTTTCTTCAAAAATGGGTGTCGAGGCTGTGAGCTTCTAGGTTCTTTGGAACCTTCATATAATTCCTCGTCATGTGAATCACATCCTACTTATACAATAATTAACATGCTTCCATAATCACATAAACAAGCATATTATCAAATCTATAAAGCATACCAAATAAAAACCATCACAAAAGTAATGAAAGCTTAAACACTCAAGTGAATAAATCCTTATGAATTTTTTACCACAAACAATTCCATTTCCTCACCACCAACATATGGTTGATGAGTTTAATCTCCCTCTTACCTCAAGGAAGACAAAAATCCTTCTTGGTTGGTCTCCTATAGGTTTCGTGAATCACCACAAGAAATCCCTAACAAACTTAAACCAAACCAAAGTCACAAACAAAGCTTGAAAATAAGAAACCATGGATCAATCATGGTTTAGAAACTCAAGATTCAAACTTAGACACAAGAACAAGAATTTTACCTAGTAGAATAGAAAACTCTAGCTTGATTTGCAAGATTGTAGATAGAAGAACTAGCTTGGAGGGTGCTTCTTGGGTGGCTGGCCGAGAACTTCATCAAGAGGAGTAATGGAGTTTTTTGTTGTGTTTGGAAGAGAGAGAATGGAGAGAATGGCTTTTGGTCTCAAAATGTGATGAAGATGAAAATGAAATATCCTAACCTAAAGCTCCTTGCCGTGGAGGTGTATAGGAAATGAGAGTCAAAACTTTTGCTAACACATTTATGTTTAGCACATGGCCTATGTCACAAAATTATCATGCTTTGATCACTTAATTTTCTATTAGTTTAGACCTTAAGAGTCATGCAAGTGAATCACAAGTTCTAGAGAGTGCATGAACTCTCTTGGCCACAGAACTCAATGGGGGAAGGCTAACCAAGTTTTAATTCAATTCCATTCCAATTATGTTTTGGTTATCTAGTTTGTTCATCTAGTTTCATGGCTAACTAGTCAAGCCATTTTTATGGACTTGATTCTATTGGTTTATGGAATTTAAGCCATTTATATTGACCAATTCTCATTGGTTGACATTACAAGTCATCAAGACTTTCTCTAAAGGTTATTATCCAATGGGCAATAGTTAGAAAAACTATTACCTAATGAACAAAAGATACTACTAACAAGTTAGTAAGTAACATCCGCTGGATACTAAAATATGAAAAAAATTTATTTGACAGATAAATTCTAAAAGTTATAAAATTGAGAATTATGTCTCTCAGAATCGGGTTTAGTAAGCTCCCTCGGCTTCGAATAAATCATCAAAGATTTTTCCCGGCTCAAAAATTTTTATTTTCTTAGCTCGGAGTAAATCACACACAAGGATCAAAAATAGTCATAGAACAGTCAAAATAAATTTACAACACACGGAATTCACAAAATAGTAAACTCAAGTATTTACTAATGAATAACAAATTTCGGGGTGTTACATTTCTTCTTCTTCCCCTTTCTCCCTTCTCCCCTTTCTCTTTTTTCTTTCTTTACTTTTTCTGTTCTTTTTGCTTCTCTGCCATGAGAAGAGATCAAATAAGGGATAGGGACATGGAGGGAATTTAGGAAAAATTCTAACTTAAGTTTCTGTGCTAAAACTTATATCTGCTAAGGATACTTGAATTTAGCTAAATCAAGTTTCCAAACTTCCAACAACTTTGAAATAAATATTAGAATTCATCAAAATTATTGTTTCACTGATATCTTATTTTTCCATAACTACTAGGGGTCAATCGGGTGTTAAAAGCATAACTAGTATGCCTAAAAATACCAAACTGACTGAGATTGTTCTCAAACTTTAACTACACCTTAATTAACTTATTTGTGACGTAGAAACAAACTCTCTAGGTTTATTTCCCTCAACTTAGCAATTTATGCTACTATCTGAGTCATTTTAAGTTATTTTTTAACTTCCGAGTTACAACTAAGTGCCTAAACGAACTCAGTTTGCCACAAAACTTAACTGACATGTTATACAAGTTTAATAGTACCTTTGAGACCATATACAAGCCTAACATGTTTTCTCGGGATGTTACATTCTCCCCTCCTTTTAAAAATTTTGTCCCCAAAATTGCTCACCTCATGCGAACAACACTGAGTAAACTCATTTTATGTGGGATACCAACTCTCAAGTAGCCCTTTTAGTACTAGCTTCTCCCCACCATACTCTCACCAGAGGAAATCTGCTTACCTCTGCTCTTGGATTCCTTGGAGGGTAAGCTGTTCTGAAACTTAACTTAGTTCTGAACTTCTTTTGCAATGCTTCCCAAAATTGAGTGTGAACCTAGTATCTCTATCAAATACTATATTCACTGAAACTCCCTGCAATCTATCCATTTCTTTCAAAAATAGTTAGACTACTTAATCTAGAAGATAGCTAATGGAAACTTGGTAAAATGTAGACAGATTACTTAATCTTTCCACCATTACCTAAAACACAATATATTCTACTATGTCCTATATTATACTAGGCCACCAAAATATCTTCCTTAACTTTTGAAGAACCTTAGTAGCCTCTAGATAGATGGTATACTTACTCTTGTGAACTCCTCCTAGAAACCCTTCTTTGATTTCCTAACTCTCTTGGAGTACAAAGTCTGTCTCTAAACCTCGTCATTCCATCTGTTGTCATACTAAAATCCTGTTGGGTCTCTAAGAAGATCTGCTCACTAATGTCCCTTAGAGCTTACTTCTCCTTTTGAGCTTCAAAGAAATCTAAGTCCTTAGGCCTCTTACTATGTCCATCTTGTTCACTGTGAGACTATTTGGAATCATGATCAACGTTAGACTCAAATTCTCAAAACTATCAAGAATTTCACTCTCTCTTGGACTATCACCTGGGACACCTGTAGGACTCTCCTACTTAGTGCATCGATCACTACATTGGCCTTACCCATATGATACTATAACTCAAGGTTAAAAGCCTTTAAGAATTCCATCTATCTCTTCTACCACATATTCAGCTACCTCTGATCAAACAAGTATCTTATACTATTATGATCACTAAACACTTCTACTAGACTCCTTATGAGTAATGTCTTCTAAATTGTAAGGTAATACCACAGTTATTAATTCCAAACCATAGATAGGGTAATCCTTCTAGTGCAGATATATCTGCTTCGAAGTAAAGGCATCTAGTTACCCCTGTTGCATTAGAACAAACACTACTCCAATCTTCGAAGTATCACTAACTACCTCAAAGTTCTTATAGGGATCTGGAATTACCAACATTGATGTAGTAGTCAACCTCCTCTTGAACTCTTGGAAACTACACTCGCAAGCTAGAGTCCATTAAAACTACTACCTTTTCTAGCTGACCTAGTCAAGGTAGCACTAACTGAGAAAATCTACTGATAAACTTTCTAACCTCTGTCACACTGGTTGGTCTTTGCCACTGTACCACTGCTTAAACTTTGATAGGGTTCTCTGTAATTTCTCCTTAAGTAATTACATGACACCTTAAGTTGTACTACTTGTAACCAAAATTGACTCTTGGCTAACTTGGTACACTAAAACCTTTCTCTAAAAGTTTCCAAAACTACAGTAGCATACTGACTATGTTCTTCCATAATCCTAGAAACAATTTTAGAGATAGTCTCTTTCTATTTATGATTCTAAGACAACTAGATCTTAGATCAACTATACTTAGCAAACTACTTAACTCATCTTTTTGACTAACTTAGGACTTAGCTCATCCTATTGTTATTTATAGTAAGTTGGCCCTACTTTACTACACTTGCATAAGGGCTTACCTCACTCCTTAGCATGACATAGAACTTAAATAATTTTATCACCTTTGATAGTAAACTTTTCTCGCTTTCCTATCTTTGGTAGAGAGCTTAACTCACTCTTACCTGAGACCCTTTGGTAGGGAGTTTAACTCACTCTTACTACCTCTTACACGAGTGTTTTTCTCATTCCTCATGTTTCTTGACAAAGAACTTAACTTATTGCTTTGTCCTCGGTAGAGTGCTTACCTCACTTCTCTACCATACTTGGCAAATTTTATTTGGTCTCACTACTTGCCTGATGTGGAGGGATTGGAGGGCTACTTCCTCTACACATCTGGTAAAGTGTTTTACTCACCTCTTTAACCTCACAAGGTGTTTTTCTCGCTACCTTGTGTCACAACTCCATCCTTAGCAAAGAACTTTGCTCACTACTTTGCAAGGTCAAGGGGTTTAACTCACACCCATAATTAGGATAATTGTGCCATGGTTCAACTTTAACTATTAAAGGAACCATCTATGGATTAATGCTTCATTACAACCCCACTCAATGAGAGAAAAGAACATTAATCAAAACTTGCATGTTTAATCCCACTTTTACTACAAGTGGGTAAACTATGCCTCTATGATAAGGTTAACTCTCTTATCAAACTTGTGTAACACCCTCCGTAGGGTGTCACATTTTAAATAAAACATAAAACCAAATGAAATCATTTTATAAAAGCTTTAAGTTTTAAAAGATAAATTTTAAAATATCTTTTCGCGGAAATATAAACTTACCAAAACTTATAAGTAAAACAGAAATTAAATTGAATTAATTAATACACATATTATATATTCCACAAAATATTCAACAACAAATTAAAACATAACATTTACAGACTCAGAGAAACAGTAGCAAACCCAAAGACGGGTACTACTAATAGCACGGTAACAACACTAACGAGAAAACCCAACCTACATGTTCAATTTCTCCACCAAACTGCATCCTATTGAAACTTGAAAGATTACTCCTCGACGCCGTCACCATCATCAGAAGTTTATCTCCAATGAGTCTAAGGAATTTGCTTCGTCTACTATACGAATTTAAGTAAAACAACACAACAAACAATACAGTAAAGAGGTGAGATCCCCTTTCACCAGTACCAGTACGGTAGCAAAGAATAATACGAATGACAAGGTCATTCCATACACACAGATAATACCAATATAGTCATGTTATCAATTTACAATTAATTTAAATAAGCATATATCATAATAAAATAAACTACAATAACATTACCAGGATAGATATAACAATTCATACAATATAAAATGCCATAACAGTAAATCATAACAATATAAAATAACTATTAAATGCAATAACAACATATAATATCACAGATAAAAGATAATAATGTACAGACAAAATACAACATATAAACATATAATATCACAGATAAAAGATAATAATGTACAGACAAAATACAACATATAAACATATAATATCACAGATAAAAGATCACAGATAAAGAAATAATAATGTACAGCATATAAACATATGCAATAGGACTCAACCCTACTCCATGGAGCTAAACACATACAGATATCAGAGAGAATGACCCGCAAAATCTATTAGTACCACGGCTGCCCAACCAAACTATTGCGCTGTCTCACGTTGCGTCTATAGCCCCACGTCACATGGAACCCATTGTCCAAGGCGTGGTGTAGTTCACGGTCTCACGTTGTGGCACTACAGGCAATGTACTATTAGACTTTACAAGATCTCGATTAAATATAGTGCGTGTCGAGTCCATTAGTGTGCTATCGGTTACCACGGCCCAGCGGAGCGACCGACTGTCCATATATGGGATCCCGTACACTAACGTCTCCAAGTTCATAAAGACAATGAACCACACTACGTTTATCGCACCGACAACACGATGTTATTCACCTCGTCAATCAATCCACCAAAAATGGCATTAACTCAATGCATGATAAAAAAAAATAAGAAATTACCAAAATACCCTCAATGGTATAAAAATATGCATATTTACGCAAATGCCCTCATGGCATATAAAAATTGCCCTCATGGCAAAAATATACAGTAAGTCCCACCAGACAAATACTGTTTCAAAGCCTGTACGGGTTCACCTCATAGCCCGACAGCGAAATATACAGAATACCCTTAACGGTATAAAATATATAGTTTCGGTCAATCGCGTAGAAATTTTATCGCGTTTTCACAATCTCATCGTTTTTATAAATGTTTTTAAATTGCGTAAATTTATTTTTCTGTTTTTAAAATCACATAGAGTTTTTAATATGTTTTCTCAATCGCGTAAGATTTATAAATCATTTTCTTATCCGAATTCCTTAAAATCACTGTTTAAAACAAACAGAAATAATATTTAATACGTTTAAACTACGTAGAATATTTTTCATACTGCATACTATCTTTTGGATATCTTTTCTATCTTATTTGTCCATTTTTAATAAAAATTGACAGTATTATGTTTTAGAAAACTTATAATAATAGTTTCCTAACTTTTCTGTAAAAATTTGCGTTTACTTAATTTTTAACAGTATAATTTAACTTTTTGAAAACCACTAACATGCTTCAAAATATAATATGAGCTATATGTTAGAAATTTACAAAAGTTACTGTATTTTCTTCTAACAGTAAAATCATTAGTTTTAACTTATTAAACTTAATTCTAATTAATTTATTTCTTCAAAACTCATTGTAATAAAATCCTTTTGGCATTTATTACTTAACCTTAGTTGAAAACAATTCTATAAATCAAAACACATTTATATTTGGCATTTTGGCCGAAAATCATTCTATGCTTTATAATTCATTCCTAATTATTTTCATACATTTAATCTCTTATAAAACTCTTGATCTAATTTATTATTATTACATTATCTAGTCAATAGTTAGAAAATAAATTTGGATCAAAGGTATGTGGCATGTTGGCCAAATTTAATAAAGTCTTTGCATTTGATCTTTAAATTATTTTTCATCTTCTAAATCCATGTCAAATTTATTGTATTACCTAAATTCTTTAAATCATTGTTTTAGAAAATGGTTTTAGAAATCAAAACATTCAACTTAGGCATGTTGGCCGAAATATACATAGTTGCCATTTGATCTTTAAATTCATCTTTCTTGCTTTAAACCAATTTGTAATTTGTCAATTTTCCTAGGTTAATTAAATTCCACTTTTAGAAAATTGATGAGAACATTTTGGTTCTCCTCTTTGCCTTGAGGCTGTGAGCTTGGATTTGTGTTCTTTGGAACACTCATGCAAATCCTTGTATGTTATTTACATGTTACGATAATCATCATGCATATATGTACACATACCATATATTAAAACAACCATAAAACACATACAAAATATTAAAGCTATTAGACATGCTTGCACACATATTCAATCACAACTAGGAAAAACAATAAACAATCAAGTGAATGAATCCTTATGGATTCTTCTTCACCACAAACACAAATATTCCTCACCACCAACACATGGTTGATGAGGGTAATCTCCCTCTTACCTCTTGAAGAACCTCCAAAGCTCCTTGTATGTCTCCTTCAAGCAAACTTTCTCCACCAAGAGCTTCTTGAAAATCAAAGAAAACATGCAATATTAATACCTAAGGCTCTAAACTAAAATAATCATGGATTAAAATCATGATTAGAACTTTGAAATGGATAGAAACATGAAGATTAAAGAATCCTACCTTTAAGGCTTCAAACTTGAATTTTGAAGATCAAGATAGAAAAAGGATGATTTAAGCTTAGGTTTCAACTACAAAGTGTCTTGAAATGAAGTAAGGAAGTAAGAAATAAAGTAGTTTAAAATTATAGAAGAGTGAGTGATGGAAAAGGGTGAGGAGGCCGTGAGGTTGGAGAAGAAAAGGAGAAGAAATATTTGAGAGCTTTTCTTGTTTAAGAGATAGGAAGAATGAAGAGTCACCAAATGTGCTAGCCGTGGGAGTTAAATGGAGAGCCACCAAAATTGACTAGCTTTATGAAATTGAAGTTAACTCATCACCTTTTATTATGCATGGCCGTAAATCACTTTGAGAGAAGGTGAGAATTATGTTTGGTTTTACTCCCTCCAAATGCATTGGCCGTAAATGCATTGAGAGTAAGAATGAATTGAATTGTTGAATATTGCCTTCCTAAAGGCATTGCATTGCCGTAGAAACATGAAGAGAAGCCACCAATGTGGACTTTGTCTCACTTGGTTAATTAAATGTAAGATAGCAAGAATTGAATGGTAATATTTGCTTCACCAAAAGCTTGCCTTGTCGTAGAAAGCAACAAAGAAAAGCCATCAATATTGACTAGTCTTCCGTTTATTCAATTTGGCTTTTTACATGCATTTCACAAAGTCTTCTACGTGAATTTCACTTTGTGAATTTGGCTATCAGAGCAATTGTTTTTCTCCTTCACCGTAGACCAACAAACTTTAAGAAATCCAATATTTGTTTAAAAGCTTGCTTCCTATTGGTCCTTAAAGAGTCAAGCCATTATTCTTGACCAATTTCTATTGGTTGAATATTTACAAACTTAATTCCTATGGTTGCTATTTTTGTTGACCAATTTCTATTGGTGCACACTGTATATTTTATAGTATACTTTAACCAATGAACAATAATTACTATTTATAAAGTCAGTGTTTATTGTCTAATAGATAATAAAATATACATAGATTTTTATCTTACACTTAATAGAGTAGCAATTATTATTGATCATTTTTTTCTACTGATTGCCCTTGATGAGTCATAAAGCGAGTCATCAAAGAGAAATTTTTAGAATATGTGACTCACTACGATGAGTCAGTATGATGAGTCATCATGGAACTATCTAGAACGGGTGACTCAGTATAGCGAGTCAGCATAGATATTTTCCAAAACAGGTGAGTCAGCATGGCGAGTCAGCGTGCTGAGTCACTAACTGTGTCATAACTGCATCACTGGTTGTGTCATCAATGGTGAGTCACAGCGTTGAGTCATCAGCTGAGTCATCATAGAAGCTTCTGGAACAGGTGACTCACTACGGTGAGTCACAGGGCGAGTCACCGTTTCTGGAACCTTCCGGAATCTACTGAGTCATGGTGCTAAGGTGTCACGCTACGTGTCGAGTTTCTATTGGCCCGTTGCGATGAGTCACAGCCACCAATTTTGACCAGCTCCTCATTAGTCCACGTGTAAAGCACTTGATGACTAAATGTGGGTCCCGTAAACATTTCCGGGTCCGCTGTCACTTATTTGTACTGACTAATAAAATAATATTATAATAATATAAAATTATTTTATTTGACAGTTAAATCCTAAAAATTAAAAGATGCACAACAGTATCATTCAGAATTGGGTTTAGTAAGATCCCCCAGCTCCGAATAATTAAACTAAGATTTCCCCGGTCCGGAAAATTATTATTTTCCTGCCCCGAAGCAAATCGCACAAAAAGTCCAAACAAAATCACAGACAGTAATATTGCACACTGTATCATACAGAAAAATTTAAAACAGTACATTCAGGACGTAATGGTCATTTTTTCATTTTTCCCCACAACCGAGCAAATCACTCAAAACACTCAAATAAAATTACAGATAGTATTATATATCTGTATTTCACACAGAAAATTTAAAACAGTAAATTTGACAAAATTTTTATTTTACTGTCTCGAAGCAAATTACGCAAAACGACCAAATAAAATTAGAGCCTGTAAAATATACTTGTATTTCATGCAGAAAAACAAGAAACAGTAAAATTGGGACACAACGGTCATTCACCCAAAAGTTGGGGTGTTACAACTTGTATCTAACTTACCTTACTATCACACCTCATGTGGTATTCTAAGCCACCTTATTGTGTTTAAGGTCCTAGATGCCTCTTTTAAACAATTCTTAACTTTTAGAATGCTTAAAAGTTCTAGCTTGTACATATATGCTAGGTGGTGATTTATACCATGAAATACCTCTATGAGCCTCTTAACACTCTCTAATAAACATATATGTAAAATCCCTACTAATAGGGAACTCAAATTCCACAAGATAATATCCGTGGGCACTTAATCGCCCACATTCTTAGTACTTAAACACGGACCTCCAATACCAAACTGCGTGGTTTCTAGACTTTTCTACTTCTCTAACACTTCTAATACTTTCTCTAAGTCCAACCTCAAATCTTACATGCTTCCAACTTTCATCTGGACTACTCATAAAATAAGAAAAGAACATAGAACATTCTTCAAGTTGCTTCCCATACTAGTCCACAGTAATATCCCCCTTACTCAAGTCTCAGAAATTCTAATTCCTTTACTCTTTACAACTCTAGGGAATACTACTTGTCTAAGAAAGTAACTCTAAACACGTCTCATGTAATTTGAGTACTTAATATCTCTAGTAACCTCTTAGCTTAATCCACCGACTTTTGGCCTTTCGCCCTAGTGTCACCACTCCTAGGGCTGACCCCTAGCGAGGGATTGCCTGGCCACTATCCCTAGGGCTGACCCCTAGGCTAGACTCTACTGGGTATTCTCAGACCCCACCAGGTTCAGGGCTAACCCCCTACTGAGGCGTTCTGGTGGCAAATTCATTCCCTTAAATGGTCTATAGCCCACATGATAATCAAACCCACACACCAAAGGTCCTTTACATTCCCAAAGAACACTCGCTATTCATCGGCGCATGCATGACTGCAAAGATTTCTACTATCTCTTGAAGCCATTTATCAGCCCTAACTGAACCATACTCTCCATTGAAGAACAAATGAGCAACTCTACTGAACCGAGAGGAATTCTGATTCCTCTTTAGTTCCTTATTGTCCATTGACTTCCCTAGCGAGTCCTTTTCTAACTTTTCTAATGGACTTCTACTAATGGCAGTCTATTCTCTCATTGCCGCAACCATTTCTCTAAGAGCTCTGGTCTTTACCAGTCTCCTAGTCTTATGGGTTTACCAAGTAGTTGCCATAATTTTTTGTTCACACAGATAACCATAAGCATCCATACCTAAGGCAAGTCATACAATTCCATTTACATGTCTCACTATGAGATAAAAGAATACGTAACACCTTACTAAACTACTACTCATGCCTAAGCATAGTTATTCCATAACCCAGCTCAACAGGATGAACTACTCTGATACCATAATGTAATGCCCTACGACAAATATCTTGTTATATTTGAATATATCAAGATAAACAGTACTAGCCACGTCACTTACTACATAATTAACTACTAATACATCTATAACAACTATGCAAGTCATTATAGAAAGCCTTGAAAGAATGCGAAAAAAATTAAACTTATACATATATATATACAACATTAGCCACATAAGGGCTTATTGTAATACATGCCTCTAAATATAACTACAAAGCAAATATAACAATATACATAAGCTTTGTCTAAGGCAAGAAACAAATAAAACTATACTACACTAGTTCTTCTATTTCTTGAACTTCTTACTCAGTGATGATTCTTGACCTGTTTCTACCATGAAAACACAGAAAGAGGTGAGAACATACATATCCTTAGTAACAAATATATATTTCATGGTATAAAAACTATGTAAACTGTATACATAATTAAACTAAACTCAACATTATACGATCACCCATACAATCGTATGACATTGCTTATAATTACTATTATAGGCGTTTCCTCCTCTATAACTAATAATTTCTTAATACCTTGCAGTATGGGCAAACCGATAGCTTACATACCATTAACATAAGCAACCACCCATACAATTGCTTATGTCAAGAGCCACAGACAGTTGCCTATACAACTGAACTGTAACTACAAGACTAACAATTTAACCCTACCTCTACTTGTTCATTCTAGGAAACTCTAGTTCTACGAACACTTGTTGAGGTAGGGAGTGAACTTATCACATACTGGTCCTACCTAAGATAAATGAAAACTGTATTCCTTACTAACTGTACTTATCTTATTTATATCGAACTTTCCTTGCTATTACAGTACCTGTAGTAACCTGTGCCATGCTTGAGTGCTCAAGGTTCCAAATACCTATTTTAGGTAACTCCTAACTATTAGAATTCCTAGCTACTTGATCTTCCGAACTTACCTAGTATTCAAGGAAGCAACTCTCTTCCTACATGCATCTTCAACTCAGCTATACTATTTGAAGAGCTAAACACTTTTCTGCTATACTAAATGAATATGACAAGCTTTCGAGTCAGAATTCATCCTAGTGTGTATTAAATAATGCACAAGATCTCACTTAATTAGATAACTTAGTACATAATCATCCCCGCTTAAGAACTAAACACACACCTTGACTCCACTCGAGTGAAACTAATACAAGAGTGGTTAGTACTTGCAACACTTTGTTGCTTAAGGTTCTAGGTACCCTTCCAAAGTAATACACTACTCTTGTATATTCTAAGGTTTATACCTTTACTAACTAACTAGAGTGGATACTACTAATTCATTCTAGTACACTCGTATCTATTACCCCATCTCATCACATCTTGTGTGATATCTAATGCGACATTTAGTGCCTAGGGTGTTAGATACCTACCTATGGCAATCCTTAACTATTGGAGGCAAAAAGGTCTAAACTTTCTCATCTATACTAAGATTGTTTCCTCTTTGAAATATCCCTAAAAGTCTCTTAATACATTTAAGAAAACAAGTAAGAATGATCCCAACTAGTAAGGAACTCCCAAACATTAAGAATGATAATCTTATAAATTCCTAGAACTTATGCCTAGGCATGACTTCCCCACGCCTAGGCGTGGATAATGTCATATCTCACGCCTAGGCTTGGTTTTACCACGCCTAGGCGTGACCCTGCGACAGAAGCTGCTGCAGAATTCTGCAAAAGTGTGGTGTAACACCCACCGTAGGATATCATATTTAAGATTAATACTAATATAACTTACCCAAGTTGTGAAAGAATTAATCTTGTAAAAACATTGATTTCAAAATTTTATTTGCGGATAACTGAAAATAAATAAAAACCATAAGTACAATATGTAACTGAATAAAACTCACCATAATATTCATAGATACTGAAACCTTGTTCACAAATAAATTACATAAATACATTGTACTCCAAAAGAATAATATGTACAACATATACATCAAAACATAAACTGCTTGACTAGAACTTCTAAAGATTAAGGATTTGGGCCTTCAGAAGGATCCTCCTCCTGCTCAGTATCATCATCAAAGAACCCCGGCGGATACATCCATCGCTGGGTTGGCATCCTAGCATATGTCACCATTGAATCCTCTTGTGGAGTATAGACACTACCACCACAAAGCTCTCGAATAGGCATCGAGAACTCCAAACGAACAGATGTATTCATCAACATAATTGGGACAACATCATGAGTTCTACAGAGATTTAGAGTCAAATCCCCAGTATACATAAAACGTTTATTATCCATGTCAAACCTCCATGCATCAGTTCCCCCATGGAGCTGTACCCTTACAAAACCAAGCACCTAACACCTTGCTGCTATAAAAGCAAACAAAAAGAAAACTATCACATATGGAAAACAAAATCTCCTGCCTCTTCGTCTCCACAATCTACATTTAACATACATAATAAAACAGAATAGCATAACAAAGAGGTGAGATCCCCTACATCAAAACTAACATGACAGTATAGAAAATGACAGTAAATATACAGATACAATATTAATACATCAAATCCTATTATCACATCATAAATAATATATTAGATAATATAATTATCACATCAATATGCAGACCAACTATGCATATAGACATAGACTAATTCCTACTCCATGGAGCTAATCACAATTTCGGATAAAAGAATCGGGAGTACATGTCTGTATATCGTCAATCCTATATCATGTGCCAAGATATCATATCAAAATGCGCAAAAAGGCTTATACAAGACACTCTCAACCAATCACAAAAAAAGTAACAACTCCGTTGAGATCGTCAGTGCGTTTGCATCGGATACCATGTCCAGCCTCGGGTTTAGTAAGATACCATGAAGGCTTTACCTTAAAGTTCCAAGCTTTAGCTTCAATGGTGGAAGAGAAATGGAAGAAGAAGAAGAAGAGGAACCAAAAGATAACCACCAAAGAGAATAGTCTTGGAATGGTGGAAGGAAACAAGTATATGTAATTGGTTTGGCAAATAATGGAGTTGGTCTCCAATGTGAGGTGTGTGTGTGTACGGTGGTAGAGGAAGGAGAAGAAAAGAAGAGAAGAGAAATGTGTTAAATGTTTGGTGTTTAGAAAAATGAAGATGAGTTAATAAAAGAAAGAAAACAACTTTGACTCCCCCAAATGAGTGTCTGCCGTGGAGTGAGAGGAGAGGAAAGAGAGAGAAAATGTGTTACAAGGGAAATTGCTAGGAAGCTTCCCATAACAAGCTTGGATTAAATTTAATCTTTCTTTTGAAATTAAAACTAATAGATGTGATACAAAAATTAGATTTTGAATAATGCGATAATATTTTTAATACATGTTATTATTTATTGGACAATAGTTATAGTTGGCAGAAGTTAGCATTAACAAATCTGACAGATAAATTCTTCACAGTGTTTTATTTTCTCATCTGTTAAGATTTCTTAAAAAATGTGAAACCTTGTAAACTGTGTCCTACCTCGGGTTTAGTAAGATCCCCTGTCGACGTTTCCATAGTTCAAGGTTCTTGGAGAAATATATTAAAATATTCCGCGTTCTCAGAAAATTCCATGAAAATTCCAAAAAATCTCAAATATTTTTAGAATGGATTATGAGAGTAGAAAATTAAATTTTGGGGTGTTACAACTCTCCCCGACAAATAGGAATTTCGTCCTCGAAATTTCTATACCTTAAAACAATTCGGGATATTGCTCCTTCATCTTGTCCTCCAGCTCCCACATCACATCTCCAGTTGCTTCATTCCAGATTACCTTCACTAGTGCAATGTCCTTTCCTCTGAGTTGCTTTGTCCTCCTATCCTCAATCCTTACAGGAGTTGTCTCATATGTCAAGTTTTCCTTCAATTGTACAGAGTCAGGTGCTATGACATGATTAGGATTTGGGATGTATTTTCTGAGTTGTGACACATGAAAGACATCATGAAGATTTGAAAGAAAAGGGGGTAAGGCTATTTGGTAAGCAACAGGACCTATCCGACGAAGAATTTGGTAGGGTCCAAGGAATTTTGGAGTGAGTTTTCTAGATTTGAGGACACGACCGACCCCAGTCATAGGCGTGACTTTCAAGAAGACATGCTCTCCTTCTTCGAACTCAAGAGGTTTCCTTCTTTTGTCCGCATAACTCTTCTGCCGACTCTGAGCCGTTTTCATTTTCTCCTGAATCATTTTAACCTTCTCAGTTGTCTGCTAAATGAGTTCAGGTCCAACAGTAAGCCGTTCTCCATCTTGATACCAGCACAGAGGCGTCTGACACCTCCGCCCATATAAAGCCTCATAGGGCGCCATCCCTATACTTGAATGGTAATTGTTGTTGTAGGTGAATTCCACCAATGGTAAGATTTCATCCCAACCTCTAGTTTGCTCTATCGCACAAGCTCTCAACAGATCTTCCAATGACTGAATTGTTCTCTCTGATTGACCATCAGTTTGTGGATGGTAGGCATAACTTAACTGCAACTTTGTTCCCATAGCCTCTTGAAGACTTTGCCAAAACTTCGAGGTAAACCTCGGGTCTCTATCAGAAATAATACTTATGAGTATCCCATGAAGTCTGACAATTTCACCAATGTATATCTAAGTCAACTTCTCCAAAGGATATCTTATGTTGATTGGCAGAAAGTGAGCTGACTTCGTAAGTCGATCCACTATTACCCATATTGAGTCATATCCTTTCCTAGTTCTTGGTAACCCGACAACAAAGTCCATGGCGATGCTATCCCATTTCCATTCAGGAATAGCCAAGGGTTGTAGTAATCCAGCTGGTCTTTGATGCTCAATCTTCGTTTTCTAGCAAACCAAACAAGATGGCACGCATCTAGCGATATCTCTTTTCATCCCATGCCACCAAAATAACTTCCTCAACTCTTGATACATCTTGGTCATTCCAGGATGCATACTCAACTGACTCGAATGAGCATGTTCAAGTATGTACTTTCTGAGTTCTTCATCTTTAGGCACACAGACCCTTCCTTGGAATCTCAAAATCCCATCGCTTCCTTCCTTCAATGTTGACACACCACCTTGTCTCATCAATTCTCTTTCTTCTTGCAGGAATTTATCGACCTATTGTTTCTCTCGAATATCATCCATCAGGTCATTCGAGATAGTGATCCTATTCATGCAGATTTTACCTGGCGTTAACTTTACAAATGACCATATATCTCTGAATTGCTCTATCAAGTCCTTTTCTCTAATCATCATAGTAGAAACACTAATCGTCTTTCTGCTCAAAGCATCGGCCACCACATTCGCCTTTCCAGGATGATACTGAAGTTGGAAATCGTAATCTTTCAAAAATTCTAGCCATCTTCGCTGCCTCATGTTCAGCTCTTTCTGATCGTACAGGTACTTCAGACTTTTGTGATCACTGAAGACGTTGAATGTGGCTCCATACAAATAATGTCTCCATATCTTCAATGCAAACACCACTGCAGCTAACTCTAGATCGTGTGTTGGGTAGTTTTTCTCGTGCATTCGTAATTGTCTTGAAGCATAAGCTACCACTCCTCCGTTTTGCATGAGAACGCACCCCAAACCTTGATACGAAGCGTCATAGTACACTTCAAATGGTTCACTAGGATTCGGTAAGACTAGCACTGGTGACGTAGTTAGCTTCTTTTTTAACTCTTGGAAACTTCTTTCGCAGGAATCTGTCCATTCAAAAGCTTGGTCTTGCTTGGTGAGTTGAGTGAGCGGTCTAGCGATTTTGGAAAATCCCTCAATAAACCTCCGGTAGTATCCGGCTAATCCAATGAAGCTTCGGATTTCCGTCACTGTAGTTGGTCTTTCCCACTGTAGTACAGCTTCTACCTTTGAAGGATCCACTGCAATTCCTTCCTTTGTGATTACATGACCTAAGAAATTCACTTCATCTAGCCAAAACTCGCACTTGGATAGTTTCGCATATAGCTCTTTTTCCTTCAAGATCTGGAGAACTATGCTGAGGTGCTCAGCATGGTCCTCGCAACTTTGTGAATAGATCAGAATATCGTCGATGAAGACAACAACGAATTTGTCCAAGTAAAGACGAAAGATCCTATTCATGTAGTCCATAAATATCGCAGGTGCATTTGTCACACCAAAAGGCATCACCAGGTACTCGTAATGACCATAACGAGTACGAAAAGCCGTCTTAGGAATATCTTCCACTTTTACTCTGATTTAGTGATATCTCGATCGTAGATCGATCTTGGAAAACATAACTGCTCCTTTCAATTGGTCCATCAAGTCATCTATCCTCGGTAATGGATACTTGTTCTTGATCGTAACCTTGTTTAACTGACGATAGTCCACGCATAATCTTGAAGTCCCATCTTTCTTCTTGACCAACAATACAGGTGCTCCCCAAGGTGACACACTAGGTCTCACGAATTGCTTCTCTAGGAGCTCTTCCAACTGCTTCTTAAGTTCCACGAGCTCTGCTGGTGCCATACGATAAGGTGCCATAGAAATAGGGCCAGCTCCAGGTACCAAGTCGATAGCAAACTTGACCTCACGTTCCGGTGGCAAACCAGGTACATCGTCAGGGAAAATTTCAGGAAAATCTCGAACAACAGAGATTGCGTCCACATTAACTTCACTCTCGACTTTCAAAGAAGATAACAATATGTATCCTCGAGCTCCTTCTTTCAGGAAAGCTTTCACTTGGTTGGCGGTCAAAAATCTAGAATCCTTATCCAAAGGGAAAACTATTATTTTTCTGAAACAGTCTAACAAGACATGGTTGGCAGATAGCCAGTCCATTCCTAATATTACGTCTAGTTGGGATAATGGCAAACAGATCAAATCGACAGAAAATATTCGACCTTCCACTATTAAAGGACAACCTAGACACACCTTAGTGGTGACTACAAGTTTTGCAGTAGGAGTCGAAACAGTCAAATCGAAAGGTAAAGAAGACACAGGCAATCCAAGTCTTTTCACACAATCATGTGAAAGGAAAGAATGAGTAGCACTAGAGTCATACAGTACAATTAAAAGATTACCTTCAATGATACCTTCTCCTTGTATCAGATCCTCGGATTCAGAGGCCTCAGCACCACTCAGGGTGTAGACTCTGCCTCCAACTTGTGGTTTAGAAGTCTTAGCAGCATTGACGGATGGTTCTGCCTTGGTCTGGTTACAGTCTCGAGAAACGTGACCAGGTTTCCCGCACCAAAAGCAAATGAATCCTTTGATTGTGCAGTCCCTTGTGAAATGCTCCTTCCCACATTTCATGCATCTCGGAGTAGTTGTAGCATTCTGACCCATCCTTCTAGGGCTTCCAGTTGGGCTTCCTCCTTGAAATTTTTGTGGTTGTTGGCTTCCAGAGGGTCTGGAATAAGGCTTCTTTTGATAACGACTTGCGTTACCACCACCTCCTCTTTGGGACCGAACGGGCCCAAAGTTTCTGTTTCTCGCCTCACGTTCTTGTTCCACACTTTCCAATCGGCAACAAGTGTCGAGTAACTCAGAAAACTGAGTGATCTTCAAAGCTATCACGATTTTCTTCACATCATGCCTCAAGCCTTCCTCAAACTTCCGACACTTCCAAGTTTCATTGGGTTGAAGTTGAAAATAGGCTGAAAATCTGGACAAGTTCTCAAACTTGGCGGCGTATTCGCTCACAGTCATGCCTCCCTATCGCAACCTCAGAAATTCCATTTCTTTTGCGTGTCTGGCACTTTCGGGAAAATATTTGTTCAAGAACCTTTCTTTGAACACTTCCCAGGTTATCACTCTGTTCGCGGCTTGCAGTAGCCTTTGTTCTCCCGTCCACCAATGTTCAGCATCTCCCATCAGCATGTATGCGGCATAGGTCACCTTCCTATCATTAGCACAATTCATACCCGTAAATATTTTCTCTAACTCTTGGATCCACAATGTAGCTTTCTCCGGATCAAACTCCCCTTTAAACTGTGGAGGATTAGCGTGACGGAATCCTTCCAAGTTCGAACATCCTCTGTAGCCTCTAGCTGTTGTGCAGCCCTAGCCTGTTGTTGAGCTGTCTGCTGGTTCTGTTGTAACATTGCCTCGGCCATCTTCTGTATTGCCTCTATGGCAGCAGCCATATCACCTCGACGAGCCATCGCCTCTTCTCGGATTAGACTACGCAAAACACAGAGAAAGTCAGATGTATTCATTTGAATACCAAACAGCAAAATCACAGAGAATGACACAGCACAAACAAGACAGTCCAAAACCACACGACCCAAAGAAACATAACCGGGAGCTCTGATACCAAGACAGTGTAACGCCCCTTTTTCTCCCTTCAGTCATAACGGGTGAGAAGAAGGAACGTCGCACTATAGTGAAATGACCCAAATATGACTATGGAAAATTTGAGCATTTTTTTTTAACATAGTTCTGGTTAAAACTTCCATTTAATGTACATATACACCTGTTTGTAAATATATCGCGTGATTAAGTTAAAGTTAAAAGTTCTTCCTTCATATAAAACTTCTTATCAAAAACATCAAAGAGCAATCAACATGGAATGAAACATACAACCATGTACAATATAGATAGTTACATACTTTGCACTAGAAATACAAGCCTGTTTAAATTACATTTCCAAAAAGATATACAAAAAGTAAAATGTGTACCTACCCCAAGAGATACAAATATATCTAGCCACTAATCCAGTAGTACATCAGGCTCCCTCAAAATAAACGGATAGCCATCAGTAGCCATCAATCTAAAACCAACCCTAAGACTGCTTGGAATGAGAAGGAACCGTAGATGGATCCTCCTCAGGGTCCTCGTCGTCTGACGAGACATCTATCGGGACGACAGAACAGCGGGCAGGAGCCCGGGCAGTAGACAAAAAGGAATCCTCACGAGGGGTATAATACATTTCACCCCACATGTCCCTCACGGGCATATAGAACTCCAGCCATACAAAAGCATGAAAATCAAAAATAGAAGCAGTGTAGCATCCCCATGCTAAAGACACCGTCAATTCGCCGTGATACACACATCGGTCAGTCTGCACGTTGATAAGCCAGCAATCCGGACCACCATGAAAGTTGATCCGCACGTAACCAAAAAATCCACGGGGGCGAAATGACATTCTCAACAACTTCTATCTCAGTCAAGATAAGGCAAGAAACCCTGAAACTCAGTGGTTTCCTTGTTCTCCTCACGAGTGTCTTCTTGAGAGCATACGATCCAATCCAAAATGCAAAATAAAGAAATTTACCGAAAGAGGTGAGATTCCCAGCTTTCAGTACCAACAAGGCAGCAAGAAAATAAACGGCGTCGAACGCCCACATAAGACACAATTAATACATACAGGTATAGTAATACATGAAAGCAATTAATGAGAGTAAAGCAACTAGGAACAGTAATTAACATCATCCATAGCTAACTAGCAACATCAGTATTACCAAGAATCAGATAAATATCACAGTCATAATAGTAAACACATTATCCAATCTTGAATGCTTAATGGACCATGTGACTGACAACTCACAATGCAACAAGGGTACCAAATTTCCTACTCCATGGAGCTAGACATAAACATCTTCGGAGTGAATGATCAAGGAGTTATGCCAGTGTATCGTTAGCCTTAAAAATAGTGTGCTCATCACATAAAAACATTTGCGCAAAATGGCTCACACATGGCACCTCAACAGTTGATCGCGACATAGGACAGCATCTCAGGCAAGATCGTCGGTGTGTTGCATTGGTCTATCCCACATCCCCAGTGGAGCTACCACTGTCTATTGTGAGACACCCACACCCCGACGCCCCCAGGGTCAACAACATATGACACCTACGCTTAGTCTATTCGCACCCGCACATAGGTGTTATTCAAACTCCTAGGCAACATAGCCTTCTCAACAATGTCCCACGGACAATACACATGCATGATGACACAATGTCCAATCATGTATGTTCATCAATGATGCATTCAGCATAAGCCTTTCCTCAATGGCACATAAGCATTATTCAATGTCCAACATGACATATCAACAATACATTTATTAAAACATTGCCTCAATGGCACATCATCATTCTTATCTCATTGAGTACTACATCAATAATTCTCAGCATCAACATGCATTCTTCATTACACACATACCACAATTTCCATGTCATGGATCCAAGAATTCCATATTCAAAATCATTTCTTCTCTATTGGTATGAATGCACATTCCTATCACAATTTAGTAAAGTAAAATCCTTGAATCTAGGGTTTTTAGGTTATGTTTGAGTTACAAAGGACAAAGAACCATAATCTCAATCATTTCCAGCTCAAAAATCTCATTTTTGGTCTTGGTAATCGATTACATCACCCTTGTAATCGATTACATCACCCTTGTAATCGATTACCTGAGAAACAGAACCTCTGTAATCGATTACAATCTCATTGTAATCGATTACGTGATTCCCAGAATCACGTTTCGTAACTTCAAGGCCCTGGTAATCGATTACACAACCGTGGTAATCGATTACCAATTGGACAGAACCTCCGTAATCGATTACCCACAAATTGTAATCGATTACGTGATTCCCAGAAGCACCATTTCGTGACATCAGAGGCTTGGTAATCGATTACACTCCTCTTGTAATCGATTACAAGCTAAACAGAATCTCTATAATCGATTACACACCAGACGTAATCGATTACCAGATTTCCAGAATCACGATTTTGTATCTTTAAGAGCTTGGTAATCGATTACAATCCCCGTGTAATCGATTACCACGCGTAAACTTGCAGAAAACAGAGTTCTTCAGGTTTTCTAACTCAAACCAAACCATTCCTCATCATATTTAATCAACAAGATACTCAAATACACCTTCAAATCATGCAAGAGACATTAATAAATCATACAAACCCAACAAAATACACTATCATCAAGAACAACATAAAAATGAGAGAACTTTATACTTGGATTCAAAAATCAACAACAATACACATACAAGACATTCCCTTACTACCAAGATTGGTTGAAGAGGATCATCTCCCTCTTACCTATTTGGAAAACAACACAATGTGCCACTCTTTCTTGCCCTAGATTTTCGTTTTCCCCCCTTCAAGAAAAACTCCAATGTGAGTGATCACCACAATGTTCACTCAAACCATGAAAAATAGGTTCTTGGTCACCAAGGTGGCCAAGAGAAACGAAAATAGCAAGAAAATGGAAGAAAGTTGAAGGCTTTACCTTAAAGTTCCAAGCTTTAGCTTCAATGGTGGAAGAGAAATGGAAGAAGAAGAAGAAGAGGAACCAAAAGATAACCACCAAAGAGAATAGTCTTGGAATGGTGGAAGGAAACAAGTATATGTAATTGGTTTGGCAAATAATGGAGTTGGTCTCCAATGTGAGGGTGTGTCTGTGTACGGTGGAGAGGAAGGAGAAGAAAAGAAGAGAAGAGAAATGTGTTAAATGTTTGGTGTTTAGAAAAATGAAGATGAGTTAATAAAAGAAAGAAGACAACTTTGACTCCCCCAAATGAGTGTCTGCCGTGGAGTGAGAGGAGAGGAAAGAGAGAGAAAATGTGTTATAAGGGAAATTGCTAGGAAGCTTCCCATAACAAGCTTGGATTAAATTTAATCTTTCTTTTGAAATTAAAACTAATAGATGTGATACAAAAATTAGATTTTGAATAATGTGATAATATTTTTAATACATGTTATTATTTATTGGACAATAGTTATAGTTGGCAGAAGTTAGCATTAACAAATCTGACAGATAAATTCTTCACAGTGTTTTATTTTCTCATCTGTTAAGATTTCTTAAAAAATGTGAAACCTTGTAAACTGTGTCCGGCCTCTGGTTTAGTAAGATCCCCCATCGACGTTTCCATAGTTCAAGGTTCTCGGAGAAAATATCTCATTTCTCCGGTTCTGCTCAGTGTATACGTAAAACGAGAAATATATTAAAATATTCCGCGTTCTCAGAAAATTCCAAGAAAATTCCAGAAAATCACAAATATTTTTAGAATGGATTCTGAGAGTAGAAAAGTAAATTTTGGGGTGTTACACCAGTGCATGAGAAGCACGTACAAGGAGCGGCTCCTAGCAGGCTTCTAGGCGAAGGGTCCCATGAATGAACTGATTACACACCGGAATGAGAGGGATTCAGAGACTGTGCAGGTATGTGACTGCATAGTTGAGGATGACTTAAAGGAATTGATTAGGCGTAACCATATCAACAAGTTGCAACTTCTTTTCTGGAGCCTAGAACATAAGAACTCCATGGTTAAGCGTGCTTGACCTAGAGCAATTGTGGGATGGGTGACCTGCTGGGAAGTTTCCTAGGATGCGTGTGAGTGAAGACAAATCACGCTGAAAAGACCCGTGTTGGTTTGTGGAAATGCGCATCAATCCTACAAGCAATCCCGGGATGTTACAAACTAATGTAACACCCTCCATAGGGTATCACATTTTATATTAAAAACTTAAAACTTGAAGATCATTTTATAAAAGCTTTGAGTTCTAAAAGATGGATTTTAAAATTTCTTTTCATGAAAATATAAACTTACCAAAAATTACAAGAAAAATAAAAATTTAAATTGAATTGATTAATACACATATATACCACAAAACACTTAACCACAATTTAAATCATAAAATTTACAGACTCAGAGAAACAGTAACAAACCTAATGACGGGTACTACTAATAGCACGGTAACAACACTAACGAGAAAAACCCAACATACATGCCTCGTTTCTCCACCAACTGCATCACGTTAAAAACTGGAAGAACATTGCCTCCAATGGGTCTAAGAAACTTGTTTTGACTTCTATACGAATTTAAATAAAACAAACACAACAAAACAATACAGTAAAGAGGTGAGATCTCCTTTCACTAATACCAGTACGGTAGCAAAGAAAGATACGAATGACAAGGTCATTCCATACACACAGATATCACAATTTTAATCAGTCTATCAATTTACAATTAATTCAAATAAGCATATATCATAATAAAATGAACAGCAATAACATTTCCATGATAGATATAACAATTGATACCGTAAACCATATAATCACATCATGCAAAATAACTCATATTAATACATCACACATAATATCTCAACACTGAATATAAATAACCACATTTAAGATGCAGATCACATATGCATATGTACATAGACTCATTCCTACTCCATGGAGCTAGAAACAGACATCAGAGAGAATGATCCGTAAAATCTATTAGTACCACGGCTGCCCAACCAAACTATTCCACGGTCTCACGTTGCGTCTATAGCCCACAGTCACATAGCGTGGTGTAGCACACTGTCTAACGTCGTGTCACTACATGCAATGTACTATTAGACTTTACAAGATCTCGATTAAGTATAGTACGTGTCTAGTTCATTAATGTGTTACCAGTTACCACGGCCCAGAGGAGCGACCAACTGTCCACAAATGGAATAATCCACACACTAATGCCTCCAAGTTCATTCCAATTAAACCACACTACGCTTATCACACCGACAACACGATGTTATTCATCTCGTCAATCAAATCACCAATTATCAACCAAATTGGCACAAATGCATGATAAAAATTACCAGAATACCCTCAATGGTATTAGAAATCTGTATTTACAAAAATGCCCTCAATGGTAAAAATCTCAAATATACAGTACGTCCCACTTGACAGTATCTGTATCTCAACATGTCCGGGTCCACCACTTTGGCCCGACAGTAAAAATTTGCTGTTCCAATTAATCGCGTAGAAGTTTTATCGCATTTTCACAATTCCATCGTTTTTACAAACATTTTTAAATAACGTAAATATATTTTGCTGTTTTTGAAATCGCGTAGAGTTTTTCAAACGTTTTCTCAATCGCGTAAGATTTTTAAATCATTTTCTTGTCTGAATTCCTTAAAAATCACTATTCAAATAAAAAAAATAATATTTAATAGATTTGAACTACGTAGAATATTTTTCATACCGTATACATTATATTGGATATCTTTTCTATCTTATTTGTTTATTTTTAACAAAAATTGACAATATTTTTGCTTAGAAAATCTATAATAATGGTTTTCTAGGTTTTCTGTTAAAAATTCTTTTGTTTATATTACAAGCATTTAATTACACTTTTGAAAACTACTAACGTGCTTCAAAACACAAAGTGAGCTCTATGTTAGCATTTTTCAAATGTTCACTGTATTTCATATTTATAGTAAAATCCTCTAACTTTAATTTCTAAAACTAAGTTCTTCCATTTTATTTCCCAAAGATTTATTGAAATTAAATTCTTCTGTAATTAACTACTTGATCTACCTTGGAAAAAAAATTTAGAAATTAAATATATATTATATGACATATTGGTCGAATTCCCCAAAATCCTTGCATTTGATCTTTGGATCATTTTCCATCTTCTAAATCAATGTCAAATTCATTGTATTACCTAAATTCATTAAATCATTGTTTTAGAAAATGGTTGAGAACATTTTGGTCCTCTTTTTCTTATTGAGGCCATGAGCCCCTTTGGTGTTCTTTGGAACACTCATGCAAATCCTTATATGTTATTTACATGTTACAATAATTATCATGCATCTATGTACACATACCATATATTAAAGCAATCATAAACACATACAAATTATTAAAGCTATAGACATGCTTGCACACAAAATCAAACACAATTAGGAAAAACAATAAATGACCAAGTGAATAAATCTTTATGGATTCTTCACTACAAACACATTCATTTCTCACCACCAACACATGGCTGATGAGGGTAATCTCCCTCTTACCTCTTGAAGAAACCTCCAAAGCTCCTCGTATGCCTCCTTCAAGTAAACTTTCTCCACCAAGAGTTTCTTGAAAATCAAAGAAAACATGCAATATTAATACCTAAGGCTCTAAACTAAAATAATCATGGATTAAAATCATGATTAGAACTTTGAGATGGATAGAAACATGAAGATTAAAGAACCCTACCTTCAAGGCTTCAAACTTGAGTTTTGAAGAACAAGATAGAAAATGGATAATTCAAACTTAGGTTTTAACTACAAAGTATCTTGAGATGAAGTAAGGAAGCAAGATATAAGGTAGTTTAGAATCATAGAAGAGTAAATGATGGGTTGGAGGTGGAGGCCGTGAGGTTGAAGAAGAAAAGGAGAAAGAAAATTTGAGAGCTTTGCTTGTTTGATAGCTTTGGAGAAAAGGTGAAGACTTTGATTAAATGAAAACAAAGTCTCCTATTTACTATACATAGCCGTGAACCATTTTGAGAGAAGGAGATAAATATTTTTGGCTTTGCTTTCTCCAAATGCATGGTCGTAAATGCATAGAGAAATAAGAATGAATTGAAGTGTTGAAATTGCCTTCCTAAAGCATGCATTGCCGTAAATGCACATGAAGAGAAGCCACCAAAATTGACTTTGTCTTACTTGGTTAATTGATGAAAGATGGTAAGAACTGAATTGTAATATTTGTTTCACAAAAGGTTGCTTTGCCGTGGAATGCAACAAAGAAAAGCAATTAATATTGACTAGTCTTCATTTTGTTCACTTTAGGCTTCCTACGTGAATTTGACAAAGTGAATTGGCTATTTAGAGCAATTTGCTCTCCTCCTTCACCGTAGAACCAACAAATTTCAAGAAGTCCAAATTTGTTTAATAGCTTGTTTCTTATTGGTGCTTAAAGAGTCAAGCCATTATTCTTGACCAATTTTTTATTGGTTGAATATTTACTAACTTGATTCCTATTGATTGCTATTTTTGTTGACCAATTTCTATTGGTGTACACTGTATGATTTCTAGTATACTTTAACCAATGAACAATAATTACTGTTTATAAAGTCAATATCTATTGTCCAATGAGTAATAAAATATACATAGATTTTTCTCTTACTTCAGTTGGGTAGCAACTATTGTTGATCATTTTCTACTGATTGCCCTTGATGAGCCACAGAGCGAGTCATCAAAGAGAAGTTTCTAGAACATGTGACTCACTACGATGAGTCAGCGTAGATATTTTCTAGAATAGGTGAGTCAGCATGGCGAGTCAGCGTGCTGAGTCACTAATGGTGAGTCATGATGTTGAGTCAGCATGGTGAGTCGTCAGAGAAGCTTCTGGAACAGGTGACTCACTACGGTGAGTCATAGGGCGAGTCACCGCTTCTGGAACCTTCTAGAATCTACTGAGTCACAGGTGCTGAGGTGTCACGCCACTTGTTGAATTTCTATTGGCCCTTCGTGATGAGTCACAGCCACCAATATTGACCAGCTCCTCATTGGTCCACGTGTAAAGCATTCGATGACTAGGCGCGCTGACGATGCGTCTTCTAGAACAATCTGGAACATGTGAGTCACTAGGCTAGTTACCTAGGTGAGTCACCAACAATGAGTCATCATCTAGAACATTCTAGAGTGACTGACTAGGCTTGCGTCTAGAATCATCCACTAGATATTTTTCAAGAAAAATATCTTCCAATGAGTAATAAAACATACCCCGATTTTATTTGTCAGATAAAATCGCAAGAAAATAAAACTTCAAAAACTGTTTCCAGTTTCAGGTTTAGTAAGTTCCTTCGGCTCCGAATCAACAGTACAAAGCTTTCTGGCCAATAAAAATTTTTATTTTTTAAGACGCGCCCAGCCCACATACTGACCAAAATATCGAAATATATTAAATATTCAAAATATATCAAAATATCAAAAATATAATACAATATTCAAAATATTTCAAAATATCTTAAAAATATCTCAAAATATCTAAAATTTAATAAAATATTCAAAATATATTAAAATATCTAAAATATAATAAAATATTCAAAATATCTATAATATCATAAAAATTCACAAAAATCATATTAATTGTGAAACTCATGAAAATCAAATCAGATTAGTAAAAATAATTAAGGATTAAGAGAAAGAAATAAAATACGAAGCTTATATATATACCGCCCAAAATAATATTAAAATAATCAAAAACGCAAAAACTTCCAAAAATTCCTAAAAATCACAAAAAATCATAAAATTCACAAAAATTGAGTCGGATTTCTCAAAATAATTCGGAATCGACGAAAACAAATAAAATACATATTTTCGGGGTGTTACAACACTCCCCTCCTAAAAAGAATTTCGTCCCCGAAATTCGTAGTAATCTCAGAACAACTATGAATACTACTCTTTCATCTTGTCTTCCAGTCCTCACGTTGCATATCTGTCTACGCCATTCCAGATTACCTTGACTGACGAAAACTCGTTGTATACATCATTCTATGCAAACACTTGATTCTTTCCGGTAGGCTGGGTGAGAAGTTTTGCGATCTTGGAAAATCTCTTAATAACTTTTTGATAGTACCCGACCAATCCTACAAAGCCATGAATTTCCAATACAGCGTTCAGTCTTTCTCACTCAAGAACTATTTCAACTTTTGACGCGTCCACTTCAATTCCTTCCTTTGAATCACGTGGCCCAAAAACTGCATTTCATCCAACTAGAATTCGTATTTCGATAACTTTAGTATATAACTGCTCCTCCTTTAGACTTGGTGAACCACACGAAAACGTTCAGCATGTTCCTCACGATTTCGAGAATAGATCAAAGTGTCATTAATAAAGATAATGACAATTTTGTATAGATAAGGACGAAAGATTCTGTCCACATAATCTGTGAATATTGTGGAAACATTCGCCACTCCGAATAGCATCACTTGAAATTTCTTTGCCTTTGTACCACTTCACTTTCTTGCTTTTGCTTTTAACCAGGAAGTGTCTCACAAATCAAGTTCTCTTTTTCAACAGTACTGTATCTGATACTATGACATGATTTTGATTAAGAATATCCTTTCTTGCAATTGCAATATATAAAAGGACATTATAAAGGTTAGAAAGAAAAGATAGCGAAACTATCCAATGTGTTACCGGACAGATCCAACAAGAAATTTGATATTGTCCGATTTTAAGAATGAATTTTTCAAGACACCAAAATTTTATTGAAACAATCCACAGGATACGGTTAAAGATAACCAATCCATTTATAAGATCACATCTATCTCGTGAAAGAGATAGATAGTTTAGATTAACATAAAAGATTGTTTAAGAAACTGGATAATAACAATGGGTTTGGTAATAAAGGTAGAGATAGATAAGTCAAAAGGTAACAAAGATATTGATAGCTCTAATCAACTCACATAGTCAATTAGTCATAAAAGAATGGGTTAAACCAAAAGTACATTTCCACAATTGCGACATATGAAAGATATCATGAAGGCATAAAAAGAAAAGATGATAGAGTCATCTGATACATTACCGGACCTATCCAATGGAGAATTTGATGCGGTCCAACGAATTTAGAAGTGAACTTTTTAAGTTGAATAATTCAACTGATAAGTCTAACAGAGCAAGAAGAGCTGGAAAAATACCCAATCCATATTTTTAAATCATGTCTATTTTATGAAAGAGGAATACAAATTGAATCAACAGAAAAGATTCAATTATTTAACAAACTTAAGATGGTTTAAGCAACTCAAGTCCTCAACCACATGTTTTAGCAATAGAAGTAGAAACAACCAGGTCAAAAGATAATAAAGACACAGATAACTCTAATTGACCCACATAATTATATGCCATAGAGAAATAGGTTACCCTCGGAATTATACAGTATAGTTAAAGGATCACCTTTTGTAACACAACCTTCTTTATTTAGGTCTTCAATCTAAGATGTTTTTGCTCCACTTGAAGAATCGATGCTCCATTCTACTTAAGATGTCGAAGCACGTACATTACTAACAGATGACTTCGTCTTTGGTGGAATACACTTTCCAGCAAATGTTCGGCATCCTACACTTGAAACATATGATTCCTTTGATTGTACGGTCCCTGGTTAGATAATCTTCCCCACACTTCTGACATGTTGGTGCAGATGTCACAGTCTGACTAAACCTGCTACCACTCGCACTTTCTCCACAAGATTGTTGTTGTTGACTTCTCAATGATCACGAATACGTTTTCCACTAGAATCGCCTGGCCTTACGATTTCTCCTCCTTAGGAACCAACATGATCCAACATTACGAAATCTTGTATTCTAAGATTTATTCCAACTTTATCTGATTCTAAACCTCGGTTATCGTTCCTTGCTGCTGAGCAATCTTCTGATCATGTTGTACTATTCCTTCAGCTATTCTTTGCATTGCTTTCGTAGTTGCAATCATATCATTGCTATCACGTCCTGCTTCCATATACGTACGTCTACCATGAGTCATTGCCTTTCTTCAAAGACGAATGAATGAAAATACAATGGAAACCGGATGTAACCATTTCAAAGAAACCTTGTCTCCTTTCGGAGTCCAAGCACAGAGAGTAACATAGCACAAACAAGACAAACCTAACCACAAACCCCAAAAGACTCTAACCGTGCTCTGATACCAACTAATGTAACACCCTCCATAGGGTATCACATTTTATATTAAAAACTTAAAACTTGAAGATCATTTTATAAAAGCTTTGAGTTCTAAAAGATAGATTTTAAAATTTCTTTTCATGGAAATATAAACTTACCAAAAATTACAAGAAAAATAGAAATTTAAATTGAATTGATTAATACACATATATACCACAAAACACTTAACCACAATTTAAATCATAAAATTTACAGACTCAGAGAAACAGTAGCAAACCCAATGATGGGTACTACTAATAGCACGGTAACAACACTAACGAGAAAAACCCAACATACATGCCTCGTTTCTCCACCAACTGCATCACGTTAAAAACTGGAAGATCACTCCTCGATGCCGTCACTAACTTCAAAACATTGCCTCCAATGGGTCTAAGAAACTTGCTTTGACTTTTATACGAATTTAAATAAAACAAACACAACAAAACAATACAGTAAAGAGGTGAGATCCCCTTTCACCAATACCAGTACGGTAGCAAAGAAAGATACGAATGACAAGGTCATTCCATACACACAGAAATCACAATTTTAATCAATCTATCAATTTACAATTAATTCAAATAAGCATATATTATAATAAAATGAACAGCAATAACATTACCATGATAGATATAACAATTGATACCATAAACCATATAATCACATCATGCAAAATAACTCATATTAATACACCACACATAATATCTCAACACTGAATATAAATAACCACATTTAAGATGCAGATCACATATGCAAATGTACATAGACTCATTCCTACTCCATGGAGCTAGACACAGACATGAGAGAGAATGATCCGTAAAATCTATTAGTACCACGGCTGCCCAACCAAACTATTCTGCGGTCTCACGTTGCGTCTATAGCCCACAGTCACATGGCGTGGTGTAGCACACTGTCTAACGTCGTGTCACTACATGTAATGTACTATTAGACTTTACAAGATCTCGATTAAGTATAGTGCGTGTCGAGTTCATTAGTGTGTTACCAGTTACCACGGCCCAGAGGAGCGACTAACTGGCCACAAATGGAATAATCCACACACTAATGCCTCCAAGTTCATTCATATTGAAACACACTACGCTTATCACACCAACAACACGATGTTATTCATCTCGTCAATCAAATCACCAATTATCAACCAAATTGGCACAAATGCATGATGAAAATTACCAGAATACCCTCAATGGTATTAGATATTTGTATTTACGAAAATGCCCTCAATGGCAAAAATTTCAAATATACAGTACGTCCCACTTGACAATATCTGTATCTCAACATGTCCGGGTCCACCACTTTGGCCCGACAGTAAAAATTTGCTGTTCCAATTAATCGCGTAGAAATTTTATCGCATTTTCACAATTCCGTCGTTTTTACAAACATTTTTAAATCGCGTAAATATATTTTGCTGTTTTTGAAATCGCGTAGAGTTTTTCAAACGTTTTCTCAATCGCGTAAGATTTTTAAATCATTTTCTTGTCCGAATTCCTTAAAAATCACTATTCAAATAAACAAAAATAATATTTAATACGTTTGAACTACGTAGAATATTTTTCATACCGTATACATTATATTGGATATCTTTTCTATCTTATTTGTTTATTTTTAACAAAAATTGTGATATTTTTGCTTAGAAAATCTATAATAATGGTTTTCTAGGTTTTTTGTTAAAAATTCTTTTGTTTATATTACAAGCATTTAATTACACTTTTGAAAACTACTAACGTGCTTCAAAACACAAAGTGAGCTCTATGTTAGCATTTTTCAAATGTTCACTGTATTTCGTATTTATAGTAAAATCCTCTAACTTTAATTTCTAAAACTAAGTTCTTCCATTTTATTTCCCAAAGATTTATTGAAATTAAATTCTTTTGTAATTAACTACTTGATCTACCTTGGAAAATAATTTTAGAAATTAAATATATATTATATGACATATTGGTCGAATTCCCCAAAATCCTTGCATTTGATCTTTGGATCATTTTCCATCTTCTAAATCAATGTCAAATTCATTGTATTACCTAAATTCATTAAATCATTGTTTTAGAAAATGGTTGAGAACATTTTGGTCCTCTTTTTCTTATTGAGGCCATGAGCCCCTTTGGTGTTCTTTGGAACACTCATGCAAATCCTTATATGTTATTTACATGTTACAATAATTATCATGCATCTATGTACACATACCATATATTAAAGCAATCATAAACACATACAAATTATTAAAGCTATAGACATGCTTGCACACAAAATCAAACACAATTAGGAAAAACAATAAATGACCAAGTGAATAAATCTTTATGGATTCTTCACTACAAACACATTCATTTCTCACCACCAACACATGGCTGATGAGGGTAATCTCCCTCTTACCTTTTGAAGAAACCTCCAAAGCTCCTCGTATGCCTCCTTCAAGTAAACTTTCCCCACCAAGAGTTTCTTGAAAATCAAAGAAAACATGCAATATTAATACCTAAGGCTCTAAACTAAAATAATTATGGATGAAAATCATGATTAGAACTTTGAGATGGATAGAAACATGAAGATTAAAGAACCCTACCTTCAAGGCTTCAAACTTGAGTTTTGAAGAACAAGATAGAAAATGGATAATTCAAACTTAGGTTTCAACTACAAAGTATCTTGAGATGAAGTAAGGAAGCAAGATATAAGGTAGTTTAGAATTATAGAAGAGTGAATGATGGGTTGGAGGTGGAGGCTGTGAGGTTGAAGAAGAAAAGGAGAAAGAAAATTTAAGAGCTTTGCTTGTTTGATAGCTTTGGAGAAAAGGTGAAGACTTTGATTAAATGAAAACAAAGTCTCCTATTTACTATACATAGCCGTGAACCATTTTGAGAGAAGGAGATAAATATTTTTGGTTTTGCTTTCTCCAAATGCATGGTCGTAAATGCATAGAGAAATAAGAATGAATTGAAGTGTTGAAATTGCCTTCCTAAAGCATGCATTGCCGTAAATGCACATGAAGAGAAGCCACCAAAATTGACTTTGTCTTACTTGGTTAATTGATGAAAGATGGTAAGAATTGAATTGTAATATTTGTTTCACAAAAGGTTGCTTTGCCGTGGAATGCAACAAAGAAAAGTAATCAATATTGACTAGTCTTCATTTTGTTCACTTTAGGTTTCCTACGTGAATTTGACAAAGTGAATTGGCTATTTAGAGCAATTTGCTCTCCTCCTTCACCATAGAACCAACAAATTTCAAGAAGTCTAAATTTGTTTAATAGCTTGTTTCCTATTGGTCCTTAAAGAGTTAAGTCATTATTCTTGACCAATTTTTTATTGGTTGAATATTTACTAACTTGATTCCTATTGGTTGCTATTTTTGTTGACCAATTTCTATTGGTGTACACTGTATGATTTCTAGTATACTTTAACCAATGAATAATAATTACTGTTTATAAAGTCAATATCTATTGTCTAATGAGTAATAAAATATACATAGATTTTTCTCTTACTTCAGTTGGGTAGCAACTATTGTTGATCATTTTCTACTAATTGCCCTTGATGAGTCACAGAGCGAGTCATCAAAGAGAAGTTTCTAGAACATGTGTCTCACTACGATGAGTCAGCGTAGATATTTTCTAGAATAGGTGAGTCAGCATGGCGAGTCAGCGTGCTGAGTCACTAATGGTGAGTCATGATGTTGAGTCAGCATAGTGAGTCGTCAGAGAAGCTTCTGGAACAGGTGACTCACTACGGTGAGTCACAGGGCGAGTCACCGCTTCTGGAACCTTCTAGAATCTACTGAGTCACAGGTGCTGAGGTGTCACGCCACTTGTCAAATTTCTATTGGCCCTTCGTGATGTCTCACAACCACCAATATTGACCAGCTCCTCATTGGTCCACGTGTAAAGCATTCGATGACTAGGCGCGCTGACGATGCGTCTTCTAGAACAGTCTGGAACATGTGAGTCACTAGGCTAGTCATCTAGGTGAGTCACCAACAATGAGTCATCATCTAGAACATTCTAGAGTGAGTGACTAGGCTTGCGTCTAGAATCATCCACTAGATATTTTTCAAGAAAAATATCTTCCAATGAGTAATAAAACATACCCCGATTTTATTTGTCAGATAAAATAGCAGGAAAATAAAACTTCAAAAACTGTTTCCGGTTTCGGGTTTAGTAAGTTCCCCTGGCTCCGAATCAATAGTACAAAGCTTTCTGACCAATAAAAATTTTTATTTTTAAGGGCCCTGGGACCCACATACAACCCAAAATATCAGAAATATATTAAATATTCAAAATATATCAAAATATCAAAAATATAATATAATATTCAAAATATCTCAAAATATCTAAAATATAATAAAATATTCAAAATATCTTAAAATATCTAAAATATAATAAAATATTCAAAATATCTAAAATATCATAAAAATTCACAAAAATCATATTAATTGTGAAACTCATGAAAATCAAATCAGATTAGTAAAAATAATTAAGGATTGAGAGAAAGAAATAAAATGCGAAGGCTTATATATATACCGCCCAAAATAATCAAAAACGCAAAAACTTTCAAAAATTCGTAAAAATCACAAAAATCATAAAATTCACAAAAGTCGAGTCGGATTTCTCAAAATAATTCGGAATCGACGAAAATAAATAAAATACATATTTTCGGGCTGTTACAGGTGACACAACCGAAACCTCTCTAGGAAAGAGGTGGTGGTTATCCCACAACTCCCCAATGGGTATAGGAAACCCCACATGCATAAAAGTATGAGAGATACTCGTAGCAGCTCTAGGATAGTTACTACTCTGAATTATAGTCACATCTCCAATGTACATAAAATGCTCTGCATCCCGATCGGAATGCCAGGCTTCCAAGCCTCCATGGAACTATATCCACATGCAACTGAAGAAAGCTTGTCCAATTGCCATTGTGATGAGACAAAAGTCGATCCCAAACTAAACTAAGCTAATTCAACTCGCCCTCTTCACAGTCTTTATTCAAACATAGCATAAGACAGAGTAATACAACAAAGAGGTGAGACATCCTACTTACATTACCAATTATGGCAGTAAAGAAATATAACGGTGCAGAATGCCCACATAGCAAAACAACGATATTAATAACAATAATCACATACGATAAAAGGAATAGAAACAGAGTCTCAGATAATAAACAATAAAACAGTTCAAATAATCATAACATCATTTAAAGTAATAGTTCAATTATCATATAAATGAGTGCCAAATGATATGCTGACCCACTATGCCGACTGACAATGCATGTGCACTTTGTACCAAGAATTTCTACTCCATGGGGATATATCAATATCAAAGATGAACGTTCCAGAAGATCTGCCCCCCTCAATGACAGTCTACGGGACCACAAAATGAATAGTGCTTTTTGGTTCCTCGTCAGTACGTTGCAATCAATTTTCTGGCCAGGGGTATATAATGTGATAACATCATCACAAGAGGGATCATCGT
This sequence comes from Ormosia emarginata, assembly GCA_029884605.1. Classification (NCBI taxonomy): domain Eukaryota; kingdom Viridiplantae; phylum Streptophyta; class Magnoliopsida; order Fabales; family Fabaceae; genus Ormosia; species Ormosia emarginata. The sequence continues at coordinate 4,394,362 of JAQQTP010000037.1, forward strand.
GCCCTGACACACCCTGAGATCCATCAGGGATCACACTATCCAATACTCATTCATTCACCGTGAAAAGAATAGTGTTTGTCAGGCCCGTAATGCAGTGCAATCGGCTTACACCGTGCCTTATGCCCCCCATAGATCCTTCCATTGGATCACACTATTCGATTCTCATTCATCGACTGAGCAATTTGTTCCATGCATGTTGACTCAATGCATGATCATAGGCTCATCCTGCCTTTTAACAGTCATCGACTGAGCAATTTGTTCAATGCATGTTGACTCAATGCATAATCATGTATATTCAACAATAACGATATACTTTTCTATAATATGCTACAATTTGGCTAAATTAAGCATCAACAAAATTTTAGACCCAAACACGGACCCACGATAGCATAGTATTAAGTTCTCAAGAGTGATAACACATTTTTTGAGGTTTATTTCAGGGTTTCACTTTAATTAACATCTCTTATGAAGTCATTTTCTAGAGGAGTTCTCTTGAAGTCCTTATTCAACCATCATTCTTTTAGGTTAGCCAAGCTCTTTAATCTAATCAAATTATGTTTGCTTAAAACTACTCTAAGGTTTTACAAGTCTCACAAACTCTTTTGTTCTTCCCTTATGTCCAAAATCATTCTAAGTCATAATATAAAGTCTTATTCTTAATTTTTTCCATCTTATGAACTCCTAAGGAATCTAAAGTTTTCCAATTATCTAGGTCTCCATTTTAGCACTATGTTTTGTGGTATTTTTCCACAAGAAGCTGTGAGTCTCATTAAGATAAAAGTCCAACCTTTTTTCTCTCACCACATTGTTGATCATTTATGACCTAATTACTAAAATCCCAAGGTTGCACAAAATCACCACTTGGACCATTAAATCTCCTAGAGGCCGTGAGCCTCCCAAGGTGAGAAGTCCCAAAATTTTCCATTACAATCATCAATTCTTTAACACCTAATCACCTAAGCTCCAATGTCTCCAAAATCACACTTGATTCCCCAAAATTTTCCCTAAGGCTGTGACCCCCAAAAATGGTAGGAAAACCCTACATTAATCCAAACAAGATGTATATACAATCCATAACCATCAAGACATGCAAAGACAATCAATAACTCATACAAGTCCAAATAAATACAAAATCATGAAAAACAACACAACAAAAAGAGCAATCCACACATGGATTCCTCATCAGCAACATCAAAAATGTTTCCTCACCACCAAGATAGGTTGAAGAGGATTATCTCCCTCTTACCTATGGAAAATAACACAAAAAGCAAGCTTCTTGGTCTTCTCCTTGAAATTTCGTCCAAAGGCTCCAAGAACCCTAAAATAGGCAAACTTTTAGTATCAACCACCAAGCTTTGAAAAGATAAATCCTTAGTCACAAAGGTGGCCAAGGAACACAAAAATGAGAAGAAAAAGAAAGAAAGTTGAGAGCTTTACCTCAAAGCTTCAAGCTTTGATCTTGAAGAAAAAATGATGAAAATGATGGATTTGGAAGATGGTCACCCAAGAAGAAAGGTTTAGAATGGTGAGAGGAGTATAGAAATGGTGATAGTGAAGCAAGCAAATGGAGATGGCCACAATGGAGGGCTACCTTGCCATGGAGAGTGGAGAGTGGAGAGTGGAGAGGAAGAGAGAAAAGAGAAAATGGAAAAAGAAGAGAAAAGAAGAAGGAGAAAGTAATAGTTTTTGTGTTTTAAAATTGGAAATGAATGTAATAAAGTGAGAAGCACAATTTTGGCTCCCCAAAATTGGCATTGTCATGGAGACAAGAGAGAAGGAGAGGGAGAGATTTGACTTTTCATGTAAGCTTGGCCAATTTGGTCATTTTTGGGTCAAAGCTTCCTTAAGAAGCTTTGATTAAATTTAATCATTCTTTTGAATAAAGGTGATTTGATTTGACATAAAGTGAATTTCCTTTGGATAAGATAAGATTTCTACTACAAGTTATTATCCAATGGACAATTATTAAAGACAGCAAAGCTCGTATTAATTGTCTAATGGATAATAAAATATACATCGATTTTTATTTTTATTTGATAAAAATCTCAAAAAATGTGAAATCTCGTAAACCGTGTCTGGCCTCGAGTTTAGTAAGATCCCCTGTTGACGTTTTCACAGTTCAAGGTTCTCGGGGAAAATATCTCATTTCTATAACACCCTAACTTTTGGATAAATAACAGTATTGTCCTAAATGTATTGTTTTGTATTTTTCTGTAAGTTATAAAATTTATTTGACTGTTTCGTGATTGTATTTGAGTGTTTTGTGTGATTTACTCCTAGTCAAGAAAATAATAATTTTCGGGCTGGGGACATCTAATTTTAATTATTCGGAGCTGGGGGATCTTACTAAACCCAATTCCGAGTGATATAAATATTAATCTTTTAATTTTTAGGATTTAACTGTGTAATAAAATAATTTTATATTATTATAATATTATTTTATTTGACAGTACCTACTGCCTCAAAAACAATAGAAATATGCTCTAAAAGGACCATGGACCTAGAAAAGTCTGTGGGACCCACGTTTAGTGAACCAGTCAACGTTTCTGGCTAGATTAAATCCTAAACCAATGAAACTTAGTCAACAAAAGTGGCTTGAACATTTTAGACCAATAGAAATCAAGTCCACAAAAGTGGTTGGACTTGTTAAGATTAAACTAGAAAGCTTAACCAAGTTAGCTTAAAACCTAACTAAGTTAGTATAGAAAGCTTATGTAGTAACTAAGTGAAGTAAACCTAGTTAGCTATCTATTTAAGTGCTAGTTAGAGAAGGTTCTAGAAGGATCAAGAGAATAGTTAGTCATCCTAGTTAACTAAACGGCTAACTAAGTAACTAAGCAAACTAACTAAATGCACCTAAGTGTAACTAGATTGCATGGGTGAAGCACAAACTTGGTTTGCTCTCCATTAGGGCCATTCGGCCAAGAGCTTTCAAGAAGGACCTAGAAGGCTTAGTAGCTTGATGACTAGGTTTTCCTACACCAATGGGAGACAAGCTTGGAGCCAAAGCCTTTGATATCATCCATTGATCTAATCTATGGTTGTTAGGTGTTAGGAGGAGTCAACAAAGGAGGCCACCTCCTTTGATGAAGCTCACAGCCAAGTAGGGTAAAGGAGACCATTTTTACTTAGCATTTTCATTTCAACCTTCTCCAAAAATAAGAACACCAAGAACAACTCTCTTGCTTCCATCATTGAGCCATTCGGCCAGCACCTCTAATCTACACTTCCACCCTTCTAAATTTTCATCTAACCTAACTTCTCAAATCCAAACAACATTCTAAGAACATCTCTAGTTGAGAGTTCTTCCAAAAAAATTCATCTTGAGCTTGGAAAATCACTTTGGAGATTTTTCCTACAAGGTGAAACTTCTTGTTTCTTACTTCTAACATGATTTCTAAGGTTCTAAGCCATGATTGATCTATGGTTTATGTTTTTCTCCTATAGTTATGACTCTTTAAATTTTTGTTTGAGATCTTTAGGTTTCTCTTGGAGGTCACGAAAACCATAGGAGGAGAGTTAGAAGGAGTTGTCTTCCTTTAAAGGTAAGAGGGAGATTTAATCTCATCAACCTTGTGTGGTGATGAGAAAATGGATTGTATGTGTGTGAAGAATCCATAAGGATTCATTTGTTTGGTTGTTTAGATGTTTTCCTTATTTGTGATTGATTATGTTTGTATGCATGTCTATAGCTTTAAAATATATTGCATGTGTTATAGATGTATGATTATTAATATAGGATGTGAATAACATGTAAGGTTTGCATGAGTGTTCCAAAGAACACAACATGGAGCTCACGGCTTCACCATGAAAAAGAGAATCAAAATGTTCTCAACCATTTTCTAAAAGGATGAATTAATTGATTTAATAAGGTTAATGGGTTTTACAATGATTTAGAGGATAGAAAATAATTTAAACATGATTTATACAAGAAATGATGAATTCGGCCAACATGCCCTTTTAATGTGTAATCAATCCAAAATTTGTTTTCTAAGTGTAGACTAGTTGTTTAACCTAAAAAGAATTCATTTGCAATGGATTTTCAAGAACTAAATAAGTAAACGAATTTTTATTAGAAATATAGTATAGAAGAGAAATAAACAAAACTCTTGCAAAATACTTACCTTTGAGTTTTAAAGTATGATAGCAATTTTCAAAGTGTATTTTGTAGTTATAACCTAAACAAAGGAATTTTTCAAAGGAAAACGTAGAAAACACATTTTTAATAGATTTTCTAGACAAAATGCTGTCAAAATTTATTAAAAACGAACAAATAAAAGAGAAATTTTCATAATATATTTATAACGTAAGGAAAATATTCTACGTAGTTTAAAAGTATTAGAAATAGCTTACGCTTATTTATAATAATGATTTTTAAGCTTTACGGTTAAGAAAACGATTTAAAAATCTCATGTGATTGAGAAAATGATTTAAAAACATTAAGCGATTTTAAAAACTTCAAAATATTTTTACGCGATTTAAAAACATTTGTAAAAGTGACGCGATTATGAAAACGCGATAAAATTTCTACGCGATTAAATGGAACAGTGAGTTTTGCTGTTGGGCCAAAGTGGTGGACCCGGACATGTTGAGTTATGGTACTGTCAAGTGAAGACGTACTATATTTGGGAATTTTGAGGCTGAGGACATTTTTGTAAATATGGTAATATTTTGAGACTAAGGGTAATTATGTAATTATGGTTCTTATTCATGCATTAAGAGTTGTGTCAATTTGATTAATATTGACGATTGATTGATAAGATAAATTACACTGTGTTGTCGGTATGATAAGCATAGTGTGGTTCATTGAGTGGACTTGGAGGCATTAGTGTGCGAAGTATTCCACATGTGGACAGTTAGTCGCTCCTCTAGGTCATGGTAACTGGCAACACACTAATGATCTCGACACGCACTATTCTTAATCGAGATCTTGTGGAGACTGTTTAATACAATGCCTATAGTGCACGACGTATTTAGACTGTGTACTACTACACGATGTTTTGGACTATGGGCTCTAGACACGACGTTGGACAGTGTAATAGTTCGGTTGGATAGCCTGAGGTACTGATAGTTCTTCTCAGATCATTCTCTTTGATGTCTGTGTTTAGCTCCATAGAGTAGGAATGAGTCGTATGCATTTGCATTTGTGGCATACATCATAATGTTATTATTTGTGATATTATGTATGATGTGTTAAATTGTGTTATTGTTTATGATACTATGGTATACATTATTGTGTTAAACTGTGATAATTGTTGTATTGTTGTTTTCTTTATTGTCATGCTGGTAATGATGTAGATTGTCTCACCTCTTTATTTGTATGTGTTTCTGTATTATAATTTATATTCTGTAAAAAGTTTGAGGAAGAGGAGGAGGAACAGCCTCTAGAGATTCTGTACCCTGAGGATCAACAGACGGGTGATCAATTCGACGAGTGCGAGCTGTCCGATCATCCATACCATTTGGACTAACTTTGCCTAGGTTCCTCGGTTTTGTGAGACTCGATTTTCACGGAGGTTCGGAGGCCTGGTGACTACGTGAGGATAGAGGATCGGTAGTCTACATGGGGCGTCTGACTGTGTCCCTGCATGGAGAGTTTGACGGGGAGCCTGTTTTTACTACTACTTTGTATTTACATCTTGAGTTGCCACTGACTCTTAGGCGTTATTGGGGAGGGCTTTTCCATGCATCTAGCTAGATCAGTAGTGTGTCGACAGCACGGACTCATGTCCGTAGAGCTGCGAGACATCCTGGACTTCTATCATCCGATGATCCATCTGAGAGTGATCCTTCGGAGGGTTAGGAATCTTTGATGTACACTTGGGCACTTTATGTTTTAGTATCATGCTGACTCTTTACTGCTTTATTTAAATATTTGTAGTTGTAAATTATTTATACAACTTAAAACAAAATCATATGTATATTATGGAGTGTGATAATAGTTTATTTTATTTTATGTTCCGTGATATTTTATTTAATGATATCCAGTATAAAAGTATAAAATTTTACAACTCATATTAAGTATGTATCAAATGTTTTATAACTTGGGTAAAGTTTTACTTTATTACATCATAAATGTGACATCCCCACAAGGGTGTTACAATTTTCTCGGCTCCGCTCAGTGCGCACACAAAACGAAAAATAATATTAAAATATTTCATATTTCTAGAAAAATCCAAAAAAATTCACAAAAATCACAAATATTATAAAATGACTATTTATCATGAAATTATTAATTTTTGGGGTGTTACATCGCTCTATCAGTCCCCTTTCATTTCACGAAAATTTGCCACCTTACTATTTTCCCTCGAATTTCTTCCATTAACTCACTTGAAATAGTAACCATATTCAGGCAAATCTTTTCCAGTGCTAACTCCGCTGACAACCAAATGTCCCTGAGTTTACTTTATAAATCCCTTTTGATCGAATAGGTACTTCAGACTTTCATGATCACTGTAGATGTTGAATGTTGCTCCATATTGAAAATGCCTCTAGATCTTTATGCAAACACAACGGCGACCAACTTCAAATTTGTGTGGGGTGGTTCTTCTTATGTATTCCCAATTGCTTTGAAGTATACGTTACTACCCCTTCTATCCCGCATAGCATACGTTTTAAATCTTTAATGTGAAGCATCACAACATACCTCAAAAGGTTCGTTGGGGTCTGGTAAAATCAACACTAGCGAAGTAGTTGCATGTCTCTTCAACCCTTGAGAACTTTCTTCATACGCGTCGGTCCCTAAGATAACTTGACTCTTTCTTATAAACTGAGTGAGCAATCTCGCTATCTTGGAGAACCCTTCGATAAGATCCGGCTAATCCTACAATGCTAAGAATTATCCGTTATGGTCTTCAGTCTTTTCTATTGAAGAACTGCTTCAACCTTCGACGGATCCACATCAAGTCCTTCCTTTGAAATCTCATGACCCAAAAGTTTAACCTCCTCTAACCAAAATTTGCACTTTGACAACATAGCGTACAACTTCTCCTCCTTCAAACTTTGGAGAACTATACTGAGGTGTTCAACATGTTCCTCTTATTTTTGAGAATAGATCAGAATGTCGTCAATAAAGATAACGACAAATCTTTCTAGATAAGGTCGAAAGGTCCGATTCATGTAATCCATGAATACGGCAGGAGCATTTGTCACTCCAAACGGCATCATGAGATACTCTTAATGCCCATAACGTGTTGCAAAATTCCATTTTGGAAACATCCTCTACTTTCACGTGAATTTGATAATGACCAGAACGTACATCTATCCTAGAGAAAACAACGACTCCTTTCTCACTGATCCATCGAATCATTTATCTTCTTCCGAGGATACTCATCCTTGATCGTAATCTTGTTTAATTGACGACAATCTATATCCCACCGAGAAGTTCAATTCTTCTCCTTAACTGACAGCACTGTAGTTTATCATGGGAAACTCATTGACTACAAGAATAACATTCATATTCTCCTTACTTTTGATCTCCAAAGAAGATAATAATAGGCATCCTTGGGTTCCTCCCCTCAATAAAACTTCATCTTTGTTAGCCCTCAAAATTCAGAAATCTCAGTTTCAAAAAACACTAAGGTTTTATCGGAATGATATAGTAGGATATGGTTGGAAGATAACCAATCCCTTCCTAAAATCATATCTATTTGAGAATGAAGTAAACAACTCAAATCAACAGAAACGATTCAGTTTTTAACACAGATAGGATAGTTTGAGTAACTAGGTAGTAACAATAGGTTTAGCGATAAAAGCAGAAATGAACAAGTCAAAAAGTAATGAAGAGACTGATAATCCTAATCAATCCATACAATCATATGTCATAACAAAATAGGTTACCCCCAGAATTATACAACACAGTCAAGGAATCATCACTTGTGGCATAATCTCCATTGTTTAGATCTTCTGTCTGGGAAACTTTTGTTCCACCTAAGGTATAAACTTTCCCTTTAGCTTGAGGTCTTGAAGCACGTACATCACTAATAGAAGACTTCATCTTTGGTGGAGCACAGTATCTAGAAATGTGTCCGAGCTTCCCGCACTTGAAACAGACTACTCCCTTGATCTTACACTCCCTCGTTGAGTGGTTCTTTCCACATTTCTTACATATTGGTAAAAATGCCAAGGTCTGGCTAGATCTGCTGCCACTAGTACTTCCTCCACATGTTTGTTGTTGTTGTTGCTTCCTCAATGTTTGTGAATATGATTTCTGTTTAAATTGTTTAACCTCTATATTATTCCTCCTTTATAACCTAGGTAGTCTAAAGTTACCCCAAAGTCGACTTTCCTCCAACAGATTCTGAACCTCGACTTCCAATTCCTGTTGTTATGCGACTCTCTGATTCTGTTGTGCTATTACGTTCGTCATTCTTTGTTTTTCCTCTGCAGTCGCAACCACACTTTCATTGTGTCATCCTGTATCCATATGCGCGCGTCTACCATGAGCCATTGCCTTTCTTCAAAGGTAGACAAACCAAAACATATTGAAAACCAATTCGTAACTCCTTTCAAACAATATGATCTCCTTTCAGAAACCAAACACAGAGAATCACATAACACAAACAAGGCAAACTTAACCACAAACCCAAAAGACTTGCATTCGAAAACTCTAGAGATACCACAACAAAAAGGTGTAGATGTGAACAAATCCTAAATGAGTTCAGTCCTACCAGTTGGACTTCTTATTAAATGAACTCCTATTCTCCTAGTACGCCTAGGTGAAGTCATAGGTTCCTATCCACACAGAACATTGCATATTGAGTAGGCCAGTCCTCAATATCATGCAACTATGTAACAATAGCTACTAACTTTCAACCTATGGCAAGCCATGCATTCCTTTCCTAACATCTCAACCAAGAGACAAGGAAGTGCACAACACATAAGAAACTTCTAATATGTCTAAGCATAGTCAGTCTATACCCTGACTCAACAGGAAGAACTGCTCTGATACCAACTAATATAATACCCCTAAATTTAATAACCACGACACAATCGTCATTATGCCACAGTCACTAAATTCAGGCACACCACAGTAAAATCAACGTGTTTCCAATTTATTTACCATTTGCATATATATAAAATATGAGCCACAAATCAAATATATTTATTACACAACTCTCAAAATACAACCACCGAAGGAAATACACTATATATATATATATATATATATATATATATATATATATATATATATATATATAAAATCAACATAAGGTACTATTCACATAAGACATAGTACTTACATATCTAAATAAATGAAGACATGTACTAAATACTAAAGGGGAAAAGTAGTAACACTAGGATAGGTATTACTCGTAGACAGAGCCACAACCCCTATATATATAATGCTCGGTATCTCAATCGACATGCCAGGCATCAATGTCCTCATAAATCTGCACCTGCACGTAGCCCAAGAAATCTCGTCCAGACACCATCAATGGAATAAGCAAGTCAACTCAAACAAAGGCCTGACGATTCAATCTCGTCCTCCTTCACAGTCTTCATTAGCATAAACATAGAATAGGACAATACAACAAAGAGGTGAGATCCCCTACATCGCATACCAAAATGGCAGCGAAGAAAATGTTACGAATGACGAGGTCATTCCAAACATATAGATATTGCAAGTATATTCAAGTTATAATTTCATAAATATATTCAGAAACATAATCCACAATAATGTAAACATTAATAGTATGGTAACAACAAATATCAATCAAATATATATCAAATAACTATGCCACCACAATATGTATGTTGACCATGTCATAACAATATGAGTACTGACCATGTATATGCAAAATAAATCAGTTTCTACTCCATGGAGCTAATACTCAATTTCAGATATGAACGTTCCAGAAGATCTGCGCCCCTCATTGACAGTCTACACTGGACCGTGAAAAGAATAGTGCTTGTCAGGCTCGTAATGCATTGAAACGGTTTATCATGGTCAAGGGTGTAATCATGTGATAACATAATCACTAAATGAATCACTGCGCCTCATGGTCCCCCAAGATCCTTCCATTGGATCACACTACTCAATTCTCGTTCACTCCTAGGCAGTAAAAGCCATATAGACACTGACTGTATGATGTTCAATGCATGATAACTCAATGCATAACTCAAGCCATCATTGTACTATTCCCAATGATATTAAAACAACTGCCCATACAACTGTCTAATACCATTAGTATAAATGATATTACATAATCGCCCATACAGTTACATAATAGCACTGATCCACTCGGGTCTAGCACATCGACACAACAACAAAACAGTGTATATTGTTCAATGTATGATAACGTTCAACGCACAATGATTCAATGCATATCTCAAGCCACCACGGGCCATAAATCATATTTTAACAAAACTGGGTCCAGTACGTTGGCCTAATAGAAAATCACTATTCTTACAATCGCATAACATTATCCAATATTCTCTCCAAAAACCGCATTATATTAATTTACTGAAAACTTTCTCCATTACCTTTTCAAAATCCTCTTAAATAGAATACTCTAAGTTCCAAATCACATTCAAAAGCTTATTTTCCATCATCATAATCAAAATCACTCTTATCTAAAAATAAAACTTTGTTCCATTCCTTTCAAATAAAATATTTTAAGTCTTAATTCACCTTTAAAACTTCTTTTCCATTTCTAGTACCAAAAATCATTATTTATCCAATAAAAGTTATACGTTCCATATTCCTCTTAAACATCCTTTTTAAACAAAATATACTTTAAGTTTCAAACCTTCATCCTAATTTAGTCTCCATGATTGAAAATAACTTCCTTTTTAAATTATAAAGTCTTATTCATTTCTTTTTCAAGTTTAAAAATCTTCAATTAGTATTCTTATTACCTAATTGATTAAATCCACAATTAATAAAATATTTTTTTTAACTTGATTACCCTTATTTTGAATAGTTGGTTGTAGGTCATAATGATTCTTGAAATCAAAATTTATTTCCTTGTACATATATATTCATAGCATACAACACGTTAAAATCATACCATACTAAGATTATGCATACTTTTAGAGCCATAAAGATAACATAGGCAAACAAATACAAACTTTCCAACTCATACAATCAAGTAGATAACCAATGTAGCAATTTAACAATCATGTAACTTTCATGCATACTAATAACTTCACATAATCAAACATAACCAAATAAGCACAAGAAAACAAAGCCACACAATCAAGTGAATGAATCCTCACATGGATTCTTCACTCACAAACACAACATTTCCATTTTCTCACCACCAAACTTGGCTAATGAGGTTAATCTCCATCTTACCTCAAGAGAAGATCAAAAGAGAGCTCCTTGATGTCTCCTTGATGATTTTCATCTACCAACACCAACAAACCCTTGAGACAACAAGCGAACAAACATTAAATCTAAGCTTGATAGAAGACAACCATGGATCAAAATCATGGTTTAACACTTTGAAAATAAAATTAGAAATGAAGATCCAACACTTCACCTCTAGGTCTTCAAATCTTGAACTTAGAAAAGTACTTAAAGATGGATGAATTTGAAGATGGTTTCAACATGAAAGTTTCTAAGAATGGTGTTTAGATTCGAGATCAAGGGTTTGTTGGAATTAAAGAAGATGGATGAGTGATCTTGAGGGGTGAGGCTATGAGCTTCACTAGGAGAAAAGGGTGAGAGATTTATGTATAGCTTTTTGGTTCTTGGATAGAAATAGATGAAAGTGAGGATGAAGATGGAGATGAACAAGTAAAAACTAAACCTTGAACCCCTCCAAGAACATGCCTTGGCCGTGAGGTGTGGGAGAGAATGAATGAGAGATTTTGGTCATCTTTGCTTCATGAAGGAAAAAGTGAAAGAAAATGATGAAGATGAGAGAATTTGATGATGATTACAACATACAAAATTATCTATAGGGTGTGTAGATTCAAGAAAAGTATTTGGTTGAGGTTGAACAATCATGGAAGGTGAAGAAGTGGAGCATGGCCGTGGGAATGGAGAGAAAAAGGAGAAGAGGAAAAGTGAGAGAAAAATGAAGGAAAAAGGTAGAAACTTTGGAATGAAGTGAAATGTGTGGCTTAGGGAAAAGATGACAAAGTTGTCATCTTTCTTCCCCCTCAATACCGTGACCTCACAAAATGGAGGGGAGAGGATTTGACTTCTCCAACAAGCCAATAGGAAGGTACTAGGAAGCTTCTTCCAAAGCTTCTTCATTAAGTTTTGATAAAGCTTCTTCAAGAAGCTTTGTTTCACTTTTTGAAAAGTTAATGATGATGTCATCAAGTAATGTCACATAAAGTGAACCTTTTAGAAAAGATGACTAGCATTTTACTAAAAGTTATTATCCAATGGACAAAGGCTACAATTAACAAAATCAGTATTTATTGTTCGTTGGGTAATAGGATATACCCGAATTTTATTTGTCAGATAAAATCTCGAAAAGAAAAACTTCATAAATTGTGTCCAGCTTCGGGTTTAGTAAGATCCCCCATGTACTGTTTCACAGTCCAAAGTTTTTCGGCCTTAGAAAATATTATTTTCCCGGCCTCGCTTAATGCGCACACAAATTGAGAAATATAATAAAATAATCAAACAAGTCAAATAATTCCAGAAAATTTTTCAAAAATCACAAATATTATAAAAAGCATATATAACAGAAAACAAATAGTTTTTAGGGTGTTACGTCCCGGGGCCGACGAGGGTGGGGAGTGGTCGCAGGTGCTAAGAGAAAGCATCAATGAGCGACTCCTAGCAGACTTCTACGCGAAGGGTCCCGTGAATGAACTAAATACGCACCAGAATGAGAGGGATTTAGAGACTGTGCGGGTATGGGACTGCATAGTTGAGGATGGCTTAAAGGAATTGATTAGGCGTAGCCATATCAACAAGTTGCAACTTCTTTTCAGAAGCTTAGAACATAAGAACTCCATGGTTAAGCGTGCTTGACCTAGAGCAATTATGGGATGGGTGACCTCTTGGGAAGTTTCCTAGAATACATATAAGTGAGGACAAAGCACGCTGAAAAGACCCGTGTTGGTTTGTGGAGACACTCATCAATCCTATAGGCAGTCTTGGGACATTACAAATGGTATCAGAGACAGGACCTTTCCCAGTACGGTGTGGTTCGGGGACGAACCAAGTGGAAGTTGGTGGGCATGTGGTGTCCCGGGACCAACAAGGAAAGTATGAAGAGAAGTTCTTGACCCTCCATTTTGGAGATGCATCTTATGGCTAAGTTTTCATGGAGAAGGGATCAAATGGTTCAAATTCAATTTTATCATTTGGAAACCTACATCAATGATCAACCATTGATTCAATCAATGGCTCTTGAAGCCTCAAAAAGTGGCTAGATGTATTAAGACATTTTCTTGGTGTCCAAGGGGGGGGGCTCATGGTTTTGAGAGCATTAGGAAGGCTATAGAAAAGCTTCAAATTCATTTGATGTCATCTTCTTCATTTTCCTAAAGCAAAATTCACAAATCCTCTCATTTTCTCTTCTCCATGGTTTTGGCCAAGCAAGAGAAAACCTTTCTCCCATCTTCAATAATTACTACCAACATCGTTTCTTGAATCCTTGCATCAATCCAAGCAACTTTGTAGTTGAAGCTTTGATTAAAATCATCCATCTTCAAGGAGTTCTTTCAAAGCCAAAAACTACACACAAAAACTCTCATCTTTTCCTTTCCCTATACCTCACGGCCAAGGGCCTAGAAATCACCTTCAATCTTTAATTTCATCCAACCTAGTTTCCTAGATCTACATAATATTCTAAGAAACTTTCATGTTAGAGACTTTCTCTAAATCATCCATCTTCAACCTTGATCTTCAAGTTCAAGATCAAGAGCCTTTAGGTGAAGATTTGTGTTCTTCATCTTTCTTTTATTTGATAAGTTTCTAAGACCATATTTTGGCTTATGGTCATCTTTGAAATCCTTGAATATTAATATTGTATGTGTTTCTTGATTTTAAGTGCTACTTGGTGGAGTAGATCTATTTCAAGGGGACAAGCAAGGAGCTTTGGAGGAAATCACCAAAAGGTAAGAGGGAGATTACCCTCATCAACCATGTGTTGGTGGTGAGGAGTGGATTTGTGTGTGTGGTGAAAAATCCATAAAGATTATTTCACTTGTTTGTTTAAGAGCTTTCCATATTTATGGTTGTTTGGTGATTGATATGTTTATTGCTTTGATAACTGTAACACCCCAACTTTTGGTTAAAGTACAATATTGTCCTAAATGTACTGTTTTATGTTTTCTGTAACTTATAAAATGAATTTGACTGTTTCGTGATTGTATTTGATTGTTGTGTATGATTTACTCCGAGTCAAGAAAATAATAATTTTGTGATCGAAAAAATCTTAATTTAATTATTCGGAGCTGGGGGATCTTACTAAATCCAATTCCGAGTGATACGTGTGTTGATCTTTTAATTTTTAAGATTTAACTGTGCAATAAAAATATTTTATATTATCATAATATTATTTTATTGTACAACACCTACTATCTTAAAAACAGTAGAATTCTGCTCCAAAATGGACCATGGATCCGAAAAAGTCTGTGGGACCCATGTTTAGAGAACCAGTTAACGTTTCTGGCTAGATTTAATCCTAAGCCAATGAAATCTAGTCAACAATAGTGGCTTGAAGTTTTAAACCAATAGGAAGTTAGTCCACAAAAGTGGTTGGACTTGTTGATTTATGACTAGAAAGCTTAACCAAGTTAGCTTAAATCTAACTAAGTTAATATAGGAAGCTTATGTAGTAACTAAATGAAGTAAACCTAGTTAGCTACACCTTAGAGTTCTAGTTAGAGAAGGTTCTAATAATATCAAGACAAAGGCTAGTTATCCTAAGTAACTAGATAGTTAGACAAGTAACTAAGCAAACTAACTAAATGCACCTAAGTCTAACTAGATTGCATAAATGAACACAAACCTAGTTTGCTCTCCCTTGGAGCAATTCGGTCAAGGCTTTTCAAGAAGGATCAAGAAGTGCTTAGTCACTTGATGACTTGATTTCCTGCACCAATGAGAAGCAAGCTTGGAGGCAAAGCATTGAATGTCATCCATTGATCATATCTAAGGCCATTAGGAGTCTTAAGGGTCAACAATGATGGCCACCTCCTTTGAAGGAGCTCCACGGCTAAGGGCTTTCAGAAGGGTGTGATAGCAATTTTGCTAAGTTCATTTCATCTTCAACCTTCACCAAAGCAAAACAACCAAGAAAATTCTCTCCTTTCTTCATTTAGAAGCTCACGGCCTCCACCCATTTCTCATACCTCCACTTCTCTAAAATTTCACCTAACCTTACTTCTCAAATCCAAACATCATTCTAAGAACATCTCTAGTTGAGAGTTCTTTCAAAAAAATTCATCTTGAGCTTGAAAAACCACTTTGAAGATTTTTCCTACAAGGTGAAAATCTTTGTTTCTTATTTCTATCTTGATTTCTTAGGTTCTAAGCCATGATTGATCCATGGTTTATTTTTTTTTTAACCTTAGTTATGACTCTTTAAAATTTGTTTGAGTTTCTTAAGGATTCTTTGAAGGTTACACGAAATTGCTAGGAGGAGTTAGAAGGAGTTTGTCTTCCTTTAAGGTAAGAGGGAGATTGAATCTCATCAACCTTGTGTGGTGGTGAGAAGATGGATGTATTTGTGGTGAAGAATCCATAAGGATTCATTCACTTAGTCGTTTATTGTCTTTTCTATTTTGTGATTGATTATGTGTGCATGCATGTTTATAGCTTTAAAATATATTGTATGCGTTTATAGATCTATAGTAATTATTGTAGGATGTGAATAATATGTGAGGGATTGCATGAGTGTTCCAAATAGCACAAGGAAGCTTATGGCTTCACCAAGAAAAAGAGAACCAAAATGTTCTCAGCCATTTTCTAAAACAATGACTTAATGAATTTAGGGTAAAATATGAATTTGAAATTGATTTAGGAGATGGAAAATGATTTAAAGATCATTTGTAAAGAACATGTTGAATTAGGCCAAAATGCCATTCAATGTGTATTTGATTCTAAAATTATTTTCTAAAATGGACTAAGTAATTAACTTTAAGAGAATTCAATTTCAATGGATTTTGGAGAACAAAATAAATGAATTTAGTTTTAGAAACCTAAATTAGAGGAATTAATTATAAATAAGAAATAAAGTAAACACTTGAAAAATGTTAACATAGAAGCTCATCTTTGGGTTTTGAACCACGTTAGTGAGTTTCAAAGTGTAAATGATAGTTATAATTAAAGCAAGGTAATTTTTAAAGAAAAACGTAAAAAATATCATTTAATGAATTTTTTAGACAAAATACTATCAAAATTAATTAAAAGTGGACAAATAATGGGGACAGTTTCAAAGTATAAATAGAACGTAAAGAAAATATTATACGTAGTTGAAAAATACTAGAAATAGTTTATGCGTATTTAAAATAAAGATTTTTAAGCTACGCGATTGAGAAAACGATTTAAAAATCTTACACGAATGAGTGTAACATCCTTAGATCTAATTACCGCAACACAATCGTCATTACACCACAGTTACCAAATCCAGGCGTGTCACAGTTCCAATTACATTAATTTCAAACTCAAGTTATTTCCATTATGCATAAATAGAAAATAGGAGCCTCGAATGACACATAATTAGTACCCAACCATTTTATACACAACCACTGAAATAAAAACATATTCTATATATACATATTCTATATATATATATATATATGTATATATATATATATTATAGTCATCTTTAACACAAATCACTGATAACAGAAAGTATAATACTTACATAATTAAATAGAATACAACGGGAACAAAACACTAAAGGGGAAAAGTAGTAATCCTTGGGATAGGCACTACTAGCAGACAAAGCTGAAACCCCATATGTACATGAAGCTCGGTGTCCCAGTCGACACAACAGGCATCAATGCCCCTATGAAGTTGCACCCATGCATAACCGAAGAGATCTCATCCAGATGCCAGATCATAAGTGATGAATCAGCCCAATCTAAGCAGTGAGGGCGTGGTCCCTCATCTTCTTCCTCACGATCTTTTATCAAATATAAATATAAAACAGAAATACAAGGATACAAGAAAGAAGTGAGACATCTGACTTACATTACCAATTATGGCAGTAAACAAACAGAATGGTGCAGAGCAGCCACATAACAGTTTAGCACATATATTCATCAACAGTGACAATAGAATGAACAATAAGAGCAAGACAACAACACATAATAGTAAGAATCAACAATAACAGGTAAACATCAATAATACCCCAAGGAGTCAATAAAGTCTCAGGTAATGAGCAATTAAAACATTTCAGATAATCATGGCATCAATATCACAATAGTATAATCATCATATAGAAAAGTGCCATATGATATGCAGACTCACAATGCCGACACTCAATGCCGACTCACAATGCCGACTCATAATACATATGCACTTGGTACCAAGATTTTCTATTTCATTTAAAATGTGAACGTTCTAGAAGATTTGTCCCCCTCAATAATAGTCTACACTGAACCACAAAAAGAATAGTGTTTGTTAGGCCATCCGCAAAGCATTGCAAAGATTCTTCATGGCCAAAATCACAGGGGTATATACATATAAATGAATCACCATGCCCTGATGCCCCTAGATCCTTCCCACGGGATTGCACTATTCAATTCTCGTTCATTTATCATAAAAAGAACAGTGTTTGTCAGGCGCGTAATGCGTGCAGTTGGTATACACCGCGCCTTACGGTCCTCAATCAGATCCATCACAGATCATAGTATTCAATTCTCAACAATTCATTGCATAAAGAATAATGATTTATCGGGCCCGTAATGCGTACAATCGACTCTCACCACGCCTTACGCCCCCCATAGATCCATCACTGACCACATTATTTGGTTTGCCTTCATAGGCCCATACAGCCTTTTAACAGTCATCGACAGAGCAATTTGTTCAATGCATATTGATTCAATTCATAATCACAAGCTCATCCAGCCTTTTAATAGTCATCGACTAAGCAAATGTCTGATACATGTTGACTCCATGCACAATCATGTATATTCACATGTTCACATATATTTCACAATACACATTTTCCATAATATACCACAATTTGGCCAATTCAACCATTAACAGAATTTTAGTCTCAAGCACGGACCCACAACATTATAGTGTTAATTTCTCAAGAGTGATAGCACACTTTTAAAAGTTCATTTCGGGGTTTCACCCTAGCTTAACAAGTCTTTTGAGATCATTATAAAGTTCCACTTAAATTATCATATCTTATGAATTCATTTTCTAGAGAGATTTCTCTTGTTCTTCCTTTAAGTTCAAAGTCATTCTAATCCACAAGATAAAGTCTTGTTCTTTATTCTTTCTATTTTATGAGTTCCTAAGGGATCAAAAATTTCCCAATCATCTAGGTCTCCATTCTTGCACTACATTTTGTGGCATTTTGTCTTCAAAATCCATGAGCCTCATTACAACATAAGTCCACCCTTTTTCTTTCATCACAATATTGATCACTTACCATTTAATTACTTAACTCTCATTTTACACAAAATCAATCCAACTTCCTAGAATCTATGACCAAAATCGTGGCCTCCAAAGTCTATTACTAACATCAATTTCTTCTATTTTATGCATCAATTTCTTGATATATATAACCACTCAAATTTTAGTTCACACAAAATCATTCCTATTTCCCTAAATTCCAAGCCAAAACCGTGGCCTTACCTTAGGTTAGAAAGCCCTCAAAAATTCCCATCCATTAATTCCAACATTATCATTCAACCTTTTATTACATAAGTTTCATTTTATGTGTACAAAAACCAATTTATACCCCAAAATCCTAGCCAAAACCGTGGACTCACATTAGGGTAGGAAACTCCAAATTTTCCATTTAACAACCCTAACATGATCAAGCAATTTCAATACATCCAATACATTCAAGATCACCATTCAAGCATTAATCCAATTCAAGAATACTTAAACATGCAAAATCACCAAACAAAGTGAGCATACTAACATGGATTTCTCCATCAACAAACACACAAAGGTTTCCTTACTACCAAGATAGGTTGAAAAGGATTATCTCCCTCTTACCTCTTGAAGACAACACAAGGAAGCAAGCCTCTTGGTTCCTTGTAGGGATTTTCGTACTACACCTTCAAGGAAATCCTAAGGACATTAAAACTCATCAAAATCATCATCAAAGCTTAGAAAAGGAACCCTTGATCACCTAAGAGATCAAGGATCACGAAAATGAGGAGAAAAGATGGAAAAGTCATGAACTTTACCTTAAAGTTTCCAAATTTGAAGCTTGATAGATCCAAAACAAAAATGGATGATTTTGGTGATGGTCACAACATGAAAGTTGCTTAGAATGGTGTCTAGATTCAAGATATAGGGTTAGTTTAATGAAAAAGCTTGGATGGCCAAAAATGGTGGTTTTGGCCGTGGAAGAGGGTGAGAAAATAGAGAGGAAAGGTTGAGTTTTTGAAGATGACTCCAACTAGAAAAGTGTTTAGAATGTAATGGAGATCAAGGAAATACGGTTATTTGAAAGAAAAGCTTGAAGACTCCAAAAATGGTGTCTTGGTCGAATATGAGAGGAGGAGGAGCGAAAGGTGATGACTTTCTTTTGTGAAAGAAAAAGATCCAGCAAGAAAGGAATATCTTCAATGGAAGTGTAGCTTCAAGCAAGATTGAAGCTTGAAATCAAGCATCCATGGAGTGTGGAAGGGTGTGGGTGCCGTGGAGTTAGAGAGAAGGAGGAGAAGAGAAGAAGATAGAGAGAAGTTGGAGAAAAGTGAAAATGAAAGTTAGAGAGAGAAAGTGATAGTAAAGTGATTTGAAGTGAAATGTGTAATTAGGTGTATTTTGTGTAAGTGTGTGAATTAAAATGTGTGGTCACAAAGGCTCCTCAAAAATGTGTGGTGGAGAGGAGGAGAGAGGAAAGGGTGAAGCTTCTTGAAGAAGCCAAAAAGAAAGGTGCAAGGAAGCGTCCTCCAAGCTTCTCCAACAAGCTAAGGCTCACCTTTTGATAAAAGTAAAAGTGATGTGACATAAAGTAGATTTCCTTTGGATAAGGTGATACGATTTCTACTACAAGCTATTACCCAATGGACAATTGTTATAAATAGCAAAGTCAGTATTAATTGTTCAACGGATAAAAAAATCTCGATAAACGTAAAATCTCGTAAACCGTGTCTGGCCTCGGGGTTTAGTAAGATCCCCCGTCGACGTTTCCACAGTTCAAGGTTCTCGGGAAAAATATCACATTTTTCCGACTCCGCTCAGCGCATACACAAAACGAGAAATAATATTAAAATATTCCACGTTCACAGAAAAATACAAAAAAATTCCCAAAAATTATAAATATTATAAAACGACTATTTATCATAAAATTATTAATTTTCGGGATGTTACAACTCTCCCCTTCAAATAGAAATTTCGTCCTCGAAATTTTCATTCCTTAGAATAAATATTAACGTTGTTTCTTCATCTTATCTTCTGACCTCCACGTCGCGCTTCTAGTCACGTCAATTCAAATCATCTTTACCAACATGATCTCCCTGCCTCTGTGTTGCTTTGCTCTCTAAACCTTGACCTTTACAGGAAGTATTCCATAGATCAAACCTTTTTTTAATTATGTTGTGTCCAGTTCGATGACATGACTGGATCAGGGATATACTTTTACCATGATGGCATACGGAAGACATTATGAAAATTAGAAATAAAGGACGACAAAATTAATTGATAGGCTACTGGACCAATCCGAAGAGGAATTTGATATAGTCCGTAGAATTTTGGGTTAAGTTTATTAGTAACTCAAACAAGACGACACTGAAGCTAGTAAAAACTCTAATCACCTTTTCTGCCTCATGTTCAGCCCCTTTTTATCGAATGGGTACTTCAGGGTTTTGTGATTGATAAAAGCGGTGAACATTGCTTCACACAGAAAGTGTCTCCATGTTCTTAGAGCAAATACAACTACGACTAACACCAAGTCATGAATAGGGCAATTCTCAATGCACCCTCAACTACCTCGAGGCATAAATCACAACTTCTCAACTTTGCATGAACACACAACCTAAACCTTGATGTGAAGCATCACAAAACACTTCAAATGTTTCATTGGGATCGGGTAGTATCAAAACTGGAATATTTCCTCAACCTTTGAAAACTTTCTCCACCTGTGTTGGTCCATAAATGTTTTGATTCTCTTCTTGTAAGCTGAGTAAGATGTCCCACTATCTTGGAGGATCCATCGATACTCCTTCGATAACAACCAACTAATCCTACCAGCTATGAATCTCCTTTACAGTCTCTGGTCTTTCCTTTTAAAGAATTGTTTTAATGTTTTATGAATCCACAACAATTCCTCTGTTTAGAATTTCATGATCCAAAACTGAACCTCCTCAAACGAGGATTCACACTCTGATACTTTGGCATTTACTTCCTCTTCTTTAAATTCGGGAGAACTATATCGAGATGTTTAACGTATCTCTCCATATCTTCGGGAATAGATCAGAATGTCATCATTAATGACAATGACAATTCTATTCTAGGTAAGGATAGAAGATACAATTCATGCTATCCATGAATACGATAGGAGAGTTTGTCACTCTGAACGGCATCACGAATGCCCATAATGTCCAAAACACGCTCAAAAAATCGTTTTGGGAACATTCTAAATTTTCCACGAATTTAATGATGACCAGAACGTACATCTATCTTGGAGAGAACAATGACTCCCTTCTCACTAATCCATCAAATTGTTCATCTTTCTCCGAGGACACTCATCCTTGATTGAAGTCTTATTCATTTTGTGACAGTCCTCGTCTCACCGAGAATTCCATTCTTCTCCTTAACTGACAACACTGTAGCTCATCGTAAGAAATTCATTGATTATGATAGCGATATTCATATTGCCATTACTTTTGTTCTCCATAAAAGGTAACACGTATCCTTAGATTTCTTTTCCTCACAAAGTTTCGACTTTGTTGATCGTTACAAACTCAAAAGTCTTAGTTTCGGGAATCACTAAGGTTTTCATTAGAATGATCTAACAGGATATAACCAGAAAATAACCAATCTATTCCTAAAGTTATGAACTCTCTTAGGTGTGATTTTAGGTAAGCAAGATAAATCAACAAAAGATTCGATCTTTAGTAGAAATAGGATAGATTAAATGAAGTTGAGTATTAACGACAAGTCTCAGCAACAGAAGTAGAAATAACTAAGTCGAAGATAATAAAGACACAGATGAATCCAAATGATCCACATGGTCGTACACTATAGAGAAATGGGTTGCCCCAGAATTTTACAACACAGTTACGGGATCATCATTTGTGGTACAATCTCCATCGTTTGGATTTTTAGTCTGGGAAACCTTCGCTCCATCCAGGGTGTAATCTTTCCCTTCAGCTTGGGATCTTGAAGCGCACACATCATTAACAGAAGACTTCTTCTTCGATAAAGCACATTGTTTAGAAATGTGTCCGGGCTTTCTGCACCT
This sequence comes from Ormosia emarginata, assembly GCA_029884605.1. Lineage (NCBI taxonomy): Eukaryota > Viridiplantae > Streptophyta > Magnoliopsida > Fabales > Fabaceae > Ormosia > Ormosia emarginata. The sequence goes on from JAQQTP010000037.1 coordinate 4,416,885, forward strand.
AAAGCAGATTATCCCTTTGATCTTACACTCCCTTGTTAAGTGGTTCTTTTCGCATTTCTTACATCTTGGCGAAGATGTCAGGGTCTAACTGGATCTACCACCACTAGCACTCTCTCCATGAGTTGGGTGTTGTTGTTGCTTTCCTGATACTAGTGAATATGGTTTTCACTTGAACTGATTAACCTTTCTATTATTCCTCCTTTGGAATCTAGGCAGTCCAAGCTTGCCCCAAATCGGATTTTCCTCCAACAAATTCTGAACCTCAACTTCCAATTCTCATTGCTGTGTGGCCCCTTGACCTTAGTGAGTTATCACCTCAGCTATCCTTTGCCTTTCTTCTACAGTCGTAGCCATACTCCTATTGTCTTGTCCTGCACTCACATGCACACGTCTGCCACGAGCCATTGACTTTCTTCGAAGACAGACAAAACATAACACAACAAAACAAATGTAATTATTTCAAACAACATTGTCTCCTCTCGGAAACTAAACACAAAGAGTCACACAATTCAAACAAGACAAGTCAAATCCACGGATCCTAATAGTCTCCAACTCGAGCCTCTTCGTTCTGCCTTCCATAGCGTAATCTCTTATAAGTTGTCAACCCTCAAACAACTTCTCAAACCAAACTTACACCAGTCCTTTCTTTCTCCAGAAGATCAGTTCCCCAAAACCTTTTGATCTTTTTACAAAAAGATTTTCTATTTTCCTAGTACAGTACAGTAGCAAAGTCATAGTTTCCTGTACACATAGAACATTACATATTGAGTAGGCCAATCCTCAATATCATGCAACTGTATAACAATAGCTACTAACATTCAACCTATGGCAAGCCATGCATTCCTTTCCCATCATCTCAATCAAGAGACAAGGAAATGCACAACATACCAAAGTTTTGATATGCCAAAACATAGCAAGTCCATACCCCAGCTTAACAGGATGAACTGCTCTGATACCACCTAAGTGTAACACCCCTAGATCTAATAACCGCAACACAATCGTCATTCCACCATAGTTACCAAATCCAGGTGTGTCACAGTTCCAATTACATTAATTTCAAACTTTAAGTTATTTCCATTATGCATAAATAGAAAATAGGAGCCTCGAATGAAACATAATTAGTACCTAACCATTTTATACACAACCACCGAAATAAAAACATATTCCATATATATATATATATATTATAGTCATCTTTAACACAAATCACTGATAACACAAAGTATAATACTTACATAATCAAATAGAATACAGCAGGAACAAAACACTAAAGGGGAAAAGTAGTAATCCTTGGGATAGGCACTACTAGCAGACAAAGCTGAACCCTATATGTACGTGACGCTCGGTGTCCCAGTCGACACGACAGGTATCAATGCCCCCATGAAGTTGCACCCATGTGTAACCGAAGAGATCTCGTCTAGACGCCATATTGAAAGTGATGAATCGGCCCAATCTAAGCAGTGAGGGCATGGTCCCTCATCTTCTTCCTCACTTTCTTTTATCAAATATAAATATAAAACAGAAATACAAGGATACAGGAAAGACATGAGACATCCTACTTACATTACCAATTATGGTAGTAAAGAAATAGAACGTCGCAGAGCACCCACATAGCATTTCAGCACATATATTCATCGACAGTGACAAGAATGAACAGTAAGAGCAGGACAACAACACATAGCAGTAAGAATCAACAATAACAAGTAAACATCAATAATACCCCAAGCAGTCAACGGAGTCTCAGGTAATGAACAATTAAAACATTTCAGATAATCATGGCATCAATATCACAATAGTATAATCATTATATAAAAGAGTGCCATATGATGTGTGGACTCACAATGCCGACTCACAATACAAATGCACTTGGTACCAAGATTTTCTATTTCATTTCAAATGTGAACGTTCCAGATGATCTGCCCCCCTCAATGACAGTCTACACTAGACCACGAAGAGAATAGTGTTTGTCAGGCCATCCACAAAGTGTTGCAAAGGTTCTTCATGGCCAAAATCACAGGGGAATATACATACAAATGAATCACCACGCCCCGATGCCCATAGATCCTTCCCACGAGATCGCACTATTCAATTCTCGTTCATTTACCATAAAAAGAACAATGATTGTCAAGCACGTAATGCGTGCAGTCAGTATACACCATGCCTTACGGTCTTCAATCAGATCCATCACAGATCACACTATTTAATTCTCAATAATTCACTGCGTAAAGAATAATGATTTGTCGGGCCCGTAATGTGTGCAATCGGCTTTCACCGCGCCTTACGCCCCCGAAAGATCCATCACTAACCACATTATTTGGTTCGCCTTCATAGGCCCATACAGCCTTTTAACAGTCATCGACTAAGCAATTTGTTCAATGCATACTGATTCAATGCATAATCATAGGCTCATCCAGCCCTTTAACAGTCATAGACTAAGCAAATTGTTTAATGCGTTAACTCAATTCATAATCACAAGCTCATCCAGCCTTTTAATAGTCATCGACTAAGCAAATGTCTGATACATGTTGACTCCATGCACAATCATGTATATTAACATGTTCACATATATTTCACAATACACATTTTCCATAATATACCACAATTTGGCCAATTCAACCATTAACAGAATTTTAGTCTCAAGCACGGACCCACAACATTATAGTGTTAATTTCTCAAGAGTGATAGCACACTTTTAAAAGTTCATTTCGGGGTTTCACCCTAGCTTAACAAGTCTCATGAGATCATTATAAAGTTCCACTTAAATTATCATCTCTTATGAATTCATTTTCTAGAGAGATTTCTCTTGTTTTTCCTTTATGTTCAAAGTCATTCTAATCCACAAGATAAAGTCTTGTTCTTTATTCTTTCCATTTTATGAGTTCCTAAGGGATCGAAAATTTCCCAATCATCTAGGTCTCCATTCTTGCACTACATTTTATGGCATTTTGTCTTAAAAATCCATGAGCCTCATTACAACATAAGTCCACCCTTTTTCTTTCATCACAATATTGATCACTTACCATTTAATTACTTAACTCTCATTTTACACAAAATCAATCCAACTTCCTAGAATCCATGACCAAAACCGTGGCCTCCAAAGTCCATTACTAACATCAATTTCTTCTATTTTATGCATCAATTTCTTGATACATATAACCATTCAAATTTTAGTTTGCACAAAATCATTCATATTTCCCTAAATTCCAAGCCAAAATTGTGGCCTCACCGTAGGTTAGAAAACCCTCAAAAATTCCCATCCATTAATTCCAACATTATCATTCAACCTTTTATTACATAAGCTTCATTTTATTTGTGTACAAAAACCAATTTATACCCCAAAATCCTAGCCAAAACTGTGGACTCACATTAGGGTAGGAAACTCCAAATTTTTCATTTAACAACCCTAACATGATCAAGCAATTTCAACACATCCAATACATTCAAGATCACCATTCAACCATTAATCCAATTCAAGAATACTTAAACATGCAAAATCACCAAACAAAGTGAGCATAGCAACATGGATTTCTCCATCAACAATCACACAAAGGTTTCCTTACTACCAAGATAGGTTGAAGATGATTATCTCCCTCTTACCTCTTGAAGACAACACAAGGAAGCAAGCCTCTTGGTTCCTTGTAGGGATTTTCATACTACACCTTCAAGGAAATCCTAAGGACATCAAAACTCATCAAAATCATCATCAAAGCTTAGAAAAGGAACCCTTGATCACCTAAGAGATCAAGGATCATGAAAATGAGGAGAAAAGATAGAAAAGTCATGAACTTTACCTTAAAGTTTCCAACTTTGAAGCTTGATAGATCCAAAACGAAAATGGATGATTTTGGTAATGGTCACAACATGAAAGTTGCTTAGAATGGTGTGTAGATTCAAGATCTAGGGTTGGTTTAATGAAAAAGCTTAGATGGCCAAAAATGGTGGTTTTGGCCATGGAAGAGGGTGAGAAAATGGAGAGGAAAGGTTGAGTTTTTGAAGATGACTCCAACTAGAAAAGTGTTTAGAATGTAATGGAGATCAAGGAAATGTGGTTGTTTGAAAGAAAAGCTTGAAGTCTCCAAAAATGGTGTGTTAGCTGAATATGAGAGGAGGAGGAGAGAAAGGTGATGGCTTTCTTTTGTGAAAGAAAAAGATCCAACAAGAAAGGAATATCTTCAATGGAAGTGTAGATTCAAGCAAGATTGAAGCTTGAAATCAAGCATCCGTGGAGTGTGGAAGGGTGTGGGTGTCGTGGAGTTAGAGAGAAGGACGAGAAGAGAAGAAGAGAAGAAGATAGAGAGAAGTTAGAGAAAAGTGAAAATGAAAGTTAGAGAGAGAAAGTTATAGTAAAGTGATTTGAAGTGAAATATGTAATTAGATGTATTTTGTGTAATTGTGTGAATTAAAATGTGTGGTCACAAATGCTCCTAAAAAATGTGTGGTGGAGAGGAGGAGAGAGGAAAGGGTGAAGCTTCTTGAAGAAGCCAAAAAGGAAGGTGCAAAAAAGCTTCTTCCAAGTTTCTCCAACAAGCTAAGGCTCACCTTTTGATAAAAGTAAAGGTGATGTGACATAAAGTAGATTCCCTTTAGATAAGGTGATAAGATTTCTACTACAAGCTAATACCCAATAGACAATTGTTGTAGATAGCAAAGCCATTATTAATTGTCCAATGGATAAAAATGTACAGCAATTTTTATTTTTATTTGATAAAAATCTTGAAAAACGTAAAATCTCGTAAATCGTGTCTAACCTCGGGTTTAGTAAGATCCCCCATCGATATTTCCACAGTTTAAGGTTCTCGGAAAAAATATTTCATTTTCCCAGCTCCCCGCGATGCGCACGTAAAATGAGGAATAATGTTAAAATATTCCACGTTCACAGAAAAATACTGAAAAAATTCTAAAAATTATAAATATTATAAAATGACTATTTATCATAAAATTATTAATTTTCGGGATATTACAACTCTCCCCTTCAAATAGAAATTTCGTCCTCGAAATTTTCATTCCTTAGAATAAATACTGACGTTGTTTCTTCATCTTATCTTCTGACCTCCACGTCGCGCTTCTAGTCACGCCAATTCAAATCAAAGATTTTGATTCAATGTGTATTTGATTCCAAAATTATTTTCTAAAATGCCATTCAATGTGTATTTGATTCCAAAATTATTTTCTAAAATGGACTAAGTAATTAACTTAAAGAGAATTCAATTTCAATGGATTTTGGAGAACAAAATAAATGAATTTAGTTTTAGAAACCTAAATTAGAGGAATTAATTATAAATAAGAAATAAAGTGAACACTTGAAAAATGTTAACATAGAAGCTCACCTTTGGGTTTTGAAGCACGTTAGTGAGTTTCAAAGTGTAAATGATAGTTATAATTAAAGCAAGGTAATTTTTAAAGAAAAACAAAGAAAATATCAATTAATGAATTTTCTAGACAAAGTACTGTCAAAATTAATTAAAAGTGGACAAATAATGGGGAAAGTTTCAAAGTATAATTAGAACATAAAGAAAATATTATACGTAGTTGAAAAATACTAGAAATAGTTTACGCGTATTTAAAATAAAGATTTTTAAGCTACGCGATTGAGAAAATGATTTAATAATCTTACGCGATTGAGAAAACGATTTAAAAATCTTATGCGATTGAGAAATGATTTAAAAACATTACGCGATATTTAAAAATGTCAAAATATATTTACGCGATTTGAAAACTTTTGAAAAAGGCGACGTGATTGTGAAAACACGATAAAATCTTTATGCGACTAAAAGGAATAGTGAATTTTACTATCAGGCCAAAGTGGTGGACCTAGACATGTTGAGAAATAGTACTATTAGGTGGAGACATACTATATTTGGTTTATACCGATACTGAGGGCATTTATGTAATTATGATGATAATGAGGGCATTTGAGTAATTTTTGGTTCATGTTCATACATTGAGAGATGTGTCAATTTGGTTAAAAATTGGCGATTGGCTGACGAGATGAATTACACCATATTGTGGGTGTGATAGGCGTAGTGTAGTTCATTGACTGAACTTAGAGGCGTTAGTGTGTGGAGGATTCCACATGTAGACAGTTGGTAACTCCTCTAGGCCGTGGTAATAGGCAACACACTAATGATCTCAATAAACACTATTCTTAATCAAGAACTTGTGGAGACTGTCTAGTACAATGCCTGTGGTGCACGATGTTTTGACTGTGTACTACTTACCACGATGTTTTGACTGTGGGCTATTGACATGATGTTTGACAATGTAATAGTTGGTTGAGCAGCCTGAGGTATGGATAGGTTTTTCCGGATCATTCTCTCTAATGTCTGGGTTTAGCTCCATGGAGTAGGAATGAGTCAGTGTACATTTGCATTTGTGGTCTGCATTATAATGTGATTATTTTATATTATGTTTAATGTGTTAATATGAGATATTGTGCATGAGGTGATGATATGAAATTTTGAATTAATTGTGATCTCTGTATGTATTGTCATTTTCTGTACTGCCATGCTAGTCATGATGTAGTTTTTCTCACCTCTGTGTATGTATTTCTCTAGATTATTATTTATATTCTGTAAAGAGTTTGAGGAAGAGGAAGATGAGCAGCCTCTAGATATTCAGTACCTTGAGGAGCAGTAGTCGAGCGATCAGTTCGAGGAAGGCGAGCCGTTAGATCACCCATATCATCTGGATTGATCTTTTGGTTATGGTTTTACCCGAATTCTTTGGTTTTGTAAGACTTGAGTTTCACAGAGGGTCTGAGGGCTGGCAACTATGTGAAGATAGAGGATCGGTAGTCTATGTGGGGCGTCTAACTGTGTCTTTGCGTAGAGAGTTTGATGGAGAGCCTATTTTTACTACTACTCTGTATTTACATCTTGGGATGCCTTTGACTCTTAGGCGTTATTAGGGAGGACTTTTTTATGGGCCAAGTGAGATCAGTAGTGTGTTGACAGCATGGACTCATGTCCATAGAGCTGCGAGACATCCAGGATTTCTGTCATCCGACGATCCATCTGAGGAGGATCCTTCGGAGGGTTAGAAATCTTTGATGTGCACTAAGGCGTGTTTATGTTTTAGTATTATACTAACTTTTTACTGCTTCATTAAATATTTGTAGTTGTAAATTATTTGTATACTTAAGACAAAATCATATGTGCATTATGGTGTATGATAATAGTTGTTTTACTTTATGTTTCGTTTTATTTTATTTAATGTTATTATGTATAAAAGGAAAAAAATTTACAACTTATATTAATTATGTATTAAATGTTTTATAACTTGGGTAAGGTTTTATTTTTATTGCATCGAGAATGTGACATCCTCATTAGGGTGTTACATTAGTTAGTATCAGAGCCCAAGTTAGAGTTTTTTGGGATTGTGGTTGGGTCTGTTTTTGTTTGTGTTGTGTGATTTTCTGTGATTTGTTTCCGAAAGGTCACATCTAACTTTATTTTGTTATGATTGAAGAAAGAGATGTCTGGCGGAAGAAGAATGCGTGCGAATGTGGAACATAATATGGACCCAATGACTATAGCTGTTGAGGCTATGCAGTGAATGGCGGAGGTGATTACTCAATAAAATCAACGAGCAGCCCAATAGCAAAATATGACTACTGATGCTCTAAACTTGTCTGAGTTTAGGCGCAATAACCCGCCGCAGTTCAGAGGCGAGTTTGACCCTGAAAAGGCGAGTCTTTGGATCCAAGACTTGGAAAGGATATTTGAAGGAATGGGACGCGTCGATGATCGGAAAGGGACGTATACTACGTTTATGTTGAGAGGGGATGGCGAGAACTAGTGGAGAGGAACCCGTCGACTTTTACAAGCTGAGGGGACTGAAATTACTTGGGAGGTATTTAACGAAGTACTTCTGGAGAAGTACTTTCTTGCTAGTGCCCGACATGCCAAGGAAATGGAATTTCTTGGGTTGCGTCAAGGTAACATGACTGTTGGTGAGTATGCAGCTAAGTTTGAGAGCTTGTCACAGTTCTCAAGGTACTTTCAAATTCAACCTGATGAGGCATGGAAATGCCATAAATTTGAGGACAGGTTGAGGGTAGAGTTGAAACGAGGAATGCTAGCCATGAGAATGAATGAATTTTCTGCTTTGATGGATACATGCCGACGACTCTAGGAGCTAGAGCCGTCTAGAGATTAAAGAAATCGTAACTTTGGACCAACTAGGTTCCAAAGAGGAGGCAACAATAGCAACAATCGATTTCAGCGAAAACCTTGTTCGAGACCACCGGGAAGTCAGCCTCAACATCCATCTGTTGGGGGAAGTTCTAGTGCTAACAGAGCTGGCCCAAATGTGGCATTTACGCCAAGATGTTTTAAGTGTGGAAAGAGTGACCACCTATCTAGGGATTGTTCGATCAGAGGAATGATTTGTTTCAATTGTATAAAACCTGGACATGTTTCTAGGGATTGTACTCAGCCGAAAAGGAAGCCAGCTATGAGTAATGCTCGTGCTACTCAGCCACGATCTAGAGGGCGAGTATATACAATGGTTGGAGCTGAAGCTTCCTAGTTTGAAGATCTTATTCAGGGGGAAGGTGTCATTGAAGGTAATCTTTTGACTGTGCTATATGATTCTGGTGCAACACATTCATTTATTGCATATGATTGTGAGAATCGGTTGAAACTACCTGTGTCTTCTCTGAGTTTTCAGTTGATTGTTTGTACACCAACTGCCAAGGCTGTTGTTACATCAAAAATATGTTTGGATTGTCCTAACACCATAAATGATCATGTATTTTCTATCAATTTAATTTGTTTACCTCTTGTTAAGATAGATGTAATATTAGGAATGAATTGGTTATCTTTTAACCATATCCTAATATGCTGTGCAAACAAAACCATAGTTTTTCTTAAGGAAGAAAGTTCTGGATTTTTTACTACGGTTAAAGTCAAATCATTGTTGAGAGATGGAGCTCAGGGATATATGTTACTATCTTCTTTAGAGGTTCAAAGCGAGAAAGATGTGAACACTATTGTGTTAATGAATTTCCAGAAGTTTTTCCTAATGATGTACCCGATTTGCCACTGGAAAGAGAGATCGAGTTTTCTATCGATCTGGTACCCAGAGTAGGTCCTATTTTGATTGCACCATATCGTATGTCACCATCAGAATTAGGAGAGTTGAAGAAGCAATTAGAGGAACTGTTTGAGAAGCAGTTTGCTCAACCGAGTGTTTCACTGTGGGGAGCACCAGTGTTGCTAGTCAAGAAAAAGGATGGAACTTCTCGTCTTTGTGTCGATTATCGTCAGTTGAACAAGGTGACTATAAAGAATAAGTACCCACTTCCGAAGATTGACGATTTCATGGACCAATTGAAAGGAACGGCTATTCTCTCAAAAATAGATTTGCGATCAGGTTATCATCAAATTCGGGTTAAGGTAGAAGATATACCTAAGACAGCTTTCCGAACTCGGTATGAGCATTATGAGTATCAAGTGATGCCGTTCAGAGTGACAAATGCTCCTGCAATATTCATGGACTACATGAATAGGATTTTTCATCCATACTTAGACAGATTCGTCATTGTATTTATCGATGACATTCTGATCTACTCTTAAAATCAAAAAGAGCATGCTGAACATCTCAGTATAGTTCTCCAGATTTTGAAAGAAAAGAAGTTGTATGCAAAATTAGCAAAGTGTGAGTTTTGGTTGGAAGAAGTTCAATTTCTAGGTCACGTGATTTCTAAAGAAGGTATTGCAGCAGACCCATCGAAGGTGGAGACTATTTTACAATGGGAAAGGCCAAAGATAGTGACGGAGATCCGAAGTTTTGTTGGAATGGCCGGGTATTATCGGAGGTTTATTGAAGGTTTTTCCAAGATAGTTGGACATCTTACACAGCTCACAAGGAAGAGTCAAGCTTTCGTTTGGACAGAAGAATGCGAGACAAGTTTCCAAGAGTTGAAGAAGAGATTGACAACTGCACCAGTGTTGATTTTGCCTGATCTTAGCAAGTCCTTTGAGGTGTATTGTGATGCTTCTTACCAAGGGTTAGGGTGTGTGTTGATGCAGAATAGGAATGTGGTGGCTTATGCTTCAAGACAGTTGAAGGTACATGAGAGGAACTACCCAACGCATGATTTGGAACTAGACGCAGTGGTTTTTGCATTAAAAGTGTGGAGGCATTTTCTGTATGGAGCTATGTTCAATGTCTTTAGTGATCACAAGAGTTTTGGACGAAGCTCATGCCAGTAGATTGAGTATACATCTGGGAATGACTAAGAAGTACTAAGATTTAAAGCGGATGTTTTGGTGGCCAAGGATGAAAAGAGATATGGCGGAACATGTTGCGTCTTGTCTTGTTTGTCAGAAGGCAAAAATGGACATCAAAGACCTGCCAGTATCTTACAACCTTTAACTATTCCAGAATGGAAATGGGATAGTATCTCGATGGATTTTGTTACCGGATTGCCAAGAACGAGGAAAGGTCATGATTCTATATGGGTTATAGTTGATAGGCTTATGAAGTCAGCGCACTTCTTGCTGATCAATATCAAGTATTCGTTAGAACGATTAACCCAGGTGTACATTAGTGAAATTGTTAGACTTCATGGTGTACCCGAAAGTATAGTTTCTAATAAAGATCTGAGGTTTACGTCGAGGTTCTGGCGAAGTTTACAAGAAGTCATGGGAACTAAGTTACATCTGAGTTCTACTTATCATCCACAGACTGATGGCCAAACAGAGAGAACAATCCAGTCATTGGAAGATTTGTTGCGTGCTTGTGTGTTAGAACAACAAGGAAGTTGAGATGAATTCTTGTCTCTGATAGAATTCACTTACAACAATAGTTTTCACTCAAGCACAGGGATGGCACCCTATGAAGTGTAACACCCCGAAAATTCGTATTTTATTTATTTCTGGCGATTCTTAATTATTTTGAATAATCCGACTCAACTTCTATGGATTTTATAATTTTTGTGATTTTTAGGAATTTTTGGGAGTTTTTACGTTTTTATTATTATTTTAATATTATTTTGGGGTTGTATACGAGCCTTCATATTTTATTTCTTTTTTGTAAATCCTTAATGATTTTTACTAATCCGACTTGATTTTCATAAGTTTTATAATTTTTATAATTTTGTGGATGATTATGAAATTTTTATATTTCTCTGATTATTTTTGGACTGTCTGTGGGCCCAAGGGACTATACATGGGCCCAGGTGGGTCCAGAAAAGTAAAAAAATTTTCGGAGCCAAAAAAATTTGTACTGTTAAGATGGGGAACGGGGGATCTTACTAAACCCGAAATCGGAAATAGTTTTTAAAATTTTCTTTTATTGTGTTTTGTATTGTATTTAATTATCGGGCGATAAAAATACAGTACAAATATTATTTGTAGGGTTATAGCAAATAAAAATAAATATTATACTGCTTAGTCAACATTGGTGGTTTGGATATTCACCATTGATTTAATCAAGGGTGGAGATTTGGTCTTATAAAGTGGCAAGGACCATTTATGACCATTGGATGTAAAGTATGAAGGAGTAATCTTGACCTTTCATTTTGGAGATACATCTAATGGCTAGGATTTCAAGGAGAAAGATCTAATGGCCTAGATTAAGTCTTATATCTAAAGGCTATAATTAGAAGCTACATTAATCTTAATCATTGATCTAATCAATGGTGGTGATGAGTCCAACTTAGTGGCTTAGACTTTCCAAGAACCAATAGAAATTGGTCAAGAATAATTGCTTGACTCTTTAAGGACCAATAGGAAACAAGCTATTGAATAAAGTTTGGACTCCTTAAATTGTTGCTTCTACAGTGAAGGAAGAGCAAATTGCTCTAATAAGCAATTCACTTTGTGATATTAGGATACAATTCAAGTGAAACAAAGTGAGACCAAGTCAAATAAAATGGCTTCTCCTTTGTGAAGTTCCACGGCAAAGCATTATTCTTATGAGGCAATTATTACAATTTTAATTCCATCCATTCCTATCATCTTTTATCAATTGAACAAAGTAAGACAAGTCAATATTGGTGGCTTTCTCCATTTGAAGCATACGACCATGCACTTGAAGGGGGGCAATTCTTTTACTTATTTTACTTGGTCATTCTTCTAACAATAATTCAAGAAGCTAAACAAAAGTAAGTCAATTTTTGGTGGCTTTGCACATGTATCCTACGGCCATGCACTTTTTTTTGGAGACAAACTGCCCATAATTGATTCATCTTTTCTCCTACTCACCTACGGTCATGCAATCAATAATACAAGACAATTTCTACACTTAATCTTTCCTATCAACTTTTCTTTCATTCTTATCAAAGAAAAACAAAAAGCTATACACACAATATTACCTTTCTCTCCATGCACTCCACAGCAACTACTAGGTAGGAAGAGTTTTCATTTCTATCTTCATTTTCATTCTGCCAAAGACTAAAAATAATTCTCTCCATTCTCTCTCTTCCAAGAACAAGAAAAAAAAACTCCATCTTTCCACTCCAAGGAGCTCTTGGCCAGCCACTCTAAAATCTACCTCCACTCTTCTATAATTTTAACTAATTACATATCTTGAATCCTTATCTTATTCTAAGCAACTTTCATGTTGGAGACTTTCTCTAAATCATCCATCTTTAAGTACTTTTCCTAAGATCAAGTTTGAAGGGTAAAGGGAGTTCTTGATATTCTTTTTTAGATCTTATCTTTAAAGTTGTAAACCATGTTTTGATCCAAGGTTTTCTTATTTAAGCCTTAGATATTGATTATGTATGTTTACTTTGATTTTTGAGAAGTTCTTGGTGGTGAAGGACTTGGAAAAAGAAGTAAAACAAGAAGCTTGAGAGGTTCTTCAAGAGGTAAGAGGGAGATCCATCTCACCAACCAATTATGGTGGTGAGAGATGGTTTGTGTATTTGATGGATGGTGATCCATGTGAGGATTCATATCCATGGTTATATAATTATTTGTGGGTGTTATGTGTTTATGTGGTTTATGTGCTTTGCATGGTTATTTGTGCTTACATGCTTAGTATGATTTTTTTATTGCTTTTATGGTATGCTTGAAATATAATATGTTGATTATATGTGATGTATGCCATTAAAATTGTTGGAAAGGAAAATAATTTTTGGTTCCAAAGACCATGAGAATTTCGGCCAAGACACCTCAAAATAGGTGTTCACAAATTAATATTTTCATGAATGGTAAAATTGGATGTTTAGAAAAGCAAGGAAAATGAACAAATGATTTGATTTCAAAGACTAAGTGATTCACGGTTTTGTGGAGAAATTTTAATGGTTTTGTTTGTGTAAAACCATGAATGGAACTTAGATGATTTAGAAGGAAAAATATAAGAATGGTTTCAATGGCTATGTCCACGGTTTTGAAGGCTTGTAAATGCCTTGATTTTATGAAACAAAGTGATTTTCAAAGTGAAAATATAATTGGATTTAGTATAAGGATTTTGGAAAGGGAATCAGAGTGTTTTATCACTTGAGAAATGGAAATTTTGGTTATGAAAGGAAAATAAAGGTTGTAAGGGTTTGAACCTCAAATTATTTTGGAAGAGAATTGAATTTGAGAATTTATTTTGAAACATTGATGATTTAAAATTTACTAACGTAAAACTCATCCTTTGGGTTTTGGAGCGCGTTAGGGAATTTTAAGTGAGAAACATTGATTTAATTCAATGAAATGGTGAATTTATGGAATAAATTGCAAAAAAAAAATTCTTGAGTAAGAAAATGTGGAAAATAATGTGAGAAGTCATATTATTTTGAGAAAGGTTGAAATGGAATTTTTGAAGGTTGAGAAATATTTTACGAAGTTGAAAAAAAGGTGAAAAATGATTTAAGTAACTTAAAAACGTGATTTTTAAGTTACGCGATTTGAAAAAATGTTAAAATATTTCTACGCGATTTGAAAAGCATTTAAATATTTTTACGTGATTGAAATATTGTTGAAAAATCACTATGTGATTGAAAAATGATGGAATATTTTTACGTGATTGAGAAAACAAAGGAAAATCGCTACGCGATTTGAAAACGTAACAGAAATGTTACAAAATTGTGAAAATGTAACAGAAGCATTACGCGACTATGAAAATGCGATAATATGATTTTGCGAATGAATTTAACAGTAGGATTACTGTTGGACTAGTGTATGGACACTGTATGAGAAAATGATAAATTTTGTCTGTGATTGACAATAGTGCATTTTACATGCATGAACTAGTGTATGGACACTGTATGAGAAAATGATGAATTTTACCTGTAATTGGCAATGGTGCATTGAACATGCATTGGAAAGGTCCGATGGACTGTATAAGGCTATTTGCCTAGGAGAGACGTACACTTCTTGAGTGGGTGCGATATGCGTAGTGTAAGTCACTTGTTGACTTTGGGGGCATCGGGTGCGGATTGCCTATAATGGACAGTTGGTAGCTCTTCTGTACCCTGGGTTAGACCGATGCAATACATCGATGATCTTGATCGAGACACTAATCCTAATCAAGATCTAGTAAAGACTGTCGTGTATATGCTAGATGTGCAAACATATATGAGAATTGTGGCACGTGGTCTGAGGCATGTTGGTACAGACAGATCTTTCGGATCAACTTCTCCGACTTGAGTATTAGCTCCATGGAGGAGGAAATTGAGTCTATGTGCACATGCATAATTATTGAGTATTGGTTATGATAATTGAATTGTTGAATACCTGGATAATGTTGAAGGCATTATCGTAAATATTGAATATTTATATCTGTATGATATAATAATTAGGGAATATTGGCTATGACAATTGAACTGTTGAGGAATATTGGATGATGATGATGATGATAATGTGATGACATTATTGCAATTATTGTGTGATTTGAATAATGTTAATGGCATGATGGTAATTATTATTTATTGTATCTGTTATGATAAATAATGTTGATGACATGTTTGTAATTATGGTATGATATACCTGTATGGTGTGCTGTTTGTGTTATCTCTATGCTACCATGTTGGTATTGGCATAGGTGATCTAACCTCTTTGTTATATTTTTTTGTTGTGTTTGTATTATTAAAAATTATATAGATGGAACGAGTTTCTTAGACGTGAATGGAAGCAAATATTCTGAGTTCGGTGACAACATCGAGGAGTGGCCATCCTAGATTCGATGGTGTGCAGTGTTGAAGAGGAACATATATATGGCGCATCAAGATGAATACTAGACGGAATAAATATGTTGAGTATTTATCGTCAGTGTTTTACCGTGCTATTGAGTAGGACCCGTCATGGGGATTGCTATTGTTTAAAATTGAGTCTATAAGTTTTATATTTCTTAAATAATTGTTAAATATTAAGTGGTGTTTGTTATATGAGTTTTAATCAGTTTAAATCTATTTTTCAGTATTACTTATAAATATCAGTAAGTTTATGTTTCCGTAAGAAGAAATTTTGAAAACTCACCATTTATAACTCAAACATTTTATGAAATCATTTTCGGATTATGAGCTTATAGTCGGAAATGTGATGCCCTACGGAGGGTGTTACATTAGTTGGTATCAGAGCACGGTTTGAGTCTTTTGGGGTTTGTGGTTAGGTCTATTTTACTTGTGTTGTGTTCTCTGTGTTTTGATTTTTGAAAGGAAACAATGTTGTTTGAAATGGTTACATTTGATTTTCATTGTATTTTGATTCATCCTTCTTTGAAGAAAAGAAATGGCTCGTAGTAGACATACGTGTGTGGAAGCGGAACGTGATACTAATAATACGGTTGCAACTATGGGAGCAATGTGTAACACCCCAAAAATTTATTTATTTTGCTATCAATATTCATTTCATAATAATTGAGATTTTCTAGAATTTTTCTAGATTTTTTTGAGAACGACGAATATTTTAATATATTCTTCGTTTTACGTGCATATTGAGCAGAGTCAGGAAAACGACTGTAATGCTCCAAAAGTTAGAAAATTATAGGCCGAATAGTCGTTTTATAATATTTACAATTTTTGAGAATTTTTTGGGATTTTTCTGGAAACGTCGAATATTTTAATATATTCTTCATTTTATGTGCGCGCTAAGCGGGACCGGAGAAATGAGATATTCTCTCCAAGAGCCTTGAACTATGAAAACGTCGACGGGGGATCTTACTAAACCCGAGGTTGGACACAGTTTATGAAGTTTTATGTTTTTCAAGAAATTTTAACAGATAAAATAATAAAACACTGCGTAAAATTTATCTGTCAGATTAATTAATACTGACTTCTGTCGACTGTAACTATTATCCATTGGATAATAGCATGTAATAAAAATCCTATCAACTTATCCCAATATAATCTACTTTATGTCTAATCAAATCACTTTAATTCAAATTTGAACACTATTCAAGAAGCTTCTTTGAGAAGCTTTGACCCAAGATGACCACAATGCCCTTGGCTTACATGAGAAGCTAGCAATTCCCTCTCTCCTCTCTCTCAATTCCGTGGCAACCACTTGGCCAAGGGGGGAAATTGGTTTCATTCACTTAACTAAAACACTCCAAACTCTCTCACTTTAACCTAATTGCTTATCTCTCTAGAAACTTCATCTTCTTCCTTGCTCTCCCTTCTCTCTAGAAACTCCATAGCCATCCGAAAATTCCAGCTCCTTCTCCACTTGATTCCTTCACCTTTTCTCTTCATCAATCACATTTCCTTACTCTCCATCACCATCTCTACCACTTTCATTCACAAAGTTTCACCAAAATCTTCCATTTTCTCTTCCTCTCCATTTTGGGTTGCCTCTTCCACCCACACCATTTTTGTTTTCTTGCTTCACTAAACCCATTCTTAGCTTCTCTTCATCATTCTAAGCCTTTTTCCTTTCATACCCTACTTCAAAATCCTTCATCTTCACCATCCTTCTTCAAGAACAAAGTTTGAGACTTTAAGGTAAAAATCATAACTGTCTTATCTTCTCTTCTCCTTTTCGTGTTCCAAGACCATTTTCATGGTCAATGATGCTTTCCTTTTCAAGTTATGGTGTTGATTCTTTGAGCTTGTTTTCTAGGGTTTTGAGGAGCCAAAACTGAGACCACAAGGAGCACCTTGAAGGTCATTTTCGTGCTCTCCTCTTTGGTAAGAGGGAGATCACTCTATTCAACCTATAATGGTGGTTGGAAACTTGTTCATTTAAGGATTTGTGAGAAACCCTAATATGGGTTACTCTTTTAATTTTGTTGTCTTCTATTTGGTTCTTTACATTTCTATTACTTTCTTTAATTTTTGTATGGATTTGATTCTTGAATATGTGGTAATAATTCTAATGGGTTGGAATTAATGAAATTGAGACAAAAGCCCCTTGCTTTGTGCAAGGAGGCTCACGGCCAAGTCCCCATTGGTGGGGTGGAAATGCTTAAAATTTTTGTAACCTAGTTGATTAGTGATATTTGAGTGGACAAGGACTAATGGAAGAAGAAAGAAATAAAAAAAAAATTGGACCCCTAGCCCTATGATGGCTCACGGCCATGGGAAAGGAAAATGGTGAAAGTTTGTGACTTGAATGAAAAAAATTAGTAATTGACATTAGAAGACAATTAGCGATTCATAATGAGTAAAGATAATTAATCAAAGAATAAATTGGTATCTTGAAGAATTTTATCTAAGAGAAAGAACATGAGTGTGTGAGTTTAGAAGGACTTGAAGTAAACACTTAAAGTGGATTAAAAGCAAGACACTAATACATAAAAATGAAATCAAACATTGAACTTGAGAACCTAATGAGGACCACAGTTTTGACCTAATTAAGATGGAAATAAATTGACTTCGATGAACTAATGGGATTAAAAGAATTAGTGGTAATGAATTAATGCCTATAGCGGTGAAAGAATGGAAATTCAAGGACTCTTGAATGCTATGGATATAAGGAATTAAAGTGACCCAAAGTTGTCACATTAAATCAATATCATGTAACTTGATAAAGTGGAATCCATAATGTGGACCATAATGACAAATGGAAAATTAGAAATTGGTATTGATATAGAATTTGACTCTATGCTATAGTGGACCCCTATGGGGGATAAACATTTGATAGATATGGATTATAAAAACGCCTTGAGGTGATGACATCAACGAGTGAATTTGTGTACGTATATATGTATCTATATACCATTGTGAAGTATTGTGATGAGGATACGTGATTTGACATTGTGTCATCATGCATATGTGTTGTCCGTTGGACATGGTTAGAAAGGCTGTAAGTGCCCAGAAGTTTGAATAACACCTATGTGCGGGTACGAATAGACTAAGCGTAGGTGTCATATGTTGTTCACCCTGGGGGCGTCGGGGTGTGGGTGTCTCACAATAGACAGTGGTAGCTCCACTGGGGCCGTGGGATAGACCAATGCAACACACCGACGATCCTGCCTGAGACGCTGTCCTATGTCGCGATCAACTGTTGAGGTGCCATGTGTGAGCCATTTTGCGCAAATGTTTTTATGTGATGAGCACACTATTTTTAAGGCTAACGATATACTGGTGTTACTCCTTGATCATTCATTCTGAAAATGTTTATGTCTAGCTCCATGGAGTAGGGTTTTTGATACACTTTTGCATTGTGAACTGTCAGTCGCATAACTCAAGAGCATTAATAACTGTGAAACATGGTTACTGTTATTCCTGTAATAATTGTTGGTTACTTGAACTGTTGACTGCCAATGGTATCTTTGTTATGTAAATGTTGTTATTCTGCTTTTACTGTAAATTACAATACTGTTGTGAGTAAATGTACAAACTGTGTTATATGTGGGCGTTCAGCGCCATTTAGTTTCTTGCTGCTATTATTGGCAATGAATGACGAGTATCTCACCTCTTTACTGTATATTCTACCATTGTGTATTATCATATGATTGTCCGAAGACGTTCGTGAGGAAGACAAGGAAACCGCTGAGCTTCAGGGTTTCTGGCCGTATCTTGACTAAGATCGAGGTTGCTGAGGATGTCATCTCGCCCCCGTGGATTCTTTGGCTACGTGCGGATCAACTTTCATGGTGGTCTGGATTGCTGGCATATCAATGTACAGACTGACCGTTGCATTTATCATGGCGAGCTGACTGTGTCCTTAGCGTGGGGATGTTATGACGCGTCCATTTTTATTTCCATGCTTTTGTATGGCTGGAATTTTACCTGCCTGTGAGAGATATGTGGGCGGATATATATTATACCCCATGTGATAACTCCTTCTTGTCTACTGCTCGGGCTCCCGCCTATTACTCTGTCGCTCCGATGGATGTTTCGTCGGACGAAGAGGACCCCGAGGAGGACCCATCTACAGTTCCTTCTCGATCTCATCAGTCTTAGGGACTGTTTTCTATCGGTGGCTACAGATAGCTGTCCGTTTATTTTTTTTGTGGGAGCCTGACGTATTATTAGATTGATGGGTATATACATATATTTGTATCTCTTGGGGTGGGTACATATTTTGCTTTTGTGCATATTTTGGAAATATAATTAATACAGGCTTATACGTACAATTATGATAATGTATTTCTGATGTATGGTTTAATTTTTGTTGATTGTACTATAATTGCTTAATGCTTAAAATTTTGCTACAACAGGGATTTTCTAATTTACTCTTGTACTACTTATAAGGACTTACAAAAAAAAATAGTGAAAGTTTTAAGATAAATCGAACAAGCATTAATACACTGGGTTATGGAATTCAAAACAAGCACTATTTTCCTTAGTAAAATTTACTTTATGTTTTACGATTATAAAAATATAATAGTGTGACGTTCCTTCTTCGCGAGTATGGAATTAGAAAAAGGGGCGTTACACAATGCGGAGGATAACTGACGTGACTGTACAACAGGAACAGAGGATCGCTGAATAGCAGGAACTGGAAGTTGAGGTTCAGGATCTGATAAAAGAGAATCAGTCTTGGAATATAAGATCTCGTAACCTTGGAACCTAGGCATTCCAAAGGAGGAATAATAGGAAAGTAAATCGATTTCAGCGGAAAATGTATTTACGATCATTGGGAAATCAACAAAAGCAACAAATGTGTGGAGGAAGTGCTTGTAGCAGTAAACCCAGTTAGATCGTGACGTCTTTACTGTTATGTAAGAAATGTGGAAGAGGGCACTTAACAAAGGATTATACATTCAAGGAAATAATTTGTTTTAAGTGCGGAAAGCCTGGACACTTTTCCAAAGATTGTGTTCCATCGAAAAACGAAGTCTTCTGTTAGTAATAGGTAGTAGGGAGTGTTTTGAGCTGAAGACCTAAACAAGGGAGACTATGCCGCAGAAGGTGATTCTTTAAACTATACTGTATAATTCTGAGGGCAACTCATTCATTATGGCATATGATTGTGTGGATCAATTATATGTTAGAGTTAGCTATGTCTTCGTTATCTTCTGACTTGTTTATTTCTATTTCTATTACTAGCCTATCATGCTACTCAAGTTATTCAAATTATCTTATTGTTGTTATGGATCAAATTTTTTTTTTGTGTTAGTTTGATCTGTTTATCTCTTTCATAAATAGACGTGATCTTTGAAACGGATTAGTTATTTTCCAACCATATCCTATGAGATTGTCTCAATAAAATGTTAGTATTCCAGAAAAACCCATTCTTTAAAAAAAATCGGGCAACATCAAATTCTTTGTTGGATATGTCCGGTAACATATCAAATAGTTTCGCTACCTTTTTCTTTCTAACCTTCATAATGATTTCATGTATTTCAATTGCAAGAAAGGATATTCCTATTCAAATTCATGTCATAGTATCTAGTACAGTGCTGTTGAAAGAAGACGCGATGTGTGAGACACTTCCTGTTAAGAGCAAAGGCAGAAGAATGAAGTGATACGAGGACAAGGAAATTCTAATTGATGCCGTGCGGAGTGACGGATGCTCTTGTTGTAATACCCCAAACTTTCTATTTATTAAACAGTAATTTTGACAATTAACAGAATTTTACTGTTTAGTGATTTCTATGTACTGTAAAATTATTTTGAATATTCCATCTGTATATTTGATCGTTTTGAGTAATTTGCTCCGTGTCAGGAAAATAATAATTTTCGGGCCAGAAAAATTTTACGTAATTTAATTATTATTGAAAAGTCTTAATTATTTTACGTAATCTGATGTGATATTTGTGAGTTTTCTAATTTTTGTGATTTTATGTATGATTATGAAATTTTTTACTATTTGTGGGCCTCAGGGGGTGTATGTGGGCCCAGGTGGCCATACGTGAGCCCAGGTGGGTCCCGCAAAGTGAAAATTTTTCTACGCATAGAAAAATTTGTACTGTTTAGATGGAGACAGGGAATCTTACTAAACCTGAATCCGGAAACAATTTTAGAAAATTTTCTTTACTTTATTTTGTATTGTATTTAATTATCAAACGATAAAAATACAGTAAATATATTCTTTCTTAGGGTTATAACAGATAAAAATAAAATTCTATACTGTTAAGTCAACATTAGTGGTTTGGATATCTACTATCGATTTAATCACCGTTGGAAATTTAATCTTGATTTAATTAACGGTGGACATTTGATCTTAAAAGTGAATAGGATCAATTATAACCGTTGGATGGAAATTAAATCAAGGGTATAGATTTAGTCTTATAAATGACTATGACCATTATGAACCCTTGGATGTAGAAGTAATCAATGGTGGAGATGGATCATTAATGACCATTGGGTTTGGATTTAGATCAATGGTGGAGAATTGGTGATCAAAAATGACTACAACCATTTTGGACCCTTGGATGTAAAGTTTGAAGGTGTAATCTTGACCCTTCATTTTGGAGACACATTCAATGGTTAGGATTGCAAGCCAAAAATGATCCAATGGCTCAAATGAAGTATTCTATCTATAACCTAAACCTAGTAGCTATTTTAATCCAAACCATTCTTTTAATCAATGGTTAGGATGACTTATAGTGATGGTTATGAAATTTGTCACATTTGGAATGCATGAAGAGGGGGGGGACGGTTTGGAGAAGCAAGGAAGAGGGGAGACAACTTTGTGTAGGCTTTTTAGGCCAAAGAAAAAGATAAAAACAATAGCCAAGTGTCAAGACCATTTATTATTTTTCCTATTGATCATTAATGATCATGTTTTTCAAACTTCATTTTCCACTTCTCTCCAATGCATGCTACGGCCATGCATAGTCCTAAAGGCCAAATAATTCATTCTTTTACACTTCACATTATCACACCTTCACTTTTTCACTAAGTTTCAAGAAACCAACCAAAGAAAACTCCATTTTCTCTCCCAAAGAAGACCATTTGGCCAAGCACCCTAACTCTCTCCTCCATCACTCTTTAATTTCATACAACCTAGTTTCTTGAATCCTTACCTTATTCTAAGCAACTTTCATGTTGAAGACTTTCTCTAAATCTTCCATCTTGAAGGACTTTTACTAAGATCAAGTTCTAGAGTTTTTGTTGGTGAAGTGTAAGGAAACTTCTTTTATTCTTTTCTTTTTCATGTTCTAAACCATGTTTGATCCATGGTTCTTCTTATTCAAGCTTGATATACTAATTTTCTTGTATTTGTTTCATGTTTAAGAACTTGTGTTGGTGGAGATCTTGTTCAAAACACAAAGTAACAAGCTTTTTGGTAGTTCTTCAAGAGGTAAGAGGGAGATCCATCTCACCAACCAAGCATGGTGGTGAGAGATGGTTTTATATTTGATGGATGGTGAATCCATGTGAGGATTCCTATCCATGGTCATGTAATAATTTATGTGTGTTATGTGCTTTGATTATTTTTGTCTATGCTTGATATGCTTTGCATGATTTACTTGTGTATGCATGCTTAGTATGATTTTTATTTGTTTATATGGTATGCTTATAATATGCATGATGATATATGTTGAATATATTATGATGGATGTATGTTGAAATAAGCAAAATTTTGGCTCCAAAGGCCATGGAGGAGGTCACGGTTTTGAACTCCCAAGACTAAAGTTATTATTGAAATTTTTTTAAGAACTATGGAGTTAATTTTTAGCGCTTGAACTAAAGTAAATTTCGGTTAAGACATCAACCAATTTGGTGTTCACAAAATTATATTTTCATGAATGATAAAAATTGAATGATTAGAGAAGTAAAGAAAATAAGCAAAAAGATTTGTTTTGTAAAAAGAATGCACCCGATTTTAGGAGTTGTGTTTTCATGAATTTATTTTGTGTAGAAACAAGAATGGAATTTATTTAAGTTAGCAGAAAAATATTTCATGGTTCCAATGGCCATCTATAAGGTTTTGATAATTTTAGAAAAATGTTTTGATGTTATAAAATATAAGAATTTTCAAATAAGGATATTGGAAAGGGAACTAAAGTATTATCAAGTGGAATTTTCATAAATAAAAGAAAAGGGAGATTGAAAGTGTTGAACTTCAAATTATATTAAAGAGAATTAATTTTTAGAAGTGATTTAGAAATATAAAAGAAAACGTTTGTAACTTAAATTTTACTAACGTAGAATTTATTTATTGGGTTTTGGAAAACGTTAGGAAATTTAAAATTAGAAACAATAATTAAATCAACTAAATGTGATTTTGTAAAATTAAATTAATAAAAAGTGATTTTGAGAAAATATATTACGGAAAAGAATTTTTGACTAAGAATAGGAAGAAAATAAAGTAAGAAATTATATTATTGTAAGAAAAGTCAAAAATAATATTTTTAAAGTTAAGAAATATTTTACGAAGGGTAAAACGGTGAAAAACGATTTACGTAACTCAAAAATGTAATTTTTAAGTTACGCGATTTGAAAAACGTTAAGATATTTATACGCGATTTTCAAAGCATTTAAATATTTTATACGATCGAAATGTTGTAGAAAAATTGTTGTGCGATTTAAAAATAAAAGAATATTTTTACGCAGTTTAGAATACAGTAGGAAATGATTACGCATTTTTTTAAAAAAAAAACGTAACAGAAAATGTTATAAATCATTGTTTACGTAATAAAATATTACGTGACTGTGAAAACATGACAAAAATATTTTACGAATGAGAAAAACATGGTAATGTGATTTTGCTGTTAATTATACGGTAAACTTTACAGTTAAAAATCAATATATGAATACTGTACAAGAAATTGAGAAGTTTGCCTGTAATTGGCGTTAATATACGAACGTAAAACAGTATTTGAACCTAGTATGAGAAATTATGTGATTTACCTTTGGTTAGTAATTGGTGCACTATATATGCATTGAAAATGGTCCGATGGACTGTATATGGCTAATTGCCTAGGAGAAACGTATACCTCTTGAGTGGGTGCGATACGCGTAGTGTAGGTCACTCGTTGACCTTGGGGGCATCGGGGTGCGGGTTGCTCACAATGGGCAGTTGGTAGCTCTTCTGTACCATGGGTTAGACCGATGCAACACACCGATGATCCGGACCGAGACACTATTCTTAATCGAGATCTGATAAAGACTGTCGTGTATGTGCTAGATGTGCAAGATATAATTATAGCACTTGGTCTGAGGCACGTGGTACCGACAGATCTTTTCGATCAATTTCTCCAACCTGAGTTTAGCTCCATGGAGTAGGAAATCGAGTCTAAGTGTTCATGCATTAACATAAATGCTCACATATGTGAAATATAATAGTTGTGAAATATTGATTATGATAATTATACTTTTTAAAATATCTGCTTAGTGTAGATGGCATTTCCTGTAATTATTAAATGTTAATTTTGATTGTTAATATGTTGATGCCATATTTGTAATATGATGTGTTTATATGGTATGTTGTTATGTTATCTATATGCTACCATGTTGGTATTGGCGTAGGTGATCTCACCTCTTTGTATGTATATTTGTATATTGTATTTATAATTGGCTGAAGACATTGAGAAAGAAATAGTACAAGAAGGAGAAGAAGAATTACTTCTCACGTCTGGGAACGCAGAATTTTGAGAAGATGGAGATGCCCAGCTTTCTAGGATACGTGACATTACAGTTTTGTGGAGGTTCGGAGGTGTGGCATGTTCATTTGGATCGACAGTGTATATTTTATATAGGGGACCTGAACATTACTTACAGTAGGCTTTATCAAGGGAACCCCTACTTTAGTGTTAATATTTATGTACAGTTGGAGTTTCCACTATCCATTAGACAAGATCGGGAGCTTTCTTCTTTGTACTCTAGTGCGATAAGTATCGTGTCGTCGCACGGACACACTGTCTGTAGAGCTTCACGTAATAATGATTCCTATCTGCCGAGGAATCTGAGGAGGACCCATCTGAGGGTTCTGCTGTTTAGTCAGACTTGGGCAATATGTTGAGTCTTAAATTATGTTTAATTACTTTGAGAACATGGTCTATAATATAAATAATCCTGACAGTATGTGTGTAATGTATAATGATGTAAATTATGTGTGATGGTGTATAATATTTTTAATTTTCGCTAAGTTTATTTTATTTTCATCAAAGAAGAAAAAAAAATTTTACAATTTGTATTTTTATCATAATATTACTTTTTATGATCTTGAGGGTATTTGGGTAATTAAGGAACATAAATGTGGCACCCTACGGCGGGTGTTACACTTGTGATATTTATAAATTATAGGAGTAGAACTAGTTATGATCTTTTTATGATCTTGAGGGTATTTGGGTAATTAAGGAACATAAATGTGGCACCCTACGGCGGGTGTTACACTTGTGATATTTGTTAACGACAGTCTGATCTATTCTCGAAATTATAAGGAATATGCTAAACAATTCAGTGTGGTCTTCCAAATTCTAAATGAGAACTAGTTATATGCTAAGTTGTCGAAAAGCGAGTTCTGGTTAGATGAAGTTCAATTTTTGCGTCCCGCAATTCTAAGGAAGGGATTGCGATTGATCCGTCAAAGGTTGAAATAGTTTTTTTAAAAAGGAAAAGTCAAAGACAGTAACAGAAATCCATAGAAAATTTATTGAGAAATTTTCCAAAAATCGCAGGACTTCTCACTTATCTTATCAGAAAGAATTAAGCGTTTATATGGACTGATGCATACAAGTAGAATTTTTAGGAGTTGAAAATGTGTTTGACTATTTCTCTGGTATTAGTTCTGTCTAATCCTAGCGAACCATTGGAGGTGTATTGTGACGCGTTACATCGGAGTTTAAGATGTGTGCTTATGCAGAATAGAAGAGTTGTAGTGTATGTTTCAAGGAAATTGAAGTTATATGAGAAGAACTATTCTACGTGTGAATGGGGTTTAGTAGCTGTTGAGTTTGCATTAGAAATATGGAGACATTTTTTTTATGGAGTAACATTCAACGTCTTAATCGATCACAAAAGTCTGAGGTATCCGTTTGATCAAGAGAAGTTGAACGTGAGGCAAAGAGTTTTCGTTGGTCGAAGGGAATGACATAAGTGGAGATGCAACGTGAGGATTGGAAGATAAGATGAAAGAGCAGTATCCATTTTTGGTTCGAAAGTTACTACGAATTTCGAGGACGAAATTCTTTTTAGAGGGGGATTGTAACACCCCAAAAATTCATATTTTATTTATTTCGGGCGATTCTTAATTATTTTGAATAATCTGACTCGACTTCTGTGGATTTTATAATTTTTGTGATTTTTAGGAATTTTTGGGAGATTTTACGTTTTTTTATTATTTTAATATTATTTTGGGACTATATACGAGCCTTCGTATTTTATTTCTTTTTGTAAATCCTTAATGATTTTTACTAATCCGACTTAATTTTCATAAGTTTTATAATTTTTATGATTTTGTGGATAATTATAAAATTTTTATATTTCTCTGATTATTTTTGGACTGTCGTGGCCTAGGGGGCTGTACGTGGGCCTAGGTAGGTCCGAAAAAGTGAAAATTTTTCCAGAGCCAAAAAAATTTGTACTGTTGAGACGGGGACGGAGGATCTTACTAAACTCGAAATAGAAAATAGTTTTTAAAATTTTCTTTTACTGTGTTTTGTATTGTATTTAATTATCAGGCGATAAAAATATAGTAAAAATATTATTTGTAGGGTTATAGCAGATAAAAATAAATATTATATTGCTCAGTCAGCATTAGTGGTTTAGATATTCACCATTGATTTAATCAAGGGTGGAAATTTGGTCTTATAAAGTGGCAAGGACCATTTATGACCATTGGATGTAAAGTATGAAGGAGTAATCTTGACCCTTCATTTTGGATATACATCTAATGGCTAGGATTTCAAGGAGAAAGATCTAATGGCCTAGATTAAGTCTTACATCTAAAGGCTATAATTAGAAGCTTCATTAATCCTAACCATTGATCTAATCAATGGTGGTGATGAGTCCAACTTAGTGGCTTAGACTTTCCAAGAACCAATAGAAATTGGTCAAGAATAATGGCTTGACTCTTTAAGGACCAATAGGAAACAAGCTATTGAATAAAGTTTGGACTCCTTAAATTGTTGCTTCTACGGTGAAGGAAGAGCAAATTGCTCTAATAAGCAATTCACTTGGTGATATTAGGATGCAATTTAAGTGAAACAAAGTGAGACCAAGTCAAATAAAATGGCTTCTCCTTTGTGAAGTTGCACAGCAAAGCATTGTTCTTGTGAGGCAATTATTACAATTTTAATTCCATCCATTCCTATCATCTTTTATCA
The DNA here is from genome assembly GCA_029884605.1 of Ormosia emarginata. NCBI lineage: Eukaryota > Viridiplantae > Streptophyta > Magnoliopsida > Fabales > Fabaceae > Ormosia > Ormosia emarginata. The sequence goes on from JAQQTP010000037.1 coordinate 4,444,431, forward strand.
ATTGAACAAAGTAAGACAAGTCAATATTGGTGGCTTTCTCCATTTGAAGCATACGGCCATGCACTTGAAGGGGGGCAATTCTTTTACTCATTTTACTTGGTCATTCTTCTAACAATAATTCAAGAAGCTAAACAAAAGTAAGTCAATTTTTGGTGGCTTTGCACATGTATCCTACGGCCATGCACTTTTTTTTGGAGACAAACTACCCATAATTGATTCATCTTTTCTTCTACTCACCTATGGTCATGCAATGAATAATACAAGACAATTTCTACACTTAATCTTTCCTATCAACTTTTCTTTCATTCTTATCAAAGAAAAACAAAAAGCTATACACACAATATTACCTTTCTCTCCATGTACTCCACAGCAACTACTAAGTAGGAAGAATTTTCATTTCTATCTTCATTTTCATTCTGCCAAAGACTAAAAATAATTCTCTCCATTCTCTCTCTTCCAAGAACAAGAAAAAAAAAACTCTATCTTTCCACTCCAAGGAGCTCTCGGCCAGCCACTCTAACATCTACCTCCACTCTTCTATAATTTTAACCAATTACATATCTTGAATCCTTACCTTATTTTAAGCAACTTTCATGTTAGAAACTTTCTCTAAATCATCCATCTTTAAGTACTTTTCCTAAGATCAAGTTTGAAGGGTAAAAGGGGTGAAGTTCTTGATATTCTTTTCTAGAACTTATCTTTAAAGTTGTAAACCATGTTTTGATCCATGATTTTCTTATTTAAGCCTTAGATATTGATTATGTATATTTACTTTGATTTTTGAGAAGCTCTTGGTGGTGAAAGACCTGGAAAAAGAAGCAAAACAAAGAGCTTGAGAGGTTCCTCAAGAGGTAAGAGGGAGATCCATCTCACTAACCAATTATGGTGGTGAGAAATGGTTTGTGTATTTGATGGATGGTGAATCCATGTGAGGATTCATATCCATGGTTATGTAATTATTTGTGGGTGTTATGTGTTTATGTGGTTTATGTGCTTTGCATGGTTTATTTGTGCTTACATGCTTAGTATGATTTTTTTTATTGTTTTTATGGTATGCTTGAAATATAATATGTTGATTATATGTGTTGTATGCCATAAAAATTATTGGAAAGGAAAATAATGTTTGGTTCCAAAGACCATGAGAATTTCGGCCAAGACACCTCAAAATAGGTGTTCACAAATTAATATTTTCATGAATGGTAAAATTGGATGTTTAGAAAAGCAAGGAAAATGAACAAATGATTTGATTTCAAAGACTAAGTGATTCACGGTTTTGTGGAGAAATTTTAATGGTTTTGTTTGTGTAAAACCATGAATGGAACTTAGATGATTGAGAAGGAAAAATATAAGAATGGTTTCAATGGCCAGGTCCACGGTTTTGAAGGCTTGTAAATGCCTTGATTTTATGAAACAAAGTGATTTTCAAAGTGGAAGTATAATTTGATTTAGTATAAGGATTTTGGAAAAGGAATAAGAGTGTTTTATCACTTGAGAAATAGAAATTTCGGTTATGAAAGGAAAATAGATGTTGTAAGGGTTTGAACCTCAAATTATTTTGGAAGAGAATTGAATTTGAGAATTTATTTTGAAACGTTGATGATTTAAAATTTACTAACGTAAAACTCATCCTTTGGGTTTTGGAGCGCGTTAGGGAATTTTAAGTGAGAAACATTGATTTAATTCAATGAAATGGTGAATTTATGGAATAAATTGCGAAAAAAATTTCATGAGTAAGAAAATGTGGAAAATAATGTGAGAAGTCATATTATTTTGAGAAAAATTGAAATGGAATTTTTGAAGGTTGAGAGATATTTTACGAAGTTGAAAAAAATGGTGAAAAATGATTTACGTAAATTAAAAACGTGATTTTTAAGTTACGCGATTTGAAAAAATGTTAAAATATTTCTACGCGATTTGGAAAGCGTTTAAATATTTTTACGCGATTGAAATATTGTTGAAAAATTACTACCTGATTGAAAAATGATGGAATATTTTTACATGATTGAGAAAACAATGAAAAATCGCAACGCGAATTGAAAACGTAACAGAAATGTTACAAAATTGTGAAAACGTAACAGAAGCGTTACGCAACTATGAAAACACGATAATATGATTTCGCGAATGAATTTAACAGTAGGATTACTGTTGGACTAGTGTATGGACACTATATGATAAAATGATAAATTTTGCCTGTGATTGGCATTGGTGCATTTTACATGCATGAACTAGTGTATGGGTATTATATGAGAAAATGATGAATTTTGCCTGTGATTGGCATTGGTGCATTGAACATGCATTGGAAAGGTCCGATGGACTGTATAAGGCTATTTGCCTAGGAGAGACTTACACCTCTTGAGTGGGTGCGATATGCGTAGTGTAAGTCACTTGTTAACTTTGGAGGCATCGGGGTGCAGGTTGCCTACAATGGGCAGTTGGTAGCTCTTCTGTACCATGGGTTAGACCGATGCAGTACACCGATGATCCTGACCGAGACACTATTCTTAATCAAGATCTAGTAAAGACTGTCATGTTTATGCTAGATGCGCAAACACAAATGAGAATTATGGCACGTGGTCTGAGGCATGTTGGTACAGACAGATCTTTCGGATCAACTTCTCCGACTTGAGTATTAGCTCCATGGAGGAGGAAATTGAGTCTATGTGCACATGCATAATTATTGAGTATTGGTTATGATAATTGAACTGTTGAATACCTGGATAATGTTGAAGGCATTATCGTAAATATTGAATATTTATATCTGTATGATATAATAATTGGGGAATATTGGCTATGACAATTGAACTGTTGAGGAATATTGGATGATGATGATGATAATAATGTGATGGCATTATTGTAATTTTTTTGTGATTTGAATAATGTTAATGGCATGATGGTAATTATTATTTATTGTATCTGTTATGATAAATAATGTTGATGACATGATTGTAATTATGGTATGGTATATCTGTATGGTGTGCTATTTGTGTTATCTCTATGCTACCATGTTGGTATTGGCGTAGGTGATCTCACCTCTTTGTTATATTGTTTTGAGGCCTGGCGACTGCGTGAAGATAGAGGATCGGTAGTCTATGTGGGGCATCTGACTGTGTCTCTGCGTAGAGAGTTTGATGGAGAGCTTATTTTTACTACTACTCTGTATTTACATCTTGAGATGCCTTTGACTCTTAGGCGTTACTGGGGAAGACTTTTTCATTGGCCTAGTGAGATCAGTAGTGTGTCGACAGCATGGACTCCTATCCATAGAGCTGCGAGACATCCAGGATTTCTGTCATCCAACGATCCATCTGAGGAGGATCCTTCAGAGGGTTAGAAATCTTTGATGTGCACTTGGGCATGTTTATGTTTTAGTATTATGCTGACTTTTTACTGCTTTATTAAATATTTGTAGTTGTAAATTATTTGTATACTTAAGACAAAATCATATGTACATTATGGTGTATGATAATAGTTGTTTTACTTTATGTTTCGTTTTATTTTATTTAATGTTATTATGTATAAAAGGAAAAAAATTTACAACTCATATTAATTATATATTAAATGTTTTATAACTTGGGTAAGGTTTTATTTTTATTGCATCGAGAATATGACATCCTCATTAGAGGGTTACACTAGTTAGTATCAAAGCCCAAGTTAGAGTCTTTTGGGGTTGTGGTTGGGTCTGTTTTTGCTTGTGTTGTGTGATTCTCTATGATTTGTTTCCGAAAGGTCGCATCTAACTTTGTTTTGTTATGATTGAAGAAAAAGATGTCTGGCGGAAGAAGAATGCGTGCGAATGTGGAACGTAATGTGGACCCAATGACTATAGCTGCTGAGGCTTTGCAGCGAATGGCGGAGGTGATTACTCAACAAAATCAACGAGCAGCCCAACAGCAAGATGTGATTGCTGATGCTCTAAACTTGTTTGAGTTTAGGTGCAATAACCCACCTCAGTTCAGAGGCGAGTTTGACCCTGAGAAGGCGAGTCTTTGGATCCAAGACTTGGAATGGATATTTGAAGGAATGGGGTGCATCGATGATCGAAAAATGACGTATGCTACGTTTATGTTGAGAGGGGATAACGATAACAGGTGGAGAGGAACCCGCTGACTTTTACAAGATGACTGGACTAAAATTACTTGGGAGGTGTTTAGCGAAGTATTTCTGGAGAAGTACTTTCCTGCTAGTGCTCAACATGCTAAGGAAATGGAATTTCTTGGGTTGCGTCAGGGTAACATGACTGTTGGTGAGTATGCAGCTAAGTTTAAGAGCTTGTCACAGTTCTCAAGGTACTTTCAAATTCAACCTGATAAGGCGTGGAAATGTCGTAAATTTAAGGAAAGGTTAAGGGTAGAGTTGAAACAAGGAGTGCTACCCATGAGAATGAATTTCCTACTTTGATGGATACATGTCGACGACTCGAGGAGCTAGAGCTGTCAAGAGATCCAAGAAATCGCAACTTTGGACCGACTAGGCTCCAAAGAGGAGGCAACAACAACCGATTTCAGCAAAAACCTTATTCGAGACCACTGGGAAGTCAGCCTCAACGTCCATCTGTTGGGGGAAGTTCTAGTGGTAACAGAGCTGGCCAAAATATGGCATTTACGCTAAGATGTTTTAAGTGTGGAAAGAGTGGCCACCTATCTAGGGATTGTTCGATCAGAGGAACAATCTGTTTCAATTGTATAAAACTTGGACATGTTTCTAAGGATTTTACTCAGCCGGAAAGGAAGCCAGCTGTGAGTAATGTTCGTGCTACTCAGCCGCGATCTAGAGGGCGAGTATATACAATGGTTGGAGTTGAAGCTTCCCAGTCTGAAGATCTTATTAAGGGGGAAGGTGACAATGAAGGTAATCTTTTGACTGTGCTATATGATTCGAGTGCAACAGATTCATTTATTGCATATGATTGTGTGAATCGGTTGAAACTGCTTGTGTCTTCTCTGAGTTTTCAGTTGATTGTTTCTACACCAACTGCCAAGCCTGTTGTTACATCCAAAATATGTTTGGATTGTCCTATCACCATAAATGATCATGTATTTTCTATCAATTTAATTTGTTTACCTCTTGTTGAGATAAATGTAATATTAGGAATGAATTGGTTATCTTTTAACCATATCCTAATAGACTGTGCAAACAAAACCATAGTTTTAACCAAATCATTGTTGAGAGATAGAGCTCAGGGATATATGTTACTATCTTCTTTAGAGGTTAAGAACAAGAAAGATGTGAACACTATTGTTGCTGTTAATGAATTTCCAGAAGTTTTTCTTGATGATGTACCCGGTTTGCCACCAAAAAGAGAGATCGAGTTTTCTATCGATCTGGTACCCGGAGCAGGTCCTATTTCGATTGCACCATATCGGATGTCGCCATTAGAATTAGGAGAGTTGAAGAAGCAATTAGAGGAACTGTTGGAGAAGCAGTTTGTGTGACCGAGTGTTTCACCGTGGAGAGCACCAGTGTTGCTGGTCAAGAAAAAAGATGGAACTTCTCGTCTTTGTGTGGATTATCGTCAGTTGAACAAGGTGACTATAAAGAATAAGTACCCACTTCTATGGATTGATGATTTGATGGACCAATTGAAAGGAGCGGCTATTTTCTCAAAAATAGATTTACGATCAGGTTATCATCAAATTCGGGTTAAGGTAGAAGATATACCTAAGACAGCTTTCTGAACTTGTTATGGGCATTATGAGTATCAAGTGATGCCGTTCGGAGTGACGAATGCTCCTGCAATATTCATGGATTACATGAATAGGATTTTTCGTCCATACTTAGACAGATTCATCGTTGTATTTATCGATGACATTCTGATCTACTCTCAAAATTAGAAAGAGCATGCTGAACATCTCATTATAGTTCTCCAGATTTTGAAAGAAAAGAAGTTGTATGCAAAATTAGCAAAGAGTGAGTTTTGGTTGGAAGATGTTCAATTTCTAGGTCACGTAATTTCTAAAGAAGGTATTGCAGTAGACCTGTCGAAGGTGGAGACTATTTTATAATGGGAAAGGCCAAAGACAGTGACGGAGATCCAAAGTTTTGTTGGAATGGCCGAATATTATCGGGGGTTTATTGAAGGTTTTTCCAAGATAGTTAGACCTCTTACACAGCTCACAAGGAAGAGTCAAGCTTTTGTTTGGACAGAAGAATGTGAGGCAAGTTTCCAAGCGTTGAAGAAGAGACTGACGAATGCAGCAGTGTTGATTTTGCCTGATCCTAGCAAGTCCTTTGAGGTGTATTGTGACGCTTCTTACCAAGGGTTAGGGTGTGTGTTGATGCAGAATAGGAATGTGGTGGCTTATGCTTCAATACAGTTGAAGGTATATGAGAGGAACTACCCAACGCATGATTTGGAACTAGCCACAGTGGTTTTTGCGTTAAAAGTGTGGAGGCATTTTCTATATGGAGCTATGTTCAATGTCTTTAATGATCACAAGAGTTTGAAATACTTGTTTGATCAGAAGGAATTGAACATGAGGCAGAGGCGGTGGTTAGAGTTCTTGAAGGACTATGATTTTCAACTTCAATACCATCCAGGAAAGGCGAATGTGGTGGCGGATGCTTTGAGTAGAAAGGTGATCAGTGTTTCTACCATGATGATAAAGGAGGAGGTATTGATCAACCAGTTTAGAGATCTGTGGTTGTCAGTGGAATTGGTACCAGGAAAGATTCGTCTATTTAAGGTTATGGTTTTGAATGAATTGCTGGATATGATCCAAGAAAAACATGATGAGGATCCATTTTTACAGAACAAAAAGGAATTTTTGAAGCAAGGTCATAAGGCGACGGTGGAAGAAGGATCGGATGGAGTCTTAAGATTTGAAGGAAGAATTTGTATACCTAATGATCCCGATCTTAAGCAAGCAATTTTGGACGAAGCTCATACCAGTAGATTGAGTATGCATCCGGGAATGACTAAGATGTACCGAGATTTAAAACGAATGTTTTGATGGCCAAGGATGAAGAGAGATGTGGCGGAACGTGTGGCGTCTTGTCTTGTTTGTCAGAAGGCAAAAGTGGAACATCAAAGACCTGCCGGTATGTTACAATCTTTAACTATTCCAGAATGGAAATAGGATAGTATCTCAATGGATTTTGTTACCAGATTGCCAAGAACGAGGAAAGGTCATGATTCTATATGGGTTATAGTTGATAGGCTTACGAAGTCAGCACACTTCTTGCTGATCAATATCAAGTATTCGTTGGAACAATTAACCCAGGTGTACATTAGTGAAAATGTTAGACTTCATAGTGTACCTGCAAGTATAGTTTCTAATAGAGATCTGAGGTTTATGTCGAGGTTCTGGCGAAGTTTGCAAGAAGTCATTGAAACTAAGTTACGTCTAAGTTCTGCTTATCATCCGCAGATTGATGGTCAAACAGAGAGAACAATCCAGTCATTGGAAGATTTGTTGCGTGCTTGTGTGTTGGAAAAACAAGGAAGTTGCGATGAATTCTTATCTCTGATAGAATTCACCTACAACAATAGTTTTCACTCAAGTATAGGGATGGCACCCTATGAAGCACTATATGGGCGTCAATGCAGAACACCTTTGTGTTGGTATCAAGATGGGGAAAGTATGACCTTTGGGTCTGATCTTGTGCAACAGACTACAGAAAAAGTGAAAATGATTCAGGAGAAAATGAGGACGACTCAGAGCCGACAGAAAAGTTATGCTGATAAGCGAAGGCTACCTCTTGAATTTAAGGAAGGTGAGCATGTATTTTTGCAAGTAACGCCTACGACTGGTGTTGGAAGGGTTATCAAATCCAGAAAACTCACTCCTAAATTCATTGGACCATACCAAATTATTCATCGGATAGGTCCCGTAGCCTACCAAATAGCTTTACCACCTTTTCTATCCAATCTACATAATGTATTTCATGTATCTCAGTTGAGAAAATATATCCCCGATCCAACGTATGTTATACAGCCCGATGAAGTACAACTGAAAGATAATTTAACATATGAGACACTTCCTGTTAAGATTAAGGATAGGAGAGTGAAACAACTTCGAGAGAAGATGATCGAATTGGTAAAGGTGATATGGAACGACGTAACGGGTGATGCTACCTAGGAGCTAGAACATAAAATGAGGGAGCAATACCCTCAACTGTTCTGAGATACGATAAATTTTAGGGACGAAATTTTATTAGTGGGGGAGAGTTGTAACACCCCAACTTTTGGTTAAAGTGCGATATTATCCTAAATGTACTGTTTTATGTTTTCTGTAAGTTATAAAATGAATTTGACTTTTTCGTGATTGTATTTGATAGTTGTGTGTGATTTACCCCGAGTCAAGAAAATAATAATTTTTTGGCCGAAAAAATCTTAATTTAATTATTCGGAACTAGGGGATTTTACTAAACCTAATTTTGAGTGATACGTGTGTTGATATTTTAATTTTTAGGATTTAACTGTGCAATAAAAATATTTTATATTATTATAATATTATTTTATTATACAGTACCTACTATCTTAAAAATAGTAGAATTCTGCTCCAAAATAGACCATGGACCTAAAAAAGTCTATGGGACCCATGTTTAGAGAACCAGTCAACGTTTCTGGCTAGATTTAATCCTAAGCCAATGAAATCTAGTCAACAATAGTGGCTTGAAGTTTTAAACCAATAGGAAGTTAGTCCACAAAAGTGGTTGGACTTGTTGATTTATGACTAGAAAGCTTAACCAAGTTAGCTTAAATCTAACTAAGTTAATATAGGAAGCTTATGTAGTAACTAAATGAAGTAAACCTAGTTAGCTACACCTTAGAGTTCTAGTTAGAGAAGGTTCTAATAATATCAAGACAAAGGCTAGTTATCCTAAGTAACTAGATAGTTAGACAAGTAACTAAGCAAACTAACTAAATGCACCTAAGTCTAACTAGATTGCATAAATGAACACAAACCTAGTTTGCTATCCCTTGGAGCAATTCGGTCAAGGCTTTTCAAGAAGGATCAAGAAGTGCTTAGTCACTTGATGACTTGATTTCCTACACCAATGAGAAGCAAGATTGGAGGCAAAGCCTTGAATGTCATCCATTGATCACATCTAAGGCCATTAGGAGTCTTAAGGGTCAACAATGATGGCCACCTCCTTTGAAGGAGCTCCACGGCCAAGGGCTTTAGGAAGGGTGTGATAGCAATTTTGCTAAGTTTATTTTATCTTCAACCTTCACCAAAGCAAAACAACCAAGAAAATTCTCCCTTTTCTTCATTTAGAAGCTCACGGTCTCCACCCATTTCTCATACCTCCACTTCTCTAAAATTTCACCTAACCTTACTTCTCAAATCCAAACATCATTCTAAGAACATCTCTAGTTGAGAGTTCTTTCAAAAAAATTCATCTTGAGCTTGAAAAACCAATTTGAAGATTTTTCCTACAAGGTGAAAATCTTTGTTTCTTATTTCTAACTTGATTTCTTAGGTTCTAAGCCACAATTGATCCATGGTTTATATTTTTTTTTAACCTTAGTTATGACTCTTTAAATTTTGTTTGAGTTTGTTAGGGATTCTTTGAAGGTTTCACGAAATTGCTAGGAGTTAGAAGGAGTTTGTCTTCCTTTAAGGTAAGAGAGAGATTGAATCTCATCAACCTTGTGTGGTGGTGAGAAGATGGACGTGTTTGTGGTGAAGAATCCATAAGGATTCATTCACTTGGTTGTTTATCGTCTTTTCTATTTTGTGATTGATTATGTGTACATGTATGTTTATAGCTTTAAAATATATTATATGTGTTTATAAATCTATAGTAATTATTGTAGGATGTGAATAATATGTGAGGGATTGCATGAATGTTCCAAAGAGCACAAGGAAGCTCACGGCTTCACCAAGAAAAAGAGAACCAAAATGTTTTCAACTATAAAACAATGACTTAATGAATTTAGGGTAAAATAATGAATTGGAAATTGATTTAGGAGATGGAAAATAATTTAAAGATCATTTGTAAAGAACATGTTGAATTCGGCCAAAATGCCATTCAATGTGTATTTGATTCCAAAATTATTTTCTAAAATGGACTAAGTAATTAACTTAAAGAGAATTCAATTTCAATGGATTTTGGAGAACAAAATAAATGAATTTAGTTTTAGAAACCTAAATTAGAGGAATTAATTATAAATAAGAAATAAAACGAACACTTGAAAAATGTTAACGTAGAAGCTCATCTTTGGGTTTTGAAGCACGTTAGTGAGTTTCAAAGTGTAAATGATAGTTATAATAAAAGCAAGGTAATTTTTAAAGAAAAACGTAGAAAATATCATTTAATGAATTTTCTAAACAAAATACTGTCAAAATTAATTAAAAGTGGACAAATAATAGGGAAAGTTTCAAAGTATAATTAGAACGTAAAGAAAATATTATACGTAGTTGAAAAATACTAGAAATAGTTTACGCGTATTTAAAATAAAGATTTTTAAGCTACGCGATTGAGAAAACGATTTAAAAATCTTACGCGATTGAGAAAATGATTTAAAAATCTTACGCGATTGAGAAATGATTTAAAAACATTATGCTATGTTTAAAAAATGTCAAAATATATTTACGCGATTTGAAAACATTTGAAAAAGGTGACGTGATTGTGAAAACGCGATAAAATCTTTATGTGATTAAAAGGAACAGTGAGTTTTACTGTTGGGCCAAAGTGGTGGACCTAGACATGTTGAGAAATAGTGTTGTCAAGTGGAGACATACTATATTTGGTTTATACCGATACTGAGGGCATTTATATAATTATGATGATAATGAGGGCATTTGAGTAGTTTTTGGTTCATGTTCATACATTGAGAGATGTGTCAATTTGGTTGAAAATTGGCGATTGGCTGACGAGATGAATTACACTGTATTGTGGGTGTGATAGGCGTAGTATGGTTCATTGACTGAACTTGGAGGCGTTAGTGTGCGAAGGATTTCATATGTAGACAGATGGTACTTTCTCTGGGCCGTGGTAACGGGCAACACACTAATGATCTCGACAAACACTATTCTTAATCAAGATCTTGTGGAGACTGTCTAGTATAATGCCTGTGGTGCACGACGTTTTGACTGTGTACTACTTACCACGATGTTTTAACTGTGGGCTATTGACACGATGTTTGATAGTATAATAATTGGTTGGGCAGCCTGAGGTACGGATTGGTTTTTCCAGTTCATTCTCTCTGATGTTTGGGTTTAGCTCCATGGAGTAGGAATGAGTCGGTGTACATTTGCATTTGTGGTCTGCATTATACTGTGATTATTTTATATTATGTTTAATGTGTTAATGTGAGATATTGTGCATAAGGTGATGATATGAATTTTTGAATTAATTGTGATATCTGTATGTATTGTCATTTTCTGTACTGCCATACTGGTACTAATGTAGATTGAGTCACCTCATTGTATGTATTTCTCTGGATTATTATTTATATTCTGTAAAGAGTTTGAGGAAGAGGAAGAGGAGCAGCCTCTAGATATTCAGTACCCTGAGGAGCAGCAGTCGAGCGATCAATTCGAGGAAGGCGAGCCGTTAGATCACTCATATCATCTGGATTGATCTTTTGGTTATGGCTTTGCCCGGATTCTTTGGTTTTGTGAGACTTGAGTTTCACGGAGGGTCTGAGGCTTGGCGACTGCGTGAAGATAGAGGATCAGTAGTCTATGTGGGGCGTCTAACTATGTCTCTGTATAGAAAGTTTGATGGAGAGCCTATTTTTACTACTACTCTGTATTTACATCTTAAGATGCCTTTGACTCTTAGGCGTTACTGGGGAGGACTTTTTTATGCGCCTAGTGAGATCAGTAGTGTGTCGTGTAACACCCCAAAATTTACTTTTCTACTATCAGGATTCATTCTAAAATATTTGTGATTTTCTGGAAATTTTTCCTGGAATTTTCTGAGAACGCGGAATATTTTGATATATTTCTCGTTTTACGTGTGTACTGAGCGGAACCGGAGAAATGAGATATTTTATCTGAGAACCTTGAACTATGGAAACATCAACGGGAGATCTTACTAAACCCGAGGCCGGACACAGTTTACAAAGTTTCACATTTTTCAAGAAATCTTAACAGATGAGATAATAAAACACTGTGAAGAATTTATCTGTCAGATTTGTTAATGCTGACTTCTGCCAATGATAACTATTGTCCAATAAATAATAACATGTATTAAAAAAATTATCACATTATTAAAAATCTAATTTTTGTATCACATCTATTAGTTTTAATTTCAAAAGAAAGAATAAATTTAATCCAAGCTTGTTACGGGAAGCTTCCTAGCAATTTCCCTTGTAACACATTTTCTCTCTCTTCCCTCTCCTCTCACTCCACGGCAGACACTCCTTTTTGGGGGAGTCAAAGTTGTTTTCTTCCTTTTATTAACTCATCTTCATTCTTCTAAACACCAAACATTTAACACATCTCTCTTCTCTTCTCCTTCCTCTCCACCGTACACGCACACCCACACATTGGAGACCAACCCCATTATTTGCCAAACAAATCACATTTACTTGTTTCCTTCCACCATTCCAAGACTACTCTCCTTGGTGGTTATCCTTTGGTTCCTCTTCTTCTTCTTCTTCCATTTCTCTTCCACCATTGAAGCTAAAGCTTGGAGCTTTAAGGTAAAGCCTTCAACTTTCTTCCATTTTCTTGCTATATTCGTTTCTCTTGGCCACCTTGGTGACCAAGAACCTATTCTTCATGGTTTGAGTGGACATTGTGGTGATCACTCACATTGGAGTTTTCTTGAAGGGGGAAAATGAAAATCTAGGACAAGAAGGAGTGGCACATTGTGTTGTTTTCCAAATAGGTAAGAGGGAGATGATCCTGTTCAACTAACCTTGGTAGTAAGGGAATGTCTTGTATGTGTGTTGTTATTGATTTTTGAATCCATGTATAAAGTTCTCTCATTTTTATATTCTTCTTGATGATAGTGTATTTTGTTGGGTTTGTATGATTTATTGATGCCTTTTGCATGATTTGAAGGTATATTTGAGTATCTTGTTAATTAAATATGATAAGGATTGGTTTGGTTTGAGTTAGAGGACCTGGAGAACCCTGTTTTCTGCAAGTTTACGCGTAGTAATCGATTACACGGGGCTTAATCGATTACCAAGCTCTTAAAAGATACAAATTCGTGATTCTGGAAATCTAGTAATCGATTACGTCTGGAGTGTAATCGATTACAGAGATTCTGCTTAGCTTGTAATCGATTACAAGAGGAGTGTAATCGATTACCAAGCCCCTGATGTCACGAAATGGTGCTTCTGGAAATCACATAATCGATTACAACTTGTGGGTAATCGATTACGGAGGTTCTGTCCAATTGGTAATCGATTACCACGGTTGTGTAATCGATTACCAGGGCCTTGCAGTTACAAGACGTGATTCTGGGAATCACGTAATCGATTACAATGAGATTGTAATCGACATGAGATTCATTTCTCGGGTAATCGATTACAAGGGTGATGTAATCGATTACCAAGACCAAAAATGAGATTTTTGAGCTGGAAATGATTGAGATTATGGTTCTTTGTCCTTTGTAACTCAAACATAACCTAAAAACCCTGGATTCAAGGATTTTACCTTACTAAATTGTGATAAGAATGTGCATTCATACCAATAGAGAAGAAATGAGTTTGAATATGGAATTCTTGGATCCATGACATGGAAATTGTGGTATGTGTGTAATGAGAATTATTGATGTAGTACTCAATGAGATAAGAATGATGATGTGCCATTGAGGCAATGTTTTAATAAATGCATGGTTGATATGTCATGTTGGACATTGAATAATGCTTATGTGCCATTGAGGGAAGGCTTATGTTGAATGCATCATTGATGAACATACATGATTGGACATTGTGTCATCATGCATATGCTGTCCGTTGGACATGGTTAGTAAGGCGATGTATGTCTAGGAGTTTGAATAACACCTATGTGCGGGTGCGAATAGACTAAGCATAGGTGTCATATGTGGGCGTTCGACGCCGTTTATTTTCTTGCTGCCTTATTGGTACTGAAAGCTGGGAATCTCACCTCTTTCGGTAAATTTCTTTATTTTACATTTTGGATTGGATCGTATGCTCTCAAGAAGACACTCGTGTGGAGAATAAGGAAACCACTGAGTTTCAGGGTTTCTGGCCTTATCTTGACTGAGATAGAATTTGTTGAGAATGTCATTTCGCCCCCGTGGATTTTTTGGTTACGTGCGGATCAACTTTCATGGTGGTCTGGATTGCTGGCATTTCAACGTGCAGACTGACCAATGTGTGTACCACGGCGAATTGACGGTGTCTTTAGCATGGGGACGCTACACTGCTTCTATTTTTGATTTTCATGCTTTTGTATGGCTGGAGTTCTATATGCCCGTGAGGGACATGTGGGGTGAAATGTATTATACCCCTCGTGAGGATTCCTTTTTGTCTACTGCCCGGGCTCCTGCCCACTGTTCTGTCGTCCCGATAGATGTCTCGTCGGACGACGAGGACCCTGAGGAGGATCCATCTACGGTTCCTTCTCATTCCAAGCAGTCTTAGGGTTGGTTTTAGATTGATGGCTACTGATGGCTATCCGTTTATTTTGAGGGAGCCTGACGTACTACTGGATTAGTGGGTAGATATATTTGTATCTCTTGGGGTAGGTACACATTTTGCTTTTTGTATATCTTTTTGGAAATGTAATTTAAACAGGCTTGTATTTCTGGTATGTAACTATCAATATTGTACATGGTTGTATGTTTCATTCCATGTTGATTTCTCTTTGACGTTTTTGATAAGAAGTTTTATATGAAGGAGGAACTTTTAACTTTAACTCAATCACGCGATATATTTAGAAACAGGTGTATATGTACATTAAATGGAAGTTTTAACCGGAACTATATTAAAAGAAAAAAAAATGCTCAAATTTTCCGTAGTCATTTTTGGGTCGTTTCACTATAGTGCGACGTTCCTTCTTCTCACCCGTTATGACTGAAGGGAGAAAAAGGGGCGTTACACTGTCTTGGTATCAGAGCTCCCGGTTATGTTTCTTTGGGTCGTGTGGTTTTGGACTGTCTTGTTTGTGCTGTGTCATTCTCTGTGATTTTGTTGTTTGGTATTCAAATGAATACATCTGACTTTCCTTGTGTTTTGCGTAGTCTAATCCGAGAAGGAACAATGGCTCGTCGGGGTGATATGGCTGCTGCCATAGAGGCAATACAGAAGATGGCCGAGGTAATGTTACAACAGAACCAGCAGACAACTCAACAACAGGCTAGGGCTGCACAACAGCTAGAGGCTACAGCGGATGTTCAGAACTTGGAAGGATTTCGTCGCGCTAATCCTCCACAGTTTAAAGGGGAGTTTGATCCGGAGAAAGCTACATTGTGGATTCAAGAGTTGGAGAAAATATTTACGGGTATGAATTGTGCTGATGATAGGAAGGTGACCTATGCCGCATACATGCTGATGGGAGATGCTGAACATTGGTGGACGGGAGAACAAAGGCTGCTGCAAGCCGCGAACAGAGTGATAACCTGGGAAGTGTTCAAAGAAAGGTTCTTGAACAAATATTTTCCAGAAAGTGCCAGACACGCAAAAGAAATGGAATTTCTAAGGTTGCGACAGGGAGGCATGACTGTGAGCGAATACGCCGCCAAGTTTGAGAACTTGTCCAGATTTTCAGCCTATTTTCAACTTCAACCCAATGAAACTTGGAAGTGTCGGAAGTTTGAGGAAGGCCTGAGGCATGATGTGAAGAAAATCGTGATAACTTTGAAGATCACTCAGTTTTCTGAGTTACTCGATACTTGCTGTCGATTGGAAAGTGTGGAACAAGAACGTGAGGCGAGAAACAAAAACTTTGGGTCCGTTCGGTCCCAAAGAGGAGGTGGTGGTAACGCAAGTCGTTATCAAAAGAAGCCTTATTCCAGACCCTCTGGAAGCCAACAACCACAAAAATTTCAAGGAGGAAGCCCAACTGGAAGCCCTGGAAGGATGGGTCAGAATGCTACAACTACTCCGAGATGCATGAAATGTGGGAAGGAGCATTTCACAAGGGACTGCATAATCAAAGGATTTATTTGCTTTAGGGGCGGGAAACCTGGTCACGTTTCTCGAGACTGTAATCAGACCAAGGCGGAACCATTCGTCAATGCAGCTAAGACTTCTAAACCACAAGTTGGAGGCAGAGTCTACACCCTGAGTGGTGCTGAGGCCTCTGAATCTGAGGATCTGATACAAGGAGAAGGTATCATTGAAGGTAATCTTTTAATTATACTGTATGACTCTGGTGCTACTCATTCTTTCATTTCACATGATTGTGTGAAAAGACTTGGATTGCCTGTGTCTTCTTTACCTTTCGATTTGACTGTTTCAACTCCTACTGCAAACCTATAGTCACTACTAAGGTGTGTCTAGGTTGTCCTTTAATAGTGGAAGGTCGAATCTTTTCTATCGATTTGATCTGTTTGCCATTATCCCAACTAGATGTAATATTAGGAATGGACTGGCTATCTGCCAACCATGTCTTATTAGACTGTTCCAGAAAAACAATAGTTTTCCCTTTGGATGAGGATTCTTCTAGATTTTTGACCGCCAACCAAGTGAAAGCTTTTCTGAAAGAAGGAGCTCGAGGATACATGCTGTTATCTTCTTTGAAAGTTGAGAGTGAAGTTGATGTGGACGCAATCTCTGTTGTTCGAGATTTTCCTGAGGTTTTCCCTGACAATGTACCTGGTTTGCCGCCGGAACGTGAGGTCGAGTTTGCTATCGACTTAGTACCTGGAGCTGGCCCTATTTCTATGGCACCTTATCGTATGGCACTAGCAGAACTCGTGGAACTTAAGAAGCAGTTGGAAGAGCTCCTAGAGAAGCAGTTTGTGAGACCTAGTGTGTCACCTTGGGGAGCACCTGTATTGTTGGTCAAGAAGAAAGATGGGACTTCAAGATTATGCGTGGACTACCGTCAGTTAAACAAGGTTATGATCAAGAACAAGTATCCATTGCCGAGGATAGATGACTTGATGGACCAATTGAAGGGAGCAGTTGTGTTTTCCAAGATCGATCTACAATCAGGATATCACCAAATCAGAGTAAAAGTGGAAGATATTCCCAAGACGGCTTTTCGTACTCGTTATGGTCATTACGAGTACCTGGTGATGCCTTTTGGTGTGACAAATGCACATGCGATATTTATGGACCATATGAATAGGATCTTTCGTCCTTACTTGGACAAATTCGTTGTTGTCTTCATCGATGATATTCTGATCTATTCACAAAGTCGCGAGGACCATGCTGAGCACCTCAGCATAGTTCTCCAGATCTTGAAGGAAAAAGAGCTATATGCGAAACTATCCAAGTGCGAGTTTTGGCTAGATGAAGTGAAGTTCTTGGGTCATGTAATCACAAAGGAAGGAATCGCAGTGGATCCTTCAAAGGTAGAAGCTGTACTACAGTGGGAAAGACCAACTACAGTGACGGAAATCCGAAGCTTCATTGGATTAGTCGGATACTACCAGAGGTTTATTGAGGGATTTTCCAAAATCGCCGAACCGCTCACTCAACTCTCCAAGAAAGACCAAGCTTTTGAATGGACAGATTCCTGCGAAGAAAGTTTCCAAGAGTTAAAAAGGAAGCTGACTACGTCACCAGTGCTAGTCTTACCGAATCCTATTGAACCATTTGAAGTGTATTGTGACGCTTCGTATCAAGGTTTGGGGTGCGTTCTCATGCAAAACGGAGGAGTGGTAGCTTACGCTTCAAGACAATTGTGAACGCACGAGAAGAACTACCCAACACACGATCTAGAATTAGCTGCAGTGGTGTTTGCATTGAAGATATGGAGACATTATTTGTATGGAGCCACATTCAACGTCTTCAGTGACCACAAAAGTCTGAAGTACCTGTACGATCAGAAAGAGCTGAACATGAGGCAGCGAAGATGGCTAGAATTTTTGAAAGATTACGATTTCCAACTTCAGTATCATCCTGGAAAGGCGAACGTGGTGGCCGATGCTTTAAGTAGAAAAATGATTAGTGTTTTTACTATGATGATTAGAGAAAAGGACTTGTTAGAGCAATTCAGAGATATATGGTCATTTGCAAAGTTAACACCGGGTAAAATCTGCATGAATAGGATCACTATCTCGATTGACCTAATGGATGATATTCGGGAGAAACAAAAGGTCGATATATTGCTGCAAGAAGAAAGAGAATTGATGAGACAAGGTGGTGTGTCAACATTGAAGGAAGGAAGCGATGGGATTTTGAGATTCCAAGGAAGGGTCTGTGTGCCTAAAGATGAAGAACTCAGAAAGTACATACTTGAACATGCCCATTTGAGTCAGTTGAGTATGCATCCTGGAATGACCAAGATGTATCAAGACTTGAGGAAGTTATTTTGGTGGCATGGGATAAAAAGAGATATCGCTAGATGCGTGTCATCTTGTTTGGTTTGCCAGAAAACGAAGATTGAGCACTAAAGACCAGCTGGATTACTACAACCCTTGGCTATTCCTGAATGGAAATGGGATAACATCGCCATGGACTTTGTTGTCGGCTTACCAAGAACTAGGAAAGGATATGACTCAATATGGGTAATAGTGGATCGACTTACGAAGTCAGCTCACTTTCTGCCAATCAACATAAGATATCCGTTAGAGAAGTTGACTCAGATTTACATTGGTGAAATTGTCAGACTTCACGGGATACCCATGAGTATTATTTTCGATAGAGACCCGAGGTTTACCTCGAAGATTTGGCAAAGTCTTCAAGAGGCTATGGGAACAAAGTTGCGGTTAAGTTCTGCCTACCATCCACAAACTGATGGTCAATCAGAAAGAACAATCCAGTCGTTAGAAGATCTGCTGAGAGCTTGTGCGATAGAGCAAACTGGAGGTTGGGATGAAATCTTACCATTGGTGGAATTCACCTACAACAACAGTTACCATTCAAGCATAGGGATGGCGCCCTATGAGGCTTTATATGGGCGGAGGTGTCGGACGCCTCTGTGCTGGTATCAAGATGGAGAACGGCTTACCGTTGGACCTGAACTCATTCAGCAGACAACTGAGAAGGTTAAAATGATTCGAGAGAAAATGAAAATGGTTCAGAGTCGGCAAAAGAGTTATGCGGACAAAAGAAGGAAACCTCTTGAGTTCGAAGAAGGAGATCATGTCTTCTTGAAAGTCACACCTATGACTGGGGTCGGTCGTGTCCTCAAATCTAGAAAACTCACTCCAAAATTCCTTGGACCCTACCAAATTCTTCGTCGGATAGGTGTTGTTGCTTACCAAATAGCTTTACCTCCTTTTCTTTCAAATCTTCATAATGTCTTTCATGTGTCACAACTCAGAAAGTATATCCCAAATCCTAATCATGTCATAGCACCTGATTCTATACAATTGAAGGAAAACTTGACATATGAGACAACTCCTGTAAGGATTGAGGATAGGAGGACAAAGCAACTCAGAGGAAAGGACATTGCACTAGTGAAGGTAATCTGGAATGAAGCAACTGGAGATGTGACGTGGGAGCTGGAGGACAAGATGAAGGAGCAATATCCCGAATTGTTTTAAGGTATGGAAAATTTCGAGGACGAAATTCCTATTTGTTGGGGAGAGTTGTAACACCCCAAAATTTACTTTTCTACTATCAGGATTCATTCTAAAATATTTGTGATTTTCTGGAAAATTTTTCCTAGAATTTTCTGAGAACGCGGAATATTTTGATATATTTCTCGTTTTACGTGTGTACCGAGCGAAACCGGAGAAATGAGATATTTTCTCTGAGAACCTTGAATTATGGAAACGTCGACGGGGGATCTTACTAAACCCGAGGCCGGACACAGTTTATAAAGTTTCACATTTTTCGAGAAATCTTAACAGATGAGATAATAAAACACTGTGAAGAATTTATCTGTCAGATTTGTTAATGCTGACTTCTACCAACTATAACTATTGTCCAATAAATAATAACATGTATTAAAAATATTATCACATTATTCAAAATCTGATTTTTTGTATCTTAGTTTTAATTTCAAAAGAAAGATTAAATTTAATCCAAGCTTGTTATGGGAAGCTTCCTAGCAATTTCCCTTGTAACACATTTTCTCTCTCTTCCCTCTCCTCTCACTCCACGGCAGACACTCCTTTTTGGGGGAGTCAAAGTTGTTTTCTTCCTTTTATTAACTCATCTTCATTCTTCTAAACACCAAACATTTAACACATCTCTCTTCTCTTCTTCTCTTCTCCTTCCTCTCCATCGTACACACACACCCACACATTGGAGACCAATTCCATTATTTGCCAAACAAATCACATTTACTTGTTTCCTTCCACCATTCCAAGACTACTCTCCTTGGTGGTTATCCTTTGGTTCCTCTTCTTCTTCTTCTTCCATTTCTCTTCCACCATTGAAGCTAAAGCTTGGAGCTTTAAGGTAAAGCCTTCAACTTTCTTCCATTTTCTTGCTATTTTCGTTTCTCTTGGCCACCTTGGTGACCAAGAACCTATTCTTCATGGTTTGAGTGGACATTGTGGTGATCACTCATAGTGGAGTTTTCTTGAAGGGGGAAAACGAAAATCTAGGACAAGAAGGAGTGGCACATTGTGTTGTTTTCCAAATAGGTAAGAGGGAGATGATCCTCTTCAACCAACCTTGGTAGTAAGGGAATGTCTTGTATGTGTGTTGTTATTGATTTTTGAATTCATGTATAAAGTTCTCTCATTTTTATGTTGTTCTTGATGATAGTGTATTTTGTTGGGTTTTGTCGCGACCGGGATCGCGGCGGGATAGCAGCTCGCATATGATTTTAAAAATGATTAAAATATGGAGTCGCCACCAATTTTATTTGAATTTAGGAAAAATTGGAAAACCTTTTTAGAAAATGGTCTTTGGAACCAAATCGGATTCGGGAGTCGGTTATGGATAGGGAAGGGTGGAAACTTAATCCCACCGCACCCTATCACACCGAATCTGGCCCCGAGTACCTTAAGTTAATTGTGCAAAAATTTGATAATCTCAAATTTATTTATTTTACCCCTTTTAAAAAGACTTTGTAAATATTTTATTTTTTATTTTTTAAAAAAAAAAAGAAGAAAGAAAAGAAAGAAAAAAAAAACTGAATTATGAAAATTTAATTTTGACTTGATGTAATTGAAATTTCTCTCTCCTACGTACCCTCAAGTGCAATGAGGAATTCAAAGTCACGTAGTTCTGTATAAAATAAGTGTGAGTTAATTGATTTTAATTAAAAGATTTCTTTTTGAAAAAGAAAATTTTATTGTTTGAAAATAAAATCATTTTTGCACTGGATTTAAGTTAGCACTAGGCTACTCAGTAAATCCTTATGATCCAAATGACATTGAAGATAGCATTCGCTATTCAATCATTATCATTGGTTATTGTATTAATTTTAAATTTTTTATTTTTTTATTTTTATCTTTTATTATTATTTTTTTATTTTTATCTTCCTTTTTATTTAAACAAAATATTATACTTGTTTTTTTTTTAAAAAAAAACAAAAATTTACTTCATATTTTTTTTTTGTTTTTTATTTTTATTTTTTATTTTTTTTTTTGTTTTTTTTATTTTTTATTTTATATATATATATATATATATATATATATATACAATCAAAACACTTTAACGTTAAAAACGAGAAGTATAGTAGTAATCAAAATAGTAGCAACAAAAATAATAATAATACTAATAATAATAACAATAAAATAATAATAATAATAAAAAGAAGAAGGGTAGAGGATAAAAACCAGAAAAGGAAGCTACATTACGTAAAAATGGATGATGAAGGTGGTGAAGTGGGTGGTGTTGACGGCGAGGGTGCTAGTGTGAGTGAAGCTTGGACAGAGTCGCTTGAACGTAGGGTGCCGGACGTGGTGTGGTGAAGCTACGGGTGATGGAGTGTGGAAGTGGAAGTGAAGATGATGATGATGGCTGGGTTGCGTTTTTACGTATAGGGCTGCTGAGCACGAAGGTGGGTGACGGTTCACGGAGGAGTGTGTATGGCAGAGATGCTTGGTGATTAGTTGGCTATGGAGGACAGTGAAGGTAGCTTCACGGTGAGGGGCTGGACGGTGAAGGTTGGTGGAGGTGGCAGTGAGTTAACTCGGTAGTGAAGGGTGTTGGGGTTGCTACGGGTTGATGGTGGTCATGGTTGCTTGGTGGATTGCTTGGAGGTTTTAAGTGGTGGAGGAGATGGTTTATGGGTTCTTTGGAGATAAGGAGATGGTGGAATGGAGGGGCTGTTTGGTGAAGGTTGAGTGGAGAAAGGAAGATGACGTTAGGTTGAATGGAATGGCCACCGATGGTGTTTGGTGTGTTACGGAGGTTGAAGAGGAGCTCACGGTTTTGGTGAAGATGGAAGTAAGGATGGATCGTTGGTGCGTTTGGTGGAGGGTGTTAAATGGTAGAGGGAGAGGATGGAGATGGTGCAACGGTTGGAAGTGAATGGAGGTGAGAGTGAAGGGAAGTTGCTTGGGGTTCAAGAAAAATGGTGGGTATGGGATGAAGAAATGGAAGTGAGATGAGGAGGGAGATGGTGGCTACGGTTGGAAAATGGAGATGATGGTGCTGGGTTCACGGTGGAGGGAGGAAGAAAGGTTGATGGTGGAGGTTGGGAAGCTCACATTGATGGCTTGGAGGGAGATGAGGATGAAGGAGAGTTGCGTGATGGTGAAGTGAAGAAGAAAGTGATTTTTGTTGGAGACCCCTCCTTCCCCCTGGTGAAGCTGCTGAAGGGAGATATATATGGAGGAGAGGAGTGAATGAAAAATGAATAGCCCCCTGTGCTTGCGTGAGTGTGTGGGAATAAAAGAAAAAGAAAGAATGCAAAGTGATGGAGTGGGTGCAATTAGTGAGTGCCATTGAGTGCAATTTGGAGTGTTGTGAGTGTAGAGTGGAGTGCAGTTGAGTGCATGGTGAGTGCGTGGGAAAAAAAACGAAAGTGAGTGCAGAGTGGGTGAGTGCTGTAAAGTGAGGAAATTGAGTGCTAAGTGATTGTGTGCAGCCTGCAGAGTAGTGATAGTGGGTATATGTGGGGACGTGAGAATAGGTGAAAGTGGTTATGGAAGGAAGAAAATGGAATGGTGGGTATGGGATGAAGAAATGGAAGTCCCCCCTGTTATTGTGCGTGTGTCTTTGGCCTTCTTTTTTTATTTAATTTTTGTTTTTTCTCTTTTTATTTTTTTTATTATATTTTTTGTCTTTTCTTTTTATTATACCTTTTTGTTATTTTTTATTATTTTTTATTCTTTTTTTTTTTTTTTGTTTTTATTTTTTATTTTTTTATTTTTAAAACTAAGATGAGTTTGATCTATTTAGGCTAAAAAAAATTAAGTAAAATGGGCTAAAAGGTGGGCCATAATTTTTATTTTTTTAATTTTTCCTCTTTTTTATATTTTTTTTTTAGTCGGTCAAAATTGAGTGTTCATGATTGGTTCTCTTTACTTGTTTCTTATTAGATAATAAGAATAACCGTAGTTTTTCTAATTATCGTCGTAAGAAATGAGTAAAGATATGAACTTCAATTTTGTCCGGCAATGCAAAACAAGACAAGAAATTGAAATGCATGGAGCCAATGCGCTCAACAGAAATTAAATATGCAAGGAGCCGAAACGCTCTAAAATTAAATTCAATATGCAAGGAGCCGATGCGCTCAACAGAAATTAAAATGCATGGAGCCGATGCGCTCAACAGAAATTAAATGCAAAGAGCCAATGCGCTCAACAGAAATTAAATATGCAAGGAGCCGATGCGCTCAACAGAAAATTAAAATGCATGGAGCCGATGCGCTCAAAATTAAATGGCAATGGGCAAACCTGCGTCCCGAAAATTAAATGGCAATGGGCAAACCTGTGTCCCGAAATCTTAAATGACAATGGGCAACTGCGTCCCGAAATTTAAATGGCAATGGGCAAACTTGTGTCCCGAAATTTAAATGGCAATGGGCAAACCTGTGTCCCGAAAATTAAATGGCAATGGGCAAACCTGTGTCCCGAAAATTAAATGGCAATGGGCAAACCTGTGTCCCGAAAATTAAATGGCAATGGGCAAACCTGTGTCCCGAAAATTAAATGGCAATGGGCAAACCTGCGTCCCGAAAATTAAATGGCAATGGGCAAACCTGCGTCCCGAAAATTAAATGGCATTAAATGACAATGGGCAAACCTGTGTCCCGAAAATTAAAAGGCAATGGGCAAACCTGTGTCCCGAAAATTAAATGGCAATGGGCAAACCTGCGTCCCAAAAATTAAATGACAATGGGCAAACCTGTGTCCCGAAAATTAAAAGGCAATGGGCAAACCTGCGTCCCGAAAATTAAATGGCAATGGGCAAACCTGTGTCCCGAAAATTAAATGGCAATGGGCAAACCTGCGTCCCGAAAATTAAATGGCAATGCAATGAGCTGATGCACTCAAAAATTTAAAATACATGGAGCCGATGCGCTCAAAGAATAAATGACAGGAGCCGATGCGCTCAAAATTAAATGACAGGAATTTAAAATGCATGGTGCATGATGCGTTCAAAGAAATATGGAATTAAAATTTTTCTTTTCTCTTTTTTTATCTTCCCTTTTTCTTCAGAAAACCAATACGAACCAACAGCGGCCATGGAAAGCTTTGACCAATCAAACCCTTTGCCCACATGTTTTTTCTTCATCAGATCCTTTGTCAGCTGAGACTCCCTTAGATTTTCTCTTTTCCTTTTTCATTTTTCTGACCACCTTGTTTTCCTTGGCAACACATCACAACTTGTATCTTGAATTATTGAGATCCTTTAATCTGAATTAATCATTGATGGATTGCTGCAAAATTGTCAGATCAAATTGTTGACCTTAAGTTTATTTTATTTGAGACATAAATTAATGAGTAAGCATGCATTCATGAACGGACAGAAATTTGTTGAATGAACAAACTTCCTTTTTATTATTTTGGTAATGTAATCGTACATGACTTTTGACAAGACACATACTTGAAAGACAAAAGAAAGATTGCAAGAAAAATAAAAACTTTGTCCCAGTATCGGTTCCTTGTTCCTCATTCAATTGATTCACTGCAAATGCTTGACAACTCAATCACTGCTTCTGCTGATACCTCCTTCAACATGAATTCTCTTTAATTTTCCTCAAAAATTTTGCCCCAGTATTGCCAATTCAATGTGAACAACTTGCCCACGTGTAACTGATTGGACACACATCAAAAATTGCCCCAGTTTGGTGAATCCCTCGAAGAGTTTCTGACTCACTTCCTTTGAGATTTTGCCTATTTATTTGTCCTAACTTTTGCTTAGACTGCTTTTTCAGGTTTTCAGCCTAACGGACTCTCTCTTTTTTTCATTTTTTTTAATTGCTCTAACTTTTGCTTAGGTTGCCTTTTCGGGTTTTCAACCTAACGAGCTTTTTCTCTTCTTTTTAGGCATAGAATTTCTTGACAACATCAGTATTCACGGGCCTTGGCAATTCTTCTCCATCCATATTCTGCAAAATTAACGCTCCTCCGAGAAAATGTATGCTTGACTATGTACGGGCCTTCATAATTCGAGCCCATTTTCCTCTGGCGTCCTCTTGGTTAGGGAGAATCTTTTTCAAAACCAGATCCCCCGAATAGAATTCCCGGGACGAACTTTCTTGTTGAAGGTTCCGCCATTCGCTTTGATACAATTGCCCATGACAAATAGTACCGCCAATCTCTTCTCTTCTATCATATTCAATTGCTCATACCGAGTCTTCACCCATTCAGATTCTTCTAACTCTGCTTCCATTAGAACTCTTAGAGAAGGGATCTCGATTTCTATTGGAGAGACAGCCTCCATCCCATATACCAAAGAGAAAGGCGTTGCCCCAGTGCTTGATCGTATATTAGTACGATATGCATGCAGAGCATAGGGTAACATTTCATGCCAGTCTTTGTAGTTCACCACCATCTTAGCAACAATTTTCTTAACATTCTTATTTGCTGCTTCAACTGCACCGTTCATCTGAGGCCTGTAAGGAGCTGAATTATGATGCTTAATTTTGAAATTCTCACAGAACTTTTTAATCTCAAAGACCATTGAGATTGGTACCATTATCTGTGATTATCCTTTCTGGAATTCCATATCTGCAGACAATATCCCTTTTGAGGAATCTCAAAAACACCTTTTGAGTAATGCTGGCATAAGAAGAAGCTTCTACCCACTTGGTGAAATAGTCAATCGCCACTAAGATGAAGCGATGACCATTGGAAGCTTTAGGATTAATGGGCCCGATGACATCTATTCCCCACATTGAGAAAGGCCAGGGAGACACCAAATTATGCAAAGGGAAAGGAGGTGTGTTGACTCGATCCGCATACATCTGGCATTTTTGACACTTCCGTACATGATTTATGCGGTCTGTTTCCATTGTGGACCAATAATAACCACTCCTTAGAATTTTCCGAGCCATCATATGACCATTAGCATGAGTTCCACAGATTCCTTCATGAACCCACCATGATTACACGAGCTTCACAAGCATTCACGCATCTAAGTAAAGTACCATCGTGACTTCTTTTATACAAAACCTCTCCATTCAAGAAAAGGTCACTGCCAACCGGCGGATAGTCTTCTTATTCACCTCACTTGCTCCCGTTGGGTATTCTCTATGCTGAATATACTGCTTGATATCATAATACCAAGGTTTACCATCTGGCTCGCCTTCCACATTAGCACAATATGCAGGCTCACTGTGCATCTTCACTTGGATGGGTTGAACATTATTATGAATATCCAACTTGGTCATTAAACTAAAGTGGCCAAGGCATCGCAAACTGATTCTGGTCTCGGGTCAGATGGGAGAAGGTCACCTCCTCAAACTTCTCAACCAACTGGATTAAATACTTTTGATAAGGTATCAACTTCGGATCCTTGGTTTGCCATTCACCATTTACCTGATAAATGATGAGTGCTGAGTCTCCAAATACCTTTAACTGCTTGATCCCCAAGTCAATTGCAACTTGTAAACCATTAGCACAGGCCTCATACTCGCAACATTATTGGTGCATTCAAATTCCACTTGATAGCAACGGGTATTGCTTTCCCGTTGGTGAAACAACCACGGCTCCTATGCCACTGCCATGCATGTTAACCGCTCCATCAAAATACATCTTCCAGCCTGGTGCTTCTTCTTCTTCCGCCATCAGTATTTCTCCATCAGGGAACTCAGATATCACTAGTTGTCCACCCTCAAGAGGGTTTTCAGCCAGATGATCAGCAATCACACTTCCTTTGATGGATTTCCGAGTCATGTACTTGATATCAAATTCTGATAGCATCACTTGCCACTTTGAAACTCTTAATGAAATATGAGGACTTTCAAATATGTATTTTATGGGGTCTATTCGAGAGATCAACCATGTGGTGTAATAGAGCATATCCTGTCGTAACCGTTTTGAGGTCCATACCAAAGGCACAACAAGTCTTCTCAATAGCTATGTAACGAGCTTCACAATCATTAAACTTCTTACTCAGATAGTAAATTGCTTGCTCCTTCCTCCCTGATTCATCATGTTGTCCCAGCATTGCCCCCATTGAGGTCGGTAATACAGTTAGGTACAAAATTAAGGGACGACCGGCGTAGTAGGGGTACCAAAATAGGAGGATTCATTAAATAAGCCTTTATCTTGTCAAAAGCTTCCTGACATTCTTCATCCCATTTGCCTGGTTGATGCTTCTTCAACAACTTGAATATAGGCTCACAAGTGCTTGGTTAAGTTAGCAATGAATCTAGCAATGTAATTGAGCCTCCCGAGAAAACTCCGCACTTCATGCTCGTCTTAGGGGCGACATCTCTGTATTGCTTTTGCTTTATCTCGGATCCACCTTTATTCCTTCTCTCGCTAACAATGAATCCAAGTAACTTCCCGGAGATGCTCCAAAAACGCACTTGGCAGGTTCAACCTCAACTTGTACTTTCTGAGCCTTTCAAACAGACTTACGCAGACCGCCACATGACTTTCTCCTTCTTTAGATTTGGCCACTATATCATCCACGTACACCTCAATCTCCTTGTGCATCATGTCATGAAACAGTGCCACCATAGCACGTTGGTAAGTTGCCCCAGCGTTCCTTAATCCGAACGGCATCACCGTATAACAAAACGTTCCCCAAGGAGTAATGAAAGTGGTCTTTTCTTTGTCATTGACATCCATGGGGATTTGATTGTACCCTGAGTATCCATCCATGAATGAGAACCTGTGATTCTTAGCAATTGTTATCAACCAAACATCAATGTGAGGGAGTGGAAAATCATCCTTCGGGCTGGCCTTATTCAGATCTCTATAGTCCACACACATTCTGACTTTTCCATCTTTCTTAGGCACTGGCACGATATTAGCTACCCACTCTGGGTGTCTTGACACTTCCACAAACCCTGCTTCCAACTGCTTAGTCACCTCTTCCTTGATCTTCAAAGACATATCAGGATGCATCCTTCTCAATTTTTGTTTCTTTGCCTCAATATTCGGGTAGAGTGGGATTTTATGCGATGCTATTTCTGGGTCTAACCCTGGCATATCCCGATAAGACCAAGCAAAAACATCCATATACTCTTTGAATAGTATGACCATCTCTTCAAACTCCGGGTTTGCCACTACTTTCAATTCCTTCTTCTCTTCCTCTGTCCCCATGTTAACTACCTCTGCTTCCTCACCATTCAAGTTAAATCCCTTCTCTGAGTACTCCAGTAATTTTGAAAAATTTTCAACAATATCTTCCTCTTCTCCAGATTCAGGGTCTTCTTCATCAAACATTGCAGGAGAATCAATTGATGAGTTTTCGAAGTCCCTTTTATGAGGCAAACTTTCTATGAAACTCATATCCCTGGAAAGCCATTTTGTGTGGAGTTGGAAAAGCAGAATAAAGCAGGAAT
Organism: Ormosia emarginata; assembly: GCA_029884605.1. Taxonomy (NCBI): domain Eukaryota; kingdom Viridiplantae; phylum Streptophyta; class Magnoliopsida; order Fabales; family Fabaceae; genus Ormosia; species Ormosia emarginata. The sequence continues at coordinate 4,473,296 of JAQQTP010000037.1, forward strand.
GACAAAGAAAGAACAGATATGGTACAGAAATGTAAAAAGAAAAATGCAAAAGGATAAATCAGAAAGTGCAACGAAGGGAAATGCTGAATATTCATGCAAGTTCATTTAATTAATGTCTCAAATAACATAAACCATAAGTTCAGAACAACTTAAACAGGAAATTACTTTGAAACAATCACATCAATAATTGGTTCAAATTTCCAGTTCTTTAGCGGCTCCTCATCAGCAACAGGACGGATTGCCTTGTGCTCTTCTTCTTGGCTTTCTTCATGCAAAGCATTGATAGTGAGGCGGTATTGAGGGTGAATGACCTCATCGGGCATAATCACCTCACCAAGGCTTTGGGAATGTTTCCCTCAGATGGGGAATATACTTTGCTTTGCCCTTGTCATTCTTTCTTCCAAGAGTCATGCTCCTCACATGCTCCTCCAGAGATACTTCGTACCCTATCCCAAATTTGTCTGACTTTCCTGGGAGTGACACTGGCGACCGAGTACCTTGCAGCTTTGAACCCAAACCCTTTCCTTCCTGGTATCCACTACTAGCCATGATCCGAGCAACCACCTGATTCACACTTGGTGTGAGAGATTCATCTTTACCGAGTCCAGTTTCAACTTCTTCGAAACTGTGCCACAGGTTCTCCTCTTCCTTTTCTGCACTTTCCACATATGGCACTGAAACTGGTTTTGACAGCATAATCTCTTCCTCTCCATGTATGGTGATGACCGACCCATTCTCAATATATTTAACACTTTGATGCAGGGTGGAAGGAACAGCCCCGGCGGTATGGATCCATGGCCTCCCTAGTAACATGGTATAGCCAGGCTCCATATCAATGACTTGGAACAGTACTTGAAAATTGCTTGGACCAATCTCTAGCGGCAACATCATCTCTCCCACAATGCCTCTCTTGTTTCCATCAAAGGCTCGTACCACCATCTCTCGAGGGGACAGTTCATCTTCACTTATTGCCAATGAGGTTAGAGTAGACCTTGGTAGGATATTCAGTGCAGACCCTCCATCGATCAGAACCTTTGCAACTATATACCCTTTGCATCTTAGGGTTATATGTAAAGCCCGTGGGTTTTTCTCAGACCGAGAGGTGATCTCTTCATCCATAAATACAATCATGTTGACACGCTTTACTGGATCCACCATGCTGACAACATTCTCAGGGGTAACATCGGGTTTGACATAAGCTTCACTTAGTACTCTTAGCAATGCTTTCCGATGCAATTCCGATGTCAATACGAGTGACAGAAGAGATATCCTTGCTGGAGTCTTCTTCAATTGTTCCATCACGTCGTATTCACTTTGTTTCATGATCTTCAGAAATTCTTCCTCTTCTTCTTTCCCTCTTTCCTCTTCTTTTGAACTTCCCTCTTTGCTCCCTTCCTTAACAATTTTCTCCTTTTCTAACTCTCCTGGGCCATAGCATCGCCCACTCCTGGTAATTCCCTCTACCCTGACTATATTAGTCACAGACTCCTCATCCTTGTGTACTTCAGCAATTCGAGCCTTCGAAGTTTCTTCCCCGACTCCTTTTGTCTCTACCTTGGTTTCATAATTCCATGGCACTGAATGAGTGTCATTATAAGCAAATGGCACTGGCTTCTTGATTGTTACCACTACTTTCTCTGACGTCGAGACTTGGTTGAGCGGTGGCACCTTAAGCACAAAGCGTTCGATCACATTAACCTCTTCGGAGGAGGCTAACCCTTGTCTCGCATGTATTACTCCCAAAGTAAGCAATCCTTGGACTCGAACCTTGAAGTCCCAGCAATTTTCAATATCGTGTCCCATTTCTCCACAATGATAAGCACAATTCGACTCTGCATCATATTTTTCCTCTTCTTTCATCGTGGCGGCTGGTGCAGCGATATTGTAGCCAGCTTTCTTCAGCCCTTCGAATATCCTTGTCATCGGTGTACGCAAGCTCATGACACTTCTTATGGATGACCCTTCCACCTCTAAAGCATTCACCATATTCCTTCCACCATGATTAGGAATTGGGTTGTTAACAATATTGGGTCCAGCCTCCTCCTGGATATCAAGCTTCCCATAAGCAATTAACTTTCAATAGTCTTAAAGGACTCGCAGCCTTCAATTGAATGCCCCGGATATCCATGTGATACTTGCAGTTGAGTTCGGGTTATACCATGATGGAAATGGTGGCTCTAATGGGCGCACAGTGAATTCCCGAAATAAGATGAGCATCAAACAACCTTTGGAATAGGTCCGCATTTGAAATGGACAACCTTGGAAAAGGGGAAGGTTTTGAGGACGAAAGCGGCTTTGGTTTTGGGGGTTCAAAGCGAGGTTGTGAGTGGTTTAGGTAATTTTGCGGAGGTGCGGTGGGTATCGGGCATAGGTTGGGCGAGTTGGTGTATATGGTTGTGGCGAGGGACATTGTTAACTTGGAATTGTGGTGTTGGGATGAAGTTTGTGGCCGGTATAATTTGGTGGGATGGATAATGAGGCAAAGGGGTGTCCGGTATGGAAAATGAGGGTTGGGGTTGTATGATGGCCGATGACTTGGGCTATATCGCGGCCTGAAATTTTGTTGAGGTGGATATAATTCACTTCGTGTTCTTTTTCTTTGGTGGAATCCTTTCTTGAAAAAGTATTCTCTCGTGCTACTCATTGGCAACTTCCCGTTTTGGTCAATATTTCAATTCTTTCTCCGTAAGTTATTAAATCGCAAAATCCTTATAGGTCGCCTTGACCATCGCCCCAATAAAAGGGTTTCCTAGGGTCCCCAAGAAATACGAGCACATCTCGGACAATGTTAATGGGGGTTGGACTTGAGCCGCCAATGCTCTCCACCTCTCGCGCATATTGCTTGAACGGTTCTTCATTACCTTTCGCATCGAGCTCAATTGTTCTCGGGTTGGGGGCGTCCGCATTGAATTTGTATTGGTCCATAAATAAGTCAGCCAATTTCGTCCGGCGAGAGATCTTTGAGCGATCCAACCGAAGGTACCATTCTAGGCGGGACCGTAAGACTCTCATGGAAGAAAAGCGATGAGGAACTTATCATCCCTAGACCAAACAGTACCATCTTAGTCCCATAACTGATCAAATGGAAACGAGGATTGCCGCTCCCGTCATACTTCACAAAATCCGGAATCTTGAAGTTGTTGGGGATTACTACATCTGTGGTAGGACACAACTCCTCTATCCTCAAGGGTCCATAAGCATTGGGGCCCTTTATCGCCTTAATCTGTTCCTCCATTTTCTCCATCCAATCTTCTTTCATTTTATCCTTCTCAGTTATGACATGACTATTCCCAGAACAAGGCATGGTCACGTGTCCCGGAATGGACACATGAGGTGGTTCCCAAGTAGGGCCTCGCATAACCGGGGACTTCATTATGAGCGCCTTCTAGAGCATGATACCCCTCCCCAATGGGCGTGACTATTGATGTTGTTTGAGGTGGTTGCTCGCGGATTCCTGCAGCCGATGCTTCGAGGTTACGGCCGAGTAGATTGGAGCAGTTACTGGTGGCACGTTTGCATACATTTCAACCCCATTTGCATTCCTGTTTCCACTGATTAAGTGGAGAGACTCCCTTATATCTTGCAATATTGCTTCCAACCTCGCTTGGTTCTCTGACACCTCGTTTATCCTCCCTGTCACTTCGTCGACCTCCCTACTCAAGTTTCTTCCTGTCTCAGAATTATCTGCAGCCATTCTGGTCCGAGATCTTGTATTGTGAACTCGGGTTAGATTGGTCTCTTCTTTCTTAGGTCGCGCAATGATTCCTGAACCAATTTGATTTATTAACAAAGACTGGGATGAAATGAATGAGATGCACGAGAAGCATAAAATGAAATGAATGAAATGCATGGGATGCATAAGGTGAAATGAATGAACTTTGGAAACATTTTTTATGAATGAGATGCATGAGAAGCATAAAATGAAATGAATGAAATGCATGGGATGCATGAATGAATTTTGAAAACATTTTTTCTCTCTTTTTTCCTTTTCTCTTTTTTTATTTTTTAAAAGATGCGATCAATGCCATGGAAATGTAAGATGTACATTTTTCTCTTTTTTTTCACAATTATGAATGACATGAAAATGCATGATTTTAAATTTTTTTTAGAATGCTATGAAAATGAAATGTATATTTTTTATTTTATTTTATTTTTTTTATGCAAGGAAATGACAAGAAAATGCAAGATGAAACATTCTCCTTTTTATGATTTTTTTTAACAAAGAATGAATGGTATGAGAAATGAACAGATAAAGAAAAAGCACGCTCCCTTTGTGTCCTAATCAGGTGAAACTTAAAGGTTGGATTTTCCTTAAAGTCACGACTCTAATTTTGACAGTCACTACGTTCAATCTATCAGTGCAAGATTTTCAGGACAGATCTAAACTTCTAAAAAGTCATGGTCCCCAGATTGTCCCTTACTGTCACCAACACTTTGGCTAGTAAGAGTCCTCAATCCTCACCCATGATAGGCTACAAGCGGAAAGAGTTCAATCTGAGTGAGGGATTTTCATGTGCCTATTCGGAGACCAAAGGTCTCTCAAAGCAACACTACTTCACCCTCTATTTAATCCTACAAGGTACCGAGCCTGTATAGAGCTTGTGTGTGAGGTAAGTGATAGTGACGTGTGTGAGGGAGCATACAAACCTCGTACAACAAAATTTAAAAGACAAAAGATTACCCCCAACCTGCAAAACATATATACAAAAGCCAGCAAAGAATCATCTACCCTAGGGTTTCAACAAATAAGTACAAAAATATATACAAGTTAAAAATATACACAAAATAATGTTATCAAGTATTTACATAAAAGCATTAATCAAAAACTATTTACGAACAAATAAGAAAACAAAAAAAAAATAAAACAAGAAAATGGGTAAAATAAATACATAGAGATTATTAAAATTTTACACAATTAACTACAACAGCCCGACTCTCCAAGTGTCCCATGGAGTCGCCATCCTGTCGCGACCGGATCGCGGGATAGCAGCTCGCATATGATTTTAAAAATGATTAAAATATGGAGTCGCCACCAATTTTATTTGAATTTAGGAAAAATTGGAAAACCTTTTTAGAAAATGGTCTTTGGAACCAAATCGGATTCGGGAGTCGGTTATGGATAGGGAAGGGTGGAAACTTAATCCCACTGCACCCCTATCACACCCGTCCTGAGACGGTACCTTAAGTTAATTGTGCAAAAATTTGATAATCTCAAATTTATTTATTTTACCCCTTTTAAAAAGACTTTGTAAATATTTTATTTTTTATTTTTTTTAAAAAAAAAAAGAAGAAAGAAAAGAAAGAAAAAAAAACTGAATTATGAAAATTTAATTTTGACTTGACAGAATTGAAATTCTGCTCCTACGTACCCTCAAGTGCAATGAGGAATTCAAAGTCACGTAGTTCTGTATAAAATAAGTGTGAGTTAATTGATTTTAATTAAAAGATTTCTTTTTGAAAAAGAAAATTTTATTGTTTGAAAATAAAATCATTTTTGCACTGGATTTAAGTTAGCACTAGGCTACTCAGTAAATCCTTATGATCCAAATGACATTGAAGATAGCATTCGCTATTCAATCATTATCATTGGTTATTGTATTAATTTTAAATTTTTTTATTTTTTTATTTTTATCTTTTATTATTATTTTTTATTTTTATCTTCCTTTTTATTTAAACAAAATATTATACTTGTTTTTTTTAAAAAAAAAAAAACAAAAATTTACTTCATATTTTTTTTTTTTTTTTATTTTTATTTTTATTTTTTGTTTTTTTTATTTTTTATTTTATATATATATATATATATATATATATATACAATCAAAACACTTTAACGTTAAAAACGAGAGTATAGTAGTAATCAAAATAGTAGCAACAAAAATAATAATAATACTAATAATAATAACAATAAAATAATAATAATAATAAAAAGAAGAAGGGTAGAGGATAAAAACCGAAAAGGAAGCTCATTACGTAAAAATGGATGATGAAGGTGGTGAAGCGGGTGGTGTTGACGGCGAGGGTGCTAGTGTGAGTGAAGCTTGGACAGAGTCGCTTGAACGTAGGGTCTGGACGTGGTGCGGTGAAGCTACGGGTGATGGAGTGTGGAAGTGGAAGTGAAGATGATGATGATGGCTGGGTTGCGTTTTTACGTATAGGGCTGCTGAGCACGAAGGTGGGTGACGGTTCACGGAGGAGTGTGTATGGCAGAGATGCTTGGTGATTAGTTGGCTATGGAGGACAGTGAAGGTAGCTTCACGGTGAGGGGCTGGACGGTGAAGGTTGGTGGAGGTGGCGGTGAGTTAACTCGGTAGTGAAGGGTGTGGGGTTGCTACGGGTTGATGGTGGTCATGGTTGCTTGGCTGGATTGCTTGGAGGTTTTAAGTGGTGGAGGAGATGGTTTATGGGTTTTTGGAGATAAGGAGATGGTGGAATGGAGGGGCTGTTTGGTGAAGGTTGAGTGGAGAAAGGAAGATGACGTTAGGTTGAATGGAATGGCCACCGATGGTGTTTGGTGTGTTACGGAGGTTGAAGAGGAGCTCACGGTTTTGGTGAAGATGGAAGTAAGGATGGATCGTTGGTCGCGTTTGGTGGAGGGTGTTAAATGGTAGAGGGAGAGGATGGAGATGGTGCAACGGTTGGAAGTGAATGGAGGTGAGAGTGAAGGGAAGTTGCTTGGGGTTCAAGAAAAATGGTGGGTATGGGATGAAGAAATGGAAGTGAGATGAGGAGGGAGATGGTGGCTACGGTTGGAAAATGGAGATGATGGTGCTTGGGTTCACGGTGGAGAGGAGGAAGAAAGGTTGATGGTGGAGGTTGGGAAGCTCACATTGATGGCTTGGAGGAGATGAGATGAGGATGAAGGAGAGTTGCGTGATGGTGAAGTGAAGAAGAAAGTGATTTTTGTTGGAGACCCCTCCTTCCCCCCGGTGAAGTCAGCTGTGGAGAGATATATGGAGGAGAGGAGTGAATGAAAAATGAATAGCCCCCCGTGTGCTTGCGTGAGTGTGTGGGAATAAAAAAAAAAAAAGAAAGAATGCAAAGTGATGGAGTGGGTGCAATTAGTGAGTGCCATTGAGTGCAATTTGGAGTGTTGTGAGTGTAGAGTGGAGTGCAGTTGAGTGCATGGTGAGTGCGTGGGAAAAAAACGAAAGTGAGTGCAGAGTGGGTGAGTCTTTGTCAGAAAGTGAGGAAATTGAGTGCTAAGTGATGTGTGTGCACTCGCAGAGTAGTGATAGTGGGTATATGTGGGGACGTGAGAATAGGTGAAAGTGGTTATGGAAGGAAGAAAATGGAATGGTGGGTATGGGATGAAGAAATGGAAGTCCCCCTGTTATTGTGCGTGTGTTGTGCCTTCTTTTTTTATTTAATTTTTGTTTTTTCTCTTTTTTTTTTTTTTATTATATTTTTTGTCTTTTCTTTTTATTATACCTTTTTTGTTATTTTTTATTATTTTTTATTCTTTTTTTTTTTTGTTTTTATTTTTTTATTTTTTTATTTTTAAAACTAAGATGAGTTTGATCTATTTAGGCTAAAAAAATTAAGTAAAATGGGCTAAAAGGTGGGCCATAATTTTTATTTTTTTTAATTTTTCCTCTTTTTTTATATTTTTTTTAGTCCGGTCAAAATTGAGTGTTCACAGGTTTGTATGACTTATTGATGCCTTTTGCATGATTTGAAGGTATATTTGAGTATCTTGTTGATTAAATATGATAAGGATTGGTTTGGTTTGAGTTAGAGGACCTGGAGAACCCTGTTTTCTGCAAGTTTACGCGTGGTAATCGATTACACGGGGCTTGTAATCGATTACCAAGCTCTTAAAAGATACAAATTCGCGATTCTGGAAATCTAGTAATCGATTACGTCTGGAGTGTAATCGATTACAGAGATTCTGTTTAGCTTGTAATCGATTACAAGAGGAGTGTAATCGATTACCAAGCCCCTGATGTCACGAAATGGTGCTTCTGGAAATCACATAATCGATTACAACTTGTGGGTATTCGATTACGGAGGTTCTGTCCAATTGGTAATCGATTACCACGGTTGTGTAATCGATTACCAGGGCCTTGAAGTTACGAGACGTGATTCTGGGAATCACGTAATTGATTACAATGAGATTGTAATCGATTACAGAGATTCTGTTTCTCGAGTAATCGATTACAAGGGTGATGTAATCGATTACCAAGACCAAAAATGAGATTTTTGAGCTGGAAATTGTTAGTCATGGCAACCATTACCCAAGAGGGGGGGTGAATTGGGTGATGACTAGTTTTAATGCAACTTTGACAAATTATGCATTTTAAATCACTCAATAAATAAATGCAGCGGAATATGCATAATAAATGTATAACTATTATAGATTACTCAACTGCAACTTGAAATATAGGATAAATCAAGCAAATAAGCTAAATATCAAGTTCAACTCAAGCATATATAATTAAGGTGCAAATGTAAAGAGATAGAGTTTAGAAGATCAAACACAATAGTTTATCCTGGTTCGATCACCAATCCACTTGTGATCTACGTCTAGTCCTCAAGCAATTGCTAGAGATTTTCCACTATCTTCAAGCTTCAACAGGTGCTTGATAACCTTTACAATTGAGAGCACTCAATACACCTTGGGATACCTCACCCTTGTGCTTGAGCCTCAAATAGGGATACCTCACCCTTTACAACTTTTGAGGGATGCCTCACCCTCAAGGGATATCTCACCCTTTACTAACTTTGAGAGATGCCTCACTCTCTAGGGATACCTCACCCTTTACTCTAGAGGGATACCTCACCCTCTCTTTATATATTACACAAAGTGTAGAAGATAGAAACTCTCTTGAAGAGTAGATAATACAACTTGAAGCTTATGGGTATAAAGGATTTACACACTTAGCTCAAAACAAAGATTTGGAGAAAAAGATGATGAAATTCGTTTTCAATACTCAAGGGTAATTTTCAGAATGTTCTCCAACATTTCTTTGATGCCCAAACACTTGTATTTATAGCCCACTAATATTTAGTGTCATTGGGTAACGTTTGGAAATGATTAATTAAGAAAACTAGCCGTTTTATGACCGTTAGGAGCGTTTCTGGTTTGCAACTAATCGGTTAGGACATTGTCCTAATCGGTTAGGCCTTTTAGGAAAAGCCTTCTGACTTATCAAACAACCGGTTAGGCATTTGGTCTAATCGGTTAGGCCACTTTAAAGTGCTTTTCACGATCATTTTAAACACATACTAACCAGTTAGGGAGTTACCCTAATCGGTTAGGCCATTTTGATAGCCAAATTGCATTTCACTTAAAAACATGTTCTAACCGGTTAGGAAATCTTCCTAATCGGTTAGGAGGCCATTTAAAACATGAAAAAGGCTATTTTTTATCATCCTAATTGGTTAGGACAAGTTCCTAATTGGTTAGGACATTTCAGAAACGTGAAAATGACTTCTGGTAGAGTGAATAATCGGTTAGGGAAAGTCCCTAATCGGTTAGGACACTCTGGTTTTGAAAACTAACTTTAAATGATCATAACTTCTTTGTTTCTTATCCGTTTTAAGCAAATGACCACTCATTAGAAAGATCTTTGAGTCTATTTTCATATGAAATAAGTTTCAAAGCAAAACTCAAAGTATTTTGAAAGATATGATCAAAAGAGTAACCAAATGTCAGTTTTGCAAAACACAAACTTGGCTATTTTTCAATGGTTTGGCCTACCACCAAGACTAACTTTCCAAAAACACTTTGTTGGGCATTTAAACTTTTTAGAAAACACTTTTTAAAGATGTTAAAACATGTTTTGAGCTTAGTGTGATTCCCAAATACCTTTACACAATATCTAAGTCTTATAAGCTAATCTTGAAGATCCTTGGACTTGATCATTGCACTTCTATTTCTTGTCTTTGTTTGTTATCATCAAAACCATTACTTTAGTCAATGCCAATTACAGAAATGATTGAGATTATGGTTCTTTGTCCTTTGTAACTGAAACATAACCTAAAAACCCTGGATTCAAGGATTTTACCTTACTAAATTGTGATAGGAATGTGCATTCATACCAATAAAGAAGAAATGAGTTTGAATATGGAATTCTTGGATCCATGACATGGAAATTGTGGTATGTGTGTAATGAGAATTATTGATGTAGTACTCAATGAGATAAGAATGATGATGTGCCATTGAGGCAATGTTTTAATAAATGCATGGTTGATATGTCATGTTGGACATTGAATAATGCTTATGTGCCATTGAGGAAAGGCTTATGTTGAATGCATCATTGATGAACATACATGATTAGACATTGTGTCATCATGCATGTGTTGTCCGTTGGACATGGTTAGTAAGGCGATGTATGCCTAGGAGTTTGAATAACACCTATGTGCGGGTGCGAATAGACTAAGCGTAGGTGTCATATGTTGTTGACCCTGGGGGCGTCGGGGTGTGGGTGTCTCACAAAACACAGTGGTAGCTCCACTGGGGCCGTGGGATAGACCTATGCAACACACCGACGATCCTGCCTGAGACGCTGTCCTATGTTGCGATCAACTGTTGAGGTGCCATGTGTGAGCCATTTTGCGCAAATGTTTTTATGTGATGAGCACATTATTTTTAAGGCTAACGATACACTGGCATAACTCCTTGATCATTCACTCCGAAGATGTTTATGTCTAGCTCCATGGAGTAGGAACTTTGGTACCCTTGTTGCATTGTGAGTTGTCAGTCACATGGTCCATTGAGCATTCATGATTGGATAATGTGTTTACTATTATGACTGTGATATTTATTTGATTCTTGGTAATACTGATGTTGCTAGTTGGCTATGGATGATGTTAATTACTGTTCCTTGTTGCTTTACTCTCATTAATTGCTTTCATGTATTACTATACCTGTATGTATTAATTGTGTCTTATGTGGGCGTTCGACGTCGTTTATTTTCTTGCTGCCTTGTTGGTACTGAAAGCTGGGAATCTCACCTCTTTCGGTAAATTTCTTTATTTTGCATTTTGGATTGGATCGTATGCTCTCAAGAAGACACTCGTGAGGAGAACAAGGAAACCACTGAGTTTCAAGGTTTCTGGCCTTATCTTGACTGAGATAGAAGTTGTTGAGAATGTCATTTCGCCCCCGTGGATTTTTTGGTTACGTGCAGATCAACTTTCATGGTGGTCCGGATTGCTGGCATATCAATATGCAGACTGACCGATGTGTGTACCATGGCAAATTGATGGTGTCTTTAGCATGGGGACGCTACATTGCTTCTATTTTTTATTTTCATGCTTTTGTATAGCTGCAGTTCTATATGCCCGTGAGGGACATGTGGGGTGAAATGTATTATACCCCTCGTGAGGATTCCTTTTTGTCTACTGCCCGGGCTCCTGCCCGCTGTTCTGTCGTCCCGATGGATGTCTCGTCGGACGACGAGGACCCTGAGGAGGATCTATCTACGGTTCCTTCTCATTCCAGGTAGTCTTAGGGTTGGTTTTAGATTGATGGCTACTGATGGCTATCCGTTTATTTTGAGGAAGCCTGACGTACTACTGGATTAGTGGGTAGATATATTTGTATCTCTTGGGGTAGGTACACATTTTGCTTTTTGTATATCTTTTTGGAAATGTAATTTAAACAGGCTTATATTTCTGGTGCAAAGTATGTAACTATCTATATTGTACATGGTTGTATGTTTCATTCCATGTTGATTTCTCTTTGACGTTTTTGATAAGAAGTTTTATATGAAGGAGGAACTTTTAACTTTAACTCAATCACGCGATATATTTACAAACAGGTGTATATGTACATTAAATGGAAGTTTTAACCAGAACTATGTTAAAAGAAAAAAAAATGCTCAAATTTTCTATAGTCATTTTTGGGTCGTTTCACTATAGTGCGACGTTCCTTCTTCTCACCCGTTATGACTGAAGGGAGAAAAAGGGGCGTTACATGTCGACAGTACGAACTCCTGTCCATAGAGTTGCGAGACATCCAGGATTTCTGTCATCCGATGATCCATCTGAGGAGGATCCTTCGGAGGGTTAGAAATCTTTGATGTGCACTTGGGCATGTTTATGTTTTAGTATTATGCTGACTTTTTACTACTTTATTAAATATTTGTAGTTATAAATTATTTATTCTTAAGACAAAATCATATGTATATTATGGTGTGCGATAATAGTCGTTGTACTTTATGTTTCGTTTTATTTTATTTAATGTTATTATGTATAAAAGGAAAAAAATTTACAACTCATATTAATTATGTATTAAATGTTTTATAACTTGGGTAAGGTTTTATTTTTATTGCATCGAGAATGTGACATCCTCATTAGGGTGTTACAATAACATGCTTTAGTATGTGTTTATGATGCATGATGATTTTGTGTATATAAAAAGATGTGATTTACATGACAAAGGAAAGTATGTTAGTTCCAAAGAGTCATGGAGGCACATGATGGCCTCAAATTTATTTTGGGAGCAAAGGATTTTAATTATTTTACTCATCATGAGTTTTAGATGAAAAGGATAATAAGTTAATGATTTTAAGGATCTGCAAAGAAAGTAGACATAAAAATGAACAAAGATTTTATGATGAAGCTATTTGTGATTTTCGGCTAATATGCCAAGGATTGGTAAATTAAGTTAAAAGAATGATTTTAAAGAGTAATCTTAGATGATTATTTGTAAAGGATTTAAAGCAATGAATTTTGAGATTTTTAAAGTAAGTGAGAATTATTTTTGGAAACTATGAAATTGGTAGGATCAATTTATAAAGAGAAATAAATTGGTGACTTGAAGTTTACTGACGTATAAATCACCCGTTGGGTTTTGAGGCGCGTTAGGAAATTTTAAGTTAGAATAATTGATTTAAAGGAAATATTGATTTTGGAGAAATAAAAAAAAATATTACAAAGAGGATTTTTAAGTAAGAAAGTGTGGGATTTGAAGTTAGAAATTGTATTAATTTTTGGAAAGTCCAAAATGATGTTTAGAAAATTGAGAAATATTTTACGTAGTTGAAAAATGATGAAAAATGGTTTATGCGACGTAAAAAGATGATTTTTAAGCTACATGATTTCAAAAATGTTGAAAAATCGCTACACGATTTGGAAAACGTTGAAATATTTTACGTGAATGAGAAAACATCAAAAAATGGTTATGAGATTCGAAAACGTAACAAAAAATGTTATGCGATTGTGAAAACGCGTTAAAAATGATACGCGATTGAAAATATAGCAAAGATAGTATAAGAATTGATGTACTGGATCCGGATGTATCGATGATATTATATAATTGTATGAGCGATTATATAATATCCATTGATCTTATGATATTAGACATTTGTATGGGCGGTTGTTTTAATCTCATTTGGGAACCCTTTTACTGATGAAATTAAGATATGCATTGAGGCATATGATGAAATTGAGACATGCATTGAGGTATTCAAGCATTGAACAAAATTGCATTAAGGTATTCATGCATTGAATGGAATATAGCTGATAGCTATTATGGCCCTTATGGTTGAAGAGTGAATGAGAATTGAAAAGTGAGATCTATGATAGATCTTGGGGGTATCGAGGCGCGGCGGTCAACCAGTGGATAGTTGGCAAGTACCATGTGTCACTCGGTGAGGCAGTCCGTTGCAATGCATTGACGATACCCGACAAGAACATGATTCCTTTCGTGGACTAGTAATGTCGTTAGGCTAAGGCTGACATTTATTCCAGAACATTCATCTCGACATTGTGAAAACCTCCATGGAGTCGGAAATTGGTCTAGTATGCATACACATGGTCAGTACACATATTGTTGTGGCATGGTAAATGTTCATATGGTGTGACATCATCATTTCATGTATATTGATGGTATTTGTTATGATGAAATTGGTATTGGTTATTATACTATGATATATGGTTATGGAAATTGTTTATGAAATGATGACATGAATATAATTGTTATATTTAAGTGTATGGAATAACTTTGTCATTCGTATCATTCCTTGCTACCACACTGGTATTGATGAAAGGGGATCTCACCTCTTTGTTGTATTGTTTTGTTGTGCTTGTATTGTTAAAATTTGTATAGTAAATGGAACGAGTTTCTTAGACTTGACTGGAGGCAAATATTCTAAGTTCGGTGACAACATCAAGGAGTGACCATCCCGGATTAGTTGGTGTGCGGTTTTGAGGAGGAACAGATATATGACGCATTAAGATAGACACAAGACAGAATAAGTATGTTAAATTTTTCTCGTTAGTATTTTACCATGCTATTAAGTAAGACCCATTATGGGGTTTGCTATTGTTTAAAATTGAGTCTGTAAGTTTTATGTTTCCAAAATAATTGTTAAATATTATGTGGGGTCTGTTATATGAGTCTTAATCAGTTCACAATATTTTTAAATAGTACCTATAACTTTGGTAAATTTATATTTTGAACAAGAAAGAAGTTTTTAACCTGCATTTTAAAAAAAGAAATATTTTATAATTTACCTTAGTTTTCTTTTGTTGAGTCAGAAAAGGTGGCACCCAAAAGAGGGCGTTACACTTCTAAATATACAAGTAATTAAAAATCCATAATAACTTTTATAATTAATACAGAAAGCCTCAAAAAATAAAAAGATCATATATACATACATCTATGGCTAACAAGCCATATCATATACATAAACTTTTACATATAACCAGAAAAGTAATAATATACAGACTGGTTCAAAAAGAAGTACAACTACTAAACTAAGCCTTCTATTTTTTCTTTTTCTTGCCTTTTTCTTTTGAAGGGCCTTTACCTGGAATTACATGAAGCATACAGGGGTGAAAAATCACAATTTCTCAATATTCGCATATCAAGACCAATAGTTAATCATTTACAACAAATCAATAACTGAGCACATTAATATTATAAATATCTGACAATCAATAACATCAAAAGATCGCCCATACAATCCTATAATATTATCAAACAAATGACCAACCAATCAATCGATTAAGCAATGACAATTGCCTATACAATTGTCAACCATGCAATGCTGTAGTAGATGAGGTATGATTTTGCTCAAACAAGTACTAATATAATGATTATGCAATGCTAATGTAGTTTTAAGATTTGAAAAACACAAGCTACTTGATTAATTTTCCAGAAACCACTATTTCTTGTATATACGAAGTAAAATAAGTCTAAGAGCCTAATCTCACTTGGTAATAGGTAAACACCTTCCTCTTACTAATGTAAGAGTACTATTATCACCCTCATACCAGTAACCCTGACTGCAATAGCATACCTGCTATGAGAATCTAGATCAACACCTTGTTCTCTGGTCATATGGTCGTGCACACCATGAAAAGTTACAATACATAGGAAACTAACAAGTACCAAGTTTGAAAACCAAGTAATCTAGACTATCTTAATTCACAAATAAGACATATCACAAGATTCTCATAACTAAGTGACTCTTCAATACCAAGACATATAGGTCCTAGCATAACCTATCCACAAAGTAGCAAGAACTATGTAACTAGTATTTTCTTACCCTTAACTTCTCACCATCACTTCATAAGTGATTTCCAAGTCAACCTCATATTGATCAAAGCTAGGATAATTCCTATGGCATTCTAACTCATAGATTTGCCTAAGGTTTCACCACATTTAACTATATGCCATATGGTTATTCTCTCCAAGAACTACCCCTATTTGTGTCTCAACATACTTAGGAAAGCATATAAAAGTGATCCCAACACTTAAAGAATGTCAAAACCTCAAGAATATAATCCTGAAGAATCCTAGTACTCATGCCTAGGCGTGACATTACCACGCCTAGGTGTGGTACTCTCTGTCTTGCCCAGACTGTAACTGAACCAGTCACGCCTAGGCGTGGGTTTCTTGCACCTAGGCATGGCCCCGCGATCTGTAGAATTCTGCAGAAGTGGTACTGTTCCATTGGCCAAAATCCTAGATTTTGGCTACTTCAATCCAACCTCTAGGTGATTTTAAGTCCTAAACAAGTTCATAAACACAAGGGAAACTCAAAATACTAATTGATTTCTTCAAAAATGGATCAAAACACAAAATCACCCATCAAAACCCCAAAACCTACACATTGAGCATTTTAGGTCCAAAATGGATAGTTTTTGTTTCTAATCCAAACTCTTTGCTTAAACAAGTCATAAACAACATTTATAACTCATCCAAGCAAGAAAATCACACCACACATCACAAGAACTCAGTTTGGCATGTTTAACCTCAATCAACACTAACATGAAGAAATGAGGAAAAAGATTAACTAAGTTCAAGAACCCCTACCTTCAAGCTCTTAAAGCTACAGAATTTGGTGGAGATGATGAAGGATTGATCACAAGTCCTCAAGCTTCCTTTTCCCTTTGGATTCCATCTTCTTCCTTTCCTCCTTTGCTTCTTTCTCTTCCTTATCCTTGGCTTCTATTTTCAACCTTGAAAACTGAATGAGATGGTGATAGAAATATCACATAAAAGGAGTTAAGAAAAGGGGCTAAAATCGTGGAGTGTTAAAGGCCAAGGGATACCACACAGATAATTCCTGATCTGCTAAAAACACATAACTTTAGCTAAAACAAGTTTTCCAAGTTCCAACAACTTTAAAATAAATTATAAGATTCATTAAAAATATTGTTGTACCAAAACCATCATTTTCCGTATCTGTGACTAGTCATTTCGACTTTAAATAGATAACCAGTATGCCTAAAAATACCAAACTGACTCCAAAAATTCTCAAACTTAAACCATATCACAAAATATACATTTGTGACTTAGAAATAAATTATCCACATCTATTTCCATTAGCTAAGGCATTTATGCTAATATTTGGGTCATTTTAAGTTACTTTCCACCTTTTGGCTTGCAACAAAATGCCTAAACTAACTCAGATTATCACAAAATTAAGCAGGCATGTTAAGCAAGTATTAAGCTACCTCTGTAATGATTTAAAAGTCTAACATGTTAAAGAGGATGTTACAGAACTGACCCCATTTGTCCTCAAAATTTAACTACATCCGCTTTTACACATTTGTGACCTAAAATAAATTTTTCATATTTATTTCTCTTAACTAACAATTTTTTTCTATTTTCCTGAGTTAAAATAGTCATTTTGCACATTCTGTGTTGCGACAATGTGCCTAATTTAACTCAAAACGTCACAATTTAGTGGACATATTAAACTAGTATTAAGCTACCTCTGTAACCTTATACAAGTCTAACATGTTGAAAAAGAGGATGTTACACATAGCAAGTTGGCTCTATAATTCTATATTCGAATAACCATATCATTATTCTAATAATGTCCTTTGAAAATAGTTCCATAAAAAAATATTATTTTTTGATTAAACCTTTTAAAACAGAAGGCGTGTAGGTTTGTTTTTAAGCTGTTATTCGAATAACACTCTATTTTATTCGAACAAAGCTTGATCAGAAGCTCTCTAACTTTTGTTATTTAAAATCACTTTTATATAGCTTTTAAAACTTTCAAATTGTTCCCTAAAGATCCAACAAGCCTTTAAGCACTTAAATGCTATTTCTTAAGAAAACAAAAACCTTTTTGAAGCATTGAAACCATGTGTGCTATTTTTGTTCTTTGAAAAACAAGTTTAGAGATTTAAGTGTGAACCCTTTTTTACCTTTACACAATGATCTAAGTCCTAAAGCTATTCTTGAATGTCTTGGACTTGATCTTGCCATCATATTCATGTTTGTTATTATCAAAACAATTCTTCAATGGCCTATAGCGAATTACATTCTCCCCTTTTTTGATGTTGACAAACAACCATTGAGAAAAGAGTTAGCTTTATAAATTGAATCCACAAAGTTTTTAGAGAGACTTACTCCCTTTTTTTTCGTAAGGTGATTTATATAAGAGATGTGTGTAACATCCTCTTCAACATGTTAGATGTGTAAATGGTTACAGAGGTAGCTTAATACTTGCTTAACATACCTGATTGATTTTGTGAAAGTTTGACCTAGTTTAGGCACTTTGTTGTAGCCCGATAGGTGAAAAGTAGCTTAAAATAACCCAGATATTAGCATAAATGGTTTAGCTAATATAAATGGATATGGATAATTTATTTCTAAGTCGCAAATATGTTTTTTGTGATGTGGTTAAAGTTTGAGAATAATCAGAGTCAGTTTGGTATTTTTAGGCATTTTGGTTGTGTATTTTAATGCTGGAGTGACTAGTCGCAGATATGGAAAATGATGGTTTTGTTGCAACAATATTTTTTATGAATCCTATGATTTATTTTAAAGTCGTTGGAACTTGGAAGACTTGATTTAGCTAAAGTTGAGTGTTTTTAGCAGATCTAGAAATATCAATATGGTAACTTAAGGCTTTAACACCCACGGTTACCAGTCATCATTCTTAATCCTCTTTTTGTGATATTTCTACCAAGTATTCACTTGTTTTCTCATTCTCTCCCATGACTGAAAACAGGAGCAGCAGAGAAGGAAAAACAAGGAGCATAAGAGGAAAGTAAGAAGAGAGAATCCAAAGGGAAAGGAAAGCTTGAAGTTTTGTGATCATTTCCTTCATCATCTCCATTATTTCATCAGCTTACGGAACTTAAAGGTAAGGGTTCTTGAGCTATAAACACACTTCCTTTTCATTTTCCATGTTTAACTTATGTGGAGGTTAATATGTCAAAATGAGATCTAGAGGTGTTTTATGTGATTTTTCTTGCTTGGATGAGTTATAAGTGTTAATTATAACTTGTGTTGGTGTATGCCCTAGAGGCCAATACTTTTGTCTGTATTTACATACATTGTATTGTGCTATTTTTTAATATATGAGACATTTCATTTATTGTGTTCCTTTTAATAAACATAATAAAGTCCTTAGAATAGTAAGTTTGATGCCGTAGGACATCAAGTGGATGACTTGATCGTGAGACCTTATTAGATAAAACACTATTTTTAAATATCCCTGGTTAAGTATTATTGTTAATTGGGACAACAATAATGCATTGAGACTAGTATGTGTGTAGACTAATGGCCACATCTCACGAGTCATGGATATGAGATATCAAGCCTTCACATGGGTACATATTAGAGTAATAATGTGCTGGACAGACCCACTATGAGAACACTACATGGATCGTTACGTGAGTGTCATAAGCGATTCTCATAGTGACAATAGTGCATGTGGCTCTTTGACTTTAAATCACTATGACTCCTAAATGAGGAGTTTTGTGTTTTAATGCCGTCAAACGTCATCTGTAACAAGCTAATTATAAAGTCAGTTATTGGACATATCGCAAATCATACTAAGGGATGTGAGTGACCTAGATGAGATTTATCCCTCCTACATAACAGGAGCGTTATCTTCAGGTCCCCTGATTGAATGAGATTGTGAAATGCATGACCATGCTCAAATGAGTTGATATGAGATATCGATCTCATTTATTGTTATTAAGTCTACTCGAGTATCAGGAAACGAAGGATTGAACTATATAAGGGTGATGCATTCCATGCCTTGTGTTCAATCTAGATATTTGGACAAAGGGACTAAACTACACAGAAACATTGGTCATAGAAAGGTTATGTCAAATCACTGACATTCCCATTACTTGGGTGGCAACGATGCATTGCTAGATACTGCTCATTGCTTGTAATATTAAAATGAGATTTTAATATTACTGCCAATATTATGAGAACTAGTAGGGTCACACACATAGAGCAGACTAAATTAGAGTAATTAGAATCCAAGTTGGACTGAGATTCAATTGTGGGCTGGGCTCATAACAAATGAGTCTAGGGTTGCATAACTTACCTTACTACTGCTCACACTCACTTAAGGCAATCACTATTATAAATAGTACTACTAAGGGGGCTGCAATATATGCATTAAAAAAACACTAGCTGCACTTGACAAAAACAGTGAGTGAGAGAGTGACAGGTTTCTTCTCTTCTCTTCGTAGCTAGCACTGTGTGAGAAAGGCGTGATTCCTATTTGCGGAAGTTGGACATTTGTGAATCTATTCATGTGGATACCGTAGAGACATCATCGTTGCTATGGTGTTGGTGATTCACGCCACTTGTCTTGATCACACTTCAAGAGGTGAACAATTTTAAAACTCAGATTATGGCTTTTTTCGCTTGGATCCTTGGTGGGAATTTTGTTTTCTATTGCATGATGTATCCGCGATTCCTAACAACTTGTTCAAGCTAAGGGTTTGGATTAGAAACATAAACTATCCATTTTAGACCTAAAATGCTCAAAGTATAGGATTTGGGATTTGGATGAGTGATTTGGTGTTTTGATCTATTTTTGGTGAAATCAATCAGCTATGCTTCCCTTATGCTTGTAAACTTGTTTGGGACTTAAAATTACCACGAAACAGATTTGAGATGATCAAATTTCATGTGTGGCACCAATGGAACAGTGCTACACTTCTACAAAATTCTGCAGAAGCTGTTGTCTCGGGGTCACGCCTAGGCATGACTAAACCACGCCTAGGCGTGGGTGTTCTGTTTTCTCAATCCAAGTGAGATAGAGAGGGTCACATCTAGGTGTGGGAATGTCACATCTAGGTGTGGGAACTAGAATCTTACAAGATTGTGTTCTTGAGGTTTTGAAATTCCTTAAGTGATGAGATTACTCATATATGCCTTTCTAAGTGTGTTAAGACACTAATGGAGATATTTCTTAGAGAGATTGACCTCTTACCATATATGAGAATTTGTGAAAAAGCTTAGGTGTTTTTTGAGAGATAGGATACCTTAGGGACTATCTAAAACCTTGATCAATATAAGGTTGACTTGAGAATCACTTGTGAAGTGAAGGTGAGAGGTTTTAGGTATAGAAATGCTAGTTATATAGTTCTTGCTACCTTGTTGGATAGGTGAGGCCAGGACTTACATGTATTAGTATTGGGTTGTTTTAATTGTGAATTGAGATAGTTCTTGAATTTTTAGTTTTTAAATTTGTTAATTGTTATTTCCTATGTGTTGTAACCTTATATGGTGTGCAAAACAATTTGGCCAGAGAATTGTAGGAAATGACCTTGAGGAGATAAGGGATCTGAAATTCTCATAGTGGACATTGTTATTATGGTCAGGGTTATCGGTGTTTGGGGGTTGGAATTAGTACTCTTACCTTGTGAGGGGAAACAAGTCCACACATCACCAGGTAGTATTAAGACTTAATTGCCTATCCTACCCACTATATACAAGGGAATAGAGGTTCCTGGGAAATAAGTAAGTGACATGTGATTTTAAAAACCAAAACCTGCAATAGCATTGTACAAACATTATATTAGGGCTTTGTTTGAACATAATCATACCTTATAACATAAAGCATTGCATGTTTGACAATTGTATGGGCAGTTGTCATTACTTGATCAGTTGATTAATTGATTGTTTATTCTATAGTCCCTTAGGATTGTATGGGTGATTCTTTGGTACTGTTACTTATCGAATATTCCTTTTCATAGAATGTTAAATTATGTTTAGTTGAATTATTTATTGTAAATGATTAACTACTGGTCTTGGTATGCAAATACCGAGAAATTGTGATTTCTCATCCCTATGTGTTCCATGTAAATCCAGGTGAAGACCCTCTAAAGGGAAAGGGCAAGAAAAAGAAGATGCAGA
This sequence comes from Ormosia emarginata, assembly GCA_029884605.1. Taxonomy (NCBI): domain Eukaryota; kingdom Viridiplantae; phylum Streptophyta; class Magnoliopsida; order Fabales; family Fabaceae; genus Ormosia; species Ormosia emarginata. The sequence continues at coordinate 4,494,879 of JAQQTP010000037.1, forward strand.
AGGCTTAATTTAGACATTTTAGTTCTTGATGAACCAGTTTGTATATTAGTACCTTTCTGGTTGTATGTAAAAGCTTATGTATACAATATGACTTGTTAGCCAGTGATATATGTATATATATGATCTTTTTATCATTCGAGGCTCTCTATAATGACTATAAAGGTTATTATGGGTTTTTATTTATATGCATTTTTAGAAGTGACATGTTTAATACGATTTATCTTGAACTATTCCATTTATTTTACGATAATTGTATTATGGCATTACAATGTGCGCAACTACCCCTTACTTCTGGAATCCCGAGGTTCATTTTAGTTTTACATGTCTTTTCTTAATCAAAGAACTCAAGCTTTTTCTCCTCCTTTTGTCATGATAAAAAAGATGGGGCAAGAGAAAGCATAGAGCTTAAGCGATATACATTTAAGTTCAACATATTATTTTTATTTAAGGTAGCAAATTGATCTTTCAAGAACAAGTACAAACATTGTGTCAAACTCATAAATGTAACACCCCAGAAAATGCTTGTTTTTGTGAATGCATGTGTCTTGAAGCATGTCAAATGGTTTTTGATGATAACAAAGACAAAGATGAAAATCAAAGAGCAAAAGAGAAAACCAAGATCAAAGGAAGAAATCAAGAGGTTTAGATATAAGCATTAGTACATCAATGTTAAATGCTCCCAAAGATATCTCAAATGGTTTTTCAAAAAATGATTTGAATCAATATGGTTTTCAAAGATCAATTCCTAAAAGAGAACTTCTTTTACCTTGGATCATGCCAAACAATGTTCTATATTGTTTAATCCATGTTTTCTAAAGTTTGGAATGATATAAATCCGTTTTAAGGCTTGAAAAATGAGTTTAAAGTATAGTGTAATCGATTACCAAGGTTTAGTAATCGATTACAAGCTAAACAGAAGCCTTGTAATCGATTACACCATCCCTGTAATCGATTACGAAAGTCGAGAACGTGTAATCGATTACACAAGTCATGTAATCGATTACCATGTTCCCAGAAAGCCAAGAACACGATCAAAAGGGCCATGTAATCGATTACATCAATATTGTAATCGATTACCATGAAGTCAGAGGGCGTGTAATCGATTACACAAGTCATGTAATCGATTACCACAAGCCCAGAAAGCCAAGAACACGTTCTATCTTCCATGTAATCGATTACCAAAACCTTGTAATCGATTACCAAGGTTCTGACATGCTTAACGGCTATATTGAATGCATTAAATGCTTGGCTTTAACCACCCCAACGGCTCTTTTAATGAATGGGCTTTAAATACAATTGGTGGGGCTTCATTAAGGGTTGTTCTTGAACCTAAAAACATCATAGCAACACATCAAACGAGAATCAAACTTTGAAATCACTCATTGCTCTGTTTTTGTCCAATCTTTGAGATATCTTTTGTGAGCATTATTAGAGCTTCAATTTGTATCATCTACTCTAGTGAGAGCTTCTCAAAATCAATCTTAATTGCTGTATAAGATAGAGGGTGAGGCATCCCTCAAATTTGTAAAGGATGAGGCATCCCTTTGTTTGAAGAGACTCAAGCTCAAGGGTGAGACATCCCAAGGAGTTGAGGGCTCAAGTTTGTAAAGGTAGTCAAGCACCTGTTGAAGCTTGAAGATATAGTGGAAAATCTCAAGTTGTTGCTTGGGGACTGGACGTAGATCACAAGTAGATTGGTGATCGAACCAGGATAAACGATTATGTTTGTTTTCTCTAAACCCTTCTCTTTATTTAGTTTACTATTTTATAGAATTGATTGGATATTGTCTCCTTTGGCTATCACATTTATAAGTAAAAGTGTTTATCTCATTCATCCAATTATCTCTAATCGTTCAATAGCTTCAACGAAAATTGTTTATCAAACGATTTGCGAAAGATTTGCGAACTTGTTTTACTTACTCAATTCACCCCTCCTCTTGAGTATTGAGGCCACTTGGTAACAGTTTTATGTTATATATGCTTTTTATAATATTTATGATTTTTGTGAATTATTTAGGTGATTTTGATTATTTTATCATATTTTTCAATTTACGTGGACATTAAGTAGGGCTGAAAAAATAAAATATTTTTCTGAGGCTAGAAAGCTTTGGGTTGTGGAAGCGGTATAGGGGAGTTTTACTAAACCCGAGGCCAGACACAGTTTATGAAGTTTTCATTTTTTGAGATTTTATTTGATAAATAAAATCACGATACGTTTTATTATCCATTGGGTGATGGATACTAGTTGTGTTAATTGTAACCTTTGTCTATTAGGTAATAGCTTTTAGTAAAGTTCTAGTCATCTTTTCTAGAGTGTTCTCTTTTTGTGACATTACCTATATGACATCACACAAGTGACATCATCTTTGACTTTCCCAAAAGGTGAAACTAAGCTTCCTCAACAAGCTTTACATGAGACTTGTTGGAGAAGCCTCTTTTCACTTTCATTGGGAAGGCCCCATGGTTTTGGGGGGAAGGAAAAGATGACAAGGTTGTCATCTTTTCACTTAAGCTTTCATTTCACCTTTTCAATTCAAAAGTTTCTTTTTTCTCTCTCACTTTTCCTCTTCTCTCTTTTTCTCTCCATGCTCCATGGCCAAGCACCCCATTGCCACCCTCCATGTTTGTTTGCTCAAATCAATCCTTGTTCTTGAATCCACTCATAATTTGAGGGCTTTTCTTTATTGTGATCACCATCTAGTTCTCTCATCTTCATCATTTTCTTTCAAGCCCTAACTTGAAGCTCTTAAGGTAAAATTCTTGATCTTCATTTTTCTCTCCTCTTTTTCATGTTTAAGGCCATCATCTTGATCATTGGTCTTCTCTTTTCAAGCTTTAGGTGTTGATCTTATGAGTTTAAAACTTCTAGGGTTTGGTTGGAGGTGTTGGACAAAAATTCCAAGAGGCATCAATAAGCTTTTTTTTCTTGCCATCTCTTTAGGTAAGAGGGAGATTGCTCTCATCAACCTATCATGGTGGTGAGAAATGAAATTTTGCATGTTGTTGTGAAGAATCCATGTGTGGGTTATCCTTTTGATTGTATGTATTTTGATGAGTTTGGTTGTATGTATTCTTGGTGATTTTTGTGATTTTTGCCTTATATGATTTTATGGCTCAATGTTATGTATAACCTTGATTGAGTAGAAATTTTGATGATTGAAGTATGTTGGGATCTTGTTGATGAGGATGAGAATTTTAAGGTCCAAGGACCCTAAGGCTCATGACCAAGTGGCCATAATTTGGGTATCCAAGACAATTTTTTGGTATTAATGTGGAACTTAGATGCTTGGGTAAAAAGAAATTGGATTAAGGATTTATAACAATGGAAGAGTGATAGAACAAAATTGTATCATTTCCTAAGAGAGAGATTTAGGTTATTGAGTGGAAAAATAAGCTTGGAAGAGAAATTGGAAACTTAAGGTATTTTACTAATAGCAAAGGAAAAAGAATTTACTAAATTAATATAAAGTGGATTTTCCTTTATGTATCCTTTGAGAAAAAAAATTTGTTAGATTCTTTATTAATCTTTGGAAGTTTCAAAAGTAAGCTAAGAGTGTAATAAAAAGTTTTACGTGATAGAAAAAGAATGATGATTTCTGAATTATGCGATAATAATGCTTCGCGGTGGAAAATAATAGCAGTGTGTTGTCGGCTCTCAGATAGGACTCGGAGAGGTTAATGGCTGATTTGGCACTTGAGTAATCTATGTTTATGGAAAATTATAATAGTAATATATATGTATGTATTGAGTCATTGATCATGCATTTTACCAGCTGTGTTAGTTGAGGCTGTATGCCTAGGAGATGAATTACACCTTAGTGTGGGTGCGATGGGCATAGTGTAGGTCATTTGTTGACCTTGGGGGCGTCGGGGCGTGGGTTTCCCATAATGGTCAGTTGGTAGCTCCACTATGCCGTGGGTCAGACCAATGCAATGCACCGACGATCCCGATCGAGACACTATTCCTAATCATAATCTGGTGTAGACTGTCTTGTATAAAACCATGATGCACAAATTGAGAAATTATAGCACTTGACTTGAGGCTGATGAGATACAAACAATGTCTTCGAGATCATTCTCTCCAAAATTGTGTTTAGCTCCATGGTGTAGGAAGTTAGTTTTTTGTGCACATGCATAGTCCGTCTACATATCACTGTGTTATTTTATATTTACTAAATTATCTGATATTTATTACTCAAACTAAAATTTATGTTTCTTGTATATGAATTATATTACTGCTCTTTACTGTTTCTATGCTATCATGTTAGTATAGATGTAGAGAATCTCACCTCTCTGTTATGTTACTCTATTTTATATATCTATGGTGGATAAAGACTAAGAGGAAGACGATGAAGACCGCATCTTTTTGTTGTTTTGTTTTATGCGATGGCAACTAGGAGAGATTTTACTGGTTTCGTCAGAGTTTAATTCAACGGTGGGATGAGTGCTTGGTGAATTGATTGGGCTACTAAACGTGTTAGATATATAGGAGATGTGAACTTGTCTGTGCATAGGACCCGCAATGGGGATCCTTTCTTTTCTCTTGATGTTATAGTACATTTAGAGTTTGTCATGCCAATTAGGGAGTTGTGGGGTGACCTGCATTATACCCCTAGAGAGGAGGAAGGTTCTGTTGTGTCCTCTGCTAGGACACCCGCCCATGGGGTTTTGTCTTATCCTGTGTTCCTATCTTCTAAGGAGGATCCTATAGAGGACCCTGCTTCCTAGGCATGTGAACTTGGGCTAGTTTATGTGTTGCTGAACAGTTTATATATATCTATATATCTTTTTGGAGTATAGCCTGATATATTTCGGGTGGATTGTGATCCATGTCATCTTTTGTATATTTTGATATGTAATTATTTAGTAATGACTTCCTGTGTTGTTTATATGTTATTTAAGCTTGTGTCTTTGAGAAGAAAAATTTAAATTTGTATTTTATCATATTAAACCTTCTACACAATTTATTTTTAAGAACAAATTTTAGCCATAAATGTAATACCCTAGGGAGGGTGTTACAATAAACATATAGGCATTCAAAACAGTGAGTCACAACAACAATTTCTAATTCAATAAATTGAATATGCAACATCAGATCATATTCAGGAAACATAAAAGGCAAAAACTCATTCATTCATTAAAAAGAATCGGCCAATTACATTTCTAGTCAAAACTCAGCATATACACCAAAGTCAAAACAAAGATCCTAAATCTAAGGATCTTAAAACTAGTTTTCTGGTGGTGGCGGAGGGAAGTGACACGCCAAGATTTCTCGCATAGCTATTTGTTCTTGTCTCATGGCTGCATGCTCGCGCTCTAAGGCTTCTAGCCTATTATACACGGTGCCCATGCTATTCTCCATGTATGCATGCATGTTGAGCATTGTTTCCATGATCTATTCATTGGTGACCAGGCCAGCAACAACAACAGGTTCTTCTTCCTGCTCATCCTCAACATCAGCTTCAACTTCTTCCAACTTATCAAGATACAGCCAACTATCTTCATTTGGTATCATCTTCATCTTCTTGAGCATGAAGGAGCCGAAGATGTTGTGGTGAGTCAGCTTGGTGGGTTGCTCAGTTTGTAATTTGTGTAGGTACTTTTGAAGAAAGGCAGTGATCAATAAGCCATAAGGCAAGTCAGTTTTCTCTTTCCCTTTTGCATTCATCATGTGCTTCATGATGAAATTGGGCTAGTTGAGCCGGTATCTATGCTTCAAGACCCATACCATGAATATGTCATATTCAAAAAGGTAGGCATAGTTGCCTCGTTGAGGGACAAGGATATGCACATACGCGTAGTGCAGCAGCCTATCTTGGCTCTTCAACATCCACCCTTTATGTCAGTCTTGGGTATCTCCAAACCAGGTCTCATGATCTTTGCAAGAGCTTATGATCTCTTAAACTCCCTGACATAAGGCCCACTATCTTCCTTAATGTTAGGGCCATCTGCTCGTAGGTCAAATATCTATAAACAAACTTGGGAAGTGATCACCATGTGTTGATCCTTGATATTTGAGTGTAGGTTCTGACCAACGATATTCAGATTACAAAAAAACATCTTGACAAGGTCAAGATAGATGTCAGCCTTGAACGTGCAAAGTTTTAGCACCCCTTGATGTGCCAGAAGATCCAAGAACTCAAACCCACCCTCTTTTTTAAAGAATGCCATATCCATGTGCTTTGGTTGCACAAGGTGTCTAGCCACAAAGTGAGTTCTGAATTGACCAAGATCTTCCTAATCATAGGAGAGTCTTCAAAGGTCCAAAGGGTTGTTCGTTAGAGCAGTTTTGGGTCGAGGGTATTTGGAGTTAGAGGAAGAAACCATGGTTGAAGCTTTAGAGGAATGGGTATGGTGTTTGGGTAAAGAATGGTATGTGGGTGAAGAACAAGAATGAGGGGAAAAGGAAATATGTAGTGGGCAGAGGTGGAAGAGTGGCAACAATGGTGGATTTGGGTACATGAGAGGTGGTTTGGGGTGTGGGTGAGAGAGGTGGCGCAAGGAGAGGTTGTTGCATGATAGAGAAAGAGAGTGAGGAGAGAGAAGAAAAAATGAGAATGAGGGAAGAGGAAGGCTATTTGCTTTTAAAGATACCGAGTTTATTCGAATAATGTTGGTGTTATTCAAATAAATTCGTGGAAAACCAAAAAAACTTGGCTTTCTACCAAGGCTTATTCGAATAATATTTTCATTATTCGAATAAAAGCATACAGACTTGGCTTACTGCTAAGCATTATTCGAATAATAATTTGGTTATTCGAATAAAAACTACCAAGGAACAATTTTAAAACGCTTTTGCTAAGCATTGTTGGAATAAGGATCCTTATTCAAATAAAACAATTGAAAACACAGATGATAAGGCTACTAGAACTCATTATTCGAATAAGCATTGCATTATTCGATAAATCTGTTAGAAAAAAAAACACCAGATAGTTAATAGAATATGATCAAACATAATGCTTAAGATGTGGAAATTTACCCAATGTTGGAGTACCTACAAAACAAATTTGGGAAAACCTCCGACGCTCAAGTTAGTAATGATTCAAAGGAAATAATTCAATGATAAAGTAATACACACAAGCATTCATTTATATATATGGTTGATCAATTATGCCTAATTCTTTTCTAATATAAAAGAATGCTTCTTTTGTCAATGGTGTAGTAAAAATATTTGCAAGTTATTTAGATGTTTCAATAAACTCAAGTATGCAATCACCTTTTTGAACATGGTCTCTAATGAAGTAGTGCCTATTTCTATGTGCTTTGTTCTAGAGTGCAAAATGGGATTTTTAGACAAAGTGATTGCACTAGTGTTATCACACCTTATAGGGATATGATCAAGTTAGAGTCCATAGTCTAGAAGTTGTTGCTTCATACAAAGGATTTGTGCACAACAACTCCTAACCGCAACATATTTAGCTTCAGTTGCAAACAATGCCACACTATTTTCTTTCTTACTATGCCAAGAAACTAGAGAGCTTCCAAGCAAGTGGTATGTCCCACTAGTGCTCTTCCTATCCATTTTGCATTTAGCAACATCAGAATCAGAAAAATCATTGAGGCTACATGAGGCATCCTTAGGGTAGCACAAACACATTTGTGAAGTGTCTATTAGGTATTTCATAATTCTTTTTACAGCACATAGGTGTGATTTTTTTGGATTAGCTTGAAATCTAGCACACATGCACACACTAAACATAATACCAAGCCTACTTGTAGTAAGATAAAGGAGTGAGTCAATCATACCTCTATATTTTGAGATTTCTACTAGTTTACCTCCTTCATTCTTGTCCAAATAACAAGAAGTGGCCATTGGTATAGCCATATGCTTGGTAATATCCATTCCAAACTTTTTGAGTTGCTCCTTGCAATATTTAGATTGATTTATAAAAGTCTCATCCTTTGTTTGCTTGATTTGGAGTCCAAGGAAGAAGTTGAGCTCATCCATCATAGATATCTCAAACTTATTTAACATAATGTTAGAAAACTCCTTATAAAGAGATTCATTAGTAGCACCAAAAACTATGTCATCAACATATATTTATACAAGAAGTATGTCATGCTTTTTATTTTTGATGAAGAGTGTTGTGTCAACCTTTTCTCTAAGAAAACCTTTTTCCAAAAGAAACTTGCTCAACCTTTCATACCAAGCTCTAGGAGCTTATTTTAGGCCATACAAGGCCTTTTTTCAGTTTAAAAATAGGATTGGGAAGTTCAAAATTTTCAAAATCAAGATGTTGTTCTACGTACACTTCTTGTATAAAACCATTTAAGAAAGCACTTTTGACATCCATTTGATAAAATTTGAAATCCATGATGCATGCATATGCAAGTAGCATTCTAATGGTCTTTAATCTATCTGTGAGTGCATGCATATGTTTCCTCATAATATATGTCTTCTGCTTGATTATACCTGTAACACCCCAAATTTTATTTATTTCATGATAAATGTTCATTTTCTAATATTTGTGATTTTTGAGAATTTTTTTGGATTTTTCTGAGAACGCGGAATATTTTAATATTATTCCTCGTTTTACATGCAAATTGAGCAGAGCCGAGAAAATGAAATATTTTTCTTGAGAACCTTGATCTGTGGAAATATCGATGAGGGATCTTACAAAACTCGAGACTGGACACGGTTTATGAGGTTTCATGTTTTTCAAGAATTTTTAATAGATAAAATAATAAAACACTGTGTAAATTTTATCTATCAGATAAATTAATGCTGACTTCTATCGACTGTAGTAATTGTCCATTAGATAATAATATGTATTAAAAACCCAATCACATTATCCTAATGTAATCTACTTTAAGTCTAACAAACCTACTTTAATTTAAATTTAATGTATTTTAATCAAAGCTTCTTTGAGAAGCTTTGACCACCAAATGACCAAGCTACCCTTAGCTTGTTGGGGAAGCCAATTTCCCTCTCCTTCTCTCTCCCATTGCCTCGGTAATGCATGGTCTTTGGGGGGCAAAATTTTGCTCTCCCACTTAATACACTTAATCAATTTTACACATTTCACCAAAACATTTTCTCTCTCTAACTTCATCTTCTTCATTTCTCTCTTCCTTCTCTCTTCTTCTCCTCTCTTCATACGAAAAATTGTAGCCCCTAAACCAAGCAATTTTCTTCACTTTTCTTTTCACCAAAACCATTTCTCTACTCACCTTAACCCCCTCTACACTTTCTCTTTAGAAATTTTCTTCAAAATCTAACCTTTCCTCCATTGTCATCCAAGACAAAGCTTTAAGCTTTGAGGTAAAGTTTTCATTTTTCTTCTTCTTTCTCTTCATTTTCGTGCTCCATGGTCTCTTTGATGACCATGGATCTCTTCTTTTCTAAGAATTAATGTTAATTCTTTGTCTTGAAATTTTTAGGGTTTTGGAAGCCCAAAACCGAAATTACCAAGGAGTAATAGGAAGCCATTTTCATGATTCTCCTTAAGGTAAGAGGGAGACTACTCACTTCAACCATTTTGGTAGTGAGGGAACCTTTGTATGCTTACTTTATTTTGGTGATTTTATATGTTTATATATTGAATTGGATTGATGTTTGAATGGTGGATATGAATGTGTTTGATGTGTTGAAAATGCTTGATCATGTTACGGTTGTTAAATGAAAAATTTGGAGTTTCCTACCCTAATATGGTGCCACGGTTTTGACTAGAAATTAGGGATGTAAATTGGTTTTTATGTGTAATACAATGAAGCTTAAATGATTGCATGTTAAAGGATAATATTACAATTAATGAATGAAAAATTTTAAGGGTTTAATACCCTAGGGTGAAGCTACGATTTTGATCTTGAAAGTTAGGGGATTGGATTGGTTTTGTGTAAAATAAAATTTAAATGATTAGATATTAGGTAATTGATGCATTAAATGGAAAGAAATTGGAACCTTGATAACCTAGAGAGGCCATGGTTTTTAGAGAAAATTAGGGGTTGAATGATGCCTTGATACATCTTTGGGAATTAGAAATTTAGAAACATTCATAATCCATAATAAAGTGGAAGGATTTGATTGAATAACAACACTCAAGAAGGACACGATTTTGAAGGGTCATTTAATCTAAAATTTTCATAATTGACCAAAGCATAAAATTTTGAAAATATGAGTACATAATATGGGCTTATGATAGGGGATGAACCCTAAAGACATATTGACGTCGGAAATTGATACTATGACATGTTGATATTGAACCATGTATATTTAGATATGACATTGTGGTATATTGTATGATTATTATATCATTGATAAATATACATAATGTACATTGTGTTGTCATGTATATGTGTTGTCCATTGGACATTGTTGGAAAGGCTATGTATGCCTAGGAGTTTGAATAACACCTATGTGTGGGTGCGAGTAGACTAAGCATAAGGTCATAGTGGTTGTCCTTGGGGGCGTCGGGATGCGGGTGTCTCACAATAGATAGTGGTAGCTCCACTGGAGCCGTGGGATAGACCGATGCGATACACCGATGATCCAGACTAAGACGTTGTCCTATATCGCGATCAACTATTGAGGTGCCATATATAAGCCGTATTGCGCAAATGTTTTTATGAGATGAGCACACTAATTATTTTAGCTAACGATATACTGGCATAACTCCTTGATCATTCACTCTGAAAATGTTTATGTCTAGCTCCATGCAATAGGAAATTTGGTACCTTTTCGTATTGTGAACTGTCAGTCTCATAATGCATTAAACATGAGCATTTATAACTGTGGAAGTTATTTGTTTTCATTATCGTAATGCTTAGTTAATTGTTGAACTATTGACTGTTGGGAATATGACTATTATCTGCTTATTATTGATGGTTGTTGCTATTGTTTATTGTTGATCTGCTTTACTGTCAATTTTAATTATTGTATGAATTGTGTTGATGTGTGGGCGTCCAGCGTCATTCTATTTTCTTATTGCCATTTTGGTACTGAAAGCTGGGTGTCTCACCTCTTTTTGTATTTCCTGCATTTCTGTGTTTTCTGTGTTTCTGTCGGCGGTGTACTTTTGAGAAGACGTTCGTGAGGAAGAGAAGGAAACACCTGAGTTTCCGAGTTTCTGGCCATATCTGGACTAGAGCTGTTGAGGATGTCGTCACAACCACACCGCTTTTTTGGTTATATGAAGTTGACCTCCCATAGGGGACCAAATTACTGGCACTTGCATGTGGAGACAGACCGATGCATCTACTGCGGGGAGCTGACGGTGTCCTTATCTTGGGGTCGTTATGATGCCCTTGTCTTTGATTTTTTAGCTTTTGTTATTTTAGAGTTTTATTAACCCATGAGGGATATGTGGATGGATATGTTCTACACCCCTCAAGAGGATTCTTTCCTCTCCACTGCTCGGGCTTCTGCCCGAAATTCGGTTGCCCCGATGGCTATTTCATCGGAGGATAAGGACCCTGAGGAGCACCCGACTACGGTCCCTTCTCGTAAGTCTTAGGGGGCTGATACTATAGATGGCTACTGATGGCTAACCGTTATCTTTTTGGGGAAGCCTGATGTTTTACTAGTTCATGGGTGTAAATTTGTAACTATCTTGTGTGGATAAAGCCTTTACTTTTGTATATTCTTTGATGTAACTAAAACAGGCTGATGCATATAATATATATATTGTGGATGGATGCATTTCAATTCCGTGTCGATTTTATTGCATTTGTAACTATTATCATCTCATCATTATTATTTCTTTTACAAACAAAAAAAAATGCGTACAGACATTTCAATACGCGATTATTTATCATCCAAGAATATAAACTATTTAATCTTGTGTTAATAATGAATCGGGTCTAAATCAATCGCTATAACTATTATTCTCCGCAAAAATTTATTTCATGTTTTTAGTATTATGGTGTGACATTCCTTCTTCGCAGTATTAAGAAAAAGGGGCGTTACAATACTTTTAGCTACAAGCTTAGCTTTGTTCCTTATTATTAAGCTCGTTTCGTCAAGTTTGTTCCTAAAGACCAATTTGGTGCCAATTATGGGATGATCATTGGGCCTTGGAACTAACTCCCAAACTTGATTTCTTTCAAATTGATTTAGTTCATCTTGCATAGGCAAGATCCAATGTGCATCATTAATGACCTCATTTATGTTTTTAGGTTCAACTTGAAAGACAAAAACCATGTTGTTATATGCATCTCTAAGCGAGTTACGAGTAGTTACCCCTTTTAATACATCACCTATCACTTTGTCAAGATGATGATATCTTAACGTCCTCCATTCCTTGGGAAGGTCCATGATTTGTGAATTCTCTTGCCTTGGGGGATCAAATGGGCTTTCTTTTATTTCTTGGTTATTTTCTCCTTGTTCTCCAAGTGTTTTCTTGCTAAGATTTCTGCAACATCATCAACCAAATCCTTTCTCAGTCCATTTAGGTTAATTTCATCAAATGCAACATGAATGAATTCTTCTATAGTCGTAGTTCTTTTGTTGCAAACTCTAAAAGCTTTACTATGCATAGAATAGCCAAGAAATATACCTTCATCTGATTTAGCTCAAACTTCCCCAAGTTATTCTTTCCATTGTTTAGATCAAAACATTTACATCCAAAAACATGAAAGTGTGAAACATTTGGCTTTTTTCCTTTGTATAGCTAATAGGGAGTTTTCTTTAAAATTGACCTTATTAGGGCCTTATTCATGACATAACAAGCGGTACTTACCGCATCCGCCAAAAAATACTTAGGAAGATTAGCCTCATTAAGTATACTTCTTACCATTTCTTCTAAAGATCTATTTTTCCTTTCTACAACTCCATTTTGTTATGGAGTTCTAGTGGCAAAAAAATTATACTCAATGTCATATTCATCACAAAAGGTTTCAAACTTATAGATTTCAAACTCACCACCATGATCACTTCTTATGGATGCAATGCAAAAATCTTTTTCATTTTGGATAACTTTGGAAAGTTTCTTAAGGGATTAAAAAGCATCATTTTTGTGAGATAGAAATAATGTCCATGTAAATCTAGAAAAATCATCTACAATCACTAGTGCATAGTAATTCCCACCAAAGCTCATTATTTTAGAGGGACCAAAAAGATTTATGTGCAAAGGTTGTAAAGGTTTAGTAGTTGAAACAATATTTTTAACTTTAAAAGAAACCTTTACTTATTTTCCCTTTTGACATGCATCACATAGTTTATTTTTTTCAAATTTGAGCTTGGGAAGTCCAATTACTATCTTTTTTGAGACCAACTTATTTAAGTGATCCATGTGAATGTGAGCAATCCTTCTATGCCATAACCATGAATCATCTTCCTTACTCATAAAACATTTGGCATCATTAGAAGATATATCATCAAGGCTAATCATGTATATGTTACTGACCCTATGACCAACAAACTTAATTTGCTTATAATATTTTCCTTCAATTATGCAACAATTAGAATAAAATATAACTTTATTTCCTTTATCACACAATTGATTAATGCTAAGCAAATTATGTTTAAACCTTTCAACATGTAAAATATTTTCAACAGAAGAGGAAGAGATTTTACCAACTTTGCAAACTCCAAGGATATTCCCTTTATTGTTGTCTCCATATGTTACATGCCCATGCTTCTTGGGGACTAGGAAGGAAAACTTGGAGTCATCTTCAGTCATGTGCTTGGAGCAACCACTATCAAGATATCAATTTGAGCTTTTGGTCTTCAAGCACACTTACAACATAGATTTAGTTTTTAACCTTTGGTACCCTAAATTTTCTTGGGTCCTTGTGTGTTAGCTTTGGGCAAGGTTCCCTTAGGGACCCAAATCATTTTAGTCCTAACTTTGGTGTTAATGTTCTTCCTAACATTGCATGTTGAAGTACTATGCTCCTTCTTTCCATAATGAAAATATTTGATGAAGGGACTACTTGAAATACTTAAGGAAACAAAGAAATTTTTGTAAAGCTTTTGTTAGTTTTTGGTATTGAACCACAAACCGGCCTTTTGGAAAACCACAAGAAGAATTTTAGAAATTTGTTACCAAATTTAGCTACGAAAATTTTTCGTAGCTAATCTGTAGCTAATTAGTTATGGATTAGGTATAGAATAAATTTCTATAGCTAATTTTCGATTGGATGGGAAAATTTTTTATCAAGCAAATAGCTACGATTTAGCTATGAAATTTAGTTACGGAAATTTTTTGTAGCAAATCTATAGCTAATTAGCTACATATTAGCAATAAAATAAATTTCCATAGCTAAATCTTAAATGCAAATTTTATTTGACAATTAGATACATAATAACTACAATTTAGCTATGGAATTTAGAAAAAAAATTCATTTCATAGCTAATCCGTAGCTAAATTTGCTACGGATTAGTTACCAAATATTTTCGTAGCTAAATAATAAAAAAAATAAGTTTATCAAATCACCACTCTCCCTTTGTGCTCCCAGTAGCCCCGCTCTCCGTAACATCTTGAGAAACATGTTAGACTTGTATATGATCTCAGAGGTACTATTATACTTGCTTAACATGTCAGTTCAGTTTTATGGCAAACTGAGTTAGTTTAGGCACTTTGCCGTAATACAGAAGGTGGAAAGTGACCTAAAATGACTCAGAAAATGGTTTTAAAGGTTAAGTTAAGGGAAATAAATATGGACAGTTTATTTCTAAGTTATAAATGAGTTAAGAAAGTTGCAGTTAAAGTTTGAAGGTAAACTGAGTTCGTTTAGTATTTTTAAGCACACTGGTTATTTGTTTTAATACCAGATGGACTTAGTACAGATATGAAAAATTAAGGAAATGGCAAAATAAATATTAAGATGAATCATATGATTTATTTTAATACTTATGGAGGTTAGAAAGCTTGAAATAATAAGATCTAAGTATTTCTAAGAGGTGAGAAATTCCTGTGAAAAGACAAAAATGCCATTGGGGCATGTCTTTTTTTTAAGTGAGATTTCTCACTTCTCTCTCTTCTCTCACGCTGGTTTGGCCATAAACAGGGGAGGAGAAAACGAAGAAGAAAGGAGAGGAAGAGAAGAAGAGAAAGGGAAAGATCAAAGACCAAGAGTCATCAACCAAGGTAGGGGTGCTTGTTTCTATCATTTCCCCTCTATCTTCATCTTGTTTCTTTGTTTGGATTGATGAGGAAAATGGGTTTGGGTATAAATAGGGAGTTTATATTGTTAGTTTCTTACTCCCAAGGGAGAAGTGAGATTAGTTAAAGCTTGTTTGATGTATGAAATTTGGTTTGTGGTTCTTAGAACCCATAGATGAAGCTTGAATGGTAAAAGGAAAAAAGAATGGGTTTTATACCCATAATGAGATTTATGGTTTATGGCATGATTTGGATGCATATTTGAGTTATTTTGATGTTAATGTTGATGTTTATTAGTTTGGTTTGAGTTTGGGTGGCTTAAAAACTCTATTTTCTACAAATTTATACGTGGTAATCGATTACATAGTAGTTGTATCGATTACCAAGCTTCTGGAGTTGCAAATCGTGTTTCTGGGCAGCATGTAATCCATTACATCCTGCTTGTAATCGATTACACATAATTGATTACATCTTGTCTGTAATCGATTATAGAGGTTCTGTCAAGTTGGTAATCGATTACCAAAGTTATGTAATCGATTACCAGGATCCTAAAATGAGGTTTTTGAGCAGAAAATGGTGGAAACATAGTCCTTTATCCCTTGTGACCCAAACATAAACCTCAAACCCTAGATTCAAGGATTATATTTCACTTAAATGTGATAAGATTATGCATCCAAACCAAATTAAGAAATGATTTTAAGATAGAATAGAACCAAATGAGATTAAGAATTGAGGTAAGATGTTTTCAAGAGAAAGTAAGAGGATGATGGCATTCATTAGACCTGGATTGCCTTGGTCAAGAGTTTTATATGTATAGTAAAAGTTTGAGTTATTATGGAAAGTAAGAAAAGATTGTGCACCCAATAGATATGGATTGACTTAGATAAGAGTTTAGTTCTACGAGCAATATAGTATTGCATAGATATCACTTAGAAAGTGATAAAGAGATGAGATACAAGCATCTAAGTAAGTATAGTAAGAATGAAAGCCATAGTACCTAGCTAGCAAAGAGAAGGGGCACAGTGCCTAAATGATAAGAATGAGGGGCCTTAGTGCCTAGTTGATAATAATGAAAGAGTCAGGCAAGTTGGACATTAAAGGAATGCCAAAGTAGTATGAATGCTCTCATAGAGGTAGAGCTAGTAAGTGTAAGAATGGAAGTTTGATGGTGATTATGCAAAAGTTAGGCATAACACCATATAATTCATAGACATTCATGCATAGTTCAGAAACAGTTCAGAAGGTGGTTTAAGGAGGCAACATATTCCCTCCCCACTGTAAAGAGGAATGGCAGATTCATGACATTCATGACATTGTATCCACAGAAAGAGAAATTGTGGGTTAAGGAGGCAACATATTCCCTCCCCACTATAAAGAAGAATGACAGATTCATGACATTGTATTCACATAAAGAGAGATGGTAGATTACAAGAGGTTACAAATTCCCCCTACCATAAAGAGGAATAGTAAGTTCATGATATTCATGACATTATTCATGACATTGTAAATCTCTAAGATGGAGATTCATGACATTATTTATGACATTGCACTTACACCATCACATATCCATGTTTGAGCATAATCATACCTCATATTATGTATCATAATATCATTGCATTACTTGACGTGTGATTGTTATTGTGTTTGGTGACTCCTTGTGTTTGTGTGTTGTGCTCAATGGTATTAGGCAATTGTATGGGAATATCATTGATAGTTTGAGTTTGATTACTCAATGTTATTATTCCATTGTATGGGCGGTGGTTCAATATCATTGATTGTTACCTTTCAATGACAGTTGTATGGGTAACTGTCTTATCTCATAAAGAAGAATTAGTCCAGAGTTATGGCTAGATTGGGAACATTACAAAGAGAGAATGTATATGTTCCTAGAGTAAAGAATAGAAGTACGAAGGATTATACAAATTTATTTATGATGTTATGATTGAGTAAGGAATAATGATTTATTAGCCAACTAAAATTTTCTTTCAGATATTATGGGTTGTATGTTGCTATACGACTACTGGTATTGGTACACTTATACTGAGAATTATGAATTCTCATCCCGTGTGTTCCATGTAAATCTAGGTTGAAGATTCAAAGACGAAGAGAAGATGAACCATGAAGACTAGTATAGTTATTTTCATGATTAGTAGATAGATTTTATATTTTCATGTATATAAGTTTAAAGTTATAAAAGAAAAAGATGTATGTATTAGTGAGAAACTATATATAAGTGGATATTATTTTCACAAGGCTCTCCATGATAATTTATTTATATAAATGTTATGGATTAATTAATGAATAAGTTAGAAGTAGCATAACTAATATTGTTTATCCAGGTATATGTCAGATATATTAGGATTTCAGTATTAGGATGTTACACTCTCCCACTTTCCTAAATTCCCAAATCTCCCTACAGCCACCAAACCCGCGCCCCCCTCATTGTATTTTCTCCCTTCAGCCACCCAACCCGTGCCCCACTCTCTTCCCCTCATTCGCTCATACTAGCCACTACACCAACCTCAACCTTGTAACACCTCGAAAATTACTTGTTTCATGATATATATTCATTTTATAATATTTATGATTTTTGTGAATTTTTATGAATTATTTTGGTGATTTTAATTATTTTAATATATTTCTCGATTTATATGCGCGCTGAGCGAGGCCGGGAAAATAAAATATTTTTTGCAAAGCCGGAAAACCTTAGACTGTGGAAACGATGACAGGAGGTCTTACTAAACCTAAGGCCAGACACAGTTTACAAAGTTTTCCTTTTTCGAGATCTTATCTGATAAATAAAATTGCAGTATGTTTTATTATTCGTTTGACAATATATACTGGATTTGTTAACTGTAACCTTTGTCCACTGGGTAATAGCTTTAGTAGAGTGTTAGTCATCTTTTCTATAGAGCACTTTAGTGACATCACCAAGATCACATCATTAAAGTGATATCATCACTTTGACTTTTTCAAAAAGTGAACAAAGCTTCTTAAGGAAGCTTTGCACCAAGCTTCTAGAGGAAGCTTCTCCTTCTCTCTTCCTAAGAGGCCCCATGGTTTTGGGGGATCTTTTTACAAAACACATTATCACTTTCATTCAAAAGTTTTCTATCATTTTCTCTCTCCACATTTCTCTTCTCTTATTTTTCCCCTTCATATTTTCATCTTCTTCCTCTCCTCTCCAAGTCTACAACAACCACCATTCCTCCACCCTCCATGTTTGCTTAATTTCAAGCAATCACCTTGCTTGAAACTACATCTCATTTGGAGGCTTTTCTTTCTTGTTGGAACCATCTTCAAAAACTCACCTTTCCTCTCCATTTTCTCTCCATTCCCACGGCCAAACCCACCATTTTGGCCATCCAAGCTTGCTTGCTCAATCAACCTTGTTTCTTGCATCTCCTTATCACCTTGAAGCTTTTTCCTTTTGTGACCATCACTTGATTCTTCCATCTTCTTCTTCTTCCATAAAGCCCTAAAACTTGAAGCATTAAGGTAAAGTTCTTGACTTCTCTATCTTATCTTCTCTTTTTCATGATTCTTGGTCACCTTGGTGATCAAGGACTTCTCTTTTCAAGCTTTGGTTGTTGATTATGTGAGTTTGATCATCCTAGGGTTTTGGTGGAGGAGTTGGACAAATTTCAAGAGGCACAAAGGAGCTTACTTTTCTTGTTGTCTCTTTAGGAAAGAGGGAGATTATCCTCTTCAACCACACTTGGTGGTGAGGAAATGAATCTTGTGTATATGTGTGAGAAATCCATGTGTGGATTCACTCCTTGTTTGTATAATTTATATGCTTTGTGATTATGTGACCTTACTTGATTTCTATTGCTTTGAATAACATGTATGACTTATGAAAATAGAAATGTGAAATGGATTGATGGATATGTTTGGAATGCTTGGAATCATGTATGAAAAGCAAAAGATTTTTTATCACTTTTTAAGAATGACTCACGGCCAAGTGGCCTAATTAAGGGTCTAATGTAAAATCATTGTATTAAGTTGGGGTGTAAGAAATTAGGTGATGAGGAATTAAAGAAATGATGAAAATTTTGGGACTGAAAATCTTTGGTGAGGGTCTCGGCCAAGATGGAAGGAAAATGGGATATCCAAGACAAGTTTTGTGGTAATATGGAATTTAGAAGCTTAAGTTTTAAAATGAATTGATTAAGGGTAAACAAGGATAAAACAAGATGAAAATTTTCAGGTCCAATGACCCTTAGGGTTCACGGCCATGTGGGGCAACCAAGGCAATATATTTGGTATCAAGTTGGAACTTAAGTAATTAGATAATTAGAAATATAATTAGGGACTCATAAAATGGATAAGAAGAAAAATAGTATTTCAACCTTAATTCAAGTGTGATTTTCAACCAAGTGGTTAAAAATGGGTTTGAAACAATGTTTAAGAATTTAATGAATTTAGTGATTTAGTTATTTATAAAGTAGAGGATTTAAATCAAGAGAGTTTTTTTTAAAGGTAATAGAAAGAGGGTTTTGTAAATTAAAGTAGTATGGACCTTGTGAATGTTACCCAAATGACTTCAGTACTCAAGAGAGAGGGGTGAATTGAGTAATTAAAAAACTTTTTGCTAACACTTATAAAAGCAAATTTCTTCAAAGCTATATATTAAACAAATGCGAGAATAAGGAAGATAATAAAAAGCTTAAAACACAACAAATAAATAGGTAGGCATTAATAAATAAATTTCTGAAAATGAAGAGATACAGGAGAGAAGAGCAGGCACGATATTTATCCTAGTTAAGCCACTAACCACTTGTAACCTACGTCCAGTCCTCAAAATACAGTTCGACATTTTTTACTATATCTTTAGACTTAAAACAGGTGCCTGCAACCTTTACTGTAACACCCTTATGGGGATGTTACATTTATAAAGAAAATAAAATAAAGATAAATAAAATCTACCCAAGTTGTAAAACATTTATTATATACTAATGCGGGTTGTAAAATTTTTTCGATTAAACAGAATATTACGAAATAAAATAACACGGAACATAAAATAAGCACACTATCATCACACATAATATACATATGGTTCCATCATAGGTTATACAAATAATTTACAACTATAAATATTTAACAACTAAAACAATAAACAAAACAATAAAAGGTCAATATATACAAACGCAGACACGCCCAAGTACACATCATAAATATCTAACCCTCTGAAGGATCACTTTCAGATGAAACTTCAGGTGATAAATATCCAGGATGTCTCGACTCTCTACGGACACGAGTCCGTGCAGTCGATACGCTGCTGATCTCGCTAGGCGCATCAAACATACCACCCCAATGATGCCTAAGAGATAGCGGCAACTCCACATGTAAATATAACAAAGTAAAAAAGATCGGTACTCCATCAAACTCCGTACGTATGGTCACAGCACGCCCTACGTACGTCACCGAGTCTCTATCCTCTCGCAGATGCCAGGCTTTAGAGTCTCCGTGAAACTCAAGTCGCACGAATCCAAAGAATCCTGGTAGCGTCATCCTCCCACAATCAATCCAATGGATATGGATGATCGGATGGTTCTTGATCGTCGTACTGATCCTCGGCTTGCTGCTCTTCCTCTTCCTTAGGATACACACACTCAAGAGGCTGTTCCTCTTCCTCAAACTCTTTACCACATAAATTTAAAATTTAAACACATATACATGGTAAATAAGAAAACACATACAATATAGAATGCCATAACAACATAAACATAAATACAAGTATAACACAGAACAATATAAACATAAATACAAGTATAACATAGATATAATATAAGAATTAAATATATATAATATCATAGATAAAAATATAATAATGTACAACACAGATACATATGCAATATGACACGATCCTACTCCATGGAGCTAAACACATACAGACATAAGAGAGAATGACTCACAAAATCTATTAGTACCACACTGTTGTCAACCAAATTATTATTTATCACACGTTGCGTCTATAGCCCTGAGTCCACATGGCGTGGTGTAGTTCTTGTCAAACGTTGTGTCACTACAGGAATGTACTATTAAAATTTACAAGATCTCGATTAAGTATAGTGCGTGTCGAGTCCATTAGTGTGTTGCCAGTTACCACGACCCAGAGGAGCGACCAACTGTCCACAAATGGAATAATCTGCACACTAATGTCTCCAAGTCCATAATGGAATGAATCACACTACGCTTATCGCACTGACAACACAGTGTGATTCACCTCGTCAATCAATCCACCAAAATTGGCATTAACTCAATGCATGATCAAAAATAAAAATTACCAAAATACCCTCAATGGTATAAATATGCGTATTTACGCAAATGCCCTCAATGGCACATATTCGAACAGGTTTATTCAAATAGATAAAACATTATTCGAATAGCTTATACAACACAAGACATATTAATCATATTTATTCGAATAAAACTTTATTTATTCGAATAACACAAAATTAAAAACAAAAAGACTATGGTTGCTGGAGTCAGGTTATTCGAATAAATTGGGCATTATTCGAATACGATTGATATGCAACACAATTTTTAGAGCAGTTGATTTGTGTTTATTCGGATAATCATAGGTTTATTCGAATAAACCTATCAGAAATACATTACTAAGCACGTTCAGAGATGGAAATTAAGAAAGAAAAGCTTACCCAAAGATAGTGTACTTACAGAATACATTATGGGATATTTTTATCCAAAGATTGCAAGTCCAAGCTTCATGAAAACAAGGAAGAGAGCTTGGAATTATTTTTGGTTTTATGCTTGCTGTAGACACTTTCAAAATGCCAAAGTCAGCTCTTGACCTTCAAGCACACCTACAACACACTTCAATTTTTCGTTTTTAGTACCCTTAGGAACCCATACCATTTTAGTTCCAATTTTTGTGTTGATATTTTTCCTTGCATTGCATGTTGAAGCACTGTGTCATTTCTTCCCATAATAAAAATATTTAATAAAAGGACTATTTGAAGTAATCGAATTAACAAAGAAATTTTTATGAAATTTTTGTTATTTTTCTGGGTTATAACCTATTTTAGCTTTTTGCAAAACAACTCTTTGTTTTCCTAACAAAATATTCAAATTGTCTCTTCCAAAAGTGAACTTTGATAGGGTGTTCTTTAAATCTTCAATTTCTTTCTCAAGCATATGACATGATGAATAAGATGAAGATGTAGAAGCATATGAAGTGCAGGTTGAGCATGCATCAATTAATCCTAGTGTTTCATTTTTAATTTTTAATTCTCAATTTCTTTATTTAAAATAAGAATTTATTTTTCTAAAGAAGAAATTGTTTTCTTAGATGAAGAAATTAATTTTGTGAGCTTTATTGATTCTTCATGTAATTCTTCAAAGGCATCTTGTAGTTCATCATAAGAAGACAATAAATCAAAACTTACCTCATTGTCGTTTTCTTCTTCTTCTTCTCCTTTGGCCATAAGATATAAATGAGCTTCCTCGCTATCTGAGTTGTCAGTTGAGTCCATATCGTTGTCATCCCATGCTATGTAGGATCTTCTTTCCTTGAGGGTTTCTTTTTAAATTTCTCCAATTTTTTTCATAAGTTGGGCACTCCATCTTCATGTGTCTAAGTTTACTACACTCGTAGCAAGTTAGAATTGATGACGGTTTTCTTTGAGTTACCCTTTTCCTGAGAAATTTTCCAAATTTTCTTACCAAATTTTCTCCATCATTATCATCATCACCATCATTAGTTGAGGAAGTGCTTTGAGTGCAATTCCTTTATTTTTCTTCTTATCATTTTCTTCACTTTGATCGAGTCTATTTAACTCCAATTCATGTTCTTGAAGTTTTCCAAAAAGAGTTGCAAGAGTCATAGTTGCCAAATTTGTTAACTCTGAAATAACTGTGACCTTAGGCTGCCAAATCCTACTTAGACATCCCAAAACTTTGTTAATCAAATCTTCGTTAGAAAAATTCTTTCCTAATGATACAAGATGATTTACAATGTGGGTGAACCTCTTTTGCATTTCTTTAATGCTTTCTCTTTGGTTCATTGTAAATAATTCATATTCACGAGTTAGAGAATTGATTCTCGATCTCTTAACTTCACTAGTACCCTCATGGGTAACTTGTAAAGTATCACATATTTCTTTAGTAGTTTTGCAATTTGAAATTCTAAAAAATTCATCATACCCCAAAGCTGTGGTAATGATGTTTTTGGCTCTTAAATTATATTGAACTTTTCTCTTGTCCTCATTAGTCCATTCACTTCTTTGTTTTTCAATCTTTATACCATTGACCTCTCGCGTAGATATAAATGTGCCATTTTTGACAACATCCCACACATCTAAATCAATAGCTTCAATGAAAATTTTTATTCTTTCCTTCCAATACGCATAATCGTCCCTATTGAAAAAGGGTGGTCGGTTTATGGAAGTTCCTTTTGAAAAACCATTTGATGAAGCCATGTACTCTTGGAGCGGCTAAGCTCTTTATACAAGAGTCTACCTCTGATACCACTTGTTACCCAAATGGCTTCAGTACTCAAGAGGGGGGTGAATTGAGTAATTAAAAAACTTTTCGCAAACACTTATAAAAGCAAATTTCTTCAAAGCTATATATTAAACAAATGCGAGAATAAGGAAGATAATAGAAAGCTTAAACCACAGCAAATAAATAGGTAGGCAATAATAAGTAAATTACCGAAAATAAAGAGATAAAGGAGAGAAGAGCAGACACGATATTTATCCTAGTTCAGCCACTAACCACTTGTGACCTACGTCCAGTCCTCGAAACACAGTTCAAGATTTTTCACTATATCTTCAGGCTTAAAACAGGTGCCTGCAACCTTTACAAACCTAAGCACTCCTCACACCTTGGGATACCTCACCCTTGTGCTTGAGTCTCAACAAACAGGGATACCTTACCCTATTCACTAGAGGGATACCTCACCTTGTTTACAATAAGGGATACCTCACCCTTTTCATTAGAGGGACACCTCGCCCCATTTGAAAGATACCTCACCTTCTTTACAACAAGGGATACCTCACCCATTCTACAGAAGCAGAAAATAGATAAAGAGAAACTCTCACAAAGAGTAAATATTACAATTTGAAGCACTAAGATGCTCTTTAAGGATATCTTAAAGTTTTGGTGAAAAGAGTACAGAAAATATGAGAAAAAACATAAATCATGTTTTCAACACAAGCAAAAATTAATTTAGATTGTTGAACACCTTTCAAAAGTGACCCAATGTCACTATTTATAGAACATTGAAAGAAAATAGCCGTTAGGTACAATTAAAACACCATTAAAAGCAAATATGGTCAATTCTTTCCAAAATAGGATCCCATGGTTATTCGAATACCTTCTGAGCTATTCGAATAACTCATTTTGAAAAGCTTCATGAAAACTAATTCTAAATAAGGTTATTCGAATACCTTTTGAGTTTTTCGAATAACTCATTTTGAATACCTCTATTAAAAGAAGCTTTCTGTAAAACAAGTCTTTTCGAATACCTTGGGGTTTATTCGAATAGAACAATTAGAAAAATAGATTTTGGAAAGCTTTATATTTGAATACCATATGTGCTATTTGAATAGCACTTTGAAAAACAAAAAAATGTATGAACATATTAAACCATTCTATTTGAATACTTTAGGGCATATTCGAATACTCCTGAATCAAAATCAGTTTTAAACACTTTCAAATATTCAGAAAATGATTCTTTGGATTTGGAATATTAATTTTGAAAACATTTTAATCTTTGCAACCAAAATCAATGAGATATCCAAGAAGTCTCCTTACAAAGATCCTAAGTCTTAAAGCTATTCGTGAACGTCTTGGACTTAGTCTTACCATCATCTTTATCATATTTGTTATCATCAAAACTATTGTCCATGTCAGCTAGCCAATTACAGTGAAAGATGTTGGAAAGTTGAGCCTAGTGGTGGCTGCTTTGAATTATGTGATAGATTAATATCCTATTGAGCCTAGTGGTGACTGTTTTGAATTATGTAATGGATTGATATCCTATTGAGCCTAGTGGTGGCTATTTTGTATCATGTGATTGATTATTGTTCATGTGTTGGATCATTGGTCATACATTGTGAAAGTCCGATGGACTATTTGTTAAGGCTGTGTGAGCCTAGGAGATGAGTTACACCTTAGTGCGGGTGCGAATAGACAAGTGTAGGTCACTTGTTGACCTTGGGGCATTGGGGCATGGGTGTCTCATCATGGACAGTTGTTAGCTCCTCTGTGCTGTGGGATAGACTGAAACAAACGCACCAACGATCCGGACCAAGACATTATCCTATATCACGATCTTGTGAAGAATGTCTTGTATAAGCCATGTTACGCAATTTGTTGACATTGAAGCACTTGATTTGAGGCTAACGAGATACAGACATGTCTCCTTGATCATTCTCTCTGAAACTTATGTTTAGCTCCATGGAGTAGGAAATGAGTACATTGTGCATATGCATAGTGGGTCTGTATACCATTATGTCATTTTATACCTGTTCAATTATCTAATACTTTATGAAATAATTATTTGTTGAATTTTCTCTTAAATGATTTGTTAAATTAATGAGTAACTGATAATATTATTTTGCTGACTGATGCTTGTATCTGTTGCTTATTGTATTTGGATGGCATTGTTATCCTTCCTGTTTCTTTACTGCCATGTTGGTATTGTTACTGGATATCTCACCTCTTTATTATGTTATCCTATTATGTATATATATATTTGTTGTCTTGATGAATAATGAGAAGAAGGCAGGGTAGATCATATATTTCTGTTGTTTTGTTTTGTTGGTAATGGCTACTAACAGAGATTTCTTTGGTTATGTTAGAGTACAATTTCTTAATGTTACCGATGCATGGCTTATTGACTGGGTTGCTGAGAGCATTAGATACATAGAGGATGTGACTATCTATGTTTGAAGGACCCGGGATGGGGAACCTTTTGTTTCTTTGGATGTTACTCTACACTTGGATTTTGTCATGCCTATACGGGAGCTGTGGGGTGATCTGCATCGCACCCTAGAGAGGAGTCTGTGGTGTCGTCTACTCGGACTCCTGCTAGTAGAACCATGTCCCATATGGAGCCTTTGGATGTTAGGGATTCTGGCGAGAATCCCGAGATGGATCAAGTGCAGGACATCTCTCTCCAAGTGTTTGCACTTAAGCTAGATCGAGTCTTTATATGGTAGTTGCATATATGTTTTGACTGAGTAAGTTTTATGTACTGTATGTACTTGGTAAATTTTGTTATGTATATACATATATGTAGAATGTAACTCTCTTTGGAGGAATCTTTGGAGTTATGTATTAAATATATTCATTCGTGGCTCATATTTTCCATATACACACAATGGTTATATTTGAAAATGCATCATTGAGATTAGTAGCAGGCCTAAATTTAGTAACTATGATGTAATGACGATTATACTATGGTTATTAGGTTCGGGATGTTACATTAGTTAGTATCAGAGCAGTTCATCCTATTGAGCCGGGGTATGGACTGACTATGCTTAGACATGTTAGAAGTTTCTTGTGTGTTATGCACTTCCTTGTCTCTTGGTTGAGATGTTGGGAAAGGAATGCATGACTTGCCATAGGTAGAAAGTTAGTAGCTATTGTTTCATAGTTATATGATATTGAGGACTGGCCTACTCAATATGTAATGTTCTGTGTGGATAGGAAACTATGACTTCACTTAGGCGTACTAGAGGAATAGGAGTTCTTATAGTATGGAGTCCAGCTAGTATGACTGAATTCGTTTAGGATTTGTTTGCATTTACACCCTTTGTTGTGATACCTCTAGAGTTGTTTGAGCCAATGAGTTAGATAAAGGGGTGTTAAATAGGACCTGCAAGGATTATGGATTGCGGAATCCAAGAGGTTTTGGATAGCCGATTTTCTTAAGTAAAGAATATCTAGCATAAGTTTGGCTTGAGGAGCTGCTAGGGAGTTAAAAGATTGCAGGAGATCGTGCCATAGAAGGCATAATGAAGGAGCTCAAGTTGGAGTCTATTGGGTTTGTGGTTAGGTTTGTCTTGTTATGTTGTGTGACTCTCTGCCTTGGTTTTCGAAAGGAGACATTATTATTTGAGTAGATTACTTTTGGTTTTATCATATTTCGGTTGGTTGACATTGAAGAAAAGAAATGACACGTGGTAAAGGTGTGCATGTGGACATAGAGCGAGACGATGAAAGTATAGTTGCAGTTGCTGAAGCAATACGAAGAATTGTAGACGTCTTCGTACAATAGAATCATAGGACTACCTAGCAATGGGAAGCGATAGTAGGAGCTCGACACTTGTCGGAGTTTCGTCGCAACAATCCACCATAATTTAAAAGAGAATTTGACCCAGAGAAAGTAAATCTTTGGATCAAGGAGTTAAAGAAGATATTTCGAGGAATGGGATGTGCTTATGCTACCTTCATGCTCGTTGGGGATGCTGAGGATTAGTGGACTGGAGTGCAGCAATTGATGGAGGCAAAGGGAAGAGTGATCACTTAGGAAGTCTTCAAGAACAAGTTTCTGGAGAAGTACTTTCTGGCTAGTGTGAGGCATGCTAAAGAAATGGAGTTTCTTCGTCTTAAACAAGGGAGCATGACAGTTAGTGAGTATGTAGCTAAGTTTGAAAGTTTGTCAAGGTACATTCAGTTACAACTGGACAAGGAGTGGAAGTGTCGAAAGTTCGAGGAAGGTCTAAGACATGATTTGAAGAGAACAGTGCTACCGTTGGGAATTGGGAAATTCCTAGCCTTGTTGGACAAGTGCCATAAAATTGAGGGACTGGATCAATCGCGGGACATGAGGAGTCGTAACTTTGGACCTTCTAGGTTCCAAAGAGGGAATAGCAGCAATGTTAATCATTTTCAAAGGAAGCCACATTCCTGATTGCCTAGGAATCAATCTCAACAATAATCACATGGTGGAGGTCCTAGTGGCAATTCTAGTGGCAACAGATTTGGTTAGAACATGGCATTGTCACCAAAATGTTTGAAATGCGGAAAGGATCACTCAACCAGGGAGTGCACAATCAAGGGGATTATCTGCTTTAGATGTGGAAAACCTAGACATATCTCCAGAGATTGCAACCAACCCAAGGTGAAGCCTTCCGTCAACAACGCACGAGTTGCAAGACCTCAAGTAGGGGGCAGAGTTTACACTATGAGTGGAGCGGAAGCCTCTAAATTCGAAGATCTGATACAGGGAGAGTATGCCATAGGAGGTAATCTTTTAACTGTATTGTATGACTCAGGGGCAACCCATTCTTTTATTGCTTGTGGTTATGTGCTTCGATTAGAATTACCTGTGTCTTCTTTACCTTATGATTTGAGTATTTCTACCCCTACTACTAAACCTGTTGTGACTACCCAAATTTGTTTGAACTGCCCTATAACTGTTAAAGGTCAAATCTTTTTTGTTGATTTGATCTGTTTACCTCTTTTTTTTTCTTCAAATAGACATAATCTTAGAAATGGATTGGTTATATTCTAACCATATCCTGCTGGATTGTTCCAGTAAGACCCTAGTTTTCCCTAAGACTGAAACTTCTGGATTTTTTATCGCTAACCAAGTTAAAGCTTTCTTAAGAGATGGAGCTCAGAGATACATGCAATTGTCTTCCTTGGAAATCAAGAGTGAAGAGGATGTGAAAGATATTCCGATAGTCAATGAGTTTCCCGAAGTTTTCTTGATGATATACCTGGCTTGCCACTAGAATGGGAGATAGAGTTTACTATAGATCTTGTACCGAGATCTAGTCTTGCATCTATAGTGTCATATAGGATGTTGTGAGGATGCCACATTTATGATGCAATAAAATAAAAATAGATAAAATATTACCCAAGATATAAAACATTTGATAAATAATTAATATGAGTTGTAAAATTTTTCCTTTTACACCTACTAACCTTAAATAAAATAACACAGAACATGAAAATAAACAAACTGTTATTGCACACATAATATACATATGATTTTGTTTCAAGTTAGGCAAATAATTTACAACTACAAAATATTTAAAGAAACCTGTAAAGAGTTATTATACAATACATGACATCAAAAAGTGCCTAAGTGCACATCATAGAATTCTAATCTTCCGACGAATCACACTCTGATGGATCATCGGATGATAGAAATCCTGGATGTCTCGTAGGCCTATGGACAAGAGTCCGCGCCGTCGACACTATACTAATCTCACTAGGGATACGGAACATCCCTCCCCAGTGACGCCTCAGATCCAAAGGCATCTTCAACTGTAGATACAAAGTCATAGTAAAAGCAGGCTCAACATCAAACTCTACTCGTAGGGACACAGTCAGACGTCCCAAGTAGATTACCGATCCTCTGTCCTCTCGCAATCGCTAGGCTTCAGAGCCTCTGTGAAACTCAAGTTTCACAAAACCAAGAAATCCCGACAATGTCATGATCATACAATCAGTCCAAAGGATATAGATGATCAGAAGGTTCGCACTCGTCGAACTAATCTTCCGTCTACTGCTGTTCCTCCTCCTTAGGATACACACACTCAAGGGACTGATTCTCTTCCTCAAACTCTTTACAACATAATTTAATAATATAGAAAACAATACATATAGAGAGGTGAGATAATCATACATCAAAACCAGCATCAAATAAGAAAATGACAATGCAACAGATATCACAATTTATACAATATAGCATACCATAACATCATAAATAATAATACAATTTAATACAATAGTATTATATAATATCACAGATAAAAATGTTGTGATGCATGACACAAATGCAAATGCAATACGACTCGTTCCTACTCCATGGAGCTAGACACAAATATCAGAGAGAATGACCTGTAAAGATCTATCAGTACCTCAGGCTGCCCAACTAAACTATGGCACTGTCTAATGTTGTGTCTATAGCCCACTGTCCAAACATCGTGTAGTAGCACACAATCCAAACATCGTGTAACTACAGGCATTGTACTAAAATAATCTTTACAAGATCTTGATTAAGTATAGTGCGTGTCGAGATCACTAGTGTGTTGCAGTTACCACGGCCCAGAGGAGCAACCAACTGTCCACATATGGAATACTCCGCACACTAATGCCTCCAAGTCCACATAGAATGAACCACACTACGCTTATCACACCGACAACACGGTGTAATTCACCTCGTCAATCAATTACCAATTATCAACCAAACTGGCACAACTCAATGCATGAATAAAAATAATAATTACCAAATTACCCTTAGTCTCAAAATTTTAATATATAGTGCGTCCCACCTGACAGTACTATATCTCCACATGTCTGGGTCAAGCAATTTGGCCCGACAACAAAACTTACTGTTTCGATTAATCGCGTAGAAATTTCATCGCGTTTTCACAATTTTGTCATTTTTACAAACATTTTTAAATCATGTAAATATATTTTGCTGTTTTTAAAATCACGCAACGTTTTTAAATCATTTTCTCAATCGCGTAAGATTTTTAAATCATTTTCTTGATCAAATAGCTTTAAAAAATATTATTTTAAACTACGTAAGCTATTTCTAATACTCTTAAACTACGTAAAATAATTTCCTTACATTATAAATATATTATAAAATGTTCTCTTTTATTTGTCTGTTTCTAATGAATTTTGACAAAGATTTTGTCTATAAAATCTATTAAAAATGTACTTTCTTATTTTTTCCTCTAAAAATTATTTTGTTTATTTTATATTTACAAAATCCACTTTAGTAATTATCACTATACTTTAAAATTTAAAATAAGTATCTTTGAAGGATTTTATTCATTTTTCTTCTATATCACATTTCTAATAAAATTGATTTACTTCTTTAAATCTTGGAAATTCATCACAAATACATTCTTTTTAGGTAAAACATCAAATTTACACTTTAGAAAATAAGTTTTGAATTGATTACACTTTTACTAGGCATGTTGACCGAATTCCATTTTGAAATGGTTAGGCATGTTCTAATAAGTTTTGAATTGATTACACTTTTACTAGGCATGTTCTACCTTCTAAACCATTTTGAAATTCATTCATTTACCTAATTCCATTAAGTCTTTCCTTTTGAAAATGGTTGAGAACGTTTTGGTCCCCTTTTTCTTGTTGAGGCCGTGAGCCCCTCTTTGTGTTCTTTGGAACACTCATGCAAACCTTATATGTTATTCACATCCTAATTTATATTCATGCATATATCAACACATGCAATATATTTTAAAGCTTGTAGACATGCATACAAACAATATCAAACACAAATAGGAAAACATTTAAACAATTAACACAAGTGAATTCTTATGGATTCTTCACACACATACAATCCATTTTCTCATCACCACACTTGGTTAATGAGATTAAATCTCCCTCTTACCTTTAAGGAAGATAAAATCTTTTTCCCTCCTTCCTAGATGATTTCGTGTTCACCTCCAAGAAAACCTAACATGTTCAAATAAATTTTTACAAGTTATAACTATAGGAGAAAAATATAAACCATGGATCAATCATGGCTTAGAACCTTAGAAATGAAGTTAGAAATGAAAAACAAAGATTTTCACCTTCTAGGAAAAATCTCCAAAGCTATTTTCCAAGCTTAAGATGAAAGATTTTGGAAGAACTCTCAACTAGAGATGTTCTTAGAATGGTGTTTAGATTTAAGAAAGTAGGTTAGATGAAATTTTAGGTGGTTGGATAGTGGAGAAGGGTGTTTAGCCGAATGGCTAAAAGGAAAGCAACAATGGTGGTTCTTGATTTTGGAAGAGAGAAAATGTAAGCCAAGTGATAGGAATTGAAGTGTAAAATGCTCTCCTAATGGTGCATGGCCGTGGAGCTTAATAGAGAGAAGGTGGCCACTTTGTTTGACCTTCCAAGACTCCATCCTAGCCTTAGATGTGATCAAAGGTTGAGATCAAAGCTTGTCCTCTAAGCTTATCTCCTATTGGCTCATTCAAGCCTAGTCACATGCCTTGTCAGATGTTCTTGAATGTTCTACCCTAATGGTGATCACTAATTAAGCTACTAATCCTATTAAGCTTCTATGCACACTTAATCTAGCTTTATTCGGTTAATTGGTTACATTACTAATTAATTAGCATTCTTGTATCTAAGCTTCAAGAGCCATTGATTAGATCAAGGGTCAAGATCTTCTCTATATTCTTCCCATCCAACGGTCACAAATGATTCTAACCACTTTGTGAGACCAATCTCCACCATACATTAAATCAACGGTAGATATCCAACGCCTTCATTATTAAGCTTAGCTTTATAACTATTGATTAGATCAATGGTTGATATTCAAAACTAAACCTTCTCATCCAATGGTGCAAATCAAGTCAAGCCCTCTTTGTTGACTTAATTCCTATTGGCTTAAAATAAATCAAGCCATCAACGTTGACTACTTTTTCTAAACGTGGGTCCCGCAAACTAATTGTGGGTTCCACAGACTTTTCCAGGTCCATGGTCGTTTTATTTGTACTGACTAATAAGATAATATTATAAAAATATAAAATTATTTTATTGTACCAATAAATTCTAAAAATTAAAAGACTGATACACGTATCATTCAGAATTGGGTTTAGTAAAATCTCCCAGCTCCGAATAATTAAAATAAGATTTTCCCCGGCCTAAAAATTATTATTTTCTTGACTCGGAGTAAATCACACAAAACACTCAAATACAGTCACAAAACAGTCAAATTAATTTTATAACACACAGAAAAATATTAAACAACACAATCAGGACAAAACAGTAATTCACTCAAAAGTTGGGGTGTTACAACTCTCCCCTACAAATAAAAATTCCGTCCCTGAAATTTGTCGTACATCAGAACAACTGAGGGTATTGCTCCCTCATTTTGTCTTCCAGCTCCCAAGTAGCATCACCTATTACATCATTCCATATCACCTTCACCAGTTCAATCATCTTCCCTCGAAGCTGCTTCACTTTCCTATCTTCAATCCAAACAGGAAGTGTCTCATACGTCAAGTTATCGTTTAGTTGCACTTCATCAGGTTGTATCACATGCGTCGGATCGGGAATATACTTCTTTAGTTGAGATACATGGAATACATCCTGCAAATTGGATAGAAAAGGCGGTAAAGCTATCTGGTAAGCTACAGGACCTATCCGTCGAATAATCTGATAAGGCCCAATGAACTTAGGAGTAAGTTTCTTTAATTTGATAACCCTTCTGACACCAGTCGTAGGAGTTACTCGCAAAAACACATGCTCACCTTCCTAAAATTCAAGAGGTCGCCTTCGTTTATCAACATAGCTCTTTTGTCTGCTTTGAGTCGTCCTCATCTTTTCTTGTATCATCTTCACATTTTTCGTAGTTTGTTGTACAAGATCTGGTCCAATAGTCATGCTCTCTCTATCTTGATACCTACACAAAGTTGTTCAGCATCGTCATCCATACAGTGCTTCATAGGGTGCCATCCCTATACTTGAGTGAAAACTATTGTTGTAGGTAAATTCTATCAAAGATCAAAATTCATCCCAACTCCCTCGTTGTTCTAATACACAAGCACGGAACAAGTCTTCCAAAGACTGTATCGTCCTCTCCGTCTGACCATCAGTCTGCGGGTGATAAGCAGAACTCAATCGCAGTCTGGTTCCCATGGCTTCTTGCAAACTTCGCCAAGATCTTGACGTGAATCTTGGATCTCTGTCAGAAACTATACATGTAGGTACGCCATGCAGTCTAATAATCTTGCTGATGTATATCTGGGTTAATCTTTCTAATGAACACTTAATATTGATGGGCAAGAAATGTGCCGACTTTGTAAGTCTATCAACTATAACCCATATCAAATCATGTCCATTCCTTGTTCTTGGTAATCCAGTAACAAAATCCATTGAGATACTATCCTATTTCCACTCTGGAATGGATAACGGTTGTAACATATCGGCTGGCCTCTGATGTTCCACTTTTGCCTTCTGACAAACCAGGCAAGATACCACATGTTCCGCTACATCCTTTTTCATTCTTGGCCACCAAAATATCCGTTTCAAATCTTGATACATTTTGGTCATCCCCGGATGCATACTTAAATCACTAGTATGAGCTTCATCCAAAATTCCTTTCTTAAGCTCGGGATCATCAGGTACATAGATTCTTCCCTTGAACCTTAAGATTCCATCTGATTCTTCCTCTACTATCGCCTTATGACCTTGCTTCAAAAATTCCCTTTCGTTTTACAAAAATGGATCCTCCTCCTGTTTATCTTGAATTACATCAATCAATTTATTCAAGATCATAACCTTACCTTGGTAAATCTTCCCAGGCATCAATTCCACTGACAACCATAAATCCCTGAATTTTTTGATCAATTCCTCTTCCTTTATCATCATCGTAGAAACACTGATCACTTTCCTACTCAGAGCATCCGCTACCACATTAGCCTTTCCTAGATGGTATTGGAGTTGAAAATCATAGTCCTTCAAGAATTCCAACCATCTCCTTTGCCTCATATTCAATACGTTTTGATCAAACAAGTACTTCAAACTCTTGTGATCACTAAAGACATTGAATGTAGCTCCATACAGAAAATGACTCCACACCTTCAATGCAAAAACCACTGCGGCTAATTCCAAATCATGTGTTGGATAGATCTTTTCATGAACCTTCAACTGTCGAGAAGCATAAGCCACCACATTCCGGTCTTGCATCAACACACATCCTAACCCCTGGTAAGAAGCATCACAATACACTTCAAAAGATTTGTTAGGATCCGGTAAAATCAGCACTGGTGCAGTTGTCAGTCTTTTCTTTAATTCTTGGAAACTCGCTTCACGTTCCTCTGTCCAATCACAAGCTTGACTCTTCCTCGTGAGTTGCGTAAGTGGTCCAGCTATCTTGGAAAAACCTTTTATAAATCTCCAATAATATCCGGCTATTCCAATAAAACTCCGGACTTCTGTCACTGTCTTAGGCCTTTCCCATTGCAAAATAGTCTCCACCTTTGATGGGTCTACCGCAATACCTTCTTTGAAAATCACGTGACCTAAAAATTGTACCTCTTCCAACCAAAACTCACACTTTGCCAATTTTGTATACAACTTTTTTTCCTTCAAAATCTGAAGAACTATACCGAAATGTTCAGCATGCTCTTCCTTAGATTGAGAATAGATCAGAATGTCATCGATAAAGATAACGACAAATCTGTCTAGATATGGATGAAAAATCCTATTCATATAATCCATGAATATTGTTGGAGCATTCGTCACTCCGAACGGCATCACTTGATACTCATAATGCCCGTAATGAGTTCGAAAAGCTGTTTTAAGCACATCATCAACCTTGACACGAATCTGATGATAACCTGATCTCAGATCTATCTTAGAAAATATCACTGCTCCCTTCAACTAATCCATCAAATCATCAATTTTCAGAAGTGGATATTTATTCTTTATAGTAACCTTGTTCAACTGGCGATAGTCCACACCAAGTCGAGATGTTCCATCCTTCTTCTTGACTAGAAGTACTGGTGCTCCCCACAGTGAAACACTCGGTCGCACAAATTGTTTCTCCAATAGTTCCTCCAATTGCTTTTTCAATTCTACCAATTCTGCTGGTGACATTCGATATGGTGCAATCGATATAGGACCTGCTCATGGTACCAAATCGATAGAAAATTCGATTTCCCTCTCTGGTGGCAAACCAGGTACACCATCAGGAAAAATCTCTGGAAATTCATTGACGACAGGAATAGCATTCACATCTTTCTCATTCTTGACCTCTAGAGAAGATAATAACATATATCCCTGTGCTCCATCTCTTAACAATGACTTGACTTTAACAGCAATCAAATATCCAGAACTTTCTTCCTTAGGAAAAACTATGATTTTATTTTTACAGTCTATAAGGATATGGTTAGAAGATAACTGATCCATTCCTAATATTATATCTATCTCCACAAGAGGCAAACAAATCAAATTGACCGAAAACATATGATCCTTTATAACAACTGTAACACCCCAAAATTTTCGTATCTTTTAAACAATAATTTTGACAGTTAACAGAATTTTACTGTTTAGTAATTTCTGTGCACTGTAAAATTATTTTGTTTATTCCGTCAGTGTATTTGATCATTTTGAGTGATTTACTCCGTGTCAGGGAAATAAAAATTTTCGGGCTGGGAAAAACTTTACGTAATTTAATTTTTACCATTAGGTTTTAATTATTTTACGTAATTTGATTTGATATTTGTGCATTTTATAATTTTTATGATTTTTGCAGATGATTATGAAATTTTTTTACTGATTGTGGGCCTAAGGGGTGTATGTGGGCCCAGGTGGCCATACCTGGGCCCAGGTGGGTCCCGTAAAAATTATTAATGCTGATAGCATGATTATGGTATGATCTATCTGCATGATATATTGTTTGTGTTATCTCTGTACTGCCATGTTGGTATTGGCGTAGGTGATCTCACCTCTTTGTTATGTTGTTTTGCTATGTCTGTACTGTTAAAATCAAATAATAGAATGATCGAGTTGTCTTAGACATAACGGGTGATGGATACTCTGAGATTGGTGACAACAATAAGAAGTGGACATTCAGGACTCGAAGGTGTGTAGTATTGACAAAGGAACAGATGTCTGATGCATCAAGATGGACAGAAAAAGGAATAAGTATGTTAAAGTTTCTCGTTAGTGTTGTACCGTGCTATTAAGTAGGACCCGTTATAGGGTTTGCTACTGTTAAAAAAAAAGAGTCTATTAATTTTATATTTCTCTTTAAATTGTGAAATATTAATTGGTGTCAATATTGCATAATGAATAGTTGAAATATGATTTTCAATATTACCTAATATTTTCAGTAAATTTACGTTTCAATAAAGAAGTAAATTTTGAAACCCATATTTTCATAACTCAAACCTTTTACGAATTGATTTTCAGATTATGAGTCGGGAGTCGGAAATGTGATGCCTTAAGGAGGGTGTTACATTAGTTGGTATCAGAGCACGGTTTGAGTCTTTTGGGGTTTGTGGTTAGGTCTTTTTTTGCTTGTGTTGTGTTCTCTGTGTTATTGTTTTTCGAAAGGAAACAATATTGTTTATAATGGATATCTGATCCATTGTATTTTGGTTCATCTGTCTTTGAAAGAAGAAAATGACTCGGGATAGTTATACTTGTGTGGAAGTGGAACATGTTACTAGTAATGCAGTTGCAGCTATGGGAGCTACGGGAGCAATGTGGAAAGACGACTGCACGAACAGAGGATCACTGAACAGCGAAAACTGGAAGTTGAAGTTCAGGATCTGATGGAAGAGAATCAGTCTTGGAATATAAGATTTCGTAATTTTAGAACCTGATATTTTAGGGATATTGAGGAAAGTGATTGATTTCAATGGAAAATATATTTATAACCATTGAGGAAACCAA
This sequence comes from Ormosia emarginata, assembly GCA_029884605.1. Lineage (NCBI taxonomy): Eukaryota > Viridiplantae > Streptophyta > Magnoliopsida > Fabales > Fabaceae > Ormosia > Ormosia emarginata. The sequence continues at coordinate 4,532,288 of JAQQTP010000037.1, forward strand.
AAGCAGTAAGTGATATGAAATAACGTACTTAACGAAGGATTGTATGTTAAAGAAAATAATTTGCAGAAAGTTTGGACATATTTCCAGAGATTGTGTTCCATTGAAAACAGAGTTTTCTGTTAGTAAAATCTTGGGTAGTAGGGAAAGTCATTACTCTGAATGGAACGGGAGTGTTCTGAGCGGAAGACTTAAACAATGGAGATTGTGTCATTGGAGCTAATCCTATAAACTATCCTATATATTTCTGGGGGTAACCTATTCTTTATGGCATATGATTGAGTAGATCAATTATATGTTAGAGCTATCCGTTAACCTCTGATTTGTTTACTTCTGTTTCTATTCTTAGCCTATCGAACTACACATGTTATTCAAATTGTTGTTATGGATTAAATCTTTGTGTTGGTTTAATCTGTTTATTTCTTCCATAAATAGACGTGATCTTTGAAAAACGGATTGGTTATTTTTCAACCATATCCTATGAGATTGTCTCAATAAGGTGTTAATAATTCAAAAACAAAAGTTCATTCCTGAAAATCAGGTAAAATCAAATTCTTGTTGAATATGTTTGGTAACATATCAGATCATTTCGCTACCTTTTCTTCCTAAACCTCTATAATGTTCTTTCATATATTGCATTTGTAAGAAAGAATATTTTGCAAGAAAGGATATTCCTATTTATATCCGTGTCATAGTATCGGAGTGGCGTAGCGTGAGCGTGGTGGATCCTTCAAAGTTTGAAAACAATTTTTCAGTGGGAAAGTCAAAAAGACAGTAATGGAAATCCTAAAAAAATTTTGGATCATAGGACTTCTCACCCAGCTTATCAGAAAGGATTAAGCGTTCGTATAGACTGATGCATATAAGAAAAATTTTTAGGAATTGAAATATGTTTGAAGTACTTCTCTAGTATTAGTTTTATCTAATCCTAGTGAACCATTAGAGGTGAACAGTGACGTATTACATCGGAGCTTAAGATATGTGCTTATGCAGAATAGAAGAGTTGTAGGGTATGATTTTAGGAAATTGAAGTCATTTGAGAAAAACTATTCTAGGCATGAATGAAGGTTGGGTAGTTGTATTGTATCGAGAGTCGAGATATGGAGATACTTTCTTTCTGGAGTAACATTCAATATCTTCAGTAACTAGGAGTTTGAGATATCTGTTTGATCAGGAGGAGTTGAATGAGAAACAAAGAGATTTCATTGGTTAAAATCGTTTGGAATAACGTAAGAGGTGAAATTACGAGGGAACTGGAAGAAAAGATGGAAGAGGAATAGTTGTATTTATTCCGAGGATGTGAAATCATGACTACCAAAATTTCGAGGACGAAATTTCTGTAAAGAGGGGGAGTATTGTAACACCCCAAAATTTTCGTATCTCTTAAACAATAATTTTGACAGTTAACAAAATTTTACTGTTTAGTAATTTTTGTACACTGTAAAATTATTTTATTTATTCTGTCAGCGTATTTGATCGTTTTGAGTGATTTACTCCGTGTCAGGAAAATAAAAATTTTCTGGCCGGAGAAAACTTTACGTAATTTAATTTTTACCATTAGGTTTTAATTATTTTACGTAATTTGATTTGATATTTGTGCATTTTATAATTTTTGTGATTTTTGCGAATGATTATGAAATTTTTTTACTGATTGTGGGCCCAGGGGGTGTATGTGGGCCCAAGTGGCCATACGTGGACCCAGGTGGGTCCCGCAAAGTAAAAATTTTTCTATGCATAGAAAAATTTGTACTATTTAGACGGAGACAGGGGATCTTACTAAACCTGAATCCAGAAACAGTTTTAAAAATTTTATTGTACTGTGTTTTGTACTGTATTTAATTTATCAGACGATAAAAAAATATACAATAAATATATTCTTTTGTGGGGTTTTAGCAGATAAAAATATAAATTAAATTGCTTAAATCAACCTTGGTGGTTTGGATATCCACCATTGATTTAATTAACGATGGAGACTTGATCTTGATTTAATCAACGGTGGAGATTTGATCTTAAAAGTGAATAAGATCATTTATAACCATTAGATGGAGATTAAATCAAGGGTAGAGATTTGGTTATATAAAGTGACTATGACCATTTGTAACCATTGGATATAGAATTAATCAAGGGTGGAGATTTGGTCTTGTAAAGTAACAAGGACCATGTATGACCATTGGATGTAAATTTAATCAATGGTGGAGAATTAGTCTTAAAAAGTAGCAAAGACTAATTATGACCCTTGGATTAAAAGTAAGAAGGAGTAATCTTGACCCTTCATTTTGGAGACACATCTAATGGCTAGAATTTAAAGGAGAAAGATCCAATACAGATTAAGTCTTCTAAATCAAAAGTCTCATTTTAAATCCTAACCATTGAATTAATCAATGGTTAGAAATGCTTAAGATAGTGACAAGTGAAATTAGCCACATTTTGGAATGCATATGAAGAGGGGGGGACGGTTTTGATGGTTTAGTGTAAGAGCAAAGTTGAAGACCACATCATTTCTATCATAATTCACCTTTGTCTCCTCCAAAAAGCCAAGTCTTTATCAAACTTTTCTCTCCACTCATTCTCCAAGCATAGCTACGGCCATGCATCAAATTGGAAGACAAAGTTTACATTCAAATAATACTTGGTCATTCATTTATCAATAATTGAAGAAAACTATACAAAGTTAGTCAATCTTTGTGACTTGACTTGTCTTGAATCAATAGGAAACAAATAAGTTAAACCAAAAGACTTTGAAAAGCAAAACTTGGTTAGTCTTTTTATTTGGAGTTCCACGGCCATACATAATTTTTAGAGGGCCTTGGACTTGACATTTATTTGTTTTAAATCAATAAAAAAGCTAGGATAACTATTACATGACAGATTGATGACTCATGCCATGTGCTAGTCATAAGTGATAGTGAAATTTCTCCACTTTCTTTTCCTATATGTTCCTACGGCAATCACCAAAGGAGGAGGGGTGTTTATGTTCATTTTATCTCACTTTGAACTCCTAAGTCTTCTATCTATTCTCTTTCTCCTTCTCTCCAAATTGAAGCTCATGGCTAGCTCATCAAAAACCACCATCCAATCTCTTTTAATTTCATCCAACCATAGATCTTGAATCTACATGATATTCTAAGCAACTTTCATATTGGAGATTTTCTCTAAATCATTCATCTTCATGGACTTTTTTCAAGATCAAAGTTATTGGGTTTTTGAGGTGAAGTGTAAGGAAACTTCATTTCTTCTTTCTTTTTCATGATCTAAACCATGTTTGATCCATGGTTCCTCTTAATCAAGCTTAGTATGCTTATAATATGCATGAAGAGAATATGTTGAAATTATGTATATGTATGCCATGATGTGATGATGGAAAGAAAATCAATTTTTGGCTTCAATGGCTAAAGGAAAGGAAATACGGTTTTGATACCCATGAAGAGGGTTTATATTGAAAATTTTTAAGAACAAGGGAATTAATTTTTGGGTCCCTAGAACATTGAGAATTTCGGCCAAGACACCTCAACATAGGTGTTTATAACTTAATATTTTCATGGAAGAATAAAATTGGATTGATTTGAAAAGCATGGAAAATGAACAAAGGATATGTTTTTCAAGAGAACAAGAACATGGTTTTGAAGGATTTTTATTGATTTATTTTGTGTAAAAAGATCCTAAGTATTTTTCTAAACATGAGTTTTGAATGAAACGGGCAAACATTGATTTTAAGGATTTGCAAAGAAAGTGAAAAAGGATTTGTAAAGAAAGTAAAAATGAATTTGAACAAATGGGTTTGGTTTTTATGACCATCGGTATTTCGGTTTTGAAAACAAAGATTTTAATGGTTTTGTTTGTGTAAAACCATATCAATTTAGAAGGAAAAATATTTGATGGTTTCAATAGTCATGTCCACGTTTTTTAGGGCTTGTAATGCCTTGATTTTTATGAACAAAGTGATTTTCAAAGTGGAGAAGTAACTTGATTTAATACAAGAATTTGGAAAGGGAATTAGAGCGTTTATCACTTGAGAAAATCAAGTTTTTGTAAATGAAAATGTTTTCGAACTTCAATTTATTTTGAAGAAAGTTGTGTTTGGAAATGATTTGGAAAAAATATAGAATATAATGGTGTTTTGAAAATTTACTAACGTATAACTGATTTTCAAGTTTTGAAATACGTTAGAAAATGTTAAGTTTTGAAACGTTGATTTATATCAATGGAAAAGTGATTTTTGTGGGTTATATTTTGGAAAAGAATTTCTTGAGTAAAGAACTGAGGAAAAAGATTTTCTTAAGTAAGAAAATATATTAAATGAAGTATAAAGTTATATTATTTTGAGAAAAATTGAAAAGGAATTTTTGAAGGTTAAGAAATATTTTTACGTAATGAAATTATGGTGAAAAATTATTTGCGCAGCTTAAAAACAATTTGAAATGCAGTAAAATATTTTTACGCAATTTGAAAAATGTGTTGAAAATGATATTAATTTATTTAAGTCCAAAATAATGTTTGGAATATTGAGGAATATTTTACGTGATTGTAAATTGTTGAAAAATATTTTACGTATCTTAAAAATGATTTGAAACATAGTAAAATATTTCTACGCAATTTGGAATACGTTAAAATATTTCTACGCGATTTGAATTACGTTTAAATATTTTACGTGATTTGAACTACTGATGAAAAATCACTACGTGATTGAAAAGTAATGGAATGTTTTTACGTGATTGTGAAAATGACGGAAAATCGTTATGTGATTTGGAAAGTGTTTTAAATATTTTGAGAATGATGGAAAATGATTTACGCGACTTAAAAGAATGATTTTTCAGTTACGCGATTTTGAAACAGTGGAAAAATACTATGCGATTTGAGAAACGTATATTTTTACGCGATTGAGAAAAACCTTGAAAAACTATTACGTGGTTTAAAAGTGCAACAGAAGAGTTGCAGCATTTTGAAAACGTAACAGAAATGTTATAAAATTTTGTAAACGTAACAGTAGTGTTACGGTATTGTGAAAACGTAATAAAATGTTTTGGAATTTTAAAACGTAACAAAAGTGTTACGGTATTTTGAAAATGCAACAGAAGTGTTGTGGTATTGTGAAAACGTAACAGAAGTGTTACGGTATTGTGAAAATATAATTAAAATGTTTTAGAATTGTGAAAACGTAACAGAAATGTTACGTGGTTGTGAAAACACGACAAAAGTGTTTTATGACTATAAAAACATAATAACATGATGATTACTGTTGAACCAGTGTCCATATACTGTATGAGAAAATGACAAGTTTTGCCTGTGATTGGCATTTGGTGCATTTTACATGCATTGGGAAAATATGCATTGAGGCATATGATTACATTGAACAAATGAAATTGAAAAGATTTGGCCCTTGTGGTTGGACTTGCACTAATATATTCGTACATTGTATAAAGTATAGCTAATAAGCTATTTTGGCCCTTGTGGTTGAAGAGGGAATGAGAATTGATAGTGAGACCTATGATGGATCTTGGGGTGCGTCAAGGCGCGGCGGTCGACCAGTGGATATCTGTCTGTGGGCTAAGGCTGGACCATATGCCACTTGGTGATGCAGTCCATTGCAACGCATTGACGATACCCAACAAGAACACGATTCTTTTCTATGACTGGGAGATTGTCTGTGGGCTTAGGCTGGGCAATTAACTAGAGCATTCTCCTCAAAATTGTGAAAACCTCCATGGAGTTGATTTTGAAAAACTGAGTCTTTGTGCACATGCATAAATTTGAGCATTTATATCTGTATGATATATTAATTAAGGAATGTTGGCTATGACAATTGTTTTGAGTACTTGGATGATGATTGAACTGATAAATGATTAGATGATGATAGTTGATTAATGTTGATAGCATGATTATGGTATGATCTATCTGTATGATATGTTGTTTATGTTATCTCTGTACTGCCATGCTGGTATTGGCGTAGGTGATCTCACCTCTTTGTTATGTTGTTTTGCTGTGTCTGTACTGTTAAAATCAAATAATAGAAGGATCGAGTTATCTTAGACATAACGGGCGATGGATACTCTGAGATTGGTGACAACAATAAGGAGTGGACATTCAGGACTCGAAGGTGTGTAGTGTTGACAAAGGAACAGATGTCTGATGCATCAAGATGGACAGAAAAAGGAATAAGTATGTTAAAGTTTCTCGTTAGTGTTGTACCGTACTATTAAGTAAGACCCTAGGATTTGCTACTGTTAAAAAAAAAACGAGTCTGTTAATTTTATATTTCTCTTTAAATTGTGAAATATTAATTGGTGTCAATATTGCATAATGAATAGTTGAAATATGATTTTCAATATTACCTAATATTTTTAGTAAATTTACGTTTCAGTAAAGAAGTAAATTTTGAAACCCATATTTTCATAACTCAAACCTTTTACGAATTGATTTTCAGATTATGAGTCGGGAGTCGGAAATGTGATGCCCTAAGAAGGGTGTTACAACAACAGGACAATTCAAACATATCTTAGATGTAACTACAGGCTTAGCAGTTGGTGTAGACACAACCAATTGAAAACTCAGAGAAGTCACAGGCAGTTTCAATCGTTCCACACAATCATATACAATAAATGAATGTATTACACCTGAATCATATAATACAGTCAGAAGATTACCTTCAATGACACCTTCCCCCTGAATAAGATCCTCAGACTGAGAAGCTTCAGTTCCAATCATTGTATATACTCGCCCTCCTGACCTCGATTGAGTAGCACGAAAATTCCTCACAGCAGGTTTCCTTTCCGGCTGAGTACAATCCCTAGATACATGTCCGGGTTGTCAACAATTAAAATAGATCGTCCCTTTGATTGAGCAATCCGTAGAGATATGACCACTATTTCCACACTTGAAACACGTTGGCGTAAACGCCACTTTCTGACCAGTTCTATTTCCACTAGCACTTCCCCCAACTGGTGGTCGTTGAGGTTGATTTCCTAGTGGTCTCGAATACGGCTTGCACTGAAATCGACTATTGTTACTGCTACCTCCTCTCTGAAACCTCGTTGGTCCAAAATTACGGTTCCTTGACAGCTCTAACTCCTCGAGTCGTGCACAAGTATCCACCAAAGCATGAAACTGATTCATCTTCAAGGGTAACACTCCTCATCGCAATTCTACCCTCAACCCTTCCTCAAATTTCTGACATTTCCACACATTATTCAGTCGAGTTTGAGCATAGTCCGAGAACTGAGATAAACACTCAAATTTAGAAGCATACTCATTAACAGTCATGTTGCAATGATGTAAACTAAGAAATTCCATCTCCTCGGCATGTCTAGCACTGGCAGGAAAATACTTCTCCAGAAATACTTCAGAAAATACCTCCCAAGCAATTTCAGTTCCTTCAGCTTGTAATAATCGGCGGGTTCCTTTCCACCAATTTTCACCATCCCCTCTCAGTATAAAAGTAACATATGTCACCTTCTTATCATTAGTGCATCACATTCCTTCAAATATCTTTTCCAGGTCTTGTATCCACAGGCTTGCCTTCTCAGGGTTAAACTCGCCTCTGAACTGCGGCAGGTTATTACGCCTGAACTCAGATAAATTTAGGGCATTAGCAGTAGCATCTTGTTGTTGAGCTGATCGTTCATTTTGTTAGTTATCACCTCAGCCATTCGCTGCATAGCTTTCGCAGCTGCAATCATTGGGTTCACATGACGGTTTGCGTTCACACGCGCTCCTCTTCCACCAGACATCTTCTTTCTTCATTTACAACAAAATAAAGTTAGATATATCCTTTCGGAATTAAATTACAGAGAATCACACAACACAAGCAAAAATAAACCCAACCACAACCCCAAAAGACTCTAACTTGGGCTCTGATACCAACTAATGTAACACCCTTGTGAGAATGCCACATTTATGATGCAATAAACTAAAAATAGAAAAAATATTACCCAAGTTATAAAACATTTGATAAATAATTAATATGAGTTGTAAAATTTTTCCTTTTACACCTACTAACCTTAAATAAAATAACACGGAACATGAAAATAAATAAACTGTTATCGCACACATAATATACATATGATTTTGTTTCTAGTTAGGCAAATAATTTACAACTACAAAATATTTAAAGAAAGCTGTAAAGAGTTATTATACAATACATGATATCAAAAGGTGCCCAAGTGCACATCATAGAATTCTAATCCTCCGACGAATCACACTCTGATGGATCATCGGACGATAGAAATCTCGGATGTCTCGTAGGCCTACGGACAGGAGTCCGCGCCGTCGACACTATACTAATCTCACTAGGGATACGGAACATCCCTCCCCAGTGACGCCTCAGATCCAAAGGCATCTCCAACTATAGATACAAAGTCGTAGTAAAAGCTGGCTCAGCATCAAACTCTGCTCGTAGGGACACAGTCAGGCGTCCCAAGTAGATCACCGATCTTCTGTCCTCCCGCAATCGCCAGGCTTCAAAGCCTCCTGAAACTCAAGTTTCACAAAACCAAGAAATCCTGGCAATGTCATGATCATACAATCAGTCCAAAGGATATGGATGATCAAAAGGTTCGCACTCATCGAACTGATCTTCCACCTGCTGTTGTTCCTCCTCCTCAGGATACACACACTCAAGAGGCTGATCCTCTTCTTCAAACTCTTTACAACATAATTTAATAATACAAAAAATAATACATATAGAGAGGTGAGATAATCATACATCAGTACCAGCATGGCAAATAAGAAAACGACAATACAACAGATATCACAATTTATACAATATAGCATACCATAACATTATAAATAATAATACAATTTAATACAGAAATTTTAATATAACAGTATTATATAATATCATAGATAAAAATGTTGTGATGCATGACACAAATGCAAATGCAATACGACTCGTTCCTACTCCATGGAGCTAGACACAGATATCAGAGAGAATGACCCGTAAAGATCTATCAGTACCTCAGGCTGCCCAACCAACTATTGCACTGTCTAACATTGTGTCTATAGCCCACTGTCCAAACATCGTGTAGTAGCACACAGTCCAAACATCGTGTAACTACAGGCATTGTACTAAAATAGTCTTTACAAGATCTTGATTAAGTATAGTGCGTGTCGAGATCACTAGTGTGTTGCCAGTTACCACGGCCCAGAGGAGCGACCAACAGTCCACATATGGAATACTCCGCACTCTAATGCCTCCAAGTCCACATAGAATGAACCACACTACACTTATCTCACCAACAACACGATGTAATTCGCCTCGTCAATCAATCACCAATTATCAACCAAATTGGCACAACTCAATGCATGAATAAAAATGATAATTACCAAATTACCCTTAGTCTCAAAATTTCAATATATAGTACGTCCCACTTGACAGTACTATATCTCTACATGTCTGTGTCCACCACTTTGGCCCGACAGCAAAACTTACTGTTTCGATTAATTGTGTAGAAATTTTATTCCATTTTCACAATTTCGTCGTTTTTACAAATATTTTTAAATCGCGTAAATATATTTTGCTATTTTTAAAATCGCGTAAGATTTTTAAATCATTTTCTCAATCGCATAAGATTTTTAAATCATTTTCTTAATCGAACAGCTTTAAAAATTATTATTTTAAACTACGTAAGCTATTTCTAATACTTTTAAACTACGTAGAATAATTTCCTTATGTTATAAATATATTATAAAACATTCTCTTTTATTTGTCTGTTTCTAATGAATTTTGACAGCATTTTGTCTATAAAACCTATTAAAAATGTACTTTCTTCGTTTTTCCTCTAAAAATTCTTTTGTTTTTTTTATAACTACAAAATCCACTTTAGTATTTATCACTATACTTTAAAATTTAAAAATAAGTATCTTTCAAGGATTTTATTCATTTTTCTTCTATATCACATTTCTAATAAAAATTGATTTACTTCTTTAAATCTTGGAAATTCATCACAAATACATTCTTTTTAGGTAAAACATCAACTTTACACTTTAGAAAATAAGTTTTGAATTGATTACACTTTTACTAGGCATGTTGGCCGAAATTGGTAAAACATTGGCATCTGATCTTTGGATCATTTTCTACCTTCTAAACCATTTTGAAATTCATTCATTTACCTAATTCCATTAAGTCTTTCCTTTTGAAAATGGTTGAGAACGTTTTGGTTCCCTTTTTCTTGTTGAGGCCGTGAGCCCCTCTTTGTGTTCTTTGGAACACTCATGCAAACTTTACATGTTATTCACATCCTAATTTATATTAATGCATATATCAACACATGTAATATATTTTAAAGCTTGTAGACATGCATACAAATAATATCAAACACAAATAGGAAAGCATTTAAACAATCAACACAAGTGAATCCTTATGGATTCTTCACACACATACAATCCATTTTCTCATCACCACACTTGGTTGATGAGATTAAATCTCCCTCTTACCTTTAAGGAAGATAAAATCTTTTTCCCTCCTTCCTAGATGATTTCATGTTCATCTCCAAGAAAACCTAACATGCTCAAATAAATTTTTACAAGTTATAACTATAGGAGAAAAACATAAACCATGGATCAATCATGGCTTAGAACCTTAGAAATGAAGTTAGAAATGAAAAACAAAGATTTTCACCTTCTAGGAAAAATCTCCAAAGCTATTTTCCAAGCTTAAGATGAAAGATTTTGGAAGAACTCTCAACTAGAGATGTTCTTAGAATGGTGTTCAGGTTTAAGAAAGTAGGTTAGATGAAATTTTAGGTGGTTGGATGGTGGAGAAGGGTGCTTGGCCGAATGGCTCAAAGAAAAGCAACAATGGTGGTTCTTGATTTTGGAAGAGAGAAAGTGTAAGCCAAGTGATAGGAATTGAAGTGTAAAATGCTCTCCTAATGGTGCATGGCCGTGGAGCTCAATAGAGAGGTAGTGGCCACTTTGTTTGACCTTCCAAGACTCCATCCTAGCCTTAGATAGGATCAAAGGTTGAGATCAAAGCTTGTCCTCCAAGCTTATCTCCTATTGGCTCATTCAAGCCTAGTCACATGCCTTGTCACATGTTCTTGAATGTTTTACCCTAATGGTGATCAGTAATTAAGCTACTAATCCTATTAAGCTTCTATGCACACTTAATCTAGCTTTATTAGGTTAATTGGTTACATTACTAATTAATTAGCATTCTTGTATCTAAGCTTCAAGAGCCATTGATTAGGTCAAGGGTCAAGATTTTCTCTATATTCTTCCCATCCAACGGTCACAAATGATTCTAACCATTTTGTGAGACCAATCTCCACCATACATTAAATCAACGGTGGATATCCAAAGCCTTCATTATTAAGCTTAGCTTTACAACCATTGATTAGATCAATGGTTGATATTCAAAACTAAACCTTCTCATCCAATGGTGCAAATCAAGTCAAGCCCTCTTTGTTGACTTAATTCCTATTAGCTTAAAATAAATCAAGCCATCAACGTTGACTACTTTTTCTAAATGTGGGTCCCACAAACCAATTGTGGGTTCCACAGACTTTTTCGGGTCCATGGTCGTTTTATTTGTACTGACTAATAAAATAATATTATAAAAATATAAAATTATTTTATTGTACTGATAAATTCTAAAAATTAAAAGACTGATACACGTACCATTCAGAATTGGGTTTAGTAAGATCCCCCAGCTCCGAATAATTAAAATAAGATTTTTCCCGGCCCGAAAAATATTATTTTCTTGACTCGGAGTAAATCACACAAAACACTCAAATACAGTCATGAAACAGTCAAATTAATTTTATAACACACAGAAAAACATAAAACAACACCATCAGGACAAAACAGTAATTCACTCAAAAGTTGGGGTGTTACAGATGTCACTGTCAGAATTGGTTGAACTCAAGAAGCAGTTGGTGGAACTTTTGGAAAAACAGTTTGTTAGGCCTAGTGTATCACCCTGGGAAGCGCTAGTATTGTTAGTCAAGGAGAAGGAAAGGATTGTTGTGGATCGATCCAAAAGTTGAAGCAGTTCTACAATGGAAAAGATTAAAGACCGTAACACAGATCCATGGTTTGGTTGGGTTAGCTAGTTATTATCGAAGGTTTATCGAAGGATTTCCAGAGATAGCTGGGTGAAATCACAAGGAGGAAGCAAGCTTTTGCATGAACTGATGCAAGTGAGGAAAGTTTTCAAGAGTTAAAGAGAAGATAGACTACTTCGCCAGTGTTTAATTCTATCGGATCCCAACAAACCTTTTGAGGTATATTGTGATACTTCACATTAGGGTTTAAGATGTGTGCTTACGCAAGATAGGAAGGTAGTAGTGTATGTTTCAAGGCAATTGAAAGTGCATAAGAAGAACTACCCTATACATAATTTGGAATTGGCTGACATTGTGTTTGCATTGAAGATCTGGAGACGTTTTCTATATGGAGCAACATCTAATATTTTCAGTGATCACAAGAGTCTGAAATACCTATTCGACCGAAAGGAGTGGAATATGTGGCCTTATATGGACGACGATGTAGAACATCTTTGTGTTAGTACCAAGGTGGGAAAGTTTTGCATTAAGACTCGAGCCTGTACAACAAATGATAGGAAGAGTTAAGGTAATCCGGAATGATACAGCTGGAGATGTAACATGGGAAATAGAAGACAAAAGTGGAAGGGCAGTACTCGTATTTATTCATGGTATGACAAATTTCGAGCATGAAATTTCTTTTTAGAAGGGGAGAGTTGTAACACCCCAAAAATTGTTCGTTTCATGATATATATTCATTTTATAATATTTCTGATTTTTGTGAATTTTTGTGAATTATGATGTTATGATGTATGACACAAATGCATATGCAATATGACTCGTTCCTACTCCATGGAGCTAGACACAGATATTAGAGAGAATGACCCGTAAAGATCTATCAGTACCTCAGGCTGCCCAACCAAACAATTGCACTGTCTAACGTTGTGTCTATAGCCCATAGTCCAAACATCGTGTAGTAGCACACAGTCCAAACATCGTGTACTACAGGTATTGTACTAAAATAGTCTTTACAAGATCTTGATTAAGTATAGTGCATGTCTAGATCATTAGTGTGTTACCAGTTACCACGACCCAAAGGAGTGACCAATTGTCTACATGTGGAATACTCCGCACACTAATGCCTCCAAGTCCACACAAGATGAACCACGCTATGCTTATCACACCGACAACACAGTGTAATTCGCCTCGTCAATCAATCGCCAATATCAACTAAATTGGCACAACTCAATGCATGAATAAAATTAATAATTACCAAATTACCCTTAGTCTCAACATATTCTCATATTTACAAAAATGCCATTAACCTAAAAAATTCCAATATATAGTACGTCACCACTTGACAGTACCATATCTCCACATGTCTAGGTCCACCACTTTGGCCCGACAGCAAAACTCACTGTTTTGATTAATCGCATAGAAATTTTATCGCGTTTTCACAATTTCATCATTTTTACAAACGTTTATAAATTGCGTAAATATATTTTGCTGTTTTTAAAATCGTGTAGCATTTTTAAATCATTTTCTCAATCGCGTAAGATTTTTAAATCGTTTTCTTGATCGAAAAGCTTTAAAATCTACAGTTTAAAATTACGTAAGCTATTTCTTATTCTTTAAAACTACGTAGAATATTTTTCTTACGTTATAAATATATTATAAAATGTTCTCTTTTGTTTGTCTGTTTAATAAATTTTGACAGCATTTTGTCTATAAAAATCTATTTAAAATGTGCTTTCTTCGTTTTTCCTCTAAAAATTCCTTTGTTTATTTTATAACTACAAAATCCACTTTAGTAATTATCACTATACTTTAAAATTTAAAAGTAAGTATTTTTCAAGGGTTTTATTCATTTTTCTTCTATTTCACATTTCTAAAAAAATTTGTTTACTTCTTTAATTCTTGAAAATCCATTGCAAATGTATTCTTTTTAGGTTAAATATCTAATCTACACTTAGAAAATAAATCTTGAATTGATTACTCATTTAGAAGGCATGTTGGCCGAAATTCATAAAACCTTGGCATTTGATCTTTGGATCATTTTCTATCTTCTAAATCATTTTGGAATTCATTAAGTTACCTAATTTCATTAAATCCTTCCTTTAGAAAATTGTTGAGAACATTTTGGTTCTCTTTTCTTGTTGAGGCCGTGAGCCCCCTCTTTGTGTTCTTTGGAACACTCATGCAAACCTTACATATTATTCACATCCTAATTAATAATCATGCATATATCAACACATGCAATATATTTTAAAATTTGTAGACATGCATACAAACAATATCAAATACAAATAGGAAAGCATTTAAATAATCAACACAAGTGAACCCTTATGGATTCTTCACACACATACAATCCATTTTCTCATCACCACACTTGGTTGTTGAGATTAAATCTCCCTCTTACCTTTAAGGAAGATAAAACCTTCTACTCCTTCTCCTAGTGATTTCGTGATCTCCTCCAAGAAAACCTAACATGCTCAAATAAATTTTTTACAAGTTATAACTATAGGAGAAAAATATAAACCATGGATCAATCATAGCTTAGAACCTTAGAAATGAAGTTAGAAATGAAAAACAAAGAATTTCACCTTATAGGAAAAATGTCCAAAGCAATTTTCCAAGCTTAAGATGATAGATTTTGGAAGAACTCTCAACTAGAGATGTTCTTAGAATGGTGTTTAGGTTTGGAAAAGTAAGTTAGATGAAATTTTAGGTGGTTGGATGGTAGAGTAGGGTGCTTGGCCGAATGGCTCAAAGAAGAGCAACAATGGTGAGGTCTTGTGTTTGAAGAGAGAGAAAAGAGAATTGGTGATAGCAAATATGAAGTGAAATGATTTTTGGTCTCCTAACCAAGCACTTGGCCGTAGGACTCCCTAAAGGAGGTGGTCTCCTTGTTTGACTCATCCAAGACTCCATCCTAGCCTTAGATGTGATCAAAGGTTGAGATCAAAGCTTGGCCTCCAAGCTTGTCTTCCATTGGCTTAGAGAAACCTAGTCACTAAGTGACTAAGCTCTTCTTGGAGCTTCTTGAAAGCTCTTGGCCGAAAGGCCCCTTAGGATAGCTACCAAGTTTGTGTTCACTTAGGCCATCTAGTTACATTTAGGTGCATTTGATTAATTCTTTTTGTTACTTGCCTAATTAAATAGTTACTTAGGTTAACTAGGTTAGTCTTGATATTTTGAGAACAATTTTCTAACTAGAACTTAACTAGGTAGCTAACTAGGTTACTTCATTTAGTTACTTAACAAGCTTTCTATACTAACTTAGTTAGGTTTTAAGCTAACTTGCTTAATCCTTCAAGTTTGTTTCCAACAAGTCTAACCACTTTTGTGGAATTGTTTTCTATTGGTCTAGAAATGTCAAGCCTACATCGTTGACTTATTCTTATTAGTTTAGAATTTAGTGTAGCCAAAAATGTTGACTGCTTCATTAAACGCGGGTCCCACAGACTCTTCCGGGTCCATGGTCATTTTAGAGTAGATTTGTATTATTTTTGAGACAGTAGACACTGTCAGATAAAATAATATTATAATAATATAAAATTATTTTATTACAAAGTTAAATCCTAAAAATTAAAAGATTAACAACTATATCATTCAGAATTGGGTTTAGTAAGATCCCCCAGCTCCGAATAATTAAAATAAAATTTTTCCCGGCCCGAAAATTATTATTTTCCTGACTCGAAGTAAATCACACAAAACACTCAAATATGAACACGAAATAGTCAAATAAATTTTATAACATATAGAAAATATAAAACAATACAATCGGGAAAAAAAGTCATTTATCCAAAAGTTGGGGTATTACAGGTGGCAAAAGCCAAACCTAGTCCTTCCTCTTCCCAAAACAAAAACCCAATTATTATTAATTTCTGAAAACATTTATTAACAAATGTCATAATTTGCATCCACAATTATTTTTAGAAACATATATTTCCAAACAAGCATCATAATTTATTAAATAAATTCCAATTTCATCATAATGCTCATTTAGATCACTTGGTAGTTGTCTGCTTTCAGGTTAGTGCACTTCAACCAATCTATGACCATTCGCTAGTCACATAGAACTACTCTGAGAAATGGGTAACCCAACCACTTCTAGTGAGGGAATATCCATCCTCAACTTAGAATTATGAGTAGATAGAGAATTTCCATCCTCAACTATTAAGATAGGGAGGGAATCATCCATCCTCACATTATCAACAATCTAGGATCACCGCTAGTAGAGAAAGAATGTCCATCCTCAACTACTTTCAATTAGGAAAAACTTGAGTAAAGAGGGAGGGAATGTCCATCCTTAACCTCAACTACTTCGGAAGGGAGGAAATGTCCATCCTCACACTTCCATTCTAAACTAGGAAGATCTTAGTTCAATCTCTTGGCCATGTAAAATACAAACGGCAACTCATATAAATCCATATCCATTAAGTTTCCATACAACTAATAACTTGAACACAAATCAATATGTTCCTTAGTATAACAAAGAAGGTTGTGGCTACCATCTAACCACAAGGTCACATTTTCAATCAAAAACTTAGCTTGAATGCATATCAAAAATATACTCAAATGAAGATTTAACATGGTAACTGTAACATCTCAGGACTGCCTGCAGGATTGGCGAGTGTCTCCACAAACTAACACAGGTTTTTTCAGCGTGCTTTGTCCTCACTCACATGCATCCTAGGAAACTTCTCAAGAGGTCACCCATCCCACAATTGCTCCAGGTCAAGCACGCTTAACCATGGAGTTCTTATGTTCTAGGCTCTTAAAAAAAAGTTGCAACTTGTTGATATGGCTACGCCTAATCAATTCCTTTAAGCCATCCTCAACTATACAGTCCCATACCTGCACAGTCTTTGAATCCCTCTCATTCTGGTGCGTATTCAGTTCATTCATGGGACCCTTTGCCTAGAAGCCTGCCAGGAGCCACTCCTTGTACGTGCTTCTCTTACACCGGCGTCCACTCCCCGCCCTTGTCAGCCCCGGGACACCACAGTAACATTCAACCTTACTTTTGAAGCACATTTCAAGCTATAATTCCAAGCTCATCAACATTAAAATTCTAGTTTCAAAGGGTAGCTTTATGCCATAACCAATATCCATCATCCAAATCATAATGTCATGTACAAGAAAAGCTAAATTTCTGGTCACACAAGATAGCCCTCTGTTGTAACATTCCTTCACTAATTAAGTCACCATTTTTATGCATAAACACATTAAAACTTTATCCACCAATGGGTAGCATTTTGTCATGAAAATTCAGTATTATATAACATTATTCAAGCCATGCTTTCACACAATAAAAGCATCCACATTCAAGTTTAAAAAATTAGGCAGCATTCTGCCCTTATTATAAATCATCGTCCAAAGCTCTATTTCAAGCACAAAAATAATTGTAATTCGGCCATAATAAGAGCAGCACTTTGCCATGATTTTCTAGCACAATTCAAGCCACAAAATATGACATAAAGGCATTACAATTTTGTTCATAAACAGAGCACACTCAGCTTAACATTTAGCCTCAAAATCCAACTAATTTCTCATCAAAACTTCATCACAATTAAACACAAACATCAATAGAAAATGGATATTTAAACAATACAACCATTCCTAATTCACCTCATAACCGTGTGTTATGTAGCTTCAAAACACACTTAATATCACAACTTTTACTCAAGATTTCATAAGAGAATTAAAATTAGAGAAAGTGGGAACTTACAACACAAGAAGTAAAGAAACAACTCTTTGTTTTCATCAATTTTGGTCATGGCTCTTAAGAGTTCCATAACCAAAATTTTGACCCATATTCAAGGTAGAATAAAGAGAAAAATTAAGGCCAAGATCCCCTACCTTTACTCATAGCCTTGCATCCTTGTATTTCCTTTCTTTTTCTCTTATTTTTGCTTCTTGTTTCTCCTTTCTTCCTTACAGTGATGCTGTAGTTTTTGTGTTGTTTCTCCCTTGTTTTTGGCCGTGTGAAATGTGGAAAAAAAGTGAAAAAAATACTAGAGAAATCTGGATGCAAAAGAGGCAGTGGAGCTTGGTCAAAAGTAACCAAATTTTAAGTGCAATAACTTTTATATCTGTTAAGCACTCATTAATCTTCCAAAGATAAATTTTCAAGTTACCATAAGGGTTATGGAAAATTTTAGAACTCATCTTATTTCTTGGATCCATTTTTCTATAACTTTCCATATGCTGCTATTTATCAGTTAAGCTTTATTACTCAGTCTCGAATTGAATTAATGTTTGTCCTTTTTAATGCCACAAGTGCACAGACCGAACAAGTAATAAAGTGAAGAGTAAAGTATCATTCCCACGAGAATAAGTTTATTTCCAATGCTAAGTATTAACTGATAGTTTAAGTAATTCTATTCAAGAACATAAAAATAGAGAAAAGGGATATAAACTAAAGACTAAAAAGCAATAAAGATAATGGTTACAGTTTAGGGAAATCCTTCTTCACCACTTACTTCAACCAACAACATGCAATCCTCTTCATAAACATGAATGCAATGATTAGGTTAGCTTGAGAATCTACTTTAGTTGAAAGCCTGTGTCTAGGGGTCAATCAACCATGGTTTCAAATGCCCAAATCACTATGTTTCCATGAGAGCTAACACAATCCACTCTTTAAAATCTATTCTCAAACACACGCTATCCATGACTAAGAGGTATATTTCTATCCAATTAGCGAATTAACTCATCCCGCCATTAGGATGGAATCGAACATGCATCAACCATACCTATGATCTCAAACCCAAAGTCCTATGTCTAGGCCCATTAGATTTTATCAAATCAGCTTAAATGATGATTAGGCATTCAAGAGCATTAAGAACAATATGATTGAATAAAACCATACATCCATACAAACTCAAAGGAGAACAAAATCATTGATATTCATAAAAAGATCCAAAGTATTCCCTAAATATAGCTTGGCTATACATTGAACATGAAAATAGCATACAAAATGCATGCTCAAGATAAAGGGAGGAAAGAAAAGCAAAGGGAGAAGGAGAAAACTCATGGATTTAGTCTTTGAAGCTTGAATCTTCCTCTAAGAGAAAGATGGCCTCCATCCTTGGCTCCCCAAGCCTCCTCTCCACCTCCAAATGAAGACCAGTCGCGCCTTTCTAACCCTAGAACGAAAGAAAACCTAAACTAAGAAAAAAGCTTTTTAAGAAAACTAATGAAAACGTATTTATAGGCTCAGCTTCGCGCATCACGCCTTAACGTTACACAAGTGGTGTCGTGGTGCACGTTGAAATTAGCGCACAACGCCATAGCATTCACTCCTCCTGCGCCATGGCATACTGGCCTCGAGTACCAAACTGAGCATCATGGCTAAGATCACAGAGCCATGGCATGCTTCTCCTTCTGCCGCGATGTGCTTCTCCTTGCACCACGACGTGCTCTATTGGAATGCACCTTGGGCTTTCTCTTCCAATGCTGGGCCTTGGCTTGCTTCAATTCATCTCTTTTGAGCCTATCCTGCATTAGAAAAGTCACTAAATCAAATACAAGTGCATTCCACTTAATCCAACAAAGAATAGAAATATTATCACAAAAGCATCAAGGAAGATATCCAAATGGAATATGATAAATATAAGCTTAAAACCTTCCAAATATGCATAGCAATCAAGGACTAGGCTATCAAAAGAGTACAAATATAGGTCATAAATAATTACACATAGTGGAGTTGTTGATTAAACCGAAGGATTAAGTAAATATACTTACTGATACTTATCTTGATCTATGTTACATACCAAAATATTCTCCATATCCTACTTGTCACCTCCATGAAATTTCATAATTTTGTGAGTTACGTAATTGTTCCATTATTGTTCCATTAATTTCTCTTCAGTATCCTTAAAAATACTAAATTGGTTCAGTTACTTCTCTAAAATTTACTGGAACTTTTATCATTCCTATATGACTAGGAAATAAATTCTCCATGTTTATTTCTATCATGTCAGCTTTTCACGTAGAAACTTTAGTTATTTTCTTGTATTCAATGTTATAGAATTACACTCAAACTAGTTCAGAAAATTACCTGAATTAACAGATAACTCTTACCAGTATTATTGAGCTTCTATAACCTTGATTAAGACTATCAAGTTAGGGAAGATGTTACATATGTAATTTTGTACATTGATGTATATTATTTATATAATGTCTTGTACGTTATATGTATAATCACAACCACAACAAGCTCATATTTTGTATATCTATTATATTTATTTTCAAGTATATTATGTTAATTATTATGTGACATGCTTAATTAAAATTACTAACGCGTACTTTCAGATATGTTATTAGTAATTGTATTAACGATGTTACAATTCCTAACAAAACTACACACTTTTAGCACTTAATAGACAAATATAAATAATCATTGCATGCAATCTATTATGATCTGACATCCTTTAACACATTATATTCCAAAACATCACAACTTAGAAATCAGAATCAATTACTTAAGAGGCATCATGTTTAGGTTATCTCTTATAAAATAGAATCTGTCCTTGCTAAGGGGTTTTGTAAAAATATCTGCCAATTGGTGGTTAGTATCAACAAACTTAAGTTCAAAGTCACCCTTTTAAGCCTAATCACAAATAAAATGATGCTTTATGTCAATATGTTTTGATCTTGAGTGCTAAATAATATTTTTGGATAGGTTTATAGCACTTGTGTTATCACAAAGGATTGGGATGTGATCATACCTCATAGAGTAATCCTCCAACTGATGTTTGATTTGTAGTAGTTATGAGCAATAATTAGATGTTGAAATATACTCAGCTTTTACAGTTGAGAGAGCTATAGGACTTTACTTCCTACTTTACCATGTTACCAATGCATTGCCTAGGAAATGACATGCACCATTTGTGCTCTTCCTCTCAACTCTATCTCTAGCAAAGTCAGCATCACAGTATCCTACCAGATCAAAATTAGAACCTTTCTCGTACCACAAATCATAGTTAGAAGTTCCAAGCAAGTACCTAAAGATTCTCTTTATAGCTTTAAGGTGAGATTCTTCAGGACAAGCTTAAAATCTTCTACATAAGCCAACACTAAAAATAGTATTAGGTCTGCTAGCTGTTAAATACAGTAAAGACGTAAGCATACCTCTATAGAGCTTATCACTTACTATTTTACCTTTCTCATCCTTCTCAACAACAACTGAGGAGTGCATAGGATTTTCATTAGTTTGGCCATTTCCATGTTGAACTTGCTTAGCAAGTTATTGGTGTATTTCTCTTAATAAATAAATATCCCAGACTTGTCTTGTTTTACTTGCAGACCATGGAAGAATTTCAGTTCTCCCATCATGTTTATCTTAAACTCACTCTTCATTAATTCATAAAATTCTCTAAATAAAGTCTCATTAGTGGAATCAAATACAACTCTATCAACATATATGTAGACAATTAAAAGCTCATTCTTTAAATGCTTCTTGAACAAGGTAGTGTCCACTTTCTCTCGTGTAAAACCATTTTTTATCAGAAAATTGTTTAGTCTCTCATACCAAGCTCTTGGAACTTGCTATAAGCTATAAAGGGCTTTGTAGAGTTTATAAACATATTTTGGATGTTCAACGTCCTCAAACCCAAGAGGTTGGTGGACATATACTTCCTCATTTATAAAACCATTTAAGAATGCACTATTAACATCTATTTGAAATAGTTTAAATCCTTTAAAGGCATCATAGACAAGGAGAATTCTTATTGCTTCTATTCTAGCTATAGGGGCAAAAGTTTCATTATAGTAAAAACCTTCTTTTTGATTATACTCTTGAGCCACTAACCTTGCCTTGTTCCTTACCACCTTTCCATCTTCATCCAGTTTATTCTTGAACACCCATTTTGTGCCAATGAATGAGTGATCCTTAGGTGCAAGCACAAGAGACCAAACTTTGTTTCTCTTAAATTGATTTAGCTCCTCTTGCATAGTCCCTATCCATGATTCTTCTTGTAGTGCCTCATTAATGTTCTTGGGCTTGATTTGAGAAAGTAAAGCAAACTGATTTGAGTGTTTTGATCTTCTGAAGGATGATATGGTTCTTACTCCAATAGAGGTTTCAACAATGATCAACTCCCTTGGGTGAGAAGAGTATAGTCTCCAGTCTCTTGGTAGGTGAGAAGATTGGTTAGAAGGTTCATGAACTTTCTCAGCTTCTATTTCAACTTTCTCATCTACTGTTTCAACTTTCTCATCCTTTGACTGATCTTTTTTTTTTTGCTTTCTATGGTTTCATCCTTCTTCTTTCCTTCTTTCTCACTTTTCTCATTAAGGGAAAGCTTTTCCATTTCATCATCTAGATCTGCAAGCTTTCTCATATCATAGAGAGAGTTAGTTTCATTAAAGACAATATGTATACTTTCTTCAACAACTAATGTTCTCAGATTATAAACTCTATAAGCTTTGAAAGTTTGAGAAAATCTAAGAAAGACGCATTTATCAGATTTTGAATCTAACTTTCCTATTTGTTCTTTGTTGTTTTAGCATAGAGCATTCACATCGAAGTGCATGAAAGTATGAAATGTTGAGCTTTCTTCCTTTCCACAATTCATATAGTGTTTTCTTTAGTATTGTTCTTATGGAAACCTTATTTAAAACATAGCAAGAGGTGCTGACTGCCTCAGCCTAAAAATATTTTGGTAACTCAATGTCACATAAGAGTGTTTGAAAAAAATTTCTCAAACTCTCCTCTATGATCACTCCTTATGACAGTAATACAAAAATCTTTTTCATTTTGAACTTGTCTTCAAAAGGTTTTAAAGGCCTCAAAAGAATCATCCTTGTGTTTTAGGAAGAAGACCCATGTGAATCTTGAGAAATCATCAACCATGACAAAGCTATACTTCTTTCTTCCTAGACTAGTAGTGTTTGTAGGTCCAAAGAGATCAATATGTAGAAGTTTTAGAGGTCTATGAGTAGTAACAACATTCTTAGGATGAAAAATTGACTTTGTTTACTTGCCTCTTTGGCATGCTTCACATGTCATATCTTTGTTAAACTTGACTTTTGGCAATCCTTTTACAAGGTAATGTTTCGCAGTTTTGAAATTGTTTTCATGTTGACATGGCTAACTTTCTTATGCCATAACCATTTTTTAGAACTCATTGATAGAAGACATTGTACATTTTGATTACTAAGGTCCTCTAGCATAATGCTATAGATATTCTTATCACGGTTTCTAGAAAAGAGAACTTTGCCATTATTGGCATCTCTAACTATGCACTTTGTTAGTTCAAACATAACCTTATAGCCATTTTCACAAAACTGACTTATGCTGAGAAGGTTGTGTTCTTACCCTTTCACATACTATACATTATCAACAATGGTAGAGTTTGCCTTACCAACTTTACATATTCCTTTTATTTATGCTTTGCTATTGTCTCCAAATGTTACATCATCTCCACCTATGTCCTTTAATGACAAGAACTTGCTTTTGTCCCCTGTCATATGTCTGGAACAACCACTATCTAGGTACCATTCATCTTTTGTTTTTCTTTATTACTAGACAAATTTGCATGAGAAGGAATCATTGATTTTGGTACCCAAACTTTCTTGGGAACTTTCATGTTAGATGATTTTGCTCTTGGTGGTTTGTTTTTGAAAAAAATAGTTAGATGCAATATGTCCAACTTTGTGACAACAAAAACATACTAACTTAGGTTTCTTTGTAGAGACAAACAAGTTCTTATACAATTTCTATTTTGATCCTTCTTTATATCCTAGACCAGCCTTGTCAAAGGTACATCTTCAACTTGCCAAAAGCTTATAACATCCTCTTCAACATGTTAGACTTATAAATGGTTACTGAGGTAGCTTAATACTTAACATGTCTGTGTAGTTTTGTGACAATCTGAGTTAGTTTAAGCATTTTGTTGCAAGTCAAAAAATGAAAAATAACTTAAAATGACTCAGATATTAGCTTAAATGGCATAGTGTAACGCCCTAGGACAGATATCTGGATATATTTAAATATATCAAGATAAACAGAACTAGCCACGTCAGTTACTACATAATTAACTATTAATATAACAACCATGCAAGCCATTATAGAAAGCCTTGAGAGAATGCGGAAAAACATAAACTTATACATACATACATATATATATATACATATATATATATATATATACAACGTTAGCCACAGAAGGGCTTATTATAATACATACCTCTGAATATAATTACAAAGCAAAAATAAACAATATACATAAGCTTTGTCTAAACAAGAAACAAGTAAAACTATACTACACTAGTTCTTCAGTTTCTTGAACTTCTTACTCTATTACGATCCTTTACCTACTTCTACCATGAAAACACAGAAAGGGGTGAGAGCATACAAATCTTTAGTAATAAACATATATTTCATGGCAGAAAATCTATGTAAACTATATGCATAATTAAACTAAACTCAACATTATACGATCGTCCATACAACCGTATAATGTTATCTATAATTACTATCATAGGAGTTTCCTCCACTAGAATTAATAACTGCATAATGCCTCATAGTATAGCCAAACTGATAGCCTACATACCATTAACATAAGTAACTACCCATACAATTGTTTATGTTAACAGCCACAAATAATTGCTCATACAATTGAACTGTAACTGCAAACTAATGATTTAATGCTATCTCTACTTGTTCATTTTAGGAGACTCTGGTTCCACGAACACTGGCTAAGATAGGGAGTGAACTTATCACATAATGGTCCTACCTGAGACAAAGGAAAATTGTAATCCTTTCTAGCTGTAAACTTACTTATAGACCCAACTCATCCTTATGAATGAGTCTATCTTAACTAGTGCATCATTTTGAACTAACTTATGGAACCAAATGAGCACTCCTCTGATCTTTGTACACTTGACTCAACTCTACTGCAAGTGAGTAATTCGTGCATCTGGATAAGTAAACTATACTTATCTTATTTGTATCTGACTCTCCTAGCTATTGCACTACTTGTAGTGACCTGTGTCACACTTGAGTGCTCAAGGTTCCAAATACCTATTTCAGGTAACTCTTAACTATTAGAATTCCTAGCTACTTGATCTTCCAAACTTAACTTAGTATTCAAGGAAGTAACTTTCTTCTTACATACATCTTTAACTCAACTATACTGTTAGAAGAGTTAAGCATGTTTCTACTATACTTAATGAATATGACAAGTTTTCAAGTTATAGTTCATCTTATTGTGTATTAAACAATGCACAAGATCTCACATAACTAGAGACTTAGTACATAACCATCTCCACTTAGGAACTAAACACACACCTTGACTCCACTCTAGTGAAACTAATACAAGAGTGGTTTGTACTTACAACACTTTGTTGCTTAAGGTTCTAGGTACCCTTCCAAAGTTATCCACTTTTTTTTGGATATTCTAAGGTTCATACCTTTAACAATTGACTAGAGTGAATGTTGCTAACTCATTCTAGTACACTCGTATCTATTACCCCATCTTATCACAGATTGTGTGATATCTAATGCAATACTAAGTGCCTAGGGTGTTAGATACGTACATGTGGCAATCATTAACTACTGGATGACAAAGGTCTAAACTTTCTCATCTATACTAAGGATTGTTTCCTCTTAAGAATATCCCTAATAGTATCTTAACACACTTAAGAATACATGTAAGAATGATCCCAACTAGCAGGGAACTCCCAAATATTAATAATAACAATCTTACGAATTCCTAGAACTCATGCCTATGCGTGACTTCCCCACGCCTAGGTGTGGTTGGTGTCTTGTCTCACGCCTAGGCTTGGTTTTACCATGCCTAGGCATAATGCTCTCTGTCTGATCAGTATGCAATACTGACCACCCCATGCCTAGGTGAATATGAGAGAAATAGATGGAGATGAGCATAGAACCCCTACCTCTAGCATGGATGAGATGATTCTCAAGCTTGAACTTGGCTCTTGGAGCTTTGATCCTTTTACTTCTTGCTCTATTTCCTTTCTTCTCTTTCTCCTTCTTCTTCTTTCTCCCTTCTCCCTTTTCTCTCTTTTCTTTCTTTCTTTTCTATTTTCTGGAGAGGTTTTCGTGAAAGGGAGAAAAAATAAGGGGTTGGGACATAGAAGGAATTTAGAAAAAAGTTTAACTTAAGTTTTTGTGTTGAAACTTATATTTGTTAAGGACACTTGAATTATGCTAATTCAAGTTTTCCAGCTTCCAACTGTAACACCCTGAAAATTGATAATTTCATGATGAATAGTTATTTTATAATATTTGTGAATTTTGTGAATTTTTGTAGATTTTTTCGAAAACGTTGAATATTTTAATATATTTCACATTTTGCGTGCGTGCTGAGCCGAGCTGGGAAAATGAAATGTTTTTCTCGAGGCTAGTAAACCTTGAACTATGGAAACGTTGACGGGAGATCTTACTAAATCCGAGGTCAGGCACAGTTTACGAGATTTTTTTTTTCGAGATTTCTAGCTGATAAATAAAAATCACAAAATAATTTTATTATCCGTTGGAAAATAAACATTACTTTTATTAATTGTAACCTTTGTCCACTGGATAGTAATTTTAGTGGAGTGCTAGTCATCTTTTCTAGAAAATAATTTAATGACATCACCTTTGACTTTTCAAATAGTGAGATTTTTCTTGTTGGAAAAGCTTGGAGGAAGCTTCCTTGTACTTTCCTATTGGCTTGCTTGAGTTGCCATTTCTCCCTCTCTCTCTCTCTCTCTCTTACCTCTCCATGGCAATGGACTAAAATAGGATCCAAAAAGTTAGCCTTTCACTTTGTTATTTTTCATTCTAATTTTGAATCATCAAAAAGTTATCACCTTTTTCACTCTTCATCTTTTTCTCTCAAAACTTTTTCTCTTTCTCTTCCCTTCTCCTCTTCCACGGCACCCACACCATCTTCCTCCTCCATTGTTGCTTGATTTCAACTAAAGACTTTGCTTGAACTAACCATCCCTTTGAAGCTTTTCATTCTTGTTGGAAGACATCTTCAAAAACTCAACCTTTTCCTCTCCATTTTCTCACCACCCCATGGTCAAGACCCCATTGTTGGCCATCTAAGCTTTTCATTCAACCAACCTCATTTCCTACCATTTCTCATCATCTAAAATGTTTTCCCTTTGGTAACCATCCCTTGAATCCACCATTTTCATCTTCTTCCATCAAGCTTTAGAGCTTGAAACTTTGAGGTAAAAGTTCATAGCTTTTTCATTTTTCCATCTCATTTTTGTGATCCATGGTCACTTTGGTGATCATGGATACCTTTTTGAAGCTTTGATTGTGATTTTTGTGAGTTTGAATATTTTAGGGCTTTGAGGTGGTGGAGGACAAATTCCCAAAGAGAAAGGAGCTTGCTTTCATTGTTGTTTCTCTTGGTAAGAGGGAGATTATCCACTTCAACCTCTATTGGTAGTTGGAAGCTTGTTTGTGTGTTGATTTTGAGAAACCCATGTTAGGGTTGCTTTCTTGATTATTTGATTTTTCTAATGATCTTTGTGTTAATGTCCTTCTATGTGATTTTATTGGTTGTATTTATGTATGTTGATGATATTGGATTGATTGTGATGGATTGGAAATATGAATTTGAAGCAAAAGTTCCTTGCTTTCCCTATGGAGGCTCACGACCATACACCTTTCAATAGGGTGTTCATGGTTAAAATTTTGTAACAAGTTGGAAAGATAACTAATCAAGTGAATAAAAATCTAGAACCCCTATTTTCCTTGACGTTCACGACCTCTTAAGGTGAAAATGCCAAAAAATGTAGTGTTAAAATAGAGACTTGGTTAATTAAAAAATTAGAGATCTACTGGAAGTTCATAAAATGGGAAGAATAAAGAATAAGACCTTATCCTATAACTTAGAACAATTTTGGACTTAAGGAAAGAACAAGATAGTGTGTGATACTTAGAGAACCTTAGAATAATTTTCTAAGTGAGTATGATTAAATTTAAAGTAAAGAACTTTACTAATTAAGAGAAATAAAAATTGAATGAGAATTTCAAGAGAATTCCTCTAGAGAGAGATTTTATAAGAAATGTTAAGTTAAAGTGAAATTCCATAATGAACCTTCAAAAGTCTGTTGTCACTTTTGAGAGCTTGATAATATGGTATTGTGGGTCCACATGTGGGACCAAGAAATTATTGATGCTTTACTTGGCCAAAATTATGGCATGTTATCGAAAAGTATATTATTGCTAAATTTACATGATTATGCATTGAGTCAACATGCATTGTTGAAGTAAGGCTATATGCCTAAGAGTTGAATCACACCTTAGTGCGGGTGCAAATAGATTAGTGTAGGTCATATCGTTGACTTTGGGGGCATCGGGGTGCGGGTGTCTCACGAATGGACAGTTGGTAGCTCCTCTGGGCCGTGGGATAGACCGATGCAAACACACCAATGATCCGGACTGAGGCACTATCCTATATCACGATCCTATGAGAATGCCGCTGTATAAAGCCTTGTTGCGCAATTGATTTTTATGCTGACGAGATATTGATGTATCCCCTTGATCATTCTCTCTGATGTTTTTGTCTAGCTCCATGGAGTAAGATTTTTGGTACTGAATGTTGGAATTTGGTACCATATGTGTAACACCCCTTTGGAGGATGTCACACATAAAAGAAAATAAAAGAAAGAGAAATAAAATCTACCCAAGTTGTAAAACATTTGTTAAATAATATTATATATTGTAAGATAATTCCTGATAAACAGAATATTTGTTAAATAAAATATGCAGAAATAGCAAATAAACAAAACAACATTACTTATAATATACATATGATTTAAGTTATAAGTTGTACAAATAATTTATAACTAAAATTACAAATATTTAAACGAAAACAGTAAAGAAAGAGAGTAAAAGAGTCAATATATACATACATACGCAGACGCGCCCAAAAAAAACATCATGCATATTTAATCCTCTGAAGGATCACTCTCAACATGAAAATGATCATCAGGAGACAAATATCCCGGATGTCTCGACACTCAGTGATAACGAGATCGCGCAGTCGATACGATACTAATCTCACTAGGCTCCGTGGTCATACCACCAAAATGACGCCTAAGAGATAAAGGTAACTCTAAATGTAAAAATACAGTAGTAGTCATAACCGGCTCTCCATCAAACTGTTGACGTAAGGTCACAGTCAGCCGTCCTACATACGTCACAGAGTCTCGGTCTCCTCGCAGATGCCAAGTTAACGATCCTCCATGAAACTCCAGCTGTACAAACCCTAGAAATCCAGGTATCGCCATACCCAATCAAATCAATCCAATGGATATGGATGATCAGATGGTTCTTGATCGTCAAACTGATCTTCCTCTTACTGTTCTTCTTCTTCCTCGGTATACAGAATCTCGAGAGGCTGTTCCTCTTCCTCAAAGTCTTTACCGCGTAAAATAAATATACAGAAAATATATACAACGAAGAGGTAAGACAATCTAAAATCACCATAAACATGGCCAATAAGAAGACGACAAACAACAAATATATAGTTCATGCAATATGAAAAGCTATAACAGAAATAATAACAGAATAGAGTAAGATTTAGATATCCTAACAATACATAACATCACAGATAAAATATAACACGAGATAAAAACACAGATAAGACAATATCACGATAGAATAAAATAAGAAATAGACAACCATCATAATAATTACCAGATAAAGATAGATAGAGAAAATAAAATAATATCCAAGATATAATCATATATATACTAAGACACGATCCTACTCCATGGAGCTAAACACATAAAGATATCAGAGAGAATGACTTGCAAAAATCTATTAGTACCACGGCTGCCCAACCAACTATTGCGCGGTCACACGTTGCGTCTATAGCCCCACATCATAGGAATTCATCATCCAGGCGTGGTGTAGTTCACTGTCTCACGTTGTGTCACTACAGGCAAATGTACTACTAGACTTTACAAATCTCGATTAAATATAGTGCGTGTCGAGTCCATTAGTGTGTTATCGTTTTACCACGGCCCAGCGGAGCTACCAACTGTCCACATATGGGATACCGTACACTAACGTCTCCAAGTCCATTAGAACAATGAACCACACTACGTTTATCGCATCGACAACACGATGTGATTCGTCTCGTCAACCAATCCACCAAAAATTTGGCATAAACTCAACACATAATTCCAAAAATATGAAATTACGAAGATACCCTCAAGATAAAAATATGCCCTCAATGGCAGAAAAATAGAAAGCCTGTACGGGTTCACATTTTCCCGACAGCGAAAAATTCTCAAAAGCCTGTACGGGTTCACATTTTCCCGACAGCGAAAAATCCTCAAAAGCCTGTACGGGTTCACATTTTCCCGACAGCACAAAATAAATACAGCAACGGTCAATCGCGTAGAAATTTTATCGTGTTTTCCTAATTCTATCATTTTTACAAACGTTTATAAATCGCGTAAATATATTTTTCTGTTTTTTTTTAAATCACGTAGAACTTTTTTAATACGTTTTCTCAATCACGTAGGGTTTTTAAATCATTTTCTTGTCCAAATCCCTTAAAAATCACTGTTTAAATAAACAAAAATAATAATTAGTATGTTTAAACTACGTGTAATATTTTCCATACCGTATACTGTCTTTTGGACATCTTTTCTATCTTATTTGTCTGTTTTTACTAAAAATTGACAGTATTTTGTTTAGAATTTTAATAATAATGGTTTCCTAATTTTTCGTAAAAACTTTGTTTGTTTAAATAAATCGGATAATTTAATCTTTTAAAAACTCCAAACATGCTTCAAAATATAGCATGAGCCATATGTTAGAAATTCTTAAAGATTACTGTATTTCCTTTATAACAATAAAATTATTGATTTTAGTTCCTTAAATTAATTCTAATCAATTGATTTCTTCAAAACTTATTTTAGAAAAATTCTTTTTAACATGTATTGCAACTTTATAAATGAAAATGGTTTGGAATTGATTTTAGAAATCAAGACTACCTAATTTTGTCATGTTGGCCGAATTTCATAAACCCCTTTGTATTTGATTTCTAAATTATTTTTCATCTTATAAATACATGTCAAACTTATTGTATTGTCTAAATTCATTTAGCCATCATTTTTAGAAAATGGTTTTTGAAATCAATACATTCATTTTAGGCATGTTGGCCCAAAATACTAATTCTTACCATTTGATTTCTAAATTCATTTTTCATGATCTAAACAACTTAATATCTTGCTAATTCTCCTAGGTTAATTAACTTACCTTTTAGGAAAATTAAGAGAACATTTTGGTTCCCCATTTGGTTACAAACCGTGGGCATTATGGAGTGTTCTTTGGAACACACATGCATTTCCTTGACATGTTATTCACATCCTATACATTATCATGCAATTTTATACTTTATCATGCAATTCTAACACATGCAATATTATCAAAGCTTATAGACATGCAACTTAAAGCTTGTAGACATGCAATTTATTACAAACAACAAATAGGAAAGCTACTAACAAATACACAACCACATCAAATAAGCTACTAACAAGCACACACATGAATCCTTATGGATTCTACAATCACAAAATCAACTCCATCTTCTTACCACCATCCATAGGTGATAAGATTTGTCTTCCTCTTACCTTAAATGAAGACAAATGGATTGTTTCACTCCTCCTAGGGTCACGGTTTTCCTCCTTCAAGAACCTAACAAACTTAAACAAAAACTACAAGTTACTAACCATTGAAAAAGAACCTAAACCATGGATAAATCATGGCTTAGAACTTTGAAAAAGAATTTAGAAAAGAAAAACAAGAGATTTCACCTCCTTGGTACAAACTTCCAAGTAGGTTTTCAAGCTTCAAATGTAAGATTTTGAAAGAACTCTCAACTAGAGATGTTCTTAGGATTGTGTTTAGGTTTAGAAAACTTGGTTAGAAGAAATTTTGGGTGATTGAATGGTGTAGTATCAAGCTTGGCCGAATAGGTGAGAAAGGAAGTAACAATGGTGTTTAGGGTTCTTGGATGAGAGAGAAGAGAGAATTTGCATGAAAGAGAAGAGATTTTTGGTCCTCCCAAAGCCATATGGCCGTAGACTTCAAGCCATGCAAGGTGGACATTTGCTTGGCTTCATCCAAGCCCTTGGATGCATCAAAGGTCAAGATTAAGCCTTGATTAGCAAGCTTGTTTCCTATTGGTTGCTCCTAACCTAGTCATTAGCCTTAGTCACCATGCTTAGTCACTAATAACCTAGTCATCAAGCCTTATCTTCATGTTCAAGAATATTCCTCCACTAATCATGTTTAATTAAGCTACTAAGTTAATTGGTTTAGCTAAACGTGGGTCCCGCAAAACATTTTCGGGTCCCTTGTCACTAAATTATCTTGACTAATAAAATAATATTATAATAATACAAAATTATTTTATTTGTGATTAAATCCTAAAAATTAAAAGATTAATTTTAGGCTCATTCGAATTGGGTTTAGTAAGATCCCCCGCCTCTGAATAATTAAAAACAGATTTTACCGGTCCGGAAAAATATTATTTTCCTGCCCCGTAGCAAATCACACAAAAAGTCCATATAAAATCACAGACAGTAATATTGGACACTAAATCAAGTAGAAAACAATTAAAAACAGCAAAAACAGTACAAACAGCACGTTCGGGACGTAATGGTCATTTTCCCATTTTTTCTCACAACGTAGCTAATCATCCAAAAAGTTCAAATAAAATTACAGACAGTATTAATTGTCTGTATATCTTCCAGAAAAATTAAAACAGTAGCTCGGAAAAACTTTTATTTTACCGTCTCGAAACAAATTACGTAAAAAGACCAAATAAAATTTAAGTCTGTATAAACGTATTTATATTTCATGCAGAAATCGAGAAACAGTAAAATAGGGACACAACGGTCATTCACACAAAAGCTTGAAAAACAGCAAACAGTACATTCGGTACATTTTCTAAAAATTGGGGTGTTACAATATGCACGTGCATAGTGAGTCAACTTATTATTTGGCATTTATTCATATGATGATGGAACTGTTGTTTCTTGACGTATAACTGCCTGGATTCGCTAATTTGTTTATTATGTGAATCTTGATGCTGATTATTATTCCTGCTATGCTATATGGGCATCTTGCGTCGTTCTGTTTCTTTACTTCCATAATTGGTACTGAATGTAGGATGTCTTACCTCTTTTCTGTACTTCTGATATTCTGTGTATTTATGTGGTTCTCTGAAGATGTTGGTGAAGAAGGGGTAATACATGAATTCCCCAGCTTTTGGCCTAACTTTGATTAGCACCAGTTTGGAACATGACGTCCCGTCCATGTGGATTTTTAGGATATGTTCGGCTAACATTTCATAGAGGTCCGGACTGCTGGCACATCAACCTGAGCACGGATTGTTGTATCTACCATGGAGACGTGATGGTGTCTTTGGCATGGGGTCGTCATGATCCGCTTGTTTTTACTGCTAATACACATTTGTATTTAGAGTTTTACTTGCCTATTCGTAATATGTGGGGTGAACGTTACTACTCCCCATAAGAGGATCTATTCTTATCCTTTGCACGAGTCCCCACTCGTAACTTGGTTACTCCAATGAGGATTTCCTCTGATGAGGAAGACCTTGAGGAGGATCCTGCCACGGTTCCCTCTTGTCAGTGTTAGGGGTTGATGTTGTTGATGGCTACTGATGGTTGTCTGTAAATCTTTTTTGGGGCCATGATGTTTTGTCGTTTTGGTAGGCTGTATATCTGTAATCTTTTTGGAGCATGTAAAACTTCTGTTCTTTTTGTATATTTGTTGATGTAACTAATCAAGTATGGTATAAGTATATATATATGATGTCTGGTTTACTTCTTATATTAATTTCTGCTATAACTATGTTTCATCATTTATTACAAAAAAAGGGAATTCACTAAATTGTTATACAATTACAACTAAATAGGCTTACCTATATTTATAATGAACCGGGTCTTAGTTTATATGTTTTATTTTCCGAATTGTGGTTTTGGTGTGACATTCCCTCTCCAAAAAGGGGTGTCACACTAGTTTGGTATCAGAGCCCCGATTTAAGTATTCTTTTAGGTCTTTGTGGTTAGGTCTGTCTTGTTTGTGCTGTGTGATTCTCTGTGTTTGATATTCAAAAATGATACATCTAATTCTTCCTTGTGTTTTGCTCAGTTTACATCTGATTCTCTATGGAAGCCATGCAACAAATAGTGGACGTTATCGCACGACAAATTGAAAGAGTTGCTCAACAGCAGGAAAGGGCTGCACAACAGTTGGAAGCATCTGCTGATGCTCAAAATCTATCAGAGTTTCATCGTAACAATCCTCCTTAGTCTAAGGGGGAATTTGATCCAGAGAAGACTAGTCTTTGGATCAAGGAGCTGGAGAAAATTTTTAGAGGCATGAACTATGCGGATGACAAGAAGGTAACCTATGTTACTTTCATGCTGATCAGAGACGCGAAGGATTGGTGGAATGGAGCACAGAGACTACTACAAGCTGAAGGCGAGTAATCACTTGGGAGGTATTCAAGGATAAATTCTTGGAGAAGTATTTCCCAGCGAGTGCAAGATATGCCAAAGAGATAGAGTTCCTCAGTTTGAGACAAGGGAACATGATTGTTAGTGAGTATGCTGCGAGGTTCGAGAGCTTGTCCAAATTTTCAATGTTTTTCCAACACTAGCCGGACGAGGTGTGGAAGTGTCAAAAATTTGAGGAAGGATTGAGACATGATGTGAAGAGGGTGGTCATAACCTTGAGGATCAACCAGTTTTCAGAACTGTTGGGCACGTATCGTCCAGTGGAAGATTTGGATCAGGTGTGGGACACGAGAAATCGTAACTTTGGACCTACTAGATTCCAAAGAGGAGGTGGCAACAATGCAAACCCTTTTTAGAACAAATCTTATTCCCGACCACCGAGAAATTAGCAACAGTCACCTGGTGGAGGTCCCAACAGAGGTTTTGGTGGAAATCTAACTAGTCAGAATGTGGCGTCTACACCAAAGTGTATGATGTGCGGGAAGAATCACCTAACGAGGGATATCACCATTAGAGGAATCATTTGTTTTCGATGCGAGAAGCCTGGGCATATCTCTCGTGACTGCAACTAAGCCAAGGTAGAGTCTTTGGTCAACACTGCAAGAGCTGCAAAACTGCAAGCGAGAGGTCGAGTCTACACCATGAATGGAGTGGAAGCCTCCGAATCTAAAGATCTGATACAAGGAGATGGTACAATAGGAGGTAATCTTTTGACTATACTGTATGACTCTGGGGTAACCCACTCTTTCATTTCTTATGATTGTGTGCAATGACTTAGTTTACCTGTGTCTTCCTTACCTTTTGATTTGACTGTTTCTACCCCTATAGCAAAACCTATTGTTACCACCAAAGTTTGCTTAGATTATCCTTTAATTGTTGAAGGTCAAATCTTTTCAATTGATTTAATCTGTTTACCTCTTTCCCAATTAGACGTAATTTTAGGAATGGATTGGTTGCCTTCTAACCCTATCCTGTTAAATTGTTCTAGTAAGACCATAGTTTTCCCTATAGATGAAGTTTCTAGATTTTTGACGGCCAACCAAGTTCAAGCTTTCTTGGAAGAAGGAGCTCAGGGATACATGTTGTTGTCTTCCCTAAAAGTTGAGGGTGAGACTGATGTTAATGCAATTCTAGTGGTTAACAAGTTTCCTGAAGTCTTTCCTAATGATGTACCTAGTCTACCGTCAGAGCAAGAGAAAGAGTTCACCATTGATCTTGTGCCTGAATTTGGTCCTGTATCTATAGCACCCTATAGGATGTCACCATCAGAGTTAGTTGAGCTCAAGAAGCAGTTAGAAAAACTCTTGGAAAAGTAGTTTGTTAGACCCAGTGTATCGCCATGGGGAGCACCAGTGTTGCTAGTCAAAAAGAAGGATGAGACTTTTCGATTGTGTGTGGACTATTGCTAGCTGAATAAGGTCACGATTAAGAATAAGTATCCACTTCCAAGGATATATGACTTGATGGATCAACTGAAGGGAGCAGCGGTATTCTCTAAGATCGATTTGCGATCAGGCTACCATCAGATTCGAGTAAAGGTGGAAGATATTCCCAAAACAACTTTTCGTACCTATTACGGTCATTACGAATATTTTGTGATGCCGTTTGGTGTAACGAATGCCCCTGCCATATTCATAGATTACATGAATAGAATCTTTCGTCCTTACCTGGACAGATTCATTGTTGTCTTCATTAACGACATTCTGATCTACTCTCAAAATCAGAAGGATTATGTTGAACACCTCAGTATAGTTCTCCATATTCTGAAAGAGAAGAAGCTGTATGCCAAGTTGTCGAAGTGTGAATTCTGGCTAGAAGAGATTAAGTTTTTGGGCCATGTAATCTCGAAGGAAGGGATTGTAGTAGATCCGTCGAAAGTGGAAGCGATTTTGCAATGGGAAAGACCGAAGACAGTGACAGAAATCTAGAGCTTTATGGGGTTAGCTAGATACTATCAGAGATTCATTGAGGGATTCTCTAATATAGCAGGGCCTCTCACTCAACTCACGAGAAAGAATCAAGCCTTTGAGTGGACTAATGCTTGCGAAGAAAGTTTTCAAGAATTGAAGAGACGACTAACAACTTCACCAGTGTTAGTTCTACCTGATCCAAGCGAACCCTTCGAAGTGTATTGCGACGCTTCATACCAAGGATTAGGATGTGTGCTTATGCAAAATAGAAAAGTGGTGGCTTACACTTTGAGACAGTTGTGAGTGCATGAGAAGAACTACCCAACACATGACCTGGAGTTAGCAACTGTGGTATTTGCTTTGAAGATACAGAGGCACTTTCTTTATAGGGCAATGTTCAACGTCTTTAGTAACCATAAGAGCTTGAAGTACCTATATGATCAAAAGAAGTTGAATATGAGACAATGAAGGTAGTTGGAATTTCTAAAGGATTATGATTTTTAACTTTAGTATCACCTTGGAAAGGCAAACATCGTGGCAGACGCTTTGAGTAGGAAGATGCTCAGTATCTCTGCTATGATAGTCAAGGAAAAGGATTTGATAGAGCAATTCAGGGATGTATGGTCCTTTGTGGAATTGGAACCGGGAAAGATTTGTATGAACATGGTCACTATTTCAAGTGAGTTAATGGAAGACATTCGAGAGAAGCAGAAAGTTGACAAGTTTTTGCAAGAAGAAAGGGAACTGATGAAGCAAGGCGGTGTGACAACATTAGAGGAAAGAACTGATGGAATCCTAAGCTTCAGAGGTAGAGTTTGTGTACCCAATGATCAAGAGCTCAGGAAGTATATTCTCGAACATGCTTACACGAACAAGTTGAGTATGCATTTGGGAATAACCAAGATACACAAAGATCTGAAACGATTGTTTTGGTGGCACGGAATGAAGAGTGATATTACCAGATATGTGTCGCCTTGTCTGGTTTGTCAGAAAGCAAAGGTTGAACACCAGAGACCATCAGGAATGTTGCAACCCCTAACTATTCCCAAATAGTAGTGGTATAGTATCGCGATGGACTTTGTGGTTGAATTGCCAAAGACCAGAAAGGGTTACGATTCAATATGGGTAATCATTGATCAACTCATGAAGTCAGCACATTTCTTACCAATCAACATAAGGTATAACATAGAGAAGTTGACTCAGCTGTATATTGGTGAAACCGTTAGGCTGCATGGTGTGCCTACCAGTATCATTTCTGATAGAGATCCAAGGTTCACATCAAAGTTTTAGCAAAGTTTGCAAGAAGCTTTGGGGACTAAACTTCGGTTGAGTTTTGCTTATCATCCTCAAACTGATAGCCAATCAGAAAGGACGATTCAATCATTGGAGGATTTGCTCATAGCTTGCGCTTTGGAATAGACTGGAAGTTGGGATCAAGTTTTACCATTGGTAGAGTTCACCTACAACAATAGTTTTCATTCGAGCATAGGGATGGCACCCTATGAGGCTCTATATGGACGATGGTACAGAACACCTTTGTGTTGGTACCAAGATGGTGAGCGCCTTACTATTGGACCTGATCTTATACAACAAACAACGGAAAAGGCCAAGATGATTCATGAAAAGATGAAGACAGCTCAGAGTCAACAGAAGAGCTATGTCGACAAAAGAAGAAAGCCTCTTGAGTTTGAGGAAGACGAGCATGTGTTTTTGAAAGTCACGCCTATGACTGGGGTCGGCCGAGTTTTGAACTTTTGAAAACTTACTCCCAAATTCCTTGTACCTTACCAAATTCTTCGCCGGATAGGTCCAGTAGCTTACTAAATAGTCTTACCACCTTTTCTTTCTAACTTTCACAATGTTTTCCATGTGTCACAACTACGAGAATATATTCCTGACCCAAGCCATGTCATAGCACCGGACACAGTACAATTGAAAGAGAACTTAACCTATGAGACACCTCCTGTAAGGATTGAAGATAGGAGAGTAAAGCAATTCAGAGGGAAGGAGATCCCGTTGGTGAAAGTAATCTGGAATGACACAACCGGAGATGCAACGTGAGAGTTAGAAGACAGGATGAAGGAGCAACATCCACAACTATTCTAAGGTATGGAAATTTCGAGGGCGAAATTTCTTTTTAGAAGGGGAGAGTTGTAACACCCCGAAAATTGATAATTTCATGATAAGTAATCATTTTATAATATTTGTGATTTTTGTGAATTTTTTTAGAAATGTTGAATATTTTAATATATTCCTCATTTTACGTGCACGCTGAGCGGAGCTAGAAAAATGAAATATTTTTCCCGAGGCTGGTAAACCTTAAACTGTGGAAATGTCGATGGGGGGGATCTTACTAAACCCGAGGTTGGGCACAATTTACGAGATTTATATTTTTTGAGATTTTTATCTGATAAATAAAAATCGCAGAACAATTTTATTATCCATTAGACAAAAAACACTGTTTTTATTAACTATAACCTTTATCTACTGGATAATAATTTTAGTGGAGTGTTAGTCATCTTTTCTAGAGAACAATTTAATGACATCACAAATTATGACATCATTTGATGACATCACCTTTAACTTTTCAAAAAGTGAGATTTTGGCTTGTTGGAGAAGCTTGGAGGAAGCTTCCTTGCACTTTCCTATTGGCTTGCTTGAGAAGCCATTTCTCTCTATCTTTCTCGCCTCTCCACTGCAATGGACCAAAATTGGAGCCAAAAAGTTAGCTTTTCACTTTGTTATTTTTCATTCTAATTTTGAATCATTAAAAATCTATCATCTTTTTCACTCCATATTTTTCTCCCCAAACTTTTTCTCTTCCTCTTCTCTTTTCCTCTTCCACGGCACCCACACCATCTTCCTCCTCCATTGTTGCTTGATTTCAAGCAAAGGCTTTGCTTGAACTAACCATCCCTTTGAAGCTTTTCATTCTTGTTGGAAGACATCTTCAAAAACTCAGCCTTTTCCTCTTCATTTTATTACCACCCCACTGTCAAGACCCTATTGTTGGCCATCTAAGCTTTTCATTCAACTAACCTCATTTTCTACTATTTCTCATCATCTAAAATGTTTTCCCTTTGGTAACCATCCTTTGAATCCACCATTTTCATCTTCTTCCATCAAGCTTTAGAGCTTGAAACTTTGAGATAAAAGTTCATAGCTTTTTCATTTTTCCATCTCATTTTCGTGATCCATGGTCACTTTGGTGATCATGGATACCTTTTTCAAGCTTTGATTGTGATTTTTGTGAGTTTGAATATTTTAGGGCTTTGAGGTGGTGGAGGACGAATTCCCAAAGAAAAAGGAGCTTGCTTTCATTGTTGTTTCTCTTGGTAAGAGGGAGATTATCCACTTCGACCTCTATTGGTAGTGAGAAGCTTGTTTGTGTGTTGATTTTGAGAAACCCATGTTAGGGTTGCTTTCTTGATTATTTGATTTTTCTAATTATCTTTGCGTTAATGTCCTTCCATGTGGTTTTATTGGTTGTATTTATGTATGTTGATGATCTTGGATTGATTGTGATGGATTGGAAATATGAATTTGAAGCAAAAGTTTCTTGCTTTCCCTATGGAGGCTCACGGCCATACACCCTTCAATAGGGTGTTCATGGTTAAAATTTTGTAACAAGTTGGAAAGATAACTAATCAAGTGAATAATAATCAATGGAGAAATAAAAATCTAGAACCCCTATTTCCTTGAGGTTCACGGCCTCTTAAGGTGAAAATGCCAAAAAATGTAGTGTTAAAATGGAAACTTAGTTAATTAGAAAATTAGAGATCTATTGGAAGTTCATAAAATGGGAAGTATAAAGAATAAGACCTTAACCTATAACTTAGAACAATTTTGGACTTAAGGAAAGAACACGAGAATGTGTGAGACTTAGAGAACCTTAGAATAATTTTCTAAGTTCGTATGATTAAATTTAAAGTAAAGAACTTTACTAATTAAGAGAAATAAAAATTAAATGAGAATTTCAAGAGAATTCCTCTAGAGAGAGGTTTTATAAGAAATGTTAAGTTAAAGTGAAATTCCGTAATGAACCTTCAAAAGTCTGTTGTCACTTTTGAGAGCTTGATAATATGTTATTGTAGGTCCATGTGTGGGACCAAGAAATTGTTAGTGTTTAACTTGGCCAAAATTGTGGCATGTTATGGAAAAGTATATTATTGCTAAATTTACATGATTATGCATTGAGTCAACATGTATTGTTGAAGTAAGGCTGTATGCCTAGGAGTTGAATCACACCTTAGTGCGGGTACAAATAAACTAGTGTAGGTCATATCGTTGACCTTGGGGGCGTCGGGGTGCGGGTGTCTCACAAATGAACACTTGGTAGCTCCTTTGGGCCGTGGGATAGACTGATGCAAACGCACCAATGATCAAGACTGAGACACTGTCCTATATCGCGATCCTGTGATAATGCTGCTGTATAAAGCCTTGTTGTGCAAATGATTGATTTTTTTTCTGGAAAGCACTTGATTTTTATGGTTGACGAGATACTGACATGTCTCCTTGATCATTTTTTTCGATATTTTTGTCTAGCTCCATGGAGTAGGATTTTTGGTACCGAATGTTGGATTTTGGTACTATGTGCATGTGCATAGTGAGTCAACATATTATTTGGTATTTATTCATATGATGATGGAACTGTTGTTTATTGACGTATAACTGCCTGGATTTGTTAATTTGTTTATTATGTGAATCTTGATGCAGATTATTATTCCTGCTATGCTATGTGGGCGTCTTGTGCCGTTCTATTTCTTTACTTCCATAATTGGTACTGAATGTAGGATGTCTCACCTCTTTTCTGTACTTCTGCTATTTTGTGTATTTATGTGGTACTCTGAAGACATTGGTGAAGAAGGGGTAATACACGAATTCCTCAGCTTTTGGCCTGACATTGATTAGTACGAGTTTGGAACATGACGCCCCGTCCACGTGGATTTTTGGGGTATGTTCGGCTGACATTTCATGGAGGTCCAGACTACTTGCTCATCAACTTGAGCACGGATCGTTGTATCTACCACGGAGACGTGACGGTGTCTCTGGCATGGGGTCGTCATGATCCGCCTATTTTTACTGCTAATATACATTTATATTTAGAGTTTTACTTGCTCATTCGTGATATGTGGGGTGAACATTACTACTCCCCACAAGAGGATCCATTCTTATCCTCTGCACGAGCCCCCACTCGTAACTTGGTTACTCCGATGAGGATTTCCTCTAACGAGGAAGACCCTGAGGAGGATCCTGCCATGGTTCCCTCTCGTTAGTGTAAGGGCTAATGCTGTTGATGGCTACTGATGGCTGTCTGTAAATCATTTTGGGGGGCCTGATGGTTTGTCCTTTTGGTGGATTGTATATTTGTAATCATTTTGGGGCATGTAAAGCTTCTATTCTTTTTGTATATATATTGATGTAACTAATCAAGTATGGTATAAGTATATATATATATGATGTATGATTTACTTCTTATATTAATTTCCGTTATAACTATGTTTCATCATTTTCTACCAAAAAAAAAGAATTCGCTAAATTATTATATAATTACAACTAAACATGCTTACCTATATTTATAATGAACCGAGTCTTAGTTTATATGTTTTATTTTCTGCATTGTGGTTTTGATGTGACGTTCCCTCTCCAAAAAGTGGCGTCACACCAACAACTTTAGAATAAATAATAGGATTCATCTAAATTGTTGTTTGACCTTTATTCTATTTTTCCATATCTGCTGGGGTTCAATCCAGCATTAAAAGCACAACCAGTATGCTTAAAAATACCAAACTAACTCCAATTATTCTCAAATTTTAATTGTACCTTCGTTAACTCATTTGTGACTTAGAAACAAACTCTCTAGGTTTATTTCCCTCAACTTAGCAAATTATGCTACTATTTGAGTCATTTTAAGCTATTTTTAACTTCTGGTTCAAACTAAGTGCCTAAACGAACTCAATTTCTCACAAAACTTAACTGCCATGTTAAACAAATATAATAGTACCTCTAAGACCATATACAAGCTTAATATGTTTTCTTGGGATGTTACACTTAGCTAATGGAAATAGATGTGGATAATTTATTTTTAAGTCACAAATGTGTATTATGTAATGTGGCTAAAGTTTGAGAATTTTCAGAGTCAGTCTGGTATTTTTAGGCATACTGGTTATCTATTTAAAGCTGGAATAACTAGTCACAGATATGAAAAATGATGGTTTTGGTGCAACAATATTTTTTATGAATCCTACGATTTATTGTCATGTTGTTGGAACTTGGAAAACTTGATTTAGCTAAAGTTGAGTGTTTTTAGTAGATCGAGAAATATCAGTGTGATATCTCTTGGCCCTTAACACTCCATGGATTGCAACCCTCATTTTTTACCCTTATATGTGATATTTCAATCACCATCTCATTCTTCTCTCATAGTTGAAAAACAGAAACAATAGAGAAGGAAGAGAAAAAAGAAAAGCAGGAAGGGAAGAAGAGGAAAGCTAAAGGGAAAAGAAAGCTTGAAGATTTGTGATCATTTCCTTCACCATCTCCATCACCATAAAAGCTTGAGGAACTCAAGGTAGGGGTTCTGGAATTCAACTTCATCTTTGTCCTCATTTTTCCATGTTAGGCTTATTTAAGGTTTAATATGTCAAATTCAGTTCTTGTGGTGTGATATATGACTTTCTTGCTTGGATGAGTTATAAATGTCATTTATGACTTGTTTATGCCAAGAGTTTGGATTAGAAATCAAAACTATCCATTTTGGACCTAAAATGCTTAAAGTGTAGGATTTGGGGTTTTGATGGATGATCTTGTGTTTTGATCCAATTTTGATGAAATCAATTAGTGTTTTATGTTTCCCTCATGTTAGTGAACTTGTTTGGGACTTAAAACCACCAAGAAACAGATTTTGAATGATCAAATTTCGCGTATGGCACCAATGGAATAGTGCCACACTTCTGCAGAATTATGCAGAAGCTACTGTCTCGAGGTC
This sequence comes from Ormosia emarginata, assembly GCA_029884605.1. Classification (NCBI taxonomy): domain Eukaryota; kingdom Viridiplantae; phylum Streptophyta; class Magnoliopsida; order Fabales; family Fabaceae; genus Ormosia; species Ormosia emarginata. Next base: position 4,575,706 of record JAQQTP010000037.1, read on the forward strand.
ATGCCCAGGCATGACAAATCCACACCTAAGCATGGGTGTTCAGGTTTTTTAATAAGGCGGGACAGAGAGGGTCACTCCTAGGAGTGGGAATGTCACACCTAGGGGTGGGAATGTCACGCCTAGGTGTGCGTACCATGATTTTTCAAGATTGTATTCTTGAGGTTTTGACATTCCTTAAGTGTTGGGATCATTCTTATATACTTTCCTAAGTGTGTTGAGACACAAATGAGGGTAATTCTTAGAAAGAATAACCATATGGCATATATCTAAGAGTGGTGAAACCTTAGGCAAATCATTGAGTTAGAATGCCTTAGGGACAATCTAAAACTTTGATCAACAAAGAATAGTTTTAGGACTTAGATTATTATGTGGTTCACACTAATGCTCTAAAACTTACTTTTCAAAGAGCCCAAATAGCACACTTGTTTTCAAGGCTTCAAAATGGTTTTTGGTTTCCAAAGAAACATCTTTTAAATGCCCAAAAGTTTATATGATCATTTGGAATCAATTGGCAATGTTTAAAAGCTATATGAAATGTTCATCAAACGGTTTCTTCGAATAAAGGTTTCCTTATTCGAATAACCAAAGTCAGAGAAGCCAAGAATTTCATCTGGTTAAGCTTTATTCAAATAAAGTCCTACTTCATTCGAATAAAGGTTCAAAATAAGCCTTGGCGCGTATGGCTTATTTGAATAATCAAAGTGTTATTCGAATAACACGTTTCTGCAGAAACTAACTTCTATTAGTTTATTCGAATAACAACATTGTTATTTGAATAACACAGTTTTAAAGAAGCCAATTTCAAATAGATTATTCGAATAATAGAAGTGTTATTTGAATAACACATTCCAGAGGCAAAATTCCCTTCATGCAATTTCAATGTTTATTCGAATAAAAGCTTATACTTGAAATAGAAATAATGGCTACTTTGCAGCCATTAATGCTCCAACAACCTCCCCAATGACTCTAATCTTTAATGGGATAAAATACAAGTTGTTAGCCATTTATGGAGGTTAGAAAATCAATCTGAAAACCTTGGTTGAGCATTAATATGAGCTTTCACAGTCATTTCATTATATTCCTTGTTTTGAGCTTAAAAAGTGTGAATCCATATACCCATTGAGTTTCAATTTGTATTATCCACTCTTAAGAGAGTTTCTTATCATTTATATTTTGTTTAATCTGTAAAAGAGGGTGAGGTATCCCTTGAAGAGGCTCAAGCACAAAGGGTGAGGTATCCCAAGGTGTAGTGAGTGCTCTATTGTGTAAAGGTAGCAAGCACCTATTGAAGCTTGAAGTTTTAGTGGAAAATATCGAGTGATAGCTTGAGAACTGGGCGTAGGTGACAAAGAGTGGCTGAATTAGGATAAAACTTGTTTTTGATCTTCTAAACTCTACCCCTTTACTTTTTGTGCACTGTTTTATTTACTTGCTCAAATACTATCTTGCTTGGCTTATTTAATTATGAGTGAAAGCATTTAATCTTCTATATTCATTCATCTCTATTAATTAATAGCTTCAATGAAAATTGATAATCATATATTTTGCGAAAGATTTACGAAAATATTTAACACCAGCCCTCTTGAGTATTGAGGGAACTTGGTAAAAAATGGTATCAGAGCTAGACTCTTGTGTAAAGAGCTTAGCAACTTCAAGAGAAGTGATGACTACAAATGTTTTTCTTTTGAAAGTTCTTCTATAAATAGACATCCATTTTTCAATGGGGATGGTTATGCCTATTGGAAAGAAATGATGAAATTTTTTATTGAAGCTATTAATCTTGATGTGTGGGATGCTGTTGAAAATGGTTCCTTTGTCCCCACACGTATAGTTGATGGTATAAAAACTAATACACCAAGAAATGAATGGACTGATAAAGACAAGGAAAAGGTCCAATACAATTTAAGAGTCAAGAACATCATTACCACTTCCTTAGGGTATGATGAATTCTTTAGGGTATCAAATTGTAAAAGTGCCCAAGAGATATGGGATGCTTTACAAGTGACCCATCCATGATGGTACAAGTGAAGTAAAAAGATCATGGATAAATACTCTCACTCATGAGTATGAGTTGTTTAGAATGAACCAAGGAGAAAACATTCAAGATATGCAAAAGAGGTTCACTTACATTATAAATCATATTGCTTCATTGGGAAAAACTTTTCGTAATGAAGACCTTATTAACAAAATCTTAAGGTGTTTGAGCAGGAATTTGCAACCCAAAGTAATGGCTATTGCAGAATCAAAGAATTTATCAACATTGACACTAGCCACTTTGTTTGGAAAGCTCCAAGAACATGAATTGGAGCTAAATAGGCTTAATCAAAATGAGAAGCATGACAACAAGAAAAAGGGGATTGCACTCAAAGCCACCTCCTCCACAATTGATGATGTTGATGAAGATGATGGAGATGGAATAGAAAACCTTGAGCTGAATGAGGAAAATCTAAGTCTCCCTGTAAGAAAATTTGGAAAATTCCTTAAGAAGAAGGTGTAACACCCTGGAGAACATATGAGACTTGTATATTGATACAAAGGTAGCCTAATACTTGCTTAACATGCCTAATGAATTTTGTGACCTTCTAAGCACGTTTTGTCACTTTGCTGCAACATTATATATGAAATATAATTATTTTTTACCCCAGAATTGGCCTAAACTGCTTAGTTAATAGAAATAAATGTGAAGAATTTTTTTTTAGGTTACAAATGTGTTGAAGATGGTGTAGTAAAAATTTAGGGTTAATCGGAGTTAGTTTGATATTTTTAAGCATATTGGTTGTGTGTTTTAATACTAGATTGACTACTAGCAGATATGAAAAAATATGGAAATGGTGGAACGAGATTGTTGATGAATCTTAGGATTTATTTGAAACTTGTTGGAAGTGAGAAATCTTGTTTTGGTGAAATAAAATTATTCTTAACAGATCGGGATTTTGACAAGTCACTTAAATGACAAAGGAGAATACAGTTCCTCCTTTCTTTTTGCAGCCCTCGACTTATTTAAGTCACAAATGAGATATTTTTCTCATTTCTCTTCTCAATTCTATGTTAGCAGCTACGGAGAGAAAAAAGAAATCCAACAAAGGAGCAAAAGGAGGTCCATCATCAACCAAGGAGGAGGAAGAGTTTAGTGGTGGAGAGGAAGTGCTCTCTGACTTCATTTCTGGTCAATGAGGTAGGGGAAAAACCTTGTTTTGACTTCTTGCTTCCATCTTCTTCTTTTGGTTCATGAGGGGCTTGATGAAAGGAAATGGGGTTTGAAGTGTGGTTTTTAGGTTTATGGTTATAAATGCTTGAATCATGTTGAGGATGGCTTGTTTGTGTCAAAATTGGATTGTTGGATGCAAGAGGATGAATTTTTCATCACTTGAACACCTTTGTTCCGTTTTAGGTCAAGAATTGGGGGTTTAGGTTTTAGGTTGATGAATGGACCACAAAGTGCTTGATTGAGTGAAATTAAAGTGGTATAAGAGTTGTAATGTGTAAATGTGTCTTATTTGATTTGAGAAATCATAAGAAATTGAAGTTGGAGTGTTTAGAACACCATTGTTCCTTAATGGAACAATAACTCCATTCTGTAGAATTCTACAGAATTCTCTATCGTAGGGTCATGCCTAGGCATGGGATGATTAGTTTTCAGTACTGGAGTGACAGAGAGTGTCACGCTTAGGCATGGGTATGTGGCGCCTAGGCATGGTTTCCTAGGAGTTATAGGGTTGTTGCCCTGCTACCTTCACACCTAGGCATAGGAGGGTGGCGCCTAGGCGTGACTTCCAATTTTAGTCAAGTGTTGAATCTTAATGTTTTGAGGATTTCTAAGTGTTAGGATCTTTCATATAAGCCTTTTTAAGTGTGATAAGACTCTAATAAGGGTATGTAATGATATATTTGTGTGATGAATGTAAATCAATTAGTATGTTAATTATTACGGTATTTAGCATAATTGTTGTTCATACTTGAGAATAGATGAATATAAACTAATTGGTATGCTAACTATTGTAATACTTGACATCATTGTTTTTCATATTTGTGATTATGGATATAATTCAATTGGTATGCCAATCATTGTAGCAATTGGCATGACTATTTTCTATAATCATTTGTGGAAAAAGGATGAGATCCTTACTTTTGGGTGATTATACATGATTGTAAGTGAAGAGATAACTTACATTCCCTATCATAGTGATAAGTTAAGGATGGTTGATTCCCTCACACTTGGTAAAATGTCTGGACCTGGGTTCCAGTGCTTATTCAAGACTTGTGGAATTAGGTTCCTTTGTTTTGTTCAAGGCTTATGCATGACATTACATTGCCATGAACTTGGTATCATAATATTATTCATTGCATACTTAGGATATTGCATAGACATAATCATTAGACATACTTTGGCATAACATGGCGATTATATGGGCAGTTGCCACTATGACATTTAAATTCATGACATGCAATTGTATGGGCAGTTGCGTATTCTTTAAGAATGTATAAAATACTAGTTTTGGAATACTTCTACTGAGAATTGTGATTTCTCACCCCGATTGTGTTGCCATGTAAATCCAGGTACGAGTTCTTCAAAAGTGAAGCAGAAGATGTACAAAGACTAGTGCAGTTTATATGCTTTATATAGTTAAAGTGTGTATATAATATACTTGATTTGTTTTGTATGAAGTTATGTATTACAATGTGCCTTATTGAGGCAATGGTGTATATATATAACCTTTAGTTCATCGTGGCTCTCCATAATTATTTGTACAAATGTTATAGGTTTAGATTATAATATGGGTTAGAAGTAGCATGGCTAGTATTGGTTGTTCTTGTTAGCCATGGCAACCATCACCCAAGAGGGGGGTGAATTGGGTGATTACAAATTTTTAAAGCAACTTTGAGAAATTATGCATTTTCATATTTTTAATCAACACATGCAGCGGAATAAGTTTAACAAAGATATAACAATTGTAGATTACCCAAATACAACTTGAGTTATGAGATAAATCAAGCAAATAAGCTAAATGTCAAATTCAACTCAAGCATATATAATTAAAGCATAAATGTAAAGGAGATAGAAACCCTTTGAAAACTTTTATCAAACACTTGAAAAACAATTTTCTTTGAAGTTATTTATCGATTAAAATGAATAAATAGAGAAGATAAAAAGATGCACTTGTAAACGAATAACTCACACAGAAAGTATTCGAGCAAGTATATGAAATTAAAAGGCAAATATAAAGGAGTTTGAGTTTAGAGAACAAAACACAATGATTTATTCTGGTTCAGCCACTAACCACTTGTGGCCTACGTCCAGTCCTCAAGTAACCACTTGAGATTTTTCACTATCAATGCAAGCTTGAACAGGTGCTTGCTACCATTACAGACTAGAGCACTCCTCACACCTTGAGATACCTCACCCTTGTGCTTGAGCCTCAACTTTCAGGGATACCTCACCCTTACAATTTCTCTGAGGGATACCTCACCCTCATTTCAATTTCTTTGAGGGATACATCACCCTCGTTACAAAGAATCAAAGAGTATAAGAAGGAAAAAACTCTCTCAAGAGTATGTATTACAAATTGAACTATGAAGCTCTTTTAGGATATCTCAAATTTTGACGAAAAGAGCACAAAAAATAGTTAAAAATATTAAATACGAATCAAGGCATGAAAGAATTATTTCAGATAGTTAGGTGTGTGTAAAAGATGACCCAAAACCATGTATTTATAGTGTTCTTGAGAAAATAGTCGTTGGGTATCATTTAATATCACATTAAATGCATAGAAACTAGTCGTTGTATGTTTTTTGGGTCGTGTTATTCGAATAAGCATAGTCTTATTCGAATAACCCACTTATAGCACACCAGGAAATGTTTTCTGGAACTTGTTATTTGAATAAACCTTTAATTATTCGAATAAATTTTCACAAACACGTTTTGAAATGTTTTTTGGGGTGTTTTTATTTGAATAAATATGTGGTTATTTGAATAAACCACTCTAGTTTTGAAATCTGACTTTAAATGGTCATAACTTCTTCATTTCTCATCCGTTTAAAGCAAATGACCATTCATTGGAAAGATCTTTGAGTCTATTTTCAAATGAAATAAGTTTCAGAACAAAACTCAAAGTATTTTGAAAGTTATGATGAAAAGAGTAACTAAATGTCAGTTTTGCAAAACTCAAACTTGACTATTTTTCATAGTTTTGAACTACCACCATAACTAGCTTTTTAAAACTTGTTTGTTGGACATTTTAGCATGTGAAAACTATTTGTAAAGATTTGAAAACATATTTGAGATATCCAGAAGGCTTCTTACATAAAAGACACTAAGTCCTATAAGCTATACCATTTAATCTTCATTTGGACTTGGTCTTTAACATATCTTTGTTGTTCATCAAAACCTTTATAAGATTGGCATGCACATTCTCCTTGAGTTGAACATGATTGAGATCTTTGCTTTCTTGTTGCAATGCTCACTCTTGGTGTAACACCTCAAATTTTGTTTTTTCTGAAATATATGATTTTTTATAATTTTTATGATTTTTGTGAATTTTAGATATTTTGAATATTTTAATATATTTTAAGATATTTTGAATATTTTATTATATTTTAGATATTTCGAGATATTTTGAATATTTTAATATATTTGAGATATTTTGAGATATTTTGAATATTTTATTATATTTTTGATATTTTAGAATATTTTGAATATTTAATATATTTTTGATATTTTGGGCTATGTGTGGGCCCGGGACGGGCCCGAAAAAATAAAAAATTTTCAGAACTGAAAAATTTTGTACTGTTGATTCGGAGCTGGGGGATCTTACTAAACTCAAAATCGAAAACTGTTTTTGAAGTTTTGTTTATCTACGATTTTATCTGACAAAATAATATCGTGGTATGTTTTATTATCCATTGGATAATAGTTTACGAAAAAATATCTAGTGGATGATTCTATACGCAAGTCTAGTCACTTACTCTAGAATGTTTTAGACGATGACTCATCGTTTGGTGACTCACCTAGGTGACTAGCCTAATGACTCACATGCTCTAGATTATTCTAAAAGATTTTAGAAAGCGTCTAGTCATCAAGTACTTGAGTACTTGCTTTATGTGTGGACCAATGAGGAGCTAGTCAACGTTTGCAGTTGTGACTCATCGCAGAGGACTAATAGAAGTTTGACACTTGGCGTGACACCTCAGCACCTGTGACTCAGCACGTTCTGGAAGCTTGGAGAAGCGGTGACTCGCCATGTTCTAGAATGCTGACTCTCCATATTCTAGAAGGTGGTAGAATGCTGATTCACCTTATGACTCATCATGTTCCAGAGGTTTCTAGAATGCTAACTCACCTGTTCTAGAAATCTCTATAGTGACTAATTGTAACACCCTGAAAATTGTTTGTTTCATGATAAATAGTCATTTTATAATATTTATGAATTTTTGTGAATTTTTTTCAAAATATTGATTATTTTAATATATTTCTCATTTTGCGTGTGCGCTGAGCGGGGCCGAAAAAATAAAACATTTTCCCTGAGGCCGAAAAAACCTTGGACTGTGGAAATGTCAACGGGAGATCTTACTAAACTCGAGGTCGGGTACAGTTTACGAAGTTTACATTTTTCAAGATTTTTATCTGATAAATAAAAATTGCAGTTCATTTTATTATCCGTTGGATAATAAATACTAACTTCTGTTAACTGTAGCATTTGTCCATTGGATAATAACTTGTATTATTATGCTTATCAAATTTTCAAGAGTGTCAACTTTTTGTCACATTATGTTGACTTTTGCAAAAAGTTAACAAAGCTTCTTAAAGAAGCTTTGTACAAAGCTTCTCAAGGAAGCTTTACCCAAGCTTCTAGAAGAAAATTTTTCCCTCCTCCTTTGTGTGTGTGTGTACCGCGGCTAGGAGGGGAAAAAAAGGGGGTAAAGTATTGATTTCATTATACTATTCCCTTCACTCTTCAATTCAAAAAGTTTCTAACCTTTTCTATCACTTTCTCTCTCCATTTTATCTCTTCTCTCACTTTTCTCTCAAGCCCTTCACTTCTCTTTTCTCTCCTCTCTTCCACGGCAGCCACACCATTTTCCCCTCCACAGTTTACTTGATTTCAAGCAACCATCTTGCTTGAAACAACATTTCCTTTGGAGATCATCCTTTCTTGTTGAAGCTACACTAAAAAAGGAGCTCATTTTCTTCTCCATTTTCTCACCAACCCTGTAACACCCCAAACTTCCTAAATATAAAATAGTAATTTTGACAGTTAACAAAATTCTACTGTTTAGTGATTTCTGTGTACTGTAAAATTATTTTGATTATTCCGTGACTACTTTTGATCGTTTTGTGTGATTTACTCCGTATCAGGAAAATAATAATTTTCAGGCAGGGGAAAATCTTACCTAATTTAATTATTACTGTTAAGTCTTAATTATTTTACGTAATCTGATTTGATATTTGTGTATTTTCTAATTTTTGTGATTTTGTGTGTGATTATGAAATTTTTATATTACTCTATTTATTTTAGCGTTATCCGTGGGCCATTTGTGGGCCCAGGGAGGTTGTATGTGGGCCCCGCATGGGTCCAAAAAGGTAAAAAAATTTCTGTAGTTAGAAAAATTCGTACTGTTGAGACGGAGACGGGGGATCTTACTAAACCTGAATCCAGAAACAGTTTTAGAAAATTTCTTTTACTGTGTTTTGCACTGTATTTAATTATCGGGTGATAAAAATACAGTAAAAATATTATTCGAAGAGCAATAGTATATACAAAAATAAATATTGTACTATGTAGTCAACATTAGTGGCTTAAATATCTACCATTGATGTAATCAACGGTGGAGACTTGATCTTGATTTAATCAACGGTTGAGATTTAGTCTTATAAAGTGGCTAGGACCATTTATAGCCCTTGGATGTAAAGTTTGAAGGAGCAATCTTGACCCTTCATTTTGGAGACACATCTAATGGCTAGGATTTCAAGGAGAAAAGATCCAATGGCCTAAATTAAGTCTTCTATCTAAGCCTAAACCTAGAAGCTACATTAAATCCTAACCATTGATCTAATCAATGGTTAAGATGACCTAAAATGGTGGCTAGGAGATTTGTTGCATTTTGAAGAATGCATGGAAGGGGGGGATGGTTTTGGTGCTGCATTTAGGAGCTAAAGCAACATTGGAAGACCATAATTGATCACCTTTGGTCATTATTGAATCATTCTTCATCTTTCCTAAAGCAAGACTAAGAAAAAAAGTTCTCTCCATTTCTCTCCACGCTTAGTTTCGGCCAAGCACTCCAAAACAGCCTTCCATCCCTCTTTAATTTCAAATAATCATATTTCTTGAATCTCTACCTTATTCTAAGACACTTTGTAGTTTACACCAAGTTCTAAATCTTACATCTTCAAGGAGTTTTTCCAAGAGCAAGTTCTAGGGTTCTTAAGGTGAAGTTATGGAAAACTTCATTTTTTCTCTTCTTTTTCATGTTCTAAACCATGTTTGATCCATGGTTCCTCTTATTCAAGCTTAATATACTAATTTTTTTATGTTTGTTTTATGTTCAAGAGATTTTTGTTGGTGGAGATCTTGTTCAAAATATAAAGCAAGGAGCTTTTTGTGGTTCTTCATGAGGTAAGAGGGAGATCCATCTCACCAACCAAGCATGGTGGTGAGAGATGGTTTATATTTGATGGATGGTGAATCCATGTGAGGATTCATATCCATGGTCATGTAATAATTTGTGTGTGTTTATGTGCTTTGAATATTTGCCTATGCTTGGTATGATTTTTGCATGATTTATTTGCTTTGATTATGGCATGCTTGTGATATATGTTGAATATGTATATATATATGCCATAAAAATTGTTGGAAAGGAAAACAAATTTTGGTTCCGAAGACGATGAGGATTTCGGCCTCAACACCTCAAAATAGGTGTTCACAAATTAATATTTTCATGAAAGGTAAAATTTGATGTTTAGAAAAGCTAGGAAAATAAACAAATGGTTTGTTTTCAAAGAACTTAAGCTCACAGTTTTGGTGAGAATTTTTAATGGTTTTGTTTATGTAAAAGCATATCAATTTAGAAGAAAAAATATTTGATGATTTCAATGGCCAAGTACCATGGTTTTGGAAGGCTTGAAATGCCTTGATTTTTATGAACAAAGTGGTTTTTAAAGTGGAAATATAACTTGATTTAATATAAGGAATTTGGAAAGAGAATCAGAGTGTTTTAACACTTGAGAATTGGAATTTTCATATGTGAATGGAAAAGAGAGGTTGAAAGTGTTTGAACCTCAATTTATTTTAAAGAGAATTGATTTTTAGAATTGATTTGGAATTATAAAGAATACATTGGTGACTTGGGATTTTCTAACGTATAACTCATCCTTTAGGTTTTGGAGAGCATTAGTAAATTTTAAAGTTAAAAACATTGATTTAATTCAATGAAATGATGATTTTATGGAATAAATTACGAAAAGGATTTTCTTGAGTAAGAAATGTGGAAAATAATGTGAGAAGTCATATTATTTTGAGAAATGTTGAAAAGGAATTTTTAAAGGTTAAGAAATATTTTATGAAGTTGAAAAATGGTGAAAAAAGATTTACATAACTTAAAAACGTGATTTTTAAGATACGCGATTGGAAAAACGTTTAAATATTTCCACGTGATTTAAAAAAATGTTGAAATATTTCTACACAATTTGGAAAGCGTTTAAATATTTTTACGTGATTGATATATTTTGAAAAATCACTATGTGATTTAAAAATGGTGGAATATTTTTACGTAATTGATGAAAATGTTGAAAAATCTATATGTGATTTGAAAACGTAACAGAAGTATTGCAAAATTGTGAAAATGTGACAAAAATGGTACGCAACTATAAAAATACGATAATATGATTTTTGCGATTAATTATACAGTGAGATTATTGTTGAACCAGTGGATTGACACTGTATGAGAAAATGATGAATTTTGCCTGTGATTGGCATTGGTGCATTTTATATGCATGAAATGGTGTATGAAGATTGTATATGAATTTTTGTCTATGTTTGGCATTGGTGCATTGAGCATGCATTGGAAAGGTCCGATGGACTGTATGAGGCTATTTGCCTAGGAGAGACGTACACCTCTTGAGTGGGTGCGATATGCGTAGTGTAAGTCACTTGTTGACCTTGGGGGCATCGGGGTGCGGGTTGCTTACATGGGTGGTTGGTAGCTCTTCTTCTCGTAAGTTAGACCAATGCAACGCACCGATGATCCTGACCGAAACACTATTTCTAATCGAGATCTCGTAAAGACTGTCGTGTATATGCTAGATGTGCAAATACAAATGAGAATTGTAGCACTTGGTCTGAGGCATTTTGGTACAGACAAATCTTTCGGATCAACTTCTCTAAACTGAGTATTAGCTCCATGGAGTAGGACATTGAGTCTATGTGCGCATGCATGAAACTGAGTATTTATATCTATATGTTATATTAATTGAGGAATATTGGCTATGATAATTGTTCTGTTGAGAAAATACTTGGAAGATAATGATGATAATATTGTTAATGGCATAATTATAATCATAGTATGATATATTTGTATGATATGCTGTATGTATTATCTCTGTGCTACCATATTGGTAATGGCGTAGGTGATCTCACCTCTTTGTATGTTTATTTGGTATTATAAATATATTTGTAAAGACACTGAGCAAAGGGTTGAACAAGAGGGTGAAGAAGAGCAGGCTCCAGAGGAAGCGGAGCTTTGACAAGATGGCATCAAGACCCGGTTTCTTCAGTTACGTGAGATTGCAGTTCCATGGTGGAGCTGGAGCGTGGAGGACTAGTCCCAATGAGAGGGGACTAATATTTGAGGGAAATTTGATGGTTATTATGAGTAGAGAGTTTCATAGGAATCCGTTCTTTTCTGTAACTACATATGTACATCTTGAATTTCTACTGTCTATCAGGCAACATTAGGATACTAGATATTATGTCCTAACGAAAATTAGTATCGTGTCGTCCGCTCGGACACCTGTCCGTAGGGCTTCGCGTCAAATCGGATTCCTACCTGCTGAGGAGTCTGAGGAGGACCCGACTGAGGGTTCTACTGTTTAGTTAGACTTGGGCAAGTCTAAACACTGTCATGAACTATGTCTGTACATATTTAAAATTATGTTTAACTGTTTTAAGAACTTGGTCTGTATATAAATAATCCTGACAATACGTTTATAATGTATGATGATGTAAATTATGTGTGATGATGTATAATATTTTATTTTCAGCTAAGTTTATTTTATAGTTATCAAAGAAGAAAGAAAGAAAAAATTTACAACTCATATTTTTATCACAACATCACATTTTATAACTTGGGGGTAATTTGGTAATTAAGTAACATAAATGTGGCGCCCTACGGTGGGTGTTACAATTAGTTGGTATCAGAGCCCAAGTTAGAGTCTTTTGGGTTTGTGGTTAGGTCTGTCATGTTTGTATTGTGTGATTCTCTGTTATTGTTTTCTGAAAAGAAACAATATTGTTTGAAGATTGACCTTGCTTTATTTATACTGTCCAGTTTGAGTAGAGAAAAGTGATGGCTGGACGAGGACAAGGACGTGTCAATACTAGTGCTGGAATAGGAAATGCTAGTAATGACAACCAGAACATGGCTGCAGCTGTAGCAGCAATGCAACGGATGGCTGATGTCGTTGCACAGCAAAATCATAGAGCAACTGAGGATGCTCACAGTTTGTCTGAATTCCGTAAGAATAATCCACCGAAGTTTCAGGGAGAATTTGACCCGGAGAAAGCTGAATTGTGGATCCAGGAATTAGAAAAAATATTTGAAGGTATGGGATGTACTGATGAACGCAAGCTGACTTTTGCGACTTTTATGTTAGTCGGAGATGGTGAAAACTGGTGGGCAGGAGCCCGAAGATTGTTAGAAGCTGAAGGAAGAGTTGTGACATGGCAGCGCTTTAGGTAGAAGTTTTTGGCAAAGTATTTTCCAGCAAGTGCACGTCATGCTAAGGAGATGAAATTTCTTAGTCTGAGGCAAGGAGTTATGTCTGTTAGTGAGTATGCGGCAAAGTTCGAGGGCTTATCTAAGTTTTTGAGATATTTCCAGATACATCCAGATGAGGACTGGAAGTGTAGGAAATTTGAGGAAGGATTGAAGCTGGACATTAAGCGAACTGTAGCAACCTTGGGAATTGAGCAGTTTCCAGAATTATTGGACAAGTGCCGTAAGGTTGAGGAGATTGATCAACAGCGAGCGGCAAGAAATAAGAACTTTGAACCTACAAGGTTCCAGAGAGGAAAGAGTACTAGAGGAAACCGTTTTCAACAGAAGCCGTATGTAAAATCGGCAGGAAATCAGAACCGACAACAGTTTGTTGGAGGAAGTTCTGGTGGCAATAAGGCAAGTCAAGTTGGAACTCCTACGTATAGCTGTTACAAGTGTTGGAAGAACCATCTGACCAAGGATTGTCAGCATAAAGGAATTGTTTGTTTTAGATGTGGGAAACCTGGACATTTATCCAGGGATTGTGACTAGATAAAGAGAGAACCTTCTCTGGGAAATGTTCGTACTACAAGGCCACAGGCGGGTGGTCGAGTGTATACTATGAGCGGAGAGGAAGCCGCGAAATCTGAGGATTTAATCATGGAGGAATGTGCTATTAAAGGTAATCCTTTAACCGTACTCTATGATTCAGGAGCAACACATTCTTTTATTGCATGTGATTGTGTGGAGCGTTTGGGATTGATTGTGACTACATTGCCATATGATTTAAGTATTGCTACTCCTATTGATAAGCCTGTGATTACTACAAAAGTATGTTTGAATTGTCTTGTATGTGTTAGGGATAAAATCTTTCATGTGGATTTGATTTGTTTGCCTTTTTCCAAGATTAATGTAATCTTAGGAATGAATTGGTTATCTTCTAACCATATCCTAATTGATTGTTCGAATAAGATGTTAGTATTTCTTGAGGCTAAAGATCCTAGATTCCTAACGGCAACTCAAGTAGAAGCTTGTTTGAAGGAAGGAGATCATGGGTATCTATTGTTGTCTTCTTTGGAGGTTCAGTGTGAAGATGTCTTAAAGGATATTTTCGTGGTCAATGAATTTCCTGAGGTATTTCCTAAAGATATACCTAGACTACCGCCAGAAAAGAAAATTGAGTTTTCTATTGATTTAGTACCTGGAGCTGGACCTATATCAATTGTGCCATATCGGATGTTGCCAGTAGAGTTGGCGGAGCTTAAGAAACAATTGGAGAATTTGTTGGAAAAGTAATTCGTGAGACCTAGTGTGTCACCATGGGGAGCTCTAGTATTGTTGGTTAAAAAGAAAGACGGGACATCTCGTCTATGTGTAGACTACCGACAATTGAATAAGGTTACGATTAAGAATAAATATCCACTTCCAAGGATTGATGATCTGATGGATCAATTGCGAGGAGCCGCAGTATTTTCCAAGATTGATTTATGATCTGGTTACCACCAGATTCGTGTGAAAGTGGATGATATTCCCAAGACTGCATTTCGGACTCATTATAGGCATTATGAATATCTTGTGATGCCATTTGGTGTGACGAATGCACCTGCCATATTCATGGACTTTATGAACAGATTTTTTTGTTCGTACTTGGACAAGTTTGTTGTTGTCTTTATAGATGACATCTTGATTTATTCTCGAAGTCAGGAGAAACATGCTGAACATCTCAGAGTGGTTCTCCAGATTTTAAAGGAGAATAAGTTGTATGCCAAGTTATCCAAATATGAATTTTGCTAAGCGAAGTTCAATTTTTGGGACACATGATATCGGAGGAAGGAATTGAAATTGATGCTTCAAAGGTGGAGACAGTTTTAGAATGGTAAAGACTAACGACTGTAACAGAAATCCGTAGTTTTATCGGATTAGCTGGTTACTATAGATGGTTCATTGAGGGGTTTTCAAAAATAGTAGGACCTCTTACCCAACTTACACGGAAGAATCAACTGTTCGTATGGACTGATGCATGCGAAGAAAGTTTTCAAGAGTTGAAAAGACGATTGACTACTTCACCGGTATTGATTTTACCTGATCCGAATGAACCTTTTGATGTATATTGTGATGCCTCGTACCAAGGATTGGGTTGTGTACTTATGCAGAATCATAAGATGGTGGCTTATGCTTCAAGGCAGTTGAAAAATCATGAGAGGAATTATCCGACTTATGACTTGGAGTTGGCAGCTATAGTATTTGCATTAAAAGTGTGGAGACATTTTCTCTATGGAGTAACGTTCACTATTTTTAGTGATCATAAAAGTTTGAAGTATCTGTTTGACCAGAAAGAGTTGAATATGAGACAAAAGCGTTAGCTAGAGTTTCTGAAGGATTATGATTTTCAGTTACAATACCATCCCGGAATGACAAATGTCGTAGCGGATGCGTTAAGTAGGAAAAAGCTTAATGTTTTAGTTATGATGATCAAGGAAAAGGAACTGATAGAAGAATTTCGGGATATGTGTTTGTCTGTGAAATTGACGCCAGGAAAGATGCATGTAAACATGATCACCATTTCAAATGATTTGATGGCTAGAATACGATATGGACAAAATAGTGACCAGTATTTGTAAGAAGCAAAAGAAGCAAAGAGCCAAGGTACAGAGGTAGAATTTAGCAAAGGTGCTAATGGAATTTTGAAGTTTCAAGGAAGAGTTTGTGTGCCTAATGATCCAGAAATTAGGAGATTGATTTTGGATAAAGCTCACAGGAGTAAGTTGAGTATGCATCCAGGAGCTACAAAGATGTACCAGGATTTAAAACAATTATATTGGTGGCAAGGAATGAAGAAAAATGTCACTGAGTATGTATCATCCTGTTTAGTCTGTCAGAAGGCTAAGGTGGAACATCAAAGACCTTCGGGAATGTTGCAACCTTTGCCTATTCCTGAATGGAAATGGGATGATATAGCAATGGATTTTGTGATAGGACTACCAAAAACTTGGAAAGGTCATGATTCTATTTAGGTAATTGTTGATCGGCTTACAAAGTCGGTGCACTTTTTGTCGATTAATATTAAGTACTCGATGGAAAAGTTAGCCCAAGTGTACATCAATGAAATTGTTAGACTTCATGGTGTACCATCCAGTATTATTTCGGATCGTGATTTGAGGTTTACGTCGAGATTTTGGAGTAGTTTGCAAGAAGTGATGGGAACAAAGCTATGACTGAGTTCTGCTTACCATCCATAGACTGATGGTCAGTCAGAAAGAACGAATCAATCATTAGAAGACTTGTTGAGAGCATGTGTTTTAGAACAAAGTGGAGGTTCGAATGAGTTCTTATCAATGATAGAGTTCACTTACAACAAAAGTTTTCATTCGAGCATAGGGATGGCACCCTATAAGGCATTGTATGGAAGACGATGCAGAACACCATTGTGTTGGTATCAGGATGGTGAAAGTGTTGTGTTAGGACCGGAGATTGTTCAACAGACAACTGAGAAAGTGAAGATGATTCAAGACAAGATGAGAGTAACTCAAACTCGACAAAAGAGTTATGCTGATAAAAGGAGAAAATCGCTTGAGTTTGAAGAAGGTGACCATGTATTTCTGCGAGTGACACCTATGACTGGAGTTGGACGAGTGCTTAAGCCCAAGAAGCTCACTCCAAAGTTTATCGGGCCGTATCAGATACTCCGTCGAGTAGATCCGGTAGCTTATCAGATTGCATTACCACCTTTTCTGTCAAATCTTCACAAAGTATTTCACGTATCACAATTACGAAAATATATTCCTGATCCTACCCATGTTATTGAGCCAGACACAGTACAACTGAAGGAAAATTTAACCTATGAAACGTTTCCAGTCAAGATTGAGGATCAAAGAACAAAGCAACTTCGAGGAAAAGAGATTTCATTGGTTAAAATTGTTTGGAACGATGTAAGTGGTGAAGCTACATGGGAACTAGAAGAAAAGATAAACGAGCAGTATCCCTATTTATTCTGAGGTGTGAAATCAAGTCTATCAAGTTTCGAGGACGAAACTTCTTTTTAGAAGGGGAGTATTGTAACACCCCAAACTTCCTAAATATAAGACAGTAATTTTGACAGTTAATAGAATTCTACTGTTTAGTGATTTCTGTGTACTGTAAAATTGTTTTGATTATTTCGTGACTGCTTTTGATCATTTTGTGTGATTTACTCCGTGTCAGGAAAATAATAATTTTCGGGCAGGGGAAAATCTTACGTAATTTAATTATTACTGTTAAGTCTTAATTATTTTATGTAATTTGATTTGATATTTGTGCATTTTCTAATTTTTGTGATTTTGTGTGTGATTATGAAATTTTTATATTACTCTATTTATTTTAGCGTTATCCGTGGGCTATCTGTGGGCCCAAAGAGGTTGTATGTGGGCCCCGCATGGGTCCAGAAAGGTAAAAATTTTTCTGTAGTCAGGAAAATTCGTACTGTTGAGACAGAGACGAGGGATCTTACTAAACCTGAATCCGGAAACAGTTTTAGAAATTTTCTTTTACTATGTTTTGCACTGTATTTAATTATCGGGTGATAAAAATACCATAAAAATATTATTCGAAGAGCAATAATAGATACAAAAATAAATATTGTACTGCAAAGTCAACATTAGTGGCTTGGATTTCTACCATTGATGTAATCAACGGTGGAGACTTAATCTTGATTGAATCAAACGGTTGAGATTTAGTCTTATAAAGTGGCTAGGACCATTTATAGCCCTTGGATGTAAAGTTTGAAGGAGCAATCTTGACCCTTCATTTTGGAGACACATCTAATGGTTAGGATTTCAAGGAGAAAAGATCCAATGGCCTAAATTAAGTCTTCTATCTAAGCCTAAACCTAGAAGCTACATTAAATCCCAACCATTGATCTAATCAATGGTTAAGATTACCTAAAATGGTGGCTAGGAGATTTGTTGCATTTTGAAGAATGCATGGAAGGGGGGACGGTTTTGGTGCTGCATTTAGGAGCTAAAGCAACATTGGAAGACCATAATTGATCACCTTTGGTCATTATTGAATCATTCTTCATTTTTCCTAAAGCAAGACTTAGAAAAAATTTCCTCTCCATTTCTCTCCAAGCTTAGTTTCGGCCAAGCACTCTAAAACAGCCTTCCATCCCTCTTTAATTTCAAACAACCATATTTCTTGAATCTCTACCTTATTTTAAGACACTTTGTAGTTTACACCAAGTTCTAAATCTTACATCTTCAAGGAGTTTTTCCAGGAGCAAGTTCTAGAGTTCTTAAGGTGAAGTAACTTCATTTTTTCTCTTCTTTTTCATGTTCTAAACCATGTTTGATCCATGGTTCCTCTTATTCAAGCTTAATATACAAATATATTTGTGTTTGTTTTATGTTCAAGAGACTTTTGTTGGTGGAGATCTTGTTCAAAATACAAAGCAAGGAGCTTTTTGTGGTTCTTCAAGAGGTAAGAGGGAGATCCATCTCACCAACCAAGCATAGTGGTGAGAGATGGTTTATATTTGATGGATGGTGAATTCATGTGAGGATTCAAATCCATGGTCATGTAATAATTTATGTATGTTTATGTGCTTTAATTATTTGCCTATGCTTGGTATGATTTTTGTATGATTTATTTGCTTTGATTATGGCATGCTTGTGATATATGTTGAATATGTATATATATATGCCATAAAAATTGTTGGAAAGGAAAACAAATTTTGGTTCCAAAGACCATGAGGATTTTGGCCTCAACACCTCAAAATAGGTGTTCATAAATTAATATTTTCATGAAAGGTAAAATTTGATGTTTAGAAAAGCTAGAAAAATAAACAAATGGTTTGTTTTCAAAGAACTTGAGCTCACAGTTTTGGTGAGAATTTTTAATGGTTTTGTTTGTGTAAAACCATATCAATTTAGAAGGAAAAATATTTGATGATTTCAATGGCCAAGTACCACGATTTTGGAAGGCTTGAAATGCCTTGATTTTTATGAACAAAGTGGTTTTTAAAGTGGAAATATAACTTGATTTAATACAAGGAATTTGGAAAGGGAATTAGAGTGTTTTAACACTTAAGAATTGGAATTTTCATATGTGAATGGAAAAGAGAGGTTGAAAGTGTTTGAACCTCAATCTATTTTAAAGAGAATTGATTTTTAGAATTGATTTGGAATTATAAAGAGTACATTGGTGACTTGGAATTTTCTAATGTATAACTCATCCTTTGGGTTTTGGAGAGCGTTAGTAAATTTTATAGTTAAAAACATTGATTTAATTCAATGAAATGATGATTTTATGGAATAAATTACGAAAAGGATTTTCTTGAGTAAGAAATGTGGAAAATAATGTGAGAAGTCATATTATTTTGAGAAATGTTGAAAAGGAATTTTTAAAGGTTGAGAAATATTTTACGAAGTTGAAAAATGGTGAAAAATGATTTACGTAACTTAAAAACGTGATTTTTAAGCTACGCGATTGGAAAAACGTTTAAATATTTCCACACGATTTAAAAAAATGTTGAAATATTTCTACGCAATTTGGAAAGCATTTAAATATTTTTACGTAATTGATATATTGTTGAAAAATCACTACGTGATTTAAAAATGGTTGAATATATTTACGTAATTGATGAAAACGTTGAAAAATCTATATGTGATTTGAAAACGTAACAGAAGTATTGCAAAATTGTGAAATTGTGACAAAAATGGTGCGCGACTATAAAAATGCGATAATATGATTTTCACGATTAATTATATAGTAAGATTACTGTTGAACCAGTGGATTGACACTGTATGAGAAAATGATGAATTTTGCCTGTGATTGGCATTGATGCATTTTATATGCATGAAATGGTGTATGAACACTATATATGAAATTTTACCTATGTTTGGTATTGGTGCATTGAACATGCATTGGAAAGGTTCGATGGACTGTATGAGGCTATTTGCCTAGGAGAGACGTACACCTCTTGAGTGGGTGCGATATGCGTAGTGTAAGTCACTTGTTGACCTTGGGGGCATCGGGGTGCGGGTTGCTTACATGGGTGGTTAGTAGCTCTTCTTCCCGTAAGTTAGACCGATGCAACGCACCGATGATCCTGACCGAGACAATATCCTTAATAGAGATCTCGTAAAGACTGTCGTGTATATGCTAGATGTGCAAATACAAATGAGAATTGTAGCACTTGGTCTGAGGCATTTTGGTACAGACAGATCTTTCGGATCAACTTCTCCGAACTGAGTATTAGCTCTATGGAGTAGGACATTGAGTTTATGTGCGCATGCATGAAATTGAGTATTTATATCTATGTGATATATTAATTGAGGAATATTGGCTATGACAATTGTTCTGTTGAGAAAATACTTGGAAGATGATGATGATAATACTGTTAATGGCATAATTGTAATCATGGTGTGATATATCTGTATGATATGTTGTATGTGTTATCTCTGTGCTACCATATTAGTAATGGCGTAGGTGATCTCACCTCTTTGTATGTTTATATGGTATTGTAAACATATTTGTAAAGACACTGAGCAAAGGGTTGAACAAGAGGGTGAAGAAGAGCAGGCTCCAGAGGAAGCAGAGTTTTGATAAGATGGCATCAAGACCCGGTTTCTTCGGTTACGTGAGATTGCAGTTCCATGGTGGAGCTGGAGCATGGAGGACTAGTCCCAATGAGAGGGGACTAATATTTGAGGGAAATCTGACGGTTATTATGAGTAGAGAGTTTCATAGGAATCCGTTCTTTTCTGTAACTAGATATGTACATCTTGAATTTCCACTATCTATCAGGCAGCATTGGGATACTAGATGTTATGTCCCAACGGAAATTAGTATCGTGTCGTCCACTCGGACACCTGTCCGTAGGGCTTTGCGTCAAATCGGATTCCTACCTGCTGAGGAGTCTGAGGAGGACCCGACTGAGGGTTCTCCTGTTTAGTTAGACTTGGGCAAGTCTAAACACTGTTATGAACTATGTCTGTACATATTTAAAATTATGTTTAACTATTTTAAGAACTTGGTCTGTATATAAATAATCCTGACAATACGTTTGTAATTTATGATGTTGTAAATTATGTGTGATGATGTATAATATTTTATTTTCCGCTAAGTTTATTTTATAGTTATCAAAGAAGAAAGAAAAAAAATTTACAACTCTTATTTTATCACAACATCACATTTTATAACGTGGGGGTAATTTGGTAATTAAGTAACATAAATGTGGTACCCTACGGTGGGTGTTACAAACCCCACGGCCAAGACCACCAATTTTGGTCTCCAAGCTTTTTCACTCAACCAACCTCATTTCTTACCCCTTCTCATCATCTAAAACATTTTCTCTTTTGTGACCACCTGTTGAATCCACCATTTTCATCTTCTTCCACAAAGCTTAAAGCTTGAAACTTTGAGGTAAAAGTTTATAACTTTTTCATTTTTCCTTCTCATTTTTTGTGGTCCATGGTCACCTTGGTGATCAAGGATACCTTTTTCAAGTTTTGATTGTGATTTTTGTGAGCTTGAATATTCTAGGGTTTTGAGGTGGTAGAGGACGAATTTCTAGAGGAAAAAGGAGCTTGCCTTCCTTGTTATTTCTCTAGGTAAGAGGGAGATAATCCTCTTCAACCAATCTTGGTAGTGAGGAAACGTTTTCAGTGTTGTTGATGAGGAATCCATGTGGGATTGCTCTCTTTGTTGTGTTGTTCTTCATGATTTGGTAGTTATTTTGACTTGTATGAATTTATTGATTGTCATTGTGTCTTGATGGCTATGAATTGCATATTGGATTGCTTGGATTAATATATGGAAAATCTAGGGTTCTTTGTCTTTTTTGGATTCACGGACAAAGGCCAAATTTTTAGGTGTTCAAGGTTTAAATTTTGTAGAAATTGAAACTCAAGTAATTAAGTGTTAAGTAATTAATAATGTGATAGAAAAATTAGTTGGACTTTGTCCTTAGGAGGTCATGGCCTCAAGGGCCATATTGGCTAAAATTCATGCATCAAAATAAGGTTAGGTGATTAGGTGATTTTAAAATTTATTATGGATTCATAAGATGGAAGGAATGAATAAAAGAAATTTATTTGATGACCTAGAGTGATTTTTGAACTTAAGGGAAGAACAAGAGTGTGTGTGAGGCTTGAGAACCTTAAAACAATTTTCTAAGTGAGTATGATTAATTAAGGTAAAGAACTTGGCTAATTAAGAGAAATAAAGATTGAATGAGAATTACAAGAGAATTCCTTTAGAGAGGCTTAATGATAAAGGTCTTGAAATAGAGACGTAGCTTTGTGTTGAATTTTTAATAAATGTGTATTACTCTTGAAAAATTTTACGATGAGTTATGGTGGGTCCATATGTGGGACCAAGAATTGATTAATATGGATTGAGTCCTTTTGTGGCATGGAATTGTGGATAAATCATGTTATTGATGATTACATATATTTGTATGCATTGAGTCATGATGCATTGTCGAAGTGAGGCTTTATGCCTAGGAGTTGAATCACACCTTAGTGCAGGTGCGAATAGACTAGTGTAGGTCACTTGTTGACCTTGGGGGTGTCAGGGTGCGGGTATCTCACAATGGACAACTGGTAGCTCCTCTGGGCCATGGGATAGACCGATGCAAATGCATCGACGATCCGGACCGAGACACTATCCTCTATCGCGATCTTATGAAGAATGTCGTGTATAAAGCCTTGTTGCGCAAATTATTGATTTTCTGAGAGCACTTGATTTTAGGCTGACGAGATATTGGCATGTCTCATTGATCATTCTCTCCGACGTTTGTGTCTAGCTCCATGGAGTAGGATTTTTGGTACCTTGTGCATATGCATTGCTCGTCATATACTTTACCTGGCTTGAATTTATATAATTGTAGAATTATTTCTTTTACTAATGTTATGATTGTTTGAACCATTTAACTACTTATTATCTGAGATTCTGTTGCTATTTCTTTTATCGCTTGCTATTATTACTGTTAATATTGTTGTGATGCTATGTGGGCGTCTTGCGTCGTTCTGTTTCTTTACTGCCATAATTGGTATTGGATGTTGGATGTCTAACCTTTTTTCTGTATTCATATTATTCAATTTATTTATGTGCTTTTTTGAAGACGTCAGCGAAGAAGAGGAAGTGCATAAATTCCTTGGCTTTTGGCTTGATCTTGATTAGTTGTTCTGCTTGGAAATGGCATCCCGTCCGCGTGGCTTTTTAGGTTATGTTAGATTGACATTTCATAGAGGTCCGGACTACAGGCATATTAACATGAGTACGGATCATTGCATCTACCACAAAGACTTGACTGTGTCTCTGGCATGGGGTCATCATGACCCACCTGTCTTTACCTTTAATGCACATTTGTACTTATAGTTTTACTTGCCCATATGTGATATGTGGGGTGATCATTACTATACTCCACAAGAGGATTAGTTCTTATCATCTGCACGAGCCCCTACTCATAATTCGGTTGTCCCGATGAGGATTTCCTCTGACGAGGAAGACCCTGAGGAGGATCCAATTACGGTTCCTTCTCGTTAGTTTTAGGGGCTGATACTGTTTGTAGCCGCTAATGGCTATCTATAAATCTTTTGGGGGCCTGATGTTTTGTCTTTTTGGTGGGCAGTAAATGTATAATCCTTTTGGGACATGTAAAGGTTCTATTTCTTTTGTATAACTGTTGATGTATCTAAACACACATGATATAATATATATATATATATAGGATGTATGAATGTATGGTTTTAATCATTATGTTAATTTTTGCTATAATTATGTTTTATCTTTTTCTTACAAAAAAGAAAAAGAAATTCGCCAAATTATTACACGTGTACAAATAAACTGGGTCTTAGTTTATATATTTTGTTTTCTGTTTTGTGGTTTTTGGTGAGATGGTCCCTCTCCAAAAAGTGGTGTTACACTCACCATTCTAACTCATCGTAGTGAGTCGCATGTTCTAGAAGTTTTCCTCTGATGACTCGCTTTGTGACTCAACATGTGACTTAAGGCTAAAGGAAGGTTCTAGAAGGCTCTAAAAATATCTTACTGGAAAATATCTTGGAGCTCATCATGAGAAATCATTACAACCTTTATGATGAACCAATAGGAGAGCATAGCTTGCTTGCTAAGTTATGGAAAAGTCAACGATAGTGGCTTGCTTTTGGTGGTCCAATGGAGAGGCTTTCTTGGTGGCTAAGCAAGGAGGAAGTAGAAGAGAGGTTGGATACTTTTTCTTGTAAATATCTTTTGTAAATATCTTCTTGATAAATATCTCTTTGATAAATATCTTGCTTAAAATATCTTGGATAAATATCTTTGTAAGATATTTTGATTAAATATCTTGATAGATATTTTGATCAAATATCTTGGTAGATATTTTGATTTAAATATCTTGGTTAGATATTTTGTTTTGATGAAAATATCTTGATCAAAATATCCTAAGCCTTCATCTTTTTCATGAAGTCTATAAATAGGATGGCTTTGATTCATTTCCATCTTTTGCATGAAACTCTCACCCTTTTCTCTCCTTGTGCTCCACGGCCAAACACCATTTGAAAGCCAAATTCTTCACTTAACTAATTCATCTTCATCTTTCTATTAATTGCACCAAAGAGAACCAAAAGCTATCACAAAAGTCTTTCATCTTTTCTTTTCAAGAACCTCATGGCCAAAATACTAAGAGCCTACCTCCCAACTTCCTAAATTTCATCTAATTTCATATCTTGAATCCTTATACCAATTCAAGATACTTTGGTGTTGTGATCATCTTCATCTCTCTCTTAGAAATCAAAAAGTTCTCACATTTTCCCTTTAGAGAAGCCCATGGCCAAGGCGAAGAAAACTACTCTCCAATCTTCAATAATTCAAACCAACCATAGATCTTGAATCTCCACGCAATTCTAAGGAACTTTCATGTTGAGACCATCTTCCAAATCATCCACCTTCAAGTACTTTTTCTAAGATCTAAGTTTGAAGGATAAAGGGTGAAGTTCTTGATATTCTTTTCTAATCTCATATTCAAAGTTCTAAACCATGATTTGAATCCATGGTTATCTTAGTTATGCCATAGATGTTAATATATATATGTTGTTTTGTTTTAAAGGAGCAACTTGGTGGTGATAGAAGGATTGATTCAAGAGAACAAGCAAGGAGCTTAGGAAGCATCACAATAAGGTAAGAGGGAGATTAACCTCATCAACCATCCATGTTGGTGAGGAACGAATTGTATGTGTATGTGTGAATAATCCATGTGAGGATTCATTCACTTGATTGTATGATTTAATGATTTGTGTTTGGTTTGCTTTATGTGATTTATAGTCTCAATAGTATGCATGATATTTATTATGGTTGCTTATTAGCTATATGTGATATGTGATTTTAATAGTATGATCTTGATTAAATTGTGGTTAGATGCTTAATATGATTTTATTGTTTTCATAGTAAGCATGAACATATGATAGTAGAAATATCGTGAGTGATGTGATATGTGATAAGAATCATGTGGAAAGAAAAACTGTTTTGGTTCCAATGAACCTTAAGACTCACGACCTTCATGCTTGATTTGGAACAAATCATTTCAAACTTTTTTTACTAATTATGAATTTTTGATGAGTAGGTAATAAGTTAATGATTTTAGGATTTGCAAAGAAAGTGGACTAAATGTTTAGAATTAAATTAGTGTAATTAAGTTATGATGAGAAATAAAACTAAAACTTGAAATTCGTTAACGTATAGCTCATCCTTTGGGTTTTGAAGCGCGTTAGAAAATTTTGAACTATAATATCCAACTTAACCAAAGAAGTGCAATTTTTGTAAGAAATAGTAGAGAATACTATTTTAAGTATTTTGTTTAAAGGTGTTTTAGTGAAGGTAAAAGAACAATGATTTTTGAAGGATATGATTTTATTAAAATAAACATAGTTTTATGAATAACGTTAGAAGATATTATGTAGAAGAGATTTGATAAGAAATATTGGATTACAGATTTATAAAAATGGAAACGGGATGGAACAATTTTTATAAAAAGATGATTTTTGGAAAATAGAAATGGAAAGGAATTTTTAAAGGATAATGTTGAGATTTAAAGTATTTTATTCAAGAAAGAAATGGAAACAAGTTTTATTGTGGAAAATCAAGCAAAATTTTAGTTATATTGTTGGAAATCAATTTTGAAAGTGATTTAAAACATAAAGTGTTGTATTATGCATTGAGTTATCATGCATTGAGTACGACTTTGGTTGCCTAGGAGTGAACGAGAATTGAATAGTATAGCTTGTACAATGAGTCTTGGGGCCGTTAGGGCGTGGTGATTCATAGTGATAATTGTTCACCTTATGTTCCTTTGGCCATGATAAACCATTACAATGCACTGGCATAACCCGACAAACATTATTCCTTTCACGATCTAGCTTAGACTGTCATTGAGGCTGTCAGGTCTTCTGGAACGTTCATATCTGAAATTGAGTTTAGCTCCATGGAGTAGGGACTGGTGCATTATGCATATGCATGGTCAGTACACATATCATTGACATTTATATTCAAAGTAATGTTGACATCTGTGTTGTTACAATATGTGTTTATGGAAGTTATTTATTAATTGATAGTATGACTATATCTATGATTTCTGTGATATTTATATTATCTATTGAATTATTTGTATTAAATTATCTGTTACTTAGTAATATGAATATACTTGTTACTTTGTGTTTGAATGGCATTATTGTCATTCATAATGTTTCTATGCTGCCATGTTGGTATTGATGTAGGGGATCTCACCTCTTTATTGTCTTGTTCTGTTTATATGTTCATGTTTTGTAAACTTCGTTGTGGTGGTGAAGCAGAGATCTTCCTTGGTTTTGAATGGACGTAGTGCTGTGAAGTATCGTAGTACGATATGTCCATCTGGATGTGGGCGTTTTGAGTTTTGTTAAATCTATTACCGTGCTATTAAGTAGGACCCGTCATGGGGTTTGCTACTGTTTCTCTTTGAGTCTGTAAGTTTTATGTTTTGAATGTTATTGAATATTATGTAGTGTATGTAATGTGTATTAATTAGTTCAAGATGTTTTTATATTACCTACATTTATCGATGAAAGAAATTTTATAACTCATATTTTATAACATTAAATATTTTTACAATTTAATTATTGATTTGGTAAGTTGTAGTCTAAAATGTAATGCCCTACGAAGGGTGTTACACTTGGTACTTGAATTATCCTACAAAGTATTGCTCACTTAAAACATAGTTAGTCCAAACTCATAATTCAATATCTTCATATAATCTATTAAGTGCGTTTATGTAGCATTAGCATCATTCTTTTTGGCTTATATTTGTCATCATCAAAACTTAACATATTAAATCATTGGGGCAAACTTATTTCCATAGTTCTTATATGTCTATATCATCAAAATAGAAATATTAGGATGTCACAAAAGGGAATTCAAAGAAGGCCACCTTTTCCTCCAAAGAAGACCTATCATAAAGGGGAAGGAATCTCATCCACTATAACATGCTATGAATGCGAAAAACTGAGGCATATGAAGATGGAATGTCCCATGTATCTAAAGAAGACAGAGAAGTATGAAAAAAGACCTTCTAAAGAAAGGAAAGGAAGGAGAGCCTATATAGCATAAGAGGACAACAACAGATTCTACCGATAGTTTGGAAAATGAACAGGCCCATCTATGTCTCATGACTAGTGGAGAAGAAGAAGAAAAGAGTGACACTCAGGTAACTTCTTCTAACCTAGACTTTTCACCTTCCTATAGTGAATTATAAGATACTTTTGAAGAATTACATGATGAATCCATGAGGCTCACTAAAATGATTTTATCTTCCAACAAAACAATATCCTTATTGGTAAACAAAATTACTATTTTAAACAAGGAGATTAAAGAACTCAAAATTGAAAATGAGACTCTAGAATTAATCGATGCTAACTCATCATGCATGACTTGTTCTTCACATTGTAACACCCCAATTTTTGGTTAATTACGTTTTTACCCTTATTGTACTGTTTTCTGATTTCTATGTGTTATAAAATTAATTTGACTGTTTCGTAACTGTATTTGATTGTTTCGTGTGATTTGCTCCGAGTCAAGAAAATAATAATTTTTGGGCCGGGAAAAATCTTGTTTGATTATTTGGAGCTGGGCGATCTTACTAAACCCAATCCGAATAATACATATATCAATCTTTTAATTTTTAGGATTTTTCTGTATAATAAAAATATTTATCATGCAGAAAAATCTGTGGGACCCACGTTTGGCTTGTAGGACCCACATTTACTTTGTGGGACCCACGTTTGGGTTTATGAGACCCACTTTTAGGAAAAGTTTACCAACGTAAAAGGCTTGTAAAATTATAGACCAAAAGGTTAAAAATCCATAAAAATGGTTAGATTTAGTAGATTAGTTAATTCAAAACTTAATTTAACAGATTAGTTAATTTAAAATCTAATTAAGTTAATATAAAGGGTTTAAGTGATAATTAAATGGAGTAAAACCTAATTAGTTTTTATCAAATTTTAGTTAGACAATGTATTAGTATAATTAAGTAGAAGATTAAGGATTCTAAGTAAACTAATGATTAACTAAAATACAAAGGAATCTAACTAACTTTTAATTAAACCTAATTAGGAGGACTTAAGCATAAATAAGTTATTAAAAATTAATCAAATTTTGATTAGAATTCCTATAGCTATTTTTGGATTTATGCATGCATTATGCATTCAATTATTCAATCAAATGAACCATCCACCATTCAAATAATCAATGGCTATTAGTAAGCCTAAAATGTCAACGAAGGAGACAAAGCTCCGTAATTGATGCTATATGGCCATGCATGATAGAATAAGGGTATTATTAAGCCAAATTTGTCAAAAAAAAGGGGGCTGCATTTGTCTTGGAAGTCTACGACCATGCATTATGCATTTAGGCAATCATTCACTTCCTTCATCATTTATTCAATTATTCCACACCTTCATCCATTTCTTTTCCTACCAAAGAACTCAAAGAAAACTTCTAAGTCTCCATTTCCAACACCATTCGGCCAAGCCTCTTCAATACACTTCCATCCATAAAAAATTTCATCTAACACAATTTCCTAAATCTAAACCATATTCTAAGAACATCTCTAGTTGTGAGTTTTCACAAAATCATCCATTTGGAGCTTGGAAAATCACTTTGAAGTTTCTTTCCTATAAGGTGAAAATTCTTCTTTCTTGTTTCTAATTGGATTTTTGATGTTCTAAGCCATGATTGATCCATGGTTTATCTTTTTCATTCATAGTTTATGACTTTATAATTTGTTTAAGCTTGTTAGGATTTTTGTTGAAGCTACACAAATTTTCTAAGGAGGAGTCCAAGGAGATCTTGTCTTCCTTATAGGTAAGAGGGAGATTTAATCTCATCAACCATGTGTGGTGGTGAGAAAATGGATGTATTTGTGGTGAAGAATCCATAAGGATTCATTCACTTGGTTGTTTATTGTCTTCTTTATTTGTGATTGTTTATGTGTGCATGTTATTTTCTTTTCTATTTGTGGTTTATTATGCATATAAACATGTTTATAGCTTTGATATTTGGTATGTGTTTTATTATTGCTTTAATATATGGTATGTGTTCATAAATATATGTATATGTTCATGGATCAATGATCATTGTTGTTGGATGTGCAAATATGTTGAGATTTGCAAAAGTGTTCCAAAGAACACAAGATGAAGAGCTTATGGTTTTTACTATGAAAAGAGAACCAATATGTTCTCAACCATTTTCTAAAAGGATAACCTAATTGATCTAATTAAGTTAAAGGATTTTTCAATGATTTAATGGATGAAAAATAATTTTAAACATGGTTTGTATAAAAATGGTGATTTTTCGGCCAAAATATATTTTTAATGTTTAGTTGATCCAAAATTTAATTTCTGAGTGTAAACTAGTTTATTAACCTAAAATGAATTCAATTACGATAGATTTTCAAGAGTCAAATAAGTAAATGAATTTTTACTAGAAGTCTAGTATGGTAAAGAAATAAATTTTAACACTTGAAAAATACTTATCTTTGAGTTTTTAAAGTATGTTAGCAATTTTCAAAGTGTATTTTATGGTTATAATTAAATAAAGGAAGTTTTGAAGGAAAACGTAAAAAATATCATTTAGTGGATTTTCTAAATTAAGTGCTGTTAAAATTGATTAAAAATGAGCAAATATTGAAGAACATTTCAAAATGGCATTTAAAAAGAAAAGAAATATTTTACGTAGTTGAAGAATAAAAATAACAGTAGAATAATTTATTAAATTTGAATTTTTTGAGAAAAACGTCAAAAATTATTACTTAGAGTAATTATTGTAAAGAAAAATGGAAAATAATGTCTAAATAATATTTTTAGTTTTGGAAAGTTTAAAAATTTAATTTGGAGCGTCAAGAAATATTTTATACAGTGAAAAACAGTAGAAATAGTTTACGCGTATTTAAAATGATGATTTTTAAACTACGCGATTGAGAAAATGATTTAAAAATGTTACGCGATTAAAAAATGTTTGTAAAATATTTACGCGACTTATGGAAATAGTAAGTTTTTACTGTCGGGCCAAAGTGGTGGACCCGGACATGTTAGAAAATAGTATTGTCAAGTGGAGACATACTATTTTTGGAATTATTAATACTAAGGGTATTTTTGTAATTATGGTGACAATGAGGATATTTATGATTCATGGTGATACTGAGGGTATTTTTGTAATTATAGATCATTACATACATAGAGTGGTATGTCAATTTGGTTGAAATTGACAATTGACTGACGAGATGAATTACACCATGTTGCGGGTGTGATAGGCGTAGTATGTTCATGTGGAGAACTTGGAGGCGTTAGTGTGCAGTAGATTCCACATGCGGACAGTTGGTAGCTCCTCTGGGCCGTGGTAATTGAAAACACACACTAGCCATCTCGACAAATACTATTCTTAATTAGGATCTATTGGGGACTGTCTGGTACTATGCTTGGACTGCATGATGTATTTGACTGTGTACTATTCAAACGACGTATTTGACTGTGTGCCATTCACACGACGTATTTGACTGTGTGCTATTTACACGACGTATTTGACTGTGTAATAGTTGGTTGAGGTAGCCTGATGTGCGGACATGTCTACTGGATTATTCTCTCTGATGTTTGTGTTTAGCTCCATGGAGTAGGAACGAGTCTGAGTACATGGCATATTTAATCTGCATCACTGTGTGAATAGTTATAATTTGATTTATGATATTTTGCATGTGTGATAATGTGAATAGTTATAATTTGATTTATGATATTTTGCATGTGTGATAATATGAATTGTTATATTAACTGTTATATTTGTTTGTATTGTCATTTTCTTACTACTATGCTGGT
This sequence comes from Ormosia emarginata, assembly GCA_029884605.1. Lineage (NCBI taxonomy): Eukaryota > Viridiplantae > Streptophyta > Magnoliopsida > Fabales > Fabaceae > Ormosia > Ormosia emarginata. The sequence goes on from JAQQTP010000037.1 coordinate 4,607,055, forward strand.
AATGATGTAGATTGTCTCACCTCTTTGTATATATTTTCTGTATTATTATTTATGTTCCGTAAAGTCGTTGAGGAAGTAGAAGAGGAGCAACTGTTGGATTGTCAATACAACGAGGAGCAGCAACCGAGTGACCAATTTGAGGAAGGCGAACCTCGAGATCATCCATATCATATGGATTGATTGTAGCGTGGTATGATGTTACCGGAGTATTTCTGTCTTCCGATGATCTTCCCGAGGAGGATTCTTCGGAGAATCAGAACTTTTAGTGTTATGCTTGGGCTAGTTTATGGTTTGCTTCAAAACCAGACAGTTTACTGTTTTTAATTAACTAGTTTGTAATATGTAAATTATTTGTACCTATTAAAAACAAAATCATATGTATAATTATGGTGTGTATGTAATAGTTTGTTTTATTTTATGTGCTGTTTATTTTATTTTATAATATAATGTTTTGAATATATATATATATATATATAATATTTTTACAACCTATATTATTATATATTATGCAATAATTTATAACTTGGGTAAAGGTTTTATTATTATTGTTCGGAAATGTGACATCCCTAGTAGGGTGTTGCACATATGAAAATGCATTCACATCCTCATCTTGCATATCATGTAAAGCTTTTCAAAAAGAAATTGAGGATTTGAAAAATACTCTTTCAAAATTCACCTTTGGAAGAAATAACTTGAACATATTGCCAGGGAAACAAAGATGTGTTTTCCAAAAGACTGGTTTAGGGTATAATCCCAAAAACCAATAAAAACTTTATAAAAAACTCTTTGTTCCCTCAAGTACTTCAAGTAGTTCATTTATCAAATGTTTTCATTATCAAAAGAAGGGGCATCGTGATTCAACATGTAATGTAAAGAAGAACATCAACACTAAGGTTGGAACTAAGAGAGTTTAGGTCCCTAAGGAAAACTTATCCAAAGCTAACACACATGGACCTAAGAAAATTTGGGTACCAAGGGTTAAAATCTGAATGTGTGTTGTATGTGTGCTTTAAAGCCAAAATCTCAAGTTGGTATCTTGATAGTGGTTGCTCTAAGCACATGGCCAGAGATGGCTCCAAGTTTTCCTACCTTGTCCCCAAGAAGAATGGATATGTAACATATGGTGACAATAGCAAAGGAATGATGCTTGGAGTTAGCAAAGTTGGTAAAATCCTTTCCTCTTCTATTGATAATGTTTTACTCATTGAAAGGCTAAAACATAATTTGCTTAGCATTAGTCAATTATGTGATAAAAGAAATAAGGTTATATTTGATTCTAATTGTTGCATAATTAAAGGAAAGGATGATAAGCTAGTTAAGTTTGTTGGTCGTAGGGTCAATAATATATATATGATTAGCCTTTATGATATATTCTCAAATGATGCTAAATGCTTTATAAGTGAGGAAGATGATTCATGGTTATAGCATAGAAGGATTGCTCACATTCACATGGATCACATAAATAAGTTGGTCTCAAAAAAGCTAGTAATTGGATTTCCACAGCTCAAATTTAAAAAAGATAAACTTTGTGATGCATGTCAAAAGAGAAAACAAGTAAAGGCCTCTTTTAAAGCAAAAAATGTGCTTTCAACTTCTAGACTTTTACAACTTTTGTACATGGATCTTTTTGGTCCCTCTAGAACTATGAGCTTTAGTGGGAATTACTATGTATTAGTGATTGTGGATGATTTTTCTAGGTTTACGTAGACATTATTCTTATCTCATAAAAATGATGTTTTTTTAATCATTTAAAAGGCTTGCCAAAGTTATTTAAAATGAAAAAGGTTTTTGCATTGCATCCATAAGAAGTGATCATGGTAGTGAGTTTGAGAACCATGAGCTTGAAACATTTTGAGGAACATGTCATTGAGTATAATTTTTCTGCCCTAAGAACTCCTCAACAAAATGGAGTTGTAGAAAGAAAAAATTGTAACACCCACCATAGGGTGCCACATTTAAACGTTATTATTACCGAATTACCTCCAAGTTCATAAATTGTGATGTTATAATAAAAATACGAGTTGTAAAATTTCTTGATGTCGATAAAATAAACTTAGCAGAAAATAAAAATATTACAACATCATCACAAATAATTTACATCATATATATATTACAAACATACTGTCAAGATTATTTATATACAGACATAGTCCTCAAAGTATTTGAACATTATTTAAAACTAACATACTGCCCAAGTATAAACTAGACAGCAGAACCCTCAGACAGGTCCTCCTCAGATTCCTCAGCAGGTAGAATCCAGCTCGACACGAAGTCCTACGAACAGGGGTCCGAGCAGACGACACGATACTAATCTCCGTTGGGACATAATACCTAGTATCCCAATATTGCCTGATTGACAGTTGAAATTCGACATGTACATAAATAGTTACGGAAAGGAACGGATCTCCATGAAATTCCCCGCTCATGTTGACTGTCAGATTTCCCTGATATATTAGTCCCCTCTTATTGGGACTAGTCCTCCATGCTCCAGCTCCACCATGGAACTATAGTCTCACGTAACCAAAGAAACTAGATCTTGATGTCATCTTATCCAAACTCTGCTTCCTCTGGAGGAATCTGCTCTTCTTCACCCTCTTGTTCAATCCCTTGCTCAGCGTCATTACAAATATATTTACAGTACAAAATAAACATACAAAGAGGTGAGATCGCCTACGCCATTACCAATATGGTAGCATAGAGATAATACAAATAGCATACCATACAGATATATCATACCATAATTATAATAATACCCTCAACATTATTTATCATCACAGATACAATAATTATAATCATGCCCTCAATCATTATTTATCACAGCAAATATAATAAATAATAATTACCATCATGCCATTAACATTATTCAAATCACACGATAATTACCATAATGCGATCAACATTATTTATCATCATCATCATCCAACACTCCTCAATTATTATATCACACAGATATAAATATTCAATATTTACGATAATGCCCTCAACATTATCCAAGTATTCAACAGTTCAATTATCATAACCAATACTCAATAATTATGCATGTGCACATAGACTCAATTTCCTACTTCATGGAGCTATTACTCAAGTTGGAGAAATTGATCCGAAAGATCTGTCTGTACCAACATGCCTCAAACCACGTGCCATAATTCTCATATGTGTTTGCACATCTAGCATATACACGATAGTCTTTACTAGATCTTGATTAAGAATAGTGTCTTGGTCAAGATCATCAGTGTGTTACATCGGTCTAACCCACGGTACAGAAGAGTTACCAACTGCCCATTGTAGGCAACCCGCACCCCGATGCCCCCAAAGTCAACGAGTGACTTACACTACGCATATCGCTCCCACTCAAGAGGTGTACGTCTCTCCTAGGCAAATAGCCTTATCCAGTCCATCGGACCTTTCCAATGCATGTAAAATGCACCAAAGCCAATCACAGGCAAATCTCATTATTTTTTTATCTAGTGTCCATACACTGATCTATGCATGTAAAATGCACTAATGCCAATCACAAGCAAAACTCATCATTTTCTCACACAGTATCCATACACTGGTCCAACAGTAATCATACTGTATATTCAATCGCGAAATCACATTGTCGCATTTTCATAGTTGAGCAACACTTTTGTCGCGTTTTTCACAATTGCGCAACATTTCTGTTATGTTTTCACAATTTTGCGACATTTTTGTTGTGTTTTCAAATCGTGTAGTGATTTTCCATCGTTTTCTCAATCACGTAAAAAAAATTTCATCATTTTTCAATCACATAGTGATTTTTCAATAATATTTCAATCACGTAGAAATATTTACACGCTTTCCAAATCGCGTAGAAATATTTTAACAATTTTCAAACCGCGTAGCTTAAAAATCACGTTTTTAAGTTACGTAAATCATTTTTCTCCATTTTTCAATGTCGTAAAATATTTCTCAACCTTCAAAATCTCAATTCAACCTTTCTCAAAATAATATGACTTCTCACATTATTTTCCATATTTTCTTACTCAAGAAAATCCTTTTCACAATAAATTCCACAAAATCACCTTTTCATTGAATAAAATCAATGTTTCAAATCTTAAAATTTCCTAACGCTTTCCAAAACCCAAAGGATGAGTTATACGTTAGAAATTTTCAAGTTACCAACGTATTTTCCATAATTCATGAATCAATTCTAAAACTCGGTTCTCTTTAAAATAAATTGAGGTTCAAACACTTTCAACCTCTTTTTTCCATTCATATACAAAAATTCCATTTTTCAAGTGTCAAAACACTTTGTTTCCATTTCTTTAATCCTTGTACTTCATCAATTATATTTCTACTTTGAAATCACTTTGTTTCATAAAATCAAGGCATTTAAAAGCCTTCAAAACCGTGGTACTTGGCCATTGAAACCATCAAATATTTTTTCTTCTAAATCAATTAAGTACCATTCTTGTTTTTACACAAACAAAACCATTAAAATTTCCTTCAAAAACTGAGACTCATGGTCTTTAAAACCAATTTTTCCTTCAAATCCTCTAATTTTACCATTTATGAAAATATTAATTTGTAAACACCTATTTTGAGGTGTCTTGGCCGAAATTCCTCTTGGCCTTTGGAACCAAAAATTGTTTTTCTTTCCATCATCAAATCATGGCATACATATACATATTCATAATATATATCACAAGCATGCCATAAACAAAAGCAATAAATCATGCAAATCATATCAAGCATAAGCAAATAATCAAAACATATAAACACCTACAAATAATTACATGACCATGGATATGAATCCTCACATGGATTCACCATCCATCAAATACAAAATTCATCTCTCACCACCATACTTGGTTGGTGAGATGGATCTCCCTCTTACCTCTTGAAGAACCTCAAAAGCTCCTTGTTTTGCTTCTTTTTCCAAGTCTTTCACCACCAAGAGCTTCTCAAATACAAAACAAACACAAATTTATTAGCATATTAATCTTGAACAAGATAAACCATGGATCAAACATGGCTTAGAACATGAAAATAAGACAAGTAGTGAAGTTTCCTTACACTTCACCTTAAAAACCCTATAACTTTGCTCTTGAAGAAAGTCCTTGAAGATGATGGATTTAGAACTTGGTCTAAACTACAAAAGTTCTTGGATTGAGGTATAGATTCAAGAAGTAAGGTTGTTTAAAATTTTTGAGTGATGGAAGGTGGATTTGAGTGCTATGGCCGTGAACTTGCTTGAAGAGAAGTGGAGAGAAAAGTTTGAAGAGCTTAGGATTTTGGAATGATCAATAATGATCAAGATGAGCAATAATGGTGTCTTCAAACTTTGTTATGCATTAGACCATCACCAAAACCATCCCCCCCTCCTTGTACACTCCTTGAGTGACCAATTTCACTAGCCACCATTTTAAGCATTCTTAGCCATTGATTAGATCAATGGTTAGGATTAATGTAGATTCTAGGTATAGCCTTAGATGTAGGACTTAATCTAGGCTATTAGATCTTTCCTCCTTGAAATCCTAGCCATTAGATGTATCTCTAAAATGAAAGGTCAAGATTACTCCTTCAAACTTTACATCCAATGGTCATAAATGGTCCTAGCCACTTTGTAAGACCAAATCTCCACCCTTGATTAAATCAATGGTGGATATCCAAACCACCAATGTTGACTAAGGAGTACAATATTTATTTTTATCTGCTATAACCCTATGAATAATATTTTTACTGCATTTTTATTGCCCGTTAATTAAATACAGTACAAAACATAGTAAAAAAAATTTAAAAAACTGTTTCTGGATTCAGGTTTAGTAAGATCCCCCTTCTCCGTCTTAACAATACAAAATTTTCTAGTTGCAGAAAATTTTTTCACTTTTCGGGACCCACCTAGGCCCACATACAGCCCCTTTGGGCCCACATATGCCCATAGATAATATTAAAATAATCAGAGAAATATAAAAATTTCATAATCATCCACAAAATCATAAAAATTATAAAACTTACGAAAATTAAATCAGATTACGTAAAATAATTAAGACTTAACAGTAATAATTAAAATACGTAAGATTTTCCCCAGCCCGAAAATTATTATTTTCTTGACACGGAGTAAATCACACAAAACGATCAAATGTATTCACGAAATACTCAAAATAATTTTACAGTACACAGAAATTGCTAAACAATAGAATTCTATTAACTGTCAAAATTACTATCAAATAGTTAGGAAATTTGGGGTGTTACAACTCTCCCCCTCTAAAAAGAAGTTTCATCCTCGAAACTTGATAAACTTGATTCCATAACCTCAAAATAAATATGGATATTGCTCTTTTATCTTTTCTTCCAGTTCCCATGTAGCTTCACCGCTTACGTCGTTCCAAACTATTTTAACCAATGAAATTTCCTTACCTCGAAGTTGTTTTGTCCTTCGATCCTCAATCTTGACTGGAAACGTTTCATAGGTTAAATTCTCTCTCAGCTATACCGCATCCGGTTCAATAATATGAGTGGGATCAGGAATATATTTCCGTAGTTGTGATACGTGAAATACATTGTGAAGATTTAATAGTAAAGGTGGCAATACAATCTGATAAGCTACCGCACCTATCCGATGTAAAATCTGATACAGCCCGATAAACTTGCAGTGAGCTTCTTGGACTTAAGCATTCGTCCAACTCCAATCATAGGTGTCACTCGCAAAAATACATGGTCACCTTCCTCAAACTCAAGTTGTCTTCTCATTTTATCAGCATAACTCTTTTGCCGAGTTTGAGTTATCCTCATTTTATCTTGAATCATCTTCACTATCTCAGTTGTTTGCTATACAAATTCTGGTCCTACAATAGCACTTTCACCATCATGATACCAACATAACGGTGTTCTGCATCATCTCCTATACAATGCCTCATAGGGTGCCATCCCTATGCTCGAATGAAAACTGTTGTTGTACGTGAATTCTATCAATGGTAAAAATTCATCCCAACAACCAGTTTGTTTTAGAACACAAGCTCTCATCAAATCTTCTAATGACTAAATCATCCTTTCTGACTGACCATCAGTCTGTGGATGGTAAGCAGAACTCAAACATAACTTTGTTCCCATCGCTTCATGCAAACTATTCCAAAATCTCGACGTAAACCTCGGATCTCGATTCGAAATAATACTGGATGGTACACCATGAAGTCTAACAATTTCATTGATGTACACTTGGGCCAACTTTTCCATTGAGTACTTAATATTAATCGACAAAAAGTGCACCGACTTAGTAAGTCGATCAATAATTACCCAAATAGAATCATGACCTTTCCAAGTCTTTGGTAGTCCTGTCATAAAATCCATTGCTATATCATTCCATTTCCATTCAGAAATAGGCAAAGGTTGTAACATTCCTGATAGTCTTTGATGTTCAACTTTAGCCTTCTGACAGACTAAACAGGATGATACATATTCCGCAACATCTTTCTTCATTCCCTGCCACCAATATAGTTGTTTCAAATCTTGATACATCTTTGTGGCTCCTGGATGTATACTCAACTTACTCCTGTGAGCTTCATCCAAAATCAATTTCCTAAGTCCTTGGTCATCAAGCACATAAACCCTTCCTTTAAACTTTGAAATTCCATCAGCTGCTTCACTAAATTCCAACACCGCTCCTTGGCTCCTTGCTTCCTTAGCTTCTTGGAAAAACTGGTTACTGTTCTGTCCTTCTCGTATTTTATCCATCAAATCATTTGATATGGTGATCATGTTTAAACGTATTTTCCCTGGTGTCAATTTCACAGACAAACGCATATCCTGAAATTCTTCTATTAATTCCTTCTCCTTAATCATCATAACAGAAGCACTAAGCATTTTCCTACTTAAAGCATCCGCTACGACATTCGCCTTTCCGGAATGATACTATAACTGGAAGTCATAATCCTTCAGAAACTCTAGCCAATACCTTTGTCTCATGTTCAACTCTTTTTGGTCAAATAGATACTTCAAACTTTTATGATCACTAAAAACAGTGAACGTTGCCCCATAGAGAAAATGTCTCCACACTTTCAACAAAAACACCATAGCTGCCAATTCTAAATCATGAGTCGGATAATTCTTCTCATGCACTTTCAACTGCCTTGAAGCATAAGCCACCACCTTACGGTTTTGCATAAGTACACAACCCAATCCTTGATACGAAGCATCACAATATACTTCGAAAGGTTTGTTCGGATCAGGTAGTATCAATACCGGTGAATTAGTCAATCGTCTTTTCAACTCTTGAAAACTTTCTTCGCATGCATCAGTCTATACGAATGGTTGATTCTTCCGTGTAAGTTGGGTAAGAGGTCCTGCTATTTTAGAAAACCCCTCTATAAACCATCAATAGTAACTAGCTAATCCGATAAAACTACAGATTTCTGATACAGTCTTCGGTCTTTCCCATTCCAAAACCGTCTCCACCTTTGAAGCATCAACTTCAATTCCTTCCTTCAATATCACGTGTCCCAAAAATTGAACTTCGTTTAGCCAAAATTCACATTTGGACAACTTGGTATATAACTTATTCTCCTTCAAGAATAAATCAAAATGTCATCTATAAAGACAACAACAAATTTATCCAAGTACGAATGAAAAATTTTGTTCATAAAGTCCATGAATATGGCAGGTGCATTCGTCACACCAAACGACATCACTAGATATTCATAAAGCCCATAACGTGTCTGAAATGCAGTTTTGGGAATATCTTCCGCCTTCACACGAATCTGGTGATAACCAGAGCGTAAATCAATCTTGAAAAATATTGCGGCTCCTAGCAATTAATCCATCAGATAATCAATTCTTGGTAGTGGATATTTATTCTTAATCGTAATCTTATTCAATTGTCGGTAGTTTACACATAGACGAGAAGTTTCATCCTTCTTTTTAAACAATAATACCGAAGCTTCCCAAGGTGACACATTTGGTCTCATGAATTGTTTCTCCAATAAATCCTCTAGCTGTTTCTTAAGCTCTGCCAATTCTACTGACGACATCCGATAAGGCGCTATAGATATTGGTCCAACTCCAGGTACTAGATCAATAGCAAACTCAATTTCCCTTACTGGCAGTAGTCCAGGTATATCTTCAGGAAATACTTCAGGAAATTCATTAACAACAAAAATATCTTTCAAGACATTTTCACATTGAACCTCCAAAGAAGATATCAATAAATACCCCTGATCTCCTTCCTTCAAACAAGCTTCTACTTGAGTAGCTGTTAGGAATCTAGGATCCTTAGCCTCAAGAAATACTAGTGTCTTATTCGAACAATCAATTAGGATATGGTTTGAAGATAACCAATCCATTCCTAAGATTACATTAATCTTGGAAAGAGGCAAACATATCAAATCCACATGAAAGATTCTATTCCTAACACAAACAGGACAATTCAAACATACTTTTGTAGTAATCACAGACTGATCAGTAGGAGTAGCAACACTCAAATCATAAGGCAATGTTGTCACTGTCAATCCCAAACGCTCCACACAATCACATGCAATGAAAGAATGTGTTGCTCTCGAATCATAGAGTACGGTTAAAGGATTACCTTCAATGGCACACTCCTCCATAATTAAGTCCTCAGATTTCGCTGCTTCTTCACTGGTCATAGTATACACACGACCACCCGTCTGTGGCCTTGCAGTACAAACATTCCCCACAAAGGGTTCCTTCTTCAATTGATCACACTCCCTAGAGATATGTCCTGGTTTCCCACATCTATAACATATAAGTCCTTTATGCTGATAATCCTTGGTAAGATGATCCTTTCCACACTTAAAACATTTATACGTAGAAATTCCAGCTTGACTTGCCTTATTGCTACTAGAACTTCCTCTAACAGATTGCTGCCAGTTCTGACTTCGTGCCGGTTTTGTAACACCCTTGTGGGGATGTCACATTTATGTTGTAATAAAATAAAATAAATAAAATATTACCCAAGTTATAAAACCTTTGATACATAATTAATATGAATTATAAAATTTTTCTTTTTATACTTAACAACCTTAAATAAAATAACACAGAATATAAAATAAAACAAATTGTTATCGCACACATAATATACATATGATTTTGTTTTAAGTTATGCAAATAATTTACCACTACAAAATATTTAAAGAAAACAGTAAAGAGTTATTATACAGTACAACATCATAAAGTGCCCAAGTGCACATCATAGATCCCTAACCCTCTGAAGGATCACTCTCAGATAAAACTTCAGGTGATAAAAATCCAGGATGTCTCACAACTCTATGGACAGGAGTCCGCGCTGTTGACATTATACTAATCTCACTGGGAACACGAAAAAGTCCTCCCCAGTGACGCCTCAGATCCAACGGCATCTCCAACTGTAGATACAAAGTCGTAGTAAAAGCAGGTTCAGCATCAAACTTTGCTCGTAGGGACAAAGTCAGACGTCCTAAATAGATCACCGATCCTCTGTCCTCCCGCAATCGCCAGGCTTCAGAGCCTCCGTGAAACTCTAGCCTCACGAAACCAAGAAATCCTGGCAACGTCATAGACACAAATCAGTCTAAAGGATATGGATGATCAGAAGGCTTGCACTCGTCGAACTAATCCCCCGTCTGCTGCTACTCCTCCTCCTCAGGATATACACAATCTAGAGGTTGTTCCTCTTCCTCAAACTCTTTACAACATAATTTAATAATACAGAAAACAATACATATAGAGAGGTGAGATAATCATACATCAATACCAGTATGGCAAATAAGAAAACGACAATACAACAATTATCACAGTTTAATATAATAAAACATATTATAACATCATAAATAATAATACAATTTAATACAGAAGTTTTAATACAACAGTATCATATAATATCACAAGTAATTATGTTATGATGTATAACACAAATGCAAATGCAATACGACTCTTTCCTACTCCATAGAGCTAGACACAGACATCAGAGAGAATGACCCATAAAGATCTATCAATACGTCAGGCTGCCCAACCAAACTATTACACTATCTAACGTTGTGTCTATAGCCCACAGTCTAAACATCGTGTAGTAGCACATAGTCCAAACATCGTGTACTACAGGCATTGTACTAAAATAGTCTTTACAAGATCTTGATTAAGTATAGTGCGTATCGAGATCAATAGTGTGTTGCTCGTTATCACGGCCCAGAGGAGCGACCAACTGTCCACATGTGGAATACTCCGCACACTAATGCCTCCAAGTCCACACAAGATGAACCACACTACGCTTATTACACCGACAACATGGTGTAATTCGCCTCGTCAATCAATCGCCAATATCAACTAAATTGGCACAACTCAATTCATGAATAAAAATAATAATTACCAACTTACCCTTAATCTCAAAATATTCTTATATTTACAAAAACGCCTTTAACCTCGAAATTCCAATATATAGTACGTCGCCACTTGACAGTACCATATCTCAACATGTCTAGGTCCACCACTTTGGCCCGATAGCAAAACTCGCTGTTTCGAATAATCGCGTAGAAATTTTATCACATTTTCATAATTTCATCGTTTTTACAAATGTTTTTAAATCGCGTAAATATATTTTGTTGTTTTTAAAATCGCATAGCATTTTTAAATCATTTTCTCAATCGCGTAAGATTTTTAAATCGTTTTCTTGATCGAAAAGCTTTAAAAATTATTATTTTAAAATGCGTAAGCTATTTCTAATACTTTTAAATTACGTAGAATAATTTCCTTACGTTATAAATATATTATAAAATGTTCTCTTTTATTTTTCTGTTTCTAATAAATTTTGATAGTATTTTGTCTATAAAATCTATTAAAAATGTACTTTCTTCGTTTTTCCTCTAAAAATTCTTTTGTTTATTTTATAACTACAAAATCCACTTTAGTAATTATCACTATACTTTAAAATTTGAAAGTGTTTTTCAAGGGTTTTATTTATTTTTCTTCTATTTCACATTTCTAAAAAAAATTGTTTACTTCTTTAATTCTTGAAAATTCATTACAAACGCATTTTTTTAGGTAAAACATCAAATTTACACTTTAGAAAATAAGTTTTGGATCAATTTCTATCTTCTAAATCATTTTGAATTTCATTCATTTACCTAATTCCATTAAATCTTTCCTTTAGAAAATGGTTGAGAACATTTTGGTTCTCTTTTCTTTGTTGAGGCCGTGAGCCCCTTCTTGTGTTCTTTGGAACACTCATGCAAACCTTACATATTATTCACATCCGAATTAATAATCATGCATATATCAACACATGCAATATATTTTAAAGGTTGTAGACATGCATACAAACAATATCAAACACAAATAGGAAAGCATTTAAACAATCAAACAAGTGAATCCTTATGGATTCTTCACGCACATACAATCCATTTTCTCATCACCACACATGGTTGATGAGATTAAATCTCCCTCTTACCTTTAAGGAAGATAAAACCTTCTACTCCTTCTCCTAGTGATTTTGTGATCTCCTCCAAGAAAACCTAACATGCTCAAATAAATTTTTACAAGTTATAACTAAAGGAGAAAAATATAAACCATGGATCAATCATGGCTTAGAACCTTAGAAATGAAGTTAGAAATGAAAAACAAGGAATTTCACCTTCTAGGAAAAAACTCCAAAGCAATTTTCCAAGCTTAAGATGATAGATTTTGAAAGAACTCTCAACTAGAGATGTTATTAGAATGGCGTTTAGGTTTGGAAAAGTAGGTTGGATCAAATTTTAGATGGATGGATGGTAAGGTAGAGTGCTTGGCCGAATGGCGCAAAGAAGAGCAACAATGGTGGTTTTTGTTTTTAGAAGAGAGAAAATTTATGTCAAGTGATAGAAAATGAAGTGAAGAATGGTCTCCTAATGTGCATGGCCGTGTAGCTCATTCAAGAGGAGGTGGCCACTTTGTTTGACCTTCCAAGACTCCACTTTGTTTGGCCTCCAAGCTTGTCTTCCATTGGTGCTTGAAAACCTAGTCACTAAGTGACTAAGCTCTTCTTGGAGCTTCTTGAAAGCTCTTGGCCGAATGGCCCTAATGGTGAAGTAACTAAGTTTGTGATCAATTTGGTCTTCTAGTTACATTTAGGTGCATTTGATTAATTCTTTTAGTTACGTGCCTAACTATATAGTTACTTAGGTTAGTCTTGATATTTTGAGAACAATTCTCTAACTAGAACTTAACTAGATAGCTAACTAGATTACTTCATTTAGTTACTTAACAAGCTTTCTATACTAACTTAGTTAGGTTTTAAGTTAACTTGATTAATCCTTCAAGTTTGTTTCCAACAAGTCTTTTGTGGACTTGTTTTCTATTGGTCTAGAAATGTCAAGCCTACATCGTTGACTTATTTCTATTGGTTTAGAATTTAGTCTAGCCAAAAACATTGACTGCTTCATTAACCGCGAGTCCCACAAACTCTTCCGGGTCCATGGTCATTTTGGAGTAGATTTCTACTGTTTTTGAGACAGTAGATGCTGTCAAATAAAATAATATTATAATAATATAAAATTATTTTATTGCACAATTAAATCCTAAAAAATTAAAATATTAACAACCATATCATTCAGAATTGGGTTTAGTAAGATTCCCCAGCTCCGAATAATTAAAATAAGATTTTCTCTGGCCCAGAAATTATCATTTTCCTGACTCGAAGTAAATCACACAAAATATTCAAATATGAACACGAAACAGTCAAATAATTTTTATAACTTACAGAAAAACATAAAACAGCACAATCGGGACAAAACTATCATTTATCCAAAAGTTGGGGTGTTACAGGTTTGATATACGATTTTTGCTGAAATCGGTTTCCTCTGCTATTCTTTCCTCTTTGGAATCTTGTTGGTCCAAAGTTCTTATTTCTTGCCACATGCTGCTGATCAATCTCTTCAACCTTATGACACTTGTCTAACAATTCTGGAAACTGTTCAATTCCCAAGGTTGCTACAGCTCGCTTAATGTCAATCTTCAATCTTTCCTAAAATTTTCTACACTTCTAATCCTCATCCGGGTGCATCTGAAAATACCTCAACAACTTAGACAAGCTTTCGAACTTTGCAGCATACTCACTTATAGACATCACCCCTTGCCTTAAACAAAGGAATTCCATCTCCTTAGCATGACGAACACTTACTGGAAAATACTTTCCTAGAAACTTCTGCTTAAAGAGCTACCATGTCACAACTCTTCCCTCAGCTTGTAACAATCTTCGGGCTCCTACCCACCAGTCTTCTCCATCTCCCACTAACATAAAAGATGCAAAGGTAAGCTTTCGCTCATCGGTACAACCCATACCTTCAAATATCTTCTCTAATTCTTTGATCCACAGATCAACTTTCTCTGGGTCAAATTCTCCATGAAACTTTGGTGGATTGTTTCTACGGAATTCCGACAAACTTTGAACATCCTCAGTCGCCCTTTGGTTTTGTTGTACCACGACCTCAGCCATTTGTTGCATTGCTGCTACAGCTGCAGCCATGTTCTGATTGTCATTACCAACGTCTCCAAATCCTACTCTAGTGTTGACACGTCCTCTTCCTCGTCCAACCATTATGTTCTCTCTCTTAAATCAAACTGGACAACACAAAGAAAGTAAGGTCAATCTTCAAACAAACAAACTAGTCACAGAGAATCACATAACTTAAACAAGACAAACCTAACAACAAACCCAAAAGACTCTAACTTGGGCTATGATACCAACTAATGTAACACCCACAGTAGGGTGCCACATTTAAACGTTATTATTACCGAATTACCCCCAAGTTCATAAATTGTGATGTTATAATAAAAATACGAGTTGTAAAATTTCTTGATGTCGATAAAATAAACTTAGCAGAAAATAAAAATATTACAACATCTTCACAAATAATTTACATCATATATACATTACAAACGTACTGTCAAGATTATTTATATATAGACATAGTCCTCAAAGTATTTGAACATTATTTAAAACTAACATACTGCCCAAGTATAAACTAGACAGCAGAACCCTCAGACGGGTCCTCCTCAGATTCCTCAACAGGTAAGAATCCAGCTCGACGCGAAGTCTTACGAACAGGGGTCCGAGCAGACGACACGATACTAATCTCTGTTGGGACATCATACCTAGTATCCCAATACTGTTTGATTGACAGCGAAAATTCAGCATGTACATAAATAGTTACGGAAAGGAATGAATCTCCTTGAAATTCCCTGCTCATGTTGACCGTCAGATTTCCCTGATATATTAGTCCCCTCTCATTAGGACTAGTCCTCCATGCTCCAGCTCCACCATGGAACTGTAGTCTCACCTAACCAAAGAAACTAGGTCTTGATGTCATCTTATCAAAACTCCGCTTCCTCTAGAGGAATCTGTTCTTCTTCACCCTCTTGTTCAATCCCTTGCTTAGCGTCTTTATAAATATATTTATAGTACAAAATAGACATACAAAGAGGTGAGATCACTTACGTCATTACCAATATGGTAGCATAGAGATAACACAAACAACATACCAAATAGATATATCATACTATAATTACAATAATGCCTCAACATTATTTATCATCACAGATACAATAATTACAATCATGCCCTCAATCATTATTTATCACAACAAATATAATAAATAATAATTACCATCATGCCATTAACATTATTCAAATCACATGATAACTACAATAATGCCATCAACATTATTTATCATCATCATCATCCAATATTCCTCAATTATTATATCACACAGATATAAATATTCAATATTTACGATAATGCCCTCAACATTATCCAAGTATTCAACAGTTCAATTATCATAACCAATACTCAATAATTATGCATGTGCACATAGACTCAATTTCCTACTTCATGGAGCTATTGCTCAATCGCAACAGTGTCCATACACTGGTCCAACAGTAATTATACTGTATATTCAATCGCAAAATCACATTATTGCATTTTCATAGTCGCGCAACACTTTTATCACGTTTTTTACAATCGCACAACATTTCTATTACGCTTTCACAATTTCGCGACATTTTTGTCGTGTTTTCAAATCGCATAGCGATTTTCCATCGTTTTCTCAATCACATAAAAAAAATTAATCATTTTTCAATCACATAGTGATTTTTCAACAATATTTCAATCACGTAGAAATATTTAAACGCTTTCCAAATCGTAGAAATATTTTAACGTTTTCAAATCGCGTAGCTTAAAAATCACGTTTTTAAGTTACGTAAATCATTTTTCTCCATTTTTCAATGTCATAAAATATTTCTCAACCTTCAAAATCTCAGTTCAACCTTTCTCAAAATAATATGATTTCTCACATTATTTTCCACATTTTCTTACTCAAGAAAATCCCTTTCACAATAAATTCCACAAAATCACCTTTTCATTGAATAAAATCAATGTTTCAAATCTTAAAATTTCCTAACGCTTTCCAAAACCCAAAGGATGAGTTATACGTTAGAAATTTTCAAGTTACCAACTTATTTTCCATAATTCATGAATCAAATCTAAAACTCAGTTCTCTTTAAAATAAATTGAGGTTTAAACACTTTCAACCTCTCTTTTCCATTCATATAAGAAAATTCCATTTTTCAAGTGTCAAAACACTTTGTTTCCATTTCTTTAATCTTTGTACTTCATCAATTATATTTCTACTTTGAAATCAATTTGTTTCATAAAATCAAGGCATTTAAAAGCCTTCAAAACCGTGGTACTTGGCGATTGAAACCATCAAATAGTTTTTCTTCTAAATCAATTAAGTACCATTCTTGTTTTTATACAAACAAAACCATTAAAATTTCCTTCAAAAACTGAGACTCATGGTCTTTAAAACCAATTTTTCCTTGCTCTTCAAATCCTCTAATTTTACCAATCATGAAAATATTAATTTGTAAACACCTATTTTGAGGTGTCTTGGCCGAAATTCCTCTTGGTCTTTGGAACCAAAAATTATTTTCCTTTCCATCATCAAATCATGGCATACATATACATATTCATAATATATATCACAAGCATGCCATAAACAAAAGCAATAAATCATGCAAATCATATCAAGCATAAGCAAATAATCAAAATATATAAACACCTATAAATAATTACATGACCATGGATATGAATCCTCACATGGATTCACCATCCATGAAATACAAAATTCATCTCTCACCACCATACTTGGTTGGTGAGATGGATCTCCTTCTTACATATTGAAGAACCTCAAAAGCTCCTTGTTTTGCTTCTTTTTCCAAGTCCTTCACCACCAAGAGCTTCTCAAATACAAAACAAACACAAATTTATTAGCATATTAATCTTGAACAAGATAAACCATGGATCAAACATGGCTTAGAACATAAAAATAAGACAAGTAGTGAAGTTTCCTTACACTTCACCTTAAAAACCCTATAACTTTGCTCTTGAAAAAAGTCCTTGAAGATGATGGATTTAGAACTTGGTCTAAACTACAAAGGTTCTTGGATTGAGGTATAGATTCAAGAACTAAGGTTGTTTAAAATTTTTGAGTGATGGAATGTGGATTTGATTGCTATGGCCATGAGCTTGCTTGAAGAGAAGTGGAGAGAAAAGTTTGAAGAGCTTAGGATTTTGGAATGATCAATAATGATCAAGATGAGCAATAATGGTGTCTTCAAACTTTGCTATGCATTAAACCATCACCAAAACTGTCCCCCCCCTCCTTGTACACTCCTTGAGTGACCAATTTCACTAGCCACCATTTTAAGCATTCTTAGCCATTGATTAGATCAATGGTTAGGATTAATGTAGATTCTAGGTATAGCCTTAGATGTAAGACTTAATCTAGGCCATTAGATCTTTCCTCCTTGAAATCCTAGCCATTAGATGTATCTCCAAAATGAAGGGTCAAGATCACTCCTTCATACTTTACATCCAATGGCCATAAATGGTCCAAGCCACTTTGTAAGACCAAATCTCCACCCTTGATTAAATCAATGGTGGATATCCAAACCACCAATGTTGACTAAGCAGTACAATATTTATTTTTATCTGCTATAATCCTACAAACAGTATTTTTATTGTATTTTTATTGCCCGTTAATTAAATACAGTACAAAACACAGTAAAAGAAAATTTTAAAAACTGTTTCCGGATTCAAGTTTAGTAAGATCCCCCATCTCCGTCTCAACAGTACAAAATTTTCTGGCTGTAAAATTTTTTTTACTTTTCAGGACCCACCTGGGCCCACATACAACCCCCTTAGGCCCACAGACGGCCCATGGATAATATTAAAATAATCAGAGAAATAAAAAAATTTCATAATCATCCACAAAATGATAAAAATTATAAAACTTACGAAAATCAAATCAGACTACATAAAATAATTAAGACTTAACAGTAATAATTAAAATACGTAAAATTTTTCCCGGCCTGAAAATTATTATTTTCTTGACACGGAGTAAATCACACAAAACGATCAAATGTAGTCATGGAATACTCAAAATAATTTTACAGTACACAAAAATTACTAAACAGTAGAATTCTATTAACTGTCAAAATTACTGTCAAATAGTTAGGAAATTTGGGTGTTACAAAAATCGATCTTTAGAAGAAATGACAAGAACTATGCTTAATAAGGCCAATCATCCTAAGTACTTTTGGGCGGATGCGGTTAATACTGCTTGTTATGTTATGAATAGGGCCTTAATAAGGGCATTTTAAAGAAAACACCCTATGAATTGTACAAAGGAAGGAAGTCAAATGTCTCTCACTTTCATGTCTTTGGATGTAGATGCTTTATTTTAGACAATGAAAAGGATAACTTGGGGAAGTTTGATGCTAAGTCTGATAAAGGAATATTTCTTAGCTATTCTATACATAGTAAAGCTTTTAGAGTTTACAATAAAAGAACTATAACCATAGAAGAGTCCATACATGTTGCTTTTGATGAAACTAACCCACATAGTCTGAGAAAGGATTTGATTAATGATGTTGTAGAAATCTTGGCAAAAACACACTTGAAGAACAAAGAAAAAGAAGTCAAGAAGCAAGAAAAGAGTCCCTTTGATCCCCCATGGCAAGAGGATTCACAAATCATGGACCATTCCTAAGGAATGGAGGACATCAAGATATCATCATCTTGACAAGGTGATAGGTGATGTATCAAAAAGGGTAATGTAACACCCTAATACAATTATTATAAAATAAACAGAATATTTCAAGATAAATTGCATTAAGCATGTCACTTCTAAAAATGCATAAAAATAAAAACCCATAATAACCTGTATAGTCATTATAGAGAGCCACGAATGATAAAAAGGTCCTATATACATATAACAATGGCTAACAAGCCATACTGTATACACAAGCTTTTACATACAACTAGAAAGGTACAAATATACAAACTAGTTCAAAAGAAATAAAGCAGCTAAACTAAGCGTTCTGCTTATTCTTTTTCTTGCATGTTTCCTTTGGAGGGTCTTCATTTGGATTTACATGGAACACACAGGGGTGAGAAATAACAATTTCTTAGTATTCGTAGACCAAGACTAGTAGTTAATCAATTACAACAAGTACATCAACTGAACACATAAATTAACACTCTATGTAAAAGAACAACTCACAATCAACATTATCAAAGAATCGCCCATACAACCCTATGATACTATCAAACAAGCAACCAAACAATCATCCAGTTAAGCAATGATAACTACCCATACAATTGTCAAACAATGCAATGCTTTACGTATGATGTATGGTTATGCCCAAATAGAGTCCTAATATTATGATTGTGCAGTGCTAATACAAGTTTAAGTTTTTAAAACACATGTCATTTACTTATTTCCCAAGAACCTCTATTCATTGTATTTGTCTCAGTAGGTTAGGCAAAAGAGCCATCACACTACCTGATAATAAGTGGATTCCTTCCCCTCACAAAGGTAAGAGTACTGCTACCACCCCCATATCGGTAACTCCAACCATACAAGTATAAATGCAAGGAGAATCTAGATCCATACCTTATTCTCAGGCCATATGGTTGTGCACACAATTTAAGGTTACAATACATAGGAAACTAGCAAATACTAAGCTTAAAAATCAAATAGCCAAGCCATATTTAAACACTAGTACATAGGAATCTTAGCCTCACTTATCCAACAAAGTAGTAAGAACCACATAACTAGTATTCCCATATCTAGAACCTCACATTATCACTTCACAAATGATTTCAAAACAACCTCATGTTGTGTAATGTTTTAGACACAACTTCTAAGGCATTCTAACTCAAAGATTTGCCTAAGGTTTCACAACTTTTAGATATATGCCATGTGGTTATTCTTGCCAAGAATTATCCTCATTTGTGTCTTAACACACATTTTTGAAGATTTTGGAGCTCATGCTGCGACATGGCATTTTCATGCTACAGTGCCCTGCTCTCAAGTTTTAGTACCAGGCACTTACTGAGACTCACGTCAGGCATGGACTCACTCACACCGCGGTGTGAGATGTATTTCTGCAGAAAACACTAGGTCGGGTACTGTTCTATTAAAACATATTATGGATTTTGGCCACTCCAAATCAGTTTCTAGGTGATTTCAAGTTCCTAACAAGTTCACTAACATGAAGGAAACCTAAAACACCAATTGATTTCATCAAAAATTGATTAAAATGCCAAATCACTCATCCAAACCCCTAAAATAAACACTTAGAGCATTTTAGGTCCAAATGGAGAATTTTCAGTTTCTAATCCAAACTCTTAGCATGAACAAGTCATAAACACTCTTTAAAACTCATCCAAGTAAGAAAATCACTTTAAACACCACAAGAACTCAATTTGGCATATTAAACCTCAAATAAGCTTAATATGGAGAAATGAGAAAAGATGAAGTTCAAACTCAAAAACCCCTACCTTCAAGCTGCCTTGATGCTACAGAATTGAGTCTCAACTTCAAGCCTTGGATTTCCCTTTCTTCTTATGCTTCTTGCTCTCTTTTTCACCACTCAAAGCTTCCTCCCTTGGAGCCATTTCTGTCCAGCCATGAAAAGAAGAAAGAAAGTGAGTATTATGAGCAGAAAAGTCACATAAAAGAAGTCCAAACAAGTGGCTGTAACCGTGGAGTGTTTTAGGCATTTAGTTATAACACTAGTACTTTTCGATCTACTAAAAACACTCAACTTTAGCTAAATCAAGTTTTTCAAGTTCCAACAACTTTAAAATAAATACTAAGATTCATTAAAAAAATCATTTCACCAGTATCACAATTTTCCATATCTATGACTAGTCATTCCGACTTTAAATAGACAACCAGTATGCCTAAACATACTAAACTAACTTTGAAGATTCTCAAACTTTCACCACATCACAAAATACATGTTTGTGACCTAGAAATAAATTATCCATATCTATTTCCATTGGCTAAACCATTTATGCTAATATCTGGATGGCCATGAGCCATGGGTGTAGCACCCTAAAAATTGTTTGTTTCATGATATATAGTCATTTTATCTTATTTGTAATTTTTGTAAATTTTTGTGAATTATTCCAAAGATGTTGATTATTTTAAAATATTTCTTGATTTACGTGTAGACATAGCAGAGTTGGAAAAATAAAATATTTTCCTCGAGGCTAGAAAACCTTGGACTGTGGAAACGCCGACGGGGGATCGTACTAAACCTGATGGTGGACAAAGTTTACGAAGTTTTCATTTTTTGAGATTTTATCTGATAAATAAAATTGCAGTATGTTTTATTATCTGTTGGACAATAAATACTAGCTTTATTAGCTATAACTTTTATCCACTGGATAATAGCTTTAGTAGAGTGTTAGTCATCTTTTCTAGAGAGCATTTTAATGACATCATTAAGATGACATGATCCAAGTGACATCATCACTTTGACTTTTCATAAAGTGGACAAAGCTTCTCAAGGAAGCTTTGCAACAAGCTTCTCAAGGAACCCAACCCTCTCTCTCCTCCCTTAGGGGACTCCATGGAAATGAGGGGGAAAGGTGACACAAATTATCACCTTTCCACTAAAAAACACTCACTCACTTTTCACTTTTCAAAATTCAAAAGTTTTCTATCACTTTCTCTCTCAACCTTTTCTCTTTTCTCATTTTTCTCCTTCACATTTTCTCTTCTTCCTCGCCTCTTCAAGTCCACAGCAACCACCATTCCCCCACCCTCCATGTTTGATTCATTTCAAGCAACCACTTTGCTTGAAACTACATCTTGATTTGAAGGCTTTCTTTCTTGTTGGAACCACCTTCTAAAAGCCCACTTTTCATCTCCATTTTCTCTACATTCATACGGCCAAAACACCATATTTGGCCATCCAAGTTTTCTTGCTCAACCAACCTCATTTCTTGCTTCTACTCATCACCTAGAACCTTTTTCCTTTTGTGACCACCATTTGAATCTTCCATAAAGCCCTAAGATTTGAAGCTTTGAGGTAAAGTTCTTAACTTTTCTATTTTCCCTTCTCTTTTTCATGATTATTGGTCAGCTTGATGATCAAGGATTCCTCTTTCAAGCTTTGGTTGTTGATTTTGTGAGTTTGAATATCCTAGGGTTTTGTTGGTGGTGGTGGACAAATTTCAAGAGCACCAAGGAGCTTGCTTTTCTTGATTTCTCTTTAGGTAAGAAGGAGAAAATCCTCTTCAACCTATCATGGTGGTAAGGAACATGCTTTTGTATTGATAGTGAGGAATCCATATTATGGTTACTCACTTTGTTGCATGATTCTTAATGATTTTTGTATTAATTTTACCTTGTATGAATTTATTAGTTGTTATTGTATATCTTGATGGTGTTGGAATAATTTTGATGGATTGGAATGATGTACAGAAAGCAATGGCTCTTTGCCCCTTTTATTTGAGGCTCACGGCCAAACACCCACCAATGGGGTGTCCATGATTAAAACTTTGAAACAAATTAGGAGACTAACTAATCAAGTGGTTAATAATGAATGGAATGATGAAAATTTAGGTTTCTAGTTTCCTTAGAGCTCACGGCCTCTCAGGGAAAATAATGGCAAAATTTTGTGTTGAAATGAAAACTTAATTAATTAGATGGTTAGATGTTGATTAGGGATTCATAAAATGGAAAGAACAAAATAATAAAATTTTATCCTATAATTTAGAGTAATTTTGACCAAAGAAAGAACATGAGTGTAAGTGAGATGTTAAGAAACTTAAACTAAATTACCCTAAGTGAATTAGGTTTAGAACTAAGTAAAAGACTTGTTTAATTTGAGTAACAAAGATTAGGTGAAAAATGCAAGAGAATTCCCCTAAAGAGACTTAATAGGAAAAACGTTGAAGTTAAAACGTAATTTCATAATAAATCTTAAAGGTATGTTTTCATAATTGAGAATCGGATAACGTATTGTTGTGGGTCCATAAGTGGGAACAAGGATCTATTGATAATTAATTTGGCTAATTATAGCATGATTATGAAAAAAGTATATTATTGTTGAATATACGTGAATATGCATTGAGTCATCATGCATTCTAAGAGTCTGGTGGACTTTGTTGTAAGGCTTGATGCCTAGGAGATGAATCACACCTTAGTGTGGGTGTGAATAGACTAGTGTAGGTCACTCATTGACCTTGGGGGCATCGAGGTACGGGTATCTCACAATGGGTAGTTGGTAGCTCCTCTATACCGTGAGACAGACTAATGCAAACACACCAATGATCTGGACCGAGACACTATCCTATATCGCAAACTTATGAAGAATATCTTGTATAAGCCATGTTGCACAATTTATTGATAATGAAGCACTTGATTTGAGGCCGATGAGATACAGACATGTCTCCTTGTTCATTCTCTCCAAATATAGTGTTTAGCTCCATGGGGTAGGATTTTGGTACCTTGTGCATGTGCATAGTCAGTCAACATATTTACCTGGCATTTATTTATATGATTATGAAGTTGGTTCTTTTATTGGTATTAACTGCTAGGATTATTAAACTATGTATTATCTAATCTTGATGCTCTTTACTATTGTGTTGTACTGTTGGTGTTATGTGTCATTTATGTTTCTTTACTGCCATGTTGGTAATGATGTTGTATATCTCACCTCTTTACTTTGTTATTTTGTTTATATATCTGTACTTCGGTAAAGACCGGGGCATAGAAGAGCCTGCGTTTCCTGGGTTTTGGTCAAATTAGTCTTCTATTTTGTGATGGCGTTGGGTTGAAGCTTTTTGGGTTACGTATATGTTTTGTTCCATGGGGGATCAGATGCCTGGAAGATTAACTGGAACTTGGAGCACATCAGATATACTGGAGATGTTTCTATAATTATCTGCAGAACTAGGGATGATGTTCTCTTCTTTTCTTTGGATACTAATATGCACTTGGAGCTTTTCATGCCTGTAAGAGAGCTTTGGGGTGTGCTGATTTATACCCCTCGTGAAGACAGTTACGTGTCCTCTACATGGACTCCTATTCGTCAAAGTGTGCCTCCTCTGGTAGTCTTATCTTCCGAGGAGTCAGAGGAAGACTCATTGGAGGGTCCTCTCCCGTAGTTGTGGGGCTTGGCATGTGGTACTTAGCTGTGTGGGGGCCTGAAGTTTTGTTATTTTGGAGGGCTGATGTATATAATACTTTTGGGACATGTGAAACTTTTACTTATGTATTTCCAAGATCTTTTGATGTATATAAGTACATATGATATATATATATATATATATATATATATATATATATATATATATATATATATATTCTGGTTGGATGTATGTAATGTTCTTCATGTTATTTATTTCCGCTAAGTTTATGTTTTTCTCTTACAAAAAAAAATATAATAAAAAGAGAGATCTTTTGATGTATATAAGTACATATGATATATATATTCTGGCTGGATGTATGTAATGTTCTTCCTATTATTTATTTCCGCTAAGTTTATGTTTTCCTCTTACAAAAGAAAAATAATTAAAAGAGAATTGCCAAATTACTATATGCTTTGTAAATGAGCAAGTTACTATCTATACGTATGTAAACTGGGTCTTAGTGTTATATTTTGATCCTTCATTCGTGTTTGGTGTGACTGTCCCTCTCCAAAAATGGGCGTTATACTAGTTTGGTATCAGAGCTTCGGTTTGAGTTTTCTTTTAGGTTTTGAGATTAGGCCTGTCTTGTTTGTGCTGTGTGATTCTCTGTGTTTGGTTTCTGATAGGATGCATCTAACTTTCCTTGTGTTTTGTTTAGTCTAACTCCGAAAGAGAAAGATGGCTCGTGGTGGAGGTATGGCTGCAGCAGTTGAGGCAATGCAGTGAATGGTAGATGTTATTGTATAGCAAAATGAGAGAGCTGCACAATAACAAGAGGCAACGACTGATGCCCAGAATTTGTCAGAATTTTGTCGCAACAACCCACCTCAATTTAAAATGGAGTTTGATCTGGAGAAAGCTAGTCTTTGGATTGAGGAACTGGAGAAGATATTCCGAGGGATGGGCTGTGCTGATGACAATAAGGTAACTTATGCTACCTTCATGTTAGTTGGAGATACTGAAGACTGGAGGAATGAAGCACAAAGGTTAATGGAAGCCGAGGGAACGACAGTCACATGGGAAGTCTTCAAGAATAGATTCTTGGAGAAGTATTTTCTTGCAAGTGTGAGGTATGCCAAAGAGATAGAGTTTCTTGGTCTAAAACAAGGTGGCATAATAGTTGGCAGGTATGCGGCAAAGTTTGAAAGCTTGTCCAAGTTTTCAAGGTATTTGTAGCTCTAGCTTGACGAAGAGTAGAAATGCCAGAAGTTCGAGGAAGGACTGCGACATGACTTGAAGAGGGTAGTATTGCCTTTGGGAATTGACCAATTCCCAGCCTTGCTAAACAAGTGTCAGAGGATTGAAGAGTTAGATCAATCAAGGGACACGACGAGTCATAACTTTGGACCTTCTAGGTTCCAAAGAGGACGTGGCAACAATACGAATCGTTTTCGAAGGAAGCTTTATTCCCGACCGCTGGGAAGTCAATAACAATCACCTAGTGGAGTCCCAAGTGGAAATTCTGGTGGAAATCGAGTTGGTTAGACTGTGGCATCTTCACCAAAGTGTTTGAAATGCGAAAAAGACCACCTGACAAGGGAGTGAACTATCAAGGGGATTATCTGCTTCAGATGCAGAAAACCTGGACATATCTCCAGAGATTGCAATCAAACTAAGGCAGAGCCTTCTGTCAACACTGCATGAGTTGCAAGCCCTCAGGAAGGAGGCAAGGTTTACACAATGAGTGGAGCAGAAGCCTCCAAATCCGAAGATCTGATATAGGGAGATGGCACCATAGGAGGTAATCTTTTATCTGTACTGTATGACTCAGGGGCAACCTATTCTTTTATTGCATATGACTATGTACATCAGTTAGGTTTGCTTGTGTCTTCTTTACCTTTTGATTTAAGTGTTTCTACCCCTACTGCTAAACTTGTTGTTACTACCCAAGTTTTTTGAACTATCCTTTATCTGTTAAAGGTTGACTCTTTTCTATTAATTTGATCCATTTACCTCTTTCCCAAATAGACGTAATCTTAGGAATGGATTAGTTATCTTCTAACCATATCCTGTTGGATTGTTCTAATAAAACCCTAGTTTTCCCTAAGTCTGAAGTTTCTAGATTTTTTACTACCAACCAAGTTAAAGCTTTCTTAAGAGAAGGAGCTCAGGGATACATGCTATTGACTTCCTTAGAAGTCGAGAGTGAGGTGAATGTGAAAGATATTCTTGTAGTCAATTAGTTTCCCAAAGTCTTTCCTGATGATGTACCTGGTTTAATGCCAGAGCGGGAGATAAAGTTCACCATTGATCTTGTACATGGATTTGGTCCTGTATCCATAGCACCGTATAGGATGTCACCATCAGAATTGGTTGAACTTAAGAAACAATTGGTGGAACTTTTGGAAAAGCAATTTGTCAGGCCTAGTGTGTCACCCTAGGGAGTGCCAGTATTATTGGTCATGAAAAAGGATGGAACTTCGTGCTTATGTGTAGATTATTGCCAACTGAACAAGGTCACAATTAAGAACAAGTATCCACTTCCGAGGATAGATGATTTGATGGATCAACTGAAGGGAGTTGTAGTTTTCTCCAAGATTGACTTTCGTTCTAGCTACCATCAGATCCGAGTGAAGGTAGATGATATATCCAAGACAGCTTTTCATACACGTTACGGGCATTATGAGTATCTTGTGATGTCGTTTGGAGTGACGAATGCACCTTCCATATTCATGGATTACATGAATAGAATCTTTCATCCTTACCTAGATAGGTTTGTTGTCGTTTTTATCGATGACATTCTAATTTATTCTTGAAATCAGGAGGAACATACCAAACATCTCAGTATAGTTCTCTAGATTCTGAAAGAGAAGAAGCTATATGCCAAGTTGTCAAAGTGTGAATTTTTGCTGGAAGAAGTTAAGTTTTTGGGTCATGTAATCTCGAAGGATAGGATTGTAGTGGATCCGTCAAAGGTTGAAGCAGTTCTACAATTTGAAAGGAAAAAGAGACTAAAATTCAAAACTTTGTGCGATTAGTTGGATATTATCGAAGATTCATTGAAGGATTTTCTAAGGTAGCAGGACCTCTTACTCAACTCACGAGGAAGAACCAAGCTTTTGAATGGACAGATGCTTGTGAAGAAAGTTTCCAAGAGTTAAAGAGATGACTGACTACTTCACCAGTTCTAGTTCTACCTGATCCTAATGAACCCTTTGAGGTGTACTATGATGCTTCACATCAAGGACTAGGATGTGAGCTCATGCAGGATAGGAAAGTGGTGGTGTATGCTTCAAGGCAGTTGAGAGTGCATGAAAAGAATTACTCTACACATGACCTGGAGTTAGTAGCTGTGGTGTTTGCTTTAAAGATATTGAGACACTTTCTACATGGAGCGACGTTCAACGTCTTTAGTGACCACAAAAGTCTGAAGTACCTATTTGTCCAAAAAGAGTTGAACATGAGGTAGCGGAGGTGGTTGGAGTTTCTGAAAGATTACAATTTTTAACTTTAGTTTCACCACAGAAAGGCAAACGTCGTGGCGAATGCTTTAAGTAGGAAGATGCTTAGTATCTCTGCTATGATGGTTAAGGAGAAGGAGTTAATACAACAATTCAGGGATATATGGTCCTCTGTGGAATTGACACCGAGGAAGATTTGTTTAAATATGGTTACTATTTCAAGTGATCTAATGGAAGAAATTTGGGAGAAACAAAAAAGTGACAATTTTTTGCAAAATGAGAGGGAGCTGATGAAGCACGACATTGTGTCGACAGTAGAGGAAGGACCTGATGGAATCTTAAAGTTCATAAGCAGGGTTTGTGTGCCCAAGGATCCAGAATTTAGGAAGTTCATTCTCAAAGCCGCTCACATGAGCAAGTTGAGTATGCATCCAGGAATAACCAAGATGTACCAAGACCCGAAACAGTTATTTTGGTGGCACAGAATGAAGAAGGATGTTGCCAGATATATGTCGTCTTGTCTGGTTTGTCAGCAAGCTAAGGCTGAGCATCAAAGACCATCAGGAATGTTGCAACCTCTAATTATTCCTGAATTGAAATGGGATAGTATTGCGATGGATTTCGTGGTTAGATTGCCAAAGACCCGAAAGGCTTACAATTCGATATGGGTAATTGTTGATCGGCTTACGAAGTCTATACACTTCTTACCGGTTAACATAAAGTATTCAATGGAGAAGTTAACCCAGGTGTATATTAGTGAGATTATTAGACTGCATGGTGTGCCTTCTAGTATTATTTCTGATAGAGATCCGAGGTTCACATCAAGATTTTGGCAGAGTCTTCAAGGAGAATTAGGAATGAAACTATATTTGATCTTTGCTTCTCACCCTCAAACCGATGGTCAATCAGAAAGGACGATTCAATCATTAGAAGATTTGCTTAGAGCTTGCACATTGCAATAGACTAGAAGTTGGGATGAAGTTTTTCCATTGGTAGAGTTCACCTATAATAACAGTTTCACTCGAGCATAAGGATGGCACCCTATAAGGCTCTATATGGATAACGGTGCAGAACATCTTTGTGTTAGTACCAAGATGGAGAGAATGTTATGATTGGACCTGATCTTATGCAACAGACGACGGAAAAGGTCAAGATGATTCAAGAAAAGATGAGGACAACTCAGAGTAGGCAAAAAACCTATGCGGACAAAAGGAGAAAACCTCTTGAGTTTAAGGAAGGCGAGCATGTGTTTTTGAAAGTCACACCCGCAACTGGGGTCAGTCGAGTTCTTAAATCTAGAAAACTCACTGCTAAATTCATTGGACCTTATCAAATTCTTTGTCAGATAGGTTGAGTAGCTTACCAAATAGCCTTACCACCTTTTCTTTCTAACCTTCACAATGTCTTTCATGTGACGCAATTGTGAAAATATATTCCCGGTTCTGACCATGTCATAGCACCTGATAGAGTACATTTAAAAGAGAATTTAACCTATGAGGCACCTCTTGTAAAGATCGAAGATAGGAGAGTGAAGCGACTCAGAGGGAAAGAAATTCCATTGGTGAAAGTGATCTAGAATGACACAACTAGAGACGCAATGTGGGAGTTAGAGGACAAGATGAAAGAACAATATCCACATCTATTCTAAGGTATGACAAATTTCGAGGACAAAATTTCTTTTTAGAAGGGGAGAGTCGTAACACCCAGAAAATTGTTTGTTTCATGATATATAGTCATTTTATAATATTAGTGATTTCGAGGACGATTTGTGTGCGCATTGAGCTCAGCCAGGAAAATAAAATATTTTCCCTGAGGTTAGAAAACCTTGGACTGTGCAAACGTCAATGGGGGATCATACTAAACCCGAGGGTGGACACAGTTTATGAAGTTTTCATTATTTGACATTTTATCTGATAAATAAAAATACAGTAGATTTTATTATTAGTTGGACAATAAATACTGGCTTTGATAACTGTAACTTTTATCCACTAGATAATAGCTTTAGTAGAGTATTAGTCATCTTTTCTAGAGAGCACTTTAATGACATCTTTAAGATGACATGATCCAAGTGACATCATCACTTTGACTTTTCATAAAGTGGACAAAGCTTCTCAAGGAAGCTTTGCACCAAGCTTCTCAAGGAACCCAACCCTCTCTCTCCTCCCTTGGGGGACTCCATGGAAATGAGGGGGAAAGGTGACACAAATTATCACCTTTCCACTAAAAAACACTTACTCACTTTTCACTTTTCAAAATTCAAAAGTTTTCTATCACTTTCTCTCTCAACCTTTTCTCTTCTCTCATTTTTCTCCTTCATATTTTCTCTTCTTCCTCTCCTCTCTAAGTCCATGGCAACCACCATTCCCCTGCCCTCCATGTTTGATTAATTTTAAACAACCACTTTGCTTGAAACTACATGTTGATTTGAAGACTTTCTTTCTTGTTGGAACCACCTTCAAAAAACTCACATTTCCTCTCCATTTTCTCTCCATTCCCAAGACCAAAACACCATTTTTGGCCATCCAAGTTTTCTTGCTCAACCAACCTCATTTCTTGCTTCTACTCATCACCTAGAACCTTTTTCCTTTTGTGACCACCATTTGAATCTTCCATTTTCACCTTCTTCCATAAAACCCTAAGATTTGAAGCTTTAAGGTAAAGTTCTTGACTTTTCTATTTTCCCTTCTCTTTTTTGTGATTCTTGGTCATCTTGATGATTAAGGATTCCTTTTTCAAGCTTTGGTTGTTGATTTTGTGAGTTTGAATATCCTAGGGTTTTGTTGGTGGTGGTGGACGAATTTCAAGAACACCAAGGAGCTTGCTTTTCTTGTTTTCTCTTTAGGTAAGAGGGAAATAATCCTCTTCAACCTATCATGGTAGTGAGGAACACATTTTTGTGTTGATAGTGAGGAATCCATGTTAGGGTTACTCACTTTGTTGTATTATTCTTGATGATCTTTGTATTGATTTTACCTTGTATGACTTTATTGGTTGTTATTGTATATCTTGATGGATGTGAAATAATTTTAATGGATTGGAATCATGTATGGAAAGCAAGGGCTCTTTGCCCCTTTGTTGAGGCTCACGGTCACACACCCACCAATGGAGTGTCCATGATCAAAATTTTGTAACAATTTGGGAGACTAACTAATTAAGTGGTTAATAATGAATGGAGTAATGAAAAATTTAGGTTCTTAGTTCCTTAGAGCTCATGGCCCCTTAGAGAAAACAATGGCAAAATTTTGTGTTAAAATGGAAACTTAATTAATTAAATGATTAGATGTTGATTAGGGATTCATAAAATGGAAAGAACAAAGAATAAAATTTTATCATATAACTTAGAGTAATTTATGGCCAAAGAAAGAACACGAGTGTAAGTGAGATGTTGAGAAACTTAAATTAAATTACCCTAAGTGAGTTATGCTTAGAACTAAGTAAAGGACTTGTTTAATTTGAGTAATAAAGATGAGGTGAAAAATGCAAGAGAATTCCCCTAGAGAGGCTTAATAAGAAAAACATTGAAGTTAAAGTGTAATTTCATAATAAACCCTAAAAGTATGTTTTCACAATTGAGAATCGGATAATGTACTATTATGGGTCCATAAGTGGGACCAAGGATCTGTTGATAATTGATTTGGCCAAATTGTAGCGTGATTATGGAAAAAGTGTATTATTGTTGAATATACATGAATATGCATTGAGTCATCATGCATTGTGAAAGTCCGGTGGACTTTGTTGTAAGGCTGTATACCTAGGAGATGAGTCACACCTTAGTGTGGGTGCGAATAGACTAGTGTAGGTCACTCATTCATCTTGGGGACGTTGGAGTGCAAGTATCTCACAATGGGCAGTTGATAGCTCCTCTATACCGTGAGACAGGCCAATGCAAATAGACCAACGATCTAGACTGAGACATTGTCCTATACCACAATTTTGTGAAGAATATCTTGTTTGAGCCATGTTGCGTAATTTATTGATATTGAAACACTTGATTTGAGGCCGGGGAGATATAGACATGTCTCCTTGATCTTTCTTTCCAATGTTGTGTTTAGCTCCATGGAGTAGGATTTTGGTATCTTGTGCATATGCATAATCAGTCAAGATATTTACCGGGCATTTATTTATATGATTATGGAGTTGTTTCCTTTATTGATATTATGACTGCCTAGATTATTAAACTGTTTAATATCTGATCTTGGTGCTGCTTACTCTTTTACTATACTGTTTGGCGTTATATGTCGTTTATGTTTCTTTACTGCCATGTTGGTAATGATGTTGGATATCTCACCTCTTTACTTTGTTATTATGTTTATACATATATGTACTTTTGTAAAGACTGAAGCGTGGAAGAGTCCGTGTTTCCTGGGATTTGGTCAAATTCGTCTTCTTTTTCGTGATGGCTTCGGGTCGAAGCTTTTTGGGCTACGTGAATGTTTTGTTCCATGGCGATTCAGATGCCTGGAGGATTGATTAGAACTCGGAGCGCATTAGATATACTAAAGACATTTCTATAATTATTCGTAGGACTCGGGATAAAGTTCCCTTCTTTTCTTTGGACACTACTATACACTTGGAGTTTTTCATGCCTGTTAGGGACCTTTGGGGTGTTCTGAATTATACCCCTCGTGAGGATAGTGAGGTGTCCTCTGCACGGACTCCTGTCCGTCTGAGTGTGCCTCCTCCAGTAGTCTTATCTTCCGAGGAGTCGGAGGAAGACCCATCGAAGGGTCCTCTCCCGTAGTTGTGGGGCTTGGTATAACACCCTAATACCGGTAACTTGATATATCAAAATATACCTGGATAAGCAGTATTAGTTATGCTACTTCTAACTTAACATAATA
This sequence comes from Ormosia emarginata, assembly GCA_029884605.1. Classification (NCBI taxonomy): domain Eukaryota; kingdom Viridiplantae; phylum Streptophyta; class Magnoliopsida; order Fabales; family Fabaceae; genus Ormosia; species Ormosia emarginata. Next base: position 4,639,775 of record JAQQTP010000037.1, read on the forward strand.
CTAATCCATATCATTTGAACAAATAATAATAGAGAGCCTTGCGAAAAACTAAAAGTTATACATATAACATCGCCACTAAAGGCTCATTGTATACATAACTTCTTGTACAAACTAAAAGCAAGTAAATAAATACAAGCTTTAAACTAAAAAGTATAAAAACTATCTTTGTCTTCATACTTCTTCTTCTTGCCTTTGGATGAACCTTCACCTGGATTTACATGGCAACAGCGGGGTGAGAAATCACATTTCTCAGTATAAGTATACCAAAACCAGTAGTTTAAACATTCAAAATGAATAAACCTAACTGAACTAATATTTCCTGTATAAAAAACAATTACAACTCTCTCTTTATGTAACGTTCTTAAGCGAACTATAATTCTGTTCTGATAACCGAAACTACAATGACATCAAACAACCGCCCATACAATTATTTGAAATCATCGGCCAGACAACCGCCTATATAACTGTTACCAATAATACAGAGTAACACATACATAAATATATTCACCAAACAAACTATTACATAATGCAATGATGGAATGATGTATGTTTATGCTCAAAGAAAAGTGTATGATAGTGTTGGTGCAATGTCATGAATACTTAACTATTCCCCTAGGCGCAGAGGAATTCTGCCATGATAACGTGTGACCCCTTATAGCCTACTTTTAGGAACGAAGTCTGTCATCACAACACATGACCTCCTACACCCCTAGGTAGGGAGGGAATCTGATACGATAACAAGTAACCTCCTATAACCTACCAAGTAGGGAGGGAGTCTGCAATCATATCATGTAACCTCCTATAACCTACCATAAACTGAGTGGATGCCTCCACCATCTGCTCTCTAGGAATAGCAAGCATATATGAAATGTGAAGTGTGTGTAATGCGGAGTTATGTCCTAACTCTAACATAACCGCCACATGATCTCATACTAAGTCCATCTTGCATTACTAACTCCACCTCTTCTCTATGGGAGTATTTCATGCACTACGACATTGAACCAATGCCAACTAGACTTAGTATACTGCTGTCTTTGCATTACTAACTCTCTTTAACTCTTTGAGAGCTCTTCATGCACTATGGCATTCACCCTTGCCAGTTAGCTTCTTAACTCTTGCTTAAGAAGCTAAGCTTTTGATCTCTAGCAATCCATGTCTAATGGATGCACTACTTTTCTTTGATCTTCCTTTGTATGCCACTAGGTCTTTCTCTCGAAGAAATAACCTCTCAAGTGTCACAACAATCTTTACTAAGCATAAAAAAAGGATCTTAACATCTAGAGATTTCAAATCATCAAAATAACATCTTTGATGAAATCTGCTCTGGACCCTTTTAAAAGGCTAATTTTCATAAATGCACCAGAGGTACATCCTAACTTCAATGATTCTAAAATTTTATAGGCAAATAGCCTTATGTCGTAGCTTTCAAATGGCTCTGGAATCAACTTATTTCGATATCGGTAGCTCAAGTTATGATAAAAACACTACAGGCTGTCAGAAATGAGTTTTCTTCTGTTTCGGGTCTATTCGAATACCTCTGATGGTATTCGAATACCACCCTCGAAAATTCACTTTCTGGAGCTGTCTGTGGTGTTTTATTCGAATACCAACCTTGGTATTTGAATACCACACTGCAGAACAGCACTCCTGGAGCAGAAAACAATCGTGTTTCTTGTTCTATTAATTATCCTATCATATCTCAATCCTCAAACATGGATTCTAAGTGATTCTAAGTTCCTAACTAGTTCATTAACACTTAGGAAACATCAATCACTAACTTAAACTTCTTAATTTGGATCAAACACCAAAAATCACCCTCTTGGTTGTTCATGACCTAGGTTCAAACTCAAGAACCAACTAGCTCCAATCTATGGATAAATCCATCTATCTTATTCTCAAAAAGCTAAAAACATACTAACTTAGTCCTTGAAATCAAGAACCAAGCCAAAAACATGGATTTGACTACTCAAACCCCTATTTCCATTCACAAAACCTATGTTCATTCAAGATGAATCAAAGGAATAGATGAATAGAAATCCCCTACCTCTTGCTAGATGAAGATCTTGAAGCCTTGATCCTTGTCTTTGATCTTTCCCCTTTGATTTTCTTCTTTTCCTTCTTCCTTTCTCTCCTTCTTCCTTCGGTTTCTCTCTTCTTTGTTTTCCCCTCTCTAGTCTGTTTTCTGACTCTCTAATATCTCAACCGTGAGATATTAGACAAGAGAAGTCAAATACGACTTCTCTTGGATAAACACTAAAACTTTGATCTGCTAAGAACACTCAGATTCCACCAAATCTGGTATTCTAACCTCTAACAGATTCAAAATAAATCCTAGTATTCATTAAAAATTATGTTGTACTTTTTTTCCACTTTTCCATATCTGCTGAGGGTAAATCTGGTATTAAAATGCACAACCAGTATGCCGAAAAATACTAAATTAACTCCGATTACTCTGAAATTTTAACCACACCTTACTTAGCTTATTTGTGACCTAGAAACAAATTATCTAAACTTGTTTCCCTTTAAATAGCAGTTTATGCTATTTTCTGAGTCATTTTAAGCCACTTTTCACACTCTGTGTTGTAGTAAAGTGCCTAAACTAACTCTGTTTGGCACAAATCTTCACTGGCATATTAAACAACTTATATGCTACCTTTGTACACATATAAAAGTCTAATATGTTTTTTCGGGATGTTACACTTGGCATGTGGTATGTAGCTTTTTGGGGGCTTGATGTTTTTGTTATTTTAGAGGGCTGATGTATGTAATCCTTTTTGGGAATGTGAAACTTTTACTTGTATTTTACCCAGATCTTTTGATGTATATAAGTACATATGATATATATATATATATATATATATATATATATATATATATATATAATCAAAAGAGAATTGCCAAATTACTATATGTTTTATAAATGAACAAGTTACTATCTATACGTATGTAAATCGAGTCTTGGTGTTATCTTTTGAGTTTGATCCGTTTTTTGTGTGCAATCCCTCTCCAAAAAGGGGGCATTACACTAGTTTTGTATTAGAACCTCGGTTTAAGTTTTCTTTTGGGTTTTGCGATTAGGTCTATCTTGTTTGTACTGTGTGATTCTCTGTGTTTGGTTTCCAAAAGGTTACATCTAACTTTTCTTATGTTTTGTTCAGTCTCACTCTGAAAGTAAATGATGGCTCGTGGTGGAGGTATGGCTGCAGCAATCGAGGCAATACAACAGATGGTAGATGTTATTGTATAGCAAAATGAGAGAGCTGTACAACAACAAGAGGCAACGACGAATGCCCAGAATTTGTCAGAATTTCATCATAACAACCCACCTCAGTTTAAAGGAGAGTTCGATCTAGAGAAGGCTAGTCTTTATATCAAGGAACAGGAGAAGATATTCCAAAGGATCAGTTGTGCTAAACACCAGAAGGTAACTTATGCTACCTTCATGTTAGTTGGAGATGCTGAAGACTAGTGGAATAGAGCACAAAGGTTAATGGAAGCCGAGGGAACGACAGTCACATAGGAAGTCTTCATGAACAGATTCTTGGACAAGTATTTTCCTACGAGTACGAGACATGCCAAGGAGATGGAGTTTCTTAGTCTAAAACAAGGAGGCATGACAGTTGGTGAGTATACAGCAAAGTTTGAAAGTTTATCCAAGTTTTGAAGGTATTTCCAGCTCCAGCCTGACGAAGAGTGGAAATGCCGAAAGTTCAAGGAAGGACAGCGCTATGACTTGAAGAGGGCAATATTACCTTTGGGAATTGACGAATTCCCAGTCTTGCTGGACAAGTGTCGGAGGATTGAAAAGTAAGATCAATCAAGGGACACAATGAGTCACAACTTTAGACCCTCTAGGTTCCAAAGAGGAAGTGGTAGCAGCGCAAATTGTTTTCAGAGGAAGCCTTATTCTCGACTGCCGAGAAGTCAACAACAATCACCTGGTGGAGGCCCAAGTGAAAATTCTAGTGGCAATCGAGTTGGTCAGACTGTAGCATCTTCACCAAAGTGTTTGAAATGCAGAAAAACCTAGACATATCTCCAGAGATTGCAACCAAACTAAGGTAGTGCCTTCTGTTAACAATGCACGAGTTGCAAGACCTCAGGCATAAGGCAAAGTTTATACAATGAGTGGAGTAGAAGCCTCCAAATCTTAAGATCTGATACAAGGAGATGGCACCATAGGAGGTAATCTTTTATCTGTACTGTATGACTTAGGGGCAACCCACTCTTTTATTACTTATGACTGTGTGCATCGATTAGGTTTACCTATGACTTCCTTGCCTTTTGATTTGAGTGTTTCAACCCCTACTGCTAAACATGTTGTTACTACCCAAGTTTGTTTAAACTGTCATTTGTTTGTTGAAGGTCGAATCTTTTCTGTTAATTTGATCTGTTTACCTCTTTCCCAAATAGGCATAATCTTAGGAATGGATTGGTTATCTTCTAATCATATCTTGTTGGATTGTTCCAATAAAACCCTAGTTTTCCCTAAGTCTGAAGTTTCTAAATTTTTTACGGCTAACCAAGTTAAAGCTTTCTTAAGAGAAGGAGTTTAGGGATACAAGCTATTGTCTTCCTTAGAAGTCAAGAGCGAGGCAGATGTGAAAGATATTCTGGTAGTCAGTGAATTTCCCGAAGTCTTTCCTGATGATGTACCTGGTTTACTGCCAAAGCGAGAGATAGAGTTCACCATCGATCTTGTACCTGGATCTGGTCCTGTACCTATAGCACTGTACAGGATGTCGCCATCAGAATTGGTTAAACTTAAGAAACAATTGGTGGAGCTTTTGGAAAAGTAGTTTGTCAAGCCTAGTGTGTCACCCTGGGGAGCGCCAATATTGTTGGTCAAGAAGAATGATGGAACTTCGTGCTTATGCGTAGATTATCGCTAGTTGAACAAGGTCACAATTAAGAACAAATATCCACTTCTGAGGATAGATGATTTAATGGATCAGTTGACGGGAGCTGCAGTTTTCTACAAGATTGACTTGTGTTCTGGCTACCATCATATCTTAGTAAAGGTAGAGGATATCCCCAAGACGACTTTTTATACACGTTACGGGTATTATGAGTATCTTGTGATGCCATTTGGAGTGACGAATGCACCTGATATATTCATGGATTACATGAATAGAATCTTTCATCCTTACCTAGACAGATTTATCGTCGTTTTTATTGATGACATTCTAATCTATTCTCAAAATTAGGAGGAACATGTCGAACATCTCAGTATAGTTCTCCAGACTCTTAAAGAGAAAAAGTTGTATGCCAAGTTGTCAAAGTGTGAATTTTGGCTGGAAGAAGTTAAGTTTTTAGGTTATGTAATCTCGAAAGATGGGATTGCAGTGGATCCATCAAAGGTCGAAGCAGTTCTACAATGGGAAAGGCTAAGGAGCGTGACTGAAATTCGAAGTTTTATGGGATTAGCTGGATATTATCAAAGATTCATTGAAGGATTTTCTAAGATAGCGGGACCTCTTCTTCAACTCACGAGGAAGAACCAAGCTTTTGAGTGGACTGATGCTTGTGAAGAAAGTTTTCAAGAGTTAAAAAGACGACTGACTACTTCACCTATTTTAGTTCTACCCGATCTACATGAAACCTTTGAGGTGTATTGTGATGCTTCACATCAAGGATTAGGATGCATGCTCATGCAAGATAGGAAAGTGGTGGCATATGCCTCAAGACAGTTAAGAGTGCATGAAAAGAGTTACCCTACACATAACTTGGAATTAGCGGCTATGGTGTTTGCTTTGAAGATATGGAGACACTTTTTGAATAGAGCAACGTTCAACATCTTTAGTGACCACAAAAGTCTGAAGTACCTATTTGACCAAAAGGAGTTGAACATGAGGCAATGGAGGTGGTTGGAGTTTTTGAAAGATTACGATTTTCAACTTCAGTATCACCCTGGAAAGGCAAACGTCTTGGCAGATGCTTTAAGTAAGAAGATGCTTAGTATCTCTGCTATGATGGTTAAGGAGAAGGAGTTGATAAAGCAATTCAAGGAGATATGGTCCTCTGTGGAATTGGCATCGGGAAAGATTTGTTTAAATATGGTTACTATTTCAAGTGATCTAATGGAAGAAATTTGGGAGAAACAGAAAAGTGATAATTTTTTGCAAAATGAGAGGGAACTGAGGAAGCGTGACATTGTGTCGATAGTAGAGGAAGGACCTGGTGGAATATTAAAGTTCAGAGGCAGGGTTTATGTGCCTAAGGATCCGAAAATCAGGAAGTTCATTCTCGAAGACGCTCACACGAGCAAGTTGAGTATGCATCCGGAAATGACTAAGATGTACCATGCCCTGAAACAGTTATTTTGGCGGCACGAAATAAAGAAGGATGTTGCCAAATATGTGTCATCTTGTCTGATTTGTCAGAAAGCTAAGGTTGAACATCAATGACCGTCAGGAATGTTGCAACCTCTAACTATTCCCGAATGGAAATGGGATAGTATTGTGATAGATTTTGTGGTTAGATTGCCAAAGACCGAAAAAGGGTTATGATTTGATATGGATGATTGTTGATCGGCTTATGAAGTTTGCACACTTCTTACCGATTAACATAAGGTATTCAGTGGAGAAGTTAACCCAACTATATATTGGTGAGATTGTTAGACTGCATGGTGTGCCTTCTAGTATTATTTTCGATAGAGATTTGAGGTTTACATCAAGGTTTTGGCAGAGTCTTCAAGGAGCATTAGGAACAAAACTGCATTTGAGCTCTGTTTATCACCCTCAAACCGATGGTCAATCAAAAAGGACGATTCAATCATTAGAAGATTTGCTTAAAGCCTGCACTTTGGAACAAACTGGAAGTTGGGATAAAGTTTTACCATTGATAGAGTTTACCTACAACTACAGTTTTCACTCGTGCATAGGAATGGCACCCTATGAGGCTCTATATGGATGACGGTGCAGAACACCTTTGTGTTGGTACCAATATGGAGAATACCTTACGATTGGACCTGATCTTGTGCAACAAACGACATAAAAGGTCAAGATGATTCAGAAAAAGATGAGGACAACTCAAAGTAGGCAAAAAAGCTACACGGACAAAAGGAGAAAACTTCTTGAGTTTAAGGAATGCGAGCATGTGTTTTTTAAGGTCACACCCACGACTTGGGTCGGCCGAGTTCTTAAATCTAGAAAACTCATTCCTAAATTTATCGGACCTTATCAATTTCTTCGTCGAATAGGTCCAGTAGCTTACCAAATAGCCTTACCACCTTTTCTTTCAAACCTTCACAATGTCTTTCATGCGTCACAATTGCAAAAATATATTCCTGGTCCAAACCATGTCATAGCACCTGATACAGTACAATTAAAAGAGAATTTAACCTATGAGGCACCTCCTGTAAAGATCGAAGATAGGAGAGTAAATCGACTCAGAGGGAAATAAATTCCATTGGTGAAAGTGATCTGAAATGACACAACTGGAGATGCAACGTGGGAATTAGAGGATAAGATGAAGGAATAACATCCACATATATTCTAAGGTGTGACAAATTTTGAGGACGAAATTTCTTTTTAGAAGGGGAGAGTTGTAACACCTCAAAAATTATTTGTTTCGTGATATATCGTCATTTTATAATATTTGTGAATTTTGTAAATTTTTGTAAATTATTTCAGTGATGTTGATTATTTTATTAAATTTCTCAATTTACGTGCACACTGAGCGAACCCAGAAAAATAAAATATTTTCCTCGAGGCTGAAAAAATCTTGAACTGTGGAACCATCAATGGGGGATCTTACTAAACCTGAGGTCAGACAAAGTTTATGAAGTTTTTCTTTTTCTAGATTTTATCTGATAAATAAAATCGCGGTACAATTTAGTATTTGTTAGACAATAAATACTAGCTTTGTTAACTGTAACTTTTGGCCACTGGATAATAGTTTTAGCAGAGTGTTAGTCATCTTTTCTAGAGAACATTTTAATGACATCATTAAGATGATATCATCAAAATGACATCATCACTTTGACTTTTCAAAAAGTGAACAAAGCTTCTCAAGAAAGCTTTGCACCAAGCTTCTCAAGGAAGTAAACTCCTCTCTCTCCTCCCTTGGGGGACTCCATGGAAATGAGGGGGAAATGTGACACAAATTGTCACCTTTCCACTAAAAACACTCACTCACTTTTCACTTTTCAAAATTCAAAAGTTTTCTATCACTTTCTTTCTCAACCTTTCGCTTTTCTCTTTTTTTTCTCCTTTACATGTTCATCTTCTTCCTCTCCTCTCCATGTCCACGGCAACCACCATTCCCCCACCCTCCATGTTTGGTTAATTTCAAGCAACCACTTTGCTTGAATCTACATTAATCTGTTGATTATTTCTATATCTCGAGTGCCTTATGTTTGATCTAATTGGACTTCATGTGTGGTTAATTTTTAACTTTTAGCTAAGTTTCTAGATATGAAGTTTAATCAGATCTTTATTGTGAAACTTTGCTTAAGTGTGTTTTATAAGCACTCATAATCGTATTGTGTTTTCTAAGAGATCAATATCACCCCTAGAAGCAAAGAGAAAAGAGAGCATATGAAGAATTTGGGTTGAAATTGAAGAAACAGAAAAACACTACCCGTGTCATGAAATACAGGGGGGTCGTGTTATTCTCTGGAAATTTAATTAGATGCAATTTTAACTTATTGGGAATGAAACACACGTAATTAAACACAACTCGTGTCATAAAACAATGTTGGGGAGGGTTTTGGGCCCAAAAGTGTGAGATTGCCTAAGGTTCTAAAGGATCGTAGATGCGGAGAGTAATTCCATGAAAACTTGAAGAACAAGAAAGAATGATCGAAGATTGGAACTATAGCATTCTGGGTCAACCTGTAATTAAACTAATTGGACTTCTTGTGGTTAATTTTTAACTTTTAGCTAAGTTTCTAGATATGAAGTTTAAAATCTTTATTGTGAAACTTTGCTTTTTAAGGTTGTGACGAGGATCAATTTGGGCCCAAAAGCTATAAATGAAGAAGGATTGCCTAAGGTTCCTAAGGGATGCAATTTTAGCCTGGAAGACTAAAACAGAGAGCCGTCAAAGAAAACGAGAAAGAGGATTAAACATGGAAGAACGAAAGAATTTTAAAGAGGGTTTTGGGAGATTTGATCGAGAAGAGGATTCGAAGAACAAGAAAGAGGGAGATTTGATCGAAGATTGGAGACTCGAGTTCGAGAAATCAGAGATCGATCAATCTCATTTGTTAGAAACTAGTTTGATATTCAATTTTCTTTCATTCTTGACTATGTTTCTATTTCATTTTTCTTTCGATTTTGAATTCGTCATGTGCGACTAATCTTCTTATTTGGTTAAGGGAGGATGAAACCCTAGTCTTGATTATGTGAACCTTGCATATCTTTTTATATTAATTCAATTGAGTTTTTATTCATATGTTTCTGATCTTAATTCAATATAAAGATTTTTATACTCTTTGCCAATTTCGAAAGTGGTAAAACTAGGATTGCTATACGCGGTTGTGGTGGTCAGACTAGTGAGACATATGATCTAAGTAATTTATTCCCGATGTGTGATTAGATCTTAGTGTGATTAGTTTTCTAAATCTTAATGTAGTCATTAGGTAGGTGTAAGAGCGGTTGCTTTATAAATAACTAATGATTAGGATTTAATTTTAGTGGTTGCTGAATTAAGCAAAACTTAAGGAAAACAGGGGACTTATCTCATAATCACATAAAAGCATAATTGGTTATATTGGTATAAAGGGAATGTAAGTTAGCATAATCATATAAATCTAGTGGTGGATTCCATCTCTTAACCATTGTCTTTTAATTGGTAAATCAAATCATGTTTACTGCTATTATTTTAGAATCAATTTCTGTTTTTAGTATAACAAACAAAAACCCTTTTTTACTGTTTACTATTTTTTAGAGTTTAAAATTAGGAATCTATTAATAGTGTTAATTGAGTTAGTTCTCTGTGGATTGACCCTTGCTAACTACAACTGGTTGCAAGGTTTTTATATTTTTGGTGGGACTTGGCAACTATTTTTAATCTCAATTTTAATTCACAATTCACACCACACCAAATTTTGGTACTGTTGCCGGGGAACTAAATATCCAATTGCGCTATTAATTTGTTTCATATTTTTTACTCTATTTTTGTTTTTATTTTTAATTTTTGATTTATTGTTTCTGAGTGTCTTGTAGGGGCTAATGTCCTTCAATCAGTGGTGACGCAATTAATAGATATGGGGAAAGCACCAATACATGCTTGTGGGATTTGCTTATCACTCGAACATATCACTGATATGTGTGCCATTTTCCTAGTGGACACAAATGTAGAGGAAAAAGAAGTAGGAGGCTATTATGAACCTTCCAACAACTACAACCCCTACTCCAACACATATAATCTGGGATGGTGGGTGTAACACCCCAACTTTTGGATAAGTGATCATTTTGTCCTAATTGTACTGTTTTATGTTTTTTTGTATGCTATAAAATTTATTTGACTGCTTCATGTTCATATTTGAGTGTTTTGTGTGATTTACTCCGAGTTAAGAAAATAATAATTTTCGAGCCGGGAAAATCTTATTTTAATTATTCGGAGCTGGGGGATCTTACTAAACCCAATTCCGAGTGATATGGTTGTTAATCTTTTAATTTTTAGGATTTAACTGTATAATAAAATAATTTTATATTATTATAATATTATTTTATTTGACAGTACCTACTGTCTCAAAAATAGTAGAAACTTGCTCTAAAACGACCATGGACCCGAAAAAGTCTGTGGGACCCGCGTTTAGTGAACCAGTCAACGTTTCTGGCTAGACTAAATTCTAAGCCAATGGGAGCAAGTCAACAATGTAGGCTTGAAATGTTTGGACCAATAAAATTCAAGTCCACAAGAATGATTAGACTTGTTAGATTAAGACTAGAAAGCTTAACCAAGTTAGTTTAAAACCTAACTAAGTTAGTATAGAAAGCTTATTAAGTAACTAAATGAAGTAACCTAGTTAGCTATCTACTTAGGTCTTAGTTAGATAATGATCTCAAAATATCAAGACTAACCTAGTTAACCTAAGTAACTATATAGTTAGGCAAGTAACTAAACAAATTAATCAAATGCACCTAAATGTAACTAGAAGACCAAATGGATCACAAACTTGGTTTGCTCTCCTTAGGGCCATTTGGCCAAGAGCTTTCAAGAAGCTTCCAGAAGAGCTTAGTCACTTAGTGACTAGGTTTTTATGCACCAATGAGAGACAAGCTTGGAGGCAAAGCTTTGCATATCAACCCTTGATCAAATCTAACGCTATTTAGTGATGAGAGGAGTCAACAAAGGAGGCCACCTCCTTAGTGAGTCCTACGGCCATGCATAGGAGGAAGGAGTGTCATTTGATCATTATTCATCTTCAACATTTACCAAAAGCAAGAAACCAAGAGAAAACTCCATAGTTTTCTCCTTTGAAGACCATTCGGCCAACACCCACAAATCACACTTCCAACCTTCAAAAATTTTATCTAACCTACTTTCTCAACTCTAAACACCATTTTAAGAATATCTCTAGTTAGAGGTTTCTTGAAAAAAATTCATTTAGAGCTTGGAAAATTACTTTGGAGAATTTTCCTACAAGGTGAAGATTCTTGTTTTTCATTTCTAACTTGATTTCTAAGATTCTAAGCCATGATTGATCCATGGTTTATGCTTTTCTCCTATAGTTATAACTCTTTAAATTTTTGTTTAAGATCTTTTAGGTTTCTTGAAGGGTCATGAAATCCATAGGAAGGAGAGTAGAAGGTTTTATCTTCCTTTAAGGTAAGAGGGAGATTTAATCTCATCAACCAAGTGTGGTGATGAGGAAATGGATTGTAAGTGTGTGAAGAATCCATAAGGATTCACTTGTTTGGTTGTTTAAATTCTTTCCTATTTGTGTTTTATATTGTTTGTATGCATGCCTATAGCTTTAAAATATATTGCATGTGTTGATATATGCATGATTATTAATTAGGATGTGAATAACATGTAAGGTTTGCATGAGTATTCCAAAGAACACAACCATGGAGCTTTCGACTTCACCATGAAAAAGAGAACCAAAATGTTCTCAACCATTTTCTAAAGGAAGGATTTAATGGATTTAGGTAAATTAATGAATTCCAAAATGATTTAGAAGATGGAAAATGATCCAAAGATCAAATGCCAAAGTTTTGTTAAATTCGGCCAAAATGCTTCTTAAGGTGTAATCAATCCAAAATTTATTTTCAAAGTGTAGATTAGATGTTTAACCCAAAAAGAATACATTTGCAATGGATTTTCAAGGCTTAAAGAAGTAAACTAATTTTTATTAGAAATATAGTATAGAAGAAAAAAAATAAACAAAACTCTTGAAAAATACTTACCTTTGAGTTTTAAATTATAATGACAATTTTCAAAGTGTATTTAGAGTAATAAACTGACCAAAGGAAATTTTAAAGGAAAGACATAGAAAATACAATTTTTAATAGATTTTATAGATAAAATGCTGTCAAACTTTATTAGAAACAGACAAATAAAAGAGAACATTTTATAATATATTTATAACATAAGGAAAATATTCTACATAGTTTAAAAGTATTAAAAATAGCTTACACAGTTTTAAAATAGAGATTTTAAAGCTTTTTGGTTACGAAAACGATTTAAAAATCTTACACGATTGAGAAAATCATTTAAAAACTCTACGCAATTTTAAAAACAGCAAAATATATTTACATGATTTAAAAACACTTGTAAAAGCGACGCGATTGTGAAAACGTGATAAAATTTCTACGCGATTAATTGGAACAGTGAGTTTTTGCTATCGGGACAAACTGGTGGGCCCGGACTTGTTGAGATATGGTACTGTCAAGTGGTGACGTACTATATATTCGAATTTTGAGGTTGAGGGCATTTTTGTAAATATGATAATATTTTGAGACTAAGGATAATTTGGTAATTATTGTTCTTATTCATGCATTGAGTTGTGCCAATTTGGTTGATATTGGCGATTGATTGACGAGACGAATTACACCGTGTTGTCGGTGTGATAAGCGTAGTGTGGTTCATCTTGTGTGGACTTGGAGGCATCAGTGTGCGGAGTATTCCACATGTGGATAGTTGTTCGCTCCTCTGTGTCGTGGTAACTAGCAACACACTAATGATCTCCACACACACTATACTTAATCAAGATCTTGGGAAGACTGTTTAGTACAATGCCAGTAGTGCACAACATGTTTGAACTGTGTACTACTACACTACGTTGGACAGTGGGCTATAGGCACGATGTTTGATAGTGTAATAGTTTGGTTAGGTAGCCTAAAGTACTAATAGTTCTCTTCGGATCATTCTCTCTGATGTCTGTGTCTAGCTCCATGGAGTAGGAACGAGTCATATTGCATTTGCATTTGTGTCATGCATCATAACATTATTTTTATGATGCTGTGGTATGCAATTCTTGTGTTAAATTGTGTTATTATTTATGATGTTATGGTATGTTCTATTGTATTAAACTGTGATATTTGTTGTATTGTCATTTTCTTATTTGCCATACTGGTATTGATGTAAGATTGTCTCACCTCTTTATTTGTATGTGTTTCTGTGTTATTATTTTATTTCTGTAAAGAGTTTGAGGAAGAGGTAGAGGAACAGCCTCTTGAGATTCTGTACCCCGAAGATCAGCAGACGGACAATCAGTTTAACGAGTGCGAGCCGTCTGATCATCCATATCCTTTGGATTGATTCTGTGATCATGGCGCTGCCGGGATTCTTGGTTTCGTGAGACTAGAGTTTCATGGAGGTTCAGAGGCCTGGCGACTGCGAGAGGACCGAGGATCGGTGATTTACTTGGGACGTTTGACTGTGTCCCTACATGGAGAGTTTGATGCTGAGCCAGTTTTTACTACTACCTTGTACCTACATCTGGAGATGCCGTTGGATCTGAGGCGTCACTGGGGGGGACTTTTCTGCACCCCTAGTGAGATCAGCATAGTGTCAACAGCACAGACTCCTGTCCGTAGAGCTGTGAGACATCCTAGATTTCTATCACCCGAGGTTTCATTTGAGAGTGATCCTTCGGAGGGTTAGAAAATCTTTGATGTGCACTTGGGCATATCCATATTTTGTATTATACTGACTCTTTACTGCTCTGTTTAAATATTGGTAGTTGTAAATTATTTGTATAACTTAAGACAAAATCATATGTACATTATGTGTGTGATAATAGTTTGTTTTATGTTCCGTGTTATTTTATTTAATGATATCCAGTATAAAAGGAAAAATTTTATAACTCATATTAATTATGTACCAAATGTTTTATAACTTGGGTAATATTTTATTTATTTTTATTTTATTGCATCATAAATGTGGCATCCCCACAAGGGTGTTACATTAGTTGGTATCAAAGCCCAAGTTAGAGTCTTTTGGGGTTGTGGTTGGGTTTATTTTTGCTTGTGTTGTGTGATTCTCTGAGATTTACTTCCGAAAGGATGTATCTAACTTTGTTTTGTTATGATTGAAGAAAGAAGATGTCTAGCGGAAAAGGAACGCGTGCAAATGCAAATCGTAATGTGAACCCAATGATTGCAGCTGCGGAGGCTATGCAGCAAATGGCGGAAGTGATTACTCAACATGGTGAAGGCAAGTCTGTGGATACAAGACTTGGAAAGAGTATTTGAAGGAATGGGATGCGCCGATAATAAAAAGGTGATATATGCTACCTTTATGTTAAGAGGAGATGGTGAAAATTGTTGGAGAGAAACCTGCCGATTATTGCAAGCTGAAGGGACTGAAATTACGTGGGAGGTGTTTAGTGAGGTGTTTCTGGAGAAGTACTTTCCTGCAAGTGCCCGACATACGAAGGAGATGGAATTTCTTAGTTTGCGTCAAGGCAACATGACTGTTAGGGAGTATGCAGCCAAGTTTGAGAGCTTGTCACAATTCTCAAGGTATTTTCAAATTCAGCCTGATGAGGCATGGAAATGCCATAAATTTGAAGAAGGATTAAGGGTAGAGCTGAAGCGTGGAGTGCTACCTATGCGGATGACTCAGTTCCCTGCTTTGATAGACACATGTAGACGACTCGAGGAATTGGAGCCGTCAAGAGATCAGAGGAATCGTAACTTTGGACCGACTAGGTTCCAAAGGGAAGGTAATAACAATCGGTTTTAGCGCAAGCCTTATGCGAGACCACCGAGGAATCAACCTCAACATTCACCTGTTGGGGGAAGCTCTAGTGGTAGCAAAGTTGGTCAGAATGTGGCGTTTACGCCAAGGTGTTTCAAATGTGGAAAGAGTGGCCACATATCTAAAGATTGCTCAATTAGAGGGACAATCTGTTTTAATTGCAGACAGCCTAGACATATTTCTAGGGATTGCACTCAGCCGGAAAGGAAGCCTGCTGTGAGCAATGTTCGTGCTACTCAGCCGAGGTCAGGAGGGCGAGTATATACAATGACTGGAACTGAAGCTTCTCAGTCTAAGGATCTTATTCAGGGGGAAGGTGCCATTGAAGGTATTCTTCTGACTGTGTTATATGATTCAGGTGCAACACATTCATTTATTGCATATGATTGTGTGGAACGATTGAAACTGCCTGTGTCTTCTCCGAGTTTTCAATTGATTGTTTCTACACCAACTGCCAAGCCTGTAGTTACATCCAAGATATGTTTGAATTGTCCTATTATTATAAAGGATCGTGTGTTTTCAGTCAATTTGATTTGTTTACCTCTTGTGGAGATAGATGTAACATTAGAAATGGATTGGTTATTTTCTAACCATAGCCTTATAGACTGTACAAACAAAACCATAGTTTTTCCTAAGGAAGAAAGTTCTGGATTTTTGACTGTTGTTAAAGTCAAGTCATTGTTGAGAGATGGAGCTCAGGGATATATGTTATTATCTTCTTTAGAAGTCAAGAGTGAGAAAGATGTGAATGTTATTCCTGTCGTCAATGAATTTCTAGAGATTTTTCCTGATGATGTAACTGGTTTGCCACCGGAAAGGGAGATCAAGTTTTCTATCGATTTGGTACCAGGAGCAGGTCCTATTTCGATAGCACCATATCGGATGTCGCCAGCGGAACTGGTAGAGTTGAAGAAGTAATTAGAGGAACTGTTGGAGAAACAGTTTGTGCGACCGAGTGTTTCACCGTCGGGAGCACCAGTGCTTCTAGTCAAGAAGAAGGATGGAACTTCTCGTCTTTGCGTAGATTATCGTCAGTTGAACAAGGTTACTATAAAGAATAAGTATCCACTCCCGAGAATCGATGATTTGATGGACAAGTTGAAGGGAGCAGTTGTTTTCTCTAAGATAGATCTGCGATCAGGTTATCATCAGATTTGTGTCAAGGTAGACGATGTGCCTAAGACAGCTTTCTGAACTCGTTACGGGCATTATGAGTATCAAGTGATGCCATTCGGAGTGATAAATGCTCCTGCAATATTCATGGACTATATGAATAGGATTTTTCATCTGTATCTAGACAGATTTGTCGTTGTCTTTATTGATGACATTCTGATCTATTCTCAATCTAAGGAAGAGCATGCTGAACATCTCGGTATAGTTCTTCAGATTTTGAAAGAGAAGAAGTTGTATGTAAAGTTGACAAAGTGTGAATTTTGGCTAGAAAAAGTTCAATTTTTAGGTCATGTGGTTTCCAAGGAAGGTATTGTGGTAGACCCATCGAGGGTGGAGACTTTTTTGCAATGGGAAAGGCCAAAAACAGTGATGGAAGTCCAAAGTTTTGTTGGAATGGCCAGATATTACCGGAGGTTCATAGAAGGTTTTTCCAAGATAGCTGGATTGCTTACGCAGCTCACGAGGAAGAGTCAAGCTTTTGATTGGACAGAGGAACATGAAGCGAGTTTCCAAGAGTTGAAGAAAAGATTGACGACTGCAGCAGTGCTGATTTTACCAAATCCTAACAAGTCCTTTGAAGTGTATTGTGACGCTTCTTACCAGGGGTTAGGATGTGTGTTAATGCAGAACAAGAATGTAATGGCTTATGCTTCAAGACAGTTGAAGGTTCATGAGAGAAACTATCCAGTGCACGATTTGGAACTAGCTGCAGTGGTTTTTGCATTGAAAGTGTGGAGGCATTTTCTGTATGGAGCTATGTTCAATGTCTTTAGTGATCACAAGAGTTTGAAATACTTGTTTGATCAAAAGGAATTGAACATGAGGCAGAGGCGATGGTTAGAATTCTTGAAAGACTATGATTTTCAACTTCAATACCATCCAGGAAAGGCTAATGTGGTGGCGGATGCCTTGAGTAGAAAGGTGATTAGTGCTTCTACGATGATGATAAAGGAGGAGGAATTGATCAACAAATTCAGAGACCTAGGGTTATTAGTGGAATTGGTACCTAGAAAGATTCTTCTAGGTAAAGTTGTGATTTTGAATGAATTGCTAGATGTAATTCAAGATAAACAAGATGAGGATGTGTTTTTGCAAAATGAAAAGGAATTTTTGAAGCAAGGTCATAAGGCGACGGTAGAGGAAGGATCTGATGGAATCTTAAGATTTGAGGGAAGGATTTGTGTACCTGATGATCCTGAACTTAAGAAATCAATTTTGGATGAAGCTCATACTAGTGATTTAAGTATGCATCCGGGGATGACCAAGATGTATCAAGATTTGAAACGAATATTTTGGCGACCAAGAATGAAAAGAGATGTGGTAGAACGTGTGGCGTCTTGTCTCGTTTATCAGAAGGCAAAGGTGGAACATCAAAGACTTGCCGGTATATTACAACCATTAGCTATTCCAGAATGGAAATGGGATAGTATCTCAATGGATTTTGTTACTAGATTGCCAAGAACAAGGAAAGGACATGATTCTATATAAGTTATAGTTGATAGGCTTACGAAGTCAGCACACTTCTTGCTGATCAATATTAAGTATTCATTGGAGAAGTTAACCCAAATGTACATTAGTGAATTTGTTAGACTTCATGGTGTACCTACATGTATAGTTTCTAACAGAGATCCGAGGTTTACGTCAAGGTTCTGGCGAAGTCTGCAAGAAGCCATGGGAACCAAACTACGATTGAGTTCTGTTTATCACCCGCAGACTGATGGTCAGACGAAGAGGACGTTACAGTCTTTGGAAGACTTGTTGCGCACTTGTGTGTTAGAACAATGAGGGAGTTGGGATGAATTTTTATCTTTGATAGAATTCACCTACAACAATAATTTTCACTCAAGTATAGGGATGGCACCCTATGAAGCGCTGTATGGATGACGATGCCGAACACCTTTGTGTTGGTATCAAGATGGGGAGAGTATGACTATTGGATTAGATTTTGTGCAACAGACTACGAAAAAGGTGAAGATGATACAAGAAAAGATGAAGATGACTCAAAGCAGACAGAAAAGCTATACTGATAAACGAAGGTGACCTCTTGAATTTGAGGAAGCTGAGCACGTATTCTTAAGAGTAACTCCTACGACTAGTGTCGGAAGGGTTATCAAATCCAAGAGACTTACTCCTAAGTTCATTGGGCCTTATCAAATTATTCGACGGATAGGTTCTGTAGCCTACCAGATAGCTTTACCAGCTTTTCTATCCAATCTGCATGATGTATTTCACGTGTCTCAACTAAGGAAGTATATTCCTGATCCGACGCATGTTATACAACCCGACGAAGTGCAACTAAAGGATAATTTGATATATGAGACGCTTCCTATTAGGATTGAGGACAGGAAAGTGAAACAACTTCGAGGGAAGATGATCGAGTTGGTGAAAGTGATATGGAATGACGTAACAGGTGATGCTACCTGGGAGTTAGAAGACAAAATGAGGGAGCAATACCCTTAGTTGTTTTGATGTACGATAAATTTCGGGGACGAAATTTTTGTTAGTGGGGGAGAGTTATAACACCCTAACTTTTGGATAAATGATCGTTTTGTCTTGATTGTACTATTTTATGTTTTTCTGTATGTTATAAAATTTATTTGACTGTTTCGTGTTCATATTTGACGGTTTTGTGTGATTTACTCCGAGTTAAGAAAATAATAATTTTAAGACCAGAGAAATCTTATTTTAATTATTCGGAGCTGGGGGATCTTACTAAACCCAATTCCGAGTGATATGGTTGTTAATCTTTTAATTTTTAGGATTTAACTGTATAATAAAATAATTTTATATTATTATAATATTATTTTATTTGACAGTACCTACTGTCTCAAAAACAGTAGAATTCTACTCTAAAACAACCATGGACCTGGAAAAGTCTGTGGGACTCACGTTTAGTGAACCAGTCAACGTTTCTGACTAGTCTAAATTCTAAGCCAATGGGAGCAAGTCAACAATGTAGGCTTGAAAAGTTTGGACCAATGAAATTCAAGTCCACAAAAATGATTAGACTTGTTAGATTAAGACTAGAAAGCTTAACCAAGTTAGTTTAAAACTTAACTAAATTAGTATAGAAAGCTTATTAAGTAACTAAATGAAGTAACCTAGTTAGCTATCTACTTAGGTCTTAGTTAGATAATGATCTCAAAATATCAAGACTAACCTAGTTAACCTAAGTAACTATATAGCTAGGCAAGTAACTAAACTAATTAATCAAATGCACCTAAATGTAACTAGAAGACCAAATGGATCACAAACTTGGTTTGCTCTCCTTAGGGCCATTCAGCCAAGAGCTTTCAAGAAGCTTCAAGAAGAGCTTAGTCACTTAGTGAGTAGGTTTTCATGCACCAATGAGAGACTAGCTTGGAGGCAAAGCTTTGCTTAGCAACCCTTGATCAAATCTAAGGCTATTTGGTGATGAGAGGAGTCAACAAAGGAGGCCACCTCCTTAGTGAGTCCTACGGCCATGCATAGGAGGAAGGAGTGTCATTTGTTCATTATTCATCTACAACATTCACCAAAAGCAAGAAACCAAGAAAAAACTCCATAGCTTTCTCCTTTGAAGACCATTCGGCCAACACCCACAAATCACACTTCCAACCTTCAAAAATTTTATCTAACCTACTTTCTCAACTCTACACACCATTTTAAGAACATCTCTTGTAACACCCTCCCTAGGGTATCACATGTCTGACTTCCGACTCATAATCTGAAAATGTTTTCATAAAAGGTTTGAGTTAAAAACGTGGGTTTAAAAAAATTTCTTTCTTGCTGAAATATAAACTTACTCGTAATCCATAAGTATTCTTGAAAATATATTTAAACTGATTCATATACAACATTGACACCAATTAATATTTCACAATTTAAAGAGAAATATAAAATTAACAGACTTTTTTTTTCAACAGTAGCAAACCCCATGACGGGTTCTACTAAATAGCACGGTATAACACTAACGATAAAACTTAACATACTCATTCCTTATCTTGTATCCAGCTTGTTGCATCAGAACTCTACTCCTTGTCTACTCAGAACACCTTCGAACTTGAGACAGCCACTCTTCAATGTTTTCATCAATCTCTGAGTGTCCATCGCCCATTATGTCTAAGACAACTCATTCTTTCTACTGTTTAATTTTAACCATACAGACACAGCAAGACAACATAACAAAGAGGTGAGATCACCTATGCCAATACCAACATGGCAAAGACGAGAGATAACACAAGCAACAATATCATACAGGATATCATATCAAACTTCCAATAATATATTCAATATTAATCATCTATCATCATCAAATCATTTATCAATTCAATTATCATAAACAACAATTATGATAATGTCCTAATTATCATCATCATCATCCAAATATTCAAAACAATTGTCATAACCAATATTCCTCAATTAATATATCACACAGATATTAATGTTCAGATTATGCATGTACACAAGACTCGATTTCCTACTCCATGGAGCTAAAACTCAGGTCGGAGAAAATGATCGAAAAGACCTGCTGGTACCACGTGCCTCAGACCACGTGCTTTAATTCTCAATTTAATTTTTTGCACATCTAGCACATACACGACAGTCTTTATCAGATCTTGATTAAGAATAGTGTCTCGGTCAGGATCATCGGTGTGTTGCATTGGTCTAACCTACGGGAAGAAGCGCGACCAACCACCCGTGTAGGCAACCCGCACCCCGATGCCCTCAAGGTTAACAAGTGACTTACACTACGCATATCGCACCCACTCAAGAGGTGTGTTTCTCCTAGGCAATCAGCCATATCCAGTCCTCATCGGACCATTCCAATGCATATATAATGCACCAAATACCAATCACAGGTATAATACCAATCACAGGTATATCTCATAATTTCTCAGATATAGTTTATACAATGCACGAATATATCAGTGCAAGTCCAATCACAAGGGCCATTCTTTTCAAATTCATTTTGTTAAATTAAATCATCTTATCATGTTTTCATAGTTACAAAACATTTTTACCGTATTTTCACAATCGCGTAATATTCCTGTTTCGTTTTCACAATCCAAAAACGTTTGTTATGTTTTCACAATACCATAACACTTCTTTTATATTTTCACAATATCGTAACACTTTTGTTACGTTTTTAAAATTCCAAAACGTTTTTATTACGTTTTTACAATACCGTAACACTACTGTTACGTTTATAAAATTTTGTAACATTTCTGTTACGTTTTCAAAATGTTGCAACTCTTCTGTTGCACTTTTAAACCACGTACTAATTTTTAACATTTTTCTCAATCGCGTAAAAACATACGTTTCTCAAATCGCATAGTATTTTTCCACTGTTTCAAAATTGCGTAACTTAAAAATCATTCTTTTACGTCACGTAAATCATTTTCTATCATTCTCAAAATATTTAAAATACTTTCCAAATCTCATAACAATTTTCTATCATTTTCACAATCACGTAAAAATATTCTGTCACTATTCAAATCACGTAGTGATTTTTTAACAATATTTCAGTCGCGTAAAATATTTAAACGCTTTCCAAATCGTGTAGAAATATTTAAACATTTTTCAAATCGCGTAGAAATATTTTACTGTATTTCAAATTGTTTTTAAGATACGTAAAATATTTTTTAACATTTTTCAATCACATAAAATATTCCTCAATATTCCAAACATTATTTTGGACTTAAATAAATCAATATCATTTTTAACACATTGTTCAAAATTGCGTAGCTTAAAAATCACGTTTTTAAGATACGTAAAACATTTTTCATCACAATTTCATTACAGAAAATACTTCTTAACCTTCAAAAATCGTAGAGTCTTTGGCCATTGAAGCCATCAAATATTTTTCCTTCTAAAATGATATGGTTTTACACAAACAAAACCATTAAAAATTCTTTGTTTTCAAAACCGTGTGATTCATGATCATAAAAACCAAACTCATTTGTTCAAATTCATTTTCACTTTCTTTGCAAATTCTTTTTTTCACTTTCTTTGCAAATCCTTAAAATCAACGTTTGTCCGTTTCATTCAAAACTCATATTTAGAAAAATACTTAGCATCTTTTTACACAAAATAAATCAATAAAAATTCCTCCAAAAATCATATTCTTGTTCTCTTGAAAAATAAATCCTTTGTTTATTTTCCATACTCTTCAAATCATCCATTTTCATCTTTCATGAAAATATTAATTTGTGAACACCTATTTTGAGGTGTCTTGTTCGAAATCCACCATGTTCTAAGCACTCAAAAATCAATTCTTTTGTTCTTGAAAATTTTCAACATGAACCCTAATCAAGGGCATCAAAACCGTAGCTCTTCCTTGGCTATTGGAGCCAAAAATCAATTTTCCACCATCAAGTCATGGCATATACATATATATTTCATCATAAATAATATAAGCATACCATCAAAGCCATAAAAGCATGTATAGCATATCAAGCATATCATCAAAGCTATAAAATCATGCAAAGCATATCAAGCATAGAAAATTAATCAAAGCTCATAAACACCCACAAATTAATTACATAACCATGGATATGAATCCTCACATGGATTCCACATCCATCAAATAAAATACCATCTCTCACCACCATGCTTGGTTGGTGAGATGGATCTCCCTCTTACCTCTTGAAAATCCTCCAAAGCTTCTTGATTTGTTTCTTTTTCCAAGTTCTTCACCACCAAGGGCTTCTCAAATACAAAACAAAACACAAGTTAATTAACATATCAAGCTTGATTAAGAGGAACCATGGATCAAACATGGTTTAGATCATGAAAAAGAGAGAAGAAAATGAAGTTTCCTTATACTTCACCTCAAAAACCCAATAACTTTGATCTTGAAGAAACTCCTTGAAGATGGAAGATTTAGGGAAAATCTCCAACATGAAAGTTGCTTAGAATATCATGTAGATTCAAGATCTAAGGTTGGATAAAATTAAAAGAGCTTGGATGGTGATTTTAGGGGTTTTGACCGAATTATATCTCTTGAAGAACAAAGATGAAATTTTTTATTTTTGATAGAAACTTGAAGCTTGAATTTGAAGATCAAGATGAATGATTTTGGAAAAACTCATAACTAGAGATGTTCTTAGAATGATGTAAGGATTCAAGAAATAAGGTTGGATGAAATTAAAAATGATGGAAGGTGCTTCTTGGAGAGCTTGGCCGAAACTAGCTCATAGGAGGATGGAGAGAAAATGTTCAATGAAGTCTTAGGCTTTTTGGAGGAAACAAAGATGAATTATGATAGCAAATGAATGAAATGCTTTTTGGCCCCTTCCTCCTATGCATTGCCGTAGAGTGAAGAGAGAAAAGAATGATAGGAAATGAATTAATTTTAGTCCCCTTCCAAGAAATTTCCTAAGGAAGAAAACAAGGCAACCATGTAGCATAATTGACTAAAGTCTTCAATTATGGTTAGAAGATGACCAAGTATTATTTTGTGTCTTCCAAAATTGATGCATAGCCGTGGAGTGTGATGGAAAAATTGAAAGAAAGGTGATAATGCATGAAACATTGATCAAGACTTCTAACAATGACATAAAGCACCAAATTAATGCATTTGAATTTTTTTTTCTTTGTCTTCTAACAAGCCAAAACCGTCCCCCTCCTTGCATTACATGTCATCTTTTTCAAGTCATTATCTAGAGCATTTCTAGCCATTGATTAATTCAATGGTTAGGATTTAGGTAGATTTTTAATTTTAGAAGACTAAATCTAGGCCATTGGATTTTTCTCCTTTAAATTCTAGCCCTTAGATGTGTCTCCAAAATTAAGGGTCAAGATTGCTTCTTCTAACTTTTTAATCCAAGGGTTCTAATTAGTCTTAATCCATTTTAGAAGACCAAATCTCTACCCTTGATTAATTCTTCATCCAATGGTCATAAATGGTCTTTGTTACTTTTTAAGCTTAAATCTCCACCCTTGATTTAATCTAAATCCAATGGTTATAAATGGTCTTTGTCACTTTTCAAGACCAATTCTACACCTTTGATTACATCTATGGTTGATATCAAAGCCTTCCTAACTAAGCTTATTCTCACACCATTGATTAAATCAATGGTTATTATCCAAGGCTTCTTTATTAAGTTTGTTTCTTAACCTTTGATTAAATCAATGGTTAATATTCAAACTAAGTATTCTCATCCAAGGGTATAAATCAAGTCAAGCTCTCTTTGTTGACTACGCAGTATAATATTTATTCTTGTATCCTACAAATAATATTTTTACTGTATTTTTATCATCCGATAATTAAATACAGTATAAAATACAGTACAAGAAATTTTCTAAAACTGTTTCCGGATTCAGGTTTAGTAAGATCCCCTGTCTCCGTCTAAACAGTACAAATTTTTCTATGCGTAGAAAAATTTTTGCTTTGCGGGACCCACCTGGGCCCACGTATGGCCACCTGGGCCCACATACACCCCCTGGGCCCACAAACAGAAAAAAATCATAAT
Source organism: Ormosia emarginata (assembly GCA_029884605.1). Lineage (NCBI taxonomy): Eukaryota > Viridiplantae > Streptophyta > Magnoliopsida > Fabales > Fabaceae > Ormosia > Ormosia emarginata. Next base: position 4,664,563 of record JAQQTP010000037.1, read on the forward strand.
CATCCACAAAAATCACAAAAATTATAAAATGCACAAATATCAAATCAGATTACGTAAAATAATTACCTAACGGTAAAAATTAAATTACGTAAAGTTTTCTCCTACCGAAAATTTTTATTTTCCTGACACGGAGTAAATCACTCAAAACAATCAAATACGCTGACGGAATAAACAAAATAATTTTACAGTGCACAGAAATTACTAAACAGTAAAATTCTGTTAACTGTCAAAATTATTATTTAAGAGATACGAAAATTTGGGGTGTTACATCTCTAGTTAGAGGTTTCTTGAAAAAAATTCATTTAGAGTTTGGAAAATTACTTTGGAGAATTTTCCTACAAGGTGAAGATTTTTGTTTTTCATTTCTAACTTGATTTCTAAGATTCTAAGTCATGATTGATACATGGTTTATGCTTTTCTCCTATAGTTATAACTCTTTAAATTTTTGTTTAAGATCTTTTAGGTTTCTTGAAGGGTCACGAAATCTATAGGAAGGAGAGTAGAAGGTTTTATCTTCCTTTAAGGTAAGAAGGAGATTTAATCTCATCAACCAAGTGTGGTGATGAGGAAATGGATTGTATGTGTGTGAAGAATCCATAAGGATTCACTTGTTTGGTTGTTTAAATGCCTTCCTATTTGTGTTTGATATTGTTTGTATGCATGCCTATAGCTTTAAAATATATTGCATGTGTTGATATATGCATGATTATTAATTAGGATGTCAATAACATGTCAGGTTTGCATGAGTGTTCCAAAGAACACAACCATGGAGCTTTCGACTTCACCCTGAAAAAGAGAACCAAAATGTTCTCAACCATTTTCTAAAGGAAAGATTTAATGGATTTAGGTAAATTAATGAATTCCAAAATGATTTAGAAGATGGAAAATGATCCAAAGATCAAATGCCAAAGTTTTGTTAAATTCGGCCAAAATGCTTCTTAAGGTGTAATCAATCCAAAATTTATTTTCTAAGTGTAGATTAGATGTTTAACCTAAAAAGAATACATTTGCAATGAATTTTCAAGGCTTAAAGAAGTAAACTAATTTTTATTAGAAATATAGTGTAGAAGAAAAAAAATAAACAAAACTCTTGAAAAATACTTACCTTTGAGTTTTAAAGTATAATGACAATTTTCAAAGTGTATTTAGGAGTAATAAACTAACCAAAGGAAATTTTAAAGGAAAGACGTAGAAAATACAATTTTTAATAGATTTTATAGACAAAATGATGTCAAAATTTATTAGAAACAGACAAATCAAAGAGAACGTTTTATAATATATTTATAGCGTAAGGAAAATATTCTACGTAGTTTAAAAGTATTAAAAATAGCTTACACAGTTTTAAAATAGAGATTTTAAAGCTTTTTGGTTAAGAAAACGATTTAAAAATCTTACGCGATTGAGAAAACGATTTAAAAACTCGACACAATTTTAAAAATAGCAAAATATATTTTTGCGATTTAAAAACATTTGTAAAAGTGATGCGATTATGAAAACGTGATAAAATTTCTACGCGATTATTTGGAACAGTGAGTTTTTGCTGTCAGGCCAAAGTGGTGGGCCCGGACTTGTTGAGATATGGTACTGTCAAGTGGTGACGTACTATATATTGGAATTTTGAGGTTGAGGGCATTTTTGTAAATATGATAATATTTTGAGACTAAGGGTAATTTAGTAATTATTGTTCTTATTCATGTATTGAGTTGTGCCAATTTGGTTGATATTGGCGATTGATTGACGAGACGAATTACACCGTGTTGTCGGTGTGATAAGCGTAGTGTGGTTCATCTTGTGTGGACTTGGAGGCATTAGTGTGCGGAGTATTCCATATGTAGACAGTTGGTCGCTTCTCTGGGTCGTGGTAACTGGCAACACACTAATGATCTCGACACGCACAATACTTAATCGAGATCTTGGGAAGACTATTTAGTGCAATGCCTGTAGTGCATGACGTGTTTGGACTGTGTACTACTACACTACGTTGGACAGTGGGTTATAGACAGGACGTTTGACAGTGTAATAGTTTGGTTGGGCATCCTGAGGTACTGATAGTTCTCTTCGGATCATTCTCTCTGATGTCTGTGTCTAGCTCCATGGAGTAGGAACGAGTCATATTGCATTTGCATTTGTGTCATGCATCATAACATTGTTTTTATGATACTGTGGTATGCAATTCTTATGTTAAATTGTGTTATTATTTATGATGTTATGGTATGTTCTATTGTATTAAACTGTGATATCTGTTGTATTGTCGTTTTCTTATTTGCCATACTGGTATTGATGTAAGATTGTCTCACATTTTTATTTGTATGTGTTTCTGTATTATTATTTTATTTCTGTAAAGAGTTTGAGGAAGAGGTAGAGGAACAGCCTCTTGAGATTCTGTACCCCAAAGATCAGCAGACAGACGATCAGTTTGACGAGTGCGAGCCGTCTGATCATCTATATCCTTTGGACTGATTCTGTGATCATGGCGCTGCCGGGATTTCTTGGTTTCGTGAGACTAGAGTTTCATGGAGGTTCGGACGCCTGGCGACTGCGAGAGGACCGAGGATCGGTGATTTACTTGGGATGTCTGACTGTGTCCCTACGTGGAGAGTTTGATGCTGAGCCAGTTTTTACTACTACCTTGTACCTACATCTGGAGATGCCGTTGGATCTGAGGTGTCACTGGGGAGGACTTTTCCGTACCCCTAGTGAGATCAGCATAGTGTCAACAGCACGAACTCCTGTCCGTAGAGCTGTGAGACATCTTGGATTTCTATCACCTGAGGTTTCATCTGAGAGTGATCCTTCAGAAGGTTAGAAAATCTTTGATGTGCACTTGGGCATATCCATATTTTGTATTATACTAACTCTTTACTGCTTTGTTTAAATATTGGTAGTTGTAAATTATTTGTATAACTTAAGACAAAATCATATGTACATTATGTGTGTGATAATAGTTTGTTTTATGTTCCGTGTTATTTTATTTAATGATATCCAATATAAAAGGAAAAATTTTATAACTCATATTAATTATGTATCAAATGTTTTATAACTTAGGTAATATTTTATTTATTTTTATTTTATTGCATCATAAATGTGGCATCCCCACAAGGGTGTTACAATGGGATCATCCTAACTTGAGTTATGGAATATAGCCCCAAAATTAACCTCCAGCTTATGGACCTCCAGGATTTTAGCAGAGGCAAGCACCTTTCCCCCCAAGACTGCAACAAGCTCAAGCACTATGGCAACCTAAACCTTCAATGGAGGAGCTAATAAGGCAAATGGCCACTAACAACATTCAATTTCAATAAGAAACAAAGGCCTCAATTAACAACCTACAAAACCTAATAAGGCAATTATCCACAGGTCTCAGCAAGCTTCAAAGCCAACTTTTGAGAAAACTTCTCTCACAACCGAAAGTGAATGTGAAGGAAAATGCTAGTGATATCACATCACGAAGTGGGAAGTTGTTAGGTGAACCTACCTCTCCCTCACAAGCCACTAAAGAGAAAGACCAAGAGCCTAAAGAGGTAAATTAGGAAGGGAAAAATTCTAAGGCCCTCAAGGTAAGTATTCCTAAACCCCTTCCTAATGTAGTGAAGGAAAGTTATGATGAGTTGTGTGATGAATTTCTTGATTTTATTAGTTTCAATACTTCTATTCATTGCCACTCATGTGCTGATTGTGATGGTGATATGATATGTGCTATTTGTGCTGAAATTTCTGCATTCTTGAGAGCTGATGATTATGTTTATGCAGAAGCTAATGGTATTGAAGGATCTATCAACAATGCTCTTGAAGCAGTTGCAGAATCTAAGACAAAAAGGGAGGTGGAGTTGAAGTCTATTGAAAAATTTTCAGAGAAGGGAGAAAAGCACCGGATGGCGGTCACAACTGGACCCTGGTCTAACATAAACAATGATGCAAATGAAGTTGATAAAGTACACATATTGCATTCCAATGGTGATGTCAAGGGAATTAAGGAGGACTAGTGGGACCTCCATGGAAGCTCTCATGCTACTTCAAGCATAAGTTGGTCATTATGCTTTCGCCAATGGGACCCTGGTGGAAGCCTCCTCATTTGATAAGGATGTTTCTTTTCTTTCCCTCTATTTTATTTTACTTGTCTTTCATTAGTTGATGATTTTGATGGATGTTGTTTTTCTTTTGAGCTTTACATTAAGGACAATGTAGAATTTAAGTGTGGGGGAGGACTTAACATTCTGTTTTCTGATTTTAAAATTCTATTTTTGCTGTTTAAAAAAAAATTTAATTGATTTCCAACGATGTTTTGAGATTTGTGAAGTTTATGAGTTTGAAGCAATTGAAATTCAGGGTTATGATTTATAAATTTCTTCTTCCATCTTGAATTTGACATGCTTGGTTTTGGATATTTGATTGGTGGATTGAGATTGATAGATGCATACCTTGTGAGATTTTGAGCCTATTGACGGATGGATTTAGCATTTATGTCATTCTTTTCTTTCTTGTGTGGTTTTCACTCATGCCAATTGATCACTCTAGAACTTGCCTTCATTCTTTTTTGGGCTACATTTTCACTTTCATGCATAAACATGATTGAGGCCTTCTTTCTTGATTAACTACTTTGGCCAAATAGCTAACTTTGCATTATTTCCCTTTGATTAACCCCCTTGAGCCTATTTGCCTATCCTTTGTCTTAGCTCATTATATGCCTTATGTGAAAAATCATGTTTTTACCTCACCTTAGGGAATGGGAGAGCATTGGTTCAATTTCATTAAAGGAGCTCTTTTGCTTGCAAGTATTTAATAGGACAAGTGTAGGGCTTGTGCAAATTGATATGCAATATGCAAAGTGTTAGTGAAAAGAAAATGCAAAGAAAAAGAATAAATGGAAAAAAGGTTTTGAAAAAAAAAGAAAAAAAAAAGAAAAAAAAGAGAAGGAATATATAAAGAGAATATGTGTTATATAGATTTGGGGGCAAAATTTCATGTTTGTCAATTGAGTTCCTCCCCAATGTTCTTTTATTCTCTTTGATACTTATCTTTCCATATCTATATTATTTCCTTCCCTTACCTTGGCCCTATTACAACCTTGAATAAATTCCTCTTGATTTGTGTGTACATGTGTTTGAGTAGTGAAAAAGTAGAAGATAAGCAAGCTTATGGTAGTGCATTTTTCATGGGTTGAATAGAGTGAAATACTTACCTTGTATACACTTGAGAGATTAAGAGTGTATCTTGTGAGGAACTATCATTCTTAATTCATGTTTTTCAAATTGAAGATACCTTGTTTGCTAGTTTGAGATGTGAAGAATTGTTATCTCTCAAATGTTTTCATCCCTTGAATCTTTTCTTGCTCTTCTTGCTTACAATTCATATCTTACCAATTCATGTTTTTCTTGCTCTCGAATGGTTTGAGATGTGGGGGTATTTGACCCGTTGATTAATTCTATATCTTGAGTGTCTTATGTTAGATCTAATTGGACTTCATGTGTAGTTAATTGTTAACTTTTACCTAAGTTTCTAGATATGAAGTTTAATCAGATCCTTATTGTGAAACTTTGCTTAAGTGTGTTTTATAAGCACTCATAAACGCATTGTGTTTTTCAGGAGATCAATATCACCGCTAGAAGCAAAGAGAAAAGAGAGCATATGAAGAATTTGGGTTGAAATTGAAGAAATAGAAAAACAAGGCTCGTGTCATGAAACACAGGGGGACCGCTTTAATCTCTGGAAATTTAATTGGATGCAATTTTAGCTTGGAACGAAAACAAGACCCATGTCATAAAACACTAGGGGGTGTTCTTATTTGTCTGTGTAATTCCATGAAAACTTGTTGGCAAAATAAAACACAGGGGGGGCGTGTAATTAAACACGACCCGTGTTTGCGTCTCAAAAATCAAAATTTTAAAGTTGGACGAGGGTTATGGGCCCAAAAGCTATAAATAGGATTGCTTAAGGTTCCTAAGGGATCTCTAGACCGAAGAGCTGTCAGCGAACAAAAGAGGATTCAGAGAACAAGAAAGAGGGAGATTTGATCGAAGATTAGAGACTCGGATTCGAGCAATCGGAGATCGATCAACCTCATTCACCGGGAACTAGTTTGATCTTCAGTTTTCTTTCGTTCTTTCATTCTTGACTATGTTTCTATTTTGTTTTTCTTTCAATTTTGAATTCGCCATGTGCGACTAATCTTCTTATTTGGTTAAAGGAGGATGAAACCCTAGTCTTGATTATGTGAACCTTGCATATCTCTTTATATCAATTCAATTGAGTTATTATTCATATTTTTTTTATCTTAATTTGGTATAAAGGATTTTAACTCTTTACCAATTTCAAAAGTGGTAAAACTAGGATTGCTATGTGCGATTACGGTGGTAGGACTAGTGAGACATATGATCTAAGTAATTTAATCCCTGTGTGTGATTAGATCTTAGTGTGATTGGTTTTCTAAATCTTAATGCAGCCATTAGGTAGGTGTAAGAGCAGTTGCTTTACAAATAACTAATGATTAGAATTTAATTTGAGCGGTTACTGAGTTAAGCAAAACTTAAAGAGACTTATCTCACAATCACATAAAAACATAATTGGTTATATTGGTATAAAGGGAATGTCAGTTAGTATAATCATATAAATCTAGTGGTGGATTCCATCTTTTAACCATTGTCTTTTAATTAGTAAATCAAATCGTGTTTACGGTTATTATTTTAGAATCAATTTCTATTTTTAGTTTAACAAACAAAAACCCCTTTTTACTGTTTACTATTTTTTAGGCTTTAAAATTAAGAATCAATTAATAGTATTAATTGAGTTAGTTCTTTGTGAATCGACCCTTGCTAACTACAACTAGTTGCAAGGTTTTTATATTTTTGGTGGGACTTGGCAACTGTTTTTAATCTCAATTTTATTTCACAATTCACACCACACCATACATCTCATTTGAAGGATTTCTTTCTTATTGGAAACACCTTCAAAAAGCTCACATTTCCTCTCTATTTTTCTCTCTATTCCCATGGCTAAACCACCATTTTTGGCCATCCAAGCTTTTTTGCTCAACAACCTCATTTCTTGCTTCTACTCATCACCTAGAACCTTTTTCCTTTTAAGACCACCATTTGAATCTTCCATTTTCACCTTATTCCAGAAAGCCCTAAGATTTGAAGCTTTGAGGTAAAGTTCTTGACTTTTCTATTTTCCCTTATCCATGGTCACCTTGGTGATCAAGGATTCCTTTTCCAAGCTTTGATTGTTGATTATGTGAGTTTGAATATCCTGGGGTTTTGTTGGTGGTGGTGGACGAATTTCAAGAGCACCAAGGAGCTTGCTTTTCTTGTTTTCTCTTTTGGTAAGAGGTAGATAATCCTCTTCAACCTATCATGGTGGTGAGGAACACGTTTTTGTGTTGGTAGTGAGGAATCCATGTTAGGGTTACTCACTTTGTTGTATGATTCTTGATGATCTTTGTATTGATTTTACCTTGTATGACTTTATTGGTTGTTATTGTATATCTTGATGGATGTGAAATAATTTTAATGGATTGGAATCATGTATGGAAAGCAAGGGCTCTTTGCCCCTTTGTTGAGGCTCACGGTCACACACCCACCAATGGAGTGTCCATGATCAAAATTTTGTAACAATTTGGGAGACTAACTAATTAAGTGGTTAATAATGAATGGAGTAATGAAAAATTTAGGTTCTTAGTTCCTTAGAGCTCATGGCCCCTTAGAGAAAACAATGGCAAAATTTTGTGTTAAAATGGAAACTTAATTAATTAAATGATTAGATGGTGATTAGGGATTCATAAAATGGAAAGAACAAAGAATAAAATTTTATCCTATAACTTAGAGTAATTTATGGCCAAAGAAAGAACATGAGTGTAAGTGAGATGTTGAGAAACTTAAATTAAATGACCCTAAGTGAGTTATGCTTAGAACTAAGTAAAGGACTTGTTTAATTTGAGTAACAAAGATGAGGTGAAAAATACAAGAGAATTCCCCTAGAGAGGCTTAATAGGAAAAACATTGAAGTTAAAGTGTAATTTCATAATAAACCTTAAAAGTATGTTTTCGTAATTGAGAATCGGATAATGTACTTTTGTGGGTCCATAAGTGGGACCAAGGATCTATTGATAATTGACTTGGCCAAATTGTAGCGTGATTATGGAAAAAGTGTATTATTGTTGAATATACATGAATATGCATTGAGTCGTCATGCATTGTGAAAGTCTGGTGGACTTTGTTATAAGGCTGTATGCCTAGGAGATGAATCACACCCTAGTGCGGGTGCGAATAGACAAGTGTAGGTCACTCGTTGACCTTGGGGGTGTCGAGGTGAGGGTATCTCACAATGGGCAGTTGGTAGCTCCTCTGATCCGTGAGACAGACCAATGCAAACGGACCGACGATCCGGACCGAGACACTGTCCTATGTCGCGATCTTGTGAAGAATGTCTTGTATGAGCCATGTTGCGCTATTTATTAATATTGAGAAACTTGATTTCATGCCGATTAGATACAAACATGTCTCTTTGATCATTCTCTCTGATGTTGTGTTTAGCTCCATGGAGTAGGACTTTGGTATCTTGTGCATATGCATAGTCAGTCAACATATTTACCTAGCATTTAGTTACATGATTATGGAACTACTTCCTTTATTGATATTATGACTGCCTGGATTATTAAATTGTTTATTATCTGATCTTGGTGATGTTTACTATTTTATTGTACTGTTTGGCATTATGCACCATTTATATTTCTTTACTGCCATGTTGGTAATATGTTGGATATCTCACCTCTTTACTTTATTATTCTGTTTATATATCTATACTTCTTTTAAGACTGAGGCGTGGAAGAGCCTACGTTTCTTGGGTTTTGGTCAAATTAGTCTTCTATTTAGTGATAGCATCAGGTCGAAGCTTTTAGGGCTATGTGAGTGTTTTGTTCCATCACGGTTCAGATGCTTGGAGGATTGACAGGAACTCAGAGCGCATTAGATATATTGGAGACGTTTCTGTAATTATTCATAGGACTCGGAATGAAGTTCCCTTCTTTTCTTTAGACACTACTATACACTTGGAATTTTTCATGCCTGTCAGGGAGCTTTGGGGTGTTCTGGATTATACCCCTCATGAGGACAGTGAGGTGTCCTCTGCACGGATCCGTGTCTATCAGAGTGTGCCTCCTCCGATTGTCTTATCTTCTGAGGAGTCAGAGGAAGACCCATTAGAGGGTCCTCTCCCGTAGTTGTAGGGCTTGGCATGTGGTATGTAGCATTTTAGGGGCCTGATGTTTCTGTTATTTTGGAGGGCTGATGTATGTAATCCTTTTTGGGCATGTGAAACTTTTACTTGTGTTTTACCTAGATCTTTTGATGTATTTATGTACATATGATGTGTCTATATATATATATATATATATATATATATATATATATATATATATATATTCTGGTTGGATGTATGTAATGTTCTTCTTGTTATTTATTTCCGCTAAGTTTATGTTTCAGCTTAAACAAAAGTATATATATAAAACAAGGAGTTAATTAAAAGAGAATTGTCAAATTACTATATGTTTTATAAACGAACAAGTTACTATCTATACATATTTAAATTGTAACACCCCAAAATTTATTTATTTTATGATAAATAGTCATTTTCTAATATTTGTGATTTTTATGAATTTTTCTGGATTTTTATGAGAACGTGAAATATTTTAATATTATTTTTCGTTTTGCGTACAAACTGAGCAGAGATGGGAAAATGAGATATTTTTCCCAAAAACCTTGATTTGTGAAAACGTCGACAGGAGATCTTACTAAACCCAATGTTGGACATGATTTACGAGATTTCACGTTTTTTAAGAATTTTATCAGATAAAAATAATAATCGCTGTGTATTTTATTATTCGTTGGACAATTAATACTGACTTCTGTTAACTGTAACGCCCCTTTTTGGGAGGGAACGTCACATTGTCAAATAAAAGAAAATGCGAAAAATAAGATTTTGAACAATTAAGACCCGGTTCATTTAATTTAAGTTTAACTTGTTCGATACTTTAATACGTGAATAAAAAAATGGCAGTATATTTTTTTTTGTTAATTAATAAATACAACTACATGACAAAGCTTGAACCACGGCAAAAAGTAAGACAGGAAACAAAACTCACATCTGAATAATACGCATATCTATATATATATATATATATATATATATATATATATATATATTGAATAACAATTGCATTTTTGATACAAGCCTAAAATATCCAAAAAGCAAAACTATACCTGCCCCAAAGGATTATACGAATATACCCCAGAGATATCAAAATATACAGCCCACCAAAAATAATACATCAGGCCCCCAAAATAAAACACGGGTAGCCATCAGCAGCTACCAGTAAAATCAGTCCCTCAGATGAGGGGGGACCAGGTCCGGGTCCTCAGCAGGATCCTCCTCTTCAGAGGAAACCTCTATGGGAACCACGGGTAGGAGCCCGAGCAGTAGAATCAAAAGAATCTTCCCAAGGGGTGTAGTAACGATCACCCCACATCTCTCGGATGGGTAGGTAGAACTCCAGTCGTAGGCTGACATGGCAGGTGAGGACAGGCGCCTCATGACATCTCCAGGCCAGGGAAATGGATACATCTCCCATATAAACACAGCGATCCGAACTCAGGTTGATATGCCAGCACTCTGGCCCTCCGAGGAAGGTCAGACACACGTCGCCCAGAAATCCGCGCATGCGTGCCTCCATCGTCTCAGTAGAACCTAATCTTGGTCAGGCCAGAAGCCAGGAAAATCTGGCTCTTCTGCCCCCTTACCGTCGTCTTCGGTCAATACAGTGTACACACAGGCAGCAAATAATGGAAACACTGAAAGAGGTAAGACATCCTTCCATCATTACCAATTATAGCAGTCAGAAACAAAACGGCGCAACGCGCCCAAATGGCAATCTCAGACAGCATTTTTGATTAATAAACAGTAGATCCAACAGTAAAATAAAACAACGCAACATGCCCAGATAGCAATTCAGAACATCTTTTCCAAATAATAAGCAGTAATTCCAACAGTAAGCAATTAAACAATTCCAGGCAGACATTCATTACAGTAGTGATCAGACAATTCACAGTTACGAAAAAATAATGATTTACAATGACAGATTATTTCATGATGCACATGCATGCTTTCCCAAATTCCTACTCCATGGAGCTAGACACAAACAGTCGAAGAGAAAGATCAGGAGACATGTCTGTAACTCGGCTGCCGCGGCCAAAGTGCTATACATCAATAATTTTCACGTGCACATCAGGCATTGTACAGACAGTCCGCGTTAGATCACGATATAGGACAGTGTCAAGTCCGGATCGTCGGTGCGTTTGCATCGGTTTGCCCCACAGGCAAAGGAGCTACCAACTGCCCATTGTGAAGAACCCGCACCCCGACGCCCCCAAGGTCATAACAAGACCCACACTAGTCTACTCGCACCCGCACAAAGGTGTGTTCAATCTCCTAGGCAACTTGGCCTTACAACAGTCCACAGGACATTCACAATGCATAAGACTCTATGCATGAACATGTATGATTCACAATTTCATACAATTCCATAATATGCCACAATTGGCCAAGATAAGCATCAATATACAAACGATCACTCACATGGACCCATAACATTATAATATAGAGATCAAATCAAACGGTACGTTCTTAGGTCCATTATGAATCCTAATTTAGAATGGTTTCCCTTTTTCAAGGTTCATGTCCAATCCAATTCTTACAATTAGTTTAATCTTCCAAGGCAATTTAATTTCTTATAACTTATAAATTATTGTAAGCTCTTAGGCCTCACACTCTCTTGTTCTTCACTCACTTGAAATTTCCTGAGTCTTATGACAATTTCATTCTTAGTCCTTTAAAATTTATGAAATCTTGATTATATTAAATTCTTCTAATTTCTCAATTATCTATCTCATTACATAGGTTTTTAATCACATAATTGCTTATGCTTCCAAGTTACTAAATTTACATATTTACACCTAACAAGGTCCTAGAGGCCGTGGCTTCACTAGGAATTTAATTCCTAATCCTTTCCAATTCATCACATTATAGATCACCTTCTAAATTCACTTAATTCTTACTTGTCACGTTGGCTCACCCATAACCCCAACATTGGGCTCAAAACCGTGGCCATCTCATGACTTTCAATCTCAAGTTTTTCCTTCCATTAAATTCCATTTTATCACTTGATTAATTATAGTCTTATGCTTATTACAACTTAATCATAACTTACCCAATTTCAACCCTAAAAATCGTAGCCCTCCAAGAGAGGTTCTCAAATGTTTTTCTTCCATTTCCAATCACATAATCCAATCCAATATACCATTATATACAACAAATCAATCCAAGGTCACAATTATCACAATTTCAACATTTAAACATAGTAATTATCAAATTAAAGAATAACCCTCATTAGGGTTTTTCCACAACCAACACAATCAAAGTTCCTAGATGCTAAGAGAGGTTGAGGAGGAGTGTCTTCCTCTTACCTAAGTGAAGAGAACAAAAGAAACACCAAGAAATCTTCTTTGTAATTTCGGATTGCACCCTCCAAAAACCCTAGAAATTTCAACTTTGTTAAATCAATACCAATGCTTGAAAAATGAAGCATGGATGGTCACCAAGGAGACCATAACCACAAAAATGAAGAGAAGGGAATAAGGGTCTTGAAACTTACCCAAAAAGCTTAAAGCTTGAAGCTTGGAGAAAGTGTTGAAGATGATGAATTTTCAAGAAACTCCAAGAAGAAGAAGTGTTTAGAATGATGAGAGGATTAAGGAAATGTATTTAGATGTAAATTTGGTGAAGATTGAGTGGGGAGAGGGAGGGCTGGCCGTAGCAATGGTAGAGAGAAGGAAGAGAAGAAGAAAATGGAGAAGAAGAAGAAAGGATGAGAGAGAAAGCGTTTTGAGAAATTATGAATTAAAGTGTAGTAAATTGATTAAATGAAATGCAATTTTTTCCCCTTGCATGGGCTGCTCCAGCCGTGCATTAGAGAGAGAAGAGAGGGAGAGTGTTGGCTTCTCTTGGAAGCCAAGGGCCATTTGGTCATTGTTTGGTCAAAGCTTCTCAAAGAAGCTTGGATTATTTAATATTAAATTTGAATTAAAGTGAATGGATTAGACATAAAGTAGATTGCATTGGAATAATGTGATAAGATTTTTATTACATGCTATTATCCAATGGATAATAGCTACAGTTGACAGAAGTCAGTATTTAATTAATCTGACAGATAAATTTTTTACAGTATTATTTTATTTTATCTGTTTGAATTTCTCGAAAAATGTAAAATCTCGTAAACTATGTCCAGCCTCGAGTTTAGTAAGATCCCCCGTCGACATGTCCATAGTCCAAGGTTCTCAGAGAAAACATTGTGTTTCTCCAGTTCTGCGAAATGCGCACGCAAAACGAGAAATGCACTAAAATATTTAACGTTTCTGGAAAATTCTCAGAAAATTCTCAAAAATTGCAAATATTATAAAACTACTATTCGTCATATAATTTTCCAATTTTTAAAGCATTACAGTCATTTTCCCGACTCTGCTCAATATTTATGCAAAACGAGAAATATATTAAAATATTCATCGTTCCCGAAAAATTCCAGAAAAATCCTCATAAATCACAAATATTAGAAAATGACTATTTGTGGTAAAACAAATGATTTCCGGAGCGTTACACTGACCTCAACAATTCTCAGCTCAATGTGCACGTAAAACGAGAAATATATTAAAATATTCATCATTTTTTGAAAAATTCCAGAAAAATTTCTAAAAATAAAAAATATTATAAAATGATGATTTATAATTAAACAGATACTTTTCAGGATGTTACAACACTCCCCTACTAAAAAGGAATTTCGTCCTCGAAATTTACACACCTCAAAATAGTTCTGGATGTTGCTCCTTCATCTTGTCTTCCGGTTCCCAAGTTGCGTCACCAATTGTTTCATTCCAAATCACTTTCACCAATGGGATCTCCTTGCCTCTAAGTTGCTTTATCTGTCGGTCCTCGATTCTCGAAGGTGGCGCCTCATAGGTCAAGTTCTCTTTTAATTGTACTGTGTCCGATGCTATAACATGACTTGGGTCAGGTAAATATTTACGCAGTTGTGACACATGGAAGACATTGTGTATATTGGAAAGAAAAGGGGGTAAGGCTATCTGGTAGGCTACTGGACCTATCCGGCGAAGAATTTGGTAAGGTCCAAGAAATTTTGGAGTGAGTTTTCTAGATTTCAAAGCCCGGCCGACTCCAGTCGTGGCTGTGACTTTCAAGAACACATGCTCACCTTCCTCAAACTCAAGAGGCTTTCTCCTCTTATCTGCATAACTCTTTTGTCGGCTCTGAGCAGTTCTCATCTTCTCTTGAATCATCTTGACCTTCTCAGTTGTCTGTTGAATGATATCTGGTCCAATCGTAAGACGCTCAGCGTCTTGGTACCAACACAATGGTGTTCGACACCGTCGTCCATACAAAGCTTCATAGGGTGCCATCCCTATACTCGAATGATAACTGTTGTTGTAGGTGAACTCTATCAGTGGTAGAACTTCATCCCAACATCCAGTTTGTTCCATAGAACAAGCTCTAAGCAAATCTTCTATAGATTGGATCGTCCTTTTCGATTGACCATCAGTTTGTGGATGGTACGCTGAACTCAAACGTAACTTTGTTCCCAACGATGCCTGTAAAATCTGCCAAAATTTTGAAGTAAACCTCAGGTTTCTATCTGAAACAATACTCGTAGGCACACTATGTAGTCTAACGATCTCTCCAATATAAAGCTGGGTCAACTTCTCCAAACTGTACCTTATGTTGATCGGGAGAAAATGGGTTGACTTCATGAGTCGATCCACTATTACCCATATCGAGTCGTGTCCTTTCTTTGTCCTTGGCAAACCCACAACAAAATCCATTGCAATGTTGTCCCATTTCCATTCAGGAATAGACATTGGTTGCAGCAATCCTGCTGGTCTTTGATGTTCCACTTTAGCTTTTTGACAAACTAAATAAGTTGACACACATCTAGTGACGTCGCTCTTCATTCCATGCCACCAGAACAATTTCTTCAGATCTTGGTACATCTTAGTTATGCCTGGGTGCATACTCAGCTTGCTGGTGTGAGCATGTTCCACAATATATCGCCTAAGCTCTTGGTCACGAGGAATACAAACTCTACCTCGGAATCTCAGAATTCCATCCGTTCCTTCTTCAAATTCCATCTCTTTGCCTTGCCTTATTAGTTTTCTCGCTTCTTGCAAGAATTCATCGGTTTTCTGTTTTTCCCATATGTCATCCATTAGCTCACTTGAGATGGTGACCATATTCATACAAATTCTTCCGGGTTCCAACTTAACAAACGACCATACATCTCTAAATTGTTCTATGAGGTCTCTTTCCTTGATCATCAAGGCAGAAACACTGATAGTCTTTCTGCTCAAGGCATCTGCCACGACGTTCGCCTTGCCAGGGTGATACAACAACTGGAAATCATAGCCCTTCAGGAATTCTAGCCATCTCCGCTGCCTTATGTTCAGCTCTTTCTGGTCATACAAATACTTCAAGCTCTTGTGGTTGCTGAAGATGTTGAATGTTGCTCTATAGAGAAAATGCCTCCATATCTTTAGAGCAAAGACCATGGCTGCAAGTTCCAAATCATGTGTCGGGTAGTTCTTTTCGTGCACTCGCAACTGTCGTGAAGCATAAGCTACCACTCTTCTATGCTGCATAAGAACAGATCCCAATCCTTGATACGAGGCGTCATAGTACACCTCAAATGGTTCATTTGGATCAGGTAACACTAACACCGGTGAGGTAGTTAGCCGTTTCTTCAATTCTTGAAAACTTTGCTCGCAGCTATCAGTCCATTCGAAAGCTTGGTCCTTCTTTGTCAGATGAGTGAGCGGTCCAGCAATCTTGGAAAATCCTTCTATGAATCTTCTGTAATATCCGGTTAATCCCACGAAGCTACGAATTTTCGTCACTGACTTCGGCCTTTCCCACTGTAGCACTGCCTCTACTTTTGACGGATCCACTGCAATCCCTTCCTTCGAGATCACATGGCCTAAAAACTTCACCTCATCAAGCCAGAACTCACACTTTGATAGCTTGGCATACAGTTCCTTCTCCTTTAGAATCTGGAGAACTATGCTGAGGTGTTCAGTATGATCCTCTCGGTTTGGGGAATAAATCCGAATATCGTCGATGAAGACGACAACAAACTTGTCCAAGTACGGACGAAAGATCCTGTTCATGTACTCCATGAAGATAGCAGGCGCATTTGTCACACCAAAGGGCATCACAAGGTACTCGTAATGATCGTATCGGGTATGAAAAGCAGTCTTGGGTACATCCTCCATTTTCACTCTTATCTGATAGTACCCAGATCTCAAATTGATCTTCGAAAATACTGCTGCTCCCTTCAGTTGGTCCATCAAATCATTAATTCTTGGGAGTGGATACTTGTTCTTGATCGTCAGCTTGTTCAATTGCCTATAGTCCACACACAATCTTGAGGTACCGTCCTTTTTCCGAACTAACAATACTGGTGCTCCCCACGGTGACACACTCGGTCCAACAAACTGTTTCTCCAAAAGCTCTTCTAGCTGTTTCTTGAGCTCTGCCAATTCCGTTGACGACATCTGATAAGGTACTATAGACACGGGACCAGCTCCCGGCACTAGATCAATAGCAAACTCGATCTCACGTATCGGTGGTAAACCAAGTACTTCTTCTGGAAAGACTTCAGAGAACTCTTTCACTACCGGAATAGTGTCCAGATCAGCCTCGCTCTCGATTTTCAAAGAAGATAGCAGCATGTATCCCTGAGCTCCTTCTTTCAAGAAAGCTCGTGCTTGGTTGGCCATCAAGTATCTAGAATCCTCATCCACAGGAAAAACTATGGTTTTTCTGGAACAATCTAACAGAACATGGTTGGAAGATAACCAGTCCATCCCTAGGATTATATCTAACTGTGACAAAGGTAGACAGATCAGATCAACAGAAAAGACTCGACCTTCAACAACTAGGGGACATTTTAGACAGACTTTGGTAGTAACTACAGGTTTATCAATAGGGGTTGAAAAAGTCAGTTCAAAAGGTAGTTCAGACACAGATAAGCCAAGTCGTAGCACACAGTCATACGATATGAAAGAATGGGTTGCCCCAGAGTCATACAGTACTTTTAAAAGATTACCTTCTATGATGCCTTCTCCTTGAATCAAGTCTTCAGATTCGGAAGCTTCAGCTCCGCTCATGGTGTAAACTCGACCTCCGGCTTGCGGTTTCTTGGCTCGAGTCGCATTGACTGAAGGTTCAGCCTTCGCCTGATTGCAGTCTCTAGATATGTGGCTCGGTTTGCCACATCTGAAGCAGATAATTCCTTTGATCGTGCAGTCCCTCGTGAGATGATCCTTCCCACACTTTAGGCATTTGGAGGGGTATGTCACATTTTGACCAGTTCAGTTCCCAGTAGAACCTCCACCAGAATTTCCACCAGTTTGTTGTGGGTTCCCATTGGTCGGGAATAAGGCTTCTTTTGGAAGCGGTTCGAACCACTGCCTCCACCTCTTTGGGACCGTACAAGCTCAACGTTCCTATTTCTCAAGTCTCTAGCCTGTTCCAAGGCTTCAACTTCACAGCAAGTGTCTAACAGTTCTGAGAATACCTTCATCTTCAGGGTGATCACATCTTTCTTCACCTCATACCTCAATCCCTCGGTGAACTTCCAGCACTTCCAAGACTCGTCTGTCTGATGCTGATAGTGCGTCAAAAATTTCTCCAAGTTCTCAAACTTGGCTGCATACTCACTGACGGTCATGTTCCGTTGTCTCAAGTTGAGGAACTCCATCTCTTTCGCATGTCTCGCGTTTGCAGGAAAATATTTGTCCAAGAACTTGTTCTTGAACACGTCCCACGTGACGTCAGTTCCTTCGGCTTCCAATGCTCTCTGAGCTTTGTTCCACCAGTCTTCGGCGTTGTCCACAAGCATGAAAGTAGCATAATTCACCTTCTTGTCTTCGGCACAGTTCATGCCACGAAAGGCTTTCTGTAATTCCTTGATCCACAGACTAGCCTTGTCTGGATCAAATTCTCCCTTAAATTGTGGAGGGTTGTGACGATGAAACTCTGCTAAGTTTTGTGCATCAGCAGTTGCCTCAAGCTGTTGAGTAGCTCTTTCTTGTTGTTGAGCCGCACGCTCATTTTGCTGCGCGATGACTTCCGCCATCCGCTACATCGCCTCTACAGCAGCTGCAATTTCTCCACTTCTCGCCATCTTACTTTTTCTCAAATCAGGTTAACTGAAAACCACAAGGTAAGCTAGAGGAATTCATTTCAAAACACAAACCACAGAGATTTCACACAGCACAAACAAGACAGACTTACACACAAGACCCAAAGTAACTCAAACCGGGGCTCTAATACCAACTTAATGTAATGCCCCTTTTTGGGAGGGAACGTCACATTGTTAAATAAAAGAAAATGCGGAAAATAAGATTTTGAACAATTAAGACTCGGTTCATTTAATTTAAGTTTAACTTGTTCGATACTTTAATACATGAATAAAAAAATGGCAGTATATTTTTTTTGTTAATTAATAAATACAACTAAATGACAAAGCTTGAACCATGGCAAAAAGTAAGACAGGAAACAAAACTCACATCTGAATGATACGCTATATATATATATATATATATTGAATAACAACTGTATTTTTTATACAAGCCTGAAATATCCAAAAAGCAAAACTATACCTGCCCCAAAGGATTATACGAATATACCCCAGAGATATCAAAATATACAGCCCACCAAAAATAATACATCAGGCCCCCAAAATAAAACACGGGTAGCCATCAGCAGCTACCAGTAAAATCAATCCCTCAGATGAGGGGGGACCGTGTCCGGGTCCTTAGCAGGATCCTCCTCTTCATAGGAAACCTCCATGGGAACCACAGAACCACGGGTAGGAGCCCGAGCAGTAGAATCAAAAGAATCTTCCCAAGGGGTGTAGTAACGATCACCCCATATCTCTCGGATGGGTAGGTAGAACTCCAGCCGTAGGCTGACATGGCAGGTGAGGACAGGCGCCTCATGACATCTCCAGGCCAGGGAAATGGATACATTTCCCATATAAACACAGCGATCCGAACTCAGGTTGATATGCCAGCACTCTGGCCCTCCAAGGAAGGTCAGACGCACGTCGCCCAGAAATCCGCACATGCGTGGCTCCATCGTCTCAGTAGAAGCTAATCTTGGTCAGGCCAGAAACCAAGAAAATCGGATCTTCCGCCTCCTTACCGTCGTCTTCGGTCAATACAGTGTACACACAGGCAACAAATAATGGAAACATAGAAAGAGGTAAGACATCCTACCATCATTACCAATTATAGCAGTCAGAAACAAAACGGCACAACGCGCCCAAATAGCAATCTCAGATAGTATTTTTGATTAATAAACAGTAGATCCAACAGTAAAAGAAAACAGCGCAATGTGCCCAGATAGAAATTCAGAACATCTTTTCTAAATAATAAGTAGTAATTCCAATAGTAAGCAATTAAACAGTTCCAGGCAGACATTCATTACAGTAGTGATCAGACAATTCACAATTACGAAAAAATAATGATTTATAATGATAGATTATTTCATGATGCACATGCATGCTTTCCCAAATTCCTACTCCATGGAGCTAAACACAAACAGTTAGAGAGAAAGATCAGGAGACATGTTTGTAACTCGGCTGCCGTGGCCAAAGTGCTATACATCAATAATTTTCACGTGCACATCAGGCATTGTACAGACAGTCCGCGCTAGATCACGATATAGGATAGTGTCAAGTCCGGATCGTCGGTGCGTTTGCATCAGTTTGCCCCACGGGCAGAGGAACTACCAACTGCCCATTGTGAAGGACCCGCACCCCGACGCCCCCAAGGTCATAACAAGACCCACACTAGTCTACTTGCACCCACACAAAGGTGTGTTCAATCTCCTAGGCAACTTGGCCTTACAACAGTCCACAGGATATTCACAATGCATAAGACTCTATGCATGAACATGTATGATTCACAATTTCATACAATTCCATAATATGCCACAATTGGCCAAGATAAGCATCAATATACAAACGATCACTCACATGGACCCATAACATTATAATATAGAGATCAAATCAAACGGTACATTCTTAGGTCCATTATGAATCCTAACTTAGAATGGTTTCCCTTTTTCAAGGTTCATGTCCAATCCAATTCTTACAATTAGTTTAATCTTCCAAGGCAATTTAATTTCTCATAACTTATAAATTATTGTAAGCTCTTAGGCCTCACACTCTCTTGTTCTTCACTCACTTGAAATTTCCTAAGTCTTATGACAATTTCATTCTTAGTCCTTTAAAATTTATGAAATCTTGATTATATTAAATTCTTCTAATTTCTCAATTATCTATCTCATTACATAGGTTTTTAATCACATAATTGCTTATGCTTCCAAGTTACTAAATTTACATATTTACACCTAACAAGGTCCTAGAGGCCGTGGCCTCACTAGGAATTTAATTCCTAATCCTTTCCAATTCATCACATTATAGATCACCTTCTAAATTCACTTAATTCTTACTTGTCACATTGGCTCACCCATAACCCCAACATTGGGCTCAAAACCGTGGCCATCTCATGACTTTCAATCTCAAGTTTTTCTTTCCATTAAATTCCATTTTATCACTTGATTAATTCTAGTCTTATGCTTATTACAACTTAATCATAACTTACCCAATTTCAACCCTAAAAATCGTAGCCCTCCAAGAGAGGTTCTCAAATCTTTTTCTTCCATTTCCAATCACACAATCCAATCCAATATACCATTATATACAACAAATCAATCCAAGGTCACAATTATCACAATTTCAACATTTAAACATAGTAATCATCAAATTAAAGAATAACCCTCATTAGGGTTTTTCCACAACCAACACAATCAAAGTTCCTAGATGCTAAGAGAGGTTGAGGAGGAGTGTCTACCTCTTACCTAAGTGAAGAGAACAAAAGAAACACCAAGAAATCTTCTTTGTAATTTCGGATTGCACCCTCCAAAAACCCTAGAAATTTCAACTTTGTTAAATCAATACCAATGCTTGAAAAATGAAGCATGGATGGTCACCAAGGAGACCATAACCACGAAAATGAAGAGAAGGGAAGAAGGGTCTTGAAACTTACCCAAAAAGCTCAAAGCTTGAAGCTTGGAGAAAGTGTTGAAGATGATGGATTTTCAAGAAACTCCAAGAAGAAGAAGTGTTTAGAATGATGAGAGGATTAAGGAAATGTATTTAGATGTAAATTTGGTGAAGATTGAGTGGGGGAGAGGGAGGGCTGGCCGTAGCAATGGTAGAGAGAAGGAGGAGAAGAAGAAAATGGAGAAGAAGAAGAAAGGATGAGAGAGAAAGCATTTTGAGAAATTATGAATTAAAGTGTAGTAAATTGATTAAATGAAATGCAATTTTCCCCCCTTGCATGGGCTGCTCCAGCCGTGCATTAGAGAGAGAAGAGAGGGAAAGTGTTGGCTTCTCTTGGAAGCCAAGGGCCATTTGGTCATTGTTTGGTCAAAGCTTCTCAAAGAAGCTTTGATTATTTAACATTAAATTTGAATTAAAGTGAATGGATTAGACATAAAGTAGATTGCATTGGGATAATGTGATAGGATTTTAATTACATGCTATTACCTAATGGATAATAGCTACAGTTGACAGAAGTCAGTATTTAATTAATCTGACAGATAAATTTTTCGCACTATTATTTTATTTTATTTGTTTGAATTTCTCGAAAAACGTAGAACCTCGTAAACTGTGTCCAGCCTCGAGTTTAGTAAGATCCCCCGTCGACATGTCCATAGTCCAAGGTTCTCAGAGAAAACATCTCGTTTCTCCGGTTCTGCGCAGTGCGCACGCAAAACGAGGAATACACTAAAATATTCGACGTTTTCGAAAAATTCCCAGAAAATTATCCAAAATTGCAAATATTATAAAACGACTATTTGTCATATAATTTTCCAATTTTTGAAGCATTATAGTCGTTTTCCCGACTCTGCTCAATATTCGCGCAAAACGAGAAATATATTAAAATATTCATCGTTCCCGAAAAATTTCAGAAAAATCTTCATAAATCACAAATATTAGAAAATGACTATTTGTGGTAAAACAAATGATTTCCAGAGCATTACACCGACCTCAGCAATTCTCAGCTCAGTGTGCACGTAAAACGAAGAATATATTAAAATATTCGTCGTTTTCCGAAAAATTTCTAAAAAAAAAATATTATAAAATGATGATTTATAATTAAATAGATACTTTTCGGGATGTTACATTAACTGTAACCATTGTCCATTGGATAATAGCATATGTTAGAAATCCTATCACATTATCCTAACGTAATCTACTTTATGTCCAATCAAATCCACTTTAATTCAAAAATACTATATTTTAATCAAGCTTCTCATGGAAGCTTGGTCCACAAATGATCAAACTACCCAAAGCTTGTAGGAGAAGTCATTCACCTTCTTTTTCTCTCTCTCATTGCCGCGGCTAGGGGCCCAAATTGGAGGGTCAAAATTTGATTTTTACTTATCACATTTTACTCCAAATATCTAATACACAAAAACCTATCACACTTTTTCCATCATTTTCTCTTCTCACATTTTCTTTCTTCTTCTTCCTCTCTTCCTTTTCTCTCCACGGTTTGCAGCCCCACTTTGTGACCATTTTCATTTTCTTGTTTCATCATCACCATTCCTACACTTCTCTTCCCATTCTCAACATATTCTCTTTGAAGATTTTCTCTCAAATCCATCATCTCCATCATCTTCTTCCAAGAACAAAGCTTGAAGCATTGAGGTAAAGCTTCTATTTTTCTTTGTTATTCTCTTTATTTTCGTGACCCTTGGTCACCAATGTGACCAAGGATTCATCTTTTTCCAAGCTTGGTTGTTGATTCTTTGTGTTTGGTTTTCTAAGGTTATTGGAGAGCCAAAACCGAACCACCAAGAAGCACACCAAGGAGGTGATTTTTGTGTTCTTCCTTTAGGTAAGAGGGAGATTTACTCACTTCAAACATTATTGGTGGTGAGAAGACCTTTGTGTGGTTGTTGATGGAGAAATCCACAATGGATGCTCACTTTGTTTGATTGTTTTTCATGTTTTGTGTGTTCTTGATTGAGACTAAAGTTTGGTTATTATAAATGCCTTGATAATAACGGATTGGATGAATAGAAATTTTAGGGTTTCCTATCACTTTATGGAGGTCATAGTTTTGACCCATTTTTTAGGGATTTGAATTTGATTTTTGTACAAAATGAAGCTTATATGATTAGGTATTAAATGATTAATACATGAAATGGAAAAAAATTGAAATCTTGATGTCTTAGGGAGGCTCACGGCCTCTAAAGGATTTTTGGAATCCAAGTGGTGTTTTTGTACATCCTT
Organism: Ormosia emarginata; assembly: GCA_029884605.1. Taxonomy (NCBI): domain Eukaryota; kingdom Viridiplantae; phylum Streptophyta; class Magnoliopsida; order Fabales; family Fabaceae; genus Ormosia; species Ormosia emarginata. Next base: position 4,688,048 of record JAQQTP010000037.1, read on the forward strand.
GGGAATTAAACAATTTAGACATAAGTAATTTATAATGTGATGGAAGGAATTGATTGGGTAATGGTTCTTGAGAGGACACAGTTTTTAAGGGTTCTTTGACCTAAAATTTGCATAATTGATCAAGACTTAGGAAATTAAGAATGATGGATACATAATGTGAGATTGTGGTATGTGTTGAACCATATATATGAAATGTTGATATTGAGAATGAATTGTATTATATTATGAGTCCATGTGTGGGACTAAGTACTCGTTGATATGTACTTGATTAAATTGAAGCATGAAGTTATTGAGGATTGATGTTATGCCATTGTGGTATATTCCATGAGAAATACATATTGCTTATGAATATGCATGGTATGCATTGGATTATGAGGAACATATAAGTGATGAACATACATGATGTACATTGAGTCGTCATGCATATGTGATGTCCGTTGGACTTTGTTGGAAAGGCGATGTATGCCTAGGAGATTGAATTACACCTTAGTACGGGTGCGAGTAGACTAAGCGTGGGTCATAGTGGTTGACCTTGAGGGCGTCGGGGTATGAGTGTCTCACAATAGACAGTGGTAGCTCCACTGGGGCCATAGGATAGACCAATTCAAACACACCGATGATTCAGACTGAGATGTTGTCCTATATCGCAATCAATTGTTGAGGTGTTATGTATAAGCCATGTTGCGCAAAATATTATTTTTATGAGAAAACACTTTATTTTAAGGCTAACGAGATACTGACATGACTCCTTGATCATTCTCTTCGAATGTTGATGTCTAGCTCCATAGAGTAGGATCTTTGGTACTATGTGCATTGTGCATTGTCAGTCTCATATTTCATTGAGCATGAGTACTTATGACTGTTAAACTATCTGCTTTTGATATTGCAATAATTTTCTGATGGTTGAACTGTTGACTGCTTGAGATATTAATACCCTTTAATTTTCATTGCCTATTTTATTATTGCTTACGGTTGTCCTTCTCTTACTGTTAATTTTATTATTACTATTGATGAATATATGTGTTGCAATGCTGTGTGGACACCTAGTGCCGTTCTATTTTTCTTACTGCCATATTGGTATTGAATGCTGAGTGTCTCACCTCTTTTCTATATATCTGTACTTCTATTTTAAATTATGTATTTCTGAGAAGACGTTTGTGAAGAAAAGGAAGAAATTTCCTAGTTTTTGGCCAGATTACGAATAGTGTTATTTGAAGATATATCCACGTCTGCGCCGATTTTTGGGTTATGCGAGGATAACCTTTCATGGAGGTCCCGACTGTTAGCACATTAACTTGCGCACAGACCGATGCATCTATCACGGGGAGCTGATGATGTCTTTAGCTTGAGGTTGCTATGACTTGCCTGTCTTTGATTTTACTGCTTTTGTTCACTTAGAGTTTTACCTACCTATTAGAGATTTATGGGATGACCTTTATTATACCCCATGAGATGATTCATTTCTCTGCATTGCTCGAAATTTGGTCGTCCTGATGCTGATTTCATCAGATGAGGAGGATCCTGCTATGGTTCCTTCCCGTCAGTCTTAGGGGCTGATACTATCGGTGGCTACTGATGGCTATCTGTATATCTTTTTGGAAAGCCTAATGTTTTGCTATTGTAATGGGTTGTACATGTTGTAAACATCTTGGGGGTGGGTAAAGCTTTTTGCCTTTTTGTACATATGTTGATGTAATTAAAACAAGCTTGATGTTATTATATATATATATAAATATATATATATAAATATATATATATATATTGTGAATGTATGATTTCTTTTCATAATAATTTCTGTTGTATTATATTTATTATTCATTTTAACAAGAAGAAAAAAAAATATAGTAAGTAATAATATACGTACATTTTCAATACCCGATTTATGCGCACTCATGATTGAAGAAGTCTAATTATATACTAAATGAATCGGGTCTTAATTTATCAATGTATTTATATTTTTCGCATTTTCGTTTCATTTCACTATGGTGTGACATTCCTTCTTCTCCCCCGTGAGATAAGAAAAAGGGGCGTTACATAAATCGGGTCTTAGTGTTATCTTTTGAGTTTTATCTGTTTTTGGTGTGACAATCCCTCTCCAAAAAGGGGCATTACTCTAGTTTGGTATCAGAGCCCCGATTTAAGTTTTCTTTTAGGTTTTATGGTTAGGTCTGTCTTGTTTGTGTTGTGTGATTCTCCGTGTTTGGTTTCTGAAAGGTTACATCTAACCTTCCTTATGTTTTGTTCAGTCTAACTCTGAAAGTAAGTGATGGCTCGTGGTGGAGGTATGGCTGCAGTAGTCGAGGCAATATAGCGGATGGAAGATGTTATTGTACAGCAAAATGAGAGAGCTGCACAATAGCAAGATGCAACGACAGATGCCTAGATGGGCATGAGAGCCGTGAGCCTCAATGGTCTTTGGAACCAAAATTTCTTGCCTTCTCCATATGATTCATAGCATGCAACATATTTCAATCATCAAAACTCTACCAGAGCAAGTTCATGCATACTATTAAAGCCATAAAATCACATAAAGCAAATAAGTACAAATCATTAAAAGTTATATAATCAAGTAAATAAATCCTCGTATGGATTTTCCACCTAGAAACATTAACTTCGTTTCTCATCACCAAGATTGGTTGATGAGGTTAATCTCCCTCTTACCTTAGATGATGCTCAAAAACTTCTTGTTGTCTCCTTTACGGTAAACTTATACCACCAAGATGTCCTTTAAACAAAACAAACATATAAATATTAACATCTAAGGCTTGAAATAAAATGACCATGGATTAAGATTATGATCTAGAACTTGAAAATGAAACAAGAAGTGAAGATTCAAGAACTTCACCTAAAAACCCTTAAATTTGAGCTTGAAAAAAAAGCTTGAAGATGAATGAATTAGAAGATGATCACAACTAGAAAGTGTTTCAAAATGGTGTTTAGAGTCAAGATATGAGATTGGTTTGAATTAACAAGATTGGATAGTGACTTTTGGGTGTCTTGGCCGTAAGCTTCAAAGAGAGAAAATGAGAGAGTTTTGCTTTTGGTTCTTGATAGAAGGATAGGAATGAACTAAGTCTAGAACCCTCCTTCATTCACATGCTTGGCCAAAAATGCTAAGGACAGAAAAATGAGAGAATTTTGGTACTTTGTTTCTTGAAAAAGATGATAGGATGAAGTTAAGAGACAAAGTAACTAATTTGACTTTGTCTTCAAAGCTTGAGTAACGATTTTGAACTTCTCCTTCTACAAGCTTGTCCTAGAAGCTTTCCTCCAATTGGTTTATCACTTTGAGTCATAGCCACCAAGTTGGACTTTCATCAAACTTAGCTTGTAGGCTTTCTTCTCATTAGTTCTATGGTGTAAGTCATGGCTACTAATCTTGACTAGCTCCTAATTGGTTCAACTAAGGTGAGTCACAAAGAGAAGCATCTAGAGGATATGACTAGGCTTGTATCTAGAATCATCCATCTAAATCTTTATTGGAAGCTATTATTCAATAGACAAAGGTTACTGCTAGTAAAACCAATGATTATTATCCAATGGAAAATAAAACGCACTTAGATTTTATTTGTCAGATAAAATCTCAAAAAAGAAAACTTTTGAAAACTATTTTCGATTTCGAGTTTAGTAAGCTCCTTGGCCCCGCATTAACAGTCCAAAATTTTTCGGCCTTGAAATTTTTTTATTTATTCCAGCCCTGCTTCAAACACACTGAAAGTCCAAAAAATAATAATAAAATAATCAAAATAAATTAAACAATTCACAAGAATCATAAAAACCACATAACTGAAAAACAAGAAATTTCGGGGTGTTACACTTCAACCAGGCATCCTTGTTCCAACTAGGAAGAGCTTTACTGTTGGTTGTTACCAAGTGGCTTCCAGTACTCAAGAGGGGGGGTGAATTGAGTAACAAAACTTTTTTCGAAAATCTTAAACAAATAAACGTTGCTGAATATAAATGTTAAAGAACTTGGAAGAGATGATAAAAGAAAGAACAATTGAGGGGGAGCTACGCCACACACATATTAAATATGAATGTAAGCTTCTTACTTTGTGAATTCCAATTATTTCTGTACTGATGCTTTTCTCTATGATAGTTTGTTATCATCAAAATACATCTTCATTGTTGCGTAGCAAACACATTCTCCCCCTTTTTGATGATGACAAACTATCATAGAGAAAAGCATCAGTACAGAAATAATTGGAATTCACAAAGTAAGAAGCTTACATTCATATTTAATATGTGCATGGCGTAGCTCCCCCTTAATGTTGGAATCCAATAATGGTTATTTTAAACCTGTCTTTTCTCATTATATTTTTCTCCCCCTTTGGCATAATCAAAAAGAGACAACAATATATAATGCATAAAGGAGGCAATAAGCATAAAGAGAAACTGATTGTATTAATAATTTAGCCAAAATACATAATATAAGGAAAGAGTAAACAGCTAATACAAAAAGGCATCCAAACAAAAAACAAAGCCTAGGAATAGGCATCCGGTGGAGGAGGAGGGGAATCAGAACCCCGTGAAGATAGCAAAGCACGCAAGGCAGCTTGCTCACGCTCAACACCATCAAGTCTGTCAAACAGAACAGAAAAGGTGTGTTCCAAATAAGCTCGGTTATCTTCCATGTAAGCACGGTTGGCCTGTAAAGTGGCCATGACTTGATCCAGAGTGACTGAACTAGCAGCAGGAGCAGGGGTAGCGGGGCCGGCAAGATCGAGGCGCAGGGGCTACCGGAGCAAGAAGAACAAGCAGGCAGCGGCGGGGGGGCGGCGCGAGGATCGGTGGGTCGTCCTCATCATCGTCAACTTCAACTGGGAATACCCAGCCTTCATCAGTCTTTATCATCTTCATTCGGTTCAGCGTATAAGAGCCAAACACATTATGGTGGGTCAGCTGAGTTTTTCGCTCGGTCTCCACAATCTGCGGATACTTGCCTAGGAAGGCAGTGATGATCACCCCATAAGGTAGCTCTGAGCGTTCTTTTCCCTTAGCTCTCATCATATGCTTCATAATGAATACGGGCCAGTTTATCTGGTATCCTTTCTTCAGGATCCACAGCATAAACACATCATCTTCACTCAGGTAGGCGTAGTTCCCACCTCTAGGAGCTAAGATGTGGGCATAAGCATAATGTAAGAGCCTGTCCTGACTCTTCATCATGCCCCCTTTGACTCCCTTTTGAGTCGGAGGTAATGCCAACCCAGGTCTAAGAACATCTTCAATGGCTCGAATCTTGTCGAACCGCTGGACAAACTCTTCACAATCTTCATTGTTACGGCCAGCAGATTCTAATCCGAAGAAGCGAACCCAGTCCTGAGGAGTGATCACAATGTGCTGATCACAGACGTCAGAATGGAGTTCCAGTCCTTCAATCCTCAAATTGCAGTAGAACATTTTGACCAAATCGGGATAGAGGACCGCCTTATAGCAGCAAAAACGTAGCACGCCCTGGATGTCCAGCTGGTGTAAGAAATCAAAGCCACCTTCTTTTTCAAAGAAGGCCAAATCCAGGTACTTGGGCTGCACAAGGTTTCGTTCTCTGAAATGAGAGATGAACCGTCCAAGAGTTTCTGGGTGAGAGGAGAGCCTTCGCAGATCCAATGGGTTGTTGCAAGGCGCGGTTTTTGTGCGAGCACGTTTGGAGGAGGAAGCCATGGATGAAGGTTGAAGAAGAGAGGAATGAGTTTGAAAAGAGAGGGAGTAACGGTTGGGTGATACGAAGGAGAAGGTATTCGAATAGGAGATGAAAAACGAGAGAGAAGAAATGAAGACTGAGATGAGAAAACGGGTGTGCGAAGGAGTTTATATAAAACTCAGACCCAAGGTATTCGAATGCCTTAATTGGTATTCGAATACTGCTGTTTGGAAACGCAAAGGTCAGGGCAATCTTAAAAGATGGTATTCGAATACTGCTTAGGGTATTCGAATACACTGTCCATATAAGATTGGTTCAGATAAGCAGGTATTCGAATACTGCTTAGGGTATTCGAATACTCCAGAGACAGAAACAAAAGCCTGATAGCAAGAGGCCTCAGGTTATTCGAATAACCACTGAGGTATTCGAATACACCTGGTTAATAAATCATGAAAGCATGCGAGGAAAATGATGGTATTCGAATACCTTCATCTGGTATTCGAATAACTTAGTTGGAAAAACATAAAACTTACGTCCAGAATGCAATTTTGAAGAAGAAAACTTACCCAATCAAGTGAGTACCTGCAAAACAGAATGGAGGGTATCTCCGACGCTCAAGTCAGTAACAATTAAAGATCAATAAAACAATGAATATTAAATTTAACAAATTAAATACACGATTGATCCAAAATGCCAAGTTCTCTTCTTAAATGAAAGAACGAATCTTTAGGTAAAGGTTTTGTGAAAATATCAGCGAGTTGATTATTAGTTTCAACAAATTCTAACACACAATCACCTTTTTGAACATGATCTCGTATAAAATGGTGCCTTATCTCAATGTGCTTAGTCCTAGAGTGCATAATGGGATTCTTTGTCAGATTGATTGCACTAGTATTATCACATCTTATAGGGATGTGATTAAGCTGAAGACCAAAGTCTAGAAGTTGTTGCTTCATCCATAGAATTTGAGCACAACAACTTCCGGCTGCCACATATTCAGCCTCAGCGGTGGATAAAGCCACGCTATTTTGTTTCTTGCTATGCCAAGAAACTAAGGAATTGCCAAGCAGGTGACATGTTCCACTAGTGCTTTTCCGATCCAATTTGCATCCAGCAAAATCGGAGTCAGAATAACCAATAAGACTACAAGTGGCACCTTTGGGGTACCACAAGCCCACTTGTGTAGTGCCACCTAGATATTTCATAATACGTTTTTACAAAGACTTAAATGCGACTCTTTAGGATTAGCTTGATATCGAGCACACATGCATACGCTAAACATTATATCAGGCCTACTAGCAGTGAGATAGAGAAGAGATCCAATCATACCTCGATATTTAGTAATTTCTACAGAATTACCTGCTTCGTCTTTATCCAAGTAACACGAAGTACTCATTGGTGTAGCCATATGCTTTGAGTTGTCCATTCCAAACCTCTTGAGAAGTTCTTTGCAATACTTTGTTTGGCTAATGAACGTTCCACTCCTTGTTTGTTTGATTTGAAGTCCAAGGAAGAAATTGAGTTCTCCCATCATGGACATTTCGAATTCGCTTTGCATGATTTTGGCAAATTCCTTGCCATGATTTTCGTTAGTAGCACCAAATATGATATCGTCTACATATACTTGTACAAGGAGTATATCATGGTTTTTATTTTTAATAAAAAGAGTCGTGTCAACCTTACCTCTTGTAGAATCGTGTTCTAAAAGGAACTTACTTAACCTTTCATACCAAGCTCGTGGAGCTTGTTTTAAGCCATACAAAGCCTTTTTCAATTTGAAAACATGGTTAGGTAAATCATAATTTTCAAAACCTGGAGGTTGGTCAACATATACTTCCTCTTGAATAAAGCCATTTAAAAAAGCACTTTTAACATCCATTTGATATAATTTAAAATCCATGATGCAAGCAAAAGCAAGTAACATCCTAATAGCTTCTAATCTAGCTACAGGTGCATAGGTTTCTTCATAGTCTATACCTTCTTCTTGATTATAGCCTTTTGCTACAAGTCTAGCTTTATTTCTTGTTATTATGCCAGCTTCATCAAGTTTGTTTCTAAACACCCATTTAGTACCAATAATAGGATGATTATTAGGTCTAGGAACTAGTTCCCAAACTTGGTTTCGTTCAAATTGATTTAATTCTTCTTGCATAGCTAGAAACCAATGTTCATCATTAAAGGCTTCATTAATGTCTTTAGGTTTGATTTGAGAAACAAAGGCTAAGTGGTTACATGCATTTCTAATGGAGTTTCGAGTACTTACACCTTTGGATACATCACCTATTACTTGATCAAGCGGATGATATTTTGAGGTACGCCATTCTTTTGGAAGTTCCAAAGCTTGTGAATCCTCTTGTCTTTGTTTATCTTCTTGCTCCTTGATTTCTTTTTCCTTGCTATCCAAATGTGTTTCCGCTAAGGCCTCTGCAACATCATCAATAACAAGATCCTTTCTCGATCCATTTGGGTCAGTTTCATCAAATGCAACATGTATAGATTCTTCAATAGTCATAGTTCTTTTATTATATATACGAAAAGCCTTACTATGATTTGAATAACCAAGAAATATACCTTCATCAAACTTAGCATCAAACTTGCCTAGGTTATCTTTTCCATTATTTAAAACAAAACATTTGCAACCAAAAACATGAAAATGTGCGACATTTGGCTTTCTTCCCTTGTATAGTTCATATGGGGTTTTCTTTAAAATAGGCCTTATAAGGGCCCTGTTCATAACATAACAAGCTGTATTTACAGCATCCGCCCAAAAATACTTAGGAAGAGCAGCCTCATTAAGCATAGTTCTCGCCATTTCTTCTAAAGAACGGTTTTTCCTTTCTACAACTCCATTTTGTTGTGGAGTTCTAGGGGCAGAGAAATTATGATTAATGCCATGTTCATCACAATAATTTTCAAAAATATTGTTTTCAAATTCGCCACCATGATCACTTCTTATAGAAGAAATTTGAAAACCTTTTTCGTTTTGAATAACTTTGGCAAGTCTTTTAAATGCTAGAAATGCATCATTTTTATTTGCAAGAAATAAAGTCCATGTAAACCTAGAAAAATCATCCACAACCACTAAAGCATAGTAATTCCCACGAAAGCTCATAGTTCTAGAGGGTCCAAATAAATCCATGTGCAAAAGTTGTAAAGGTCTAGTAGTTGAAACTATATTTTTTGATTTAAAAGAGACCTTTATTTGTTTACCCTTTTGACATGCATCACATAATTTATCTTTAACAAAATTAAGCTTTGGTAGTCCAATTACTAGCTCTTTAGAGACCAACTTCCTTAGGTGATCCATGTGAATGTGTGCAATTCTCCTATGCCATAACCATGAATCATCATTCTTACTTAAAAGGCATTTCGCATCATTTGAAGATATATCATCAAGGCTAATCATATAAATGTTATTTATTCTATGACCAATGAATTTAACATGTTTATCATTTTTATCTTCAATTATGCAACAATTTGAATCAAAAATTACCTTATTTCCTTTGTCACATAATTGACTAATACTAAGAAGGTTATGTTTCAAGCCTTCAACAAGCAACACATTTTCAATAGAGGAATTTGGATTCTTGCCAACTTTTCCAATTCCAAGAATTTTTCCTTTGTTGTTGTCTCCATAGGTAACATGTCCATGATTCTTGGGAATAAACATGGTGAATTTCGAGTCGTCTCCAGTCATGTGCTTGGAACAGCCGCTGTCGAGATACCAATTTGAGCTCCTGGCTTTCAAGCACACCTCATTTTAATTTTTAACTTTTGGTACCCAAATTTTCTTGGGTCCTTGAGTGTCAGTTTTAAGCAATGTACCCTTTGGAACCCAAACCATTTTTGTCCCAATTTTTGTGTTAATATTCTTTCTAGCATTGCATGTTGAAGCACTATGACCTTTCTTTCCAGGTACATGGTCTGCTTTGGAAGTACTTGAATAAACGAAGAAATTTTTATAAGATTTATGTTGATTTTTCGGGTTATAACCAATTCCAGCTTTTTCAAAAACAACCCTTTGTTTCCCTAATATAATATTTAGATTATCTCTCCCAGAAGTGAATTTGGCAAGGGTATTTTTTAAGTCTTCAATTTCTTTCTCAAGTGTATGACATGAAGAACAAGAATACGAAGTAGAAGCATGTGAGGGATGAGATGAGCATGCATCAAGAATTCCCAAAGTTTCATTTTCAATTTTTAATTCTTCAATTTCTTTATTTAAAATAAGAATTTTATTTTCTAAAGAAGAGATTTTTTTCTTAGAAGAAGAAATTTGTTTTGTGAGTTTTAAAGATTCATCATGCAGTTCTTCGAAGGCATCTTGTAACTCATCATAAGAAGGTAGTAAAGTAGAGTTAGAACTTACCTCATTTTCGCTTTCTTCTTCTTCTCCTTTGGCCATGAGACAAAGTTGAGCTTCTTCGCTATCTGAGCTGTCAGTTGAATCCATGTCGTTTTCATCCCATGCTATATAGGCTTTTCTTGCTTTTCTTTCTTTGAAGGGCTTCTTCTCAAGTCTCTCTTTCTTCTTTTGGTAAACTGGGCATTCCATTTTCATGTGACCAGGCTTGCCACATTCATAGCAAGTAGGAGTTGATGAAGCTCATTCGCCTTTGTAATGAGTCTTCTTCGGAGGGAAGGGAGGTCTTCTTTGCATTCCCTTTTTCTTGAGAAATTTACCAAATTTTTTAACTAACAGACTAAGATTTTCTTCGTTTACCTCAATTTTTCTCGAGCCCTCTTCATCTTCTTCATCATCATTGTCAATTGTTGAGGAAGTGGCTTTGAGCGCTATCCCCTTTTTCTTTTTATCGTTTTCTTTGCTTTGACTTAATCTGCTCAGTTCTAGTTCATGCTCATGAAGTTTTCCAAAGAGGGTAGCTAATGACATGGTTGTCAAGTCCCTTGATTCGAAATTGTTGTCACCTTGGGCTGCCAAATCCTCGCTTAAACATCTTAACACTTTATTAATCAGATCTTCGTTAGTAAAACTTTTTCCTAAAGATGCAAGATGATTAACAATGTGGGTGAACCTCTTTTGCATTTCTTGAATGCTTTCTCCTTGGTTCATTCTAAACAGTTCATATTCGCGAGTTAGAGAATTGATTCTCGACCTCTTAACTTCACTAGTACCCTCATGGGTAACTTGTAAAGTGTCCCACATTTCTTTAGCGGTTTTGCAATTAGAAATTCTAAAAAACTCATCATACCCCAAAGCAAAGTGGTAATGATGTTTTTGGCTTTTAAATTATATTGGACTTTTCTTTTATCCTCATCAGACCAATCACTTCTAGGTGTCTCGGTTTTTACACCATCGACAACGCGTGTAGGTATAAATGCGCCGTTTTCGACAGCATCCAACACATCTAGATCAATAGCTTCGATGAAGATTTTCATTCTTTCCTTCCAATATGCGTAACCATCCCCATTGAAAAAGGGTGGTCGGTTTATGGAAGATCCCTCTGAAAAACCATTTAAGGAAGCCATGTTCTCTTGAAGCGGCTAAGCTCTTTATACAAGAGTCTAGCTCTGATACCACTTGTTACCAAGTGGCTTCCAGTACTCAAGAGGGGGGTGAATTGAGTAACATTGGTCACCTAAAACCATAAGATCATCTTCTGCATTTTGTGGTGGTGCACATTTTGGCTCCAAGGGCTAGCAACTATGCCCTAGTTGAAGAAGAAGATGTTTTTCTGATGTGGGCCATGAAACAGAGGTAACACATCAATTGGCCATTTTTTATCATGTATTACATGATGAAAGCCAAGGATAAGCTGATGATGGACCTTCCATATGCTTTAGGGATTCCAAAAATTTTGGATTAATACAAACTTAGACTGCATGAAGATGGTGTGATTGACCTCACTGGCCATAACAAATTTGGCCAAGCTACCTTCAGCCGGATGCAAATCAAGATGGTGAATGATGATTGGGTATATGATAGAGGTCGTGAGGAAATAGCTACTCCAACTGGAAGTGCTAATGTTCCCATGAAGGAAGCTCCTGCCCAAAATGAAAACCAGATTCTAACTGCTATTGCAAATATGCAAGCTAGCTTACAGGCCCAGATTACGGATTTGAGGGTCGATTAGGAGAACACAAATGGGATTATATATGATTGCCTCAACTCCATGGATGCTTGCTTGGAAAGACTTAAGCGTCACTTTCAACAATCAGAAGAGCATAGGGCTTGAGCATGGATCCAGACTTATGTTACTATTTTTGATATATATCTTCTATTTTTTATCTGATAATTATTAGTTTATATTATGAACAATTACTCTATAATCATTTTGACATGATTTTGGTATTGGTATGAAATGGAAATACATGTTCTTTTTTTATGATATGGCAATGCATTTTCTGATATTATATATCTTTTGTCAACCAATACATGTTCTACTCTGATTATTGTAATATGCCTTCTCTCTTGTCAACCAATGTTATATATCTTTTTTATCATGACAAAATGGGGAAAAGTCTCTAGTTCATAACTCCTTGAGAAAAGATAAAATTAAAGGTATAAACTCAATGATTTGGAGTTCATAAGTCCTTGAGAAAAGGTAAAATAAAAGGTATAAACTCAATGATTCTAGGATTCCTAAATTAAGGGGGAGTTGTACAAACTCTGACCTAATCACCTCTTGAAAAATAGAAGGACAGTAAGTCTTGAATACCTTTTTGAATTCCAATTTAATTAAACTAACACCTTTCTCAAATGATTGTTTGTCATCATCAAAAAGAGAGAGAATGTGAATGACAATAGACTTAGTTTTGATGATTAACAAACAAACAAGAATTGATAACGCAAAGATCAAGTTCCAAGTTTCGTCAAGATTAGCTTATAGGACTTAGGCCATACGTGTAAAGGTAAAAAGGAAACACATAAAGCTCAAACAAAGTTTTAAATCCTTATTTATGTTTCTTGATTAATAAAATGCTCAAACAAATGGGTTTGAACAACTAATCTTAGTGGTAGCCCGTTTGGATGAAAATTTGTCAAGTTTAGACTTCGGAAAACTAACCCTAAGTCACTCATTTGTCCTTTTCTTTGAAACCTTTTCGAGTCTTAAATTGAAACCTATTTCATTATAAAGTAGACTCAACATCTTTTCAAGTTAGTGGTCTTTTGTTTTAAACAAATAAGTATCGAAGAAGTTATGGTCTTTCAAACCTGTCTTATTAAAAAACAAGGTGCCATAACCGTTATGATATTTCCATAACCGGTTATTCACCAAAATCAGAGGCACATGCTTCAATTTTTAAAAGGCCATAATCGGTTATAACTTTTGCATAACCGGTTATTTGGAAAGTCATAAGCATAGGCTTCTATTTACAAAAGACCATAACTGATTATGATTTTTCCATAATCGATTATTGGCTCATTTTAAAAAGCCACTAGTTAGGCCATAACCGATTATGAAATAGTCATAACTAGTTATTTGGCAACCAGAAACAGATTTTCAATGGCTCTATTTTGCACTTAATGCTTCCCAACCACCACCAACAACTCTTAAATGCATTGGGCTATAAATGAAAGTGTTTGTGCATTGATTACAAGTTGGAAAACATTATGAAAATCATTCTTGAGCATTAAATAGGAGTTTTACCATACTTCCAATCAATACTCTATTTTAAGCTTAAAAAAGTATGAATCCTTGATACCATTGTTCTTCAATTTGTATTATCCACTCTTAAGAGAGTTTTTTATCATTCCTACTCTGTATAATTTGTAAATAGAAGGTGAGGTGTAACACCCTTATGGGGATGTCACATTTAAAAAGAAAATAAGAGAAAGATAAATAAAATCTACCCAAGTTGTAAAACATTTATTATATAATAATACGGATTGTAAAATTTTTCCGATTAAACAGAATATTAAGAGATAAAATAACACAGAACATAAAATAAGCACACTATCATTACACATAATATACATATGGTTTCATCTTAGATTATACAAGTAATGTACAACTACCTATATTTAAAACTAAAACAGAACAGTAAACAAAGCAATAAAAGCTTTATATATACAAACGCAGACGCGCTCAAGTACACATCATGTATATCTAACCCTCTGAAGGATCACTCTCAGATGAAACTTCAGGTGATAGATATCCAGGATGCCTCGACCCTTTACGGACACGGGTCCGTGCAGTCGATACGCTGCTGATCTCGCTAGGCGCATCAAACATACTGCCCCAATGACGCCTAAGAGATAACGACAACTCCACATGTAGATACAGCAAAGTAGAAAAGATCGGCACTCCATCAAACTCAGTACGTATGGTCATCGTCAGACGTCCTACATACGTCACCGAATCTCGATCCTCTCGCAGACGCTAGGCTTTAGAGCCTCCGTGAAACTCCAGTTGCATGAATCCAAAGAATCCTGGTAGCGTCATATCCACACAATCAATCCAAAGGATATGGATGGTTCTTGATCGTAGAACTGATCTTCGGCTTGCTGATCTTCCTCCTCCTCAGGATACTCAAACTTAAGAGGTTGTTCCTCTTCCTCAAACTCTTTATCACATAATTTAAATATACAAATAACACATACAAGAAAGAGGTAAGACAATCTATATCACCACAAATATGGTAAAATAAGAAAACGACAATACAACAGGTATAACAATTCATACAATATACCATAATAACATGAATCATAATGTTAAATAATACAGAAATTCAATACTCTAACAACATACAATGATATAGATGAATCAAATGGTACAGATAAATAAAATGATACAGATGGATAAAATAGTGCAAATAAATAACATTAAAATGTATAGAATATGAATATATGAAATGTGACTCAACCCTACTCCATGGTGTAACGCACCTAAATATACCAACCGCAGCGCAATCGTCATTACACCACAGTTACTAAATCCAGGTGTGTCACAGTCATGATAACAGTAGTCTCCAAATTTACGAGTTTAATTTTTCCTTTTTCGCATTTATGCATAAGTAGAAAATATGAGCCATGAATGAAATATAAATGCATTCAACCCTTAATACAACCATTGGCATGAAATCACGTTCCTTATATATATATATATATATATATAGTTTATAGCCAATTTACACGAATCACTGATAACATAGAATATAATAATTACAGAGTCAAATGAAATACAGCGGGAATAAAAACAATTAAAGGGGAGGAGTAGTAATTCAGGGATGGGTACTACCAGCAGACAAGGCCGCAACCCTATATGCACATGACACACGACGCCCCAGTTGACACGACAGGCATCAATGCCACCATGCGGCTACACTCTTACGTAGTCGACGAAATCTTGTCCAGATGCTCAAGTCAATCAACCTAGGTATGGTCCCTATTTATCTTCCTCTCGATCTTTTATCAAACATAAATGTAAAACAGAAATGCACAAATATAGGAAAGAGGTGAGATTCCCAACTTTCAGTACCAACAAGGCAACAAGAAAATAAATGGCGTCGAACGCCCACGTAAGACACAGTTAATACATACAAGTACAGTAATACATGAGAGCAACTAACGAGAGTAAAGCAACAAGGAACAGTAGTTAACATCATCCATAGCCAGCTAGCAACATTAGCATTACCAAGAATCAAATAAATACCACAGTCGTAATAGTAAACACATTATTCAATTATAAATGCTCAATGGACCATGTGACTGACAACTCACAATGCAACAAGGGTACCAAAGTTCCTACTCCATGGAGCTAGACATAAACATTTTCGGAGTGAATGATCAAGGAGTAATGCCAGTGTATCGTTAGCCTTAAAAATATAGTGTGCTCATCTCATAAAAACATTTGCGCAAAATTGGCTCACACATGACACCTCAACAGTTGATCGCGACATAGGACAGCGTCACAGTCAGGATCATCAATGTGTAGCATTGGTTTATCCCACGGCCCCAGTGGAGCTACCACTGCCCATTGTGAGACACCCACACCCCGACGCCCTCAGGGTCAACAACATATGACACCTACGCTTAGTCTATTCGCACCCGCACATAGGTGTTATTCAAACTCCTAGGCAACATAGCCTTCTCAACAATGTCCCACGGACAATACGCATGCATGACGACACAATGTCCAATCATGTATGTTCATCAATGATGCATTCAGCATAAGCCTTTCCTCAATGGCACATAAGCATTATTCAATGTCCAACATGACATATCAACAATACATTTATTTAAAACATTGCCTCAATGGCACATCATCATCCTTATCTCATTGAGTACAACATCAATAATTCTCAGCATCAACACGCATTTCTCATTACACACATACCACAATTTCCATAATCATGGATCCAAGGATTCCATATTCAAAATCATTTCTTCCCTAGTGGGGTGAATGCACATTTCTATCACAATTTAGTAAAGTAAAATCCTTGAATCCAGGGTTTTTAGGTTATGTTTGAGTTACAAAGGATAAAGAACCATAATCTCAATCATTTTCAGCTCAAAAATCTCATTTTTGGTCTTGGTAATCGATTACAGCACCCTTGAAATCGATTACCAGAGAAACAGAACCTCTGTAATCGATTACAATCTCATTGTAATCAATTACGTGATTCTCAGAATCACGTTTCGTAACTTCAAGGCTCTGGTAATCGATTACACAACCGTGGTAATCGATTACCAATTGGACAGAACCTCCGTAATCGATTACCCACGAGTTGTAATCGATCACGTGATTCCCAGCAACACCATTTCGTGACATCAGAGGCTTGGTAATCGATTACACTCCTCTTGTAATTGATTACAAGCTAAATAGAATCTCTGTAATCGATTACACACCAGATGTAATCGATTACCAGATTTCCAGAATCACGATTTTGTATCATTAAGAGCTTGGTAATCGATTACAAGCCTCGTGTAATCGATTACCACACGTAAGTTTGCATAAAAACAGAGTTCTCAGGTCCTCTAACTCAAACCAAACCATTCCTCATCATATTAAATCAACAAAATACTCAAATATACCTTCAAATCATGCAAGAGACATCAATGAATCATACAAACCCAACAAAATACACTATCATCAAAATCAACATAAAAATGAGAGAACTTTATACATGGATTCAAAAATCAACAACAATACACATGCAAGACATTCCCTTACTACCAAGATTGGTTGAAGAGGATCATCTCCCTCTTACCTATTTGGAAGACAACACAATGTGCTACTCCTTCTTGCCCTAGATTTTCGTTTTCCCCCCTTCAAGAAAAACTCCAATGTGAGTGATCACCACAATGTTCACTCAAACCATGAAAAATAGGTTCTTGGTCACCAAGGTGGCCAAGAGAAAATGAAAATAGCAAGGAAATGGAAGAAAGTTGAAGACTTTACCTTAAAGCTCCAAGCTATAGCTTTAATGGTGGAAGAGAAATGGAAGAAGAAGAAGAAGAAGAACCAAAGGATAACCACCAAGGAGAATAGTCTTGGAATGGTGGAAGGAAGCTAGATATGAGTTTAGTTGTAGCAAACAATGGAGATGATCTCCAATGAGAGGGTGTGTATGGTGGTGAAGCAAGGAGAAGGAGAGAAGAAGAAGAGAAGGGAAGGAGAAGAAGAAGAGATAAAATGAAAATGTGATTATGGGCTTTCAATGCCATCTGCCGTGTAAGAAGAGTGGGGAGGGAAGAGAGAGAAAATGTGTTACAAGGAAAATTGCTAGGAAGCTTCCCATAACAAGCTTGGATTAAATTTAATCTTTCTTTTGAAATTAAAACTAGTAGATATGATAAAAAAAATCAGATTTTGAATAATGTGATAATATTTTTAATACATGTTATTATTTATTGGACAATGGTTATAGTTGACAGAAGTCAGCATTAACAAATCTGACAGATAAATTCTTCACAGTGTTTTATTATCTCATTTGTTAAGATTTCTCGAAAAATGTGAAACCTTGTAAACTGTGTCCGGCCTCGGGTTTAGTAAGATCCCCCGTCGACGTTTCCATAGTCCAAGGTTCTCGGAAAAAATATTTCATTTTCCCGACTCTGCTCAATACACACGCAAAACGAGAAATATATTAAAATATTCGTCATTTTCAAAAAATTCTGAAAGAACTCACATAAATCACAAACATTAGAAAATGACTATTCGTAATAAAATTTTTCAACTTTGGGAGCGTTATAGTCGTTTTTCCAATTCCGCCCAATGTGCACGCAAGACGAAGAATAATATTAAAATATTCCGCATTCTCCGAAAAATCCAGAAAAATTCTTAAAAATCCCAAATATTGTAAAACGATCATTTATTCTAAAATTATAAATTTTCGGGGTGTTACACATGGAGCTAAAAATACAGACATCAGAGTGAACGACCTGCAAAATCTATTAGTACCGTCGACCGCCCAATAACTATTCCGCTGTCTCACGTTGCGTCTATAGCCCACTGAAAAAGCATAGTGGTGTAGCACACTGTCATACGTCGTGTCACTACAGGCTTGCACTAATTGATTTCACAAGATCTTGATTAAGTATAGTGCGTGTCGAGTCCATTAGTATGTTACTAATTACCACGGCCCAGAGGAGCGACCAACTGTCCACAAATGGAATTATGCACACTAATGTCTCCAAGCTCATTCAAATTTGAACAACACTAAGCTTATCACACCGACAACACGTTGTTATTCACTTCGTCAATCAATCCACCAAAAATTGGCATGACTCAATGCATGATAAAATTCCAGATATGCCCTCACTGGCAAAAATTACGAAAATGCCCTCACTGGCAAATCGCATATATATACAGTACGCACTCACCTGGTAATACTGTTTATATACTATAGTACGTCCCACCTGACAATACTATTTACATACAGTATGTCCCACCTGACAGTACTATGTATATACAGTACGTCCCACCTGACAGTACTGTTTCACAATCTGTCCGGGTCCACCACTTTGGCCCGATAGTAAAAATTTGTTGTTTTCATCAATCGTGTAGAAATTTTATCGCGTTTTCAAAATCTCATCGTTTTTACAAACGTTTTTAAATAGCGTAAATATATTTTACTGTTTTTAAAATCGCGTAGAGTTTTTAATACGTTTTCTCAATCGCGTAAGGTTTTTAAATTATTTTCTTGTCCGAATTCCTTAAAAATTACTGTTTAAATAAACAGAAATAATATTTAGTACATTTAAACTACGTAGAATATTTTTCATACCGTATAAAATATATTTGCTATCTTTTCTATCTTATTTGTTTGTTTTTAGCAAAAATTGACAGTATTTTGCTTAGGAAATGTATAACAATGATTTTCGAAGTTTTCCGTAAAAATTGCTTTTATTTATATTATATCAATTTAATCACACTTTTGAAAACTACTAACGTGCTTCAAAATATAATATGAGCTCTACGTTAGAAATTTTACAAAAGCTACTGTATTTACTTTTAACCACTAAAAATCATTGGTTTTAACTTTTTAAACTTGTTCTAATCATTTTTATTCCTTAAAACTCATTGTAATAAAATTCCTTTTAGTATCATTACCTAACCTTTGTTGAAAAACAATTTTAGAAATTAAATTATTCAATTTAGGCATATTGGCCGAATTGGTCAAAAATTTAACATTTGATCTTTGGATCATTTTTCTTCTTCTAAATCATGTTGCATTTGGTTCTTTTACCTAAGTCAATTAAATCACTCTTTTAGAAAATTGTTGAGAACATTTTGGTTCTCCTTTTTGGTTGAGGCCGTGAGCCTTAGAGGTGTGTTCTTTGGAACACTCATGCAATCCTTGACATGTTGTTCACATCCTACTATTTACACATGCATTTCTAACACATACAATATTTTTAAAGCTTGTAGACATGCATATTAATACAAATCACAAATAGGAAAGCTATTAACAAACACACAAATGAATCCTTATGGATTCTACAATCACAAACAATTTTCATTTTCTTACCACCACCCAAGGATGATAAGATTAAGTCTTCCTCTTACCTTAAATGAAGACAAATACTCTTTCACTCCTTTCTAGGGTTTCAGTTTTCACTCCTCCAAAACCTAACAAGCTTAAACAAAATTCTACAAGTTATAACCATGAAAGAAAGCTTAAACCATGGATCAATCATGGCTTAGAACTTTGAAAAAGAATTTAGAAATGAAAAATAAGAAATTTCACCTTCTAGGTAAAATCTCCCAAGTAGATTTTCAAGTCTAAGATGAAGGATTTTGCAAGAACTCTCAACTAGAGATGTTCTTAGAATTGTGTTTAGGTTTAGAAAAGTTGGTTAGAAAAAATTTTGGGTGGATGGATGGTGTATAAGAGTGCTTGGCCGAAAGCTTCACAAAGGAAACAACAATGGAGTTTTGTGTTTTTGGAAGAGAGAGAAGAGAGAAAATGCATGAAAATTAAGTGATAATTACTCCTCCAAATGATGCATGGCTGTGGACTTCAAGGGACCAAGAGGTGTCCATTAGGTTGGCTCCATCCTAGCCTTAGGATTGATGAATAGTGAGGATTAATACTTGATCTCCAAGCTTTGCTCTCATTGGTTAATCCTAGCCTTGTCATTAAGCCTTGTCACCAAGCTTAGTCACTAATTAAGCCTAGTCATTAAGCTTAGTCACATGCTCTTGAATGTTCCACCACTAATGATGTTTAATTAAGCTACTAATCCTATTAAGTTTTTACTAAACGTGAGTCTCGCAAAACATTTTCGGGTCCATTATCGCTTATTTGTACTGACTAATAAAATAATATTATAATAATATAAAATTATTTTATTTCACAGTAAAATCCTAAAAATTAAAAGATTACTAACCGTATCATTTAGAATTGGGTTTAGTAAGATCCCCCAGCTCCGAATAATTAAAATAAGATTTCCCCGGCCCGGAAAAATATTATTTTCCTGTCCCGGAGCAAATCACACAAAAAGTCTAAATAAAATAACAGACAGTATTATAAAGCAGTAATTCATACAGAAAAACAACAAACAGTACAAAAAGGACATAACTATCATTTATCCTAAATTTTAAAAACATCAAATAGTACATTCGGGACTCAACGGTAATACCCCAAAAGTTTAGGGTGTTACATGAGGTATCCCTCAAAACTGTAAGGGTGAGGTATCCCTTCAAAGTAGAGGCTCAAGCACAATGGTGAGGTATCCCAAGGTGTGTTGAGTGCTCCATCTTGTAAAAGTTGTCAAGAACCTGTTTGAAGCTTGAAGATATAGTGAAAATCTCGAGTGTTTGCTTGAGGACTAGACGTAAGCCATAAGTGGATTGGTGGCTGAACCAAGATAAAGCTTTGTGTTTGTCTTCCTAAACTCATTCTTACTTTATGCACTGTTTTATTGAATATCTTGAATACTATCTTGCTTAGTTAATTTACTTATAAGTGAAAGCCCTCTATCTTCTCGATCCATTCAACTTTGATAAACAATAGCTTCAATGAAAATTAATAATCAAGTAGTTTGTGAAAGAATTGTAAAATTATTTTACAAACTCAATTCAGTCCTACTCTTGAGTATTGAGGCCACTTGGTAACATTTTGAACCACCAAGGGGTGCTCAAACTCTACTGCTACAAGGATATTATCTTCCCGGACCTCATGAAGATGTTCTATTATAGCCTCAAGTTGGATAACCTAAACATCATCTCTGAGGTCAAAGATCAGTAGGTGGTAATCACTCCTGTTGAATGGATGAAGCTTTTCAACGTAAGCGTCGATGGCCCTGCCATTGAAGAAGACAGTGCCCTTTTTTCAAGGAGTTGAAAAGGACACAGGCCATTGAAGACATTCTGAAGCCTGGGCTAGGTGTCCTAGATAAAGGAGTAAAAGGAGGAATGTCGAAGAGCCAAGTCAGACTTCTACATTATGCCTATGCACACATTCTAGCTCCTCGAGGAGGCAACTATGCTTACCTACATGAGCATGACATCTTTATGCTTTCAATACCAAAACTTACAAAATTAGCAATGAGACATTTATAGCAAATGGGCCAATGTTGCTATTAACTATTATTTTACAGTAGCTACTCATTAATATCGAGACACTAATATAATTTGTTGGGCTTTTAATAGCAAGAATAGACCTTGCTTCTAAAAGGTGAAAAACTGGCTACAATAAGCCAAAGCAAAACACACTAACATCTCTCTCCTTCTTTTTTTAATACTTTTGTTCTAAATTTCTTTGTCAACGAAAACCCTCAATTTGTTCGAAGACCACTATGAATTAGTACAACCCTCTTATCGGGCTTCTAACATTGCAAAGTTCGTTGTCTCTGACTTGTGATCATTAGGTCCATTGTCTCCGACGATTAGTCATTAGGTCTATTGTCTCTGGCATATGGTCATTAGGTATGTTGTCTCCTTCGTGAGGTCATCAGGTCTATCATCCTCCGACATTGAAGATTTGATGGTGGGTTTGGTCAGAATTTGAAGTGGTGTCATCTTTATTTTATATGAGCTTTCTTTCTCTTGCAACTCTAATGGTGTGCTCTTTCTTTTTCTCTCTCTATATGTCTTAGAGTCTTTCCTTCTGTTAAATGGGTGTGTGTTTAAAAGATTTTACTTTCACCCTAAAAAAGCTAAGCCCTTTTGCCACTCAATATGAGTAAGAGAGCATGGGTATGAGAGGAGTGTGAGTTTGAGGGAAACAACAGTGGTGCTTTTCTAATTATTTTATCTGGGAGTAATTAACTTTATCATTAGTAGACATAACTATATAAGCATTGCAAAAAAATTATCTTCTAGATATTTGGAAGATAGGCTATTGTAGTATATCATAAGGTAAAGTTCTTCTGCATCTTAATCATATATTTTCTAACTAAATGATTTTCCATGTTATGTTTTCAATTTTGTGAGTGGCATAAAGTTCTTCACTGAAGTGGGAATCTCTCATGTTTGTGTATATCATAGGGTCCACCACATGTTATTGACAAAGCATTAAAACATGTTCTGATTGATTTGGCATATTGTTATATTATTATAGAGTGCCACACTGCCTATGTAAAAAAGTGTGACTGCTAGTTAAGATTACCATAGAAGAAAATGACTATATATATATACCCTAATAGGGGACCGAATTGGGATACTATTTTCAACCAGTTAGTGTTCAGTGGCATGCTCAAAACTCACATCATCATATACTTCTTATGTTATTTGTGAGAGGTTATACTTATTTCTGGCATGGCACCAGTCCTATTTCACTATATAGCAAAATATATCATAAATAATAAATGTGTATTCCTCCAATTCAGTTTTAAGTTAGAAAGATCACAATTTGAGACTTGCCAAATTAATTAAGATTTTGATACTTGATGCATGAGTTCCATTATTAGCTAGAGTGTGACTGATATTATTATTTTCCTTTATACTCATGAGTTCCATTATACTCAAGGGACTATTATTCCTTTTAAATATCATGGATATCTATATTTGCCACCATATTTTTTAGAGAAAAGAAATTGTATTATTAATTGTATTCTAGTTTCAGCTTCTCTGTATATTAATTTTTCTTTTTCTACATGACAGGATTGCAAAGGATCCTTGATTTGAAAGAATACCATGTACTCATAAAGGGACATATGCTGATGACTGCCTTGTTAAGAGAGTTATTGAGGTGTGGTTTTATTTTTATTTTCTGTTAGATGTTCTTTACAGAATCATCCAAGAGCAACTTGATTATTAAGATTAAATATGTTTTAAATTCTATTTCAAATGTTAACATAATAGAAATGAAAACATCTATACTTGTTTACTTGTTTAGCTTCAGACTCTTAAAGCTTGTTTCATTTTCTTTGAGATTATGCAAAGTGTATATTTTTGCAAAATAGCACAACAATCTAGTCCTATTAGAATAATTTTATGCATAGTGACTTTGAGATTGTGCAAAGTGTACATATTAGCGAAGTTTTATGTGTGTTTCAATATTTAGATACACTATTGAGCACAACTACACTACATTATATGTGTTTTTATTTGACATGATATCTAGGTTAAAGTTTGATATGTAGATGCATCTTAGTGCTTGTAGCTAATAAGTGTTGATATAGTTCATTGTCATGAAAATTTCTTATTTTGTTGTATTTGGAATGGTATGGTTTGTATTTGGAACTTGTTGATTCTGCCATGGCTAGCTATAAACAAGGATTTAACAAGGAGTAGCAATTCAAATCAACCATTCTTTTTTAACACAATCCTATTAGATAAATAGGATTGATGTCTTTGCTATGCACAAACTAATTTATAGTTGGTGATATGATAGCTAAAAAAATATCATGTCATGAGGTACTTCTATTTTTTTTTCTTTGCTTCTTTTTATATTTTTTCCTTTTCAATTCAAATTAAACTTTATCTAATTTATGACAAGCTAAACTTTCCCAGTTACATTCAAGGTAATTGGGGTGAGCATCTCCACTCTTTAGTGAAGCTTAATTTTGTATTTTAGATGTGTAGCATGTGTTGGTTTGAGTAAATTTGTTCCAGAGCTAGGTTGTGTTTTCATTCAATGGTTTTCATGTGCATTTAATTATCTATTTCCTAGAATCATTTTTTTGTATCTTGCTCTTTTCTTTTTGTTGTAATTGCTTAGAATATATATTTTGTTTTTTTTTCTTATTTTGGGTCTTAACTATTGGCCAAGAAATTGTGGGGCAATGAACATCGATTTATGGCCATAAAATATCTTTATACCATATGATTTTAAGTTTGGAGTGCCTTTATGTTCAAAACTCTATCTGTCATGTTACTTTCTATTTGTTTTATTAATTATTGGCTCTGCATTCTTTTATGTCCTCTATTTATAGTTTATAATGCTTCCTCCTAGATTTAACTAGTCATTCTTCCAAACAGCAACATTCTATTTTTTAACATTTACTAGTTATTTCACATCACATTTAGTTTTCCTTGTGCGAGAATGTAATGTAATTGATTATATATCTTTGTAAAGAAGGCTTGCATTTTTCTTAAATGTTCTAAATTTGTATACTACACATATATTATGCACCTTTAACAGTTTTTTTTTTACTTTGGAGGATGTCATATCCTCCCTCCTAGGTGCACCTCTCTCTCTCTCTCTCTCTCTCTCTCTTTTCTTTTATGAAAATATTATATTGTGCACCTTCTTAGGGGATGCTTCTATTTTCCACCTTTTGTGGTGTGCTTCTTTGAATTTGTTCTCTATCTGCAACAATTGAGAATAATTCCTCTACAATGTAAACTTTGTTGTGGTGGCCCAATGCATGAGAGGGGACTCCTTGGGTAGTGTCTTGGGGAGGAACTTGTTGCACTCAATTTGTTAGTTACTGAATAGTTAGTGGAAAGTTAGAGTTTCCCATATTTATATAGAAGGCAATTGATGTGCAGACTTTTTAGCCAATCTAAGTGGTGAGTTGCAGCCTAGTCTCACTATGTTTCAAGTGCCTCTGTCTAGAATTAGCCAGTTGTTGCTATATGATGTTATGGGAGTTTCTACTCTTAGATTAGTTTCCTTGTAAACTCTGTTTTGGGCTTAGGCCATGTTTTTTCCACCCAAAATAAACTTTGATATTTAGAACTACCATTCTGAATATTAAATTGTCAATGACATGTTTTGTTTACTTTTTCTTAATGACCATTTTTTTAATATGTTCATACTCTGCGAAACTGTCTTTTATTTTCATGCTTTTTTGAATAGTTTTTTGAGTTTTAAAATTTAACCTTTGTTCTGTTACTTCCTTTCTTTTTTATTACAATTATATATAACTATTTATCATTAATTAACAGTGAAAACAGATGCTAACCTCAGTTTTTATTTTTTTCTTGTTAAAAATATTTTTTTTATATATTTACAAGCCATAGTATTAATAAAACTGAAAGTTTGACCAAAGATCCTAGAATATTATGTCATTTGTTTTTTATTTTTTGTGTGCTATCATTTATTTTGATTGATACAATATAAAATCATCAAGGTAAGCATTACTTATGATAAAAAAATATATGGGAGAAGGAAATTTTATGCAACATTCCAAAAGGTCATTGATGTTCAACCTTAGCTTTCTGACAAACCAAACAAGATGATACATACTTGGTAACGTCTCTCTTCATTTTGTGCCACCAATACAATTGCTTAAGATCTTGATACATTTTGGTCATTCCCGGATGCATACTTGCTCTTATAATCCAACTTGATACAAAAATCTTACCTTAGGTGCCCTACATGGCCGTGAACCCTAAGGGTCATTGGACCCAAAAAATTTCATCTTGTTTCATCATTGTTCGCCTTTAATCAATTTCTTTTTAACCTAAGCTTCTAAGTTCCAACTCACCACAAAACTTGTCTTGGATATCCCATTTTCTTTGGCCGAGACCCCCACCAAAGGTTTCTAGACCCAAATTTTCATTATTTCATCAATTACTTATCACCTAATTTCTTAAGTCCCAAATTAATATAAGGATTTTATCTTGGACTAATTGATGATTATTATGGCCAAGTTGTGGCGTATGGTTATGGAGAAATCATAACATTGTTGAATGTGTATACATTGAGTCATGCATCATACATTGTAAAAGTCCGTTGGACTTTGTTTTGTTAAGACTATAAGCCTCGGAGATGAATTACACCTTTGGACGGGTGCAATATGCATAGTGTAGGTCATTGGTTGACCTTGGGGACGTCGGGGTGCCACTTATCCCATAAGTGGCCAGTTGGTACCTCCAATGCATCATGGTACAGACCGATGCAAACACATCAACAATCCGGACCGAGACACTATCCTTAATCACGATCTAGTATAGATTGTTTTGTATAAGCTATGTTGTGCAAATTGAGAAATATAAAAGCACTTGAATTGAGGCTGACGAGATACAGACAAATGTCTTCTAGATCATTCTCTCCGAAATTGTGTTTAGCTCCACGGAGTTGGAAATTGGTCCATTATGCATATGCATAGTCAGTCGACATCTCTTTGAGACATTTACATATATGTTAAATTATCTGTTGAATTATCCATTAGAATATTTATTGAATTATCTGTTGTATGAAACAATAATTATATGTGTATTTCTGTATTTTGAATGGCATTACTATCATTGTTGTTTCTACGCTGCCATGTTAGTATTATTGTAGGAGATCTCACCTCTTTTTCATGTTATTCTGTTGTGCTGGATGAAGACTGAGAAGAAGGTGACGCTGATCACACCTTTTTGTTGCTTTATTTTTTTGGCGATGGTGGCTAGGAGAGATTTTGTTGGTTTTGTCAAAGTACAGTTCCTTGATGGTACGAATGCATGGCGTATCAACTGGGTTGCTGAGAGCATTAGATATATAGGGGACGTGACTATATCTGTTCCCAGGACCCGCGATGGGGACCCTTTCTTTTCTCTTAATGATACTTTACACTTGGAGTTTAACATGTCCATCAGAGAACTGTAGGGTGACTGCTTTTATACCCCTTAAGAGGACTCGTTTGTATCTTCTGCTTGAACCACTGCCCATGAGCTTGTGGCTCCTATCAGGATTACCTTTTCTGAGGAGGATCCGTCTGAGGGTCCTTCTCAATAGCTTTAGGAGTCTGATATATTTTGTCGTTTTGGTGGTTGTTTTTTATAATTTTTTTTAGGTATGTATATACTTTTATTTTGTTAAGAACTCATATGTATATATACCTATAATATGTATATTTTGATTTGGTGTATGGGATGTTCCTTATAAATCCAAGGAGAAATCGTTTTATAAATAAGTTTTTATATTAAGCAGTTTTGTTTTTCGTCAGTGTGACGGTCGTCTGAGGGCGTTACACTGGTTTGATATCGGAGCTCTCGGTTTGAGTCTTTTTTTCGAGTTTGTGGTTAGGTCTGTCTTGTTTGTGCTATGTGATTCTCTATGTTTGGTTTCTGAAAGGTTACATCTAACTTTCTTTGTGTTTTTGTTTAGTTTGACTCTAAAGGGAAGTGATGGTGCGAGGTAGAAGTGGTCATGTTAACATGGGGCGTGAGAATAAGCGTATGGCTGCAGCAGCTGAGGCGATGCAGAGGATGACAGATGTCATTGTGCAACAAAATGAGAGAGTTGTCCAATAACAAGAGGCAATAGCTGAAGCTCAGACTTTGTCAGAATTTCACTGCAACAATCCACCGCAGTTTAGAGGAGAATTTGATCCGAAGAAGGCAAGTCTTTGGATCAAGGAGTTAGAGAAGATATTCCAAGGAATGGGATGTGTTGATGATAAGAAGGTAACTTATGCTACTTTCATGCTTGTCAAAGACGCTGAAGATTGGTGGGCAAGAGCGCAACGATTTATGGAAGCTGAAAATAGAGCGACCATATAGGAAGTCTTTAAGGACAAGTTTCTGGAGAAGTACTTTCCATCCATTGCGAGGCACGCGAGAGAAATGGAATTCCTTGGTTTAAAACAAGGGACCATGTCAGTTAGTGAGTATGCAGCTAAGTTCGAAAGCTTGTCGAAGTTCTCGAGGTATTTCCAGCTACAACGTGATGAGGAGTGGAAGTGCCGCAAATTCGAGGAAGGACTGAGGCATGACTTAAAGAGAGCGATGTTGCCCTTGGGTATTGACTAATTCCCAGCTCTTTTGGACAAGTGTCGAAGGATCGAAGAGTTGGACTAGTCCTAAGACACTAAAAGTCGTAACTTTGGACCCTCTCGATTCCAAAGAGGAAATAACAATAATGTTAATCATTTTCAAAAGAAGCCATATTTTCGACTGCCCAGGAATCAATCTCAACAACAATCACATAGTGGAGGTCCTAGTGGCAATTCTGGTGCCAATAGATTTGGTCAAAACGTGGCATTTTCGCCAAAATACTTGAAATGTGGAAAGGATCACTTGACCAGGGAGTGTTCAATCAAAGGAATCATTTGCTTTAGATGCGGCAAGCCCGGACACATCTCAAGGGATTGCACTCAACCTAAGGCAGAGCCCTCCGTTGGCAACGTACATACTGCAAGACCTTAGGTAGGAGGAAGGATGTATACTATGAGTGCAACAGAAGCCTCCCAGTCCGAAGATCTAATTAAGGGAGATTGTGTCATAGGAGGTAATCTTTTAAATGTACTATATGACTCAGGGGCGACTCATTCTTTTATTACCTATGATTGTGTGCATCGATTAGGATTACCTGTGTCTTCTTTACCTTTTGACTTGATTGTTTCTACTCCTACTACTGAACCCATTGTTACTGCTCAAGTTTGTTTGAACTGTCCTATAACTATTGAGGGTTGAGCCTTTTTTGTTGATTTGATTTGTTTACCTCTTTCTCAATTAGACGTGATCTTAGGAATGGATTGATTATCTTCTAACCATATCTTATTGGATTGTTCCAATAAAACCTTAGTTTTCCCTAAGACTGAAATTTTTGGATTTTTTACTGCCAACGAAGTTAAAGCTTTCTTGAGAGAAGGAGCTCAAGGATACATGTTGCTGTCTTCCTTGGAGATCAAGAGTGAGATGGATGTGAATATGATTCTTGTAGTTAATGAGCTTCCTCAAGTTTTTCCTGATGATGTACTTAGATTACTACCAGAGCGAGAGATCGAGTTTGCTATCGACCTTGTACCTGGATCTGGTCCTATATCTGTAGCACCATACCCGATGTCACCGTCAGAATTGGTTGAGCTTAAGAAGTAGTTAGTGGAATTTTTAGAAAAGTAGTTTGTCAGACCAAGTGTATCAGCATGGGGAGCTCTAGTGTTGTTGATCAAGAAGAAGGATGAAACTTCTCATCTATGTGTAGATTATAGCTAGTTGAACAAGGTCACAATCAAGAACAAGTATTTGCTTCCAAGGATAGATGATTTGATGGATCAACTAAAGGGAGCCGTTGTTTTCTCCAAGATTGATTTGCATTATGGCTTTCATCAAATTCAAGTAAAGGTGGAGGATGTTCTTAAAACAGCTTTTCGAACGTGTTACGAGCATTACGAATACCTTGTGATGTCATTTAGAATGACGAATGCTCTTGTGATATTCATGGATTACATGAATAGAATCTTTCATCCTTATCTAGACAGATTTGTCATTGTCTTTATTGATGACATTCTGATCTATTTTCGAAATCAGGAGGAACATATTGAACATCTCGGTATAGTTCTCTAGATTTTGAAGGAGAAGAAGTCGTACGCCAAGTTGTCAAATTGCAAATTTTGGTTGGAAGAGGTGAAATTTCTGGGTCATGTGATTTTGAAGGAAGGAATTACTGTGGATCCATCAAAAGTTGAAGTAGTTCTTCAATGGGAAAGACCAAAGACCATAATAGAGATTCGTAGCTTTATGGGGTTAGCTGGATATTATCGAAGGATTCTCCAATATAGAAGGACCTCTCACCCAGCTTACGAGAAAGAATCAAGCTTTTATGTGAACCGATGCATGTGAAGAGAGTTTCCAAGAATTGAAGAGAAGGCTAACTACTTCGCCAGTGTTGATTCTGCCTGATCCTAATGAACCTTTTGAGGTGTTTTGTGATGCTTCACATCAAGTCTTGGGATATGTGCTTATGCAGAATAGGAAGGTCATGGCATACGTTTCAAGGCAATTGAGAATGCATGAAAAGAATTATCCTACGCATGACTTGGAGTTAGCCGTTGTTGTGTTTGCTTTGAAGATATGGAGACATTTTCTGTATGGAGCAACGTTCAACGTCTACAATGACTACAAGAGTCTGAAGTACTTGTTCGATCAAAAGGAGTTGAATATGAGGCAAAAGAGGTGGTTAGAATTTCTAAAAGATTATGATTTTCAACTCCAATATCATCCCGAAAAGGCAAATGTCGTAGCTGATGCTTTGAGTAGGAAAGTACTTAGTGCCTCTGCTATGATGATTAAGGAAAAGGAATTAATAGAGCAATTCAAGGATATGTGGTTGTCAGTGGAATTGGCACCAGAGAAGATTTGTTTGAGTATAATTACTATTTCAAATGATTTGATGGAAGAAATCCAAGAGAAATGAGAGAGAGCTAATGAAGCGTGACATTATGTCAACAATTGAAGAAGGATGTGACGGAATCCTAAGGTTCAAAGGCAGGGTTTGTATACCTAATTATCCGGAGCTTAGGAGGTTAATTCTCGATGAAGCTCACACGAGTAAGTTGAGTATGGATCCAGGAATGACTAAGATGTATCAAGATTTGAAATAGTTATTTTGGTGGCAAGGAATGAAAAGGGATGTTGCCAAGTATGTGTCATCTTATCTAGTTTAGCAGAAAGCTAAGCTTGAACTTCAGAGACCTTTAGGAATGTTATAACCTCTAGCTATTCCCAAATGGAAATGGGATAGTATTGCAATGGACTTTGTCATTGGACCGCCAAGGACTTGAAAAGGGTATGACTCGATATGGGTGATTATTGATCGGCTTACGAAGTTAGCGCACTTTCAACCAATTAACATAAGATATTCAATGGAGAGGTTAACTCAATTGTATATTGGTGAAATTGTTAGACTTCATGGTGTGCCTTCGTTGGCAAAGCATGCAAGAGGCAATGAGAACGAAACTTCATTTAAGTTCTACTTATCATCCGCAAACAGATGGGTAATTAGAGAGAACAATTTAATCATTGGAAGATTTGTTGAGAGCTTGTATCTTAAAACAGTCTGGAGGTTGGGATGAACTTTTACCTCTGATAGAGTTCACCTACAATAACAGTTTTCACTCAAGCATAGGGATGGCACCCTATGAGGCTCTATATGGACGATGATGCAGAACACCTTTGTGCTGGTAACAAGATGGAGAGCATCTCATGTTAAGACCTGATCTTGTGCAACAAACAATGAAAAAGGTTAAGATAATTCAAGAAAAGATGCAGACGACTTAGAGTCAACAGAAAAGCTATGCGGACAAGAAAAGAAAACCTCTTAAGTTTGAAGAAGGCGAGCATGTGTTTTTGAAAGTCACACCTACGATTGGGGTCAGTCGAGTTCTTAAGTCTAGAAAGCTCACTCCCAAATTCATTGGACTATATCAAATTCTTTGTCGGATATATTTGGTAGCTTACAAAATAGCCTTACTGCCTTTTCTTTCTAACCTACATAATGTCTTTTATCTGTTGTAAATGCGAAAGTATATTCCTGATCCAAGTCATGTTATAGCACCGGATGCAGTGCAATTAAAAGAGAATTTAACCTATGAGACGCTTCCTGTAAAGATCGAGGATAGGAGAGTAAAGCAACGTAGGGGCAAGAAAATTGCATTAGTAAGGGTGATCTAGAATGATGCGATAGGAGATGCAACATGGGAGCTAGAAAACAAAATGAAGGAGCAGTATCTATATCTATTTTAAGGTATGACAATTTCGAGGATGAAATTTCTTTGAGGGGAGAGTTGTAACACCCCAAAAATTGTCTAATTATTGTTATATATGCTTTTTATAATTTTTGTGATTTTTGGGAATTTTTGTGAATTATTTGGGTGATTTAGATTATTTTATTATATTTCTCGATTTCTGTACATGCTATGCGGGCCCAGAAAGATAAAATTTTCCAAGGCAGGAAAATTTTGGACTGTGAAACGGGGCTGGAGGATCTTACTAAACTTGAAGCTGGATATAGTTTATGAAGTTTTCATTATATGAGAGTTTATCTGACAAATAAAATCAAGGTACGTCCTATTATCTAATGAACAATAAACACTAGTTTTGTTAATGGTAACTTTTGTCCATTGGGTAATAGCTTGTTATGGATGGTTCTAGATGTGATCTTAGTCATCTTTTTCTAAAAACTTTCCTTGATGACATCATTCATGTGACATCACTTAGATGACATCACTTGTTGACTTTTCAAAAAGTGAACTAATAGAAAACTAGTTTCCTAAGCAAGCTTTAGAGAAAACTTAATGGAGAAGTTTTGCATTTCTCTCTCTTCATTGGAGAAGCCCATGGCCAAGAGGCTTCTTGGGCAAGTTTCTATTCATTTTTTTTATATCATCATTTAGTTTCATTCACCCTTCAAGAAACAAAGAAAAAGCTACACACTTTTTCTCTCTCACTTTTCTTCTCTCATTTTCTCTCTAGTGGCTCACGACCACCACCCACCAATTCCCTCTTCTATTTTGTTTGCTCCAATCAATTATACTTCTTGAATCTACACACCATTTGGATGATTTTCTAGGTTGTGATCATCATCTAATTCTCTTATCTCCATCATCTTTTTTTTTCAAGCCCTAACTTGAAGCTTTTAAGGTGAGATTTTGATCTTTCTTTCTTTCTTTTTCATGTTCAAGACCATCATTTTGATCAATGATCTTCTCTTTTCAAGCATTAAATCTAATATGTATGTGCTTATTGTCACAAGGGTTTGATTGTTGGTGGAACACGTTGGCTTCAAAAGAGGCACCAAGGAGTTTTTTTGATCAACACCTTAGGTAAGAGGGAGATTATCTTCTTCAACCATTCATGGTGGTGAAGGACAAATTTTGTGTGTGTTTGAATAATCCATGTGTGGATTCAATCAGTTGTTAGTATAAGTTCAATGCTTTGTGATTATTTGTTTTTCTTGCTTTGAATATTTTGCATGAACTTGCTAAAATAGAAATGTGATGATTGTTATATATTGTATAATGTGTGTGGTGTCCCGGGGCCGACGAGGGCGGGGAGTGGACGCCGGTGTAAGAGAAACATGTACAAGGAGCGGCTCCTGGCAGGCTTCTAAGCGAAGGGTCCCATGAATGAATTGAATACGCACTAGAATGAGAGAGATTCAACGACTATACAGGTATGGGACTGCATAGTTGAGGATGGCTTAAAGGAATTGATTAGGCGTAACTATATCAACAAGTTGCAACTTTTTCTTGGGAGCCTAGAACATAAGAACTCCATGGTTAAGCGTGCTTGACCTGGAGCAATTGTGGGATGGGTGACCTCCTGAGAAGTTTCCTAGGATGTGTGTGAGTGAGGACAAAGCATGCTGAAAAGACCCGTGTTGGTTTGTAGAGACACTCATTAATCCTGCAGGCAGTCTCAGGACGTTACAATGTGAATCACTTGGAAAGGAAAAATATTTTTTTGGTCCCATGGACCTTGAGGCTCACGGCCAAGTAGGTAAAAATAGGATGTTCAAGACAAAATTTTGCATCAATTAGGAATTTACTAAATTAAGTGATTAGTGATTTATAAAATTAAGGTATTCTAATCAAGAGAGTTTTCTAAAGGTAATGAAAAAATGGTTTTGTAAATTAAAGTAATATGGACTTTGGTGAGTAATGCTAGAAAAATCTTTCCTTGAAAAGTTTTATTATGATGGACATTGGAAATTGAGGTTGACTTCTATATTGAATATTAAAAGTTTCAAAACAGAGTTTTAAATTTGCAATGACGATGTTGCGTAACTGAAAATAAATGACGATTTTGTTGTTGTGTCCACAAGGGGGACCCAGACTTATTGATGATTGTTATGGCCAAGTCGTGGCGTATGGTTATGGAGAAATCATAACATTGTTGAATGTGTATGCATTGAGTCATTCATCATACATTGTGAAAGTCCGTTGGACTTTGTTTTGTTAAGGTTATAAGCCTAGGAGATGAATTACACCTTTGTGTGGGTGCGATATATATAGTGTAGGTCATTGGTTGACCTTGAGGGTGTCGGGGTGCGGCTTATCCCACAAGTGGCTAGTTGGTAGCTCCAAAGCGTCGTGGATTGAGACACTATCCTTAATCATGATCTGGTGTAGACTGTCTTGTATAAGCCATGTTGCACAAATTGAGAAAAATGAAAGCACTTGAATTGAGGCTGATGAGATACAGACAAATGTCTTCTAGATCATTCCCTCTGAAATTATGTTTAGCTCTATGGAGTAGGAAATTGGTCAATTATGCATATGCATAGTTAGTTAACATCTCTTTGTGTCATTTACATATCTGTTAAATTATCTGTTGAATTATCCATTGGAATATTTATTGAATTATCTGCTGTAGGAAACAATGATTATATGTGTATTTCTGTATTTTGAATGGCATTACTATCATTGTTGTTTCTACGCTGCCTGTAACATCCCGAATTTCATTTTTTCTGCATAAATATTAATTTTATAATTTTTATGATTTTTGAGAATTTTTGTAGATTTTTCTGAGATTGTGATTATTTTAATATTATTTTGGGCCATCTGTGGGCTCGGGTGGGCCCAAAAAAAGTAATTTTTTTTATGGGCCAAAAAATGTTGTACTGTTAATACGGGGTCGGGGGATCTTACTAAACCCGAAACCGAATACAATTACTAAATTTTCTTTTACTGTTATTTTATTATTCACTGTACAATAATTACTAGTTTGTGAGCAGTAATTTTTATTCTATGAGTAATAATTTCTTGTAACTTTAGCCATGTGGTAGCCATGTGCTACTAATCTTTAGAAGTCAAAATTAGCGGCTTGACATGATTTTTAGCCAATGGCATTAGGTCAACAAAAGTGGCTTGTTTAATTAGTCTTTAAACTAGATGAATTAGCTAAGTTAATTTAAGTTCAAGTGTTAATTAAATGAAACAAATTTTGGTTAGTTTTCTTCAAAGTGTTTCACGGTTGGCCATGTAGGAGTTTTTAGGAGTTTCAAGAACTTATGAATCATCAAGGTGACCAAAGCATGACCACTTGATGACAATAACCATGTGCTTGATTTCTATCTTGATTAATCAAGCATTAATTCCCTCACATGCATGCACTCCACGGCTAGGAGCTTTAGTTATAGGAAATCTATTTCATTTCTTTCATCTTTTATCACTTAAGTCATTCTCTTCATTTCTTTTCTTCTTAACTTAGCCAAAAACTTCATTTCTCCCATTTCATGAATCATTCGGCCAACACACCAAATACCATTCTTCAAGCTTCTAAAATTTTATCTAATCTTATTTCCTAAGCCTATATATCATTCTAAGACTTTTGTATGTTGAAGACCTATGCTAATTCTACCATGTTCTTGAAATTTCTATTAATTAAAGAATGACTATTTGATGACCAAGGCCATGTGAGACCATGTGAAGCCATGTGCAAATGTTTCTATTTTGTCTAACAAGTCTTAAGCTTCTTTCCTATGCACTACATGACCATGCATTTGTGAAAGAAGACATTTCACTTCATGTTTATCACATCTTAAAGTTATCATCTTTTAATGCAAAGCTTAGTCAATTTTGGTGGCTTTGCACATGTAACCTACAGTCATGCAATGAATTTCTACACTTAATCTTTCCTATCAACTTTTCTTTTATTCTTATCAAAGAAAAGCAAAGGCTATCACAAAGCTATCAAATAAAACAATTCTCTCTCATTTTCTCTCAACATGCCCTATGGCCATTAAGTCTTCAAGATGGCCAAAGTTGAATTTTCTATCATATTTCAAATCTTCACCTTCTCTTGCAAAGTTTAATACAAAGAAATTCTCTCCATTTCCTCTCCCAAAGCTCACTGCTCTCTACCTTATACCATTCTCCAACCTTCAATAATTTACACCAACCATATATCTTGAATCTTCTCATCAATCCAAGACACTTTCATGCATTGAACTTCTCAAGATTCATTCATCTTCACCTTCCTATCAAGCAAAGAACACAAAAGCTCTTACCTTTTCTCCTTGTGTTGCTCACGGTTTCACTCTCTAAAATAGCCTTCCAACCACTCATAATTCTATCTAATCACATCACTTGATCCTAAACTTCATTCTAAGCAACTTTCATGTTGTGATCAAGACCTAATTCTATCATCTTCAAGCTTGATTCTTGGATTTAAGTTCTAGGGTTTCAAGGTAAAGATCTTGAAACTTGATTTCTTACTTGACTTTTGGAATCCTAAGACCATCTTTGATCTATGGTCATCTTAATCAAGCCTTAGATACTAATTTTTATGTGTTTGTTTTGATTCTAAGATCTACTTGGTGGTGAAAAAGTGATACATAGAGAGTTTTACAAGGAGCTAGGAGACATCAATCAAGGTAAGAGAGAGATTGACCTCATCGGCCATATGTGGTGGTGAGGGAATGGATTTGTTTGTGTTTGTGAGTGAAAAATCCATATGAGGATTTATTCATTCGAATTATGTGGTTATTGGTTTATGCATGTTTGATTGTGTATATTTATATGATGTGGATTATATGCATGAACTTGCCATGGTTGATTTTTGATATATGTGATTCTATTACTTTGATAATTAAGTATGATTTATATGTGAGATGGCATGATTTTGATTAGATTATTATTGGATGTTTAATATGCTTAAGTATGATTTAAAGCATGAATATGTGAAAATGGAAAATATCATATGAGACATGTGGCATATGATAAGAATCATGTGGAAAGGAAAACTATGTTGTTTTCTAAGAACTAAGAGGTACACAGTTTCCATGAGGATTTTGGAACAAATCATTTGAAATATTTTACTAAGTGTATATTTTAGATGATTAAGTAACAAGTAATTGGATTAAATAGTGTTACAAAGGAAAATAATACATATTTGGTTATGGAAAAGAAATTGATTCTCGGCCAACATGCCAAGAATTGGTGTTTTACATCAAAAATATTTTCTTAAGGGTAGTTTTGAAGGATTTATTAACGAGAACTCAATTTAGTGAATTTTGAAATGAAAAGGGAGTTTTTAAAGGCGATTTGAGAATTCAAATATTTTATGGAATAAAGTTTTTGTTAGATAAACGTGATTTTTATTTATGATAATGGAGAATAGGTCTTGAAAGTGATTTAGAGCTCAAAGTTTTTTATTAAAAAGGATTTTAGTAAAGTTAACAGTAACAAATTTTATTAAATCGAATAATGCAAATTTTGAGAAAAATGTCAGAAATTATTACGTAGAGAAGTTTTTATAAGAAAAATGGAAAATGATGTCCAAATAATATTTTTAGTTTGGAAAGTTTCAGAATTTAATTTAGAACGTCAAGAAATATTTTATACAGTGAAAAACAATAGAAAAATCTTATGCATATTTAAAATAATGATTTTTAAATTACGCGATTGAGAAAATGATTTAAAATATTTGAAAATATTTATGTGATTTAGAAAATATTTGAAAATATGTACGCGATTACGAAAACATTGGAAAATATTTTCATAATTTGAAAACATTTGAAAAATGTTACGTGATTTCAAAAATGTGATAAAATATTTACACGATCGGAAATTATAGCAGTTGGCTATCGGGCTGTTGTGGTGGGCCCAATTATGTTAGAAAATGATACCGCCAAGAATGTGGTGGGTATATGTAAAATACGATGAAAAATGATTTGTATGTGTTGGATCAAGTAACACCCCAATTTTTAGAAAATGTACCGAATATACTGTATGCTGTTTTTCAAGCTTTCGTGTGAATGACCGTTGTGTCCCTATTTTACTGTTTCTCGATTTCTGCATGAAATACAAATACGTTTATACAGGCTCAAATTTTATTTGGTCTTTATACGTAATTTGTTTCGAGACGGTAAAATAAAAGTTTTTCCGAACTACTGTTTTAATTTTTCTGGAAGATATACAGACAATTAATAATTGTACGTAATTTTATTTGAACTTTTTGGATGATTAGCTACGTTGTGGGAAAAAATGGGAAAATGACCATTACGTCCCGAACGTCTTTGTTTGTCTTGTTTTTGCTTGTTTTTAATTGTTTTCTACTTGATTTAGTGTCCAATATTACTGTCTGTGATTTTATATGGACTTTTTGTGTGATTTGCTACAGGGCAAGAAAATAATATTTTTCCGGACCGGTAAAATCTGTTTTTAATTATTCAGAGGCGGGAGATCTTACTAAACCCAATTCTGAATGAGCCTAAAATTAATCTTTTAATTTTTAGGATTTAGCTGTCCAATAAAATAATTTTGTATTATTATAATATTATTTTATTAGTCAGTATAACTTAGTGACAGTGGACCCGAAAATGTTTTGCGGGACCCACGTTTAGCTAATATAGTTAACTTAGTAGCTTAATTAATCATCATTAGTGAAGGAACTCTCTAAAACATGGTGACTAGCTTAGTGACTAGATTAGTGTGATGATGAAGCTTAGTGACAAGGCTTAGTGACTAGGTTAGAAGGAACCAATGGGAGACAAGCTTGCTAACCAAGTTTTGATCTTGGCCTTTGATGCATTCTAAGGCTTGGATGAAGCCAAGCCATGGACACCTTTCATGGCATTGAAGTCTACGGCCAATGCATGTTGGAGGACCAAAAATCACTTTGTCTTCAAGCATTTTCTCTCTTCTCTCTCTTCCAAAAACCCTAAACACCATTGATGTTCTTTTGGAGCTAGTTTCGGCCAAACCTAGTTCTACACCATCCAACCACCTAAAATTCTATCCAATCAAGTTTTCTAAACCTAAACACAATCCTAAGAACATCTCTAGTTGAGAGTTCTTGCAAATTCCTTCATTTGAAGCTTGAAAACCTACTTGGAAGATTTGACCAAAGAGGTGAAATCTCTTGTTTTTCTTTTCTAAATTCTTTTTCAAAGTTCTAAGCCATGATTTATCCATGGTTTAAGCTCTCTTTTAATGTTTAGTAATTTGTAGTTTTTGTTTAAGCTTGCTAGGTTTTTGGAGGAGGAAAACCGTGACCCTAGGAGGAGTGAAAGAAACCTTTTGTCTTCATTTAAGGTAAGAGGAAGACAAATCTTATCACCTATGGATGGTGGTAAGAAGATGGAGTTGATTTTGTGATTGTAGAATCCATAAGGATTCATGTGTGTGCTTGTTAGTAGCTTATTTGATGTGGTTGTGTATTTGTTAGTAGCTTTCCTATTTGTTGTTTGTAATAAATTGCATGTCTACAAGCTTTAAGTTGCATGTCTATAAGCTTTGATAATATTGCATGTGTTAGAATTGCATGATAAAGTATAGAATGGCATGATAATGTATAGGATGTGAATAACATGTCAAGGAAATGCATGTGTGTTCCAAAGAACACCACACCAAGGCTCACGGCCACTAACCAAATGGGGAACCAAAATGTTCTTTTAATTTTCTTAAAAGGTAATTTAATTAACCTAGGAGAATTAAGAAGGTTTCAAGTTGATTAGATCAAAGAAAATGAATTTAGAAATCAAATGGTAAGACTTAGTATTTTCGGCCAACATGCCTAAAATGAATGTGTTGATTTCAAAAACCATTTTCTAAAACAATGGTTAAATGAATTTAGACAATACAATAAGTTTGACATATATTTAGAAGATGAGAAATAATTTAGAAATCAATTTCAAAAGATTTAGGAAATTCGGCCAACATGCCAAACTAGATATACGTGATTTCTAAAAAAATCAATTCCAAATCATTTTCAAGTATAAAGAAGGTATTATATGTTAACAAGAATTTTTTTCTAAAAAGAGTTTTTAAGAAATCAATAGATTAGAATTAATTTGAGGAATTAAAATTAATGATTTTATTGTTATAAAGGAAATACAAGTAATCTTTAAGAATTTCTAACATATGGCTCATACTATATTTTGAAGCATGTTAGGAGTTTTTAAAAGATTAAATTATCCGGTTTATTTAAATAAACGAGTTTTTACGAAAAAATTAGGAAACCATTATTATTAATTTTCTAAACAAAATATTGTCAATTTTTAGTAAAAACGGACAAATAAGATAGAAAAGATGTTCAAAAGACAGTATACGGTATGAAAAATATTATACGTAGTTTAAACGTATTAATTATTATTTCTGTTTATTTAAACAGTGAATTTTAAGGGATTTGGACAAGAAAATGATTTAAAAAACCTACGCGATTGAGAAAACGTATTAAAAATTCTACGCGATTTTAAAAATAGAAAAATATATTTACGCGATTTCAAAACGTTTATAAAAACGACAAGATTGTGAAAACGCGATAAAATTTCTACGCGATTGACCGAAACAGTATTTTTCTGGATTTCTGTATTTATTTTATGCTGTCGGGAAAATGTGAACCCGTACAGGCTTTTGAGGATTTTTCGCTGTCGGGAAAATGTGAACCCGTCTGTGCTTTCTATTTTTTACGCCATTGAGGGCATATTTTATCTTGAGGGCATTTTCATAATTTCATATTTTTGGAATTATGTATTGAGTTTATGCCAAATTTTTTTGGTGGATTGGTTGATGAGACGAATCAGATCGTGTTGTCGATGCGATAAACGTAGTGTGGTTCATTGTTCTAATGGACTTGGAGACGTTAGTGTACGGTATCCCATATGTGGACAGTTGGGTAGCTCCGTGGGCCGTGGTAAACCGATAGCACACTAA
Source organism: Ormosia emarginata (assembly GCA_029884605.1). NCBI lineage: Eukaryota > Viridiplantae > Streptophyta > Magnoliopsida > Fabales > Fabaceae > Ormosia > Ormosia emarginata. The sequence continues at coordinate 4,728,862 of JAQQTP010000037.1, forward strand.
TGGACTCGACACGCACTATATTTAATCGAGATTTGTAAAGTCTAGTAGTACATTTGCCTGTAGTGCCACAACGTAAGACCGTGAACTACACCACGCCTGGATGATGGATTCTTGTGTCATGGGGCTATAGACGCAACGTGTGACCGCGCAATAGTTGGTTGGGCAGCCGTGGTACTAATAGATTTTTGTGAGTCATTCTCTCTGATATCTTTGTGTGTTTTTTGGCTCCATGGAGTAGGGTGTGTCTTATATGTATTTATTGGGATCTATTTATTTATTTTGTCTTATCTATTTATTTTTGTCTTATCTGTTTATTATATTGATATTGATTTATTTGTTTCTTGTATTTGTTTTATCTATTGTTGTATTGTATCTTTTGTTTCTTGTTTTATTTTATCTGTGATGGTATATTGTTGGGATATTTAAATCTTTTTGAATCTTTACACTACTCTGTTACTTATTAATGTTATAGCTTTTCATATTGCATGAACTGTATATCTGTTATTTGTCGTCTTCTTATTGGCCATGTTTGTGGTGATTTTAGATTGTCTTACCTCTTTATTGTATGTGTTTTCTGTATATACCTGTTTATATGGTAAAGAGTTTGAGGAAGAGGAACAGCCTCTAGAGATTCTGTACCCCGAGAAGGAAGAGGAACATCAAGAGGAAGATCAGTTCGACGACCAAGAACCATCTGATCATCCATATCCTTTGGATTGATTGTGGGAGATGGCAGTGCCAGGATTTTTGGGGTTTGTACAGCTAGAGTTTCATGGAGGTTCATTGGCTTGGCATCTGCGAGGAGATCGAGATTCTGTGACATATGTAGGACGGCTGACTGTGACTCTACGTCATCGGTTTGATGGAGAGCCGATCATGACTACGACAGTATTTTTACACTTAGAGTTACCCTTCTCCATTAGGCGTCATTGGGGTGGGATATCCACTGAGCCTAGTGAGATGACACTCGCATCGACTGCGCGGTCTCATGTCCGCCGAGAGTCGAGACATCCGGGATATTTGTCTCCTGATGATCATTTTCATGTTGAGAGTGATCCTTCAGAGGATTAAATATGCATGATGTTTTTTTTGGGCGCGTCTGCGTATGTCTGTATATATTGACTCTTTTATTGCTTTATTTACTGTTTTCGTTTAAATATTTGTAGTTTTAGTTGTAAATTATTTGTACAACTTATAACTTAAACCATCCGTATATTATAAGTAATGTTATTTTGTTTATTTGCTATTTCCGCATATTTTATTTAACAATATTCTGTTTATCAGGAATTATCTTACAATATGTAATATTATTTAACAAATGTTTTACAACTTGGGTAGATTTTATTTATTTATTTTATTTTTCTTTATATGTGTGGCATCCCCAAAGGGGTGTTACAGATCATACATCATGCATGGAAAAACATTGTACAGTTGATGGTTGTTGTGGCATTTTATGCCTAAAGAATGGACGAGAACTTACAGGATAGTGGGATCTTGATAGATCCTGGGGGGACGTCAGGGCGCTGTGATTCGCTTCGTGATGATGTTATCACGGGTGCTTATGTTAGCACTATATATATATATATATATATATATATATATATATATATATATATATATATTCGCGACCAGGGATCATGGCGAAATAGCGAAATTTCGCATATGATTTTAAAAATGATTAAAATATGGAGTCGCCACCAATTTTATTTGAATTTAGGAAAAATTGGAAAACCTTTTTAGAAAATGGTCTTTGGAACCAAATCGGATTCGGGAGTCGGTTATGGATAGGGAAGGGTGGAAACTTAATCCCACTGCACCCCTATCACACCCGTCCTGAGACGGTACCTTAAGTTAATTGTGCAAAAATTTGATAATCTCAAATTTATTTATTTTACCCCTTTTAAAAAAACTTTGTAAATATTTTATTTTTTATTTTTTTTTAAAAAAAAGAAGAAAGAAAAGAAAGAAAAAAAAACGAATTATGAAAATTTAATTTTGACTTGACAGAATTGAAATTCTGCTCCTACGTACCCTCAGGTGCAATGAGGAACTCAAAGTCACGTAGTTCTGTAAAAATAATTGTGAGTTGGTTGATTTTAAATAAGAAAAATTTGAAAGGGGATTTTATTTTTTTGAGAAAACAAAATTATCATTGCACAAAGTTCAAGTTAGCACAAGACTACTCAATAAACCCTATTCAATCAGTATCATTGGTCATTGCATTGATTTAAAGAAATTTTTTTTTTTTTTTGAAATCTTTATTATTATCTAATCCTATTTATTCGGTCTCTATGTTTATTTATTTTTATTTATTTTTTTTCATTAAATCTCTAAATATTTAAACAAAATTAATCTTAGCCCAAAAAGAAAATTCGCCCAACCAAAAACACTCCTAATACTAATTCCTTTTTTTTTTGTTTTCTATTTTTTATTTTTTATTACTCTTTTTTTTTACCACTTCCCATCTCTTCTCTTTATGTTTTCACGTTTCTATATACATATATATACATATATATATATATATAAAATACCACATAACAAACTAAAAAAAGAAACTTACCTTCAGTTTTTGAACAGAGGAAACAAAAAAAAACACAACAAAGACGCTCTTCTTGCTGAATGGACGTGGGTAGGCTAAGTGGTGAGGCTGCAGCATACAAGACGTCATACGGTGGCTGTTGGTGGCCCTGGCGTTGGGAGAACAGAACACGACTGCTGGCACGGTGCAGGTTGGCTGCTGATCAGCTCGTGGAGGAGGTTGGGTTGTTGGTCTTCTCGTGGAGGAGGTTGGGTGCTGATGAGAAGATGGTGGTTGGTTGGCGTGAGGACCTGTGGCAGGGAAGCTGCTGGGCAGTGTTGGAGGGGCTGTGAGCTTGAGGGTGGATATGGAGATGAAGGTTGGACGTGGTTACGTGGGAAAGGTGTTGCGAGGATGGAGAGTTGGGTGGAAGTTGCTGAAAACTGAAAAATGAGCTTGAAGATGGGTCTGGAGAGAAGCTTGGTGTGGTGGAGAAATGGTGAAGGTTGAAGGTTTGATGGGAGATGAGAAATGAGGATGGTGAAAGAGATGGAGGCTTGGAGGGTGCTACTATTTTGAGATAACAGTGGTGACAACCAAGGGTAGTGATACCCCTGCAAAAAGAACACAGTAAGCTCTTTCTTCTATGAGTTTCTCACCGGTGTCTCGAAAACTGGCCAAGCCACTGTGGACACTCACAAATATGAGAATCAGGAGCAATATTGCCACCGAACTCAGTTGAGTCATCAATCCAAGCCACGTTAAGAACAAACAGCGCTACTCCCAAAATCGCAGTGAAGTAAACCCAGGAAGATATCTTCTGGTTTTGAAGATCAAACGCAGCAGAGTCCTCACCCACCAAGCTGGAATCTTTGGTGTCAGCGTCTCTAGCAGAAGAAGCACGTGCAACGAGTTTTTGAGAAAACGGGAGTGGCTTTGAACTTGAAGAGAACTGGGAGAAGAAGAAGCATTGGCAACTATGTTTTCGTTTCAAGGATGAGGTAGAAGAAGGTTAGTTACGGGTTGAAGGGTGAAGGAGCTTGAAGAAGGTGATGAGGTTGGGTGAAGGTTCGGTGGTTTACGTGCAGTGGTGGTGCAGCTGGAAATGGAGTGAAGGTGAGGGTGGCTGTTTGTGTGAGGATGGAGAGGAGCTTGGTGGAATGGAGGGGCTGTACGTTGGAGAGGGTGAGAAGAAGGGTGATGGTTATCAAGAGTGGAGGGGTTACGGATGAAGGTGGTGGAATGGAGGGGCATGTACGTTGGAGAGGGTGAAGGGTGAGGGAGATGATGGTTTATGGGTTGTAGAAGGCTTGTTATGATGGTTACGGTTGGAAGCGATGAAGGTTGGTTTAAATGGTGAGGCTATGGTTGTGAAGGCTTGGAGGGTGATGGAGTCTTTGTTATATGGTGGGAGTGAAGGAAAATGGTGCTACGGGTTTGGTGGAGAGGTTTGGAAGGCTGGTGTGAGTTTGAGGGTGAGGGAGAGATCACGGTTTCTGTGGTTGCATGGTGTTTAGGAGGGGATGTTTCACGTGAATGGCTGCAGCTTGGTGAGGGAGAGTGAGAATGAGATAGAGGCTGTTTCACGGTTGGTGTTGGTGAAGTGAAAATGATGGCTTTATGGAGGGATGGCCACGGTGTGGGGAGCTTTTGGTGAAGGTGGTGGTCTTGATGTTAGTTGCTATGGTGAAGGTAGCTTCGGTTGTGAAGGTTGAAGGAAGAGGAGGTGTTACGGTTGAAGGGTGAAGATGAGAGCTTGAAGAAGGTTGGTGGGTTGGGTGGAGAATGAAGTATGGAAGTTCCCCTTGCCCCCTGTGTGTGTCTTTGTGAGTCAATATATAAGAAAAAAAAAAGTGCCGTGTGTGTCTGGTGGGTGAGTGCAGAGTGGGTGAGTGCAATTGAGTGCTGTGTGTGTGGATATGCAAGAGTGCAATTGAGTGCCGTGAATGGAGTGCAATTAGGTGCAAAGTGAATGGAGTGCAATTGAGTGCTGCAATTGAGTGCAATTGAGTCTTTGTGTGTGTGGATATGCAAGAGTGCAATGGAGTCTTTGTGTTGAGTGATTAGTGAGTGGATATGCGAGTGATAGTGAAGTCTTGTCTTTGAGTGGTTAGATATGCTGAGAGAATATGCGTGTGTCTTTGTGAAATGGAGAAATTGAGTGATGAGTGAATTGCTTTCTTTTTTTTTTATTTAATTTTTGTTTTTTCTCTTTTATTTTTTATTATATTTTTTTGTCTTTTCTTTTTTATTATACCTTTTTTTGTTATTATTTTTTTTTTTTTTTTTTTTTTTTTTTTTTTTTTTTTTTTTTATTATTTTTAAGACTAAGATGAGTTTAATCTATTTAGGCTAAAAAAAAAAAACTAAGTAAAATGGGCTAAAAGGTGGGCCATAAATTTTTTATTATTTTTTCTTTTTAATTAATTTTCCTCTCCTTTTTTATATTTTATTTTTTAGTCCGGTCAAAATTGAGTGTTCACAGTTGCCCCTCTTTACTTGTTTCTTATTAGATAATAAAAATAACCGTAGTTTTTTCAAATTATCGTTGTAAGAAACGAGTAAAGATATGAACTTCAATTTTGTCCGGCAATGCAAAACAAGGCAAGAAATTGAAATGCATGGAGTCGATGCACTCAACAAAAATTTTAAAAAAAGAATGGAGCCAATGCGCTCAACAGAAATTAAAAATGAACAGAAATTAAAAATGAATGGAGCCGATGCGCTCAACAGAAAATTAAAATGCATGGAGCCAATGCGCTCAACAGAAATTAAATATGCAAGGAGCCGATGCGCTCAACAGAAATTAAATATGCAGGGAGCCGATGCGCTCAACAGAAATTAAATATGTAAGGAGCCGATGCGCTCAACAGAAAATTAAAATGCAAGGAGCCGATGCGCTCAAAATTAAATGACAATGGGCAAACCTGCGTCCCGAAATTTTAAAATGCAATGGGCAACTGCGTCCCGAAATTTAAAATGACAGAATTTAAATGACAATGGGCAAACCTGTGTCCCGAAAATTAAATGGCAATGGGCAAACCTGCATCCCGAAAATTAAATGGTAATGGGCAAACCTGTGTCCCGAAAATTAATGGCAATGCAATGAGCTGATGCACTCAAAAATTTAAAATACATGGAGCCGATGCGCTCAAAGAATAAATGACAGGAGCCGATGCGCTCAAAATTAAATGATAGGAATTTTAAAATGCATGGTGCTGATGCGTTCAAAGAAATATGGAATTAAAATTTTTCTTTTCTCTCTTTTTATCTTCCCTTTTTCTTCAGAAAACCAATACGAACCAACAGCGGCCATGGAAAGCTTTGACCAATCAAACCCTTTGCCCACATTTTTTTCTTCATCAGATCCTTTTGTCACTGAGACTCCCTTAGATTTTCTCTTTTCCTTTTTCATTTTTCTGACCACCTTGTTTTCCTTGGCAACACATCACAACCTGTATCTTGAATTATTGAGATCCTTTAATCTGAACTAATCATTGATGGATTGTTGCAAAATTGTCAGATCAAATTGTTGACCTTAAGTTTATTTTATTTGAGACATAAATTAATGAGTAAGCATGCATTCATGAAGGGACAGAAATTTGTTAAATGAACAAACTTCCTTTTTATTATTTTGGTAATGTAATCGTACATGACTTTTGACAAGACACATACTTGAAAGACAAAAGAAAGATTGCAAGAAAAATAAAAACTTTGCCCCAGTATTGGTTCCTTGTTCCTCATTCAATTAATTCACTGCAAATGCTTGACAACTCAATCACTGCTTCTGCTGATACCTCCTTCAACATGAATTCTCTTTAATTTTCCTCAAAAATTTTGCCCCAGTATTGCCAATTCAATGCGAACAACTTGCCCACGTGTAACTGATTGGACACACATCAAAAATTGCCCCAGTTTGGTGAATCCCTCGAAGAGTTTCAGACCCACTTTCTTTGAGATTTTGCCTATTTATTTGTCCTAACTTTTGCTTAGACTGCCTTTTCAGGTTTTCAGCCTAACGGACTCTCTCTTTTTTCTTTTTTCAATTGCTCTAACTTTTGCTTAGGTTGCCCTTTCGGGTTTTCAACCTAACGAGCTTTTTCTCTTCTTTTTAGGCATAGAATTTCTTGACAACATCAGTATTCACGGGTCTTGGCAATTCTTCTCCATCCATATTCTCGCAAAATTAACGCTCCTCCGAGAAAATGTCCGCTTGACTATGTACGGGCCTTCATAATTCGGAGCCCATTTTCCTCTCGGCATCCTCTTGGTTAGGGAGAATCTTTTTCAAAACCAAATCCCCCCGAATAGAATTCCCGGGACGAACTTTCTTGTTGAAGGTTCGGCCATTCTCGCTTTGATACAATTGCCCATGACAAATAGCCGCCAATCTCTTCTCTTCTATCATATTCAATTGCTCATACCGAGTCTTCACCCATTCAGATTCTTCTAACTCTGCTTCCATTAGAACTCTTAGAGAAGGGATCTCGATTTCTATTGGAGAGACAGCCTCCATCCCATATACCAAAGAGAAAGGCGTTGCCCCAGTGCTAGATCGTATATTAGTACGATATGCATGCAAAGCATAGGGTAACATTTCATGCCAGTCTTTTGTAGTTCACCACCATCTTAGCAACAATTTTCTTAACATTCTTATTTGCTGCTTCAACTGCTCCGTTCATCTGAGGCCTGTAAGGAGCTGAATTATGATGCTTAATTTTGAAATTCTCACAGAACTTTTTAATCTCAGCACCATTGAGATTGGTACCATTATCTGTGATTATCCTTTCTGGAATTCCATATCTGCAGACAATATCCCTTTTGAGGAATCTCAAAAACACCTTTTGAGTAATGCTGGCATAAGAGGAAGCTTCTACCCACTTGGTGAAATAGTCAATCGCCACTAGGATGAAGCGATGACCATTGGAAGCTTTAGGATTAATGGGCCCGATGACATCTATTCCCCACATTGAGAAAGGCCAGGGAGACACCAAATTATGCAAAGGGAAAGGAGGTGTGTTGACTCGATCTGCATACATCTGGCATTTTTGACACTTCCGTACATAATTTATGCAGTCTGTTTCCATTGTGGACCAATAATAACTACTCCTTAAAATTTTCCGAGCCATCATATGACCATTGGCATGAGTTCCACAGATTCCTTCATGAACCTCAGTCATTATTAGACGAGCTTCACAAGCATCCACGCATCTAAGTAAAGTACCATCGTGACTCCTTTTATACAAAACCTCTCCATTCAAGAAAAAGGTCATTGCCAACCGACGGATAGTCTTCTTATTCACCTCACTTGCTCCCGTTGGGTATTCTCTATGCTGAATATACTGCTTGATATCATAATACCAAGGTTTACCATCTGGCTCGCCTTCCACATTAGCACAATATGCAGGCTCACTGTGCATCTTCACTTGGATGGGTTGAACATTATTATGAATACCAAACTTGGTCATTACAGCTAAAGTGGCCAAGGCATCTGCAAACTGATTCGGTCTCGGGTCAAATGGGAGAAGGTCACTTCCTCAAACTTCTCAACCAACTGGATTAAATACTTTTGATAAGGTATCAACTTCGGATCCTTGGTTTGCCATTCACCATTCACCTGATAAATGATGAGTGCTGAGTCTCCAAATACCTTTAACCGTTTGATCCCCAAGTCAATTGCAACTTGTAAACCATTAGCACAGGCCTCATACTCTGCAACATTATTGGTGCATTCAAAATCCAGCTTGATAGCAACTGGGTATTGCTTTCCTGTTGGTGAAACAACCACGGCTCCTATGCCACTACCATGCATGTTAACTGCTCCATCAAAATACATCTTCCAGCCAGGTTCTTCTTCTTCTTTTCCTTCTTCCGCCATCAGTATTTCCCCATCAGGGAACTCAGATGTCACTAGTTGTCCACCCTCCAGAGGGTTTTGAGCCAGATGATCAGCAATCACACTTCCTTTGATGGATTTCCGAGTCATGTACTTGATATCAAATTCGGATAGCATCACTTGCCACTTTGAAATTCTTAATGAAATATGAGGACTTTCAAATATGTATTTTATGGGGTCTATTCGAGAGATCAACCATGTGGTGTAATAGAGCATATACTGTCGTAGCCGTTTTGAGGTCCATACCAGTGCACAACAAGTCTTCTCAATAGCCATGTAACGAGCTTCACAATCATTAAACTTCTTACTCAGATAGTAAATTGCCTGCTCCTTCTTTCCAGATTCATCATGTTGTCCCAAAGATTGCCCCTATCGAGGTTGGTAATACAATTAGGTACAAAATTAAGGGACGACCGGCGTAGGGGTACCAAAATAGGAGGATTCATTAAATAAGCCTTTATCTTGTCAAAAGCTTCCTGACATTCTTCATCCCATTTGCCGGTTGATGCTTCTTCAATAACTTGAATATAGGCTCACAAGTGCTGGTTAAGTTAGCAATGAATCTGGCAATGTAATTGAGTCTCCCGAGAAAACTTCGCACTTCACGCTCCGTCTTAGGGGCAGACATCTCCTGTATTGCTTTTGTTTTATCCGGATCCACCTTTATTCCTTCTCTGCTAACAATGAATCCAAGCAATTTCCCAGCAGATGCTCCAAAAACACATTTGGCAGGATTCAACCTCAACTTGTACTTTCTGAGTCTTTCAAACAACTTACGCAGATTGCCACATGACTTTCTCCTTCTTTAGATTTGGCCACTATATCATCCACGTACACCTCAATCTCCTTGTGCATCATGTCATGAAACAATGCTACCATAGCACGTTGGTAAGTTGCCCCAGCGTTCCTTAATCCGAACGGCATCACCGTGTAACAAAACGTTCCCAAGGAGTAATGAAAGTGGTCTTTTCTTTGTCATTGACATCCATGGGAATTTGGTTGTACCCGAGTATCCATCCATGAATGAGAACCCGTGATTCTTAGCAGTGTTATCAACCGAACATCAATGTGAGGGAGTGGAAAATCATCCTTCGGGTGGCCTTATTCGGATCTCTATAGTCCACACACATTCGACTTTTCCATCTCTCTTAGGCACCGGCACGATATTGGCTACCCACTCGGGTGCCTTGACACTTCCACAAACCCCCGCTTCTAACCGCTTAGTCACCTCTTCCTTGATCTTCAAAGACATATCAGGATGCATCCTTCTCAATTTTTGTTTCTTTGCCTCAATATTCGGGTAGAGTGGGATTTTATGCGATGCTATTTCTGGGTCTAACCCTGGCATATCCCGATAAGACCAAGCAAAAACATCCATATACTCTTTGAACAGCGTGATCATTTCTTCAAACTCCGGGTTTCCCACTACCTTCAATTCTTTTTTCTCTTCCTCTGTCCCCATGTTGACCACCTCTGCTTCCTCGCCATTCAAGTTAAATCCCCTCTCTGAGTACTCCAGTAATTTTGCAAAATTTTCAACAATTTCCTCCTCTTCTCCAGATTCAAGGTCTTCTTCATCAAACATTGCAGGAGAATCAATTGATGAGTTTTCGAAGTCCCTTTTATGAGGCAAACTTTCTATGAAACTCATATCCCTGGAAAGCCATTTTGTGTGGAGTTGGAAAAGCAGAATAAAGCAGGAATGACTAAGAAAGAACACGATATGGTACAGAAATGTAAAAAGAAAAATGCAAAAGGATAAATCAGAAAGTGCAACGAAGGGAAATCTTTGAATATTCATGCAAGTTCATTTAATTAATGTCTCAAATAACATAAACCATAAGTTCAGAACAACTTAAACAGGAAATTACTTTGAAACAATCACATCAATAATTGGTTCAGATTTCCAGTTCTTTAGCGGCTCCTCATCAACAACTGGACGGATTGCCTTGTGCTCTTCTTGGCTTTCTTCATGCAAAGCATTGATAGTGAGGCGGTATTGAGGGTGAATGACCTCATCAGGCATAATCACCTCAGCCGGTGCTGGGAATGTTTCCCTCAGATGGGGAATATACTTTGCTTTGCCCTTGTCATTCTTTCTTCCAAGAGTCATGCTCCTCATATGCTCCTCGAGAGATACTTCTTGCACCCTATCCCAAACTTGTCGACTTTCTGGGAGTGACACACGGCGACCGAGTACCTTGCAGCTTTGAACCCAAACCCTTTCCTTCCCGGTATCCACTACTAGCCATGATCCGAGCAACCACGATTCACACTTGGTGTGAGAGATTCATCTTTACCGAGTCCGGTTTCGACTACTTGAAACCGTGCCCAGTTCTCCTCTTCCTTTTTTGCACTCTCCACATATGGCACCGAAAGCTGGTTTTGACAAAGATAATCTCTTCCTCTCCATGTATGGTGATGACCGACCCATTCTCAATATATTTAACACTTTGATGCGGGGTGGAAGGAACGACCCGGCGGTATGGATCCATGGCCTCCCTAGTAACATGGTGTAGCCAGGCTCCATATCCATGACTTGGAACAAGACTTGAAAATTGCTTGGACCAATCTCTAGCGGCAACATTATCTCTCCCACAATGCCTCTCTTGTTTCCATCAAAGGCTCGTACCACCATCTCCCGTGGCAATGGCAGTTCATCCTCACTTATTGATAATGAGGTTAGGGTCGACTTGGGAATAATATTCAATGCAGCCCCATCGTCAATCAAAACCTTTGCAATTATGTGCCCTTTGCATTTGAGGGTTATGTGCAAGGCTCGCGGGCTCTTCTCGAATTGAGAAATGATCTCTTCATCAGTAAATGTGATCATGTTAATGCGTTTCACGGGGTCCACCATGTTAACCACACTTTCGGGAGTAACATCGGGCTTCACATAAGCTTCATTTAGAATTTTTAGCAATGCCTTCCGATGCATCTCAGATGTTAAGATGAGTGACAAAAGAGATATCCTGGCCGGAGTCTTTTTTAACTGTTCCATCACATCATATTTACTCTGCTTCATTATCTTCAGGAACTCCTCTTCACCTTCTTTCTCTCTCTCGTCTTCTTTTGACATTTCCTCTCTGCTCCCTTCCTTAACAATTTTCTCCTTTTCCAACTCTCCTGGGCCGTAGCATCGCCCACTCCTGGTAATTCCCCCTACCTTGACTATATTAGTCACAAACTCCTCATCCTTGTGTACTTCAGCAATTCGAGCCTTCGAAGTTTCTTCCCCGACTCCTTTTGTCTCTACCTTGGTTTCATAATTCCACGGCACTGAATGAGTGTCATTATAAGCAAATGGCACTGGCTTCTTGATTGTTACCACTACTTTCTCTGACGTCGAGACTTGGTTGAGCGGTGGCACCTTAAGCACAAAGCGTTCGATCACATTAACCTCTTCGGAGGAGGCTAACCCTTGTCTCGTACGTATTACTCCCAAAGTAAGCAATCCTTGGACTCGAACCTTGAAGTCCCAACAATTCTCAATATCATGTCCTATTCCCCCACAATGGTAAGCGCAACTTGACTCTGCATCATATCTTTCCTCTTCTTTCATCGTGGCAGCTGGTGCAGCGATATTGTAGCCAGCTTTCTTCAGCCCTTCGAATATCCTTGTCATCGGTGTACGTAAGCTCATGACACTTCTTATGGATGAGCCTTCCACCTCTAAAGCATTCACCACATTCCTTCCATCATGATTAGGAATTGGGTTGTTAACAATACTGGGTCCAGCCTCCTCCTGAATATCAAGCTTCCCATAAGCAATTAACTTTCTTACTGCAGTCTTAAAGGACTCGCAGTCTTCAATTGAATGCCCCGGGATATCCATGTGATACTTGCAGGTTGAGTTCGGGTTATACCATGATGGAAATGGTGGTTCTAAAGGACGTACAGGAATTCCCGAAATAAGATGAGCATCAAACAACCTTTGGAATAGGTCTGCATTTGAAATGGACAACCTTGGAAAAGGGGGAAGGTTTTGAGGACGAAAGCGGCTTTGGTTTTGGGGGTTCGGGCGAGGTTGTGAGTGGTTTAGGTAATTTTGCGGAGGTGGGTATCGAGTATAAGTTGGGCGAGTTGGTGTATATGGTTGTGGCGAGGGACATTGTTAACTTGGAATTGTGGTGTTGGGATGAAGTTTGTGGCCGGTATAATTTGGTGGGATGGATAATGAGGCAGTGGCAGTGTTTGGTATGAAAAGCGAGGGTTGGGGTTGTATGATGGCTGATGACTTGAGCTATATCGTGGTCGAAATTCTGTTGAGGTTGGATATAATTCACTTCGGGTTCTTTTTCTTTGGTGGAATCCTTTCTTGAAAGTAGTATTCTCGTGCTACTCATTGGCAACTTCCCGTTTTGGCCAATATTTCAATTCTTTCTCCGAAGTTATTAAATCGCAAAATCCTTATAGGCTGCCCCACCATCGCCCCAATAAAAGGGTTTCCTAGGGTCCCTAAGAAATACGAGCACATCTCAGACAATGTTAATGGGGGCTGGACTTGAGCCGCCAATGCTCTCCACCTCTGCGCGTATTGCTTGAACGGTTCTTCATTACCTTTCTGCATTGAACTCAATTGTTCTCGGGTTGGGGCTGCGTCCAAGTTGAATTTGTACTGGTCCATAAATAGGTCAGCCAATTCCGTCCAACGCGAGATCCTGGAGCGGTCTAACTGAAGATACCACTCTAGGGCGGGACCTGTAAGACTCTCATGGAAGAAACTGATGAGGAACTTATCATCCCTAGACCAAACAGCCATCTTAGTCCCATAACTGATCAAATGGAAACGAGGATTGCCGCTCCCGTCATACTTCACAAAATCAGGAATCTTGAAGTTGTTGGGGATTACTACATCCGTAGTAGGACACAACTCCTCTATCCTCAGAGGTCCATAAGCATTTGGGCCCTTTATTGCCTTGATTTGTTCCTCCATTTTCTCCATCCAAGCTTCTTTCATTTTATCCTTCTCAGTTATGATATGACTATTCCCAGAACAAGGCATGGTCACGTGTCCTGGAATGGACACATGAGGTTGTTCCCATGTAGGGCCTCGCATAACCAGGGATTTCATTATGAGCGCCTTCTAGAGCATGATACCCCTCCCCAATGGGCGTGACTATTGATGTTGTTTGAGGTGGTTGCTCGCGGATTCCTGCAGCGATGCTTGAGGTTACGGCCGAGTAGATTGGAGCAGTTACCGGTGGCACGTTTGCATACATTTCAACCCCATTTGCATTCCTGTTTCCACTGATTAAGTGGAGAGACTCCCTTATATCTTGCAATATTGCTTCCAACCTCGCTTGGTTCTCTGACACCTCGTTTATCCTCCCTGTCACTTCGTCGACCTCCCTACTCAAGTTTCTTCCTGTCTCAAATTATCGGCAGCCATTCTGGTCCGAGATCTTGTATTGTGAACTCGGGTTAGATTGGTCTCTTCTTTCCTAGGTCGCGCAATGATTCCTGAACCAGTTTGATTTATTAACAAAGACTGAGATGAAATGAATGAGATGCACGAGAAGTATAAAATGAAATGAATGAAATGCATGGGATGCATAAGGTGAAATGAATGAACTTTGGAAACATTTTTTTCTCTTTTTTTTCTTTTCTTTTTTTATTTTTTTTAAAAGATGCGATCAATGCCATGGAAATGTAAAATGTATGCTTTTTTTCTTTTTTTTTAAAAATTATGAATGACATGAAAATGCATGATTTTAAGTTTTTTTTTAGAATGCTATGAAAATGATATATTTTTTATTTTTTTTTATTTTTTTTATGCAAGGAAATGACAAGAAAATGCAAGATGAGATATTTTTTTATTTTTTTTCTTGAATGTCATGTAAATGCAATATAATGCATGTTTTTTTTCTCTTTTTGTTTTAAAAAAAATGCTACGAATGTCATGCAAATGATATGAAAATGCAAGATGAAACATTCCCCTTTTATGATTTTTTTTAACAAAGAATGAATGATATGAGAAATGAACAGAAAAAAAAAAGAAATACACTCCCCTTGTGTCCTAATCAGGTGAAACTTAAAGGTTGGATTTTCCTTAAAGTCACGACTCTAATTTTGACAGTCACTACGTTCAATCTATCAGTGCAAGATTTTCAGGACAGATCTAAACTTCTAAAAAGTCATGGTCCCCAGATTGTCTCTTACTGTCACCAATACTTTGGCTAGCAAGAGTCCTCAATCCTCACCCATGATAGGTTACAAGCGGAAAGAGTTCAATTTGAGTGAGGGATTTTCATGTGCCTGTTCGGAGACCAAAGGTCTCTCAAAGCAACACTACTTCACCCTCTATTTAATCCTACAAGGTATTGAGCCGGGTATAGAGCTTGTGTGTGAGGTAAGTGATAGTGACGTGTGTGAGGAGCATACAAACCTGTACAACAAAATTTAAAAGACAAAAGATTACCCCCAACCCGCAAAACATATATACAAAAGCCTAGCCAACAATCATCTACCCTAGGGTTTCAACAAATAAGTACAAAAATATATACAAGTTAAAAATATACACAAAATAATGTTATCAAGTATTTACATAAAAGCATTAATCAAAAACTATTTACGAACAAATAAGAAAACAAAAAAAATAAAACAAGAAAAGGGGTAAAATAAATACATAGAGATTATTAAAATTTTGCACAATTAACTACAACAGGCCTGACTCTCCAAGTGTCCCCAGTGGAGTCGCCATCTGTCGCGACCGGGATCGCGGCGAAATAGCAGCTCGCATATGATTTTAAAAATGATTAAAATATGGAGTCGCCACCAATTTTATTTGAATTTAGGAAAAATTGGAAAACCTTTTTAGAAAATGGTCTTTGGAACCAAATCGGATTCGGGAGTCGGTTATGGATAGGGAAGGGTGGAAACTTAATCCCACTGCACCCCTATCACACCTGATCCGAGACGGTACCTTAAGTTAATTGTGCAAAAATTTGATAATCTCAAATTTATTTATTTTACCCCTTTTAAAAAAACTTTGTAAATATTTTATTTTTTATTTTTTTTTAAAAAAAGAAGAAAGAAAAGAAAGAAAAAAAAAACGAATTATGAAAATTTAATTTTGACTTGACAGAATTGAAATTCTGCTCCTACGTACCCTCAGGTGCAATGAGGAACTCAAAGTCACGTAGTTCTGTAAAAATAATTGTGAGTTGGTTGATTTTAAATAAGAAAAATTTGAAAGGGGATTTTATTTTTTTGAGAAAACAAAATTATCATTGCACAAAGTTCAAGTTAGCACAAGACTACTCAATAAACCCTATTCAATCAGTATCATTGGTCATTGCATTGATTTAAAGAAAAATTTTTATTTTTATTTTTTTGAAATCTTTATTATTATCTAATCCTATTTATTCGGTCTCTATGTTTATTTATTTTTATTTATTTTTTTTCATTAAATCTCTAAATATTTAAACAAAATTAATCTTAGCCCAAAAAGAAAATTCCGCCCAACCAAAAACACTCCTAATACTAATTCCTTTTTTTTTTTCTGTTTTTTATTTTTTATTACTATTTTTTTTTTACCACTTCCCATCTCTTCTCTTTATGTTTTCACGTTTCTATATACATATATATACATATATATATATATAAAATACCACATAACAAACTAAAAAAAGAAACTTACCTTCAGTTTTTGAACAGAGGAAACAAAAAAAAACACAACAAAGACGCTCTTCTTGCTGAATGGACGTGGGTAGGCTAAGTGGTGAGGCTGCAACATACAAGACGTCATACGGTGGCTGTTGGTGGCCCTGGCGTTGGGAGAACAGAACACGACTGCTGGCACGGTGCAGGTTGGCTGCTGATCAGCTCGTGGAGGAGGTTGGGTTGTTGTTCTTCTCGTGGAGGAGGTTGGGTGAGCTGATGAGAAGATGGTGGTTGGTTGGCGTGAGGACCTGTGGCAGGGAAGCTGCTGGGCAGTGTTGGAGGGGCTGTGAGCTTGAGGGTGGATATGGAGATGAAGGTTGGACGTGGTTACGTGGGAAAGGTGTTGCGTAAGGGATGGAGAGTTGGGTGGAAGTTGCTTTGGAAAACCGAAAAAATGAGCTTGAAGATGGGTCTGGAGAGAAGCTTGGTGTGGTGGAGAAATGGTGAAGGTTGAAGGTTTGATGGGAGATGAGAAATGAGGATGGTGAAAGAGATGGAGGCTTGGAGGGTGCTACTATTTTGAGATAACAGTGGTGACAACCAAGGGTAGTGATACCCCTGCAAAAGAACACAGTAAGCTCTTTCTTCTATGAGTTTCTCAGGTGTCTCGGCGGCCAAGCCACTTTGTGGACACTCACAAATATGAGAATCGGGAGCAATATTGCCACCGAACTCAGTTGAGTCATCAATCCAAGCCACGTTAAGAACAAACAGCGCTACTCCCAAAATCGCAGTGAAGTAAACCCAGGAAGATATCTTCTGGTTTTGAAGATCAAACGCAGCAGAGTCCTCACCCACCAAGCTGGAATCTTTGGTGTCAGCTCTCTAGCGAGAAGAAGCACGTGCAACGAGTTTTTGAGAAAACGGGAGTGGCTTTGAACTTGAAGAGAACTGGGAGAAGAAGAAGCATTGGCAACTATGTTTTCGTTTCAAGGATGAGGTAGAAGAAGGTTAGTTACGGGTTGAAGGGTGAAGGAGCTTGAAGAAGGTGATGAGGTTGGGTGAAGGTTCGGTGGTTTACGTGCAGTGGTGGTGCAGCTGGAAATGGAGTGAAGGTGAGGGTGGGCTGTTTGTGTGAGGATGGAGAGGAGCTTGGTGGAATGGAGGGGCTGTACGTTGGAGAGGGTGAGAAGAAGGGTGATGGTTATCAAGAGTGGAGGGGTTACGGATGAAGGTGGTGGAATGGAGGGGTTTGGGTACGTTGGAGAGGGTGAAGGGTGAGGGAGATGATGGTTTATGGGTTGTAGAAGGCTTGTTATGATGGTTACGGTTGGAAGGCGATGAAGGTTGGTTTAAATGGTGAGGCTATGGTTGTGAAGGCTTGGAGGGTGATGGAGTCTTTGTTATATGGTGGGAGTGAAGGAAAATGGTGCTACGGGTTTGGTGGAGAGGTTTGGAAGCTGCTGGTGTGAGTTTGAGGGTGAGGGAGAGATCACGGTTTCCTGTGGTTGCATGGTGTTTAGGAGGGGATGTTTCACGTGAATGGCTGCAGCTTGGTGAGGGAGAGTGAGAATGAGATAGAGGCTGTTTCACGGTTGGTGTTGGTGAAGTGAAAATGATGGCTTTATGGAGGGATGGCCACGGTGTGGGGGAGCTTTTGGTGAAGGTGGTGGTCTTGATGTTAGTTGCTATGGTGAAGGTAGCTTCGGTTGTGAAGGTTGAAGGAAGAGGAGGTGTTACAGTTGAAGGGTGAAGATGAGAGCTTGAAGAAGGTTGGTGGGTTGGGTGGAGAATGAAGTATGGAAGTTCCCCTGTTATTGCTCCCCCCTGTTATTGTGCGTGTGAGTGGATATGCAAAAAAAAAAACAAAAGTGCCGTGTGTGTAGTTTGGGTGAATGCAGAGTGGTTAGTGAGTGCGGTGCTGAGTGATTAGTGAATGCTCCTTCCAAAATCAAAAGAGAACAAAACCAAAACCAGCCCTGTGTGAGTGCTCCTTCCAAAATCAAAAGAAAACAAAACCAAAACCAACCCTGTGTGCCGTTGGTGCATGTCTGTGTGGCAGTGAGTGGACGTGATGGGTGCAGAGTGAGTGAGTGGATTGTGCTATTTGGTGAGTGAGTGCAGAGTGGTTAGTGAGTGCAGAGTGAGTGAGTGGATTGTGCTATTTGGTGAGTGAGTGCAGAGTGAATTGCTTTCTTTTTTTATTTAATTTTTGTTTTTTCTCTTTTTTTATTTTTTATTATATATTTTTTTTGTCTTTTCTTTTTTATTATACCTTTTTTTGTTATTTTTTTTTTTTATTATTTTTATTTTTTTTTGTTTTTTTTTTTTTTTTTATTTTATTATTTTTAAGACTAAGATGAGTTTAATCTATTTAGGCTAAAAAAAACTAAGTAAAATGGGCTAAAAGGTGGGCCATAAATTTTTTATTATTTTTTCTTTTTAATTAATTTTCCTCTCCTTTTTTATATTTTATTTTTAGTCCGGTCAAAATTGAGTGTTCACAGTTGCCCCTCTTTACTTGTTTCTTATTAGATAATAAGAATAACCGTAGTTTTTCTAATTATCGTCGTAAGAAACGAGTAAAGATATGAACTTCAATTTTGTCCGGCAATGCAAAACAAGGCAAGAAATTGAAATGCATGGAGTCGATGCACTCAACAAAATTTTTTTTTAAAAAAAAAAATGGAGCCAATGCGCTCAACAGAAATTAAAATGCATGGAGCCAATGCGCTCAACAGAAATTAAATATGCAAGGAGCCGATGCGCTCAACAGAAATTAAATATGCAGGGAGCCGATGCGCTCAACAGAAATTAAATATGTAAGGAGCCGATGCGCTCAACAGAAAATTAAAATGCAAGGAGCCGATGCGCTCAAAATTAAATGACAATGGGCAAACCTGTGTCCCGAAATTTTAAAATGCAATGGGCAACTGCGTCCCGAAATTTAAAATGACAGAATTTAAATGACAATGGGCCACTGCGTCCCGAAATTAAAATGCAGAATTTAAATGACAATGGGCAAACCTGTGTCCAGAAAATTTAAATGACAATGGGCAAACCTGTGTCCGAAAATTAAATGACAATGGGCAAACCTGTGTCCCGAAAATTAAATGATGACAATGGGCAAAACCGTGTCCCAAAAATTAAATTGCAATGGGCAAACTGTGTCCCGAAAATTAAATGACAATGGGCAAACTCTGTGTCCCGAAAATTAAATGACAATGGGCAAACCGTGTCCCGAAAATTAAATTGCAATGGGCAAACTCGTGTCCCGAAAATTAAATTGCAATGGGCAAACCGTGTCCCGAAAATTAAATGACAATGGGCAAACTCTGTGTCCCGAAAATTAAATTGCAATGGGCAAACCTGTGTCTCGAAAATTAAATGACAATGGGCAAACTGTGTCCCGAAAATTTAAATGACAATGGGCAAACCTGTGTCCCGAAAATTAAATGGCAACGCAATGAGCTGATGCACTCAAAAATTTAAAATACATGGAGCCGATGCGCTCAAAGAATAAATGACAGGAGCCGATGCGCTCAAAATTAAATGACAGGAATTTAAAATGCATGGTGCATGATGCGTTCAAAGAAATATGGAATTAAAATTTTTCTTTTCTCTCTTTTTATCTTCCCTTTTTCTTCAGAAAACCAATACGAACCAACAGCGGCCATGGAAAGCTTTGACCAATCAAACCCTTTGCCCACATGTTTTTCTTCATCAGATCCTTTGTCAGCTGAGACTCCCTTAGATTTTCTCTTTTCCTTTTTCATTTTTCTAACCACCTTGTTTTCCTTGGCAACACATCACAACCTGTATCTTGAATTATTGAGATCCTTTAATCTGAATTAATCATTGATGGATTGCTGCAAAATTGTCAGATCAAATTGTTGACCTTAAGTTTATTTTATTTGAGACATAAATTAATGAGTAAGCATGCATTCATGAAGGGACAGAAATTTGTTAAATGAACAAACTTCCTTTTTATTATTTTGGTAATGTAATCGTACATGACTTTTGACAAGACACATACTTGAAAGACAAAAGAAAGATTGCAAGAAAAAAAACTTTGCCCCAGTATTGGTTCCTTGTTCCTCATTCAATTAATTCACTGCAAATGCTTGACAACTCAATCACTGCTTCTGCTGATACCTCCTTCAACATGAATTCTCTTTAATTTCCTCAAAAATTTTGCCCCAGTATTGCCAATTCAATGCGAACAACTTGCCCACGTGTAACGATTGGACACACATCAAAAATTGCCCCAATTTGGTGAATCCCTCGAAGAGTTTCGGACCACTTTCTTTGAGATTTTGCCTATTTATTTGTCCTAACTTTTGCTTAGACTCGCCTTTTCGGTTTTCACCTAACGGACTCTCTCTTTTTTTTTTTTTCTTTTTTCAATTGCTCTAACTTTTGCTTAGGTTGCCCTTTCGGGTTTTCAACCTAACGAGCTTTTTTTCTCTTCTTTTTAGGCATAGAATTTCTTGACAACATCGGTATTCACGGGCCTTGGCAATTCTTCTCCATCCATATTCTCGCAAAATTAACGCTCCTCCGTAGAAAATGTACGCTTGACTATGTACGGGCCTTCATAATTCGGAGCCCATTTTCCTCTCGGCATCCTCTTGGTTAGGGAGAATCTTTTTCAAAACCAAATCCCCCGAATAGAATTCCCTGGGACGAACTTTCTTGTTGAAGGTTCGGCCATTCTGCTTTGATACAATTGCCCATGACAAATAGGCGCCAATCTCTTCTCTTCTATCATATTCAATTGCTCATACCGAGTCTTCACCCATTCGATTCTTCTAACTCGCTTCCATTAGAACTCTTAGAGAAGGGATCTCGATTTCTATTGGAGAGACAGCCTCCATCCCATATACCAAAGAGAAAGGCGTTGCCCCAGTGCTTGATCGTATATTAGTACGATATGCATGCAAAGCATAGGGTAACATTTCATGCCAGTCTTTGTAGTTCACCACCATCTTAGCAACAATTTTCTTAACATTCTTATTTGCTGCTTCAACTGCTCCGTTCATCTGAGGCCTGTAAGGAGCTGAATTATGATGCTTAATTTTGAAATTCTCACAGAACTTTTTAATCTCAGCACCATTGAGATTGGTACCATTATCTGTGATTATCCTTTCTGGAATTCCATATCTGCAGACAATATCCCTTTTGAGGAATCTCAAAAACACCTTTTGAGTAATGCTGGCATAAGAGGAAGCTTCTACCCACTTGGTGAAATAGTCAATCGCCACTAGGATGAAGCGATGACCATTGGAAGCTTTAGGATTAATGGGCCCGATGACATCTATTCCCCACATTGAGAAAGGCCAGGGAGACACCAAATTATGCAAAGGGAAAGGAGGTGTGTTGACTCGATCTGCATACATCTGGCATTTTTGACACTTCGTACATAATTTATGCAATCTGTTTCCATTGTGGACCAATAATAACCACTCCTTAAAATTTTCCGAGCCATCATATGACCATTGGCATGAGTTCCACAGATTCCTTCATGAACCTCAGTCATTATTAGACGAGCTTCACAAGCATCCACGCATCTAAGTAAAGTACCATCGTGACTCCTTTTATACAAAACCTCTCCATTCAAGAAAAAGGTCATTGCCAACCGACGGATAGTCTTCTTATTCACCTCACTTGCTCCCGTTGGGTATTCTCTATCTTGAATATACCGCTTGATATCATAATACCAAGGTTTACCATCTGGCTCGCCTTCCACATTAGCACAATATGCAGGCTCACTGTGCATCTTCACTTGGATGGGTTGAACATTATTATGAATACCAAACTTGGTCATTACAGCTAAAGTGGCCAAGGCATCTGCAAACTGATTCTGGTCTCGGGTCAAATGGGAGAAGGTCACTTCCTCAAACTTCTCAACCAACTGGATTAAATACTTTTGATAAGGTATCAACTTCGGATCCTTGGTTTGCCATTCACCATTCACCTGATAAATGATGAGTGCTGAGTCTCCAAATACCTTTAACCGTTTGATCCCCAAGTCAATTGCAACTTGTAAACCATTAGCACAGGCCTCATACTCTGCAACATTATTGGTGCATTCAAAATCCACTTGATAGCAACGGGTATTGCTTTCCGTTGGTGAAACAACCACGGCTCCTATGCCACTACCATGCATGTTAACCGCTCCATCAAAATACATCTTCCGGCCTGTGTTCTTCTTCTTCTTTTCCTTCTTCCGCCATCGTATTTCCCCATCGGGAACTCGGATGTCACTAGTTGTCCACCCTCCGAGAGGGTTTTCGACGGATGATCAACAATCACACTTCCTTTGATGGATTTCCGAGTCATGTACTTGATATCAAATTCGATAGCATCACTTGCCACTTTGAAATTCTTAATGAAATATGAGGACTTTCAAATATGTATTTTATGGGGTCTATTCGAGAGATCAACCATGTGGTGTAATAGAGCATATCTTGTCGTAGCCGTTTTGAGGTCCATACCGATTGCACAACAAGTCTTCTCAATAGCCATGTAACGAGCTTCACAATCATTAAACTTCTTACTCGGATAGTAAATTGCTTGCTCCTTCTTTCCGATTCATCATGTTGTCCCACATTGCCCCATCGAGGTTGGTAATACGATTAGGTACAAAATTAAGGGACGACCGGCGTAGGGGGTACCAAAATAGGAGGATTCATTAAATAAGCCTTTATCTTGTCAAAAGCTTCCCGACATTCTTCATCCCATTTGCCGGTTGATGCTTCTTCAATAACTTGAATATAGGCTCACAAGTCTTTGGTTAAGTTAGCAATGAATCGGCAATGTAATTGAGTCTCCCGAGAAAACTTCGCACTTCACGCTCCGTCTTGGGCAGACATCTCTGTATTGCTTTTGTTTTATCCGGATCCACCTTTATTCCTCTCTCTGCTAACAATGAATCCAAGCAATTTCCCAGCCAGATGCTCCAAAAACACATTTGGCAGGATTCAACCTCAACTTGTACTTTCTGAGTCTTTCAAACAGCTTACGCAGGACTGCCACATGACTTTCTCCTTCTTTAGATTTGGCCATTATATCATCCACGTACACCTCAATCTCCTTGTGCATCATGTCATGAAACAATGCTACCATAGCACGTTGGTAAGTTGCCCCAGCGTTCCTTAATCCGAACGGCATCACCGTGTAACAAAACGTTCCCCAAGGAGTAATGAAAGTGGTCTTTTCTTTGTCATTGACATCCATGGGAATTTGGTTGTACCCTGAGTATCCATCCATGAATGAGAACCTGTGATTCTTAGCAGTGTTATCAACCAGAACATCAATGTGAGGGAGTGGAAAATCATCCTTCGGGTGGCCTTATTCAGATCTCTATAGTCCACACACATTCTGACTTTTCCATCTCTCTTAGGCACTGGCACGATATTGGCTACCCACTCTGGGTGCCTTGACACTTCCACAAACCCTGCTTCTAACTGCTTAGTCACCTCTTCCTTGATCTTCAAAGACATATCAGGATGCATCCTTCTCAATTTTTGTTTCTTTGCCTCAATATTCGGGTAGAGTGGGATTTTATGCGATGCTATTTCGGGTCTAACCCTGGCATATCCCGATAAGACCAAGCAAAAACATCCATATACTCTTTGAACAAAGCGTGATCATTTCTTCAAACTCCGGGTTTCCCACTACCTTCAATTCTTTTTTTTCTTCCTCTGTCCCCATGTTGACCACCTCTCGCTTCCTCGCCATTCAAGTTAAATCCCTCTCTCCGAGTACTCCAAGTAATTTTGCAAAATTTTCAACAATTTCCTCCTCTTCTCCGATTCAAGGTCTTCTTCATCAAACATTGCAGAGAATCAATTGATGAGTTTTCGAAGTCCCTTTTATGAGGCAAACTTTCTATGAAACTCATATCCCCGGAAAGCCATTTTGTGTGGAGTTGGAAAAGCAGAATAAAGCAGAATGACAAAGAAAGAACACGATATGGTACAGTAAATGTAAAAAGAAAAATGCAAAAGGATAAATCGAAAGTGCAACGAAGGGAAATGCTTGAATATTCATGCAAGTTCATTTAATTAATGTCTCAAATAACATAAACCATAAGTTCGAACAACTTAAGGAAATTACTTTGAAACAATCACATCAATAATTGGTTCAGATTTCCAGTTCTTTAGCGGCTCCTCATCAAGAAGGACGGATTGCCTTGTGCTCTTCTTGGCTTTCTTCATGCAAAGCATTGATAGTGAGGCGGTATTGAGGGTGAATGACCTTATCAGGCATAATCACATCGGTAGGTCTTTGGGAATGTTTCCTCAGATGGGGAATATACTTTGCTTTGCCCTTGTCATTCTTTCTTCCAAGAGTCATGCTCCTCATATGCTCCTCCAGAGATACTTCGTACCCTATCCCAAACTTGTCTGACTTTCCTGGGAGTGACACTGGCGACCGAGTACCTTGCAGCCTTTGAACCCAAACCCTTTCCTTCCCGGTATCCACTACTAGCCATGATCCGAGCAACCACCCGATTCACACTTGGTGTGAGAGATTCATCTTTACCGAGTCCGGTTTCGACTACTTGAAACCGTGCCATGTGTTCTCCTCTTCCTTTCTCGCACTCTCCACATATGGCACCGAAACCGGTTTTGACAAAGATAATCTCTTCCTCTCCATGTATGGTGATGACCGACCCATTCTCAATATATTTAACACTTTGATGCGGGGTGGAAGGAACAGCCCGGCGGTATGGATCCATGGCCTCCCTAGTAACATGGTATAGCCAGGCTCCATATCCATGACTTGGAACAAGACTTGAAAATTGCTTGGACCAATCTCTAGCGGCAACATTATCTCTCCCACAATGCCTCTCTTGTTTCCATCAAAGGCTCGTACCACCATCTCCCGTGGCAACAGTTCATCCTCACTTATTGATAATGAGGTTAGGGTCGACTTGGGAATAATATTCAATGCAGACCCCCCGTCAATCAAAACCTTTGCAATTATGTGCCCTTTGCATTTGAGGGTTATGTGCAAGGCTCGCGGGCTCTTCTCGGATTGAGAAATGATCTCTTCATCAGTAAATGTGATCATGTTAATGCGTTTCACGGGGTCCACCATGTTAACCACACTTTCGGGAGTAACATCGGGCTTCACATAAGCTTCATTTAGAATTTTTAGCAATGCCTTCCGATGCATCTCAGATGTTAAGATGAGTGACAAAAGAGATATCCTGGCCGGAGTCTTTTTTAACTGTTCCATCACATCATATTTACTCTGCTTCATTATCTTCAGGAACTCCTCTTCACCTTCTTTCTCTCTCTCGTCTTCTTTTGACATTTCCTCTCTGCTCCCTTCCTTAACAATTTTCTCCTTTTCCAACTCTCCTGGGCCGTAGCATCGCCCACTCCTGGTAATTCCCCCTACCTTGACTATATTAGTCACCAACTCCTCATCTTTGTGTGCTTCAACAATTTGAACCTTCGAAGTTTCTTCCCCGACTCCTTTTGTCTCTACCTTGGTTTCATAATTCCACGGCACTGAATGAGTGTCATTATAAGCAAATGGCACTGGCTTCTTGATTGTTACCACTACTTTCTCTGATGTTGAGACTTGGTTGAGCGGTGGCACCTTAAGCACAAAGCGTTCGATCACATTAACCTCTTCGGAGGAGGCTAACCCTTGTCTCGCATGTATTACTCCCAAAGTAAGCAATCCTTGGACTCGAACCTTGAAGTCCCAACAATTCTCAATATCATGTCCCATTCCCCCACAATGATAAGCACAATTCGACTCTGCATCATATTTTTCCTCTTCTTTCATCGTGGCGGCTGGTGCAGCGATATTGTAGCCAGCTTTCTTCAGCCCTTCGAATATCCTTGTCATCGGTGTACGCAAGCTCATGACACTTCTTATGGATGACCCTTCCACCTCTAAAGCATTCACCACATTCCTTCCATCATGATTAGGAATTGGGTTGTTAACAATACTGGGTCCAGCCTCCTCCTGGATATCAAGCTTCCCATAAGCAATTAACTTTCTTACTGCAGTCTTAAAGGACTCGCAGTCTTCAATTGAATGCCCCGGGATATCCATGTGATACTTGCAGGTTGAGTTCGGGTTATACCACGATGGAAATGGTGGCTCTAATGGGTGCACAGGAATTCCTGAAATAAGATGAGCATCAAACAGCCTTTGGAATAGGTCTGCATTTGAAATGGACAACCTTGGAAAAGGGGAAGGTTTTGAGGACGAAAGCGGCTTTGGTTTTGGGGGTTCGGCGAGGTTGTGAGTGGTTTAGGTAATTTTGCGGAGGTGCAGGTGGGTATCGGGCATAGGTTGGGCGAGTTGGTGTATATGGTTGTGGCGAGGGGACATTGTTAACTTGGAATTGTGGTGTTGGGGGGAAGTTTGTGGCTGGTGTAATTTGGTGGGATGAATAATGAGGCATGGCAAGTGTTTGGTATGAAAAGCGAGGGTTGGGGTTGTATGATGGCTGATGACTTGGGCTATATCGCGGTCTGAAATTTTGTTGAGGTTGGATATAATTCACTTCATGTTCTTTTTCTTTGGCTGGAATCCTTTCTTGAAAGTAGTATTCTCTGTGCTACTCATTGGCAACTTCCCGCTTTGGCCAATATTTCAATTCTTTCTCCGAAGTTATTAAATCTGCAAAATCCTTATAGGTCGCCCCACCATCGCCCCAATAAAAGGGTTTCCTAGGGTCCCTAAGAAATACGAGCACATCTCGACAATGTTAATGGGGGGGGCTGGACTTGAGCCGCCAATGCTCTCCACCTCTGCGCGTATTGCTTGAACGGTTCTTCATTACCTTTCGCATTGAACTCAATTGTTCCCGGGTTGGGGCTGCGTCCAAGTTGAATTTGTACTGGTCCATAAATAGATCAGCCAATTCCGTCCAACGCGAGATCCTGGAGCGGTCTAACTGAAGATACCACTCTAGGGCGGGACCTGTAAGACTCTCATGGAAGAAACTGACGAGGAACTTATCATCCCTAGACCAAACAGCCATCTTAGTCCCATAACTGATCAAATGGAAACGAGGGTTGCTGCTCCCGTCATACTTCACAAAATCGGGAATCTTGAAGTTGTTGGGGATTATTACATCTGTGGTAGGACACAACTCCTCTATCCTCAAGGGTCCATAAGCATTGGGGCCCTTTATCGCCTTGATTTGTTCCTCCATTTTCTCCATCCAAGCTTCTTTCATTTTATCCTTCTCAGTTATGATATGACTATTCCCGAGAACAAGGCATGGTCACGTGTCCCGGAATGGACACATGAGGTGGTTCCCAGGTAGGGCCTGCATAACCAGGGATTTCATTATGAGCGCCTTCTAAAGCATGATACCCCTCCCCAATGGGCGTGACTATTGATGTTGTTTGAGGTGGTTGCTCGCGGATTCCTGCAGCGATGCTTGAGGTTACGGCCGAGTAGATTGGAGCAGTTACTGGTGGCACGTTTGCATACATTTCAACCCCATTTGCATTCCTGTTTCCACTGATTAAGTGGAGAGACTCCCTTATATCTTGCAATATTGCTTCCAACCTCGCTTGGTTCTCTGACACCTCGTTTATCCTCCCTGTCACTTCGTCGACCTCCCTACTCAAGTTTCTTTTCCCGTCTCGAATTATCAGCAGCCATTCTGGTCCGAGATCTTGTATTGTGAACTCGGGTTAGATTGGTCTCTTCTTTCCTAGGTCGCGCAATGATTCCTGAACCAGTTTGATTTATTAACAAAGACTGAGATGAAATGAATGAGATGCACGAGAAGCATAAAATGAAAAGAATGAAATGCATGGGATGCATAAGGTGAAATGAATGAACTTTGGAAACATTTTTTTCTCTTTTTTCTTTTCTTTTTTTTTATTTTTTTAAAAGATGCGATCAATGCCATGGAAATGTAAAATGTATGCTTTTTTTTTTTTAAAAAAAAAAAAATTATGAATGACATGAAAATGCATGATTTTAAGTTTTTTTAGAATGCTATGAAAATGAAATGTATATTTTTTTATTTTATTTTATTTTTTTTTATGCAAGGAAATGACAAGAAAATGCAAGATGAGGTATTTTTTTTTTTTTTTCTTGAATGTCATGTAAATGCAAGATAATGCATGTTTTTTCTTTTTTTTTAAAAAAAAATGCTACGAATGTCATGCAAATGATATGAAAATGCAAGATGAAACATTCCCTTTTTATGATTTTTTTTAACAAAGAATGAATGATATGAGAAATGAACAGAAAAAAAAAAGCACGCTCCCCTTGTGTCCTAATCAGTGAAACTTAAAGGTTGGATTTTCCTTAAAGTCACGACTCTAATTTTGACAGTCACTACGTTCAATCTATCAGTGCAAGATTTTCAAGACAGATCTAAACTTCTAAAAAGTCATGGTCCCCAGATTGTCTCTTACTGTCACCAATACTTTGGCTAGCAAGAGTCCTCATCCTCACCCATGATAGGTTACAAGCGGAAAGAGTTCAATTTGAGCGAGGGATTTTCATGTGCCTATTCGGAGACCAAAGGTCTCTCAAAGCAACACTACTTCACCCTCTATTTAATCCTACAAGGTATTGAGCCCGGGTATAGAGCTTGTGTGTGAGGTAAGTGATAGTGACGTGTGTGAGGAGCATACAAACCTGTACAACAAAATTTAAAAGACAAAAGATTACCCCCCAACCTGCAAAACATATATACAAAAGCCAGCCAACAATCATCTACCCCAGGGTTTCAACAAATAAGTACAAAAATATATACAAGTTAAAAATATACACAAAATAATGTTATCAAGTATTTACATAAAAGCATTAATCAAAAACTATTTACGAACAAATAAGAAAACAAAAAAATAAAACAAGAAAAGGGGTAAAATAAATACATAGAGATTATTAAAATTTTACACAATTAACTACAACAGCCTGACTCTCCAAGTGTCCCCAGTGGAGTCGCTCATCTGTCGCGACCGGGATCGCGGCGAAATAGCAGCTCGCGTATGATTTTAAAAATGATTAAAATGAAAATGGAAATGGAGTCGCCACCAATTTTATTTGAATTTAGGAAAAATTGGAAAACCTTTTTAGAAAATGGTCTTTGGAACCAAATTGGATTCGGGAGGTCGGTTATGGATAAGGAAGGGTGGAAACTTAATCCCACTGCACCCTAACACACCCGTCCCGAAACGGTACCTTAAGTCAATTGTGCAAAAACTTAATAATCTCAAATTTATTTATTTTACTCCTTTTAAAAAAAACTTTTAAAATATTTTATTTTTTTTTTTTATTAAAAGAAGAAAGAAAAGAAAAAAAAATCAAATTGTGAAAATTTAATTTTGGACTTGACAGAATTGAAATTTCGCTCCTACGCACGTACCCTCAGGTGCAATGAGGAACTCAAAGTCACGTAGTTCTGTAAAAATAATTGTGAGTTGGTTGATTTTAAATAAGAAAAATTTGAAAGGGGATTTTATTTTTTGAGAAAACAAAATTATCATTGCACAAAGTTCAAGTTAGCACAAGACTACTCAATAAACCCTATTCAATCAGTATCATTGGTCATTGCATTGATTTAAAGAAAAATTTTTATTTTTATTTTTTTGAAATCTTTATTATTATCTAATCCTATTTATTCGGTCTCTATGTTTATTTATTTTTATTTTTTTTTTTTCATTAAATCTCTAAATATTTAAACAAAATTAATCTTAGCCCAAAAAGAAAATTTCGCCCAACCAAAAACACTCCTAATACTAATTCCTTTTTTTGTTTTCTGTTTTTTATTTTTTTATTACTCTTTTTTTTTACCACTTCCCATCTCTTCTCTTTATGTTTTCACGTTTCTATATACATATATATACATATATATATATATAAAATACCACATAACAAACTAAAAAAAGAAACTTACCTTCAGTTTTTGAACAGAGGAAACAAAAAAAAAAAAAACACAACAAAGACGCTCTTCTTCTTGTCTGAATGGACGTGGGTAGGCTAAGTGGTGAGGCTGCAGCATACAAGACGTCATACGGTGGCTGTTGGTGGCCCTGGCGTTGGGAGAACAGAACACGACTGCTGGCACGGTGCAGGTTGGCTGCTGATCAGCTCGTGGAGGAGGTTGGGTTGTTGGTCTTCTCGTGGAGGAGGTTGGGTGAGCTGATGAGAAGATGGTGGTTGGTTGGCGTGAGGACCTGTGGCAGGGAAGCTGCTGGGCAGTGTTGGAGGGGCTGTGAGCTTGAGGGTGGATATGGAGATGAAGGTTGGACGTGGTTACGTGGGAAAGGTGTTGCAGGGATGGAGAGTTGGGTGGAAGTTGCTGAAAACTGAAAAATGAGCTTGAAGATGGGTCTGGAGAGAAGCTTGGTGTGGTGGAGAAATGGTGAAGGTTGAAGGTTTGATGGGAGATGAGAAATGAGGATGGTGAAAGAGATGGAGGCTTGGAGGGTGCTACTATTTTGAGATAACAGTGGTGACAACCAAGGGTAGTGATACCCCTGCAAAAAGAACACAGTAAGCTCTTTCTTCTATGAGTTTCTCACCGGTGTCTCGAAAACTGGCCAAGCCACTGTGGACACTCACAAATATGAGAATCAGGAGCAATATTGCCACCGAACTCAGTTGAGTCATCAATCCAAGCCACGTTAAGAACAAACAGCGCTACTCCCAAAATCGCAGTGAAGTAAACCCAGGAAGATATCTTCTGGTTTTGAAGATCAAACGCAGCAGAGTCCTCACCCACCAAGCTGGAATCTTTGGTGTCAGCGTCTCTAGCAGAAGAAGCACGTGCAACGAGTTTTTGAGAAAACGGGAGTGGCTTTGAACTTGAAGAGAACGGGAGAAGAAGAAGCATTGGCAACTGTGTTTTCGTTTCAAGGATGAGGTAGAAGAAGGTTAGTTACGGGTTGAAGGGTGAAGGAGCTTGAAGAAGGTGATGAGGTTGGGTGAAGGTTCGGTGGTTTACGTGCAGTGGTGGTGCAGCTGGAAATGGAGTGAAGGTGAGGGTGGCTGTTTGTGTGAGGATGGAGAGGAGCTTGGTGGAATGGAGGGGCTGTACGTTGGAGAGGGTGAGAAGAAGGGTGATGGTTATCAAGAGTGGAGGGGTTACGGATGAAGGTGGTGGAATGGAGGGGCGTACGTTGGAAAGGGTGAAGGGTGAGGAGATGATGGTTTATGGGTTGTAGAAGGCTTGTTATGATGGTTACGGTTGGAAGGCGATGAAGGTTGGTTTAAATGGTGAGGCTATGGTTGTGAAGGCTTGGAGGGTGATGGAGTCTTTGTTATATGGTGGGAGTGAAGGAAAATGGTGCTACGGGTTTGGTGGAGAGGTTTGGAAGTGTGGTGTGAGTTTGAGGGTGAGGGAGAGATCACGGTTTCTGTGGTTGCATGGTGTTTAGGAGGGGATGTTTCACGTGAATGGTCTGCAGCTTGGTGAGGAGAGTGAGAATGAGATAGAGGCTGTTTCACGGTTGGTGTTGGTGAAGTGAAAATGATGGCTTTATGGAGGGGTGGCCACGGTGTGGGGGAGCTTTTGGTGAAGGTGGTGGTCTTGATGTTAGTTGCTATGGTGAAGGTAGCTTCGGTTGTGAAGGTTGAAGGAAGAGGAGGTGTTACAGTTGAAGGGTGAAGATGAGAGCTTGAAGAAGGTTGGTGGGTTGGGTGGAGAATGAAGTATGGAAGTTCCCCTGTTATTGCTCCCCCCTGTTATTGTGCGTGTGAGTGGATATGCAAAAAAAAAACAAAAGTGCCGTGTGTGTAGTTTGGGTGAATGCAGAGTGGTTAGTGAGTGCGGTGCTGAGTGATTAGTGAATGCTCCTTCCAAAATCAAAAGAGAACAAAACCAAAACCAGCCCTGTGTGAGTGCTCCTTCCAAAATCAAAAGAAAACAAAACCAAAACCAACCCTGTGTGCCGTTGGTGCATGTCTGTGTGGCAGTGAGTGGACGTGATGGGTGCAGAGTGAGTGAGTGGATTGTGCTATTTGGTGAGTGAGTGCAGAGTGGTTAGTGAGTGCAGAGTGAGTGAGTGGATTGTGCTATTTGGTGAGTGAGTGCAGAGTGAATTGCTTTCTTTTTTTTATTTAATTTTTGTTTTTTCTCTTTTTTTATTTTTTATTATATATTTTTTTTTTTGTCTTTTCTCTTTTTTATTATACCTTTTTTTGTTATTTTTTTATTTTTATTATTTTTATGTTTTTTTTTTTGTTTTTTGTTTTTTTTTTTTATTTTATTATTTTTAAGACTAAGATGAGTTTAATCTATTTAGGCTAAAAAAAACTAAGTAAAATGGGCTAAAAGGTGGGCCATAAATTTTTTATTATTTTTTCTTTTTAATTAATTTTCCTCTCCTTTTTTATATTTTATTTTTAGTCCGGTCAAAATTGAGTGTTCATAGTTAATTAAGACAACAATAATACATTGAGGCTAGTATGTGCGTAGACTGATGACCACATCTCACGGGTCATGGATATGAGATATCAAGTCTACACATGGATACATATTAGAGTAATGATGTATTGGACAGACCCGCCATGAGAACGCTACGTGGATCGTTACGTGAGTGTCATAAGCGATTCTCATAGTGATAATGGTGTATATGGTCCTTTGACCTGAAATCACTACTATTCCTACATGAGGAGTTGTGTGTTTTAATGCCATCAAACGTCATCTGTAACAAGATGATTATAACGTTGGTTATTAGACATGCCACAATACATGTGGAGGAATGTGAGTGACCTAGATGGGATTTGTCCCTCCTACATAACGGGAGTGATATCTTGGGCCCCCGATTGAGTGAGACTACGAAATGCATGGCCATGCTCAAATGAGTCAATATGAGATATTGATCTTATTTGTTATTACTATGTCTACTCGGGAATCGAAAGCGAAGATTGAACTAAGCAAGGGTGACACATTCCATGCCTTGTGTTCAATCTGGATATCACGGACAAAGGGACTAAACTACACGGAAACATTGGTCACGAGATAGGTTATGTCAAATCACCGACATTCTCATTACTTGGGTAGCGGTGATGTGTTGCTAGATACCGCTCATTGTTTGTAATATTAAAATGAGATTTTAATATTACTACCAACGTCATGAGAACCTGCGGGGTCGCACACTTAGAACAGACTAAATTGGAGTAATCGAATCCAAGTTGGACTCGGATTCAAGCGTGGGCCTAACTCATGACAGATGGGTTTAGGGTTGCACCACTTACCTTGCTACTCTTGCTCACACTCACTTAAGGCAGCCTTTGTTATAAATAATCTTTGCTAAGGGGGCTGCTACTAGGTTACATCACAACCCTAGCCGCACCTACAGAAAGTGAGTGAGAGATAGTGAGGTCTTCTTCTCCTCTCTTCGCAGCTAGCACTACGAAAACAGAGGCGTGACTCCTTTTGCAAGTCTGTTCGTGTGGATACCGCAGAAACATCGTCGCTATTACGGTGTTGGTGATTCACCTCGCTTGTGTCTATCACGCTTCAAGAGGTAAAAATTTAAAAAAACTCGGATTATGGATTTTTCGCATGGATCCTGAGAGGGAATTCTGTTATTCCGCTGCGAGACTTTTGATCCGCAAATTCCCAACATCTCAAAATAATATGACTTCTCACATTATTTTCCATGTTTTCTTACTCAAGAAAATCTTTTTCTCAATAAATTCCACAATTTCACTATTTCATTGATTTAAATCAATGTTTCTCACTTAAAATTCCCTAACGCGCTCCAAAACCCAAAGTATGAGTTTTACGTTAGTAAATTTTCAAGTCACCATTATATTCTCCATTTTTCTCAAATCAATTCCAAAATCAATCCTCTTCAAAATAAATTGAGGTTCAAACACTTTAAACCTCTCTTTTTCTTTCATAACCGAAATTTCTATTTCTCAAGTGATAAAATACTCTGATTCCATTTCCAAAATCCTTGTACTAAATCAAATTATATTTCCACTTTAAAATCACTTTGTTTCATAAAATCAAGGCATTACAAGCCTTCCAAAACCATGGACATGGCCATTGAAACCATCAATTATTTTTCCTTCAAAATCAATTAAGTACCATTCTTGTTTTTACACAAACAAAACCATTAAAATTTGCTTCAAAAACCGTGAACATTTAGTCTTTGAAATCAAAACATTTGTTCATTTTCATTTCCACATTCTTTGCAAATCCTTAAAATCATCAACGTATTACTCATAATTAGTAAAATACTTAGAATCTCTTGCTCCCAAAATTAGTTTAAGGTCGTGATGCCTCTATGGTTCTTTGGAACCAAAAAATGTTTTCCTTTCCATCATCACATCATGGCATACATATACATATTCATCATATATATATTTCAAGCATACCATAAAAGCAATTAAACATCATACTAAGCATGCAAGCACAAATAAACCATGCTAAGCACATAAACCACATAAACACCCACAAATAATTACATGACCAATGATATGAATCCTCACATGGATTCACCATCCATCAAATGCCAAACCATCTCTCACCACCATACTTGGTTGGTGAGATGGATCTCCCTCTTACCTCTTGAAAAACCTCAAAAGCTCCCTGGTTTGCTTCTTTTTCCAAGTCCTTCACCACCAAAGGTTTCTTAAACACAAAACAAAACACAAGTTTATTAGCATATCAAGCTTGAACATGGTAAACCATGGATCAAACATGGCTTAGAACATGAAAAAGAGATAAGAAATGAAGTTTTTCTTACACTTCACCATAAAATTCCTATAACTTTGCTCTTGAAGAAAGTCCTTGAAGATGATGGATTTAGAACTTGCTCCAAACTACAAAGTGTCTTAGAATGAGATATAGATTCAAGAAATATGGTTGTTTGAAATTAAAGAGTGGTGGAAGATGGTTCTTGGTGTCTTGGCCGAAACAAGCTTGGAGAAGAAATGGAGAGAAAATTTTGATAAGCTAAGCTTCTTGAAATGATCAATAATGACCAAGGTGATCAATTGTGGTCTTCAACTTGTGCTTTAGCTCCTTAAGCTTCACAAAAACCGTCCCCCCCTCCATGCACTCTTCAAAGTGTGAACAATCTCTGAGCCACCATTTTAGGCAACATTAACCATTGATTAGATCAATGGTTAAGATTAATGTAGCTTCTAGGTTTAGCCTTTACATAGAGGACTTAATCTAGGCCATTGGATCTTTCCTCCTTGAAATCCTAGCCATTAGATGTATCTCCCAAATGAAGGGTCAAGATTACTCCTTCAAACTTTACATCCAAGGGTCATAAATGGTCCTAGCCACTTTATAAGACCAAATCTCCACCATTGATTTAATCAACAGTGGATACTAACGTTAAATATTGTTTAAATATTGATTAAATATTGTACTGCGTTTATGATTGTCAACAGAAGTAAGATTTTCTCTATAACTCTGGTATCAGAGCCTGATGGGGAAGTAGGAAAGTAAATGAATGGAGTTTAAGTTTCTGTTATCTTATTGAACTGGATACTAACGTTATGTGGTTATAATGCTTTGATATTTATCTGATCTGATTATTTCTCTGTTAAATCATACTGTAACCTGTTAAAACTGGAACTTAATTCTAGATCTGGAAAGTACGCAGTTTAATGTTACCCTATCTTGGATTGGACGGTACATAATACCCGTGTTGGATCTGTCTTGTGGGGCTGTAGCAGTAAGACCCGGTGGTGAAGGGCAGTAAGTCTAATTCGACGATGCTTCCACAGGAAGTGAAAGTTTGGGTACGATGGTGACCATGATCCAAGATCTGGTAAATGCTTGCGGTGGCTGTAGATCTGGACTTAACTAAGGACTTAATCGGTTAAAATATGATTTAATAATTAATAATTATCTCAGATCTAAATCAAAGTAATAAATAACTCGGTAATCTTAAAATCTAGTTCAGAAGATAAAATTAACTTAAATTTCCTCATTTCTGCTTCTATAGATCTAAATGATGGCAATGATATTGGGGGTTTATACATCTGCTTATCTATCTATCCTTTTGTGTTTTCCTGTTTTCCTGTATTTTATTTTCTACCTCTGCTAATTGTTTTCTGATTCTGTAACTATGTTACGATCTTTGTCTTCTGCAATCTCTAAACTACCGGTTAGGTCATCTCAACCTTCATCTTCTTCTCTTTCCGAAGAAAACTCTGTCCAAACTAAATCAAACATATTTAATGAAGAAATTCATTTCGAAGACATCAATCAAAATTTTGATAACTGGGAAATTCCTAAGATTTCCTCAAATGACCTCTACAAACCTGAAGGTAGCTTCTTTAGGAGTTCTGATTATGTAATTAGGACTGTAGAGAAAACTATCATAATAGAATCCGATGATGAAGAATTATTCTTATTATCTGAAGAATCTATTAAAAAACATAAATCAAAATACAATTTTCTGCATATTGGTTGTGTGCAGGTTGCGATCAAGCCTTTAATCCGCGAAGGGTTAAACGCATCTGTTCTTCTCTGTCTCAGAGATACCCGACACAATGAATTCCACGATTCTCTTCTTGGAACCATCGAGACTAGCTTGGGCCACGGTCCAATCTATTTCAATTGCTACCCGGACAAAACGGTTAGTCTTCAAGACAAAAACATTCTTGATAGCCTGTTTCTCAACGTTAAGGTTAGTGGTCTTAACATGAAACCAGGATCTATTCCTCTGTCTCTAATCTACCGAATTCAGTATAAAGTAATGAATTCTTCCATCTCAAAAGTCTTAAAATCAAAAGAAAAGGGTTTTACAACTTTATTCTTAACTGAAACCTCTAAGGCCAACGTAGTTGTCCCCAGATCTATCCGATGGGAAGATGTAACTCTTCCTGAAAAATGGACTATGGATAAAGTCGCACCGGCTATGCCCAGAGAATCTCCTGAGATTCAAGAAATTATCCAACACCAATCTGGAAAGGTTGAACTTAAGTTTGACCGAAGAAATTCATTTAGTTCATCTAGATCTACATCTTTTAGGTCTAATTCAATTAGATCTGACAATTTAAGTCTGCCTTGTCTAGAAAATCCTTTTCAACCTTAGGATCTTCTTCTTCAACCATTCATCTGCAGGGTTTAGACACATCGTCAACCCTCCCCAAACCTATCTACCAACGGGAAGATGATCATGACCAGAGATCTTCAATTCTCTCTCCAACTTTCTCAGATATGAATGATGTCCATGATTAGTACACCATTCGTAATAGATAAACCAACCCTTAAGAAAGACTTCTTTTCCGAGGCATGGACGCCTCAACGGGAATGGTTTTTTGCCAATTATAAGGGTGATAAAAAGACTGAAATCCAGAATAAATGGTATACATTTATGGAAAACGTTCAAACTAATGTTCCTTTCTTTGACTGGTTCCATGCCTACTTGACCAGGAATGGAATTCCTTATCCATGGAGCATCGGTTTGATGGAAGATCTGTCTGTTAACGTCTTAACAGTCTGGCATCGGAAGGATGAAACCTTAGTTAAATCTGTTCTTCCTCCTCAAAGTTCTTATTTTCTTGATAAAAAGGATAAGAATAACAAACCTGTTGTCGCCTCTCCTTTTAAATCTAGAGCCGATGATGAACCCATAGGATCTCAAGATATTAAAGGTCTTATGGAACAAAATAATTATACGAATAAATATCTTCAAGTTTTAGGTGAGAAAATCTTAAACGCAGAACCTAAACTTAAAGAGAAAATTGACAATCATACTTCAGTTTCTGGAGTTAAATCTGAAAATCCTAAGATAGAAAAACCTATCTTTAAGTCGTTTAGAGTTTCTAAACAAGTTAGAGAGTCCATAAAACTTTTGAAGAATAAGAATTTAGGGAATCGGGAATCCTAGTTCTAATCAGAACACTGAGTTAGCCAGTGAAATTGTCTCTAAACTTAAGCGTATTCCGCCTGCTGATGCAGTTATCCCGGATACTCCTCAATCTGAAACTTCCAGAGTTTCTAAGATCGTCAACACAATCAAACATTTTGATTCCCAATCTGAACCAGATTCTCAAAGTCAACAATCAGAGCAAGTCTCTGAAATCAAACTTAATCCAGTTGTTTCTAAAGTCCTCAACTGGAAAAATCCTTCTAAACTTTACTACCAGAGAGCAACTCCTCCTGATCTGTTGCTTGAAGAGCGTGATCCTACGTTCAAATCGTTTAGCGCCAACAACATCTATGTTTGGGACATAGATGGAAAAACTGAGTATCAAATCCTTAATACTCTCCAAGAAATGACAATGGTCTCTACAGCATATCAGACTTCTTATGACTGTTCCGACCAAATTATCTGTGAAGTCCTTATTGCTGGCTTCACCGGTCAACTCAAAGGTTGGTGGGATCATTATCTCACTGATACTCAACGCAACGACATCCAGAATGCCGTTAAACTTGATTCTGACAACTATCCTATTCTTAATGATGGTAAACCAATTCTTGACTCTGTCAATGCCTTAATCTTCGCTATTGTTCAACACTTCATTGGTGATACAACTATCTGGCGTGATAGATCTGCTGAACTTCTATCTGAGCTAAAGTGTAAATCTCTTTCTGACTTTCGATGGTATCGAGATACCTTCCTAACTAGAGTCTACACCCGTGAAGATTGTCAACAACCTTTCTGGAAGGAGAAATTCCTTGCAGGACTACCAAAGTCTCTTGGCGATAAAGTCAGAGATAAAATCCGTGGTCAATCTCTTAATGGTGAAATCCCTTATGAGCAGTTGAGTTACGGACAACTCATCGCTTTCATCCAGAAAGTTGCCCTGAAAATCTGCCAAGATGACAAAATCCAATCTCAACTAGCTAAAGAGAAAACCCAGACTAAGCGGGAGCTTGGAAACTTCTGCGAACAATTTGGCCTTCCTTGTGCCAAGAAAAAGAATAAACCTAAACAAATTCATCCCCAGAATCAAAAATCTAAATACCTTAAGCATAAAGCTTCTGCCAAACCAAGAAGGCTTAAGCAAGAGTTTAAGTCAAAGCCTCCCATTGACAATGTCAAGGTCCCATCAAAACCTGTCATCTGCTATAACTGTGGCAAACCAGGACATATTAGCAAATACTGTCGGCTTAAAAAGAAAATTAAAGCCTTAAATCTTGATCAAGCTGTCGAAGAACAGCTTAATAACCTTCTCATGGAATCATCCGACGAAGATTCTGAAAAGGAATTTTCAGATGATCTAAATCAAGTCCAAAACAATGATATCCCTTCATCAGACGATGATTCTGATTCTCCAATGGTTAATGTTTTAACCAAAGAACAAGACCTTCTGTTTGAAGTTCTTAATTCTGTCGAAAACTCTGAAGAACGCAGTGTCTTCCTACAAAAGTTTAAATCAATCATAGAAGAATCCTCTTCTAAAAAACTTAAAAATCCAATTCTTAAAAACAAATATGATCTTAAAGAGACAATTAAGAAGCTTGAAAAATCTTCTTCTAAAAAACCCATCACTCTTCAAGATCTCCAATCTGAAATTAATCAACTTAAGGATGAAGTTAAAAAACTCAAAGAAGAACAACAACTTCATTCGTATATCATCTCCCAGTTAGGTGATATGCAATCTGAGTCTGATTCTGAGAAATCTGAAAAGATTTCTGATACTTTAGTCTTAGTTAATCCTAAACAAGACGATAATGCCTTTTGTGACATTATTAATAAGCTGAGAATTCAAAAATTCTTCATAAACATTTCTATCAAAATCAACGATTTTGTCCTTAACACTGTTGCTCTGTTCGACACAGGCGCAGATTCAAACTGTATTTTGGAGGGAATGGTCCCGACAAAGTATTTTGAGAAAACTACTGAGCGGCTCAGTACCGCTAGTGGTTCAAAACTAAAAATACAGTATAAGCTTTCTTCTGCTGTAATTGAAAATCAAGGTTTCCAGGTTGAAACCTCTTTTCTGCTTGTCAAAAACCTTAAAGGCGAAGTTATCCTTGGAACTCCATTCATTCGGGCTCTCTTCCCTTTACAAATTACTGACAAAGGTATTTTTACCCAGCATCTTGGTAAAACTATCTGTTTCCCTTTCCTTAGGAAGCCAATTCTCAAGACGCTAAATCTAATTGTTAATTTAATTAACAATAAACAAAAACAAATCAAATATCTTAAAGAAGAAATTTCTTATAAGCTTGTCGATACCCAACTTTCTCAACCTCATGTTAAGAAACGTATTGAGTCTCTTCATCTTCAAATACAAAACTCAATCTGTTCTGATCTGCCCAATGCACTTTGGGAAAGAAAGAAACATATGGTCGATCTTCCATATGAGAAAGACTTCAACGATCGTATGATCCCGACAAAAGCTCGTCCTATTCAGATGAGTCATGAACTTGTCGAATTCTGTAAAACTGAAATCAAAGATCTTCTGTCGAAAGGTCTTATCCGTCAGAGTAAGTCTCCATGGTCTTGCTCTGCCTTCTATGTCAACAAAGCCGCTGAGATTGAAAGAGGAGCTCCGCGACTTGTCATAAACTACAAACCGCTTAATCAAGCTCTCCAATGGATTAGGTACCCTATTCCTAACAAAAAGGATCT
Organism: Ormosia emarginata; assembly: GCA_029884605.1. NCBI lineage: Eukaryota > Viridiplantae > Streptophyta > Magnoliopsida > Fabales > Fabaceae > Ormosia > Ormosia emarginata. The sequence goes on from JAQQTP010000037.1 coordinate 4,769,396, forward strand.
TCTTAAGCGTCTCCATTCGGCGAAAATCTTTTCGAAATTCGACATGAAGTCAGGTTTCTGGCAAATCCAACTCAAGGAGTGTGATCGCTATAAAACGACTTTCACTGTTCCTTTCGGGCAGTACGAATGGAATGTAATGCCCTTCGGACTAAAGAATGCTCCCTCTGAATTTCAGAGAATCATGAACGAAATCTTCAATCAATATTCAAATTTTACTATTGTATACATTGATGATGTTCTTGTATACTCTCAATCTGTTGATCAACATTTCAAACATATTAACATCTTTGTCAATGTAATCAAGAAAAATGGTTTAGCTGTATCTAAATCAAAGATTAATCTGTGTCAGACCCAAATCCGTTTTCTTGGTCATAATATCTACCAAGGAACTATTTGTCCTATCAATCGAGTCATTGAATTTGCTGATAAATTCCCCAATCAAATCATTGATAAAACTCAACTTCAACGGTTTCTTGGCTGTTTGAATTATGTCGCTGACTTCCTTCCTCAGCTTAGTAATCTCATCAAGCCCTTACATGATCGCTTGAAAACCAACCCACCTCCTTGGTCTGATGTCCATACAGATATTATCAAACAGATTAAATCTCAGGTAAAGACTCTTCCATGTCTTTATCTTCCTGATCCTAATGCATTCAAAATTGTCGAAACTGATGCCTCTGACTTAGGTTATGGTGGCATTCTCAAACAAAGAGTCGCAGACAAAGAGCATGTCATCGCATATGCATCAAAACATTGGAATTCTGCCCAGCAGAACTATTCAACTGTCAAAAAAGAAATTTTAACAATTGTTTTGTGCATTACAAAATTTCAATCGGATTTATTAAATCAAAAATTTTTAATCCGTGTTGATTGTAAATCTGCTAAGGACATTTTATTAAAAGATGTAAAAAATTTAGCTTCCAAACAAATTTTTGCAAGATGGCAAGCCATTTTATCTGTCTTTGATTTTGATATTGAGTATATCAAAGGAACCTCAAACACTTTACCTGATTACCTTACTCGTGAATTTCTTCAGGAAAAGTAGCCTCATGCCTCGAGGAGGCTCATCATCCTCATCATTCCCTTCCCGTGGAAGGGGCAACAAAGGAAAAGGTAAGTTGGCTCTTACCGAATTTACCAAACAAACTTCTGAGTCATCAACTCTTCCAGAGTCATCAACTCAGATTCAAACCACTCGAAAACAAACCTTTGATGATTATTCAATCCAAACACTACAGGCCTTCCAACAGCAAGGGCTTACTAAACTCCCTCGTGAATCTTGGGCTGATATTGCCGCTCAGGATGACCTTGAAACACTCATCCAAAACCAAAAAACCAAACAAACAATTTGCCATCTCCCAGCCCAACAGATGGTTCCAACCCAACCTAGCCCAATCCAATCCCAATCCAGCCATGACCAATCTCAAACAGGTTATATTACAAAGATGGAACCTGTTCTCCCTGTCATGCAGATGGAACGAGACTTCTGGGATGTTAATCCTAGGATTGCTGCCGAAAGGTTCTTTCCTCCAGGCTTCTTATTCCTCCCTTCATCGCTCATAAAAGACAAAAAGTTTTATGAGTATGTTCTTCTGGCGACTGGTTCAGTGGCACTCAAACATTTCAAGAAGAATGATATTGTTCAGTATTCAACCTGCCAGATACTGAAGTTTGTCTCTCCATCTGACTGGGGCCAAGCCTTTCACCTGACCAAGAAATTTCCCAAGCTTTATGACCCGATTGGTTATAATTACATTGACTATCTCCAGGCGTGGTACAACATGTTCTGAATGGTGGGGATTCTTTGGACGAATTCCTGACATCCTTCCTGCTGATATTTTTGAAGGGTTCAAATATTTTGAGAAACGTTTTGACCGTTCTGACCCTTGGCCTATTGAATTACATTTCTTTTGTAATTTTTCAATCTCTTGGGTGTGCTCCTGGCATTTTGTCTACCAGAAGATATTCCCTGGCTTCCTCCCTTACCTGGAAAGAAGGGCTGCTGTTAAGTGGTGGAAGAAATTTGACGGTTCTCATGCCACCATTGATGGTGTCAAACATTGGTTTTCTCAGAACCAAAAGGCGTTGAAGCTTGCTGACCCAGAAGTTAGCATCTTCCTCAATTGTAGAGCTCATGCCACTGCTGCTCTCAATGCATTCACTTCAAAAGAAGAATTTGAAGAAAATCTCAGAATTCTGCTCCAAAATATTGAAGAGGAGAAGTCTGAATCCAAGACCAAAAGCAACTCTGAATCTGGCCTCCAGATAAAGTCAGACTCGGGTTCTTACAATCAAAATGAAGACGACTGTTATGGCAAAGATATTGACAGTCAAAGTGTCAATCTTAGTGATGATGAATAGTCATCCTTGCGGCTGGTTACTGTAGCAGGGTCACTGTACACTGAGATTGAGGAGTATCCGGGATAACTGCATCAGCAGGCGGAATACGCTTAAGTTTAGAGACAATTTCACTGGCTAACTCAGTGTTCTGATTAGAACTAGGATTCCCTAAATTCTTATTCTTCAGAAGTTTTATGGACTCTCTAACTTGTTTCGAAACTCTAAACGGCTTAAAGATAGGTTTTTCTATCTTAGGATTTTCAGATTTAACTCCAGAAACTGAAGTATGATTGTCAATTTTCTCTTCTGTCCTAGCCATTGATCTTGATTTAATCAATGGTGGATATCCAAACCACCAATGTTGACTATGCTGTACAATATTTATTTTTTTATCTACTATTACTCTTCAAATAATATTTTTACTGTATTTTTATTATCCGATAATTAAATACAATACAAAACACAGTAAAAGAAAATTTTAAAAACTGTTTTGGGATTCAGGTTTAGTAAGATCCCCCGTCCTCATCTCAACAGTACAATTTTTTCTGGTTACAGAAAAATTTTCACTTTTCGGGACCCGCCTAGGCCCATGTAAGGCCACCTGGGCCCACAGACAATCCAAAAACAATAAGGGAAATATAAAAATTTCATAATCATCCACAAAATCATCAAAATTAGAAAATTCATGAATATCAAATCAGATTACGTAAAATAATTAAGACTTAACAGTAATAATTAAATTACGTAAGATTTTTCCTGGCCCGAAAATTATTATTTTCTTGACACAGAGTAAATCACACAAAATGATCAAATGTATTTACGAAATACTCAAAATAATTTTACAGTACACAGAAATCACTAAACAGTAGAATTCTATTAACTGTCAAAATTACTATCAAAATAGTTAAGAAATTTGGGGTGTTACACTTGGAAAAAGAAGCAAAACAAGGAGCTTGAGAGGTTCTTCAAGAGGTAAGAGGGAGATTCATCTCACCAACCAAGTATGGTGGTGAGAGATGGTTTTGTATTTGATAGATGGTGAATCCATGTGAGGATTCATATCCATGGTCATGTAATTATTTGTGAGTGGTTATTTGTTTTGATTATTTGCTTATGCTTGATATGATTTGCATGATTTATTGCTTTTATTTATGGCATGCTTGTGATATATATGATGAATATGTATATATATGCCATGATGTGATGATAGAAAGGAAAACAATTTTTGGTTCCAAAGAACCACAGAGGCATCACGGCCTCAAATTAATTTTGGGAGCAAGAGATTCTAAGTATTTTACTAATTATGAGTAATATGTTGATGATTTTAAGGATTTGCAAAGAAAATGGACATGAAAATGAACAAATGAATTGGTTTTTAAGACCATGAGTCTCACGATTTTTGAAGGAAATTTTAATGGTTTTGTTTGTGTAAAAACAAGAATGGTACTTAATTGATTTTGAAGGAAAAATATTTGATGGTTTCAATGGCCATGTACCATGGTTTTGAAGGCTTGTAAATGCCTTGATTTTATGAAATAAAGTGATTTCAAAGTAGAAAAAATAATTGATGAAGTACAAGGATTAAAGAAATGGAAACAGAGTGTTTTTGTCACTTGAAAAATAGAATTTTCATATATGAATGGAAAAGAGAGGTTGAAAGTGTTTGAACCTTAATTTATTTTAAAGAGAACTAAGTTTTAGAATTGATTTGAGAATTATGAAAAATACGTTGGTGACTTGAGATTTTCTAACGTATAACTCATCCTTTGGATTATGGAGAGCGTTAGGAAATTTTAAAATTTGAAATATTGATTTAAATCAATGAAATGGTGAAATTGTGAAAAATATTTCGAAAAGGATTTTCTTGAGTAAGAAAATGTGGAAAAGTGAAGTTAAAAGTGGTATGAATTTTTAGAAGGGTGTGAAATATTTTTCGTAGTGAAAAAATGGTGAAAAATGATTTATGTAACTTAAAAACGTGATTTTTAAGCTACGCGATTTGAAAACAAAATGTTTAAATATTTCCACGCGATTTGAAAAATGTTTAAATATTTCTACGCGATTTGGAAAGCATTTAAATATTTTTACGCAATTGAGATATTGTTGAAAAATCGCTATGCGATTTAAAAATGGTGGAATATTTTTACGTGATTAAGAAAACGTTGAAAAATCACTACGTGATTGAAAAATGATAGAATATTTTTGCGTGATTGAGAAACAACAGAAACGTTGCAAAATTGTGAAAACGTAATAGAAATGTTGCGCGATTGCGAAAATGTGAGAAAAGTGTTTCGTGACAATGAAAACGCGATAATATGATTTCACTATTGAATATACAGTATGATTACTGTTGAACCAATGTATGGACACTGTATAAAAATATGATTAGTTTAGCCTGTGATTGGCATTGGTGTATTTTACATGCATGAGCTAGTGTATGGACACTGTATGAGAAAATGATGAGATTTACCTGTGATTGGCATTGGTGCATTGATTATGTATTGGAAAAGTCCGATGGACTGGATAAGGCTAATTTCCCAAGAGAGACGTACACCTCTTGAGTGGGTGCGATATGCATAGTATAAGTCACTTGTTGACTTTGGGGGCATCGGGGTGCGGGTTGCCTACAGTGGGCAGTTAGTAGCTCTTCTATACCGTGGGTTAGACCATTGCAACACACCGATGATCCTGACTGAGACACTATTCTTAATCAAGATCTAGTAAAGACTATCGTGTATATGCTAGATGTGCAATCACATATTAGAATTGTGGCACGTGGTCTGAGGCATGTTGGTACAGACAGATCTTTCGGATCAACTTCTCTGACTTAAGTATTAGCTCCATGGAGTAGGAAATTGAGTCTATGTGCACATGCATAATTATTGAGTATTGGTTATGATAATTGAACTGTTGAATACTTGGATAATGTTGAGGGCATTATCATAAATATTGAATATTTATTTCTAATCGAGGAATATTGGATGATGATGAAGATAAATAATGTTAATGACATTATTGTAATTATTGTTATTTTATACATTATGATGATGGCATAATTGTAATTATGGTATGATATATTTGTATGATGTGTTGTTTGTGCTATCTCTATGCTACCATATTGGTATTGGCGTAGGTGATCTCACCTCTTTGTTATATTGTTTTGTTGTGTTTGTATTATAAAAAATTAAATAGTAGATGGAACGAGTTTCTTAGGCTTGACTGGAGGCAAATATTTTGAGTTTGATGACAACATCAAGAGTAACCATCCCAGATTCGATAGTGTGCAGTTTTAAGGAGGAACAGATATATGATGCATCAAGATGGATACAAGACAGAATAAGTATGATTGAGTTTTTATCGTTAGTGTTTTACCGTGCTATTAAGTAGGACCTGTTATGTGGTTTGCTACTGTTTAAAATTGAGTCTGTAAGTTTTATATTTCTTGAATAATTGTTAAATATTAAGTGGTGTCTGTTATATGAGTTTTAATCAGTTTAAATCTATTTTTCAGTATTACTTATAAATATCAGTAAGTTTATATTTCCGCGAGAAGAAATTTTTAAACCCACCTTTTATAACTCAAACCTTTTATGAAATCATTTTCAGATTATAAGTTGGCAGTCGAAAATGTGATGCCCTAAGGAGGGTGTTACAATCCTGAGGAGGATCCGTCTGAGGGTCTTTCTTAGTAGCTTTGGGGGTCTGATATATTTTGTCATCTTGGTGGTTATTATTTATAAATTTTTTTGGGTATGTAAAGCTTATACTTTTACTTTGCTAAGAACTCACGATGTATACGTGCCTATAATACGTATATTTTGATTTGGTGTATGGGAAGTTCCTTATATCCTTTTCCACAAAGTTTAGATTTTTCGCATATAAATATAAATATAAGTAAAAATAATAATAAAAAAAGAAGAATCCAAGGATAAATCATTTTATAAACAGGTTTTTATATTAAGCAATTTCGTTTTTCATCAATGTGACGTCCATCGGAGGGCGTTACATCTTCTCAATTTTCATCCAACATATTAATATATACACAATAAAATAACATGATAAAGAGGTGAGATCTCCTACAACAATACCAACATGGTAGTGTAACACCCACCTTAGGGTATCACATTTCAGACTAACTCTTCTTATATTCTTTACCCAAGTTATAAAATGATTAAATATTATTTAAAATACGGGTTTCAAAATATCTTTTTCGCGGATAATATAAATTTACCAAATTAAAGTAACACAAGATACAAAAATAGAACAACATATACCCCTTATACATATTATTGAATCTTAAAATTTCTATTACATAAACGATATAAAATCTCTACCTAGCCCAAGTTTACAATCTCTAAAGACAAAAGTCCTTCTCAAAAGACAGATTCCCTAGTCAGGAATGTCTCGCTACTTATGCAACTTTAAAATAAGAAGAAATATCACCACAACACTCTAGAAACTCAAAGTCCTAATGAACACACCAAACAGCAGCACCTTCAAAAAAATTATAGTCTAAAGAAACCTAGCCGGTCCCTCCTTGTCGCCATTGCAGTCTTCACCGACATAGGCATAAAATAGAAATAGACAGAATAATACAACAAAGAGGTGAGATCCCCTACATCGCATACCAATATGGCAGCAAGGAAATGACAAACATGCGAACACGGTTTAACATACATTCCATACAATAACATAAACCAGTAAATATTTTCATAATATTCAATAAGTAAATAATTCACTAAACTTGCATCACCATATCAAGCATAATGATAACCCCATAATAATATTACGTACCAACAGTGTAAATGCTGATTATGCATATGCATGATGTATATGTTAACCATCCTTATGCACAATGCAACCAATTCCTACTCCATGGAGCTAGATTCAAATTCAGAGATGAACATTCCAGAAGATCTGTCCCCCCTAAAAAGACAGTCTATGCTGGACCATGAAAAGCAATAGTGTCGTTGGGGCTGTCAGTGCGTTGCAAATAGTTTTTATCGCGACCAAGGGTGTATAGGGTATATATATATATATATATATATATATATATATATATATATATATATATATATATATGTGAACACTCAATTTTGTGGGACTAAAAAATAAAATATAAAAAAGGAGAGGAAAATTAATTAAAAAGAAAAAATAATAAAAAATTTATGGCCCACCTTTTAGCCCATTTTACTTAGTTTTTTTTTTTAGCCTAAATAGATTAAACTCATCTTAGTCTTAAAAATAATAAAATAAAAAAAAAACAAAAATAATAAAAATAAAAAAAAAAAAAAATAATAACAAAAAAAGGTATAATAAAAAAGAAAAGACAAAAAAATATAATAAAAAATAAAAGAAAAAACAAAAATTAAATAAAAAAAAAAAAAAGAAAGCAATTCACTCATCACTCAATTTCTCCATTTCACAAAGACACACGCATATTCTCTGCATATCTAACCACTCAGCACAACACTCACTATCACTCTGCATATCCACTCACTAATCACTCAACACAGCACTCCATTGCACTCTTGCATATCCACACACACAGCACTCAATTGCACTCAATTGCAGCACTCAATTGCACTCCATTCACTTTGCACCTAATTGCACTCCATTCACGGCACTCAATTGCACTCTTGCATATCCACACACACAGCACTCAATTGCACTCACCCACTCTGCACTCACCCACCAGACACACACGGCACTTTTTTTTTCTTATATATTGACTCACAAAGACACACACAGGGGGCAGGGGAACTTCCATACTTCATTCTCCACCCAACCCACCAACCTTCTTCAAGCTCTCATCTTCACCCTTCAACTGTAACACCTCCTCTTCCTTCAACCTTCACAACCGAAGCTACCTTCACCATAGCAACTAACATCAAGACCACCACCTTCACCAAAAGCTCCCCCACACCGTGGCCATCCCTCCATAAAGCCATCATTTTCACTTCACCAACACCAACCGTGAAACAGCCTCTATCTCATTCTCACTCTCCCTCACCAAGCTGCAGCCATTCACGTGAAACATCCCCTCCTAAACACCATGCAACCACAGGAAACCGTGATCTCTCCCTCACCCTCAAACTCACACCAGCAGCTTCCAAACCTCTCCACCAAACCCGTAGCACCATTTTCCTTCACTCCCACCATATAACAGCACTCCATCACCCTCCAAGCCTTCACAACCATAGCCTCACCATTTAAACCAACCTTCATCAGCTTCCAACCGTAACCATCATAACAAGCCTTCTACAACCCATAAACCATCATCTCCCTCACCCTTCACCCTCTCCAACGTACAGCCCCTCCATTCCACCACCTTCATCCGTAACCCCTCCACTCTTGATAACCATCACCCTTCTTCTCACCCTCTCCAACGTACAGCCCCTCCATTCCACCAAGCTCCTCTCCATCCTCACACAAAGCTTGACCACCCTCACCTTCACTCCATTTCCAGCTGCACCACCACTGCACGTAAACCACCGAACCTTCACCCAACCTCATCACCTTCTTCAAGCTCCTTCACCCTTCAACCCGTAACTAACCTTCTTCTACCTCATCCTTGAAACGAAAACACAGTTGCCAATGCTTCTTCTTCTCCCAGTTCTCTTCAAGTTCAAAGCCACTCCCGTTTTCTCAAAAACTCGTTGCACGTGCTTCTTCTGCTAGAGACGCTGACACCAAAGATTCCAGCTTGGTGGGTGAGGACTCTGCTGCGTTTGATCTTCAAAACCAGAAGATATCTTCCTGGGTTTACTTCACTGCGATTTTGGGAGTAGCGCTGTTTGTTCTTAACGTGGCTTGGATTGATGACTCAACTGAGTTCGGTGGCAATATTGCTCCTGATTCTCATATTTGTGAGTGTCCACAGTGGCTTGGCCAGTTTTCGAGACACCGGTGAGAAACTCATAGAAGAAAGAGCTTACTGTGTTCTTTTTGCAGGGGTATCACTACCCTTGGTTGTCACCACTGTTATCTCAAAATAGTAGCACCCTCCAAGCCTCCATCTCTTTCACCATCCTCATTTCTCATCTCCCATCAAACCTTCAACCTTCACCATTTCTCCACCACACCAAGCTTCTCTCCAGACCCATCTTCAAGCTCATTTTTCAGTTTTCAGCAACTTCCACCCAACTCTCCATCCCTGCAACACCTTTCCCACGTAACCACGTCCAACCTTCATCTCCATATCCACCCTCAAGCTCACAGCCCCTCCAACACTGCCCAGCAGCTTCCCTGCCACAGGTCCTCACGCCAACCAACCACCATCTTCTCATCAGCTCACCCAACCTCCTCCACGAGAAGACCAACAACCCAACCTCCTCCACGAGCTGATCGGCAGCCAACCTGCACCGTGCCAGCAGTCGTGTTCTGTTCTCCCAACGCCAGGGCCACCAACAGCCACCGTATGACGTCTTGTATCTTTGCAGCCTCACCACTTAGCCTACCCACGTCCATTCAGCAAGAAGAGCGTCTTTGTTGTGTTTTTTTTTGTTTCCTCTGTTCAAAAACTGAAGGTAAGTTTCTTTTTAGTTTGTTATGTGGTATTTTATATATATATATATGTATATATATGTATATAGAAACGTGAAAACATAAAGAGAAGAGATGGGAAGTGGTAAAAAAAAAAGAGTAATAAAAAAATAAAAAACAGAAAACAAAAAAAGGAATTAGTATTAGGAGTGTTTTTGGTTGGGCGGAATTTTCTTTTTGGGCTAAGATTAATTTTGTTTAAATATTTAGAGATTTAATGAAAAAAAATAAATAAAAATAAATAAACATAGAGACCGAATAAATAGGATTAGATAATAATAAAGATTTCAAAAAAATAAAAATAAAAATTTTTCTTTAAATCAATGCAATGACCAATGATACTGATTGAATAGGGTTTATTGAGTAGTCTTGTGCTAACTTGAACTTTGTGCAATGATAATTTTGTTTTCTCAAAAAAATAAAATCCCCTTTCAAATTTTTCTTATTTAAAATCAACCAACTCACAATTATTTTTACAGAACTACGTGACTTTGAGTTCCTCATTGCACCTGAGGGTACGTAGGAGCAGAATTTCAATTCTGTCAAGTCCAAAATTAAATTTTCACAATTTGATTTTTCTTTTCTTAAAAAAAATAATAATAAAAAAATAAATATTTTAAAAGTTTTTTTTTAAAAAGGAGTAAAATAAATAAATTTGAGATTATTAAGTTTTTGCACAATTGACTTAAGGTACCGTTTCGGAGACGGGTGTGTTAGTGGGTGCTGTGGGATTAAGTTTCCACCCTTCCTTAACCATAACCGACTCCCGAATCCAATCTGGTTCCAAAGACCATTTTCTAAAAAAGGGTTTTCCAATTTTTCCTAAATTCAAATAAAATTGGTGGCGACTCCATTTCCATTTTCATTTTAATCAATTTTTTAAAATCATACGCGAGCTGCTATTTCGCCGCGATCCCGGTCGCGACAGATGACGACTCCACTGGGGACACTTGGAGAGTCAGGCCTGTTGTAGTTAATTGTGTAAAATTTTAATAATCTCTATGTATTTATTTTACCCTTTTCTTGTTTTATTTTTTTTGTTTTCTTATTTGTTCGTAAATAGTTTTTGATTAATGCTTTTATGTAAATACTTGATAACATTATTTTGTGTATATTTTTAACTTGTATATATTTTTGTACTTATTTGTTGAAACCCTAGGGTAGATGATTGCTGGCTGGCTTTTGTATATATGTTTTGCAGGTTGGGGGGTAATCTTTTGTCTTTTAAATTTTGTTGTACAGGTTTGTATGCTCCCTCACACACGTCACTATCACTTACCTCACACACAAGCTCTATACCCGGGCTCAGTACCTTGTAGGATTAGATAGAGGGCGAAGTAGTGTTGCTTTGAGAGACCTTTGGTCTCCGAATAGGCACATGAAAATCCCTCGCTCAGATTGAACTCTTTCCGCTTGTAGCCTATCATGGGTGAGGATGGAGGACTCTTGCTAGCCAAAGTGTTGGTGACAGTAAGGGACAATCTGGGGACCATGACTTTTTAGAGGTCTAGATCGTCTCCGAAAATCTTGCACTGATAGATTGAACGTAGTGACTGTCAAAATTAGAGTCGTGACTTTAAGGAAAATCCAACCTTTAAGTTTCACCTGATTAGGACACAAGGGGAGCGTGCTTCTTTTTTTTATCTGTTCATTCCTCATATCATTCATTCTTTGTTAAAAAAAAAATCATAAAAAGGGGAATGTTTCATCTTGCATTTTCATATCATTTGCATGACATTCGTAGCATTTTTTTTAAAACAAAAGAGAAAAAAAACATGCATTATCTGTCATTTACATGACATTCAAGAAAAAAAATAAAAAATACCTCATCTTGCATTTTCTTGTCATTTCCTTGCATAAAAAAAAAAAAATAAAATAAAATAAAAAATATACATTTCATTTTCATAGCATTCTAAAAAAACTTAAAATCATGCATTTTCATGTCATTCATAAAAAAAAAAAAAAAAAAAAACATACATTTTACATTTCCATGGCATTGATCGCATCTTTTAAAAAAATAAAAAAAAAGAAAAGAAAAAAGAGAAAAAAATGTTTCCAAAGTTCATTCATTTCACCTTATGCATCCCATGCATTTCATTCTTTTCATTTTATGCTTCTCGTGCATCTCATTCATTTCATCTCAGTCTTTGTTAATAAATCAAACTGGTTCAGGAATCATTGCGCGACCTAGGAAAGAAGAGACCAATCTAACCCGAGTTCACAATACAAGATCTCGGACCAGAATGGCTGCTGATAATTCTGAGACAGGAAGAAACTTGAGTAGGGAGGTCGACGAAGTGACAGGGAGGATAAACGAGGTGTCAGAGAACCAAGCGAGGTTGGAAGCAATATTGCAAGATATAAGGGAGTCTCTCCACTTAATCGGTGGAAACAGGAATGCAAATGGGGTTGAAATGTATGCAAACGTGCCACCGTGAATCGCTCCAATCTACTCGGCCGTAACCTCAAGCATCGCCGCTGAGGAATCCGCGAGCAACCACCTCAAACAACATCAATAGTCACGCCCGTTGGGGAGGGGTATCATGCTTTAGAAGGCGCTCATAATGAAATCCCTGGTTATGCGAGGCCCTACATGGGAACCACCTCATGTGTCCATTCCAGGACACGTGACCATGCCTTGTTCTGGGAATAGTCATATCATAACTGAGAAGGATAAAATGAAAGAAGCCTGGATGGAGAAAATGGAGGAACAAATCAAGGCGATAAAGGGCCCCAATGCTTATGGACCCTTGAGGATAGAGGAGTTGTGTCCTACCACAGATGTAATAATCCCCAACAACTTCAAGATTCCCGATTTTGTGAAGTATGACGGGAGCAGCAACCCTCGTTTCCATTTGATCAGTTATGGGACTAAGATGGCTGTTTGGTCTAGGGATGATAAGTTCCTCGTCAGTTTCTTCCATGAGAGTCTTACAGGTCCCGCCCTAGAGTGGTATCTTCAGTTAGACCGCTCCAGGATCTCGCGTTGGACGGAATTGGCTGATCTATTTATGGACCAGTACAAATTCAACTTGGACGCAGCCCCAACCCGGGAACAATTGAGTTCAATGCAGAAAGGTAATGAAGAACCGTTCAAGCAATACGCGCAGAGGTGGAGAGCATTAGCGACTCAAGTCCAGCCCCCATTAACATTGTCTGAGATGTGCTCGTATTTCTTAGGGACCCTAGGAAACCCTTTTATTGGGGCGATGGCTGGGGCAGCCTATAAGGATTTTGCAGATTTAATAACTTCTGGAGAAAGAATTGAAATATTGGCCAAAACTGGGAAGTTGCCAATGAGTAGCACAGAGAATACTGCTTTCAAGAAAGGATTCCAGCCAAAGAAAAAGGAACCTGAAGTGAATTATATCCAGCCTCAACAAAATTTCAGGCCGCGATATAGCCCAAGTCATCAGCCATCATACAACCCCAACCCTCGCTTTTCATACCAAACACTGCCACTGCCTCATTATTCATCCCACCAAATTACACCAGCCACAAACTTCCCCCCAACACCACAATTCCAAGTTAACAATGTCCCTCGCCACCGCCATATACACCAACTCGCCCAACCTATGCCCGATACCCACCCGCACCTCCGCAAAATTACCTAAACCACTCACAACCTCGCCCGAACCCCCAAAACCAGAGCCGCTTTCGTCCTCAAAACCTTCCCCTTTTCCAAGGTTGTCCATTTCAAATGCGAGACCTATTCCAAAGGTGTTTGATGCTCATCTTATTTCGGAATTTCCCGTGCGCCCATTAGAGCCACCATTTCCATCGTGGTATAACCCGAACTCAACCGCAAGTATCACATGGATATCCCGGGGCATTCAATTGAAGACTGCGAGTCCTTTAAGACTGCAGTAAGAAAGTTAATTGCTTATGGGAAGCTTGATATCCAGGAGGAGGCTGGACCCAAGTATTGTTAACAACCCAATTCCTAATCATGATGGAAGGAATGTGGTGAATGCTTTAGAGGTGGAAGGGTCATCCATAAGAAGTGTCATGAGCTTGCGTACACCGATGACAAGGATATTCGAAGGGTGAAGAAAGTCAAGCTACAATATCGCATTGCACCCCGCCACGATGAAAGAAGAGGAAAAATATGATGCAGAGTCGAATTGTGCTTATCATTGTGGGGAATGGGACATGATATTGAGAATTGTTGGGACTTCAAGGTTCGAGTCCAAGGATTGCTTACTTTGGGAGTAATACATGCGAGACAAGGGTTAGCCTCCTCCGAAGAGGTTAATGTGATCGAACGCTTTGTGCTTAAGGTGCCACCGCTCAACCAAGTCTCAACATCAGAGAAAGTAGTGGTAACAATCAAGAAGCCAGTGCCATTTGCTTATAATGACACTCATTCAGTGCCGTGGAATTATGAAACCAAGGTAGAGACAAAAGGAGTCGGGAAGAAACTTCGAAGGTTCAAATTGTTGAAGCACACAAAGATGAGGAGTTGGTGACTAATATAGTCAAGGTAGGGGAATTACTGGGAGTGGGCGATGCTACGGCCCGGGAGAGTTGGAAAAGGAGAAAATTGTTAAGGAAGGGAGCAGAGAGGAAATGTCAAAAGAAGACGAGAGAGAGAGAGAAAGAAGGTGAAGAGGAGTTCTCGAAGATAATGAAGCGAGTAAATATGATGTGATGGAACAGTTAAAAAGACCCGGCCAGGATATCTCTTTTGTCACTCATCTTAACATCTGAGATGCATCGGAAGGCATTGCTAAAAATTCTAAATGAAGCTTATGTGAAGCCCGATGTTACTCCCGAAAGTGTGGTTAACATGGTGGACCCCGTGAAACGCATTAACATGATCACATTTACTGATGAAGAGATCATTTCTCAATCCGAGAAGAGCCCGCGAGCCTTGCACATAACCCTCAAATGCAAAGGGCACATAATTGCAAAGGTTTTGATTGACGGGGGGTCTGCATTGAATATTATTCCCAAGTCGACCCTAACCTCATTATCAATAAGTGAGGATGAAGCTGTTGCCACGGGAGATGGTGGTACGAGCCTTTGATGGAAACAAGAGAGGCATTGTGGGAGAGATAATGTTGCCGCTAGAGATTGGTCCAAGCAATTTTCAAGTCTTGTTCCAAGTCATGGATATGGAGCCCTGGCTATACCATGTTACTAGGGAGGCCATGGATCCATACCGCCGGGCTGTTCCTTCCACCCCGCATCAAAGTGTTAAATATATTGAGAATGGGTCGGTCATCACCATACATGGAGAGGAAGAGATTATGCCTGTCAAAACCAGTTTCGGTGCCATATGTGGAGAGTGCAGAAAAGGAAGAGGAGAACCTGTGGCACAGTTTCGAAGTAGTCGAAACCGGACTCGGTAAAGATGAATCTCTCACACCAAGTGTGAATCGGGTGGTTGCTCGGATCATGGCTAGTAGTGGATACCGGGAAGGAAAGGGTTTGGGTTCAAAGCGCAAGGTACTCGGTCGCCGGTGTCACTCCCGGGAAAGTCGGACAAGTTTGGGATAGGGTACGAAGTATCTCCGGAGGAGCATATGAGGAGCATGACTCTTGGAAGAAAGAATGACAAGGGCAAAGCAAAGTATATTCCCCATCCGAGGGAAACATTCCCAAAGAGGGCCGAGGTGATTATGCCCGATGAGGTCATTCACCCTCAATACCGCCTCACTATCAATGCTTTGCATGAAGAAAGCCAAGAAGAGCACAAGGCAATCCGTCCATTGCCGATGATGAGCCGCTAAAGAACTGGAAATCTGAACCAATTATTGATGTGATTGTTTCAAAGTAATTTCTGTTTAAGTTGTTCGAACTTATGGTTTATGTTATTTGAGACATTAATTAAATGAACTTGCATGAATATTCAGCATTTCCCTTCGTTGCACTTTCTGATTTATCCTTTTGCATTTTTCTTTTTACATTTCTGTACCATATCGTGTTCTTTCTTTGTCATTCCTGCTTTATTCTGCTTTTCCAACTCCACACAAAATGGCTTTCCAGGGATATGAGTTTCATAGAAAGTTTGCCTCATAAAAGGGACTTCGAAAACTCATCAATTGATTCTCCTGCAATGTTTGATGAAGAAGACCCTGAATCTGGAGAAGAGGAGGAAATTGTTGAAAATTTTGCAAAATTACTGGAGTACTCAGAGAGGGGATTTAACTTGAATGGCGAGGAAGCAGAGGTGGTCAACATGGGGACAGAGGAAGAGAAAAAAGAATTGAAGGTAGTGGGAAACCCGGAGTTTGAAGAAATGATCACGCTGTTCAAAGAGTATATGGATGTTTTTGCTTGGTCTTATCGGGATATGCCAGGGTTAGACCCAGAAATAGCATCGCATAAAATCCCACTCTACCCGAATATTGAGGCAAAGAAACAAAAATTGAGAAGGATGCATCCTGATATGTCTTTGAAGATCAAGGAAGAGGTGACTAAGCAGTTAGAAGCAGGGTTTGTGGAAGTGTCAAGGCACCCAGAGTGGGTAGCCAATATCGTGCCAGTGCCTAAGAGAGATGGAAAAGTCAGAATGTGTGTGGACTATAGAGATCTGAATAAGGCCAGCCCGAAGGATGATTTTCCACTCCCTCACATTGATGTTCTGGTTGATAACACTGCTAAGAATCACAGGTTCTCATTCATGGATGGATACTCAGGGTACAACCAAATTCCCATGGATGTCAATGACAAAGAAAAGACCACTTTCATTACTCCTTGGGGAACGTTTTGTTACACGGTGATGCCGTTCGGATTAAGGAACGCTGGGGCAACTTACCAACGTGCTATGGTAGCATTGTTTCATGACATGATGCACAAGGAGATTGAGGTGTACGTGGATGATATAGTGGCCAAATCTAAAGAAGGAGAAAGTCATGTGGCAGTCCTGCGTAAGCTGTTTGAAAGACTCAGAAAGTACAAGTTGAGGTTGAATCCTGCCAAATGTGTTTTTGGAGCATCTGCTGGGAAATTGCTTGGATTCATTGTTAGCAGAGAAGGAATAAAGGTGGATCCGGATAAAACAAAAGCAATACAGGAGATGTCTGCCCCTAAGACGGAGCGTGAAGTGCGAAGTTTTCTCGGGAGACTCAATTACATTGCCAGATTCATTGCTAACTTAACCAGCACTTGTGAGCCTATATTCAAGTTATTGAAGAAGCATCAACCGGGCAAATGGGATGAAGAATGTCAGGAAGCTTTTGACAAGATAAAGGCTTATTTAATGAATCCTCCTATTTTGGTACCCCTACTACGGTCGTCCCTTAATTTTGTACCTAATCGTATTACCAACCTCGATGGGGGCAATGTCTTTGGGACAACATGATGAATCCGGAAAGAAGGAGCGAGGCAATTTACTATCTGAGTAAGAAGTTTAATGATTGTGAAGCTCGTTACATGGCTATTGAGAAGACTTGTTGTGCACTGGTATGGACCTCAAAACGGCTACGACAGTATATGCTCTATTACACCACATGGTTGATCTCTCGAATAGACCCCATAAAATACATATTTGAAAGTCCTCATATTTCATTAAGAATTTCAAAGTGGCAAGTGATGCTATCAGAATTTGATATCAAGTACATGACTCGGAAATCCATCAAAGGAAGTGTGATTGCTGATCATCTGGCTGAAAACCCTCTGGAGGGTGGACAACTAGTGACATCTGAGTTCCCTGATGGGGAAATACTGATGGCGGAAGAAGGAAAAGAAGAAGAAGAACCTGGCTGGAAGATGTATTTTGATGGAGCAGTTAACATGCATGGTAGTGGCATAGGAGCCGTGGTTGTTTCACCAACAGGAAAGCAATACCCAGTTGCTATCAAGCTGGATTTTGAATGCACCAATAATGTTGCAGAGTATGAGGCCTGTGCTAATGGTTTACAAGTTGCAATTGACTTGGGGATCAAACGGTTAAAGGTATTTGGAGACTCAGCACTCATCATTTATCAGGTGAATGGTGAATGGCAAACCAAGGATCCGAAGTTGATACCTTATCAAAAGTATTTAATCCAGTTGGTTGAGAAGTTTGAGGAAGTGACCTTCTCCCATTTGACCCGAGACCAGAATCAGTTTGCAGATGCCTTGGCCACTTTAGCTGTAATGACCAAGTTTGGTATTCATAATAATGTTCAACCCATCCAAGTGAAGATGCACAGTGAGCCTGCATATTGTGCTAATGTGGAAGGCGAGCCAGATGGTAAACCTTGGTATTATGATATCAAGCAGTATATTCAGCATAGAGAATACCCAACGGGAGCAAGTGAGGTGAATAAGAAGACTATCCGTCGGTTGGCAATGACCTTTTTCTTGAATGGAGAGGTTTTGTATAAAAGGAGTCACGATGGTACTTTACTTAGATGCGTAGATGCTTGTGAAGCTCGTCTAATAATGACTGAGGTTCATGAAGGAATCTGTGGAACTCATGCCAATGGTCATATGATGGCTCGGAAAATTTTAAGGAGTGGTTATTATTGGTCCACAATGGAAACAGACTGCATAAATTATGTACAGAAGTGTCAAAAATGCCAGATGTATGCAGATCGAGTCAACACACCTCCTTTCCCTTTGCATAATTTGGTGTCTCCCTGGCCTTTCTCAATGTGGGGAATAGATGTCATCGGGCCCATTAATCCTAAAGCTTCCAATGGTCATCGCTTCATCCTAGTGGCGATTGACTATTTCACCAAGTGGGTAGAAGCTTCCTCTTATGCCAGCATTACTCAAAAGGTGTTTTTGAGATTCCTCAAAAGGGATATTGTCTGCAGATATGGAATTCCAGAAAGGATAATCACAGATAATGGTACCAATCTCAATGGTGCTGAGATTAAAAAGTTCTGTGAGAATTTCAAAATTAAGCATCATAATTCAGCTCCTTACAGGCCTCAGATGAACGGTGCAGTTGAAGCAGCAAATAAGAATGTTAAGAAAATTGTTGCTAAGATGGTGGTGAACTACAAAGACGGCATGAAATGTTACCCTATGCTTTGCATGCATATCGTACTAATATACGATCTAGCACTGGGGCAACGCCTTTCTCTTTGGTATATGGGATGGAGGCTGTCTCTCCAATAGAAATCGAGATCCCTTCTCTAAGAGTTCTAATGGAAGCAGAGTTAGAAGAATCTGAATGGGTGAAGACTCGGTATGAGCAATTGAATATGATAGAAGAGAAGAGATTGGCAGCTATTTGTCATGGGCAATTGTATCAAAGCAGAATGGCCAGAACCTTCAACAAGAAAGTTCGTCCCAGGGAATTCTATTCAGGGGATTTGGTTTTGAAAAAGATTCTCCCTAACCAAGAGGATGCCAGAGGAAAATGGGCTCCGAATTATGAAGGCCCGTACATAGTCAAGCAGACATTTTCTGGAGGAGCGTTAATTTTGCAGAATATGGATGGAGAAGAATTGCCAAGGCCCGTGAATACTGATGTTGTCAAGAAATTCTATGCCTAAAAAGAAGAGAAAAAAGCTCGTTAGGTTGAAAACCCGAAAGGGCAACCTAAGCAAAAGTTAGAGCAATTGAAAAAAGAAAAAAGAAAAAAGAGAGAGTCCGTTAGGCTGAAAACCTGAAAAGGCAGTCTAAGCAAAAGTTAGGACAAATAAATAGGCAAAATCTCAAAGAAAGTGGGTCTGAAACTCTTCGAGGGATTCACCAAACTGGGGCAATTTTTGATGTGTGTCCAATCAGTTACACGTGGGCAAGTTGTTCGCATTGAATTGGCAATACTGGGGCAAAATTTTTGAGGAAAATTAAAGAGAATTCATGTTGAAGGAGGTATCAGCAGAAGCAGTGATTGAGTTGTCAAGCATTTGCAAAGTGAATTAATTGAATGAGGAACAAGGAACCAATCTTTGGGGCAAAGTTTTTATTTTTCTTGCAATCTTTCTTTTGTCTTTCAAGTATGTGTCTTGTCAAAAGTCATGTACGATTACATTACCAAAATAATAAAAAGGAAGTTTGTTCATTTAACAAATTTTTGTCCCTTCATGAATGCATGCTTACTCATTAATTTATGTCTCAAATAAAATAAACTTAAGGTCAACAATTTGATCTGACAATTTTGCAGCAATCCATCAATGATTAATTCAGATTAAAGGATCTCAATAATTCAAGATACAGGTTGTGATGTGTTGCCAAGGAAAACAAGGTGGTTAGAAAAATGAAAAAGGAAAAGAGAAAATCTAAGGGAGTCTCAGCTGACAAAGGATCTGATGAAGAAAAACATGTGGGCAAAGGGTTTGATTGGTCAAAGCTTTCCATGGCCGCTGTTGGTTTCGTATTGGTTTTCTGAAGAAAAAGGGAAGATAAAAAGAGAGAAAAGAAAAATTTTAATTCCATATTTCTTTGAACGCATCATGCACCATGCATTTTAAATTCCTGTCATTTAATTTTGAGCGCATCGGCTCCTGTCATTTATTCTTTGAGCGCATCGGCTCCATGTATTTTAAATTTTTGAGTGCATCAGCTCATTGCGTTGCCATTTAATTTTCGGGACACAGGTTTGCCCATTGTCATTTAAATTTTCGGGACACAGGTTTGCCCATTGTCATTTAATTTTCGGGACACAGGTTTGCCCATTGCAATTTAATTTTCGGGACACAGGTTTGCCCATTGTCATTTAATTTTCGGGACACAGGTTTGCCCATTGCAATTTAATTTTCGGGACACAGGTTTGCCCATTGCAATTTAATTTTCGGGACACAGGTTTGCCCATTGTCATTTAATTTTCGGGACACAGGTTTGCCCATTGCAATTTAATTTTCGGGACACAGGTTTGCCCATTGTCATTTAATTTTTGGGACACAGGTTTGCCCATTGTCATTTAATTTTCGGGACGCAGGTTTGCCCATTGTCATTTAAATTTTCGGGACACAGGTTTGCCCATTGTCATTTAAATTCTGCATTTTAATTTCGGGACGCAGTGGCCCATTGTCATTTAAATTCTGCATTTTAATTTCGGGACGCAGTGGCCCATTGTCATTTAAATTCTGTCATTTTAAATTTCGGGACGCAGTTGCCCATTGCATTTTAAAATTTCGGGACGCAGGTTTGCCCATTGTCATTTAATTTTGAGCGCATCGGCTCCTTGCATTTTAATTTTCTGTTGAGCGCATCGGCTCCTTACATATTTAATTTTCGTTGAGCGATCGGCTCCCTCGCATATTTAATTTCTGTTGAGCGCATCGGCTCCTTGCATATTTAATTTCTGTTGAGCGCATTGGCTCCATGCATTTTAATTTCTGTTGAGCGCATTGGCTCCATTTTTTTTTAAAAAAAAAAAATTTTGTTGAGTGCATCGACTCCATGCATTTCAATTTCTTGCCTTGTTTTGCATTGCCGGACAAAATTGAAGTTCATATCTTTACTCGTTTCTTACGACGATAATTAGAAAAACTACGGTTATTCTTATTATCTAATAAGAAACAAGTAAAGAAAACAGCTAATGAACACTCAATTTTTGTGGGACTAAAAATAAAATATAAAAAAGGAGAGGAAAATTAATTAAAAAGAAAAAATAATAAAAAATTTATGGCCCACCTTTTAGCCCATTTTACTTAGTTTTTTTTAGCCTAAATAGATTAAACTCATCTTAGTCTTAAAAAAATAAAAAAAAAAAAACAAAAAAAAAAAAAAAAAAAACATAAAAATAATAAAAATAAAAAATAACAAAAAAAGGTATAATAAAAAAGAAAAGACAAAAAAAAATATATAATAAAAAATAAAAAAAGAGAAAAAACAAAAATTAAATAAAAAAAGAAAGCAATTCACTGACTCACTCACCAAATAGCACAATCCACTCACTCACTCGCACTCACTAACCACTCGCACTCACTCACCAAATAGCACAATCCACTCACTCACTCACTGCACCCATCACGTCCACTCACCGCCACACGTACATGCACCAACGGCACACGGGGTTGGTTTTGGTTTTGTTTTCTTTTGATTTTGGAAGAGCACTCACACGTGGGCTGGTTTTGGTTTTGTTCTCTTTTGATTTTGGAAGGAGCATTCACTAATCACTCAAAGACCGCACTCACTAACCACTCTGCATTCACCCAAACTACACACACGGCACTTTTTTTTTTTTTTTTGCATATCCACTCACACGCACAATAACAGGGGGGAGCAATAACAGGGGAACTTCCATACTTCATTCTCCACCCAACCCACCAACCTTCTTCAAGCTCTCATCTTCACCCTTCAACTGTAACACCTCCTCTTCCTTCAACCTTCACAACCGAAGCTACCTTCACCATAGCAACTAACATCAAGACCACCACCTTCACCAAAAGCTCCCCCACACCATGGCCATCCCTCCATAAAGCCATCATTTTCACTTCACCAACACCAACCGTGAAACAGCCTCTATCTCATTCTCACTCTCCCTCACCCAAGCTGCAGCCATTCACGTGAAACATCCCCTCCTAAACACCATGCAACCACAGAAACCGTGATCTCTCCCTCACCCTCAAACTCACACCAAAGCAGCCTTCCAAACCTCTCCACCAAACCCGTAGCACCATTTTCCTTCACTCCCACCATATAACAAAGACTCCATCACCCTCCAAGCCTTCACAACCATAGCCTCACCATTTAAACCAACCTTCATCGCCTTCCAACCGTAACCATCATAACAAGCCTTCTACAACCCATAAACCATCATCTCCCTCACCCTTCACCCTCTCCAACGTGCCCCTCCATTCCACCACCTTCATCCGTAACCCCTCCACTCTTGATAACCATCACCCTTCTTCTCACCCTCTCCAACGTACATGCCCCTCATTCCACCAAGCTCCTCTCCATCCTCACACAAACAGCCACCCTCACCTTCACTCCATTTCCAGCTGCACCACCACTGCACGTAAACCACCGAACCTTCACCCAACCTCATCACCTTCTTCAAGCTCCTTCACCCTTCAACCCGTAACTAACCTTCTTCTACCTCATCCTTGAAACGAAAACACAGTTGCCAATGCTTCTTCTTCTCCCAGTTCTCTTCAAGTTCAAAGCCACTCCCGTTTTCTCAAAAACTCGTTGCACGTGCTTCTTCTGCTAGAGACGCTGACACCAAAGATTCCAGCTTGGTGGGTGAGGACTCTGCTGCGTTTGATCTTCAAAACCAGAAGATATCTTCCTGGGTTTACTTCACTGCGATTTTGGGAGTAGCGCTGTTTGTTCTTAACGTGGCTTGGATTGATGACTCAACTGAGTTCGGTGGCAATATTGCTCCTGATTCTCATATTTGTGAGTGTCCACAGTGGCTTGGCCAGTTTTCGAGACACCCGGTGAGAAACTCATAGAAGAAAGAGCTTACTGTGTTCTTTTTGCAGGGGTATCACTACCCTTGGTTGTCACCACTGTTATCTCAAAATAGTAGCACCCTCCAAGCCTCCATCTCTTTCACCATCCTCATTTCTCATCTCCCATCAAACCTTCAACCTTCACCATTTCTCCACCACACCAAGCTTCTCTCCAGACCCATCTTCAAGCTCATTTTTCAGTTTTCAGCAACTTCCACCCAACTCTCCATCCCTGCAACACCTTTCCCACGTAACCACGTCCAACCTTCATCTCCATATCCACCCTCAAGCTCACAGCCCCTCCAACACTGCCCAGCAGCTTCCCTGCCACAGGTCCTCACGCCAACCAACCACCATCTTCTCATCAGCTCACCCAACCTCCTCCACGAGAAGACCAACAACCCAACCTCCTCCACGAGCCGATCGGCCAGCCCAACCCGCACCGTGCCGGCCAGCCGTGTTCTCGTTCTCCCAACGCCCGGGGCCACCAACACCACCGTATGACGTCTTGTATCTCTTGCAGCCTCACCACTTAGCCTACCCACGTCCATTCAGCAAGAAGAGCGTCTTTGTTGTGTTTTTTTTTGTTTCCTCTGTTCAAAAACTGAAGGTAAGTTTCTTTTTTTAGTTTGTTATGTGGTATTTTATATATATATATATATATATGTATATATATGTATATAGAAACGTGAAAACATAAAGAGAAGAGATGGGAAGTGGTAAAAAAAAAAAGAGTAATAAAAAAATAAAAAACAGAAAACAAAAAAGGAATTAGTATTAGGAGTGTTTTTGGTTGGGCGAAATTTTCTTTTTGGGCTAAGATTAATTTTGTTTAAATATTTAGAGATTTAATGAAAAAAATAAATAAAAATAAATAAACATAGAGACCGAATAAATAGGATTAGATAATAATAAAGATTTCAAAAAAATAAAAATAAAAATTTTTCTTTAAATCAATGCAATGACCAATGATACTGATTGAATAGGGTTTATTGAGTAGTCTTGTGCTAACTTGAACTTTGTGCAATGATAATTTTGTTTTCTCAAAAAAATAAAATCCCCTTTCAAAATTTTCTTATTTAAAATCAACCAACTCACAATTTTTTTTACAGAACTACGTGACTTTGAGTTCCTCATTGCACCTGAGGGTACGTAGGAGCAGAATTTCAATTGTCAAGTCCAAAATTAAATTTTCACAATTTGATTTTTCTTTTCTTAAAAAAAATAAAAAAAAAATAAAATATTTTAAAAGTTTTTTTTAAAAAGGAGTAAAATAAATAAATTTGAGATTATTAAGTTTTTGCACAATTGACTTAAGGTACTGCGTTTCAGACGGGTGTGTTGTAGGGTGTCTTTGTGGGATTAAGTTTCCACCCTTCCTTAACCATAACCGACTCCCGAATCCAATCTGGTTCCAAAGACCATTTTCTAAAAAAGGGTTTTCCAATTTTTCCTAAATTCAAATAAAATTGGTGGCGACTCCATTTCCATTTTCATTTTAATCAATTTTTTAAAATCATACGCGAGCTGCTATTTCGCCGCGATCCCGGTCGCGACATTAACAATAATACTTGACTAGGGACATTCAAGAATAGTGTTTTATCCAATAGGATCTCACGATCAAGTCATCCACTTGATGTCCTATGGTATCAAACTTACTATTCTAAGGACTTTATTATGTCTACCAAAAAGAACATAATAAATGAAATGCCTCATATAAAATAACATAATATAATGTATGTAAATACAAACAAAATGTATTGGCCACTAGGGCATACACCAACAATCTCCCACTTGCACTAGAGCCAATCAAGCATATTTCTAATGCCTAAAGACCTAGTGTGACCCTCATGCTTCTGTTGTGCAAGAGGCTTCGTCAGTGGATCAACAATGTTATCATCTGTTGGTACTCTGCATATCTTCACATCTCCTCTATCGATGATTTCTCAAATGAGATGGAAGCGCCTAAGTATATGTTTGGATCGCGGTGAGATCGGGCTCCTTAGCTTGTGCAATGGCTCCATTATTATCACAATAGAGGTCCACCTTTGGGTCCACAATGCTAGGAACTACACCAAGCTCAATAATGAACTTTCTAATCCAAACGGCCTCCTTTTTCGCATTGGAGGCAACAATATACTTAGCCCTCGTGGTAGAATCGCCGATCGTCTCCTCGCTTTGAACTCTTCCACTCATGCCCCACCATTCGGGCAATAAACAAAACTCGATTGCAATCTGGAGTCGTCCTTATCGGTTTGGAAGCTAGCATCGGTGTAACCCTTTACTACTAGTTCCTCTTCGGCTCCATATACCAAAAACGAATCCTTAGTTCTTCTCAAGTACTTAAGGATGTTCTTGACAAAGACTCGGTGACTCTCACCGGATCGACTAGTACCCTTTCGTCATGCTCAAAGCATACGAGATATCCGGGTCGAGTACATAACATGGCATACATGATAGATCCAATTGCAGATGCATATGGAATCTTACTCATGCGATCCCTCTCATCCGGGTGGAAGGGGATTGAGCCTTAGATAGGCTTATACCATGCGACATAGGCAAGAGTCCTTTCTTGGATTCATGCATGTTAAAACGTCTTAACACTTTGCCTATGTATGTACTCGACTTAGGCCAAGCAATCTCTGCGACCTATCTCTATAGATCCTGATACCTAATACATAGGTGGCTTCGCCTAAGTCCTTCATAGAAAAGCACTTCCCTAACCAAGTCTTTACTGACTGTAGGGTAGGGATGTCATTTCCAATTAGTAGTATGTCATCTACATACAATACTAGAAAGACAATCTGTGCTCCCACTAACCTTCTTGTAGACACAAGATTCTTCTTCATTTTTGATAAAACCAAACTGTTTGATTGTATCATCAAAACGAAGATTCCAGCTTACGGAAGCTTGCTTCAATCCATAAATAGATCGTTGCAACTTGCATACCTTTGTAGCATCCGTGGAGTGGCAAAACCCTCGGGTTGTGTCATGTACACATCCTCGAGAAGATTTCCATTAAGGAAAGCAGTTTTGACATCCATTTGCCGATTTCATAATCATGGT
This sequence comes from Ormosia emarginata, assembly GCA_029884605.1. NCBI lineage: Eukaryota > Viridiplantae > Streptophyta > Magnoliopsida > Fabales > Fabaceae > Ormosia > Ormosia emarginata. Next base: position 4,795,636 of record JAQQTP010000037.1, read on the forward strand.
ATGCTTTGCAATAGCAAGCAAGATCCGAATGATTTAAGCATCGCAACCGGGGAAAAAGTCTCATCATAGTCTACACCATGAATTTGCTTGAAACCTTTAGCCACCAATCGCGCCTTAAAGGTATGCACATTACCATCCATGTCGGTTTTCTTCTTAAAAACCCACTTGCACCCAATGGGTTTTATCCCTTCAGGTGGGTCAACCAAGGTCCATACCTGGTTGGTATACATGGATTCCATTTCAGATCTCATGGCCTCAAGCCATTTTTCAGATTCTGGGCCAATAATGGCTTCCTGGTAAGTCATAGGCTCATCTTGATCCATGAGTAATACGTCACCTTGTTGAGTCATGAGAAATCCATATCTCTCTGGTTGACGACGTATCCTGTTAGACCTACGCGGGTCTTGTGCTACTAGAGCAGATTGTGGTTCCACAACGATTTGTGGAGGCTGCTCTATTTCCACCATTGGTTCGCTGCTACTTTGTGAACTTTGAATTTCTTCAAGTTCTACTTTCCTCCCATTGATTCCTTTGGAGATAAACTCCTTTTCTAGGAATACAGCAGTCCGTGCGACAAACACTTTGCCCTCGGTAGGATTATAGAAATAGTATCACTTGGTTTCCTTAGGATACCCCACAAAGAAGCATTTATCTGATTTTGGGCCAAGTTTATCAGAAACTTGACGTTTCACATAAGCTTCGCAACCCCAAATCTTCATAAAAGACATACTGGGTCTTCTCCCAGTCCACATCTCATATGGTGTCTGTTGAACCGTCTTAGATGGAACACGGTTAAGTGTGAAAGCTGCGCCGTTAATGCAGCATGTCCCCGAATGAGCCTGGAAGGTCCGCATGACTCATCATGGATCGGACCATGTCCAACAAGGTCCGGTTCCTCCTTTCGAAACACCATTCCATTGTGGTGTTCGGGAGGAGTGAGTTGAGATATTATCCCACACTCTTTCGATGATCATCAAACCGTTGGCTTAAGTATTCACCTCCTCGATCTGATCGAAGGATTTTAATACTCTTGCCAAGTTGGTTTTGTACTTCATTCTTGAACTCTTTGAACTTTTCAAAGGATTCTGATTTGTGCTTCATAAGATATACAAATCCATATCTACTGAAATCATCAATAAATGTAATGAAGTACTGAAAACTACCTCTAGCTAGTGTGTTTAGTGGCCCACATACATCACTATGTATGAGGCCCAAAAGATCACTAGCCCTTTCACCTTGTCCAGTGAATGGGGCCTTAGTCATCTTTCCCAATAAACAAGATTCACATGTCTCATATGATTCGTAATCAAACGAGTCCAAGAATCCATCTTTATGGAGTTTGGAAATGCGTTTCTCATTTATATGGCCCAAACGACAATGCCGAGAGATAAGTCGGGTTCATATCATTTGACTTGAACCTCTTTGTATTTACGTTATAAATGGGCATTTCGAGATCAAGGACATAAAGTCCATTACTCAAATGTGCACTACCATAGAAAATATCATTCAAATAAAGAGAACAACTTTTGTTCTTAATTATAAAAGTAAAACCCTTCTTGTCTAAACAAGAAACAGAATGATATTCTGCTAATAGCGGGCACAAAATAACAATTATCCAATTCAATTACAAGCCCAGTTGGCAAAGCTAATAAATAAGTCCCTACGGCTAGTGCAAAGCAACCTTTGCTCCATTTCCCACTCGTAGGTCGACTTCGCCCTTAGTCAATGGTCTCATGCTCTTTAGATCCCGCACATTTACACAAATGTGAGATCCACATCCAAGATCTAATACCCATGATGCGAAGTAGATAAATTGACTTCTATAACAAAAATACCGAAGTGGAAGTCTCACTTCCCTTCTTCTTCTTGAGCTCCTCTAGGTACTTGGCACACTTCCTCTTCCAATGTCCGGTCTGACCGCAGTGGAAGCATGTACCTTCCTTAGCCACTCCACCCACTGGTTTCAAGCTAGAAGTGCTAGGCTTGGACTTTTCCTTGCCCTTACCCTTCCACTTGTCCTGGGGCTTTTTCTGCTGTTTCTTGCCCTTATTCTTATGGACCATCATTATGGCCTTTCCTTTGCCTTTGTTTATGTTCTCGTCAAATAGATTCTCAACATGCTTAGCAGCTCTGGTAGTGGTTTGTCAATTTCATTCATGTTGTAGTTCATGACAAATTGACTAAAACTATCCGGCAACGATTGCAGGACTAAGTCAGTGGCCAACTCTTGGCCCATAGGAAAACCGAGTCTCTCAAGGTTTTCAATGTACCCAATCATCTTGAGTACATGAGCACCAACAGGGCTTCCCTCTACCAGCTTACACTGAAAGAGTGCTTTGGAGACCTCATATCTCTCATGTCTAGCTTGCTCTTGATAAAGCTTTTTGAGGTGTACGATCATATCGTATGCTTCCAGGTTCTCGTGTTGCTTTTGGAGCTCAGAGTTCATGGTGGCTAGCATTAGACATCCAATGTCCAAGGCATCATCTTGATGCTTCTTATAAGCATCTCTTTCAGCTCTAGGGGCATTAGCAGCAGGTGGTTCAGGAATAGGTTGTTCTAAAACATACAGCTTTTTCTCTTGCTTAAGGACAATCCTCAAGTTCCTGTACCAGTCTAGGAAATTTGTCCCTGCACAACTTGTCCTTCTCAAGGACCGATCGCAATGATAAGTTACTTGATGTGTTTGTTGCCATGGTAATCTATCAACGAGTAAATATGCAAAATATAAGTATTATGCTATAAACATATTTAACAAGGTCTTTTAATTAAATACGTCTCGCCACTATTTTATTCAAATCAATGACCCTCAAGATTGACTTGGAAAATCCCATTGGAAGATTTTCTAGTGGGCCAAGATCCATATTTCACCTAGTTTTGAGTCACTTTGGCCGATCGCCCAAAATTCGCTTATTTAGGTAGGAAACTCTTTCCAATTACATCACATGCAACTCTTGGATAGTTGGGTGAATAACACTTATTCTAATCCATCTAATGGACTAAAGCCCAACTTCATGCCTCTAAGCCTTCAATCCTATTGAAATGGCCTAGTTAAGTCAAACCCAATGGTTGACAATTAGATATTACTATTATCCTATCGCATCTTACTAATATAGATAAAGGCACCCTGCTTTGGCAGACCTACACTTGATCGATATTAGTCTTGACGAGTGTCACGCATTAGAAGGCATCACATAATGACTTAATATTTTCTTTGAGGGAATTTTATTATTAGATCTCACCATTTATTAAACTTGTTTAACATACCATAAACATTATCCATGCATCTCATACATATAAAGCATATAATAAACGTGACATGGTTATGGCCTCTAAGAGAGTAGCATTAATTAATGCCAGCTTCGCCAAGTGTCTCCCACCAACGTCCTCACTTGATGTCGTTTCCTTGTCTCCACATGAAGATTACATTATAAAAACCTCTTTTACATTCGAGGGGAGTTAGATGAGAAGAGAATGTACAATCAGAATGTAGAGAGAAAGGCACGACACGCAAGTCGTATTTAAAATAACCAAAAAGCATAAAATAAAGACTAAGGCCATAACCATGCACCATGCATCTCTAAGAATACATAAACACAAAGCAATAACACATTATTATTTTGCGAATTATAAAAACAGTTTTGAATATTGCACTTTCGAATATCACACACCACGAAACGGGGTTCGGGGCAACGCCCCGACGTGGGTCCCGCTGCTCGGTCAGCAGGCGGGGGTCAAGGGGAGGCCGCCCCTTGCGGGGTGCGGGATAGCGCCCCGGTTCAAAAATTTTCATTCATGTACCATCACTGGTTACTTGAACAAAAATTCGAGTTGGACCCCTCCTGCCTCTATGACGGCTAGGGCAACAACACTTGAACCCTAAGGCCCGCAAACACATGAACGCTTCATGTGCCGCAGGGGTTCCTCACAGCCGTCATCGCCTATCCAGAAACAAGGTTTCCAGAATGCGTGAAGACATGAACACTTCATGTCATGAGGAAGCTTCATGGCCATCGCAAAACGGAAACAAGGTTTCCAAAACCTTGTGTCGCGCTGCTGTGTATATCGCATTCATACAGAAAATATGCAGAAATAGAAAGCATTCAAAACAGTTTTCGTAGAATCATACATATCACATATGTATATACCAGAAAAATGCAAAAACAGAAAGCATTCAAAACGATTTTCATTCATACATATCATATATATATACCAGAAAAACGCAGAAACAGAAAGCTTTCAAAACAGTTTTCGCAAAAAAATATGAACATCTTCATGGTTTCAGAAACAACATATACAGATCATATCTTTTATCAAAAGAAAGCAACGAATCATGTTATCGCATATAACAAGAAAAGCAAAAAACCGAATCATGGTTTCGCAAGTGGCTCTGATACCACTGTTGGGAATTTGCGGATCAAAAGTCTCGCAGCGGAATAACAGAATTCCCTCTCAGGATCCATGCGAAAAATCCATAATCCGAGTTTTTTTAAATTTTTACCTCTTGAAGCGTGATAGACACAAGCGAGGTGAATCACCAACACCGTAATAGCGACGATGTTTCTGCGGTATCCACACGAACAGACTTGCAAAAGGAGTCACGCCTCTGTTTTCGTAGTGCTAGCTGCGAAGAGAGGAGAAGAAGACCTCACTATCTCTCACTCACTTTCTGTAGGTGCGGCTAGGGTTGTGATGTAACCTAGTAGCAGCCCCCTTAGCAGTATTATTTATAACAAAGGCTGCCTTAAGTGAGTGTGAGCAGTAGCAAGGTAAGTGGTGCAACCCTAAACCCATCTGTCATGAGTTAGGCCCACAGTTGAATCCGAGTCCAACTTGGATTTTGATTACTCCAATTTAGTCTGTTCTAAGTGTGCGACCCTGCAGGTTCTCATGACGTTGGTAGTAATATTAAAATCTCATTTTAATATTACAAACAGTGAGCGGTATCTAGCAACACATCACTGCTACCCAAGTAATGAGAATGTCAGTGATTTGACATAACCTATCTGTGACCAATGTTTCCGTGTAGTTTAGTCCCTTTGTCCAGATATCCAGATTGAACACAAGGCATGGAATGTGTCACCCTTGCTTAGTTCAATCTTCAGTTTCCTGATTCCCGAGTAGACATAGTAATAACAAATAAGATCAATATCTCATATTGACTCATTTGAGCATGGCCATGCATTTCGTAGTCTCACTCAATCAGGGGGCCCGAAGATATCACTCCTGTTATGTAGGAGGGACAAATCCCATCTAGGTCACTCACATTCCTCCACATGTATTGCGGCATGTCTAATAACCAACGTTATAATCATCTTGTTACAGATGACATTTGATGGCATTAAAACACACAACTCCTCATGTAGGAATAGTAGTGATTTCAGGTCAAAGGACCATATACACCATTATCACTATGAGAATCGCTTATGACACTCACGTAACGATCCACGTAGCGTTCTCATGGCGGGTCTGTCCAATACATCATTACTCTAATATGTATCCATGTGTAGACTTGATATCTCATATCCATGACCCGTGAGATGTGGTCATCAGTCTACACACATACTAGCCTCAATGTATTATTGTTGTCCTAATTAACAATAATACTTGACTAGGGACATTCAAGAATAGTGTTTTATCCAATAGGATCTCACGATCAAGTCATCCACTTGATGTCCTATGGTATCAAACTTACTATTCTAAGGACTTTATTATGTCTACCAAAAAGAACATAATAAATGAAATGCCTCATATAAAATAACATAATATAATGTATGTAAATACAAACAAAATGTATTGGCCACTAGGGCATACACCAACATGAGAAAGGTAGAAATGGAATTTTTGAAGGTTGAGAAATATTTTATGAAGTTGTAAAATGGTGAAAAATGTTTTACGTAACTTAAAAACGTGATTTTTAAGCTACGCGATTTAAAAACGTTTAAATATTTTCATGCAATTTGAAAAATTTTGAAATATTGCTACGCAATATGGAGAGCGTTTAAATATTTTTACGCAATTTGAGATATTGTTGAAAAATCATTACGCGATTTAAAAATGGTGGAATATTTTTGCGGGATTGAGAAAATGTTGAAAAATCACTACGTGATTGAAAAATGGTGGAATATTTTTATGTGATTGAGAAAATGATGGAAAATCGCTACACGATTTGAAAACGCAATAGAATGGTTGTGAAATTATGAAAACGTAACAAAAATGTTGCGCGATTGTGAAAACGCGACAAAAGTGTTTCGCGACTATGAAAAAGCGATAATATGATTTCACGATTGAATATACAGTATGATTACTGTTGGGCCAGTGTGTGGACCCTAATTATGAGATTATGAAATTGAACTGAGAATGGGCCAGTGTGTGGACCCTGAATATGAAATTGTGGATTTAAACTGAGGATGGTGCATTTTGTATGCATGGACTAGTATATGAACACTGTATGAGAAAATGATTAATTTTGCCTATCATTGGCATTGGTGCATTGAACATTCATTAGGAAGGTCTAATGGACTGTATGAGGCTATTTGCCTAGGAGAGACGTACACCTCTTGAGTGGGTGCGATATGCGTAATGTAAGTCACTTGTTGACCTTGGGGGCATCGGGGTGCGGGTTGCCTACATGGGCAGTTGGTAGCTTTTCTGTACCATGGGTTAGATCGACGCGACCCACTGATGATCCTATCCGAGATACTATTCTTAATCAAGATCTAGTAAAGACTGTCATGTATATGCCAGATGTGTAAACACATATGAGAAATGTGGCACGTGGTCTGAGGCATGTTGGTACAGATAAATCTTTCGGATCAACTTTTTCGAACTGAGTATTAGCTACATGGAGTAGGAAATTGAGTCTATGTGCACATGCATAATCATTGAATATTGGTTATGATAATTGAACTGTTGAATACCTGGATAATATTAAGGGCATTATCGTAAATATTGAATATTTATATCTATGTGATATAATAATTGAGGAATGTTGGATGATGATGATGATAAATAATGTTGATGGCATTATGGTAATTATCGTGTGATTTGAATAATGTTGATTGCATGATGGTAATTATTATTTATTATGTTTGTTGTGATAAATAATGATTTGAGGGCATGACTGTAATTATTATATCTGTGTGATGATAATAATGTTGATGACATGATTGTAATTATAGTATGATGTATCTGTATGGTATGCTGTTTGTGTTATCTCTGTGCTACCATGTTAGTATTGGCATAAGTGATCTCACCTCTTTGTTATATTGTTTTGTTGTGCTTGTATCGTTAAAAATTATATAATAGATGGAACGAGTTTCTTAGACGTGACTGGAGGCAAATATTCTGAGATTGGTGATAACATTGAGGGGTAACCATCCCGGATTCGAGGGTTTGCCGTTTTGAGGAGGAACAGATATATGGCACATCAAGATGATTACAAGACGGAATAAGTATGTTGAGTTTTTTTATCGGTAGTGTTTTACCATGCTATTGAGTAGGACCCGTCAGGGGGTTAGCTACTGTTTAAAATTGAGTCTGTAAGTTTTATATTTCTTGAATAATTGTTAAATATTAAGTGGTGTTTGTTATATGAGTTTTAATCAGTTTAAATCTATCTTTCAATATTACCTATAAATATCAGTAAGTTTATATTTTCGCGAGAAGAAATTTTAAAACCCATGTTTTATAACTCTAACCTTTTATGAACTGATTTTCAGATTAAAAGTTGGTAGTAGGAAATGTGATGTGATAATCACATATTTTATTCATTAAGAAACCCTTATGTTTAGTCATTTACACTCTCCATATTCTTAATTGATTGAGTTTGGTATGATTTTGTGAGTTTGAGCTCAAATTGGTCCTAATTGAATATTTTCAGCATTATTGAGATTTGACACTATTTCTGTATTTTGGCCATAACTTGAGTTCCTAATATCTGATGAACATGAATTTTACCTTGTAGGAAATCTAAGAGGAAGCTCTACAACTTTGATGAAGAGCTCGAAGTCCCAAAAGGATGTCTAAAGGACCTAAGTTTACATGGAAGTCAGAATACGGGTTCTGTCAGTAGAATCCGAACAGTGTGCACTCATAAAATCATATCTGAAGATGTGGATAGTCAAGATCCAAATAAACAACTTTCATGAAGAACACTTTTTGAAAAAAGGAAGTCTAGTAGGTCATTTTGAGCTTGCAAGTCGGAACAGAGGAGCTGAAGTTGGGTTTGAGCAACCTACGGTATTTGGGACATATCTTGGGCTGTAGGAAGCCAAATTGGACGATCCAGATATGCATGTTATAGCCAAGACAAAGATCTACAACTTTCATGAAGAGTACTTTTCGTGGATATGAAGTCTAGTTGGTTGTTTTTGGCTTCCAAGTCAGACACGAAATTTTCGTCCTCAACCACCCACTCATCCATCCACTAATCCACTAATCCACTCATCCACTCACCCACTCATCCACTAATCCACCCACTCATCCACTCATCTACTAATCCAACCACTCAACCACTCCACCCACTCATCCACTAATCCACCCACTCATCCATCCACTCACCCATTCATCTCCATAATTTCCCACTCACCAAAAGTCCTTTGGCATTTTCCACTCAACCAACCCACTTAACCATTCCACTCACTCATCCACTAAACCAATCCACTAAACCAACCCACTCAAACACTCCACTCACTCACCCACTCATCCACCCACTTCCCTTTGTCATTTTTTTACCCTAGACTTCTATAAAAGGCACCATTGGTTATCATGAACAAGATGTAATTGCTCTTCATTTCTCTCTAAGTTTCTTCTTGCTTCTTCATAGTTTCTCATAGTTTTGTATATTTTGATGCTCCCTTCATGGTAATGGAGGGCTAAGCTACTTTCGGTCAATTTAGAACTCTTGAAGAGATTGTGGTTTGGATTCTTGAGACCTTGGTTATGTATTGTATTTGATTTGTAATTGAATTCCTCCTTTCTTCTTCTTTTTCTTCTTCTTGATCTTGAATGCATGAATGGTGATTCTATTTATGTTGATCTGATTGATCTTGGTTTAAGATTGAGATTTGTGATGAAACTTAGAACTGATTGATCTAAACTAATCACATAAATGAAGATTGAGATTTGTGATGAAACTTAGAACTGATTGATCTAAATTAATCACTGAATTGAAAAGGTTAGGTTACTGATTTGTGCCTAAGTTAATTGAATTCGGTACTTGAAATTAACATAGATCTTCATGAATGGTGCGATTGTGGATTTGTGTTTATCACTTGTTAATTGAATTCTAGACGATCGTCTAGTATGAATTCTGGATTTGATGCAGAGATCTCGGTTAGATCCAAATTAACAATTCAATTGCGCTTCAAGTGTTCTATGAAGGGTCTATGATTGAATCCACCCAATCTTGGATAGGTTTCTAAATTGACTGCTCTTTAATTGTTATTTCTTCCTTTAATTTTGTTAAGTGCGATCTTAAATTGTCAAACCCCCCTTTTTGCTAACTTTCACTTGATTTGATTAAATTGCATTTACGATCCTTGAGGAGACGATCCAGTGTTGTTCACTATACTACAAGTTTAGGTAATAACTTCGGTTATAATTTTGACTGAGTTCGGCGCTCGTCAAAATTTTGGCGCCATCGCCGGGGATTAGTAAGTGTAATCTTTTCATTTTAAGTGTTTTTACTAACTTTTGCTTTTTATTAACTTTTCTAACAATGGACCATGCATAATGGAGTCAAAACTTGAGGAGTTGACTTCTTTGGTAAGACATATAGTAGTGAGACAACAATCACCTGTGCAGGAAGCTACACTTGTGTGTAACATTTGTTTTTGTTCATCTCACCCCACATATGCATGCCCTACACTTCAGTATGGTAGTTCTGTTTTTCCAGATCAATTTGTTGTAGCAGCTGGTTATTTTCCTGATGAACCATAGTTCCAGCAACAGCAACAGAGTTATGACCCCTTCTTCAACACATACAACCCTACCTGGGAATACTATCCGGATCTGGGATATGGCAATACGGCATCACTACAGCAACAATCATTTCAATATGAGTAGCCATTCCAGCAGATAACAAGTCCATCAACCACAAAACTTGAGCCTTCATGGGAGGACTTGATGAAAACCCAAATTGAGTTCCAACAGAATTTCACTGCCACTATTCGAGATTTAACAACCCAAATTGAGCAGATGACAACCACTATTAATGAACTGAGAAGTCAAGAGTCGACCAACTCTCTTCCCAAACAATTCCCAACTCCCCGCATTCTAATTGTCATATTGATTTACCTGCAGATTTAGTTGAGGAAACTCATGATGAGTTGTGTCTTGAATTTCACGATTTAATTGGTTTTGATGATTCTATCAATTGCAACTCATGTACCGATTGTGACGGTGATATAAAATGTGTTATGTGTCTTGAGATTTTGCGATATTTGAAAGCCGATGATTTGTTTACGCAGCATCTAATGATATTGAAGGGTCTATCAACAATGCAATTGCAGAATCTGAAACACATAGGAGGTGGAGTTGAAGGCCATTGAGGAATTTTCAAAGAAGGAGGAAAGACAAAGATATGACAAGAACTCATCTTGAAGTGGATTTTGTTTTTGGGCCATGGTTCAGCATTATCAATGAAAGCAGGATTGCAAAATTACACGTATTGCATGCCATTGGTGAAGTCAAGGAAGACCAATGGGACCCCAATGTGAACCCTCATGCTTCAAGCTTCACTTGGTCGTTACACTTCAACCAATGGGACCGTAGTGGAAGTTATCATGTTGTGTCAACCATAACCTGGTCATCACGTTTCAACCAATGGGATCCTGGTGGAGTCTTTTCACCAACCTCACTTAATAAGACCAATGGACACCGCCTCAAACAAGATTATCATGAACTTCCAGAGAATGCGAAGTGGAGGTGATGAACCTTCTCCATCCGCATTATGAATAATAAAAAAAAAAAAAAAAAAAAAAAAAAAAATAGAAAAAAATAGAAAAAAAAAGAAATAAAAAAGAAATAAAAAAAATTTGTGTGCCCGACAATAAGGTAGGTAGTGCCATTAAATTTTGTCACTCGGAAGCAAATGGAGGTCACTTTTTCTTCAACGACAACAACTGCGAAAATCTTGCAGTATGGATTTTATTGGCCCACTTTATTAAAGGTCTGTTACACTTTTTGCAAAAGTTGCAGAAATTGGTCAAAAAGGTTCTGCTTTGAGATTATCATCTGCACCTACTCCTTGAAAAATTGAGATCCAGGTGGCGCGGTTCTTTTCTTTGTCAAACACGTGTATCATCGGGGCCGTAGATATTGAGGATCCTAGGAATGGTAATGCGCTTAAAGTTAATGGACAAAGACTTAACCATTCCTGGAAAACCAAGTTCTTGAGTTCTTTGTGTTGCTGGGTTAAGTGGCGGATACGGTACTCCGTGACTCTCAAGTCGGTTTATTTTTCGTTTCCCAAAATAACTGAACCCTTCTTCTCCTTCAAAATGGATGTCATTCTTTTAAACCTGAGAAAACATTTTCCTTCTCTTCCTCAAAATGCTCTGAGAAAAATCTACAAAGTTCGATGTGAAAGATTGAGACTGTTAATGCACAAAGGTATGCCAGAAGATGTACGTTGGATAATTGAAACAAAGGTTCGATTAGCAGGTGAGTCCTCAATTTCATTTGACTCATATATGCCCGGTCTTGGAAGAAGTTCATATTCTAAAAGGAGAAGAGCAAAAAGGTTACAAGTCTGTCACAAATGTGGACGATGGAACTGTAACAAGCGATGTCATAATTTGGGGATAGTTTCCGTAAATAGAGAAGATAAAATTTTCTTCATTAAGAATGGACTGAGTAAGGAGTCATTAGATGATATCTTATTGACTCTTGAGATGCATTCTTGTGGATTGGTGCATCGTGAAATTCTTACATTGTGGAATCTCTTCAAGGATGAAGAAAAACGCTACAGTCTTGGGAATCTGACTCTAAAAGACCCTGTTTGCCAATTTATAAGAAAATTGGATGGGAAGCTTATCCTCGACTCATAGAAGACGTTTAAGCCGTTACTGGACGTTAAACCAGAGGCGGATGTGAGCCATATCCACAAACAATCTGTATATATTATCTTCTTCTTCTTCTTCTTCATGTCATCTCTCAAAAAAAAAAAAAAACAAAAACAAAAAACAAAAAAACAAAAAACAAAAAAACAAAAAAACAAAAAAAAAAAAACAAAAAAACAAAAATTATGTATACCTTTTAGGGTTGGCTTTGGTAACACACACCGTGAATGGGGAAATGCATGCATCCTGATCCAGCCTTCTTAATTGAAAAACAAAGAAGGTAGATTGTATCCCACATGTGAGGCAGCCAGTCGTATTATGGCCACTTGTCCCTTTTGGGAGCCCTATGTTGCGAATGGGTCGAATACTGGTCAACAATGCTTTGGCACAAAGCCGAAAGAGCAGACTACCTCCATCCCAATCTTAAGTAAGTATGCACTCATCTTTCATCAAGTTTTTCTAACAATTTCAAAAAAAAAAAAAAAAAAGACGTGATGTCATCGCACTCATGTGTAAAGATAAAGATATGTCATGGAAACTGTACATACAGGTATGTCATCATTTTTTATTTCTTTTATCTTTGTATCATTTTGTTGTATTTTGATTTTTGTACAGACGATCCTTTGAGCAGGGTCCTTCAGGGGTTTCTAGACTTCTTTACCTTGATGGTTTTCTTGAAGTCAAAAAAAATAAATAAATAAACAAAAAACAAAAAAAAAAGGAAAAAAAAAACAAAAAAAAAAGATTTTGTGTTTCTTAATTTCAACCTTTTCTGACAACAGCCAACCTACCCTCATAGGTGCAATTATTCCCCTTTCCATTCTTTTTCCTATTTAAACACTCCATTTTCTCCATTTTCCTTCAACTAAGAAACACTCAAAGGGAGGAAAAGTATAGAATGGGGCCTCCTATTCGTAACCTCAAAAATGTCTGTGTTTTTTTGGATCGAGTTATGGGAAGGGATTAGAATTTGTAAACGCAGCTAGCACTCTTGGTCGATCACTTGCTGCGAGGAATATTCATCTTGTATATGGGGGAGGTTGTCGTGGGTTAATGGGGGCTGTATCACTTGCTGCTTTTATAGGAGGCAGTCAGGTTTTAGGTGTTATTCCTAAACCTTTAGCTGAAAATAACATCACTGGAAGGACAGTTGGAGAAGAAATTCAGGTAACATCCATGCATGGACGAATGAAAACAATGGTTGACAATTCTGATGCATTTATTGTCTTACCCGGTGGTTTTGGTACTTTGGAAGAAATTTTTCAAATCGTCTTTTGGTCGAACTAAACATCCACCATAGACCCATTGGTTTGTTGAATGTTAATAATTTCTTTGATCTTTTGTTATTTTTTCTTGACAAAGTGTGGAACAGTAAATTTATCACTCCTTCTAAGCAAGACAACTTCTTATCTCTGCCTCCACTATTGATGAGCTCATTGATAAATTAGAAGCTTTTGAGTATGTACCTGATAAGGTATTAGCTCAGATAGATTGGTCAACAGGAAGCAGCGAAGGAAGTAACAAGAAAAAAAAGCCAGATCTGACACTTTCTCTTTAATGGGTTTGATTTTATTAAAAAAAAAATATTTGTTGGTGTTTTGTTTGGAAAGTATGATATGATGGTCATGGACTTATTAAACCAATTAGTGATGGCAGAGTAAGGAGTAATTTTACTCTTGAGACGCATCTTAATTGGTGGCAGAGTAAGGAGTTTTTTAGGTAGTAATTAATTAGTATTAAATTGTGGAAGTACTAACGTTTTCTTGTTTGATTTCTTTTCAGGGTCTGATGCGGAACTAACAGTGTGCGTCTTTTCTGCTTGGCGTTGATTCACTTCTTATCAGGTTGTGTTGCTCTTTTCTATATCTCTCTTTCACATTGAGGGCAATGTTATATTAAGTGTGGGGGAGAGATTTTAGCATGTTTCTTTTCTTTTGGTTTGTTAAAAAAAATCAAAACAAAAATCAAAACAAAAAAAAGGGTTCATTGCATGATTGAATAACTTTTCTCCCTTCTTGAACTGATATGCTTGGTGATGGATGATTGAATTGATGAATTGAGTTTGATGGATGCATACCTTGTGAGATTTTGAGCCTAATGGATGGATTTAACATTTATGCCATTCTCTTCTTTCTTGTGTGATTTTCACTCATGTTAATGACCACTCTAGAACTTGCTTTGATTCTTTTTGAGGCTACATTTCACTTGCATGCATGAACATGATTGAGGCCCTCTTTCTTAATTAGCTAGTTTAACCAAATAGCCAACTATGTTTTCAATATGATATCAAGCACTCTTTTGACTTCTTGAAAATTCTCTGATTCCTGCCAACCTTGTATATTTTCCTTTGCTTAACCCCTTTGAGCTTATTTGACCATTCCTTGTTTCTAGCTCATTATGTGCCTTAAATGAGAAATCGTGTTCTTACTTTACCTTAGGGAATAAAAGAACATTAGCTTGGTTAATGGATGAGTTTTTGAACAAGTGTGGGGGTGTGTATACAAAATGGTTATTGAAAAAGAAAAGAGTGCCCAAAAAGAAAAAAAAATGTATGTATATAGTTATGTTCATATATATAAAAAAGAAAAGAAAAAAAAACAAGTGTTTAAAAAAAGAAAAGGATTGGGAAATGAATATGTAAAGGGATATACACTAGAGTTGGGATGAACTTTTATGCTTGTTATTTGAACTCAGCTCTCATTTGCTTTTATTCTCTTTGGTATTTATCTTCTCATATCCATTTTATCCTCTCCTGTTACCTTGACCTTGAATAAAGTCCTCATGATTTGTGTGTGCATGTGTTTCGAGTAGTGGAGAAGTAGAAGATAAGCAAGCTTATGGTAGTGCAATTTTCATGGGTTGAATTGAGTGAAATACCTACCTTTTAAACACTTGAGAGATTGAGAGGGGATCTTGTGAAGATCTATCATTCTCGATTCATGTTGAAGATACCTTGCTTGTTGGTTTGAGATGTGGAGAATTGTTAACTCATGAATGTTTTGATCTCTTGAACCTTTGGTTGTTCTTCTTGATTGTAAAATTTTGGGTTCTTGAATGTCGTTGGAATTTAAATTTTTGTTAATCTCTTATGTCCTTGTTTTGGTCTTGAGTCTTGCCCAGGAGTGCAAAAAGCTAAGTGTGGGGGAATTTGATAACCACATATTTTATTCATTAAGAAACCCTTATGTTTAGTCATTTACACTCTCCATATTCTTAATTGATTGAGTTTGGTATGATTTTGTGAGTTTGAGCTCAAATTGGTCCTAATTGAATATTTTCAGCATTATTGAGATTTGACACTGTTTCTGTATTTTGGCCATAACTTGAGTTCCTAATATCTGATGAACATGAATTTTACCTTGTAGGAAATCTAAGAGGAAGCTCTACAACTTTGATGAAGAGCTCGAAGTCCCAAAAGGATGTCTAAAGGACCTAAGTTTACATGGAAGTCAGAATATGGGTTCTGTCAGTAGAATCCGAATAGTGTGCACTCATAAAATCCTATCTCAAGATGTAATAATGAAGATGGGCTCAAATTTGGACAGTGGATAGTAAAGATCCAAATAAACAACTTTCATGAAGAACACTTTTTGAAAAAAGGAAGTCTAGTAGGTCATTTTGAGCTTGCAAGTCGGAACAGAGGAGCTGAAGTTGGGTTTGAGCAACCTACGGTATTTGGGACATATCTTGGGCTGTAGGAAGCCAAATTGGACGATCCAGATATGCATGTTATAGCCAAGACAAAGATCTACAACTTTTATGAAGAGTACTTTTCGTGGATCTGAAGTCTAGTTGGTCGTTTTTGGCTTCCAAGTCAGACACGAAATTTTCGTCCTCAACCACCCACTCATCCATCCACTAATCCACTAATCCACTCATCCACTCACCCACTCATCCACTAATCCACCCACTCATCCACTCATCTACTAATCCAACCACTCAACCACTCCACCCACTCATCCACTAATCCACCCACTCATCCATCCACTCACCCATTCATCTCCATAATTTCCCACTCACCAAAAGTCCTTTGGCATTTTCCACTCAACCAACCCACTTAACCATTCCACTCACTCATCCACTAAACCAATCCACTAAACCAACCCACTCAAACACTCCACTCACTCACCCACTCATCCACCCACTTCCCTTTGTCATTTTTTTACCCTAGACTTCTATAAAAGGCACCATTGGTTATCATGAACAAGATGTAATTGCTCTTCATTTCTCTCTAAGTTTCTTCTTGCTTCTTCATAGTTTCTCATAGTTTTGTATATTTTGATGCTCCCCTTCATGGTAATGGAGGGCTAAGCTACTTTCGGTCAATTTAGAACTCTTGAAGAGATTGTGGTTTGGATTCTTGAGACCTTGGTTATGTATTGTATTTGATTTGTAATTGAATTCCTCCTTTCTTCTTCTTTTTCTTCTTCTTGATCTTGAATGCATGAATGATGATTATATTTATGTTGATCTGATTGATCTTGGTTTAAGATTGAGATTTGTGATGAAACTTAGAACTGATTGATCTAAACTAATCACATAAATGAAGATTGAGATTTGTGATGAAACTTAGAACTGATTGATCTAAATTAATCACAGAATTGAAAAGGTTAGGTTACTGATTTGTGCCTAAGTTAATTGAATTCGGTACTTGAAATTAACATAGATCTTCATGAATGGTGCGATTGCGGATTTGTGTTTATCACTTGTTAATTGAATTCTAGACGATCGTCTAGTATGAATTCTGAATTTGATGCAGAGATCTCGGTTAGATCCAAATTAACAATTCAATTGCGCTTCAAGTGTTCTATGAAGGGTCTATGATTGAATCCACCCAATCTTGGATAGGTTTCTAAATTGACTGCTCTTTAATTGTTATTTCTTCCTTTAATTTTGTTAAGTGCGATCTTAAACTGTCAAACCCCCCTTTTTGCTAACTTTCACTTGATTTGATTAAATTGCATTTACGATCCTTGAGGAGATGATCCAGTGTTGTTCACTATACTACAAGTTTAGGTAATAACTTCGATTATAATTTTGACTGAGTTCGGCGCTCGTCATGATGCCCTGAGAAGGGTGTTACCCCAAGTCCTTCACCACCAAGAGCTTCTCAAACATAAAACAAAATACAAGTTTATTAGCATATTAAGCTTTAACTAGGGGAACCATGGATCAAACATGGCTTAGAACATGAAAAAGAGATAAGAAATGAAGTTTTCCATAACTTCACCTTAAGAACCGTAGAACTTTGCTCTTGAGGAAAGTCCTTGAAGATGATGGATTTAGAACTTGCTCCAAACTACAAAGTGTCTTAGAATGAGGTATAGATTCAAGATGTATGGTTGTTTTTAAATTAAAGAATGATGGAAGTTGGATTTAGGGTGCTTGGCCAAAACTAGAGAAGAAGAGAAATGGAGAGAAAGTTTGATAAGTTTAGCTTCTTGAAAATGATCAATAATGACCAATATGAGAAATAATTGGTGTCTTGAAACTTAGCTAAGCTATTAAGCCACCAAAACCGTCCCCCCCTTCTTGCACTCTCCTTGAGTGACCAATCTCACTAGCCATTATTTGAAGCATTCCTAACCATTGATTAGTTCAATGGTTAGGATTAATGTAGATTCTAGGTATATCCTTTAGATTAGAAGACTTAATCTAGGCCGTTGGATCTTTTTCCTTGAAATCCTAGCCATTAAATGTATCTCCAAAATTAAGGGTCAAGATCACTCCTTCAAACTTTACATCCAATGGTCATAAATGGTCCCTATCACTTTACAATACCAAATCTCCACCCTTGATTAAATCAATGGTGGATCTCCAACACTTTTTAAGACCAAATCTCCACCTTTGATTAAATCAATGATGGATCTCCAAACCACCAAGGTTGACTAAGTAGTATAATTTTTTTTTATCTGTTATAACCCTACGAATAATATTTTTACTGTATTTTTATTTCCTGATAATTAAATACAGTACAAAACACAGTAAAAGAAAATTTTTAAAACTGTTTTCGGATTTAAGTTTAGTAAGATCCCCCGTCTCCGTCTCAACAGTACAAAATTTTCTGACTATAAAAAATTTTCATTTTTTCAGGCCCGCCTGGGCCCACGTACAGCCTCCCTAGGCCCACAAACAGTCCAAAAAAAATCAAAGAAATATAAAAAATTCATAATCATCCACGAAATCATAAAAATTATAAAACTTATGGAAATTAAGTCAGATTAGTAAAAATCATTAAGGATTTACAAAAAGAAATAAAATACGAAGGCTCGTATACAGCCCCAAAATAATATTAAAATAATAAAAAAACGTAAAACTCCCAAAAATTCCTAAAAATCACAAAGAATTATAAAATCCACAGAAGTCAAGTCGGATTATTCAAAATAATTAAGAATCACCCAAAATAAATAAAATACGAATTTTTGGGGTGTTACAATACTCCACCTCTAAAAGAATTTCATCCTCGAAATTCGTAGTAGCTTTCGAACCAAAAATAGATACTGCTCTTTCATCTTATCTTCCAGTTCTCATGTTGCATCTCCGCTTACATCATTCCCTTCGACCAACGAAAACTCTTTGCCTCACATTCAACTTTTCCTGATCAAACAGATACCTCAGACTTTTGTGATCGATTAAGACGTTGAATGTTACTCCATAAAAAAAAAGGTCTCCATATTTCTAATGCAAACTCAACAGCTACTAACCCCCATTCACGCGTAGAATAGTTCTTCTCATGTAACTTCAATTTCCTTGAAACATACACTAAAACTCTTCTATTCTGCATAAGCACACATCTTAAACTCCGATGTAATGCGTCACAATACACCTCCAATGGTTCGCTGAGATTAGACAGAACTAATACTAGAGAAGTAGTCAAACACATTTTCAACTCCTGAAAATTCTACTTGTATGCATCAGTCCATACAAACGCTTAATTCTTTCTGATAAGCTAGGTGAGAAGTCCTGCGATTCTTGGAAAATTTCTCAATAAATTTTCTACGGATTTCCATTACTGTCTTTGACTTTTCCTTTTTAAAAAAACTATTTCAACCTTTGACGGATCAATCACAATCCCTTCCTTAGAATTGCGGGACCCAAAAATTAAACTTCATCTAACCAGAACTCGCTTTTCGACAACTTAGCATATAACCACTTCTCCTTTAGAATTTGGAAGACCACACTGAATTGTTCAGCATATTCCTTATAATTTCGAGAATAAATCAGAATGTCATTAACAAAGATAATTACAATTCTGTCTAGATAAGGACGAAAAATTCTACTCCTATAATTTATAAATATCACAAGAGCATCCGTCACTCTGCACGGCAACAATTAGAATTTCTTTATCCTCGTATCGCTTCATTCTCCTACCTTTGCTCTTAACAGGAAGTGTCTCACACATCGCGTCTTCTTTCAACAGCACTATACCATATATTATGACATGAATTTGAATAGGAATATCCTTTCTTGCAATTGCAATACATGAAATCATTATGAAGGTTAGAAAGAGAAAGGCAGCAAAACTATCTGATATGTTACCGGACATATCCAACAAAGAATTTGATGTTGCCCAATTTTTTTTAAAGAATGGGTTTTTCTGGAATACTAACACTTTATTGAGACAATCTTATAGGATATAGTTGGAAAATAACCAATCTGTTTCAAATATCACGTCTATTTATGAAAGAGATAAACAGATCAAACTAACACCAAAAAAAAAATTGATCCATAACAACAATAGGATAATTTGAATAACTTAAGTA
Source organism: Ormosia emarginata (assembly GCA_029884605.1). Classification (NCBI taxonomy): domain Eukaryota; kingdom Viridiplantae; phylum Streptophyta; class Magnoliopsida; order Fabales; family Fabaceae; genus Ormosia; species Ormosia emarginata. Next base: position 4,815,464 of record JAQQTP010000037.1, read on the forward strand.
GCACGATAGGCTAGTAATAGAAATAGAAATCAACAAGTCAGAAGATAACGACGACATAGATAACTCTAACATATAATTGATCCACATAATCATATGCCACAATGAATGAGTTGTTCTCATAATTATACAGTATAGTTTAAAGAATCACCTTCTGCGGCATAGTCTCCCTTGTTTAGGTCTTCAGCTCAGAACACTGCCTACTACCTATTACTAACAGAAGACTTCATTTTTCGATGGAACACAATCTTTGGAAATGTGTCCAGGCTTTCCGCACTTAAAACAAATTATTTCCTTGAACGTACAATCCTACGCTAAGTGCCCTATTCCACATTTCTTACATAACAGTAAAGACGTCACGGTCCAACTGGGTTTACTGCTACAAGCACTTCCTCCACACATTTGCTGCTTTTGTTGATTTTCCAATGATCGTAAAGACATTTTCCGCTGAAATCGATTTACCTTCCCATTATTCCTCCTTTGGAATGCCTAGGTTCCAAGGTTACGAGATCTTATATTCCAAGACTGATTCTCTTTTATCAGATCCTGAACCTCAACTTCTAGTTCCTGCTGTTCAGCGATCCTCTGTTCCTGTTGTACTGTCACGTCAGTTATCCTCCTCATTGCTCCTGTAGTTGCAACCGTATTATTAATATCACATTCCGCTTCCACACACGTACGTCTACTACGAGCCACTTCTTTTCTTCAAAGACGGATGAATCAAAATACAATGGAAACCACATGTAACCATTTTAAACAACATTGTTTCCTTTCAGAAATCAAAACACAGAGAACACAACACAAGCAAAATAGATCTAACCACAAACCCCAAAAAACTCAAACCGTGCTCTGATACCAATTAATGTAACACCCTCCTTAGGGCATCACATTTCTGACTACCAACTTATAATCTGAAAATGATTTCATAAAAGGTTTGAGTTATAAAAGGTGGGTTTCAAAATTTCTTCTTGCAGAAACGTAAACTTACTGATATTTATAAGTAATACTGAAAAATAGATTTAAAATGATTAAAACTCATATAACAGACACCACTTAGTATTTAACAATTATTCAAGAAATATAAAAATTTCATAATCATCCACAAAATCATAAAAATTATAAAACTTATGAAAATCAAGTCGGATTAGTAAAAATCATTAAGGATTTACAAAAAGAAATAAAATACGAAGGCTCGTATACAACCCCAAAATAATATTAAAATAATAAAAAAAACGTAAAAACTCCCAAAAATTCCTAAAAATCACAAAAAATTAAAATCCACAGAAGTCGAGTCAGATTATTCAAAATAATTAAGAATCACCCAAAATAAATAAAATACAAATTTTCGGGGTGTTACAAGGATCCTCATCAGAAGAGGTAATCCTAATAGGAGCCACAGGCTCACGGGCAAGGGCTCGAGTAGAAGATACGAACGAGTCCTGCTGAGGGGTATAAAAGCGGTCACCCCACAGTTCTCTGATGGGCATGTTAAACTCCAAGCATAAAGTAACATCAAGAGAAAAGAAAGGGTTCCCATCGTAGGTCCTGCGAACAGATATAGTCATGTCCCCTATATATCTAACGCTCTCAGCAGCCCAGTCGATGCGCCATGCATTCGTACCATCAAGGAACTATACTCTGACAAAACTAATGAAATCTTTCTTAGCCGCCATCGCCAGAAAAACAAAGCAACAGAAAGGTGCGATCTACTTTGCCTTCTTGTCAATCTTTATCCAACATATAAATATATACACAACAGAATAACATGTTAAAGAGGTGAGATCTCCTACAATAATACCAACATGGCAACATAGAAACAACAATGATAGTAATGCCATTCAAAATACAGAAATACACATATAATCATTGTTTCATACAACAGATAATTCAATAAATACTCTAATGGATAATTTAATGGATAATTTAACAAATATGTAAATGTCACAATGAGATCTCGACTGACTATGCATACGCACAATGGACCAATTTCCTACTCCATGGAGCTAAACACAATTTTGAAGAGAATGATCTAGAAGACATTTGTCTATATCTCGTTAGCCTCAATTCAAGTGCTTTCATTTTTCTCAATTTGTGCAGCATGGCTTATACAAGACTGTCTACACCAGATTGTGATTAAGGATAGTGTCTCAGTCTGGATCGTTAGTGCATTTGCATCGGTCTGTACCACGGCGCAGTGGAGCTACCAACTAGCCACTTGTGGGATAAGCCACACCCTGATGCCCCCAAGGTCAACCAATGACCTGCACTACGCATATCGCACCCGCACAAAGGTGTAATTCATCTCCTAGACTTACAGCCTTAACAAAACAAAGTTCAATAGACTTTCACAATGTATGATGAATGACTCAATGAATACACATTCAACAATGTTATGATTTCTCCGTAACCATGCACCACAACTTGGCCATAACAATCATCAATAAGTTTGGGTCCCCTTTGTGGACATGACAACAAAATCGTTGTTTATTTTCAGTTACGCAACATCATCATTGCAAATTTAAAACTCCATTTTGAAACTTTTAAAAACTCAATATAGAAGTCAACCTTAATTTCCAATGTCCATCATAATAAAATTTTTCAAGGAAAGATTTTTCTAACATTACTCACCAAAGTCCATATTACTTTAATTTACAAAACCCTTTTTCTATTACCTTTAGAAAATCTCTTGATTAGAATACCTTAATTTTATAAATCACTAATCACTTAATTTATTAAATTCTCAATTAATACAAAATTTTGTCTTGGATATCCTATTTTTACCTACTTGGTCGTGAGCCTCAAGTTCCATGAGACCAAAAAAAATCTTTTTCCTTTCCAAGTGATTCACATCATACAACATATAACAATCATCACATTTCTATTCTAACAAGTTCATGCATAATACTCAAAGTAATAAAAGTAAATAAAGCAAGTAATCACAAAGCATTGAACTTATACAAACAAGTGAATGAATCCACACATGAATTATTCACACACACACAAAATTTGTTCCTCACCACCATGGATAGTTAAAGAGGATAATCTCCCTCTTACCTAGGGTGTAGATCAAAAGAACTGCTTGGTGACAACAAGCACATACATATTAGATTTGAAAAGAGAAGACCATTGATCAAAATGATGGTCTTGAACATGAAAAAGAAAGAAAGAAAGAAAGATCAAAATCTCACCTTAAAAGCTTCAAGTTAGGGCTTGAAAAAAAAAAGATGATGGAGATGAGAGGATTAGATGATGATCACAACCTAGAAAATCATCCAAATGGTGTGTAGATTCAAGAAGTATAATTGATTGGAGCAAACAAAATAGAAGAGGGAATTGGAGGGTGGTCGCCGTGAGCCACTAGAGAGAAAATGAGAGAAGAAAAGTGAGAGAGAAAAAGTGTGTAACTTTTTCTTTGTTTCTTGAAGGGTGAATGAAGCTAAATGATGATAGAAAAAAAATGAATAGAAACTTACCCAAGAAGCCTCTTGGCTGTGGGCTTCTCCAAGGAAGAGAGAGAAATGCAAAGCTTTTCCATTAAGTTTTCTCTAAAGCTTGCTTAGGAAGCTAGTTTTCTATTGGTTCACTTTTTGGAAAGTCAACAAGTGATGTCACATGGATGATGTCATCAAGGAAAGCTTTTAGAAAAAGATGCCTAAGATCACATCTAGAACCATCCACAACAAGCTATTACCCAATGGATAAAAGTTACTGTTAACAAAATCAGTGTTTATTGTTCGTTGGATAATATAACGTATTCTGATTTTATTTGTCAAATAAAATCTCATATAATGAAAACTTCGTAAACTATGTCCGGCTTCGGGTTTAATAAGATCCCCCAGCTCTGTTTCACAATCCAAAATTTTCCTGCCTTGGAAAATTTTATCTTTTCGGCCCCGCATAATGTGCACAGAAATTAAAAAATATAATAAAACAATCTAAATCACCCAAATAATTCATAAAAATAAAAAAAATAAAAAACATATATAACAATAATTAGGTAATTTTTGGGGTGTTATAGAAGAAGGCGAAGTAGATCGCACCTTTCTATTGCTTTGTTTTTTTGGCGATGGCGGCTATGTGAGATTTTGTTGGTTTTGTCATAATACAGTTCCTTGATGGTACGAATACATGGCGTATCGACTGGGCTGCTGAGAGGGTTAGATGCATAGGGGGCGTGACTATATCTATTCGCAGGACCCGTGATGGGGACCCTTTCTTTTCTCTTGATGTTACTTTATGGTTGGAGTTTAACATGCCCATTAGAGAACTGTGGGGTGACCACTTTTATACCCCTTGGGAGGACTCGTTTGCATCTTCTGCTCAGGCCTTTGCCTATGGGCCTATGGCTCCTATCAGGATTACCTCTTCTGAGGAGGATCTGTCTGAGGGTCCTTCTTAGTAACTTTGGGGGTCTGATATATTTTGTCATTTTGATGGTTGTTATTTATAATCTTTTTTTTTTGTATGTAAAGCTTATACTTTTATTTTGCTAAGAACTCATGATGTATATATGCCTATAATATGTATATTTTGATTTGGTGCATGGGATGTTCCTTATATCCTTTTCCACAAAGTTTATGTTTTTCGCATATAAATATAACTATAAATAAAAAAAAGAAGAATCCAAGGAGAAATCATTTTATAAACAAGTTTTTATATTAAGCAGTTTGTTTTTCGTCAGTATGATGCCTGTCAGAGGGCATTACACAATGCATTAGAGGGGACTCCTTGGGTAGTGTCTTGGGGAGGAGCTTGCTGCACTCCATTTTTTTCTATTACTAACTCTTTACCTTTGATTCACTCAAATCTTTTCAATGAAGATTGCTTTCTTCTTCACCAAGGCTTTTTTTTTAAATATCAATGAAAATCCATAGCTCATTAATGAAGGTTGTTACCATTTTTTTTATATCCATCTACTATTTCTGTTTTTGTCTTTTTTCCCTTGCTCTTGTTCTTGTATCTTGCACATCAATGTAGTAATAGTCATCTATATATAAGTTTTGGTTCCATCAATTGCATTGGAGGTACTGCACACATCCTTAGCAATAATATTTTTTCACTTTTTTACCTGAAATGTTCCATTGGTTACTGTTATTTGATATGGTTAAATATTGTTCAGGCCAAAGCCATGGCGAAGTTTGATGAAACTGTTAAAGCACATGTAAGATTGGGTATTGATCCAAAGCGAACAGAACTGGTATATGTTAATATATTTTAGTTTTTCTTTTCTTTTCCTTTTCCTTATTTTGCATGTGTTTGTTTAATTTCATTCCACAAAAGAATCTTCATCCCAAAAAGGATAAGGAGAGGTAAAAGAAAACTTATAATTGCATAAATAAGATTTACTTGATTTCTTAAAGATGAATGGATTTATAAACTATATTATGAAACTTGAAGCCTTGGTTTTTTTAACAATATTACTTTAAGAACTATTGGCATTGGTTAGCTTTATTACTACATATCCTTTATTATTTGTTTACTTGTTAGCTATTTCTTGGTATTTTTTGAAAGGGCTAAAACTGTGAAGCGAGGGAGTAAACAAGGCCTACAAGTAGTCAGACCATAATATTGAGAACAACCCAACAAAGGTTTCTATCCATCTAACTTTATCTACGTGATTTGAGTCTTTATCTCTATGTGTGATTTAGAATCTTACAAATATTTTAGAATTAAAATATACATTTCTACATTTTACTTTTTGGAAAAAATAGATGGCTATTACAATCTTCATCCCTTTGAATTAAATTACCCCTGGATTATTCAATTCAATGAATGTGTAAGCATGCTTATTCTTTGTTCTTATCTTTCAATTGAGGCACTATGTTCTATTTTTTCAAACCATGCAAAAAAAAGCTTTGGAAGTCTTGCATGTTATTTGTGTTTTACCTTCTTGTGAAATCATGATAATAAAGAATTTCGAAGTCTTAGTGTTCTTATTGTAGTGCTTTTATATAGAAGAAAATATTAGTGTAGAATATTATAAGATGAAATACAAGTTTTCTTTTAACACAAGGAAAGTCTAAAAGGAAGAAGAGAGGAAAAATAAGAGTTGGATGTTCATATGAGACAAGCGGTTACTGGAATATTTAAAAGGAGTAGATGAGTTTCTTAATATGACCACTGTAAATGCAGACAAGGAGGATAACATTAAGTATCCATGTTGTAAATGTAACAATCGCCTTAACAAGTCAAGGGAATAAGTAAAGGGGCATTTACTTAGATGGGGACTAGAGCCAAGTTATATAGAGTGGAGTTATATAAAGTGGGAATTTCTTGGAGAGCGTTCTTCTGATGATGAATGCATAAGTGACTGCAATAATCAAATAACTATTGAAGGAAATGACGATGGTCAAGTATATTCAATGTTACATGACATATATGGATTTGATAATGCTGATAACATGAACAATGAGTTTCATGAGACAACATCTAGTCATGAATTTGGGAAGCCAAATGTGTAACATCCCAAAAATTTATAATTTTAGGATAAATAGTCATTTTATAAATATTTGTAATTTTTGGAAATTTTTCTGTATTTTTCTGAGAACGTGGAATATTTTAATATTATTTTTCGTTTTACATGTGCACTGAGCGGAGCTGGGGTAACATCCCAAAAATTAATAATTTCATGATAAATGATCATTTTATAATATTTAGGATTTTTGGGAATTTTTCTGTATTTTTCTAAGAATGTGAAATATTTTAATATTATTCCTCAATTTGCGTGCAAACTAAGCGGAGCTGGGAAAATGAGATATTTTTCCTGAGAACCTTGATCAGTGAAAATGTCGATGGGAGATCTTACTAAACCCGAGGCTAGACACGATTTATAAGATTTCACATTTTTCGAGAAATTTGATCTGACAGAGCAATAAATCACTGTGTAATTTTTATCCGTTTGACAATTAACACTGACTTCTGTCAACTGTATCAATTGTTCATTGGGTAATAGCATGCATTAGGAATCCTATCACCTTATCCTAATGCAATCCACTTTATGTCAAATCAAATCCACTTTAATTCAAATTTGTGTACTTTCTTCAAAGCTTCTTTGAGAAGTTTTGACCACCAAAGGACAAGAATGCCCTTGGCTTGTTGGAGAAGCCTCTCCACCCCTCTCTTCCCTCTCATTGCCGTAGCACTCTAAGCCTTGGGGAGAAAAATTTTGCTCCCACACACTAAACCTAACACACCCAAAATATCTCCACTTTCACCTACTCACTTCTCTCTCTAGTCTTTCTTCCTCTTCATTTTCTCTTCCTTCTCTCTTCTTCCTCCCTCTTCACTACGAAATTGCATCCCCATCCTCCACCATTTTTCTTCATCTTTTCTCTTCACTAAGCTCATTTCTATACTCACCTTTACTTTCTCTACCTTCTTTATTTAGAAAGTTTCTTTATTTTCCATCTTCACCTCCATTTTCCCTCTTCCTTCTCTCTTCTTCTTCCTCTCCAATCCGAAAATTCCAGCCACCATTGTGATCATTTCTCTTCACTTTTCTCTTCATAAACACCATTTCTACACTTCCCTCAACCTCCTCTACAACTTCTATTTGGAGGATTTTTCTCAAAAACCAACTTTTCCTCCATTGTCATCCAAGACAAAGCTTCAAGCTTTAAGGTAAAGTTTTCATTTTTCTTCTTTCTTCTCTTCATTTTCGTGCTCCATGGCCTCATTGATGACCATGGATCTATTCTATTTCAACCATTGATGTTAATTCTTTGTCTTGAGATTTCTAGGGTTTTTGGACCCCAAAACTGAATTCACCAAGAAGAAAAGAAGAGCCCAATTTTGTGTTCTTCCTTTAGGTAAGAGGGAGATTACTCATGTCAACCATCTATTGGTGGTGAGGAGACTTTGTGTGCTTGTTGATGGAACATCCACCTTTGTATGGTCACTTTATTTGGTGATTTTGCATGTGTATATGTTCTTAAGTTGAATAAATAATTGAATGGTGATTTTGTAGATATTGGATGTGTTAAATATGCTTGATCATGTTAGGGTTGTTAAATAAAAAATTTGGAGTTTCCTACCCTAACATGGTGCCACGGTTTTGATGGGGATTTTGGGTGGTAAATTGTTTTTTGTACACAAATAAAATGAAGCTATGTAATCAAATGTTGAATGATAATGATGGAATCAATGAATGGAAATTTTTGAGGGTTTCCTACAGCAAGATGAGGTCTCGGTTTTGAGGGCTATTTTTGAGGGATTGAATTGACTTTGGGTGAACTAAAATTTAAGTGAAATTGATATCAAGAGACTAGTGCATAAGAAGGAATTAAATTGGAGCCTTGAAGACTAGAGGGGCCACGATTTTGACCCAAAGTAATGAGAGCTTGGATTAAGTTAGTAAGTAATAATAATTAAGTAATTGGATATTGAAGAATTGATGATCATAATGGAATTGATTGTAAAAGACTTAGGTTTTTCCAAATACTAGGGATGTCACGGTTTGATAAGAACCTAGGAATGTAAATTTGGTTTGCAATGAGAATCGAGTGAAGCTTAAATGGTTAAGTATTGAATAAAAATGTTAAATGAAATAAATGGAAAGTTGGGGGGTTTACTACTCCAATGAGGAGCCATGGTTTTGGCTTTAGATTCCAAGAGATTGGATTAATCTTATGGGAAATGCAATTTGCGCGATTTGGTATTAAATGACTAATACATAAAATGGAAGGAAATTTAGAAAGTTGGAGGCTTGTGAGGTCACGGTTTTGAGGGCTATTGAATCTAGAAATTATCATAATTGATTAAGACATAAAACCTTGTAAAGGTTGAATTCCATGATAGGAAATGGTGATGGTTAATAAACCATAAACACATATTAATGTTGGAAATTGGTTCTATGTTGTTGAGAATCCATATGTGGGGTTATGTACTTGTTGATTTAGCATTTGATGAGATATGATATGTTAGTGATAAGAAATGATGATATGCCACTGAGGCAATGCATATTATAAATGTGTCATAGATATGATTTCTTAATATTGAGAATGAATATATATATATATATATATGCCATTGTGGAATCCTTATGATGAACGCATAATTGATAAACATACATGATTGGGCATTGTGTCATCATGTATATGTATTGTCCGTTGGATATATTTGAATTGATAAACATATATGATTGGACATTGCGTCATCATATATATGTGTTGTCCGTTGGACATTGTTGTAAAGGCGGTGTATGCCTAGGAGTTGAATAACATCTATGTGCGGGTGCGAATAGACTAAGCGTAGGGTCATATGTTGTTGGTACTAGGAGCATTGGGGTGCAGGTGCCTCATCATAGATAGTTAAGAGCTCCTCTATGCCGTGGGGTAGACCGATGCAAACACACCGATGATCCGGACTGAGACGCTGTCCTATATTGCGATCTATTGTTGAGATGCCATGTATAAACCATTTTTACGCAAATATTTTTATGAGATGAAACACACTATTTTTAAAGGCTAACGATATACTAGCATTACTCCTTGATCATTCACTCCGAAAATGTTTATGTCTAGCTCTATAGAGTAGGATTTGTGGTACCATAATGCATTGTGCATAGTTCATTGTCGGTCTCATAAATTGTTGAGCACAAATGCTTGTGACTGTGAGATTATCTGTTCTATTTCTGTGATAATTATATGGATATTGTACTGAGTATTTGAGATATTATGGCGACCTGCCTGTTGTTATTGATTCTTACTATTGCTTATAATTGTAGTGCTTTGCAATAAATTCTACTGTTATTATTGATGAATATGTGAACTGTATTGCTATGTGGGCGCCCTGCGCCATGTTGTTTTCTTACTGCCATAATGGTAATGAATGCTGGGTGTCTCACCTCTTTCTTGTATTTTTGTATTTCAGTTTTATATTTATATTTGATAAAAGATCATGAGGAAAATGAAGAGGGACCACACTTTTCCCGATTGGATTGGGCGCCTGGATAAGATTTCTTCGGTTACGTACGAGTATAGCTGCGTGGGGGCATTGATGCCTGACTTATCGACTGGGACACCGAGCGTCATATGTATATTGGGTTACAGTTTTGTCTGCTAGTAGTATCTATCCCAAGGATTACTACTCTTCCCCTTTAGTGTCTTGTTCCCAATGTATTTTTATTTAAATATGTAAGAACTATGTTTAGTGTTATCTTATCAGTACCTTGTGTTGAAGACGAATGTACTATATATGAAATATGTTTTTTTTTTTCCTTCAGTGGTTGTATTAAAATGGCTGATTAATAAATATGTTCATTTGAGGCTCCTATTTTTCTACTTATGCACAATGGAAATAAATTATTTTGAAATTATTGTTGTTAAGACTGTGACATGCCTGGATTTAGTGACTGTGGTGTAATGACGATTGTGCTGTGGTTATTAGATCTAGGTGCGTTACACTAGGTGGTATCAAAGCAGTTCAGCCTGTTGAGCTGGGGTATGGACTTGCTATGCGAGGGCATGTAGAATTTTGTCTGTTGTGCATTTCCTTGTCTCTTGATTGAGATGATGGGAAAGGAATGCATGGCTGGCTGTTAGTTGAACGTTAGTAGCTACTGTTATACAGTTGCATGATATTGAGGACTGGCCTACTCAATATGTAATGTTCTATGTGTACAGGAAACTATGACTTCACCTAGGCGTACTGTACTAGGAGAAATAGGAATTCTTTTTGTAAGGAGATCAAAAGGTTTTGGAAAACCGATCTTCTGGAGAAAGAGATAGCTGGTGTAGATTTGGGGTTAAGAAGCTGTTTGGGGGTTGATGACTTACAAGAGATTTCGGCAAGGAAAGCAGAATAAAGAAACTCGAGTGGAGACCGTTAGGACTCGTGAATTGAACTTATCTTGTTTGAATTGCTTGATTTTGTGTGTTTGATCTCCGAAAGGAGACAAAGTTGTTTGAGATAATCACATTTGTTTTGTTGTGTTATGTCTTTGTCCGTCTTTAAAGAAAGTCGATGGCTCGTGGTAGGCGTGCGTATGTGGGTACAGGACAAAACAGTGGAAGCATGACTGCGACTGCAGAGGAAATGCAGAGGATAGCTGATGTGATAACTCACCAAGATCAGAGCGCCGCGCAAAGGCGAGAATTGGAAGTTGAGGTTCCAAATCGATTAAAGGAAAGTCGGACTTGGGATAACCTTGGACTGCCTAGATCCCAAAGAAGGAGTAATGGAAAGGCTAATCAATTCAAGCAGAAACCATACTCGCAATTGTCAGGAAAGTGATAGCCACATCAAGCTCATGGGGAAGGTGCTAGTGGCAGTGGATCCAATCAGACCCCGACATTTTTGCCAAAATTTAAGAAATGCATAAAGAACCACTGAACAAAGGAATGTAAGACCAAGAGAGCACTTTGTCGCAAGTGCGGAAAGGAACACTTAACAAGGGATTGCATAATTGCAAGAATCATTTGTTTTAAATGTGGAAAGCCTGGACACGTTTCTCGTAATTGTAACCAAGCGAAGGCAACTTCTTCCGTCAATACTGCAAAGGCTGTGGAACCACAAGCAGAAGCCATAATTTATACCCTGGGAGGTGCTGAGGCCTCTAAATTTGAAAATCTAAACAATGGAAGTCATGCCTCAACCGACGATCCAGTAATTGTGCTGTATAATTCTGGGGGCAACCCTTCCTTTTATAGTTTGTAACTGTATGGATCAATTGGATTCATCTGTGTTTTCATTAGCTTGACCCAGCTACTTTTATTTCTATTACCAAGACTCGTCGTTGACACTGAAGCCTGTTTAATCTATCCTGTTTCTATTCAAGGTTGAATCGTTTGTTAAATTAACTCATATACCTAGGTTCACGCTTACTAGAATTTATGATTCTAGGACTAGATCTATTAATTTCCTAGTTATGTTCTGCTAGACCATTCCGATGAAAACCTAAGTGATTCTTGAGGTTAAGGCTTTTGAGTTTGAGATGGCCAACAAAGTCAAAATTTTGTGAGGAGAAGAGATATGAGATTTCATGTTATCTTTCGTGGTGGACAAAGGCAAAAGGGATATAAGTGTCACTCTTGTGGTCAAAGGATTTCGCATGATGATATGCAATGCCATCGGTTAAGGAGAAAGAATGGAACTTCTCGGTGAGATGAGGACCATCACCAATTGGACGAGGTTACGATTAAGGATAAGTGTCCTCGGAGAAAGATGAACGATTCGATGGATCAGCGAGAAGGGAGTCATTATTCTCTCCAAGATAGATGTACCTTCTTGTCATCATTAAGTTAATGGGAAATTGGAAATGTTCCCAAAACGATGTTCAAACGCGATTTGCATACTATAGGTAACTCGTGATGTCGTTCGGAGTGATAAATACTCTTATCGTATTCATGAACTGCATAAATCAAATCTTTTGTCCCTATGTAGACAAAATGTTAATGTCCTTATCAATGACATTCTGATCTATTCTCGAATGCATGGAGAGACATGTTGGACATCTTGATCCAGTTTTCCAGACTTTAAAAGAGAAGGGACGAATGCCTAGGTATTAGAGTATGAATTCTCGTTTGAGGAGGTTCAGTTTTGAGTCATAAGAATTCAAGTGAAGGGATTACTATGAGTCCATCAAAAGTTGAAGCAGTCTTGCAATGGGAAGAACTAGAGACTATGATACCCTCGTAACTTACAAGGTTAGCTGGTTTCTATCGAAGAAGCGTCAATGAGCTCTCCAAGATAGTGGAATCTCTTATGTAGTTTACAAGAAGAGAATCAAACTTCTACGGACTAACACAGGTGAAGAAAGTTTTCCAAGGACGGAGGAGATATCCGGATGCTTACTAGTATTGGTTCTACCTGATCTCAGGGAACCATTTGAAGTGCTCTACTTCGCATTAAGGTCTAGGATGTGCGATCATGCAAAGTGGGAAGTTGCAACTCACGCCTCGAGGTAGTTGAGGGTGCACGAGGAGAATTACCTAACTCACGACTTGGTGTTGGCCGCAGTTGTATTTGCTCTGAGAAAATAGAGACATTGTCTGTATGGAGCAACTTTCAATGCCTTTAGCAATCACAAGGGCCGGAAGTATCCATTCGATAAAAAGGGAACTGAACATGAGACAAAGAAGGTGACTAGAAACTTTGAAGAAGTATGACTTCTAGCTTTAGTGTCATCTTGGAAAAGCAAGGGTCATAGCAGATGCTTTGAACCAGAAGTTACTTAATGCCTTCGTTATAGTAGTCAAGGAGAAGGAATTAATGGAGTAATTCAAGGACATGTGACTATCATTGGAAATGACACCGGATGAGGTATGTTTGGGTATGGTTATTATTCCGGATGACCTATTGGGAGAAATTCAAGTAAAGTAGAAGAGTGACCAAGATGCATCAAGACCTAAGACAGAAGTATTGGTGGTAAGGAATAGAGAGAGACGGTATTAAGTGTGTATCATCTTGTTTGGGTTGCCAGCAAACTCACTCCTAAAATTCTATGAACTATATCGAATTTCTTTTCGGATTAGTCCAGTAACCTAACCGCCAATTTTGTCATCTTTACTTTCTAAATCTTCATAATATCTTCCATATGTCATGATTGCGAAAGTGTATTCCCGATCCAGCCACGTCATCAGAATGAACACAGTACAAGTAAGAAAGAGTCTGATCTATGAAATGCTTTTTGTGAAGATCAAAGATAGGGGAGCAAAGCAACACAGAAATACAAGGATCACATTGGTGAGGGAGACCTGAATTGACGTGACCAGAACAACGATGTGAAAGTTAGCAAATAAGAAGAAGAAACAACGTCGATGTTTGTTCTAAGGAATGAAAATTTCGAGGACGAAATTTCTATTTGAAGGGGAGTGTTGTAACATCCCAAAAATTTATAATTTTAAGATAAATAGTCGTTTTATAATATTTGTGATTTTTGAAAATTTTATGTATTTTTATGAGAATATGGAATATTTTAATATTATTTCTCATTTTACGTGCACACTGAGCGGAGCTGGGATAACATCCCGAAAATTAATAATTTCATGATAAATGATCATTTTATAATATTTGGGATTTTTGAGAATTTTTCTGTATTTTTTTGAGAATGCAGAATATTTTAATATTATTTCTCAATTTACGTGTAAACTGAGCGGAGCCGAAAAATGAGATATTTTTCCCTAGAACCTTGATCTATGGAAACGTCGATGGGTGATCTTACTAAACTCGAGGCCGGACGTGATTTATGAGATTTCATATTTTTCGAGAAATTTGATCTGATAGAGCGATAAATCGTTGTGTAATTTTTATCCGTTGGACAATTAACACTAACTTCTGTCAGCTGTAACAATTGTCCATTGGGTAATAACATGCATTAGGAATCCTATCACCTTATCCTAATGCAATCCACTTTATGTCAAATCAAATCCATTTTAATTCAAATTTGTGTACTTTCTTCAAAGCTTCTTTGAGAAGCTTTGACCACCAAAGGACAAGAATGCCCTTGGCTTGTTGGAGAAGCCTCTCCACCCCTCTCTTCCCTCTCATTGCCGTAGCACTCTAAGCCTTGGGGAGCAAAATTTTGCTCCCACACACTTAACCTAATGGTGTGGTGTGGATTGTGATTAAAATTTAGAATGAAAATCAGTTGCCAAGTTCCACCAAAAATAAAAACCTTGCAACCAGTTGTAGCTAGCAATGGTCGATCCATAGAGAACTAATTCAATTAACACTATAAATTTAATCCTAATTTAAACACTCAAAAATAGTAAACAATAAAACGGGGGTTTTGTTTTTTAAAATTAAAAACAGAAATTGAATCTAAAACAAAAACAGTAAATATAATTTGGAAAATCAATTAAAAGACAATGGTTAAGAGATAGAATCCACCACTAGATTTATATGATTATGCTAACCCACATATCCTTTATACTAACATGGTCAATTATGTTTTTATGTGATTATGAGATTAATTCTCTATTTCCCTTAAGTTTTGGTTAATTCAGCAACCGCTCAAATCAATCCCTAATCAATAATTATTTGTAAAGCAACCGCTCTTACACTTATTTATTAATTGCATTAAGATTTAGAAAACCAATCACATTAAGATTCAATCTCACACCGGAATTAAATTACTTAGATCATATGCCTCACTAGTCCTACCACCACAACTGCGCATAGCAATCCTAGTTTTACCACATTTGAAATTGGCAAAGAGTATAAAAACCTTTATACTAAATTAAGAATAGAAGCATATGAATAAAAACACAATTGTATTGATATAAGGAAATATGCAAGAATCACATAATCAAAACTAGGGTTTCATCTTCCCTTAACCATATAAGAAAACTAGCCACACATGGTAAATTCAAAACCAAAAGAATAACAAAAGAAAAACATTGTCTAGAATGAAAGTGCAGAAGAAAACTAAAGATCAAACTAGTTTCCAAAGGTTGGGGATGATTGATCTCCAATTGCTTGAACCCGAGACTCCAATCTTTGATCCAATCTCCTTCTCCCTTGTTCTTGGTCTTCTCCTTAGCCTCTTGGCAGTTTCCCAGTCCAGACCCTCTTTTTAGGACCTTAGGCAACCCTATTTATAACTTTTTAGACCTAACACATCATTAGAATTTGTATCTAATGTTCTGATGCGATGACACGGGCTGTGTCATTTGACACGGCCTACCCCATGTCAGGTTCTAGTAACACAAATTCAAGTGTTTTGCAAGTCAGAGAGAAACACGGCCCACCCCGTGTCATGTGACACGGGCCGTGTTGATGGTCAATGCTCAAAACTGGATCCTCTTGTGAAGACAGAGATGTACACGGCCTACCCCGTGTCATATGACACGGGCCGTGTTGTTGGTCAGGTCTATGTTGAAAATCTAGAGAAGAACACGGCCCACCCCGTGTCATGTGACACGGGCCGTGTCACTTACTTTCTTCAAATTCCTCCTTCTTTCTTTGCTTCTAGGGGTGATATTGATCTCTTGAAAAACACAATACAATTATAAGTGCTTATAAACACACTTAAGCATAGTTTCACAATAAAGATCTGATTAAACTTCATATCCAGAAACTTAGCTAAAAGTTAACAATTAAACATACATGAAGTCCAATTAGATCAAATATAAGACACTCAAGATATAGAGATAATCGACAGATCACCTAACACACCCAAAATATCTCCACTTTCACCTATTCATTTCTCTCTCTAGTCTTTCTTCTTCTTCATTTTCTCTTCCTTCTCTCTTCTTCCTCCCTCTTCACTATGAAATTGCAGCCCCTTCCTCCACCATTTTTCTTCATCTTTTCTCTTCACCAAGCTCATTTCTATACTCACCTTTACTTCCTCTACCTTCTTTATTTAGAAAGTTTCTTCATTTTCCATCTTCACCTCCATTTTCCCTCTTCCTCCTCTCTTCTTCTTCCTCTCCAATCTGAAAATTCCAGCCACCATTGTGATCATTTCTCTTCACTTTTCTCTTCATAAACACCATTTCTACACTTCCCTCAACCTCCTCTACAACTACTATTTGGAAGGTTTTTCTCAAAAACTAACTTTTCCTCCAATGTCATCCAAGACAAAGCTTCAAGTTTTAAGGTAAAGTTTTCATTTTTCTTCTTTCTTCTCTTCATTTTCGTGCTCCATGGCCTCATTGATGACCATGGATCTATTCTTTTTTAACCATTGATGTTGATTCTTTGTCTTGAGATTTCTAGGGTTTTTGGACCCCAAAATCGAATTCACTAAGAAGAAAAGAAGAGCCCAATTTCGTGTTCTTCCTTTAGGCAAGAGGGAGATTACTCACTTCAACCATCTATTGGTGGTGAGGAGACTTTGTGTGCTTGTTGATGGAAAATCCACCTTTGTATGCTCACTTTATTTTGTGATTTTGCATGTGTATATGTTCTTGAGTTGAATAAATAATTGAATGGTGATTTTGTATATATTTGATGTGTTAAATATGCTTGATCATGTTAGGGTTGTTAAATGAAAAATTTGGAGTTTCCTACCCTAACATGGTGCCATGGTTTTGATGGGGATTTTGGGTGGTAAATTGTTTTTTGTACACAAATAAAATGAAGCTATGTAATCAAATGTTGAATGATAATGATGGAATCAATGAATGGAAATTTTTGAGGGTTTCCTACAGCAAGATGAGGTCATGGTTTTGAGGGCTATTTTTAGGAATTGAATTGACTTTGGGTGAACTAAAATTTAAGTGAAATTGATATCAGGAGACTAGTGTATAAAAAGGAATTAAATTGGAGCCTTGAAGACTAGAGGGGCCACGGTTTTGACCCAAAGTAATGAGAGCTTGGATTAAGTTAGTAAGTAATAATAATTAAGTAATTGGATATTGAAGAATTGATGATCATAATGGAATTGATTATGAAAGACTTAGGTTTTTCCTAATACTAGCGATGTCACGGTTTGATAAGAACCTAGGAATGTAAATTTGGTTTGTAATGAGAATCAAGTGAAGCTTAAATGGTTAAGTATTGAATAATAATGTTAAATGAAATAAATGGAAAGTTGTGGGGTTTACTACTCCAATTAGGAGCCACGGTTTTGGCTTTAGATTCCAAGAGATTGGATTAGTGGGAAATGTGATTTGCGTGATTTGGTATTAAATGACTAATACATAAAATGGAAGGAAATTTAGAAAGTTGGAGAATTGAATCTAGAAATTATCATAATTGATTAAGACATAAAACCTTGTAAAGGTTGAACTCCATGAAAGGAAATGGTGATGGTTAATAAACCAAAAACACATATTAATGTTAGAAATTGGTTCTATGTTGTTGAGAATCCATATGTGGGGTTATGTACTTGTTGATTTAGCACTTGATGAAATATGATATGTTTGTGATAAGAAATGATGATATGCCATTGAGGCAATGCATATTATAAATGTGTCATAGATATGATTTCTTGATATTGAGAATGAATATATATATATGCCATTGTGGAATCCTTATGATGAACGCATCATTAATAAACATACATGATTGGATATTGTGTCATCGTGCATATGTATTGTCCGTTGGACATATTTGAATTGATAAACATACATGATTGGACATTGCGTCGTCATACATGTGTGTTATCCGTTGGACATTGTTGTAAAGGCGGTGTTTGCCTAGGAGTTGAATAACACCTATGTGCGGGTGCGAATAGACTAAGCGTAGGGTCATATATTGTTGGCACTGGGGGCGTCGGGGTGCGAGTGCCTCATCATGGACAGTTAAGAGCTCCTTTATGTCGTGGGGTAGACCGATGCAAACACACCGACAATCCAGACTGAGACGCTATCCTATATCGCGATCAACTGTTGAGGTGCCATGTATAAGCCATTGTTGCACAAATATTTTTATGAGATAAAGCACACTATTTTTAAAGGCTAACGATATACTGGCATTACTCCTTGATCATTCACTCCGAAAATGTTTATGTCTAGCTCCATGGAGTAGGATTTGTGGAACCATAATGCATTG
This sequence comes from Ormosia emarginata, assembly GCA_029884605.1. NCBI lineage: Eukaryota > Viridiplantae > Streptophyta > Magnoliopsida > Fabales > Fabaceae > Ormosia > Ormosia emarginata. Next base: position 4,833,902 of record JAQQTP010000037.1, read on the forward strand.
TGCATAGTTCATTGTCAGTCTCATAAATTGTTGAGCATGAACAATTGTGACAGTGAAATTATTTGTTCTATTTCTGTGATAATTATATGGATATTGTACTGAGTATTTGAGATATTATGACGACCTGCCTGTTGTTATTGATTCTTACTATTGCTTATAATTGTACTACTTTGCAATAAATTCTACTGTTATTGTTGATGAATATATGAATTGTATTACTATGTGGGCACCTTGCGCCGTATTGTTTTCTTACTGCCATAATGGGAATGAAAGTTATGTGTCTCACCTCATTCCTGTATTTCAGTATTTTTGTTTTATATTTATATTTGATAAAAGATCGTGAGGAAAATGAAGAGGGACCACACTTTTGTCGATTGGATTGGGCACCTGGACAAGATTTCTTCGGTTACGTACAAGTGCAACTGCGTGGGGGCATTGATGCCTGACTTGTCGACTGGGACACCGAGCATCATATGTATATGGGGTTGCGGTTTTGTCTGCTAGTAGTATCTATCCCAAGGATTACTACTCTTCCCCTTTCGTGTTTTGTTCCCGCTGTATTTTTATTTAAATATGTAAGTACTATGTTTAGTGTTATCTTATCAGTACCTTGTGTTGAAAACGAATGTACTATATATGAAATATGTTTTTTTTTCCTTCAATGGTTATATTAAAATGGCTGGTTAATAAATATGTTCATTCGAGGCTCCTATTTTTCTACTTATGCACAATGGAAATAAATTATTTTGAAATTACTGTTGTTGAGACTGTGACATGCCTGGATTTAGTGACTGTGGTGCAATGATGATTATGCTGCAGTTATTAGATCTAGGTGCGTTATAAAATGAGCTGGCTAAGAGGTTTTATAGATTGTTAAAAGATGCTGAACAAAAGTTATATCCAGGTTGCATTAAGTTTACAAAACTATCATGTGTTGTCCGACTTTTCCAAATGAAATGCTTGAATGGATGGAGTAATACTTCATTTGGTTTACTATTAAAACTACTTAAGGAAATTCTTCCAGAGGGCAACGTACTTCCCGAGTCATTTTGTGAGGCAAAAAAAATTGTTAAAGATCTTAGGCTTCATTATGAAAAGATAGATGTGTGCATTAATGATTGCATACTATATAGGGATAGATATTCTAATCTTGACAAGTGTCCTACATTTAGGGAAAGAAGATGGAAAACAAAGTAATAAAAATGACTTTGATGAAGATGCTGCCAATAATTCAAAAAGACAAAGAAGGAAAAAAAAACCTATTCCACGGAAAATCCTTCGATATTTTCCTTTAAAAGATAGGTTGCAAAGGTTATATATGTCTCCCAAGACAACTGAGCTTATGAGGTGGCACAGTGACAAGAGAGTTGATAATGGAGTATTAAGGCACCCTGCAGATTCAATGGCTTGGAAGCATTTTGATAGGGAACACCCATTCTTTAAATTTGATTCACAAAATTTGACTTGGTCTAGCAGCTGATGGGTTTAACCATTTTGGTAATATGAGTACTGCATATAGTATATGGCCTGCTATTCTCATTCCATATAGTTTGCCTCCATGGTTTTACATGAAACAATCTTTTTCCATATTGCCCATGATAATCCCTAGTCCAAAGAGGCTTGGAAATAATATTGGTGTATATCATGCATCATTGATTGAAGAATTAAATGACTTGTGGAGTGCTGGAATTAACACATATGATGCATTGAAGAAACATAATTTTAAGGTGCATGTAACATTGTTATGGACCATTAATGACTTTCCTGCATATTCTATGTTATCTGAGTGGAGTACAAAAGGAAAACTAGCATGTCCATGTTGTAATTCAAATACTTACTCTCACCATTTAAGACATGGTAAAAAGTATTATTATATGGGTCATTGTAGGTTTTTACCTACTGATAATTCTTGGTGTAAAAATAAAACTTCCTTTGATAATACTGTGGAAAGTAGGCCTAGACCAAAACCTTTCTCTGGAGATGATGTGCTTGCACAATATGATACATTTTCACAAGTAGTGTTTGGTGATGGTAAAAGGAAAAGAAAGAGAGATACTAATGTGCATCATAATTGGAAAAGGAAAAGTATTTTCTTTAATTTGCCATATTGGAAAACACTTTTGTTGAGACATAACTTGGATGTTATGCATATTGAAAAAAATATATCGGATAATGTGTTAGGACCATTATTGGATATCAAAGGCAAAACAAAAGATTCCTTCAATTATTGGTTAGATCTTAAAGTTATGGGAATTAAAGCAGCACTTTAGCATACAAAAATGTGGATAAATATGTGCTTTCACAAGCTAGATTTACCTTGTCACATGAAGAAAAGTCTCAATTTTTCCAGCGAATTAAGGATGTTAAGTTTCTTGATTCCTACACCTCCAACATAGCTCGACGTGTCAATATTAAGGAATGCAAAATTATGGGACTAAAAAGGCATGATCATCATGTCTTGTTTGAGCAAGTTTTGCCACTTGTCATCAAGGATCTAATGCTAAAAGATGCAAGTGTTGGGAATTACGAATACATCATGCAGCGGAATAATAAAAATTCCCTCGTAGGATCCATACGAAAAAGCCATAATCCGAGTTTTAAAATGTTTACCTCTTGAAGCGTGATAAACACAAGCGACGTGAATCACTAACACCATAATAGCGATGATGTCTCTGTGGTATCCACATGAATAGACTTGCAAAACGTCCAACATCCGCAGTCTTGGAGTCTAACCTCTCTACAACAGTGCTAGCTACGAAGAGAAGAGAAAGAAACCTGTCACTCTCTCACTCACTTTATATAGGCGCGGCTAGGGTTCTGTAATACATTCCTTGCAGCCCCCTTAGTAGTGCTATTTATAGTAGTGACTGTCTTAAGTGAGTATGAGCAGTAGCAAGGTAAGTTGTGCAACCCTAGACTCATTTGGTATGAGTTAGGCCTACAATTGAATCCGAGTCTAACTTGGATCCTTATTGCTCCAATTTAGTTTGCTCTAAGTGTGCGACCCTGCAGGTTCTCACGACGTTGTTAGTAATATTAAAATCTCATTTTAATATTACAAACAGTGAGCGGTATCTAGCAACATATTGTTGCTACCTAAGTAATGAGAATGTCAGTGATTTGACATAACCTATCCGTGACTAATGTTTTCGTGTAGTTTAGTCCCTTTGTCCAGATATCTAGATTAAACACAAGGCATGGAACGTATCACCCTTATTTAGTTCAATCTTCAGTTTCCTGATTCTCGGGTAGACATAGTACCAACAAATGAGATCAATATCTCATATTAATTCATTTAAGCATGACCATGCATTTCGTAGTCTCACTCAATCAGGGGGCCTGAAGTTATCACTCCTGTTATGTAGGAGGGACAAATCTCATCTAGGTCACTCACATCCCTCCACATGAATCACGGTATGTCTAATAACTAACTTTATAATCATCTTGTTACATATGACGTTTAATGGCATTAAAACATACAACTCCTCATGTAGGAATCGTAGTGATTTCAGGTCAAAGGACCACATACACCATTGTCACTATGAGAATCACTTATGACACTCACGTAACGATCCACATAGTGTTCTCATGGCGAGTCTGTCCAATACATCATTACTCTAATATGTATCCATGTGAAGACTTGATATCTCATATCCATGACCCGTGAGATGTGGTCATCAGTCTACGTACATACTAGTCTCAATGCATTATTGTTGTCCTAATTAACAATAATGCTTGACTAGGGATATTTAAGAATAGTGTTTTATCCAATAGGATCTCACGATCAAGTCATACACTTGATGTCCTATGGTATCAAACTTACTATTCTAAGGACTTTATTATGTTTATTAAAAAAGAACACAATAAATGAAATGCCTCATATATTAAAAATAGCATAATACAATGCATATAAATACAGACAAAATGTATTGTGTAACGCACCTAGATCTAATAACCGCAGCGCAATCGTCATTACACCACAATCACTAAATCCAAGCGTGTCACAGTTTCATAAACAGTAATCTTCAAATTTAAAGTTGTTTCCATTATGCATAAATAGAAAATACGAGCCATGATATGAAATATAATTATATTGACTTACAATCTAAATACAACATTAGTTTAATATAAAATACATATCCAAAATCCATACATAAAGAAGCTTACAACAATATTAAACTTAGGTTTTACATAACTACCATATAAAAGTTTGACCTTCCCCGAACTCTAACACATGGAGGGAATGGTCCTACACCTGATCTTCTTCTTCATTTCCAATAGGTGATACTCGTCCTTGCGACACGTCCAAATGGATAGAAGCACGAATATGTGTCATAACCGAAACCTCTCTAGGGAAGAGGCGGTGGTTACTCCACATCTCCCCAATGGGTATAGGGAACTCTACACGTATAGGAACATATGAGATGTTCGTACCAGCTCCAGGATCATTACCACTCTGAACTAAGGTTACGTCCCTATTGTAGGTAACATGCTCTGCGTCACGGTCGAAATGCCAAGCTTCTGAGCCTTCATGAATCTATATCCACGTGCGAATGAGATGAGGTTGTGCAGATGCCATCACAATGAAACAGAGGTCGATTCTCCAACAATAAGCTAAGTAAATCTAACTTGGGCTCTTCACAGTCTTTATTCAACGCAACATAAGACAGAGTAATGAAATAAAGAGGTGAGACACCCAACTTTCATTACCATTATGGCAGTAAGAAGACAATATGGCGTAGAGCGCCCACATAGCAACACAATCCACATATTCATTAACAGTAACAGTAGAATTTATGATAAAACAGCACAATCATAAGCAATAGTAAGAATTAATAACAATAGGCAGGTCACAATAATATCTCAAGCAATCAACACAATACCCAGATAATTATTACAAAAGTAAAACAGATATTTTCGCAGTCACAAATGTTCATGCTTAACAATTTATAAGACGACAATGAACAGTGCACAATGCATTATGGTACCACAAATCCTACTCCATGGAGTTAGACATCAACATTTTCAGAGTGAATGATCAAGGAGTACTGCCAGTATATCGTTAGCCTCTAAAAATAGTGTGCTTCATCTCATAAAAATATTTGTGCAACAATAGCTTATACATGGCACTTCAACAGTTGATCGCGATATAGGACATCATCTTAGTCCAGATCATCGGTGTGTTTGCATCGGTCTACCCCACGGCACAGAGGAGCTCTTAACTGTCCATGTGAGGAACCCACACCCCGATGCCCCCAACGCCAACCACTATGACCCTACACTTAGTCTATTCGCACCCGCACATAGGTGTTATTCAAACTTCTAGGCATACATCGCCTTTCTTAACAATGTCCAATGGACAACACATATGCATGACGACACAATATCCAATCATGTATGTTTATCAATGATACATTCATCATAAGCATACCACAATGGCATATATATTCATTCTCAATGTCAATAAATCATATCAATGATACATTTATTATATGCATTGCCTCAATGGCATATGAGCATTCCTCAATATCAACATATCATATCAATAATACATTTATCAAAAGTATTGCCTCAATGGCATATCATCATTTCTTATCACCAACTTATCATATCTCATCAAGTACTAAATCAACAAGTACATAACCCCACATAGGGACTCTCAACAACATAGAACCAATTTCCAACATTAATATGTGTTTATGGTTTATTAATCATCACCATTTCCTATTATGGAATTCAACCTTTACAAGGTTTTATGTCTTTATCAATTATGACAATTTCTAGGTTCAATAGCCCTCAAAACCATGACCTCACAAGCCTTCAAGGTTCTAAGTTTCCTTCCATTTTATGCATTAGTCATTTAATACCAAATCACACAAAGTGCATCTCACACAAAATTAATTCAATCTCTTAAAACCTATAGTCAAAATCGTGGCTCCTCATTAGTGTGGTGTGTAACATCCCGGGACTGCCTGTAGGATTGATGAGTGTCTCCACAAACCAACACGGCTCTTTTCAGCGCGCTTTGTCCTCACTCACACGTATCCTAGGAAACTTCCTAGGAAGTCACCTATCCCACAATTGCTCCAGGTCAAGCATGCTTAACCATGGAGTTCTTATGTTCTAGGCTCTCGAAAAGAAGTTGCAACTTGTTGATATGGCTGCGCCTAATCAATTCCTTTAATTCATCCTTAACTATGCAGTCCCATACTTGCACAGTCTCTGAATCCCTCTCATTCCGATGCGTATTCAGTTCATTCATGGGACCCTTCGCTTAGAAGCCTGCCAGGAGCCGTTCCTTGTACGTGCTTCTCTTACACTGATGTCTACTCCCCGCCCTCGTCGGCCCCAGAACACCACATGCCCACCAACTTCCGCTTGGTTTGTCCCCGAACCACACCGTACTGGAAGAGGTCCCATCTCTGATACCATCTGTTACATCCCGGGACTTCCTGTAGGATTGATGAGTGTCTCCACAAACCAACACGGGTCATTTCAGCATGCTTTGTCCTCACTCACATGCATCCTAGGAAACTTCCTAGGAGGTCACCCATCCCACAATTGCTCCAGGTCAAGCATGCTTAACCATGGAGTTCTTATGTTCTAGGCTCCCGAAAAGAAGTTGTAACTTGTTGATATGCCTACGCCTAATCAATTCCTTTCAGTCATCCTCAACTATGCAGTCCCATACCTGCACAGTCTCTGAATCTCTCTCATTCCGATGTATATTCAGTTCATTCATGGGACCCTTCGCCTAGAAGCCTGTCAAGAGCCGCTCCTTGTACGTGCTTCTCTTACACCAGCGTCCACTCCCCGCCCTCGTCGGCCCCGGGACACCACATGGTGAAATCCCAAATTTTTCCTTTCATTACGTCTAACATTATCATTCAATACTTAACCATTTAAGTTTCATTTGATTCTTATACCAAATCAAATTTACATCCCAATGTTCTTATCAAAACCCTGACCTCCATAGGTGTTAGGAAAAACCTAAATTTTTCATAATCAATTCCATTATGACCATTGATTCTTTAATGTTCAATTACATAATTGTTATTACTTACTAACTTAATCCAAACTCTTATTATTTTGGGGTCAAAACTGTGGCCCCTCAAACCTTCAAAGTTCCAATTTAATTCTTTTTATACACTAATCTCTTGATATCAAGTCACTTAAATTTTAGTTCATCCAAAATCAATTTAATCCCTCAAAATTTAAGCCAAAACCGTGGCCCCACATTAGGTTAGCAAACCCTAAAAAATTTTTATTCATTGATTCCATCATCATCATTCAACATTTGATTACATAGCTTTATTTTATTTGTGTACAAAAATCAATTTACAACCCAAAATTACCATCAAAACCGTGGCCTCATGTTAGGGTAGGAAACTCCAAATTTTCTATTTAACAATCCTAACATGATCAAGCATTTCCAACACATCCAATACATTCATAATCATTATTCAAGCATTACTTTCAATCAAGGATACACAAACATGTAAAATCACCAAACAAAGTAAGCATACAAAGATGGATTTCTCCATCAACAAGCACACAAAAGCCTCCTCACTACCAATAATGGTTGAAGTCAGTAATCTCCCTCTTACTTAAAGGAAGAACATGAAAATGGCTCTTACTTTCTCCTTGAAGATTCGGTTTTAGAGCTCCAAGAACCCTAAAATTTCAATCATCAAGAACCATTATTAAACATGGTAAAGAATGGATCTTTAGTATCCAATGAGACCCTAGAGCACGAAAGTGAAGGGAGGAAGAAAAATGAGAACTTTACCTTAAAGCTTGAAGCTTTATCTTGGATGACAATGGAGGAAAAGTTAGTTTTTGAAGAAAATCCTTCAAATAGAAGTTGTAGAGGAGGTGGGGGGAAGTGTAGAAATGGTCTCTATGAAGAGAAAAGTGAAGAGAAATGGTTGGTAATGGTGGTTGAATTTTCTTAGTGAGGAAGGGAGAAGAAGAGAGAAGGAGGAGAAAAAGTTTGAAGAAGAAACCAGAGAGAGAAAGTGTTAGGTTGAAATGAGATATTTTGGGGTAAATTAGTTAAGTGTGTGGGAGCAAAATTTTGCTCCCCCAAGGCTTAGAGTGTCGCGGCATAGAGAGAGAAGAGAGGGGTGGAGAGGCTTCTCCAACAAGCCAAGGGCAAGGTGGTCATTTGGTAATCTAAGCTTCTCAAAGAAGCTTTGAAGAAAGTACACTAATTTGAATTAAAGTGGATGTGATTTGACATAAAGTGGATTGCATTAGGATAAGGTGATAGGGTTTCTAATACATGCTATTATCCAATAGACAATTGTTATAGTTGACAGAAGTTAGTATGAATTGTCCAACAGATAAAATTACACAATGATTTATTATTCTGTCAGATAAAATTTCTCGAAAAATGTAAAACTTCGTAAATCATGTATGGTCTCAGGTTTAGTAAGATCCCCCATCGACGTTTTCATAGATCAAGGTTCTTGGTAAAAATATCTCATTTTCCTGACTCCGCTCAATGCACATGTAAAACGAAGAATAATATTAAAATATTCTTCATTCTTAGAAAAATCCAGAAAAACTCCTAAAAATCACAAATATTATAAAAAGATTATTTGTCATGAAATTATAAATTTTTGGGATGTTACATATTGGCCTCTAGGGTATACACCAATAATCTCCCACTTGCACTAGAGCCAATCAGGCATATATCTAATGCCTAAAGACCTAGTGTGACCCTCATGCTTCTGCTGTGCAAGAGGCTTCGTCAGTGGATCAACAATGTTATCATCTGTTGGTACTCTGCATATCTTCACATCTCCTCTATCGATGATCTCTCGAATGAGATTGAAGCGCCTAAGTATATGTTTGGATCGCTGGAGAGATCTGGGCTCCTTAGCTTATGCAATGGCTCCATTATTATCACAATAGAGGTCCACTGGGTCCACAATGCTAGGAGCTACACCAAGCTTAATAATGAACTTCCTAATCCAAATGACCTCCTTTGCTGCATTGGAGGCAGCAATATACTCAGCCTCTGTGGTAGAATCGGCGACTGACTCCTGCTTTGAACTCTTCCAGCTCACAGCCCCACCATTCAGGTAATAAACAAAACCCGATTACGATCTAGAGTCATCCTTATCGGTTTAGAAACTAACATCAATATAACCCTTTACAACTAGTTCCTTCTCGGCTCCATATACCAAGAACGAATCCTTAGTCCTTCTCAAGTACTTAAGGATGTTCTTGACAGCACTCCAGTGACTCTCACTGGGATCAGACTGGTACCTGCTCGTCATGCTCAAAGCATACGAGATGTCTGGTTGAGTATATAATGTAACATCTCAAAAGATATCTGTTTAATTATAAATCATCATTTTATAATATTCTCGATTTTTAAGAATTTTTCTGGAATTTTTTGGAAACGACGAATATTTTAATATATTCCTCATTTTGCGTGCATACTGAGCTGAGAATTGTTGAGGTCAGTGTAACGCTCCGGAAATCATTTGTTTTACCACAAATATTCATTTTCTAATATTTGTGATTTATGAGAATTTTTCTGGAATTTTTCGGAAACGATGAATATTTTCATATATTTCTCGTTTTACGCGAATATTGAGCAGAGTCGGGAAAACGACTGTAATGCTTCAAAAATTGGAAAATTATATGATTAATAGTCGTTTTATAATATTTTTAATTTTTGAGAATTTTCTGGGAATTTTTCGGAAACGTCAAATATTTTAGTATATTCTTCGTTTTGCATGTACACTGAGCGGAACAGGAGAAATGTGATGTTTTCTCCGAGAATCTTGGACTATGGACATGTCGACGAGGGATCTTACTAAACCCGAGGCTGGACATAGTTTACAAGGTTTCACGTTTTTCTAAAAATTCAAACAGATAAAATAAAATAATACTGTAAAAAATTTATCTGTCAGATTAAATTAAATATTGACTTCTGTCAACTGTAGCTATTATCCATTGGATAATAGCATGTAATGAAAATCCTATCACATTATCCAAATGAAATCTACTTTATGTCTAATCAATCCACTTTAATTCAAATTTTATGTTAAATAATCAAAGCTTCTTTGAGAAGCTTTGACCAAACAATGACCCAAATATCCTTAGCTTCCATGAGAAGCCAACACACTCTCCCTCTCTCTCTCTCTCTATGCACGGTTGAATGCAGCCCAAAACAAGGGAAATTAGTTTGTTTCATTTATTCTTTTATCACATAATTTCCATAATTAACCAAAACACTTTCTCTCTCTACCCTTTCTTCCTTCTTCTTCATTTTGGTTTTCTCTTCCTTCTCTCTACCCTAAGCTACGGCAGCCCCTCCCTCTCCCCACTCAATCTTCACAAAAATTTTAACCAAGCACATTTTCTTGATCCTCTCATCATTCTAAACATCTTTCCTTCTTGGAGTTTCTTGAAAATCCACCATCTTCATCACTTTCTCCAAGCTTCAAGCTTTGAGCTTTTTGGGTAAGTTTCAAAACTTCTGTTCTCTTCTCTTCATTTTCGTGGTTATGATCTCCTTGGTGACCACCCATGCTTCATTTTTCAAGCATTGATGTTGATTTAACAAAGTTGAAATTTCTAGGGTTTTGATGTTGCAAATCCAAAAATACAAGGAGCTTCCTTGGTGTTTCCCTTGATTTCTTCATTTGGGTAAGAGGAAGACACTCCTCCTCAACCTCTCTTAGCATCTAGGAACCTTGATTGTGTTGGTTGTGGAAAAACCCTAAAGAGGGTTATTCTTTGATTTTGTAATTAGAATGTTTGTGTATTGATTTCATGTTATTTATGCTATTGGATTGATTTTTTGTATATAATGGTATATTAGATTGGAATATGTGATTGAAAATGGAAGAAAAATATTTGAGAACCTCTCTTGGAGGGCCATGGTTTTTGGGTTGGAAAATGGGTAATTTGTGAACAAATTATGGTGAGTACAAGACTTAAATTAACTGAGTGACAAAATGAGATCAATGGAAGGAAAAACTTAGAATGGGAATTTCTAGGGAGGCTACTGTTTTGAGCCAAGGAAATAAGGGTTCTTGGTGAACTAACTTAACAAGTGAACAATTAAATGAATTAAGAGAATGACATGTAATGTAATGACTTGGAAGGATATAGAATTGAAATACTTGTGAGGCCACGGCCTCTAAGCCCTTTTTAGATAAAAATATGTAACTTTGGTAACTTGGAAGCATAAGTAACTATGTAATAATAAAAAAAGAAACCTATGTAATGAGATAGAGAATTAATAAATTGGAAGAATTTAATATAATCAAAGATTTCATAAATTTTAAAGAACTAAGAGTGAGATTGTCATAAGACTTAAAGCAATTACAAGTGAGTGAAGAACAAGAGAGTGTGAGGTCTAAGGACTTGAATAATTTATAAATCGCATGGAATTAAATTACCTTGGAAGATTTAAAATAATTGTGAAAATTGGATTGGACATAATCCTTGAAAAGGGAAGCAAATTCTAAGTTAGGATTCATAATGGACCTAAGAATGTACCATTTGACGTGATAATTTTATTATATTGTTATGGGTCCATGTGAGTGACCATAAATATATATATTGATGTTCTCTTAGCCAATTGTGGCATATTATGGAATCGTATGAGACTGTGAATCATACATGTTCATGCACAGTGTCTTATGCATTGTGATGTCCTGTGGACTGTTGTAAGGCCAAGTTGCCTAGGAGATTGAACACACCTTTGTGCACGTGCGAGTAGACTAGTGTGGGTCATGTTACGACCTTAGGGGCGTCGGGGTGCGGGTCCTTCACAATGGGCAGTTGGTAGCTCCTCTACCCGTGGGGTAAACTGATGCAAATGCACCGATGATCCGGACTTGACACTGTCCTATATCATGATCGAGCGCGGACTGTCTATACAATGCCTAATGTGCACGTGAAAATTATTGATGAATAGCACTTTGGTCGCGGCAGCCGAGTTACAGACATGTCTCCTGATCTTTCTCTCTGACTATTTGAGTCTAGCTCCATGGAGTAGGAATTGGGAAAGCATACATGTGCATCATGATATACTTTACTACTAATAATTGCTGCCTTATGTGAACTTGAACTATTTGTACCATTATAGTAATGAATGTCTGCCTGGAACTATTTATCTGCTTACTATTGGATTTACTGTTTATTACTTGCATATGCTACTTCTGAATTACTATCTGGGCGCGTTGTGCCATTTCGTTTGTAGCTGCTATAATTGGTAATGATGGTAGGATGTCTTACCTCTTTCTTGTATCTCTATTACTTACTGTATGTGCGTATACTGTATTGATCGAAGACGACGGCAAGGAGACGGAAGATCCCGAGTTTCCCGACTTCTGGCCTGACCAAGATTAGCTTCTACTGAGACGATGGAGGCACGCATGCGCTGATTTCTGGGCGACGTGCGTCTGACCTTCCTCGGAGGGCCAGAGTGTTGGCATATCAACCTGAGTTCAGATCGCTGTGTTTATATGGGAGATGTATCCATTTCCCTGGCCTGGAGACGTCATAAGGCGCCTGTCCTCACCTGCCATGTCTGCCTACGGCTAGAGTTCTACCTACCCATCCGAGAGATGTGGGGTGATCGTTACTACACCCCTTGGGAGGATTCTTTTGATTCTATTGCTCGGGCTCCTGCCTGCGGTTCCGCGGTTCCCATGGAGGTTTCCTCTGAAGAGGAGGATCCTGCTGAGGACTCGGACACAGTCCCTCCTCCTTCGAGAGACTGATTTTACTGGTAGCTACTGATGGCTACCAGTGTTTTATTTTGGGGGCCTGATGTATTATTTTTGGGGGGCTATATATATTGATATCTCTGGGGTGTATTTGTATAATCATTTGGGGTAGGTATAGTTTTGCTTTTTGGATATTTCAGGCTTGTATCTAAGTACAATTGATGTCAGTATATATATATACATATCTATTTGCATGTTATTCAGATGTGAATTTTGTCTACTATTATACTCTTTACCGTCATTCATGTTTCGCATTGTTAAAATAACAAAAAAAATATATACTGCCATTTTTACTCACGTATTTAAGCATCAAACAAGTTAAACTTAAACTAATGAACCGGGTCTTAATCGTTTTAAAAATTTATTTTTTGCATTTTCTTCTATTTGACAATGTGACGTTCCCTCCCAAAAACGGGCGTTACATTAAGTTGGTATCAGAGACCCAGTTTATGTTACTTTGGGTCTTGTGTATGAGTCTGTCTTGTTTGTGCTTTGTGAATCTCTGTGATTGGTGATTTGAATGAATCCCTCTGACTTTCCTTATGTTTTCAGTGATCTGATTAAAGAGAAAGGCAAGATGGCAAGAGGTGGAGAAACGGCAGCTGCTATAGAAGCGATGCAGGGGATGGCGGAAGTCATCGCCCAACAGAACGAACATGCTGCTCAGCAACAAGAGAGAGCTGTTCAACAGCTCGAGGCGACTGCCGATGCACAGAACTTAACAGAATTTCGTCGCCACAACCCTCCACAGTTCAAAGGGGAATTTGATCCGGACAAGGCTAGTTTATGGATCAAGGAGCTGGAGAAAGTCTTCCGTGGCATGAACTGTGCCGAAGACAAGAAGGTGAATTATGCTACCTTTATGCTTATGGGCAATGCCGAAGATTGGTGGAACGGCGCTCAGAGAGCATTGGAAGGCGAAGGAACTGACATCACGTGGGACGTGTTTAAGAACAAGTTCTTAGACAAATATTTTCCTGTAAATGAGAGACATGCGAAAGAGATGGAGTTCCTCAACCTGAGATAAGGGAACATGACCGTCAGTGAATATGCAGCCAGATTTGAAAACCTGGAGAAGTTCTCAACCCACTACTAGCATCAGACTGATGAAGCCTGGAAATGTTAGAAATTTACTGAAGGACTGAGATATGAGGTGAAGAAGGTCGTCATCACCCTGAAGATGAAGGTGTTTTCGAAATTGTTGGATACGTGCTGTGAAGTTGAAGCCTTGGAACAGGCTAGAGACTCGAGGAGCAAGAACTTTGGGCCTGCGAGATTCCAAAGAGGTAGAGGCAGTGGTTCAAACCACTTTCAAAAGAAGCCTTATTCCCGACCAACGGGAGGCTAGCAACAAACTGGTGGAAATTCTGGTGGAGGTTCTTCTGAGAACCGAACTGGTCTGAATGTGACATACCCGTCCAAATGCCTAAAGTGTGAGAAAGATCATCTCACGAGAGACTGCACGATCAAGGGAATCATCTGTTTCCGATGTGGCAAACCGGGCCATGTGTCCAGAGACTGCAATCAAGCAAAGGATGAACCTTCAGTCAATGCAGCTCGAGTCAAGAAACCGCAAGCTGGAGGTCGAGTTTACACTATGAGCGGAGCTGAAGCCTCCGAATCTGAAGACTTGATTCAAGGAGAAGGCGCCATAGAAGGTAATCTTTTAAAAGTATTGTATGACTCTGGGGCAACCCATTCTTTCATATCATATGACTGTGTGCTACGACTTGGCTTACCTATGTCTGAACTACCTTTTGAATTGACTGTCTCAACCCCCATTGATAAACTGGTAGTTACTACCAAAGTCTGTTTGAAGTGTCCCTTAATTGTTCAAGGTCAAATCTTTTCTATCAATTTGATCTGTTTACCTCTTTCACAACTAGATATAATACTAGGGATGGACTGGTTATCTTCCAACCATGTTCTGTTAGATTGCTCTAGAAAAACCATAGTCTTTCCTGTGGATGAGAATTCTAGATACTTGACTGCCAACCAAGCACGAACTTTCTTGAAAGAAGGAGCTCAGGGATATATGCTACTATCTTCTTTGAAAGTCGAGAGCGAGGCTGATCTGAGTACTATTACGGTGGTGAAGGAGTTTCCTGAAATCTTCCCCGAAGATGTACCTGGTTTACCGCCGACATGTGAGATAGAGTTTGCTATTGACCTTGTACCTGGAGCTGGTCCCGTGTCTATAGCACCTTACCGAATGTTGCCAACAAAATTAGCATAATTGAAGAAACAACTAGAGGAGCTTTTGGAGAAATAGTTTGTCAGACCAAGTGTGTCACCGTGGGGAGCACCAGTGTTGCTAGTTCGAAAGAAGGACGGTACCTCACGATTATATGTGGACTATAGGCAGTTGAACAAGTTGACAATCAAGAACAAGTATCCGCTCCCAAGAATCGACGACTTGATGGACCAACTGAAGGGAGCAGCAGTATTTTCGAAGATCGATTTGAGGTCTAGGTACCATCAGATAAGAGTGAAAATGGAGGATATACCCAAGACTGCTTTTCGTACCCGATACGGTCATTACAAATACCTTGTGATGCCGTTTGGCATGACGAATGCACCAGCTATCTTCATGGACTACATGAACAGAATCTTTTGTCCGTACTTGGACAAGTTTGTTGTCATCTTCATTGATGACATCCTGATATATTCCCAGAATCAGGAGGATCATGTTGAACACCTCAGCGTAGTTCTTCAGATTTTGAAGGAGAAAGAACTGTATGCCAAACTGTCGAAGTGTGAGTTTTGGCTTGATGAGGTGAAGTTTTTGGGCCATGTGATCTCGAAGTAAGGGATTGCAGTGGATCCGTCAAAAGTAGAGGCAGTGCTACAGTGGGAACAACCAAAGTCAGTGACAGAGGTTCGTAGCTTCGTGGGTTTAGCCAGATATTACCGGAGGTTCATAGAAGGGTTTTCCAAGATTGCTGGACCACTCACTCAGCTAACAAAGAAGAATCAGACTTTTGAATGGACTGATAACTGCGAGCAGAGTTTCCAAGAATTGAAGAAACGACTGACTACCTCACCAGTATTGGTGCTACCTGATCCGAATGAACCATTCGAGGTGTACTGTGATGCTTCGTACCAAGGATTAGGGTATGTTCTTATGCAACACAGAAGAGTAGTGGCCTATGCCTCGCGACAGTTGCGAGTGCATGAGAAGAATTACCCGACGCATGATTTGGAGCTAGCAACTATGGTTTTTGCTCTGAAGATATGGAGGCATTTCCTCTATGGAGCAACGTTCAATATCTTCAGTGATCACAAGAGCCTGAAGTACTTGTACGATCAGAATGAGCTGAACATGAGACAGCGAAGATGGTTAGAATTCCTGAAGGACTACGACTTTCAACTATTGTACCACCCTGGCAAGGCGAACATCGTGGCTGACGCCTTAAGCAGGAAGACTATCAGTGCTTCTGCCCTGATGATCAAGGAGAAGGAGCTCATCGAACAGTTTAGAGATACTTGGTCATTTGTTAAGTTGGAACCCGGAAGGATTTGTATGAATATGGTTACCATCTCAAGTGAACTAATGGAGGACATAAGAGAAAAACAAAAAGTCGACAAATTCTTGCAAGAGGTGAGAGAGCAAACGAAGCAAGGCAAGGAAATGGAATTCGAGGAAGGAACGAATGGAATTCTTAGATTTCGGGGTAGAGTCTGCATTCCCCATGACCAAGAGCTTAAGCAGTATATTTTGGAACATGCCCACACCAGCCTGCTGAATATGCATCCGGGCATAACAAAGATGTACAAAGACTTGAAGAAGTTATTCTGGTGGCATGGATTGAAGAGTGACGTTACTAGATGTGTATCGACTTGTCTAGTCTGTCAAAAAGCCAAAGTGGAACATCAAAGACCTACTGGATTGTTACAACCATTGTCTATTCCTGAATGGAAATGGGACAGCATCGTGATGGACTTTGTTGTAGGATTGCCAAGGACAAGAATACGACATGACTTGATTTGGGTAATAGTTGATTGACTTACAAAATCAGCTCATTTTCTCCCGATCAACATAAAGTACAGTCTAGAGAAACTGACCCGACTGTATATTGGAGAGATTGTCAGACTACATGGTGTGCCTACGAGTATTGTTTTGGATAGGGATCCGAGGTTCACTTCAAAATTTTGGCAGAGTCTACAGGCATCATTGGGAATGAAATTACGTCTGAGTTCGGCATACCACCCACAAACCGATGGTCAATCTGAAAGAATGATCCAATCTTTAGAAGATTTGCTTAGAGCTTGTATTCTAGAACAGACTGGAAGTTGGGATGAAGTTATACCATTGATAGAGTTCACCTACAACAACAGTTATCATTCGAGTATAGGGATGGCACCCTATGAAGCTCTGTATGGACGACGATGTCGAACACCATTGTGTTGGTACCAAGACGGTGAACGACTCATGATTGGACCAGATATCATTCAGCAGACAACTGAGAGGGTCAAGATGATTCAAGAAAAGATGAAGACTACTCAGAGCCGGCAGAAGAGCTATGCGGATAAGAGAAGGAAGCCTCTTGAGTTTGAAGAAGGTGCGCATGTGTTCTTGAAAGTCACACCCACGACGGGGGTCAGCCGGGCTTTGAAATCTAGAAAACTCACTCCAAAATTCCTTGGACCTTACCAAATCCTTCGTCGGATAGGTCCAGTAGCCTACCAAGTAGCCTTATCCCCTTTTCTTTCGAACATACACAATGTCTTCCATGTGTCACAGCTTCGTAAATATTTGCCTGATCCAAGTCACGTCATAGCACCAGACACAGTACAGTTAAAAGAGAACTTAACCTATGAGGCACCTCTTGCGAGAATCGAGGATCGACGAATAAAACAACTTAGAAGAAAGGAGATTCCATTGGTAAAGGTGATCTGGAATGAGACGACTGGTGATGCAACATGGGAATCGGAAGACAAGATGAAGGAGCAACATCCAGAACTATTTTGAGGTATGTAAATTTTGAGGACGAAATTCCTTTTAGTAGGGGAGTGTTGTAACATCCCGAAAAATATCTATTTAATTATAAATCATCATTTTATAATATTCTCGATTTTTAGGAATTTTTCTGGAATTTTTTAGAAATATCGAATATTTTAATATATTCCTCATTTTACGTGCACACTGAGCTGAGAATTGCTGAGGTCTATGTAACGCTCCGGAAATCATTTGTTTTACCACAAATAGTCATTTTCTAATATTTGTGATTTATGAGAATTTTTTTGGAATTTTTCGGAAACGATGAATATTTTAATATATTTCTCGTTTTACGCAAACATTGAGCAGAGTCGGGAAAACGACTGTAATGCTTCAAAAACTAGAAAATTATATGACAAATAGTCGTTTTATAATATTTGTAATTTTTGAGAATTTTTCGGAAACATCAAATATTTTAGTATATTTTTCGTTTTGCGTGTGCACTGAGCGGAACTGGAGAAATGTGATGTTTTCTCCGGGAATCTTGGACTATGGACATGTCGACGAGGGATCTTACTAAACCCGAGGCTGGACATAGTTTACGAGATTTCACGTTTTTCTAAAAATTCAAACAGATAAAATAAAATAATACTGCAAAAAATTTATCTGTCAGATTAAATTATATATTCACTTCTGTCAACTGTAGCTATTATCCATTGGATAATAGCATGTAATAAAAATCCTATCACATTATCCAAATAAAATCTACTTTATGTCTAATCAATCCACTTTAATTCAAATTTAATGTTAAATAATCAAAGCTTCTTTGAGAAGCTTTGACTAAACAATGACCCAAATGCCCTTAGCTTCCATGAGAAACCAACACACTCTCCCTCTCTCTCTCTCTATGCATGGCTGAATGCAGCCCAAAACAAGGGAAATTAGTTTGTTTCATTTATTCTTTTATCACATAATTTCCATAATTAACCAAAACACTTTCTCTCTCTACCCTTTCTTCCTTCTTCTTCATTTTGGTTTTCTCTTTCTTCTCTCTACCCTAAGCTACGGCAGCCCCTCCCTCTCCCCACTCAATCTTCACAAAAATTTTAACCAAGCACATTTTCTTAATCCTCTCATCATTCTAAACATCTTTCCTTCTTGGAGTTTCTTGAAAATCCACCATCTTCATCACTTTCTCCAAGCTTTAAGCTTTGAGCCTTTTGGGTAAGTTTCAAAACTTCTCTTCCCTTCACTTCATTTTCGTGGTTATGGTCTCCTTGGTGACCACCCATGCTTCATTTTTCAAGCATTGGTGTTGATTTAACAAAGTTGAAATCTCTAGGGTTTTGGCGTTGCAAATCCAAAAATACAAGGAGCTTCCTTGGTGTTTCCCTTGATTTCTTCATTTGGGTAAGAGGAAGACACTCCTCCTCAACCTCTCTTAGCATCTAGGAACCTTGATTGTGTTGGTTGTGGAAAAACCCTAAAGAGGGTTATTCTTTGATTTTGTAATTAGAATGTTTGTGTATTGATTTTATGTTGTTTATGTTATTAGATTGATTTGTTGTATATAATGGTATATTGGATTGGAATATGTGATTGAAAATGGAAGAAAAATATTTGAGAACCTCTCTTGGAGGGCCACGGTTTTTGGGTTGGAAAATGGGTAATTTGTGAACAAATTATGGTGAGTACAAGACTTAAATTAACTGAGTGACAAAATGAGATCAATGGAAGGAAAAACTTGGAATGGGAATTTCTAGGGAGGCTACGGTTTTGAGCCAAGGAAATTAGGGTTCTTGGTGAACTAACTTAACAAGTGAACAATTAAATGAATTAAGAGAATGGCATGTAATGTAATGACTTGGAAGGATTTAGAATTGAAACACTTGTGAGGCCACGACCTCTAAGCCCTTTTTAGATAAAAATATGTAACTTTGGTAACTTGGAAGCATAAGTAACTATGTAATAATAATAATAAAAAAGAAACCTATGTAATGAGATAGATAATTAATAAATTGGAAGAATTTAATATAATCAAAGATTTCATAAATTTTAAAGAACTAACAGTGAGATTGTCATAAGACAAAAAGCAATTACAAGTGAGTGAAGAACAAGAGAGTGTGAGGTCTAAGGACTTGAATAATTTACAAATCGTATGGAATTAAATTACCTTGGAAGATTTAAAATAATTGTGAGAATTGGATTGGACATAATCCTTGAAAAGGGAAGCAAATTCTAAGTTAGGATTCATAATGGACCTAAGAATGTACCATTTGACGTGATAATTTTATTATATTGTTATGGGTCCATGGGAGTGACCATAAATATATATATTGATGTTCTCTTGGCCAATTGTGGCATATTATGGAATCGTATGAGACTGTGAATCGTACATGTTCATGCATAGTGTCTTATGCATTGTGATGTCCTGTGGACTGTTGTAAGGCCAAGTTGCCTAGGAGATTGAATACACCTTTGTGCGGGTGCGAGTAGACTAGTGTGGGTCATATTACGACCTTGGGGCGTTGGGGTGCAGGTCCTTCACAATGGGCAGTTGGTAGCTCCTCTGCCCGTGGGGCAAACTGATGCAAACGCACCGACGATCCGGACTTGACACTGTCCTATATCGTGATTGAGCGCGGACTGTCTGTACAATGCCTGATGTGCACGTGAAAATTATTGATCAATAGCACTTTGGCCGCGGTAGCCGAGTTACAGATATGTCTCCTGATCTTTCTCTCCAACTGTTTGAGTCTAGCTCCATAGAGTAGGAATTGGGAAAGCATGCATGTGCATCATGATATACTTTACTACTAATAATTACTGCCTTATGTGAACTTGAACTGTTTGTACCATTATAGTAATGAATGTCTGCCTGGAACTATTTATCTGCTTACTACTACTTCTGAATTACTATCTGGGCACGTTGCGCCGTTTCGTTTCTAGCTGCTATAATTGGTAATGATGGTAGGATGTCTTACCTCTTTCTTGTATCTCTATTACTTGTTGTATGTGCGTATACTGTATTGATCGAAGACGACGGCAAGGAGACGGAAGATCCTGAGTTTCCCGGCTTCTGGCCTGACCAAGATTAGCTTCTACTGAGATGATGGAGGCACTCATGCGCGGATTTTTGGGCGACGTGCGTCTGACCTTCCTCGAAGGGCCAGAGTGCTGGTATATCAACCTGAGTTCGGATCGCTATGTTTATATGGGAGATGTATCCATTTCCCTGGCCTGGAGACGTCATGAGGCACCTGTCCTTACTTGCCATGTCAGCCTACGGCTGGAGTTCTACCTACCCATCCGAGAGATGTGGGGTGATCGTTACTACACCCCTTGGGAGGATTCTTTTAATTCTATTGCTCGGGCTCCTGCTCGCAGTTCCGCGGTTCCCATGGAGGTTTCCTCTGAAGAGGAGGATCCCGCTGAGGACCCAGACACGATCCCTCCTCCTTCGAGAGACTGATTTTACTGGTAGCTACTGATGGCTACCAGTGTTTTATTTTGGGGGCCTAATGTATTATTTTTAGTGGGCTGTATATTTTGATATCTCTGGGGTGTATTTGTATAATCATTTGGGGCAGGTATAGTTTTGCTTTTTGGGTATTTCAGGCTTGTATCTAAGTACAATTGATGTCACGGTTTTGATAAATGGAAAATTTAAGGGTTAACAACCCCAATGAGAGGCCACGGTTTTGGCCCAAAATCTTAAAGGTTGACTTTGATTTTTGGTGTAAAATGAAATCTATGTAATTAGTTATTAATGGATGGATGGAAAGAATGGAAAAATTGGAACCTTGATGCCTTAGGGAGGCCACGGCCTCTAAAGGAAATTTTGAGTCCAAATGATGCTTTTGTGCATCTTTGGGAATTAAGGAATTAGAGACATATATATACATATATATATATATATATATATATATATATATATATATATATATATATATATATATTTCATAATGAGATGGAAGAAAGTAATTGAGTGATGAACATTGAAGGGGGCCATAGTTTTTCAAGGGTTTCTTAGCCCAAAATTTTTATAATTGACCAAGACTGAAAAAACTAATGATGTTGGATTTATAACATGTAATTACGATATGTGTTGAACCATGTATATGGAAATTGTTGATATTGAGAATGGATTATATGATGTTGTGAGTCCATGTGTGGGACTAAGTACTCATTGATTTATACTTGATGAAATTGTGGCATGATATTGTTGAGAATTGTCTATATGTCGTTGTGATATGTCCCATGAGAAATACTTGTTGATGAATATACATGTGATGCATTGTTTACGAGGAATATATCATTGTTACACATACATGATGTAAATTGAGTCATCATGCATAGGTGATGTCCGTTGGACTTTATTGAGAAAGGCGATGTATGCCTAGGAGATTGAATAACACCTAAGTACGGGTACGAGTAGACTAAGCATAGGGTCATAATGGTTGACCTTGGGGGCGTCGGGGTGCAGGTGTCTCACAATAGACAGTGGTAGCTCCACTGGGGCCATGGGATAGACTGATGTAAACACACCGACGATCCAGACTGAGACGCTGCCCTATATCGCGATCAACTGTTGAGGTGTCATGTATAAGTCATATTACGCAAATATTTTTATGAGATGAAGCACTTTATTTTTAAGGCCAACGAGATACTGGCATGACTCCTTGGGCATTATCTCCGAAATGTTGATGTCTCGCTCCATGGAGTAGGATTTTTGGTACCATAATGCATTATGCACTGTCCATTGTCAGTCTCATATTTCATTGAGCATAAGTACTTATGACTGTTGAATTATCTACTTTTACTATCGATATAATTATCTGATTCAATAAACTATTCACTGCCTGAGATTTTGTTGTTATTTCTCTTTTATCGCTTACTTGATTATTACTGCCGATAACTATATGTGTTGCAATGTTATGTGGGCGTCTAACGCCATTCTATTTTCTTATTGTCGTATTGGAAATGAAAGCTGGGTGTCTCACCTCTTTCCCAAATATCTATACTTTTGTCTTAAATTATGTACTTCTAAGAAGACGTTCGCGAGGAAGAAAAGGAAGCACCTGATTTTCCTAGCTTCTAGCCCGATTACGAGTAGTGCTGATTGAAGATGTCTTCACGTACGCGCCGATTCTTGGGTTACGCGAGGATGACCTTTTGTTGTAACGCCCCTTTTTCATATCTCGCGAAGAAGGAATGTCACACCATAATATAGAGAAACGAAATAAACTCGCAAAAAATAATAGTTACATTTATTAGTTAAGACCCAGTTCATTTATCACATGTGATTAAATAATTTGTGCTCTTGAATGACTAAACGATCAAGTGTTGAAATATGTGTACATGTATACCTTTTTTTTATAACAATAAAGAAATAGTGATAATTATAAATACAATAGAAGTGACACATAATTTAAAGGTCATACATTCACAATTCATATATAATATTATATGCATCAGCCTGTTTAATTACATCATGATTTATAAAAAAACAAAAGATGTCCCCACTCGAATAATACCAATATACATCCAGTAAATACGGAAAAACATCATACTTCCCCAAAAAGATAAACGGTTAGCCATCAGTAGCCACTAACAGTATCAGCCCCTACGACTGACGAGAAGGGACCGTAGTCGGGTCCTCCTCAGGTCCTTTTTATCCAATGAGATTGCCATTAGAGCTACCGAATTTCGGGTAGAAGCCCAAGCTGTGGAGAAGAACGAGTCCTCTTGTGGGTTATAATATAGATCATCCCACAAATCTCTAACCGGCAGGTAGAATTCTAGGTGGACAAAAGTAGTAAAATAAAAAACAGGCGTGTCGTAACGGCCCCACGCCAAAGTTACAGTCAGCTCCCTATGGTAGACGCATCGGTCAGTGCTCAAATTGATGTGCCAGCAATCGAGTCTTCTATGAAAGGTCATCTGGGCGTACCCCAAAAATCGACGTGGATGCGATGATATCCTCAGCAAGCTTTAGTCTAAGTATGGCCAGAAACCTGGAAACTCGAGTGTTTCCTTTTCTTCCTCATGAATGTCTTCTCAGAAGTATATAAATAGACAAGAACATCGAAAATATAGAAAGAGGTGAGACACCCAACTTTTAGTACCAAAATGGCAGCAAGAAAACAGAACGGCGCTGGATGCCCATATATCAACACAGTTCATACATCTAATCACAATAATAATTAAAATTAACAGTAAAAAGCAGAATAACAACAAACAGCAGTAAGAATCATTTAGTAACAGGAAAACAGTATTAATATTTCCAACAGTCAATAATTCAAACACTTGAATAAATATTACGGTAATAATAACAGATATTTTCCCACAATTATAAATGTTCATGCTCAATGATTTATGAGACTGACAGTTCACAATGCAAATGGTATCAAAATTCCTACTCCATGGAGCTAGACATAAACATTTTCGGAGTGAATGATCAAAGAGTTATGTCAGTATCTCGTTAGCCTTTAAAAATAGTGTGTTCATCTCATAAAAATATTTACGCAAAACGGCTTGTATATGGCACCCCAATAGTTGATCGCGATATAGGACAGTGTCTCAGTTCGGATCATTGGTGTGTTTGCATCGGTCTATCCCACGGCCCCAATGGAGCTACCACTGTCTATTGTGAGACACCCATACCCCGACGCCCCAAGGGCCAACCACTATGACCCTATGCTTAGTCTACTCGCACCTGCACATAGGTGTTATTCAAACTCCTAAGCATACATCGCCTTTCCAACAATGTCCAACGGATAACACATATGCATGACGACGCAATGTACATCATGTATGTTTATCAATGATGCATTCATCATAAAGTATATCACAATGGCATATATATATTCATTTCTCAACATCAACATGTCATGATTTCATCAAATGCTTAGTTCCACATAGGAACTCACAACAACATAGAATCAGTTCTCAACATCAACATTTGAACACACATGGTTCATCAATTATTACAAGTCCATATTATGGATTCACATTGCCAAAGTCTTAAGCTTTGATCAATTATGAAAAATTTAGGTTAAATAACCCTTAAAACCGTGGTTCTCTCAAGAGTTATTATTCAATTTAATTCTTTCATCATATTATGGATTATGTATATCCCTAAATTCTTAATTTCCAAAAATGCACCAAGGCATCCTTTAACCTCAAAATTTTCTCTCTAAAACCGTGGCCCTCTAGGTCTTCAAAGTTGTAATTTCTTTCCATTTTATGCATCAATTACTTAGTATCTAATCACTCAAATTATATCTCATATGAAATCACTCCAATCCCCTAAAATCCAAGCCAAAACTGTGACCTCACTTTAGTGTAGGAAACCTCAAATTTTTCCATTCATTAATTCTAACATTTCAAGTATTCCAACAACACCAATACAATCAAAATCATTATTCAATCATCAACATCGATTTAGAACATATACACATGCAAAATCATCAAACAAACTAAGCATAGAAATACAGATTTCTCCATCAACCAAACACACAAAGTCTCCTCACCACCAATAATGGTAAAAGTGAGTAAATCTCCCTCTTACCTAAAGGAAGAACACGAAAATGACTTCCTAGGTGCTCCTTGAAGGTTCGATTTTTAGAGCTCCAAGAACCCTAGAATTTCAATCTTAATAAATCAATATTAAGCTTGGTAAAAGATGGATCTTTGGCCTCCAATGAAACCATAGATCACGAAAATGAAGAGAAAAGAAGAAGAAAATGGAAACTTTACCTCAAAGTTAGAAGCTTTGTCTTGGAAGACAATAGAGGTGAAGATGGATTTTGGAGAAATTTTCTAAATAGGAAATGTAGAAGAGGTTAAGGTGAGTATAAAAATGGTGTTAATGAAGAGAAAAGATGAAAAATGGTGATCACAAAAGGGGCTGCAAAACCGTGCGGAGAGGGGAGAAGAAGAGAGAAGATGGAGAGAAAAATGAAGAAGAAGAACTAAAGAGAGAAATTATTGTAGGAAAATGATATTTTTAGTGTATATTGATTAAGGGAGGGAAACAAAAATTGCTTCCCCTTGGGCTATGTGTGCTGCAACAATGGAGAGAGAGAAGGGGGAAAATTAGCTTCCCCAACAAGCCAAGGGTAGCTTGGTCATTTGGTAGTCAAAGCTTCTCAAAGAAGCTTTGATTAAAATACAATAAATTTGAATTAAAGTGGGTTTGATTAGACTTAAAGTAGATTACATTAGAATAATGTGATAGGATTTTTAATGCATGCTATTATCCAATAGACAATTGTTATAGTTGACAGAAGTTAGTATTAATTGTCCGGCGGATAAAATTTACACAACGGTTATTATTTTATTTAATAAAATTTCTCGAAAAACATGAAACCTCGTAAACTGTGTCCAGTCTCGGGTTTAGTAAGATCCCCCATCGACGTTTCCATAGATCAAGGTTCTCGAAAAAAATATCTCATTTTTCGGGCTCCGCTCAGTTTGCACACGAAAACGAGGAATAATATTAAAATATTCCGCATTCTAAAAAAAATCCAGAAAAATTCTCAAAAATCACAAATATTGGAAAATGAATATTTATCACAAAATAAATAAAATTTGGGGTGTTACAACTCTCCCCAACAAATATGAATTTCGTCCTCGAAATTTTCATACTTTAGAATAGTTTTAGATATTACTCCTTCATCTTGTCCTCTAGCTCCCATGTCGCATCTCTGGTTGTCTCGTTCTAGATCACTTTCACCAATGAAATGTCTTTCCCTCTAAGTTGCTTTATTCTCCTTTCCTCAATCCTTACAGGAGTTGTTTCATAAGTCAAGTTTTCCTTTAATTGTACTGAATTAGGTACTATAACATGATCAGGACTCGGAATGTATTTTCGAAGTTGACACATGAAAAACATCGTGGAGATTAGAAAGAAAAGGTGGTAAAGCTATTTGGTAAGCAACGGGACCTACCCAACGAAGAATTTGGTAAGGTCCAAGGAATTTTGGAGTGAGCTTTCTAGATTTAAGAACCCGACCGACCCCAGTCGTAGGCGTGACTTTCAGGAACACATGCTCTCCTTCCTCAAATTCAAGAGGTTTCCTTCTTTTGTCCGCATAACTCTTTTGTCGACTTTGAGATTCTCATCTTCTCCTGAATCATCTTGACCTTCTCAGTTGTCTACTGAATAAGGTCAGGTCCAACGGTAAGTTGCTCTCCATGCTTGAATGGTAACTGTTATTGTAGGTAAATTCTACCAACGGTAGAATTTCATCCTAACTTCCAGTCTGCTCTATAGCACAAGCTCTCAACAAATCTTCCAATGATTGAATTGTTCTTTTCGATTGGCCATCCGTCTGAGGGTGATATGCAGAACTCAAACGTAGTTTTGTCCCCATTGCTTCTTGAAGACTTTGCCAAAATTTTGATGTAAATCTTGGATCTCTGTCAGAAATGATACTTGTAGGCACACCATGTAGTCTGAAAATTTCACCGATGTACAACTGAGTAAATTTTTCCAATGGATATTTTATGCTAATCGATAAGAAGTGTGCTGACTTTGTAAGTTAATCCACTATTACCTATATTGAATCATATCCATTTTTGATCTTTGGCAATCCGACAACAAAGTCCATGGCAATACTATCCCATTTGCATTCAGGAATAGTCAAGGGTTGCAGCAATCCTGACAGTCTTTGATGTTCAATCTTTGTCTTCTAACAAACTAAACAGGAAGATACGCATCTAGCAATATCTCTTTTCATCCCATGCCACCAAAATAACTTCTTCAAATCTTGGTACATTTTGATCATTCTAGGATGTATACTCAACTGACTCTTATGAGTATGTTCAAGAATGTACTTCCTGAGTTCCTCGTCTTTAGGCACACAGACTCTGCCTCGAAATCTCAAAATTTCATCGCTTCCTTCCTCTAACGTTGATACACCGCCCTGCTTTATCAGCTCTCTTTCCTCTTGCAAGAACTTGTCATCCTTCTATTTTTCTCGGATATCTTCTATCAAATCATTTGAGATGGTGACCATGTTCATACAAATTTTTCCTAGCATTAGTCCCACAAAAGACCATACGTTTATGAATTGTTCTATCAGATCCTGTTCTCTGATCATCATGGTAGAAACACTGATCATTTTCTGACTTAAGGCATCGGCCACAACATTTGTCTTTCCAGGATGATATTGAAGTTGGAAATCATAGTCTTTTAGGAATTCTAACCATCTTCGTTGTCTCATGTTCAACTCTTTTTGATCATACAAATACTTCAAGCTCTTATGATCACTGAAGATGTTGAATGTTGCTCCATAGAGGAAATGTCTCCATATCTTCAAGGCAAATACAACAGCAGCTAACTCCAAGTCATGCGTTGGGTAGTTCTTCTCATGCACTCGTAATTGTCTTGAGGCATAAGCCACCACTTTTCCGCCTTGCATAAGAACACAACCCAATCCTTGATATGAAGCGTCATAGTATACTTTGAATGGTTCACTTAGATCAGGTAGAACTAACACTGATGAAGTAGTTAGTCTCTTTTTTAACTCTTAAAAACTTCCTTCGCAAGCATCCGTCCATTCAAAAGCTTGGTTCTTCCTCGTGAGTTGAGTGAGAGGTCCGATAATCTTAGAGAACCCTTCAATAAATCTTTGGTAATGCCCCACTAATCCAACAAAGCTTTGGATTTTGGTCACCGTCTTCGGTGTTTCCCATTGTAGAACAGCTTCCACTTTCGATGGGTCTACAACAATTCCTTCCTTTGAAATCACATGGCCCAAGAATTTAACTTCATCCAACCAAAACTCACACTTCAACAACTTGGCATACAGCTCTTTCTCCTTCAAAGTCTGAAGAACTATACTGAGATGCTTGGCATGATCCTCCTGATTTTTTGAATAGATCAAGATATCATCAATGAAGACAACGACGAATCTGTCCAAATAAGGACAGAAGATTCTATTCATATAATCTATGAAAATAGTAGGTGCATTAGTCACACCAAAAGGCATCACCAGGTACTCGTAATGTCCATAATGAGTACGAAAAACCATTTTAGGAATATCTTCCACTTTCACTCTGATCTGATGGTAGCCTGATCGCAAATCGATCTTAGAAAACACCCCTGCTCCTTTCAGTTGATCCATCAGGTCATCTATCCTCGGCAATAGATACTTGTTCTTGATCGTGACTTTGTTTAATTGACAATAATCTACACATAGTCTCAAAGTACCGTCTTTCTTCTTAACTAGTAATACTGGTGCTCCCCAAGGTGATACACTGGGTCTCACGAATTGCTTCTCCAAAAGCTCTTCCAATTACTTCTTAAGCTCAACTAGCTCTGCTGGCGATATTCGGTAAGGCGCTATGGAAATAGGACTAGCTCCAGGTACAAGATCGATGGCAAATTCGATCTCCTGCTCCGGTGGTAAACCAAGTATATCTTCAGGAAATTCTCGAACCACTGAGATTGTGTCCACATCTACCTCAGTCTCGACTTTCAAAGAAGACAACAACATGTATCCCCGAGCTCCTTCTTTCAAGAAAGCTTTCACATGATTGGCCGTCAAAAATCTAGAATTCTCATCCAAAGGGAAAACTATGGTTTTTCTAGAACAATCTAATAAGACATGGTTAGAAGATCACCAATCTATTCCTAGGATCATATGTAATTGAGATAGTGGTAAACAAATCAAATCAACAGAAAAGATTTGACCTTCAACAATTAATGGACAATCTAAACAGACTTTGGTAGTGACAACAGACTTAGCAGTAGGAGTTGAAACAGTCAAATCAAAAGGTAAAGAAGACACAGGTAAACTAAGTCTTTTCACACAGTCATAGGAGATAAAAGAATGGGTTGCACCTGAGTCATACAGTACGGTTAAAAGATTACCTTCTATGACACCTTTCCCTTATATAAGATCTTCGGATTCAAAGGCTTCAACACTACTCAGGGTGTAAACTCGACCTCCAGCCTGCGGTTTAGCAGTTCTAGCAGCATTGACGGAAGGTTCCGCCTTAGGTTGATTGCAATCATGAGAAACGTGTCCAGGTTTCCCGCATCTGAAGCAGATCACTCCATTAATAGTGCAGTCCCTCAAGTAGTGCTCCTTCCCACATTTCACGTATCTCGGCGTAGACGCTGTCGATTGACCCATTCTGCTTGGACTTCCTCCAGGACTTCCACCTTGTGGCTTTTGTTGTTGATTTCTAGGTGGTCTGCAATAAGGCTTCTTCTGGTAACGGTTAGCATTATTGCTTCCTCCTCTTTGAGATCGAAAAGGCCCAAAGTTTCTGTTTCTTGCATCACGCGCCTAGTCTAAGTCTTCCACCTGACGACACGTATCAAGCAGTTTCGAGAACTGAGTAATCTTCAAAGTTATGATGGCTTTCTTCACGCCATGTCTCAGACCTTCCTCAAACTTCTGACACTTCTATGCTTCATTTGGTTGGTGTTGAAAGTAGGTTGAGAATTTAGACAAACTCTCAAATTTGGCAGCATATTCACTCACAGTCATATTGCCTTGCTTCATGCCAAGAAATTCCATTTCCTTAGCATGCCTAGCACTTTCTGGGAAATATTTGTTTAAGAATCTATCTTTGAACACCTCCCAATTGATTGCTCGATTCTCAGCCTCCAATAACCTCTGCTCTCCCTTCCACCAATCCTCTGCGTCTCCAATCAGCATGAACGCAACATACATCACCTTCTTATTGTCCGCATAGTTCATGCCTATGAAGATCTTTTCCAATTCCTTGATCCACAGAGTAGCTTTCTCAGGATCATACTCTCCTTTAAATTGTGAAGGGTTAGTGCGACGAAATTCTGCTAGATTCTAGGCATCAGCAATAGCCTCCAATTGTTGTGCAGTCCTCGCTTGCTGTTGAGCCATTTGCTGGTTTTGCTGCAGCATAGCTTCAGCCATCTTCTGAATTGCTTCAATTATAGTAGTCATGTCTCCTCGATGAGCCATAATTCTTCTCAGATCAAGCTATACAAAACACAGAGAAAAGACAGATGTATCCTTGTAGAATACCAAACATAGAGAATCACACAGCGCAAACAAGACAGTCCAAAACCACATGACCCAAAAGAAAACTTAAATAGGGGCTCTGATACCAAGGCAGTGTAACGCCCCTTTTTCATATCTTGCAATAAACTCGCGAAAAATCATAGTTACATTTATTAGTTAAGACCCGGTTCATTTATCATATGTGATTAAATAATTTGCGCTCTTAAATGATTAAATGATCAAGTGTTGAAATAGGTGTACTTGTATACCTTTTTTTTATAACAATAAAGAAATGGTGATAATTATAAATACAATAGAAGCGACACAGAATTTAAAGGTCATACATTCACAATTCATATATAATATTATATGCATCAGCCTGTTTAATTACATCATGATTTACAAAAAGCAAAAGATGTACCCACCCGAATGATACCAATATACATCTAGTAAATATGGCAAAACATCAGGCTTCCCCAAAAAGATAAACGGTTAGCCATCAATAGCCACTGACAGTATCAGCCCCTACGACTGACGAGAAGGAACCATAGCCGGGTCCTCCTCAGGGTCCTCTTCATCCGATGAGATTACCATTGGACAAACCGAATTTCAGGCAGAAGCCCGAGCAGTGGAGAGGAACGAGTCCTCCTGTGGGGTATTAATATAGATCATCCCACAGATCTCTAACCGGAAGGTAGAATTCCAGGTGGACAAAAATAGTAAAATAAAAAACAGGCGTGTCATAACGGCCCCATGCCAAAGATACAGTCAGCTCCCTGTGGTAGACGCATCGGTCAGTGCTCAAATTGATGTGTCAGCAATTGGGTCCTCCATGAAAGGTCATCTGGTCGTACCCCAAAAATCAACGTGGATGCAATGACATCCTCAGCAAGCTCTAGTCTAAGTATAGCCAGAAACCTGAAAACTCGAGTGTTTCCTTCTCTTCCTCACGAACGTCTTCTTATAAGTATACAAATAGACAAGGACATCGAAAATACAGAAAGAGGCAAGACACCCATCTTTCAGTACCAAAATGGCAGCAAGAAAATAGAACGACGCTGGACGCCCATATATCAACACAGTTCATACATCCAATCACAATAATAATTAAAATTAACCGTAAAAAGCAGAATAACAATAAACAACAGTAAGAATCATTCAGTAATAGGCAGACAGTATCAATATTTCCAACAGTCAACAATTCAAACAATTGAATAAATATTACGGTAATAATAATAGATATTTTCCCACAGTTATAAATGCTCATGCTCAATGATTTATGAGACTGACAATTCACAATGCAAATGGTACCAAAATTCCTACTCCATGGAGCTAGACATAAATATTTTCGGAGTGAATGATCAAGGAGTTATGCCAGTATCTCGTTAGCCTTTAAAAATAGTGTGCTCATCTCATAAAAATATTTGCACAAAACAGCTTATACACGGCACCTCAACAGTTAATCACGATATAGGACAACGATGATAAATGGTTATTTAAAGGTTAACAATGGACCGGGTCTTTATCTATGATATACTTATTTTTCGCATTTTATTTCGAATTACTATAGTGTGACGTTCTTTCTTCTGGCGAAAAAAGGGGCATTGCACTGTCTTGGTACAGAGCCCTAGTTTAAGTTTTCTTTTGGGTGTTGTGGTTTTGGACTGTCTTGTTTGTACTGTGTGATTCTCTGTGTTTGGTATTCCGAAAGGATACATTTGACTTTTCCTTGTGTTTTGTATAGTTTGAATTGAAAAAGAATTATGGCTCGTAGAGGAGACATAACTGCAGCAATTGAGGCGATTTAGAAGATGGCTGAGGCAATGCTGCAACAAAACCAACAGACTGCTCAACAGCAAGAGAGGGCTGCACAATAGTTAGAAGCTACTGCTGATGCTCGGAACTTGATGGAATTTTGTCGCACTAATCCTCCACAATTTAAAGGAGAATTTGATCTTGAGAAGGCAACGCTATGGATCAAGGAACTGGAGAAGATATTCATGGGTATGAACTGTACTAACGACAAGGTGACTTATGCTGCATTTATGCTGGTTGGAGACGCAGAGGATTGGTGAACCGGAGAACAGAGATTACTGGAGACAGAAGGTTGAGAAATTTCTTGAGCGGTATTCAAGGAGAAATTCTTGAATAAATATTTCTCGGAAAGTGCCAGACATGCTAAGGAGATGGAGTTCCTTGGTTTGCGGCAAAGAAATATGATTGTAAGTGAGTATGCTCTAAAATTTGAGAGCTTGTCGAGGTTCTCAACTTACTTTCAACACCAACCGAACGAAGCATGGAAATGTCAGAAGTTTGAGGAAGGTTAAGGCATGATGTGAAAAGAGCTGTTATAACATTGAAGATCAATCAATTTTTGGAATTTCTTAACACGTGTCACCGGGTGGAAAACTTAGACCAAGCGCAAGACATGAGGAACTGTAACTTTGGACCTTTTCGGTCCCAAAGAGGAGGAAGCAGTAATGCTAATCGCTACCAGAAAAAGCCTTATTCAAGACCACCAGGAAATCAGCAACAACGACCATAAGGTAAAAGTCCTGGAGGAAGTCCGGGTAGAACTGGTCAAACTACGGTGTTTACGTCGAGATGCATGAAGTGCGGGAATGAGCACTATGCGAGGGATTGCATAATCAAATGGATCATTTGTTTCAGATGCGGGAAGGTCAGACATGTTTCTCGCGACTGCAATTAGACAAAGGCTGAACCTTCGGTTAATGCTGCAAGAACTACGAAACCGCAGGTTGGAGGTAGAGTTTACACCCTAAGTGGTGTTGAAGCCTCTCAATCCAAAGATCTTATACAAGGAGAAGGTCTCATAGAGGTTAATCTTTTAACTGTATTGTATGACTCTGGGGCAACCCATTCTTTTATTTCTTATGACTGTGTGGAAAGACTTGGTTTGTCTGTGTCTTCTTTGCCTTTTGACTTAACTATTTCAACTCCTATTGTTAAACTTGTTGTTACCACCAAAGTTTATTTGGATTGTCCATTGATTGTTGAAGGTCGAATCTTTTCTGTTGATTTGATCTGTTTACCACTTTCCTAGTTAGATGTAATCCTAGGAATGGATTGGTTATCTTCTAACCATGACCTGTTAGATTGTTCCAGTAAAACTATAGTTTTCCCTTTGGATGAGAATTCTAGATTTTTGACGGCAAACCAAGTTCAAGCTTTCTTGAAAGAAGGAGCTCAAGGATACATGCTTTTGTTATCTTTAGAAGTAGAGAATGAGGTGGATGTGAATGTGATTCCAGTGGTTTGAGAATTTCCTAAAGTCTTTGCTGAAGATGTACCTGGTTTACCACCGGAGCGGGAGATCGAGTTTACCATTGACCTTGTACCTAGAGCTAGTCCTATTTCTATAGCGCCCTACAGAATGTCACCAGTAGAACTAGTTGAACTTAAGAAGCAATTGGCGGAACTCTTGGAGAAGCAATTTATTAGACCTAGCGTATCACCTTGGGGAGCACCGGTATTACTAGTCAAGAAGAAGGATGGTACTTCGAGATTATGCGTGGACTATCGTCAGTTGAATAAAGTCACCATCAAGAACAAGTATCCACTGCCAAGGATAGATGACCTAATGGATTAGTTGAAGGGAGCACCGGTGTTTTCTAAGATCGATCTGCGATCGGGTTACCATCATATCCAAGTAAAGGTGGAAGACATTCCCAAAACAACTTTTTGTACTCGTTATGGACACTACGAGTATCTGGTGATGCCGTTTGGTGTGACGAATGCACCAGCCATATTCATGGATTATATGAATAGAATCTTCCATCCTTATTTGGACAGATTTATTATTGTCTTCATTGACGATATCCTGATCTACTCTTAAAATCAGGAGGATCATGCTGAACACCTCAGCTTAGTCCTTCAAATTCTGAAAGAGAAAAAGTTGTATGCCAAATTGTCAAAGTCCGAATTCTGGCTGGATTAAGTCAAATTTTTAGGCTATGTTATCTCAAAGGAAGGAATTGTTGTAGACCCATCAAAGGTAGAAGTTGTTCTACAATGGGAAAGGCCGATAACAGTGACTGAAATTTGAAGCTTCGTTGGGTTAGCAGGATATTACCGGAGATTCATTGAAGGATTCTATAAGATAGTTGTACCTCTCACTTAACTCACAAGGAAGAATCAAGCTTTTGAGTGGACGGATGCTAGCGAAGGAAGTTTTTAAGAGATGAAAAGGAGACTAACTACTTCACCAGTGTTAGTTCTGCCTGATCCAAGTGAACCATTTGAAGTATACTGTGATGCTTCATATCAAGGATTAGGGTGTGTGCTTATGCAAAATGGTGGCTTATGCTTCGAGGCAACTGCGAGTACACGAGAAGAACTACCCAACTCATAATTTGGAACTAGCTGCCGTTGTATTTGCTTTGAAGATATGGAGGCATTTTCTTTATGGAGCAACATTCACCGTCTTTAGTGATCATAAGAGCTTGAAATATCTATATGATCAAAAAGAGTTGAACATGAGATAGCGAAGGTGGTTAGAATTCCTAAAGGACTATGATTTCCAACTTCAGTATCACCCTGGGAAGGCAAATGTTGTGACCGATGTCTTAAGTAGAAAAACGTTCAGTGTTTCTGCTATGATGATCAGAGAAAAGGATTTGATAGAACAGTTCAGAGATGTATGGTCTTTTGGGGAATTAATGCCAGGAAAAATCTGCATGAACATGGTGACAATCTCAAGTGAGTTAATGGATGACATCCGAAAGAAGCAGAAAGTCAACAAGTTCTTACAAGAAGAAAGGGAGCTGATGAAGCAGGGCGGTGTATCAATATTAGGAAGGAAGCGATGGAATTTTAAGATTCATAGGTAGAGTCTGTGTGCCTAAGGATCAAGAGCTTAGGAAGTACATTCTTGAACATGCTCATATAAGCAAGTTGAGTATGCACCTAGGAATAACTAAGATGTACCAAGATTTGAAGAAGTTATTTTGGTGGCATGGAATGAAGAGAGATATTGCTAGATGTGTATCTTCCTGTCTGGTTTGTTAGAAAACAAAGATTGAACATCAAAGACCGTCAGGAATGTTACAACCCTTATCTATTCCTGAATGGAGGTGGGATAGTATTACGATGGACTTTGTTGTTGGATTACCAAAGATCGGGAAATGATACGATTCGATATGGGTAATCGTTGATCGACTCACAAAGTCAACACATTTCTTGCCGATCAACATAAGGTATTCATTGAAGAAGTTGACTCAGTTGTACATCAGTGAAATTATCAGACTACATGGTGTACCTACAAGTATCGTTTCTGATAGAGATCCGAGATTTATGTTAAAGTTTTGACAAAGTCTTTAAGAAGTAATAGGAACAAAGCTACGTTTAAGTTCTTCATATCATCCTTAGACCGATGGTCAATCAGAAAGAATAATTCAATCATTGGAAGATTTGCTTAGAGCTTGTGCTTTAGAGCAAACTGGAAGTTGGGAAGAAGTTTTACCGTTAGTAGAGTTCACCCACAACAACAGTTATCATTCGAGTATAGGGATGGCTCCCTATGAAGCTCTATATGGGCGAAGGTGCATAACACCTTTATATTGGTATTAGGATGGAGAGCGACTTACCGTTGGACTTGATCTCATACAACAAACGACTGAGAAAGTCAAGATGATTCAGGAGAAGATGCGGATGGCTCAAAGTCGACAAAAGAGCTATACGGATAAAAGGAGAAAACCTCTTGAATTTGAGGAAGGAGAGCATGTGTTTTTGAAAGTCACGCCTACGACTGGGGTTGGTCGAGTTCTTAAGTCTAGAAAGCTTACTCCTAAATTCCTTGGACCTTATCAAATTCTTCGTTGGAGAGGTCCAATTGCTTATCAGATAGCTTTACCACCTTTTCTTTCAAATCTCCACAATGTCTTTCATGTGTCACAACTTCGAAAATACATTCCAAGCCCTGATCATATCATAGCACCTGACTCAATCCAATTAAAGGAAAACTTGACTTATGAAACGTCACCTGTAAGGATTGAGGATAGAAGGATGAAGCAACTCAGAGGAAAGGATATTCCATTGGTAAAGGTAATCTGGAACGAGACAACCAGAGATGCGACATGGGAATTGGAGGACAAGATGAAGGAGCAATACCCACAACTATTCTAGGTACGAAAATTTTGAGGACAAAATTTCTATTTGAAGGGGAGAGTTGTAACACCCTAAAATTTATTTATTTTATTATAAATATTCATTTTATAATATTTGTGATTTTTTGGAATTTTTTTGAATTTTTCTGAGAATGTGGAAGATTTTAATATTATTTCTCATTTTACGTGCAAGCTGAGCGGAGCTAGAAAAATGAGATATTTTTCCCAAGAACCTTGATCTGTGGAAACATCAAAGGAGATCTTATTAAACCCGAGGTCGGACACGATTTACGAGGTTTTACATTTTTCCAGAATTTTATCTGATAAAATAGTAAATCGCTGTGTAGATTTTATCCGTTGGGCAATTAATACTGACTTTTGTCAACTGTAACAATTATCCATTGGATAATAACATGTGTTAGAAATCCTATCACATTATCCTAATGTAATCCACTTTATGTCTAATCAAATCCACTTTAATTCAAAAATATTGTATTTTAATCAAAGCTTCTTTGAGAAGCTTTGACCACCAAACGACCAAAGTAACCTAGGCTTGTTGGAGAACCCATTCTCCTCCCCTCTCTCTCTCCTATTGCCGCGGCAATGATGCCCAAGGGGGAAGTAAATTTTGCTCCCACACTTAACACACTTAATCACATTTCACTAAAATTTCACTCATTTCATCTATCAATTTCTCTCTCTTCAATTTCATCTTCCATTTTTCTCTAACTTCTCTCTTCTTCTTCTCCCTTCTTCTTCTCCTTCACCCCACGGTTTTGCAGCCCAATATTAGTGATCATTTTTCATTTTCTTACTTCACCAACACCATTTCTACATTCCTCTCATCATCCTCTACATTTCCTATTTGAAAATTTTCTTCAAAATTCATCATCTTCACCATTTTCTTCCAAGAACAAAGCTTGAAACATTAAGGTAAAGCTTCCATTTTTCTTTCTCCTTATCTTCATTTTCGTGTTCCATGGTCACATTGGTGACCAAAGATTCATCTTTTTCAAAGCTTGGTGTTGATTCTTTGAGTTTGGTTTTTCTAGGGTTCTTGGAGGGCCCAAAACCGAACCACCTTGAAGCCAACTAGGAGGCCATTTTCGTGTTCTTCCTTTAGGTAAAAGGGAGATTTACTCACTTCAATCATTATTGGTGGTGAGAAGACCTTTGTGTGGTTGTTGATGGAGAAATCCATATTGAATGCTTACTTTGTTTGATGGTTTTTCATGTTTTGTGTGTCCTTGAATGAAATGAATAATGATTGGTTGTTTTGAATGCATTAAAGATGTTGGATTGCTTTGGTAATGTTGGATTCGATAAATGAAAAATTTAAGGGTTTACTACCCTAATGAGAGGCCACGGTTTTGGCCCAAAATCTTAAGGGCTGAATTTGATTTTTGGTGTAAAATGAAATCTATGTAATTAGTTATTAATGGATTGATGGAAAGAATGGAAAAATTGGAACCTTGATGCCTTAGGGAGGCCACGGCCTCTAAAGGAAATTTTGAGTCCAAATGATATTTTTGTACATCTTTGGGAATTAAGGAATTAGAGATATATATATATATATTTCATAATGAGATGGGATAAAGTAATTGAGTGATGAACATTGAAGGGGGCCACAGCTTTTCAAGGGTTTCTTAGCCCGAAATTTTTATAATTGACCAAGACTTAGGAAACTAAGGATGTTGGATTTATAACATATAATTACGATATGTGTTGAACCATGTATATGGAAATTGTTGATATTGAGAATGGATTATATGATCTTGTGAGTCCATGTGTGGGACTAAGTACTCGTTGATTTATACTTGATGAAATTGTGGCATGATATTGTTGAGAATTGTCTATATGCCATTATGATATGTCCCATGAGAAATACTTGTTGATGAATATGCATGTGATGCATTATTTATGAGGAACATATCATTGATGCACATACATGATGTAAATTAAGTTGTCATGCATATGTGATGTCCGTTGGACTTTATTGAGAAAGGCGATGTATACCTAGGAGATTGAATGACACCTAAGTATGGGTTCAAGTAGACTAAGCGTAGGGTCATAGTGGTTGACCTTGGGGGCGTCAAGGTGTGGGTGTCTCACAATAGACAGTGGTAGCTCCACTAGGACCGTGGGATAAACCGATGCAAACACACCTATGATCCAGACCGAGACGTTGTCCTATATCGCGATCAACTATTGAGGTGCCATGTATAAGCCATATTACGTAAATATTTTTATGAGATGAAGCACTTTATTTTTAAGGCTAACGAGATACTGTCAAGACTCCTTGATCATTCTCTCCGAAATGTTGTTGTCTAACTCCATGGAGTAGGATTTTTGGTACCATAATGCATTGTGCACTGTCCATTATCAGTCTCATATTTCATTGAGCATAAGTACTTATGACTGTTGAATTATCTGCTTTTACTGTCGATATAATTATCTGATTCAATAAACTGTTCATTGCCTGAGATTCTGCTGTTATTTCTCTTTTATCGCTTACTTGATTATTACTATCGATAACTGTATATGTTGCAATGTTATGTGCACATCCAGTGTCGTTCTATTTTCTTACTGTTGTATTGGTAATGAAAGCTGGGTGTCTCACCCTTTTCCTATAATCTATACTTCTATCTTAAATTATGTACTTCTAAGAAGACATTCATGAGGAAGAAAAAGAAGCACCTAATTTTCCTAGCTTCTGGCCTGATTACGAGTAGTGCTGATTGAAGATGTCTTCACGTCCGCGCCGATTCTTGGGTTGCGCGAGGATGACCTTTCATGATGGTCATGACTATTGGCACATTAACTTGTGCACGGACCAATGCATCTATCATGGGGAGCTGACTGTGTCTTTAGCTTGGGGTCGCTATGACCCGCCTGTCTTTGATTTTACTGCTTTTGTCCATTTAGAGTTTTACCTACCTGTTAGGGATTTGTGGGATGACCTTTACTATACCCCACGAGATGATTCATTTCTCTCTACTGCTCGGGCTTCTGCCTGAAATTCGGTCGTTCTGATGGTGATATCATCGGATGAGGAGGACCCTGAGGAAGACCCTGCTACAGTCCCTTCTCGTCAGTCTTAGGGACTAATACTGTCGGTGGCTGTTGATGGCTAACCATATATCTTTTTAGGGAAGCCTGATGTTTAGCCAATTTGATGGGGTGTAAATGTGTAACTATCTTGGGTGGGTAAAGCCTTTTGTTTTTTGTATATTTTGATGATGTAACTAAATAGGCTTGATGTATATAATATTATATATAATGTGAATGTATGATTCTTAGCTCCATGTCGATTTCCATTGTATCTACAATTATCATTACCTCTTCAAAAAATAAAAATAAAACATACCTTTATTTTAATACTCGAATAATACATACTTACGATAATAAATGGTTATTTAAAGGTTAACAATGAACTGGGTCTTTATCTATGACATACTTATTTTTTGCATTTTATTTCGAATTACTATGGTGTGATGTTCCTTCTTCTGGCGGAAAAAAGGGTGTTGCATATCCGACGTCCAAGGCATCATCTTGATGCTTCTTATAAGTATCTCTTTCAGCTCTAGGGGTATTAGTAGCAGGTGGCTCAGGAATAGACTATTCTTAAATATATAACTTTTTCTCTTGCTTGAGGATAATCCTCAAATTCCTATACCAGTCTAGGAAATTTGTCCCAAACAACTTGTCTTTCTCAAGGACTGATCGCAATGATAAATTACTTGAAGTGTTTATTGCCACGGTAATCTATCAACAGAAATATGCAAAATATAAGTATCATTCCATAAACATATTTAACAAGGTCTTTAATTAAATATGCCTCCCACTATTTGATTCAAATCAATGACCCTCAACATTAATTTGAAAAATCCCATTGAAAGATTTCTTAGTGGGCCAAGATCCATATTTCACATAGGTTTGAGTCAGCTTTGGCTAATCGCCCAAAATTCGGTTATTTAGGTAGGAAACTCTTTCCAATTACATCATATGCAATTCTTGGATAGTTGGGTGAATAACACTTATTCTAATCCATCTAATGGACAAAAGCCCAACTCCATGCCTCTAAGCCTTCAATCCTATTGAAATGGCCTAGTCAAGTCAGACCCAATGGTTAGTAATTGGATATTACTCTTATCCCATGGCGTCTTACTAATATAGATAAAGACATCCTGCTTTGGCAGACCTACACTTGATTGATACTAGTCTTGACGAGTGTCATACATTGGAAGGCATCACAAAATGACTAAATATTTACTTTGAGGGAATTTTGATTATTAGATATCACCATTTATTAAACTTGTTTAACATACCATAAACATCATCCATGCATCTCATACATATAAAGCATATAATAAATGTGACATGGTTATAGCCTCTAAGAGAGTAGTATTAACTAAATCAGCTTCACCAAGCATCTTGCGAAACCATGATTCAGTTTTTCTGCTCTTCTTGTTATATGAAATAACATGATTCGTTGCTTTCTTTTCGTAAAAAATATGATCTTTATATTTTTTTTCTGAAATCGAAAGAATGCTTTACAAAAACGTGTTCTGTTTGATTTGTTGTTTATGAAACATGTTGATGTTTTTGAAACCATGAAGATGTTGATATGATTCAGTGAAAACCATTTTTGAATGCTTTTTCTTTCTGCATTTTTCCTAGTATATATATATACGATATGTATGTTTCTGTGAAAATCGTTTTTGAATGCTTTCTGTTTCTGCATTTTTCTAGTATATATGCGATATATACATAGCAGCGTGGCACAAGGTTTTAGAAACCTTGTTTCCAGTTTGCGGTAGCATCGAAGCAAGCCTTGGCTGCCTTCACAGAATAGTAGAGACGCAAGTGTTCTAGAATCCTTATTTTTGCATAGAGGCATGGTGCAAGGTTTTGGAAACCTTGTTCTTGGTTTGTGGCGGCTATGAGGCTTCCTCATGACATGAAGTGTTCATGTCTTCACGCGTTCTGGAAACCCTGTTTCAGATAAGAGAAGGAAACCTGTCACGCTCTCACTCACTTTCTGTAGGCGTGGCTAGGGTTCTGTAATGCATTCGTAGAAGCCCCCTTAGCAGTACTATTTATAATAGTGACTACCTTAAGTGAGTGTGAGTAGTAGAAAGGTAAGTTGTGCAACCCTAGACTCATCTGTTATGAGTTAGGCTCACAATTGAATCCGAGTCCAACTTGGATCCTTATTCTTCCAATTTAGTCTACTCTAAGTGTGCAACCCTGCAGGTTCTCATGACGTTGGTAGTAATATTAAAATCTCATTTTAATATTACAAACAGTGAGCGGTATCTAGTAACACATCGTTGCTACCAAAGTAATGAGAATGTCAGTGATTTGACATAACCTATCCGTGACCAATGTATCTGTGTAGTTTAGTCCCTTTGTCCAGATATCTAGATTGAACACAAGGCATGGAATGTGTCACCCTTGTTTAGTTCAATCTTCAGTTTCTTGATTCTCGAGTAAACATAGTAATAACAAATGAGATCAATATCTTATATTGACTCATTTGAGCATGACCATGCATTTCGTAGTCTCACTCAATCAGGGGGCTCGAAGATATCACTCCTATTATGTAGGAGGGACAAATTCCATCTAGGTCACTCACATCCCTCCACATGAATTGCGGTATGTCTAATAACCAACTTTATAATCATTTTATTACAGATGACGTTTGATGGCATTAAAACACACAACTCCTCATGTAGGAATCATAGTGATTTTAGGTCAAAGGACCACATACACCATTATCACTATGAGAATCACTTATGACACTCTCGTAACGATCCACGTAGTGTTCTCATGGCGAGTCTATCCAATACATCATTACTCTAATATGTATCCATGTGAAGACTTGATATCTCATATCAATGACCCATGAGATGTGGTCATCAGTCTACGCACATACTAGTCTCAATGCATTATTGTTGTCCAAATTAATAATAATACTTGACTAGGGACATTTAAGAATAGTATTTTATTCAATAGGATCTCACGATTAAGTCATTCACTTGATGTCCTATGGTATCAAACTTACTATTCTAAGGACTTTATTATGTTTATAAAAAAGAACATAATAAATGAAATGCCTCATATATTAAAAATAGCATAATACAATGTATATAAATATGGACAAAATGTATTGGCCTCTAAGGCATACACAAATAGCAAGTGATCCATTGATTCAATTATCTTTATTTTTTAGCTATTTGTGTTCCACAGAATTAAAAGTTGATGACTTAGACCAACTACAAAGCAGCATTGCAATAACTTTTTCTAAGCTAGAGCAAATATTTCCACCAGCTTTTTTTGATAACATGGTTCATTTGCCAATTCATCTAGCTAACGAGGCAAAGAATGGTGGTCCAATGCAATATCGTTGGACGTAGTTTGTTGAAAAGTATAACTTAATTTGAATAATATTTTCCTTGAATTTCATTGTTTTCGTTTTCATATATATATAGGATCTTACTCTGGTGAGAGGAGTATTTATTATAAGAGGTGAGAAGAGTAAATATTGACCATTGGATCTTACATGAATGGTCAAGATTAGAGTATAAATGCATGTGACTTTTTTAAGTGATCACATAACCTGTAAGTAACTTTTAATCTTGACCATCCATGTATGGTTGTATGGTCAAGATTTACATCTCTCACCCTCTCATAATAAAAACTCCTCTCACTAAATATGTCCCATATATATATATATATAATAACTTAATTTGAATAATATTTTCCTTGAATTTCATTGTTTTCGTTTTCATATATATATAGGATCTTACTCTGGTGAGAGGAGTATTTATTATAAGAGGTGAGAAGAGTAAATATTGACCATTGGATCTTACATGAATGGTCAAGATTAGAGTATAAATGCATGTGACTTTTTTAAGTGATCACATGACCTGTAAGTAACTTTTAATCTTGACCATCCATGTATGGTTGTATGGTCAAGATTTACATCTCTCACCCTCT
Source organism: Ormosia emarginata (assembly GCA_029884605.1). Lineage (NCBI taxonomy): Eukaryota > Viridiplantae > Streptophyta > Magnoliopsida > Fabales > Fabaceae > Ormosia > Ormosia emarginata. The sequence goes on from JAQQTP010000037.1 coordinate 4,877,733, forward strand.
CATAATAAAAACTCCTCTCACTAAATATATATATATATATATATATATATATATATATCAAGTTTGTTATTATACTTGTTGTCATAATTTTACGCACAGAAAAGCATTATGTGTGTAATAAAGCCCATCCCGAAGGCAACATTGCTAAGGGCTATATCTCAGAAGAAGCCATGACACTTTGTGAACGATATTTGAATGATATGGATACAATGTTAACTCGAGCATATCACAATTCTTACTCTTGTCTTGATAATGCTCATGGCTGCTTGTCTGTGTTTGTTAAAAAAGGTATAGCATTTGGTGGAGAAGAATGGATAAGTTTGGACTTGAATGAACTTAAAAGAGTGTATTTTTATGTACTTGAAAATTGTGACGAAGCCAAACCATGGATTGAGTAAGATATCTAACATTTTTTTTCATTTATCTTTGCTACATTTCCCTACTAGTATGATGTCTTAACTTGTTTGAGTTTTCTCTTACATTAAAATGTTCTAGGGAACATAAAGAAGTACTTAAGAGATAAAATAATGGAAACATAGAAAAAAGACATAATGCGGAATTCATTTCTTGGTTTGAAAAAGAGGAACAAGTTATTTAAAATTCTATTATCATTATACTAAAAGCTCAAATAATATGGACAAATTTTGACTTTGAAAATATGGATTATAATTTATAAAAGTGGTACATTTACATGTTGAAAAAGATTTTCGAGTGACTTCACAATTGCTAGCATTAGCTAGAGGACTAAATTGCCATGTTTGTTCTCATAAAGGATACATTCTTAATGGTTTCAAGTTTCACACAAAAGAGAGTGAACAAAATTTGAAAACTCAAAACAGTGGGATAATAGTTATGGGTGATGAACTCAGTGAAAATCTTGAGTACTATGGTATAATACAAAAGATATATGAGATACGATATGTAGGAAGGAACTTAGTAATATTATTCAAGTATGATGGGTTTGAGATTCCACCTCAAGGTAGAAGCCAAAGTAGATGCTATAAAAAGGATGTCTATGGGTTTATAAGTGTAGATGTGACAATATTACACTTCAAAAATGACCCATTTGTCTTAGCAGCTCAAGCTGAATCTGTTTATTATGTTCAGCATAATTCAAATGCAAATTGACATACAATAATTAAAGTAAGGCCAGGAGGTGTCTTTACCATACCAGATGGTGTTGATATTAATGATCATGGGTCAGAACCTTACCAACTTAATGAATTAGCTGAGATGTGGATTGATTGACTTAATATCATACTCACAATGATAATGACATTTTTAGAAGGGATGATATTGTTGGAGTTAGCATTGATGAAGCTATCCTAATAATTGAAGAAGAGGAAGAGGTTGTTCATGCATCCATAATAGATTCTAAAATTGAAGATTATGACTCTAGTTATTCAAACGGAGACACATCCAGCAGTGAAGAACTTGAGGATGATGATTGACAATAGTTTAGGAATAGTATTGTGCATATTTTGTTTATAATATTTTGTAGCCATTGTTGAAAAGCAATTTGTATTCACCTTTGATTTTTTTTGAAGTTAGATTTGTTTTGTTATACTATTCAGCTTTAAAATTAGAAGGGTATCTTTATCATACTATTCTTGTTTGTCTTCACTAGTGATTTAAAACGCTCAACAAATTTAATATTATCAATAGGTACCTTACTTGTTTCTAATTTTCAGCTTATCAATATGACTAATACAAACCAAGTTTCAAATTAGGGTGGTTCACAAGGGACATCTAGCAATTCAAGAACTCAAGCTACATGTATATTTAGATTTTACTTCTATTAAACATGGTATTGTGAGAATAGTAAATGTAACGCCCCTTTTTGGGAGGGAACGTCACATTGTCAAATAGAAGAAAATGCGGAACATAAATTTTTTCTAAATTAAGACCCGATTCATTTAGTTTAAAGTTAACTTGTTCGATGCTTTAATACGTGACTAAAATGGCGGTATATTTTTTTTTTTGTTAATCAATAAAACTAAGTGACGAAACTAGAATGGCAGTAAAGAGTAAGACAGAAAATAAAATTCACATCTGAATGATACGCATATATATATATATATATATATATATATATATATATATCAACTGTACTTTAAATACAAGCCTAGAAATTTCTAAAAAGCAAAACTATACCTGCCCAAAGGATCATACATATACATCCCCAAGTATCAAAATATACAGCCCACCAAAATACAAAACATCAGGCACCCAAAATAAAACACTGGCAGCCATCAGCAGCTACCAGCAAGGTCAGTCCCTCAGATGAGGAGGGATCGTATCAGGATCCTCAGCGGGGTCCTCCTCTTCCGAGGAAACCTCCATCGGAACCACAGAGCCACGGGTAGGAGCCCGAGCGGTGGAATCAAAAGAGTCCTCCTGCGGGGTATAGTAACGGTCACCCCATATCTCCCGAATGGGCAAATAAAACTCCAAACGCAGGCTAATGTAGCAGGTAAAGATCGACGTCTCATGACGTCTCCAGGCCAAAGAAATCGACACGTCCCCCAGATAGACGCAGCGATCGGAACTCAAGTTGATGTGCCAACACTCTGGCCCCCCAAGGAAGGTTAGACGCACATCACCCAGAAATCCACGCATGTGTGCCTCTATGCTCCACAGTAGGTGCTAGTCTTCATCAGGCCAGAAGCCGGGAAAATTGGGAACTCCAACCTCCTTGTCGTCGTCTTCGATAGATACAACATACGCACAGGCAACAAATAATAGAAATACAGGAAAGAGGTAAGACATCCTATCATCATTACTAATTATAGCAACCAGAAACAGGACGACGCATAGTGCCCAGGTAGCATGTGGAAAAGATAGTCAACATATTAGGCATTTAAGTACAACAATAAACAGATAACAGCCTCAAGTAGATATTCATTACAATAATAACCAAACAATTCATATTTACGGAAAGTAAAAATTTACAATGACAGAGTATTCCATGATGCACATGCATGTTTTCCCAAATTCCTACTCCATGGAGTTAGACACAAACAGACGGAGAGAAAGATCAGGAGACATGCCTGTAACTCGGCTGCAGCGGCCAAAGTGCTATAAATCAATAATTCCCACATGCACATCTAGGCATTGTATAGACAGTCCACGGTAGATCACGATATAGGACAGTGTCTCGGTCTGGATCATCAGTGCGTTTGCATTGGTTTACCCCATGGGTAGGAGAGCTACCAACTACCCATTGTGAAGGACCCGCACCCTAATGCCCCCAAGGTCATAACATGACCTACACTAGTCTACTCGCACCCGCACTAAGGTGTGTTCAATCTCCTAGGCAACTTGGCCTTACAACAGTCCACAAGATATTCACAATGCATAAGACTCCATGTATGAACATGTATAATTCACAATTTCATACAATTCCATAATATGCCACAATTGGCCAAGAGAGCATCAATATACAAATGGTCACTCACATGGACCCATAGCATCATAATATTGAGATCAAATCACACGGTACATTCTTAGGTCCATTATGAATCCTAAGTTAAATTTTGTCTTTCCTACAAGGTTCATTTCTAATTAAATTCTCATAGTTAGTTTAATCTTCCTAATACCATTCATTCTCTTACATTAGTAAATTCTCATAGGCTCTTAAAGACTCACACTGTCTTGTTCTTGCTCTCTTGAACCTATCCTAAGTCTTATGAAAGTTTCGCTCTTGGTTCCTTTAAAATTTATGAAATCTCTAATCATATTGAGTCCTTCCAATTTATTAATTACCTATCTCCTTACATAGATTTTTAATCACTTGATTACCTAAGCTTCTAAGTTACTAAAGTTGCATAATCAAGCCTCAAAAAGGCCTTAGAGGTCGTGGCCTCTCTAAGGGTTTAATTCCCAAATCTTTTCAAGTCATCACATTACATGTTATACTCTTGATTCACTTAATCTTTCACTTGTTAAATTAGTTCACCAAGAATCCCAATTTTGGGCTCAAAAACCGTAACCTCTCCTAAGGGCACTCTCCATGATTTTTCTTCAATTCCAAGTCATTCAATCCAATCCAATAATTCAAAATACATAACCAATCAATCCAATGTCACAAACATCACAAATTAAGCATGTACACATTTAATTCATCAATTTAAAGAATAACCCTCATTAGGGTTTTTCCACAAACAACACAACCAAGGTTCCTAGATGCTAAAAGAGATTGAGGAGGAGTGTCTTCCTCTTACCCAAGTGAAGAAATCAAGAGAAACCTCCAAGAACTCCCTTGAAATTTCGGATTGGTGCCACCCAAAACCCTGGAAATTTCAACTTATTTAGAATAGCACAAAGGCTTGAAAAATGGAGTGTAGATGGTCATCAAAAGACCCTTGAAACCGAAAATGAAGAGAAGAGGAGAAGAGTCTTGAAGCTTACCCAAAAACCCTAACCTTGAAGCTTGAAGAAGATGATGAAAATGGTGGATTTTCAAGAAGCTCCAAGCAAGAAAGATGTTTAGGAGAGGGAGAGGATTAAGAAAATGTGGTTGGTTGAAAATTTTGTGAAGATTGAGTGGGGGAGAGAAGGCTGGCCGTAGCACTTCCTAGAGAGAAGGAGGAGGAAATGGTTTGAAGAAGAAAGAAGAAGAAAGGTAGAGAGAGAAAGACTTTAGGTGAATTTTGAAATTATGTGATATAATGAATTAATGAAGCAAATCAATTTCCCCCCTTATTTTGGGCTGCTGCCGTGCATGAAGAGAGAGGTGAGGGAGAGTGTTTTGGCTTCCCTTGGAAGCTAAGGGCATTGTGGTCATTGTTTGGTCAAAGCTTCTCAAAGAAGCTTTGATTATTTTATATTAATTTGAATTAAAGTGAATTAAATTTGAATTGGTCAAAGCTTCTCAAAGAAGCTTTTATTACATGCTATTATCCAATGGATAATAGTTACAATTGACAGAAGTCAGTATTTAATTAATCTGACAGATAAATTTCACGCAGTATTATTTTATTTCATCTGTTAAAATTTCTCATAAACCGTGAAACCTCGTAAAATGTGTCCAACCTCGAGTTTAGTAAGATCCCCCGTCGACGTGTCCATAGTCCAAGGTTCTCGGAGAAAACATTTCATTTCTCCGGTTCCGCTCAGTGCGCACACAAAATGAGAAATATATTAAAATATTCGACATTTCGAGAAAAATCTCAGAAAATTCTCAAAAATTGCAAATATTATAAAACGACTATTCGTCTAATCATTTCCCAATTTTTAAAGTATTATAGTTGTAACATCCCGAAAAGTACCTGTTTCATTTTAAATAATCATTTTATAATATTCTTGATTTTTGAGAATTTTTCTAGAATTTTTCTGAAACGACGAATATTTTAATATTTTCTTCGTTTTACGTGCTCACTGAGCTGAGAATTGCTGAGGTCAGTGTAATGCTCTGAAAATTATTTATTTTACCACAAATAGTCATTTTCTAATATTTGTGATTTATGCGAATTATTTCAGATATTTTCGAAAATGACGAATTTTTTAATATATTTCTCGTTTTGCGTGAATATTGAGCAGAGTCGGGAAAATGATTATAATGTTTCAAAAATTGAAAAATTATATGACGGATAGTCGTTTTATAATATTTGCAGTTTTTGAGAATTTTTTGGGATTTTTCTGGAAATGTCAAATATTCTGATATATTCCTCGTTTTGCGTGTGCACTGAGCAGAATTGGAGAAACACGATGTTTTCTCCGAGAACCTTGGACTATGGACACGTTGACGGGAGATCTTACTAAACCCGAGGGTGGACACAGTTTACGAGGTTCCACGATTTTTGAGAAATTTTAACAGATAAAATAGAATAATACTGCGTGAAATTCATCTGTCAGATTAATTAAATACTGACTTCTTTCAACTGTAACTATTATCCATTGGATAATAACATGTAATAAAAATCCTATCACGTTATCCTACTGCAATCTATTTTATGTCTAATCTATTCACTTTAATTCAAATTTAATGTAAAATAATCAAAGCTTCTTTGAGAAGCTTTGACCAAACAAAGACCAAGAAGCCCTTAGCTTCCAAGGGAAGCCAAAACACTCTCCCTCCTCTCTCTCCCTTCATGCACGGCTGGAGCCATTTTGGGGGGGAATTAATTTGCTTTCATTTAATTAGTTACATTACCTTATTTCAAATTTAACCTAAAGCACTTCTCTCTCTTCTTCTTCTTCTTCTTTCTTCATTTTCCTCTTGTCCTCCTTCTCTCTAGAGCTATGGCCAGCCCTCTTCCTCCCCACTCATCCATCACAAAAATTCCAACTAACCACATTTTCTTAATCCTCTGCACCTCCTAAACACTTCTCTTGCTTGGAGCATCTTGAAATTCCACCATTTTCACCATCTTCTTCAAGCTTCAAGCTTTGAGTTCTTGGGTAAGATTTTTGATTCTTCCTTCCCTCTCTTCATTTTCATGTTCATGGTCCTCTTGGTGACCATCCATGCTTTATTTTTCAAGCATTGGTGTTGTTTTAACCAAGTTAAAATTTCTAGGGTTTTGGTGGCACCCAATCCGAATTTGCAAGGAGTTTCTTGGTGGTTCTTCTTGATTTCTACACTTAGGTAAGAGGAAGACACTCCTCCTCAACCTCTATTAGCATGTAGGAACCTTGATTGTGTTGTTTGTGGAAAAACCCTAATGAGGGTTATCCTTTGATTTTGTGATTAGTATGCGTATATGTTGATTTTATGGAGTTCATGACCTTGATTGGATTGATTGTGTATATTGATATATTGGATTAGATTGGATGGCTTGAAATGGAAGAAAATGAATTTGGAATGACTCTTGGGTGGCCACGGTTGAGGTTTAAATTGATGTGTTCTTTGTGAACAAATTTTAACAAGTGAATGGTTAAATTAATCAAGTGTGTAGTATAAAATCAATGGAATGGAAAATTGAGCATTGAACCCTTTAGGGAGGCCACGACCTCTAGGGCAAATTGGGACTTAAATATGTAAATTTTGGTAATCTTGGAGATTAGAAAAATTAAATGGTTAAAACATAGATAATAGATTAGTAAATTAGTAAATTTGGAAGAATAAAATAAAATCGGAGATTCATAAATTTTAAAGAACCAAGAAAGGAACTTGTCATGAAGCTTGAGAAATTTTACAAGAGCAAGAACAAGAGAGTGTGAGATCTTGAGACCTTAGAATAACCTTCTAAGTGTATGAGGATAGATTGCTTTAGAAAAACTTAATTGATTTTGAAGACTTACTTAGCGATGGATTCTTATAAGAATGACAAATCTTGAATAAGAATGCATAACGGATCTTAAAAATGTATTGCCTTATTTGATTTCAATATTGTGATATTATGGGTCCATTTGAGTAACCATTTGTATATTGATGCTCTCTTGGCAAATTGTGGCATATTATGGAATTGTATGAAATTGATGACAATACATGTTTATGCATAGAGTCTTGTGCATTATGAATGTCCTATGGACTATTGTAAGGCCAAGTTGCCTAGGAGATTGAACACACCTTAGTGCGGGTGCGAGTAGACTAGTGTAGGTCATGTTATGACCTTGGGGGCGTCGGGGTGTGGGTCCTTCACAATGGGTAGTTTGTAGCTCTCCTACCCGTGGGGCAAACCGATGCAAACACACCGACGATCCGGACCAAGACACTGTCCTATATCATGATCTAGCGTGGTATGTCTGTACATTGCCTGATGTGCACATGGGAATTATTGGTTTCAGCACTTTGGCAGCGGCAGCCGAGTTACAGACATATCTCCTGATCTTTCTCTCCGACTGTTTGAGTCTAGCTCCATGGAGTAGGATTTTGAGTACTGTGTGCATGTGCATCATGAGACGTTGTATTGCTGATAATTACTGCCTTATGTGAATATGAGTTGTTTGCATTATTATTATGATGAAATGCCTGCCTGGAACTGTTTATCTGTTTACTACTGTATTTACTGTCTATTATTGTTGTTATTATTTTTGGAATGCTATATGGGCACGTTGCGCCGTATTGGTTTCTGGCTGCTATAATTGGTAATGATAGTAGGATGTCTTACCTCTTTCTACGTTTCTGTTATCTGCCTCTATATGTGTACCTTGTTCATCGAAGACGACAGCAAGGAAGTTGGAGCTTTCGTTTCCCCCGACGTCTGGCCTTATCTCGATTGACAGCTGTTGCGGAGCATGGCGGCACGTATGTGCGGATTTCTGGGAGATGTGCGTCTGACCTTCCTTGGGGGGCCAGAGTGTTGGAACATCAACCTGAGTTCCGACCGCTGTGTCTATTTGGGAGACATGTTGATTGCTTTAGCCTGGAGACGTCATGAGACGCCGGTTTTCACTTGCTATGTCAGCCTGTGCCTAGAGTTTTACTTGCCCATTCGGGAGATGTGGGGTGACCGTTACTACACCCCGCAGGAGGACTCTTTTGATTCCACCGCTCGGGCATCTGCCCGTGGCTCTGTGATTCCGATGGAGGTTTCCTCGGACGAGGAAGACCCTGCTGAGGACCTTGATACGGTGCCTCCTCCTGACGAGAGACCGATTTTCTTGGTAGCTGGCGATGGTGCCAGTGTTTTGTTTGGGGGCCTGATGTATTACTTTTGGGTGGGTTGTATATTTTGATATATTCTGAGGGATGTATATGTAAAATCCTTAGGCAGATGTAGTTTTGCTTTTTTTTAGAAATTTCCAGGCTTGTACCTAAGTACAATTGATGTCAATATAAATATATATATGCATGTTACTTAAGTGCGAGGTTTATTTCTTGTTTCATTCTTACTGTTATTCATATTTCAGTCACTCCATTTTAATTAATTAACAAAAAAAAAGGAAAAAAAATATACCGTCATGGACGATAAAGTGGACAAACTAATCTTGACTAAAATGAACCGGGTCTTAATTTAGAAAAATTTTAATTTCTGAATTTTCTTCTATTTGACAATGTGACGTTCCCTCCCAAAAAGAGGCGTTACATTAAGTTGGTATCAGAGCCTCGGTTTATGTTTCTTTGGGTCTTGTGTGTGAGTCTGTCTTGTTTGTGCTGTGTGAATCTCTGTGATTAGTATTCTGACTAAATACATTTGACCTTTCTTATGTTTTTTAGTTGATCTGATTTAAGGAAAAGCGAGATGGCAAGAGGCGGAGATATGACAGCCGCTATAGAAGCAATGCAGAGGATGGCGGAAGTCATCGCGTAGCAAAATGAACGTACTGCTCAGCAACAAGAGAGAGCTGCTCAACAGCTCGAGGCGACTGCCGATGCCCAGAACTTAGCAGAGTTTCGTCGCCACAACCCTCCACAATTCAAAGGGGAATTTGATCCGAATAAGGCTAGTTTGTGGATCAAGGAACTGGAGAAAGTCTTCCGTGGCATGAACTGCGCTGAAGACAAGAAGGTGAACTATGCTACCTTCATGCTTGTTGGCAACGCCGAAGACTGGTGGAACGGAGCTCAGAGAGCACTGGAAGCTGAAGGAGCTGACATCACGTGGGACGTGTTCAAGAACAAATTTTTGGACAAATACTTCCCTGCGAATGTGAGGCATGCAAAAGAGATGGAGTTCCTCAATCTGAGATAGGGGAACATGACTGTCAGTGAATATGCGGCCAGATTTGAAAACCTGGAGAAGTTCTCAACGCATTATCAGCATCAAACAGATGAAGCTTGGAAGTGTTGGAAGTTCGCTGAAGGACAGAGGTACGAGGTGAAGAAGGCTGTAATCACTCTGAAAATGAAAGTATTCTCAGAACTGCTAGACACATGTTGTGAGGTCGAGGCCTTGGAACAGGCTAGAGACTCGAGGAGCAAGAACTTTGGGCCTGCAAGGTTCCAAAGAGGTGGAGGCAGTGGTTCAAACCGCTTCCAGAAGAAGCCCTATTCCCGACCAACGGGAAACCAACAACAAACTGGTGGAAGTTCTGGAAGAGGTTCTACTAGGAACCGGACTGGTCAGAATGTGGCATATCCCTCCAAATGCCTGAAGTGTGTGAAAGATCATCTCACGAGAGACTGCACGATCAAGGGAATCATCTGCTTCAGGTGTGGCAAACCGGGTCACACATCCAGAGACTGCAACCAGACAAAGGCTGAACCTTCAGTCAATGCAACTCGAGCCAAGAAACCGCAAGCCGGAGGTCAAGTCTATACCATGAGCGGAGCTGAAGCCTCCGAATCCGAAGACTTGATTCAAGGAGAAGGCACCATAGAAGGTAATCTTTTAAAAGTACTGTATGACTCTGGGGCAACCCATTCTTTCATATCATATGACTGTGTGCTACGATTTGACTTGCTAATTTCTACCCTAGCTTTCAATTTGACTGTCTCAACCCCTACTGACAAACTGGTAGTTACTACCAAAGTCTGTTTGAAGTGTCCCCTAATAGTTGTAGGTCAAATCTTTTCTGTCGATTTGATCTGTTTACCTCTTTCACAGTTAGATATAATCTTAGGGATGGACTGGTTGTCTTCCAACCATGTTCTGTTAAACTGTTCTAGAAAAACTATAGTTTTTCCCGTGGATGAAGATTCTAGATACTTGACGGCCAACCAAGCACGAGCTTTCTTGAAAGAAGGAGCTCAGGGATATATGCTGCTATCTTCCTTGAAAATCGAGAGTGAGGCTGATTTGAGCACTATTCCGGTGGTGAAGGAGTTTCCTGAAATCTTCCCCGAAGATGTACCTGGTTTACCACCAACGCGTGAGATAGAGTTTGCTATTGACCTTGTACCGGGAGCTAGTCCCATGTCTATAGCGCCTTACCGGATGTCGCCGACGGAATTGGCAAAGCTTAAGAAGCAGCTAGAGGAGCTTTTGGAGAAACAGTTCGTTAGGCCGAGTGTATGGACTATAGGCAGTTGAACAAGCTGACGATCAAGAACAAATATCCTCTCCCAAGAATTGACGACCTAATGGACCAACTGAAGGGAGCAGCGGTGTTTTCGAAGATTGATCTGAGATCTAGATACCATCAGATAAGAGTGAAAACGGAGGACATACCCAAGACTGCTTTTCATACCCGATACGGTCATTACGAATACCTTGTGAAGCTGTTTGGTGTAACGAATGCACCTGCTATCTTCATGGACTACATGAACAGGATCTTTCATCCTTATTTGGACAAGTTTGTTGTCGTCTTCATCAATGACATTTTGATATATTCTCATAATTAGGAGGATCACGCTGAGCACCTCAGCATGGTTCTTCAAATTCTGAAAGAAAAGGAACTGTACGCCAAGCTGTCGAAGTGTGAATTTTGGCTAGATGAGGTTAAGTTCTTAGGCCATGTGATCTCAAAGGAAGGGATTGCAGTGGATCCATCAAAAGTGGAGGCAGTCCTACAGTGGGAACAACCGAAGTCAGTGACGGAGATTTGTAGCTTCGTGGGTTTGGCCGGATATTACAGAAGGTTTATAGAAGGATTTTCTAAAATTGCCGAACCACTCACTCAACTAACAAAGAAGTACCAAGCTTTCGAATGGACTGATAGCTACGAACAGAGTTTCTAAGAGTTAAAGAAACGGTTGACTACCTCACCAGTATTGGTGCTACCTGATCCGAATGAGCCATTCGAGGTGCACTGTGACGCCTCATACCAAGGATTGGGGTCTGTTCTTATGCAGCATAGAAGAGTGGTAGCTTATGCTTTACGACAGTTGCGAGTGCATGAAAAGAACTATCCGACGCACGATTTGGAGCTAGTAGTTGTGGTTTTAGCTCTGAAGATATGGAGACATTTCCTCTATGGAGCAACATTCAACATCTTCAGTGATCACAAAAGCCTGAAGTACTTGTATGATCAGAAGGAACTGAACACGAGGCAGTGGAGATGGTTAGAATTCCTGAAGGACTATGATTTTTAGCTGATGTACCACCCTGGCAAAGCAAATGTCGTGGCTGACGCCTTGAGTAGAAAGACTATCAATGCTTCTACCCTGATGATCAAGGAAAGAGAACTCATCGAACAGTTTAGAGATGTTTGGTCATTTGTAGAGCTAAAACTAGGAAGAATTTGTATGAACATGGTCACGATCTCAAGCGAGCTGATGGAGGACATACGGGAAAAGCAGATAGTCGATGAATTCTTGCAAGAAGTAAGAGAACAAATGAGGCAAGGCAAGGAAATGGAATTCGAGGAAGGAACGGATGGAATTCTGAGATTTCGGGGTAGAGTTTGTATTCCCCGTGATCAAGAGCTTAGGCAGTATATTGTAGATCATGCTCACAAGGGTAAGCTGAATATGCACCCGGGCATAACGAAGATGTACCAAGACTTGAGGAAGTTGTTCTGGTGGCATAGAATGAAGAGTGACATCACTAGATGCGTATCGACTTGTCTAGTTTGTCAGAAAGCCAAAGTAGAACATCAAAGACCCGCAGGATTGCTGCAACCATTGTCTATTCTCGAATGGAAATGGGACAGCATTGCGATGGATTTTGTTATGGGTTTGCCAAAGACAAGAATTGGACACGACTCGATTTGGGTAATAGTTGATCGACTTACAAAGTCAACTCATTTCCTCCCGATCAATATGAGGTACAGTCTAGAGAAACTAACCCAGCTTTACATTAGAGAGATTGTTAGGCTGCATGGTGTGCCGACGAGCATTGTTTCGGATAGAGATCCGAGGTTTACTTCAAAATTTTGGCAGAGTCTACAGGCATCGTTAGGAACAAAGTTACGTCTAAGTTCGGCGTACCACCCGCAAACCGATGGTCAATCTGAAAGAACGATCCAATCTCTAGAAGATTTGCTTAAAGCTTGTGCTATAGAACAGACTGAAAGTTGGGATGAAGTTCTACCATTGATAGAGTTCACCTACAACAACAGTTACCATTCGAGTATAGGGATGGCACCCTATGAAGCTCTATACGGAAGACGGTGTCGGACACCCTTGTGTTGGTATCAAGACGATGAACGTCTCACGATTGGACCGGATATCATACAACAAACAACTGAGAAGGTCAAAATGATCCAAGAGAAGATGAAGACTGCTCAGAGTTGGAAAAAGAGTTATGCAGATAAAAGGAGAAAGCCTCTTGAGTTTGCGGAAGGTGAGCATGTATTCTTGAAAGTCGCACCCATGACTGGGGTCAGCCGGGCTTTGAAATCTAGAAAACTCACCCCAAAATTTCTTGGACCTTACCAAATTCTTCGCCGGATAGGTCCAGTAGCTTACCAGATAGCCTTACCCCCTTTTCTTTCCAACATACACAATGTCTTCCATGTGTCACAACTGCGTAAGTATTTACCTAACCCAAGTCATGTCATAGCACCAGACACAGTATAGTTAAAAGAGAACTTGACCTATGAGGCGCCTCTTGCGAGAATCGAGGACCGACGGATAAAGCAACTTAAAGGAAAGGAGATCCCATTGGTGAAGGTGATTTGGAATGAAACAACTGGTGATGTGACTTAGTAGCCGAAAGACAAGATGAAGGAGCAATATCCGGAACTATTCTGAGGTATGTAAATTTCGAGGACGAAATTCCTTTTTAGTAGGGGAGTGTTGTAACATCCCAAAAAGTACCTGTTTAATTATAAATAATCATTTTATAATATTCTTGATTTTTAGGAATTTTTCTGGAATTTTTCTAAAACGACAAATATTTTAATATTTTTCTCGTTTTGGTGTGCACTGAGCTGAGAATTGCTGAGATCAGTGTAACACTCTGGAAATTATTTATTTTACCACAAATAGTCATTTTCTAATATTTGTGATTTATGTGAATTCTTTCAGAATTTTTCGGAAATGACGAATATTTTAATATATTCTTCATTTTGAGCGAATGTTGAGCAGAGTAGGGAAAACGACTGTAATGTTTCAAAAATTGGGAAATTATATGACGGATAGTCGTTTTATAATATTCGCAGTTTTTGAAAATTTTCTGAGATTTTTTCAGAAATGTCGAATATTTTGATATATTCTTCGTTTTGCGTGCACACTGAGCGGAACTGGAGAAATGCGATGTTTTGTATGAGAACCTTGGACTATGGATACGTCGACGGGAGATCTTACTAAACCCGAGGGTGGACACAGTTTACGAGGTTTCATGATTTTTGAGAAATTTTAACAGATAAAATAGAATAATACTGCGTGAAATTTATCTGTCAGATTAATTAAATACTAACTTCTGTCAACTGTAACTATTATCCATTGGATAATAGCATGTAATAAAAATTCTATCACATTATCCTAATACAATCTACTTTATGTCTAATCAATTCACTTTAATTCAAATTTAATGTAAAATAATCAAAGCTTCTTTGAGAAGCTTTGACCAAACAATGACCAAGAAACCCTTAGCTTCCAAGGGAAGCCAAAACACTCTCCCTCCTCTCTCTCCCTTCATGCACGGCTGGAACCATTTTGTGGGGGAATTAATTTGCTTTCATTTAATTAGTTACATTACCTTATTTCAAATTTAACCTAAAGCACTTCTCTCTCTTCTTCTTCTTCTTCTTTCTTCATTTTCCTCTTCTCCTCCTTCTCTCTGGAGCTACAGTCAGCCCTCTTCCTCCCCACTCATCCATCACAAAAATTCCAACCAACCACATTTTCTTAATCCTCTCCACCTCCTAAACATTTCTCTTGCTTGGAGCATCTTGAAATTCCACCATTTTCACCATCTTCTTCAAGCTTCAAGCTTTGAGTTCTTGGGTAAGATTTTTGATTCTTCCTTCCCTCTCTTCATTTTCATGTTCATGGTCCTCTTGGTGACCATCCATGCTTTATTTTTCAAGCATTGGTGTTGTTTTAACCAAGTTAAAATTTCTAGGGTTTTGGTGGCACCCAATCCGAATTTGCAAGGAGTTTCTTGGTGGTTCTTCTTGATTTCTACACTTAGGTAAGAGGAAGACACTCCTCCTCAACCTCTATTAGCATTTAGGAACCTTGATTGTGTTGTTTGTGGAAAAACCCTAATGAGGGTTATCCTTTGATTTTGTGATTAGTATGCTTATATGTTGATTTTATGGAGTTCATGACCTTGATTGGATTGATTGTGTATATTGATATATTGGATTGGATTGGATGGCTTGAAATGGAAGAAAATGAATTTGGAATGGCTCTTGAGTGGCCACGATTTTGAGGTTTAAATTGATGTGTTCTTTGTGAACAAATTTTAACAAGTGAATGGTTAAATTAATCAAGTGTGTAGTATAAAATCAATGGAATAGAAAATTGAGGATTGAACCCTTTAGGGAGGCCACAGCCTCTAGGGCAAATTGGGACTTAAATATGTAAATTTTGGTAATCTTGGAGATTGGAAAAATGAAATGGTTAAAACATAGATAATAGATTAGTAAATTAGTAAATTTGGAATAATGAAATAAAATCGAAGATTCATAAATTTTAAAGAACCAAGAAAGGAACTTGTCATGAAGCTTGAGAAATTTTACAAGAGCAAGAACAAGAGAGTGTGAGATCTTGAGACCTTAGAATAACCTTCTAAGTGTATGAGGATAGATTGCTTTAAAAAAACTTAATTGATTTTGAAGACTTACTTAGCGATGGATTCTTATAAGAATGGCAAATCTTGAATAAGAATGCATAACGGATCTTAAAAATATATTGCCTTATTTGATTTCAACATTGTGATATTATGGGTCCATTTGAGTGACCATTTGTATATTGATGCTCTCTTGGCAAATTGTGGCATATTATGGAATTGTATGAAATTGATGATCATACATGTTCATGCATAGAGTCTTATGCATTGTGAATGTCCTGTGGACTATTGTAAGGCCAAGTTGCCTAGGAGATTGAACACACCTTAGTGCGGGTGCGAGTAGACTAGTGTAGGTCATGTTATGACCTTGGGGGCGTTGGGGTGTGGGTCCTTCACAATGGGTAGTTGGTAGCTCTCCTACCCGTGGGGCAAACCGATGCAAACGCACTGACGATCCGGACCGAGACACTGTCCTATATCGTGATCTAGCATGGACTGTCTGTACAATGCCTGATGTGCACGTGGGAATTATTGGTTTCAGCACTTTGGCCGCGGCAGCCGAGTTACAAACATGTCTCCTGATCTTTCTCTCCGACTGTTTGAGTCTAGCTCCATGGAGTAGGATTTTGAGTACTGTGTGCATGTGCATCATGAGACGTTGTATTGTTGATAATTACTGCCTTATGTGAATCTGAGCTGTTTGCATTATTATTATGATGAAATGCCTACCTGGAACTGTTTATCTGTTTACTACTATATTTACTGTCTATTATTATTGTTATTATTTTTGGAATGCTATATGGGCGCGTTGCACCGTATTGGTTTCTGGCTGCTATAATTGGTAATGATAGTAGGATGTCTTACCTGTTTCTATGTTTCTGTTATCTGCCTCTATATGTGTACCTTGTTCATCGAAGACGACGACAAGGAAGTTGGAGCTTTCGTTTCCCTCGACGTCTGGCCTTATCTCGATTGACAGCTATTGCGGAGCATGGCGGCACGTATGTGTGGATTTCTGGGAGATGTGCGTCTGACCTTCCTTGAGGGGCCAGAGTGTTGGTACATCAACTTGAGTTCCAACCGCTGTGTCTATTTGGGAGACATGTCGATTGCTTTAGCCTGCAGACGTCATGAGACGCCAGTTTTCACTTGCTATGTCAGCCTGTGCCTGGAGTTTTACTTGCCCATTCGGGAGATGTGGGGTGACCGTTACTACACCCCGCAGGAGGACTCTTTTGATTCCACTGCTAGGGCATCTGCCCGTAGCTCTGTGATTCCGATGGAGGTTTCCTCGGACGAGGAAGACCCTGCTGAGGACCTTGATACGGTGCCTCCTCCTCTAAGAGACTGATTTTACTGGTAGCTGCTGATGGCTGCCAGTGTTTTGTTTGGGGGCCTGATGTATTACTTTTGGGTGGGCTGTATATTTTGATATATTCTGGGGGATGTATATGTAAAATCCTTAGGCAGATGTAGTTTTGCTTTTTTTGGAAATTTCCAGGCTTGTACCTAAGTACAATTGATGTCAATATAAATATATATATGCATGTTACTCAAGTGCGAGGTTTATTTCTTGTTTCATTCTTATTGTTGTTCATATTTTAGTCACTCCATTTTAATTAATTAACAAAAAAAAAGGAAAAAAATATACCGTCATTTTACTCACGTACTGATAAAGTGGACAAACTAATCTTGACTAAAATGAACCGAGTCTTAATTTAGAAAAATTTTAATTTCTGAATTTTCTTCTATTTGACAATGTGACGTTCCCTCCCCAAAAGGGGCATTACAACAGTCATTTTCCCGACTCTGCTCAATATGCACGCAAAACGAAAAATATATTAAAATATTCATCATTTTTGAAAAATTCTGAAAGAATTCGCATAAATCACAAATATTAGAAAATGACTAGTTATGGTGAAATAAATGATTTCCGGAGCGTTACACTAACCTTCATAGATTTCTGCTCAATGTGCACACAAAACGAAGAATATATTAAAATATTCATCGTTTCCGAAAAATTCCAGAAAAATTCCTAAAAATTAAGAATATTATAAAATGACTATTCATGATTAAACAAACACTTTTGAGGGTGTTGCAACACTCCCCTACTAAAAAGGAATTTTATCCTCGAAATTTACATACCTCGGAATAGATCTGGTTGTTGCTCCTTCATCTTGTCTTCTAGCTCCCAAGTTGCGTCACCAGTCGTTTCATTCCAGATCACCTTCACCAATGGAATTTCCTTGCCTCTAAGTTGCTTTATCCGTCAATCCTCGATTCTCGCAAGAGGCGCCTCATAGGTCAAGTTCTCTTTCAATTGTACTGTGTCTGGTGCTATGACATGACTTGGGTCAGGTAAATACTTACACAGTTGCGACACATGGAAGACATCGTGTATGTTGGAAAGAAAAGGGGGTAAAGCTATCTGGTAAGCTATTGGACCTATCCGGAGAAGAATTTGGTAAGGTCCAAGAAATTTTGGTGTGAGTTTTCTAGATTTCAAAGCCCGGCCGACCCCAGTCGTGGGTGTGACTTTCAAGAATACATGCTCACCTTCCTCAAACTCAAGAGGCTTCCTTCTCTTATCCGCATAACTCTTTTGCCTGCTCTGAGCAGTCTTCATCTTCTCTTGGATCATTTTAACCTTCTCAGTCGTCTGCTGAATGATATCTGGTCCAATCGTGAGACGCTCACCGTCTTGGTACCAACACAATGGTGTCCGACACCGTCGTCCATAAAGAGCTTCATAGGGTGCCATCCCTACACTTGAATGGTAACTGTTGTTGTAGGTGAATTCTATCAATGGCAAGATTTCATCCCAACATCCAGTCTGCTCTATAGTACAAGCTCTAAGCAAATCTTCTAAAGATTGGATCGTTCTTTCCAATTGACCATCGGTTTGTGGGTGGTACGCCGAACTTAGACGTAATTTCATTCCCAACGATGCCTGTAGACTCTGCCAGAATTTTGAAGTAAACCTCGGATCCCTATCTGAGACAATACTCGTAGGCACACCATGCAGTCTAACGATCTCTCCAATATATAGTTGGGTCAAGTTCTCTAGACTATACTTTATGTTGATCGGGAAGAAATGAGCTGACTTCGTGAGTCGATCAACTATTACCCAAATCGAGTCGTGTCCTCTTCTCGTTCTTGGCAAACCCACAACAAAATCCATTGCGATGCTGTCCTATTTCCATTCAGGAATAGACAATGGTTGTAGTAATCTTGCAGGTCTTTGATGTTCCACTTTAGCTTTCTGACAGACTAGACAAGTCGATACGCATCTAGTGATGTCACTCTTCATTCCGTGCCACTAGAACAACTTCTTCAGATCTTGGTACATCTTAGTTATGCCCGGGTGCATATTCAGCTTGCTGGTGTGAACATGATCCACAATATATCGTCTAAGCCCTTGGTCACGGAGAATTCAAACTCTACCCCGGAATCTCAGAATTTCATCTGTTCCTTCCTCAAATTCCGTTTCTTTGCCTTGCCTCATCAGTTCCCTCACTTCTTACAAGAATTCATCGACCTTCTGCTTTTCCCGTATGTCATCCATTAGTTCGTTTGAGATGGTGACCATGTTCATACAAATCCTTCCGAGTTCCAACTTAACAAATGACCAAACATCTCTAAACTGTTATATGAGGTCTCTTTCCTTGTTCATCAGGGTAGAAACACTGACGGTCTTCCTACTCAAGGAATCTGCCACGATGTTCGCTTTGCCAGGGTGATACAACAACTGAAAATCATAGTCCTTTAGGAATTCTAACCATCTTCGCTGCCTCATGTTCAGCTCCTTCTGATCATACAAGTACTTCAAACTTTTGTGATCACTGAAGATGTTGAATGTCGCTCCATAAAGGAAATGCCTCCATATCTTCAGGGCAAAAACCACAGCTGCTAGGTCCAAATCATGTGTCGAGTAGTTCTTTTTATGCACTCGCAACTGTCGCGAAGCATAAGCCATCACTCTTCTATGTTGCATAAGAACAGACCCCAATCCTTGGTATGAAGCGTCACAGTATACCTCGAATGGTTCGTTCGGATCAGGTAACACTAGTACTGGTGAGGTGGTTCACCGGTTCTTCAACTCTTGGAAACTTTGCTCGCAGCTATCGGTCCACTCAAAAGCTTGGTTCTTCTTTGTTAATTGAGTGAGCGGTCCAACAATTTTGAAAAACCCTTCTATGAACCTTTTGTAATATCCAGCCAAACCCACGAAGCTACGAATCTCCGTTACTGACTTCGGCCATTCCCATTGTAACACTGCCTCCACTTTTGATGGATCCACAGCGATCCCTTCCTTCGAGATCACATGGCCTAAAAACTTAACTTCATCTAACCAAAACTCACACTTCGACAGCTTGGCGTACAATTCTTTCTCCTTCAGAATTTGAAGAACTATGCTGAGATGTTCCGCATGATCCTCCTAATTCTGGGATTATATCAAGATATCGTCGATGAAGACGACAAAAAACTTGTCCAAATAAGGGTGAAAGATTCTGTTCATGTAGTCCATGAAGATAGCAGGTGCATTCGTTACACCAAACGACATCACAAGGTATTTGTAATGACTGTATCGGGTACGAAAAGCAGTCTTGGGTATGTCCTCTGTTTTCACTCTTATCTGATGGTATCCAGATCTCAGATCGATCTTCAAAAACACCGCTGCTCCCTTCAGTTGGTCCATTAAGTCGTCAATTCTTGGGAGTGGATACTTGTTCTTGATCGTCAGCTTGTTCAACTGCCTATAGTCCACACACAATCGTGAGGTACCGTCCTTCTTCCGAACTAACAACACTGGTGCTCCCTAGGGCGATACACTCGGTCTGACAAACTATTTCTCCAAAAGCTCCTCTAGTTGTTTCTTAAGTTCTGCCAATTCTGTTAGCGATATCCGGTAAGGTGCTATAGACACGGGACCAGCTCCCAGTATAAGGTCAATAGCAAACTCTATCTCACGCGTCGGTGGTAAACTAGGTACATCTTTGGGGAAGATTTCAGGAAACTCCTTCACCACCAGAATAGTACTCAGATCAGCCTCGCTCTCGATTTTCAAAGAAGATAGCAGCATGTATCCTTGAGCTCCTTCTTTCAAGAAAGCTCGTACTTGGTTGGCCGTCAAGTATCTAGAATCTTCATCCATGGGAAAGACTATGGTTTTTCTAGAGCAATCTAACAGAACATGGTTAGAAGACAACCAGTCCATCCCTAAGATTATATATAGTTGTGAAAGAGGTAAACAGATTAAATCGACAGAAAAGATTCGACCTTCAACAATTAGGGGACATTTCAAACAGACTTTGGTAGTAACTACCGGTTTGTCAGTAAGGGTTGAGACAGTCAAATTAAAAGGTAAGGTAGACATTGGTAAGTCAAGTCGGAGCACACAGTTATATGATATGAAAGAATGGGTTGCCCCAAAGTCATACAATACTTTTAAAAGATTACCTTCTATAGTGCTTTCTCCTTGAATCAAGTCCTCGGATTCGGAGGCTTCAGCTCCGTTCATAGTGTAGACTCGACCTTCGGCTTGTGGTTTCTTGGCTCGAGTTGCATTGACTGAAGGTTCAGCCTTTGCTTGGTTGCAATCTCTAGACATATGGCCCGGTTTGCCACATCTGAAGTAGATAAATCCCTTGATCGTGCAGTCTCTCGTGAGATGATCTTTCCCACACTTTAGGCATTTGGAGGGATATGCCACATTCTGATCAGTCTGGTTCCCTGTAGAACCTCTACCAGAACTTCCACCAATTTGTTGCTGGCTTCCCGTTGGTCGAGAATAGGGCTTCTTTTGGAAACGGTTCGAACTATTGCCTCCACCTCTTTGGAACTTTGCAGGCCCAAAGTTCTTGCTCCTCGAGTCTCAAGCTTGTTCCAAGGTCTCCACTTCACAGCATGTGTCAAACAATTCTGAGAATACTTTAATTTTCAGAGTGATCACAGCCTTCTTCACTTTGTACCTCAGTCCCTCGGTGAACTTCTAACACTTCCAAGCTTCATTTGTTTGATGCTGATAATGCATTGAGAATTTCTCCAAGTTCTCAAATTTGGCCGCATAGTCACTCACGGTCATGTTCCCCTGCTTCAGGTTGAGGAACTCCATCTCTTTCGCATGCCTCGCGCTTGCAGGAAAGTATTTGTCCAAGAATTTGTCCTTGAACAAGTCCTATGTGATGTCACGTCCCTCGGCCTCCATCACTCTCTGAGTTTCGTTCCACCAATCTTCGGCGTTGCCGACAAGCATGAAGGTAGCATAGTTCACCTTCTTATCTTCGGCACAGTTCATGCCATAGAAAACTTTCTCTAGCTCTTTGATCCACAAACTAGCCTTGTCCGGATCGAATTCCACTTTGAATTGACGAGGGTTGTGGCGACGAAACTTCGCCAAGTTTTGTGCATCGGCTGTCGCTTCGAGTTGTTGAGCAGCTCTCTCTTGTTGCTGAGCAGCACGTTCATTTTGTTGCGCGATGACTTCCGCCATCCTTTGCATTGCCTCTATAGCAGCTATCATATCTCCGCCTCTTGCCATCTCGGTTTCTCTTAAGTCAGATTAACTAAAAAACATAAGGAAAGTCAGATGCATTCATTTCGAACACCAATCACAAAGATTCACACAGCACAAACAAGACTGACTCACACACAAGACCCAAAGAGACACAAACCGGGGTTCTGATACCAACTTAATGTAACGCCCCTTTTTGGGAGGGAACGTCACATTGTCAAATAGAAGAAAATGCGGAACATAAAATTTTTCTAAATTAAGACCCGGTTCATTTAGTTTAAAGTTAACTTGTTCGATGCTTTAATACGTGAGTAAAATGGTGGTATATTTTTTTTTTGTTAATCAATAAAACTAAGTGATGAAACTGGAATGGCAGTAAAGAGTAAGACAGAAAATAAAATTCACATCTGAATGATATGCATATATATATATATTTAAATATCAATTGTACTTTAAATACAAGCCTGAAAATTTCCAAAAAGCAAAACTATACCTGCCCAAAGGATCATACATATACATCCCCAAGTATCAAAATATACAGCCCACCAAAATACAAAACATCAGGCCCCCAAAATAAAACACTGACAGCCATCAGCAGCTACCAGCAAGGTCAGTCCCTCAGATGAGGAGGGACCGTATCAGGATCCTCAGCGGGGTCCTCCCCATTCGAGGAAACCTCCATCGGAACCACAGAGCCATGGGTAGGAGCCTGAGCGGTGGAATCAAAAGAGTCCTCCTGCGGGGTGTAGTAACGGTCACTCCACATCTCCTGAATGGGCAGATAAAACTCCAAACGTAGGCTGATGTAACAAGTAAAGATCGGCGTCTCATGACGTCTCCAAGCCAAAGAAATTGACACGTCCCCCAGATAGACGCAGCGATCGGAACTCAAGTTGATGTGCCAACACTCTGGCCCCCCAAGGAAGGTCAGATGCACATCACCCAGAAATCCGCGTATGCGTGCCTCCATGCTCCACAGTAGGTGCTAGTCTTGATCAGGCCAGAAGCCGAAAAAATCGAGAGCTCCAACCTCCTTGTCGTCGTCTTCGATAAATACAACATACGCACAGGCAGCAAATAATAGAAATACAGGAAAGAGGTAAGACATCCTACCATCATTACCAGTTATAGCAACCTAAAACAGGACGGCGCATAGCGCCCAGGTAGCATGTAGAAAAGATAGTCAACATACTAGGCATTTAAGTACAATAATAAATAGACAACAGCCTCAGGCAGATATTCATTACAATAATAACCAAACAATTCATATTTACGGAAAGTAAAAATTTACAATGACAGATTATTCCATGATGCATATGCATGTTTTCCCAAATTCCTACTCCATGGAGCTAGACACAAACAGTCAGAGAGAAAGATCAGGAGACATGTATGTCACTCGGCTGCCACAGCCAAAGTGCTATAAATCAATAATTCCCACGTGCACATCCAGGCATTATACAGACAGTCCACGCTAGATCACGATATAGGACAGTGTCTCGGTCCGGACCGTAGGTGCGTTTGCATCAGTTTGCCCCACGAGTAAGAGAGCTACCAACTACCCATTGTGAAGGATCCACACCCCGACGCCCCCAAGGTCATAACATGACCAACACTAGTCTACTCGCACCCGCACTAAGGTATGTTCAATCTCCTAGGCAACTTGGCCTTACAACAGTTCACAGGACATTCACAATGCATAAGACTCCATACATGAACATGTATGATTCACAATTTCATACAATTCCATAATATGCCACAATTGGCCAAGAAAGCATCAATATACAAATGGTCACTCACATGGACCCATAGCTTCATAATATTGAGATCAAATCACACGGTACATTGTTAGGTCCATTATGAATCCTAAGTTAAATTTTGTCTTTCCCACAAGGTTCATTTCCAATTAAATTCTCATAGTTAGTTTAATCTTCCTAACACCATTCATTCTTTTACATTAGTAAATTCTCATAGGCTCTCAAAGACTCACACTCTCTTGTTCTTGCTCTCTTGAACCTATCCAAAGTCTTATGAAAGTTTCGCTCTTGGTTCCTTTAAAATTTATGAAATCTCTAATCATATTGAGTTCTTCCAATTTATTAATTACCTATCTCCTTACATAGATTTTTAATCACTTGATTACCTAAGCTTCTAAGTTACTAAAGTTGCATAATCAAGCCTCAAAAGGCCTTAGAGGCCATGGCCTCTCTAAGGGTTTAATTCCCAAATCTTTTCAAGTCATCACATTACATGTTATACTCTTGATTCACTTAATCTTTCACTTGTTAAATTAGTTCACCAAGAATCCCAATTTTGGGCTCAAAAATCGTAACCTCTCCTAAGGGAACTCTCCATGATTTTTCTTTAATTTCAAGTGATTCAATCCAATCCAAAAATTCAAAATACATAACCAATCAATCCAATGTCACAAACATCATAAATTAAGCATGTAAACATTTAATTCATCAATTTAAAGAATAATCCTCATTAGGGTTTTTCCACAAACAACACAACCAAGGTTCCTAGATGCTAAAAGAGATTGAGGAGGAGTGTCTTCCTTTTACCCAAGTGAAGAAATCAAGAGAAACCTCCAAGAACTCCCTTGAAATTTCAGATTGGTGCCACCCAAAACCCTAGAAATTTCAACTTGTTTAGAATAGCACAAAGGCTTGAAAAATGGAGTGTAGATGGTCATCAAAAGACCCTTGAAACCGAAAATGAAGAGAAGAGGAGAAGAGTCTTGAAGCTTACCCAAAAACCCTAACCTTGAAGCTTGAAGAAGATGATGAAAATGGTGGATTTTCAAGAAGCTCCAAGTAAGAAAGATGTTTAGGAGAGGGAGAGGATTAAGAAAATGTGGTTGGTTGAAAATTTTGTGAAGATTGAGTGGGGGAGAGAGGGCTGGCCGTAGCACTTCCTAGAGAGAAGGAGGAGGAAATGGTTTGAAGAAGAAAGAAAAAGAAAGGTGTAGAGAGAAAGACTTTAGGTGAATTTTGAAATTATGTGGTATAATGAATTAATGAAACAAATTAATTTCCCCCCTTATTTTGGGCTGCTGCCGTGCATGAAGAGAGAGGTGAGGGAGAGTGTTTTGGCTTCCCTTGGAAGCTAAGGGCATTGTGGTCATTGTTTGGTCAAAGCTTCTCAAAGAAGCTTTGATTATTTTACATTAAATTTGAATTAAAGTGAATTGATTGGACATAAAGTAGATTACATTAGGATAATGTAATAGGATTTTTATTACTTGCTATTATCCAATGGATAATAGTTACAGTTGACAGAAGTCAGTATTTAATTAATCTGACAGATAAATTTCACGCAGTATTATTTTATTTCATCTGTTAAAATTTCTCATAAACCGTGAAACCTTGTAAACTGTGTCGAGCCTAGGGTTTAGTAAGATCCCCCGTCAACGTGTCCATAGTCCAAGGTTCTCGGAGAAAACATCTCGTTTCTCCGGTTCCGCTCAGCGCGTACGCAAAACGAGGAATATATTAAAATATTTGACATTTTCGAAAAAATCCCAGAAAATTCTCAAAAATTGCAAATATTATAAAACGACTATTCGTCTAATCATTTCCCAATTTTTGAAGTATTACAGTCGTTTTCCCGACTCTACTCAATATGCACGCAAGACGAGAAATATATTAAAATATTCATCATTTCCGAAAAATTCTGAAAGAATTCACATAAATCACAAATATTAGAAAATGACTATTTATGGTGAAATAAATGATTTTCGGAGCGTTACACTGACCTTCGTAGATTTCTGCTCAGTGTGCATGCAGAACGAGGAATATATTAAAATATTCATCGTTTCCGAAAAATTCCTAAAAATCAAGAATATTATAAAATGACTATTCATGATTAAACAAACACTTTTTAGGTTGTTACAGTAAACCCTCCATAGCGTTGATTTTAAGATGACACATGTGTTCTGATGATTTAAGACATGAATTTTGAGAAATGAGATTTGATGAGATAAATTATGATTTGATGACATGAGAATTGATGAAGTGATTTATGACTTGATGATTCGAGATTTGACGATATGAATTATGATTTGATGACATGAGATTTGATAATATGAATTAGAATTTGAGACATGAATTTCAAGATATGAGACTTCTTGATATGATTTTTTATAATCAATAATATAGATGAGATTTCTTAATGATAAAATGGAATGTCTTTTTCAAGAAGAGAAAGGACTGGATTTGACACTTTGCCATCTTTCTAAGTATGATTTGAGTTGTATACTAATATTTTTCTCCCGAAATAGCTAGAATTATTGTGATGACATGATTTTGATAAACTACTGAGAATTTCATAATTCTCACCCCCTGCTTCTATGATTATCCATGATGATTCCAGGCAGGATCCAGGCAGCTAAGCAAGATGGAGTTTCGACATGAAGAATTAGTTTAGTTCTTTTGTTTGGATATCTATAGTTAGTTATAGCAATTTGTTCCATGAGGCATTCTTATGTATATAATGTACAATTATGTACAATTTGTATAAAATTCCTTTCATGATATATGTATATTATACTTTCGCGAAAGGCTCATATTTGATATCTAATCAAATTATTTATTTGAAAAAATAATAATGATATTCGTAAGTAATGTACCAAGTCCTTGTTGGTGTATGCCCTAGAGGCCAATTTATTTTGACGGTACTATCTTGCATTGTATTATGCTATTTATTTAATATATGAGGCATTTCATTTATTGTGTGTTATTTATGATAAACATAATAAAGTCCTTAGAATAGTAAATTTTATGCCATAGTACATCAAGTAGATGACTTAATCGTGAGATCCTATTGGATAGAAATAGAACACTATTCTTGAATGTACCTAGTCAAGTATTATTGTTAATCAAGACACCAATAATACATTGAGATTAGTATGTGCGTACACTGATGGTCACATCTCACAGGTCATGGATATGAGATATCGAGTCTTCAGATGAGTACATATTAGAGTAATGATGTATTAGACAGACCCTTCATGAGAACACTGTGTGGATTATTATGTGAGTGTCATAAGCGATTCTCATAGTGATAATGGTGTATGTGGTCCTTTGACCTGAAATCACTACGATTTCTACATGAGGAGTTGTATGTTTTAATACCATCAAATGTCATCTGTAACAAGGTGATTATAAAGTTGGTTATTGGATATACTGCGAATCATGCAGAAGGGATGTGAGTGACCTAGATGTGATTTATCCCTCCTATATAACAGGAGTGATATCGTCGGGTCCCTTGATTGAGTGAGACTACGAAATGCATGACCATGCTCAAATGAGTCAATATGAGATATTGATCTCATTTGTTATTATTATGTCTTCTCAAGTATCAGGAAACATAAGATTGAACTATACAAGGGTGACACGTTCTATGCCTTATGTTCAATCTAGATATCTGGACAAAGGGTCTAAACTATACGGTAACATTGATCACAGAAAGGTTATGTCAAATCACTGACATTTTCATTACTTAGGTAGTAACGATGTGTTGCTAGATACTGCTCACTGCTTATAATATTAAAATAAGATTTTAATATTATTGTCAACGTCATGAGAACCTACAGGGTCACACACTTAGAACAGACTTAGTTGGAGCAATAAGGATCTAAGTTGGACTGAGATTCAATCATGGGCTATACTCATAATAGATAAGTCTAGGGTTGCACAACTTACCTTGTTATTGCTCTCACTCGTATAAGGCAGCAACTATTATAAATCGCACTGCTAAGGGGCTATCAAGGCACGCATTACAAACCCTAGCCGCACTTGATAGAAATAGTGAGTGAGAGAATGACAGGTTTCTCTTCTCTTCGCAGCTAGCATTGTGGCAGAGAGGTCGGACTCTAAGACTACAGACGTTGGACGTTTTGTAAGTATGTTCATGTGGATAACGTAGAGGCATCGTTGTTATTGCGGTGCTTATGATTTGCTTGATCGTTTTTCCATCTTGCTTCAAGAAGTAAACTAAAAAATCATGGATTATGGTCTTTTTCGCATAGATCCTTGGTGGGAATTTTTGTTTTTTTGTTGCGTGATGTATCCGCAATTCCCAACAATCCTAATTACTACTGTGTAAATCAGATATGCTATCAGTACTAGTATTTGGGATGTTATACTATGTTATCAGAGCAGTTCATCCTGCTGAGTTAGGGTATAAACTAGCTATGCTAATATTTTGCTTTTTCTTATCTTAATGGTGAGATAAATATATAAATATGTATATGGAGTTTCATAACGGCCTTGTGTATGTATGTTCAATAGGTAATGTTCAGTGTGTATAGAAGACTATGGCATCATCTAGGTGCACACGGGAAGATAGAGTGTGTAATATAATGCACCTAGATATAATAACTACAGCATAATCGTCATTGTACCACAATTACTAATTCTAGGTGTGTCACAGTCTCAACAACAATAATTTCAAAATAATTTATTTCCATTATGCATAAGTAGAAAATAGGAGCCTCGAATGAAACATATTTATTATCTAACCATTTAATGCAACCACTAAAGAAAAAAAACATATTTTATATATAGCACATCTGTCTTTAACGCAAGGTACTGATAAGATAACACTAAACATAGTACTTACATATTTAAATAAAAATACAGCGGGAACAAAACACTAAAGGGGAAAAGTAGTAATCCTTGGGATAGGCACTATTAGCAGATAAAGCCACAACCCTATATACATATGACGCTCGACGTTCTAGTCGACAAGTCAAGCATCAATACCCCCACGCTGCTGCACTCGTACGTAACTGAAGAAATCTTGTCTAAGCACCCAATCCAATCGGCAAAAGTATGGTCCCTCTTCATTTTCCTCATGATCTTTTATCAAATATAAATATAAAACAGAAATACAGAAATACAGGAAAGAGGTGAGACACCCATCTTTCATTACCATTATGGCAGTAAGAAAATAACATGGCGCAGAGTGCCCACATAGCAATACAGTTCATATATTCATTAACAATAACAGTAGAATTTATAGTAAAGTAGTACAATTATAAGCAATAATAAGAATTAATAATAACAGGCAGGCCACAACAATATTTCCAATAATCAGCACGTTAATCAGATAATCATTTACAGAAGTAAAACAATTACTTTCACAGTCACAAGTGTTCATGCTCAACAATTTATGAGACCGACAATGAACAGTGCATAATGCATTATGGTACCAAAATCCTACTCCATGGAGCTAGACATAAACATTTTCGGAGTGAATAATCAAGGAGTAATGACAGTATATCATTAGCCTTTAAAAATAGTGTGCTTCATCTCATAAAATTATTTGCGCAACAATGGCTTATACATGGCACCTCAACAGTTGATCGCAAGATAGGACAGCGTCTCGGTCCGGATCGTCGGTGTGTTTGTATCGGTCTACCCCACTGCACAGAGGAGCTCTTAACTGTCCATGATGAGGTAGCCACACCCCAACACCCTAGGGCCAACAATATATGACCCTACGCTTAGTCTATTCGCACCTGCACATAGGTGCTATTCAACTCCTAGGCATACATCGTCTTTACAACAATGTCTAACGGACAACACATATGCATGATGACGCAATGTCCAATCATGTATGTTTATTAATTCAAATATGTCTAACGGACAATACATATGCATGACGACACAATGTCCAATCAAGTATGTTTATCAATGATGCGTTCATCATAAGAATTCCACAATGGCATATATATATATATATATTCATTCTCAATATCAAGAAATCATATCTATGACACATTTATAATATGCATTGCCTCAATGGCATATCATCATTTCTTATCACTAACATATCATATCTCATCAAGTGCTAAATCAACAAGTACATAACCCTACATATGGATTCTCAACAACATAGAACCAATTTCCAACATTAATATGTGTTTACGGTTTATTAACCATCACCATTTCCTATCATGGAATTCAACCTTTACAAGGTTTTATGTCTTAATCAATTATGATAATTTCTAGATTTAATAGCCCTCAAAACCGTGACCTCACAAGCCTCCAACTTTCTAAATTTCCTTCCTTTTTATGTATTAGTCATTTAATACCAAATCACGCAAATCACATTTCACACAAGATTAATCCAATCTCTTGGAATCTAAAGCCAAAACCGTGGCTCCTCATTGGAGTAGTAAACCCCCCAAGTTTCCATTTATTTCATTTAACATTATTATTCAATACTTAACCATGGAAGATTCACTCGATTCTCATTGCAAACCAAATTTACATTCCTAGGTTCTTATCAAACCGTGACATCCCTAATATTAGGAAAAACCTAAGTCTTTCATAATCAATTCCATTATGATCATCAATTCTTCAATATCCAATTACTTAAATATTATTACTTACTAACTTAATCCAAGCTCTCATTACTTTGGGTCAAAACCGTGGCCCCTCTAGTCTTCAAGGCTCCAATTTAATTTCTTTTTATGCACTAGTCTCTTGATATCAATTTCACTTAAATTTTAGTTCACCCAAAGTTAATTCAATCCCACAAAAATAGCCCTCAAAACTGTTACCTCATCTTGGTGTAGGAGACCCTAAAAAATTTCCATTCATTGATTCCATCATTATCATTCAACATTTGATTACATAACTTCATTTTATTTGTGTACAAAAATCAATTTACCACCCAAAATCCCCATCAAAACCGTGGCACCATGTTAGGGTAGGAAACTCCAAATTTTTCATTTAACAACCCTAACATGATCAAGCATACAAAGGTGGATTTTCCATCAATAAGCACACAAAGTCTCCTCACCACCAATAGATGGTTGAAGTGAGTAATCTCCCTCTTACCTAAAGGAAGAACATGAAATTGGGCTCTTTTTTTCTTCTTGGTGAATTTGATTTTGGGGTCCAAAAACCCTAGAAATCTCAAGACAAAGAATCAACATAAATGGTTGAAAAAGAATAGATCCATTGTCATCAATGAGGCCATGGAGCACCGAAATGAAGAGAAGAAAGAAGAAAAATAAAAACTTTACCTTAAAACTTGAAGTTTTGTCTTGGATGACAATGGAGGAAAAGTTAGTTTTTCAGAAAAACCCACCAAATAGAAGTTGTAGAGGAGGTTGAGTGAAGTGTAAAAATGGTGTTTATGAAGAGAAAAGTGAAGAGAAATGATCACAACAGTGGCTGGAAATTTTGTGGTTGAGAGGAGGAAGAAGAGAGAAGGAAGAGAGAAAATGGAGGTGAAGATGAAAAATGAAGAAACTTTCTAAATAAAGAAGGTAGAGGAAGTAAAGGTGAGTATAGAAATGAGCTTGGTGAAGAGAAAAGATGAAGTAAAATGGTAGAGGATGGGACTGCAATTTCATAGTGAAGAGGGAGGAAGAAGAGAGAAGGAAGAGAAAATGAAGAAGAAGAAAGACTAAAGAAAGAAGTGAATAGGTGAAAGTGAAGATATTTTGGGTGTGTTAGGTTAAGTGTGTGAGAGCAAAATTTTGCTCCCCAAGGCTTAGAGTGCTATGGCAATGAGAGGGAAGAGGAGGGTGGAGAGGCTTCTCCAACAAGCCAAGAGCATTCTTATCCTTTGTTGTTAAAGCTTCTCAAAGAAGCTTTAAAGAAAGTACACAAATTTGAATTAAAGTAGATTTGATTTGATATAAAGTGGATTGCATTAGGATAAGGTGATAGGATTCCTAATGCATGCTATTACCCAATGGACAATTGTTACAACTGACAAAAGTCAGTGTTAATTGTCCAACGGATAAAAATTACATAGCGATTTATTACTCTATCTGATCAAATTTCTCGAAAATGTGAAACCTCGTAAATCGTGTCCAGCCTCGGGTTTAGTAAGATCCCCCGTTGCCATTTTTACGGATCAAGGTTCTTGGGAAAAATATCTCATTTTCTTGGCTCCGCTCAGTTTGCATGCAAAATGAGGAATAATGTTAAAATATTCTACATTCTCAGAAAAATACAGAAAAATTCCCAAAAATCACAAATATTATAAAACGACTATTTATCCTAAAATTATAAATTTTCGGGATGTTACAACACTCCCCTTCAAATAGAAATTTCGTCCTTGAAATTTTCATTCCTTAGAATAAACATTGATGTAATTCCTTCATCTTACCTTCCAACTTTCACATCACGCTTCTAGTCGCGTCAATTCAGATCACCCTTACTAATGTGATCTTCCTGCCTCAACGTTGCTTTACTTTCCTAATCTTGACCTTTACAGGAAGCATTCTATAGATTAAACTCTCTCTTAATTGTACGGTGTCCAGTTTGATGGTATGGGCTGGATCGGGGATATACTTTCGCAATCATGACATATAGAAGATATTATGAAGATTTAGAAAGTAAAGATGACAAAATTGGCGGTTAGGTTATCGAACCAATCTGAAAAGAAATTCGATATAGTCCGTAGAATTTTAGGAGTGAGTTTGCTGGCAACCCAGACAAGATGATACACACTTAATACCGTCTCTCTCTATTCCTTACCACCAATACTTCTGTCTTAGGTCTTAATGCATCTTGGTCACTCTTCTACTTTACTTGATTTTCTCCCAATAGGTCATCTGGAATAATAACCATACCCAAACATACCTCATCTGGTGTCATTTCCAATGACAGTCACATGTCCTTAAATTACTCCATTAATTCCTTCTCCTTGACTACTATAATGAAGGCATTAAGTAACTTCTGGTTCAAAGCATCTGCTATGACCCCTGCTTTTCCAAGATGACACTGAAGCTAGAAGTCAAACTTTTTCAAAGTTTCTAGTCATCTTCTTTGTCTCATGTTCAGTTCCCTTTTTATCGAATAGATACTTTCGGCCCTTGTGATTGCTAAAGGCGTTGAAAGTTGCTCCATACAGACAGTGTCTCTATTTTCTCAGAGCAAATACAACTGCGGCCAACACCAAGTCGTGAGTTGGGTAATTCTCCTCGTGCACCCTCAACTACCTCGAGGCATGAGTCATAACTTCCCACTTTGCATGATCGCATATCCTAGACCTTAATGTGAAGTAGAGCACTTCAAACAGTTCCCCAAGATCAGGTAGAACTAATACTAATGAGCATCCGGATATGTCCTCAGTCCTTAGAAAACTTTCTTCACTTGTGTTAGTCCGTAGAAGTTTGATTCTCTTCTTGTAAACTACATAAGAGATTCCACTATCTTGGAGAGCTCATCAACGCTTCTTCGATAGAAACCAGCTAACCTTGTAAGTTACAAGGGTATCATGGTCTCCAGTTCTTCCCATTGCAAGACTGCTTTAACTTTTGATAGACTCACAATAATCCCTTCATTTGAATTCTCATGACTTAAAACTGAACCTCCTCAAACGAGAATTCGTACTCTGATACCTAGGTATTCGTCCCTTCTCTTTTAAAGCCTGGAAAACTGGATCGAGATGTCCAACATGTCTCTCCACGCGTCCGAGAATAGATCAGAATGTCATTGATAAGGACATTAACATTCTATCTAGATAGGGACAAAAGATTTGATTCATGCAGTTCATGAATAGGACAAGAGCGTTTGTCACTCCGAACGATATTACGAGTTACCTATAGTATCCAAAGCGCGTTCGAACATTGTTTTGGGAACATTTCCAATTTCCCATGAACTTAATGATGATAAGAAGGTACATCTATCTTGGAGAGAATAATGACTCCCTTCTCGCTGCTCCATCGAATCGTTCATCTTTCTCTGAGGACACTCATCCTTAATCGTAACCTCGTCCAATTGCCGACGGTCCTCATCTCACCAAGAAATTCCATTCTTTCTCCTTAACTGATGGCATTGCAGATCATCATGCGAAATCCTTTGACCACAAGAGTGACACTTATATCCCCTTTGCCTTTGTCCACCACGAAAGATAACATGAAATCTCGGATCCCTTCTCCTTACAAAATTTTAACTTTGTTAGCCGTCTCGAACTCAAAAGCCTTAACCTCAAGAATCACTAAGGTTTTCATCGGAATGGTCTAGCAGAACATAACTAGGAAATTAATCGATCTAGTCCTAGAATCATAAATTCTAGTAAGCATGAACCTAGGTATACAAGTTAATTTAACAAAGGATTCAACCTTGAATACAAACAGGATAGATTAAATAGGCTTCATCATCAACGACGAGTCTTGGTAATAGAAATAAAAGTAGTTGGGTCAAGCTAATGAAAACACAGATGAATCCAATTGATCCATACAATTGCAAACTATAAAAGGAAGGGTTACCCCCAGAATTATACAGCACAATTACTGGATCATCGGTTGAGGCATGACTTCCAATGTTTAGATTTTCAAATTTAGAGGCCTCAGCACCTCCCAGGGTATAAATTCTGGCTTCTGCTTGTGGTTCCACAGCCCTTGCAGCATTGACGAAAAAACTTGCCTTCGTTTGGTTGCAATTGCGGGAAACGTGTCCAAGCTTTCCATATTTAAAATAGATGATTCTTGTAATTGTGCAATCCCTTGTTAAGTGTTCCTTTCCGCATTTGCTACAGAACGCTCTCTTGGTCTTACATTCCTTTGTTCAGTGGTTCTTTCCGCATTTCTTACATTTTGGCAAAAATATCGGGCTCTGATTGGATCCACTGCCACTAGCACCTTCCCCATGAGCTTAATGTGGCTGTCACTTTCCTGACAATCGCGAGTATGGTTTCTGTTTGAATTGATTAGCCTTTCCATTACTCCTTCTTTGGGATCTAGGCAGTCCAAGGTTATCCTAAGTCCAACTTTCCTTTAACAGATTTGGAACCTCAACTTCCAATTCTCACAGTTGCGCGGCCCTCTGATCTTGGTGAGTTATCGCATCAGCTATCCTCTGCATTTCCTCTACAGTCGCAGTCATGCTTCCACTGTTTTGTCCTGTACCCACATACGTATGTCTACCATGAGCCATCGACTTTCTTCGAAGACGGGCAAAGACATAACACAACAAAAAAAACGTAATTATTTCAAACAACATTATCTCCTTTCGGAGATCAAACACACAGAATCACACAATTCAAACAAGACAAATTCGATTCATGCATCCTAACAGTCCCTAACTTGAACTTCTTCGTTTTGCCTTCCATGGCGTAACCTCTTGCAAATCATCAGCTTCCACATAGCTTCTCAAACCACACTTACACTAGTTATTTCTTTCTCTAGAAGATCGGCTCCCCAAACCTTTTGATCTCCTTACAAAAGAATTCCTATTTTTCTAGTACAATATGCCTAGGTGAAGTCATAGTTTCCTATACACACAAAACATTACATATTGAGTAGGCCAGTCCTCAATATCATGCAACTGTATAACAGTAGCTACTAACATTCAACCTACAACAAGCCATGCATTCCTTTCCCATCATCTCAATCAAGAGACAAGGAAGTGCACAACAGAAAAAATTCTAACATGCCTAAACATAGCAAGTCCATACCCTGGCTCAACAGGATGAACTGCTTTGATACCACCTAGTGTAACGCACCTAGATATAATAACCATGGCACAATCGTCATTGTACCACAATTACTAATTCCAGGCATGTCACAATCTCAACAACAGTAATTTTAAAATAATTTATTTCCATTGTGCATAAGTAGAAAATAGGAGCCTCGAATGAAACATATTTATTATCCAACCATTTAATGCAACCACTAAAGAAAAAAAAAACATATTTTGTATATAGTACATCCGTCTTTAACATAAGGTACTGATAAGATAACACTAAACATAGTACTTACATATTCAAATAAAAATACAGTGAGAACAAAACACTAAAGGGAAAAAGTAGTAATCCTTGGGATAGGCACTACTAGCAGACAAAGCCACAACCCTATATACATATGACGCTCGGCATCCCAGTCGACAAGTC
The DNA here is from genome assembly GCA_029884605.1 of Ormosia emarginata. Lineage (NCBI taxonomy): Eukaryota > Viridiplantae > Streptophyta > Magnoliopsida > Fabales > Fabaceae > Ormosia > Ormosia emarginata. The sequence goes on from JAQQTP010000037.1 coordinate 4,913,559, forward strand.
AGGTATCAATGCCCCCATGCAGTTATACTCGTACATAACTGAAGAAATCTTGTCCAGGCGCCCAGTCCAATCAGCAAAAGTATGGTCCCTCTTCATTTTCCTCAAGATCTTTTATCAAATATAAATATAAAACAAAAATACAGAAATACAGGAAAGAGGTGAGATACCCATCTTTTATTACCATTACGACAGTAAGAAAACAACATGGCGCAGAGCGCCCATATAGCAATACAATTCATATATTCATTAACAGTAACAGTAAAATTTATAGTAAAGCAGTACAATTATAAGCAATAGTAAGAATTAATAATAACAGGCAAACCACAACAATATTTCCAATAATCAGCACATTATTCAGATAATCATTTACAGAAGTAAAACAGTTACTTTCACAGTCACAAGTGTTCATGCTCAACAATTTATGAGACCGATAATAAACAGTGCACAATACATTATGGTACCAAAATCCTACTCCATGGAGCTAGACATAAACATTTTCGGAGTGAATGATCAAGGAGTAATGCCAGTATATCATTAGCCTTTAAAAATAGTGTGCTTCATCTCATAAAATTATTTGCGCAACAATGGCTTATACATGGCACCTCAACAGTTGATTGCGAGATATGACAGAGTCTCGGTCTGGATCATCAGTGTGTGCATCAGTCTACCCCATGGCACAGAAGAGCTCTTAACTGTCCATGATGAGGCACCTGCACCCCGACGCCCCCAGGGCCAACAACATATGACCCTAAGCTTAGTCTATTCGCACCCGCACATAGGTGTTATTCAACTCCTAGGCATACACCACCTTTACAACAATGTCCAATGGACAACACATATGCATGACGACGCAATGTCCAATCATGTATATTTATCAATTCAAATTTATCTAACGGACAATACATATGCATGACGACACAATGTCCAATCAAGTATGTTTATCAATGATGCGTTCGTCATAAGGATTCCACAATGGTATATATATATATATATATATATATATATATATATATATATATATATTCATTCTCAATATCAAGAAATCATATCTATGACACATTTATAATATGCATTGCCTCAATGGCATATCATCATTTCTTATCACTAACATATCATATCTCATCTAGTGCTAAATCAACAAGTACATAACCCCACATATGGATTATCAACAACATAGAACCAATTTCCAACATTAATATGTGTTTACGGTTTATTAACCATCACCATTTCCTATCATGGAATTCAACCTTTACAAGGTTTTATGTCTTAATCAATTATGATAATTTCTAGATTTAATAGCCCTCAAAACCGTGACCTCACAAGCCTCCAACTTTCTAAATTTCCTTCCTTTTTATGTATTAGTCATTTAATACCAAATCACGCAAATCACATTTCACACAAGATTAATCCAATCTCTTGGAATCTAAAACCAAAACCGTGGCTCCTCATTGGAGTAGTAAACCCCCCAAGTTTCCATTTATTTCATTTAACATTATTATTCAATACTTAACCATTGAAGATTCACTCGATTCTCATTGCAAACCAAATTTACATTCCTAGGTTCTTATCAAACCGTGACATCCCTAATATTAGGAAAAACCTAAGTCTTTCATAATCAATTCCATTATGATCATCAATTCTTCAATATCCAATTACTTAATTATTATTACTTACTAACTTAATCCAAGCTCTCATTACTTTGGGTCAAAACCGTGGCCCCTCTAGTCTTCAAGGCTCTAATTTAATTCCTTTTTATGCACTAGTCTCTTGATATCAATTTCACTTAAATTTTAGTTCACCCAATGTTAATTCAAAACCACAAAAATAGCCCTCAAAACCGTGACCTCATCTTGGTGTAGGAGACCCTCAAAAATTTCCATTCATTGATTCCATCATTATCATTCAACATTTGATTACATAACTTCATTTTATTTGTGTACAAAAATCAATTTACCACCCAAAATCCCCATCAAAACCGTGGCACCATGTTAGGGTAGGAAACTCCAAATTTTTCATTTAACAACCCTAACATGATCAAGCATATTTAACACATCCAATATATACAAAATCACCATTAAATTATTTATTCAACTCAAGAACATATACACATGCAAAATCACCAAATAAAGTGAGCATACAAAGGTGGATTTTCCATCAACAAGCACACAAAGTCTCCTCACCACCAATAGATGGTTGAAGTGAGTAATCTCCCTCTTACCTAAAGGAAGAACATGAAATTGGGCTCTTCCTTTCTTCTTGGTGAATTTGATTTTGGGGTCCAAAAACCCTAAAAATCTCAAGACAAAGAATCAACATAAATGGTTGAAAAGAATAGATCCATGGTCATCAATGAGGCCATGGAGCACGAAAATGAAGAGAAGAAAGAAGAAAAATGAAAACTTTACCTTAAAGCTTGAAGTTTTGTCTTGGATGACAATGGAAGAAAAGTTAGTTTTTCAGAAAAACCCACCAAATAGAAGTTGTAGAGGAGGTTGAGTGAAGTGTAAAAATGGTGTTTATGAAGAGAAAAGTGAAGAGAAATGATCACAACGGTGGCTGGAAATTTTGTGGTTGAGAGGAGGAAGAAGAGAGAAGGAAGAGAGAAAATGGAGGTGAAGATGAAAAATGAAGAAACTTTCTAAATAAAAAGGTAGAGGAAGTAAAGGTGAGTATAGAAATGAGCTTGGTGAAGAGAAAAGATGAAGAAAAATGGTGGAGGATGGGGCTGCAATTTCGTAGTGAAGAGGGAGGAAAGAAGAGAGAAGGAAGAGAAAATAAGAAGAAGAAAGACTAGAGAGAGAAGTGAATAGGTGAAAGTGGAGGTATTTTGGATGTGTTAGGTTAAGTGTGTGGGAGAAAAATTTTGCTCCCCAAGGCTTAGAGTGCTACGGCAATGAGGGGGAAGAGAGGGGTGGAGAGGCTTCTCCAACAAGTCAAGAGCATTCTTGTCGTTTAGTGGTCAAAGCTTCTCAAAGAAGCTTTGAAGAAAGTACAAAAATTTGAATTAAAGTGGATTTGATTTGACATAAAGTGGATTGCGTTAGGATAAGGTGATAGGATTCCTATTGCATGTTATTACCCAATGGACAATTGTTACAGTTGACAGAAGTCATTGTTAATTGTCCAACAGATAAAAATTACACACCGATTTATTGCTCTGTCTGATCAAATTTCTCAAAAAATGTGAAACTTCATAAACCGTGTCCAGCCTCGGGTTAAGTAAGATCCATCATCGACGTTTTCACAGATCAAGGTTCTTGGAAAAAATATCTCATTTTCTCAGGTCCGCTCAGTTTGCACGTAAAATGAGGAATAATGTTAAAATATTCCGCTTTCTCAAAAAAATTCAGAGAAATTCACAAAAATTCTAAATATTATAAAATGATCATTCATCATGAAATTACTAATTTTTGGGATGCTACCCCAGTCCTGCTCAGCACGCACACAAAATGAGAAATAATATTAAAATATTTCACGTTCTCAAAAAAATACAAAAAAATTCCCAAAAATCACAAATATTACAAAACAATTATTTATCTTAAAATTATTAATTTTCGGGATGTTACATGAAACACCCTGAAATTTCTTTTTCTTTGTTTTTATGATTTTTTTAATTTTTGTGAATTATTTAATTTATTTTGATTATTTTATTATTATTTTTGGACTTTATGTGTGTTTGAGGCGGTGTCGAAAAAATAAAATATTTACAGGGCCAAAAAAAGTTTTGACTGTTAATGGGAGTTGGGGGAGCTTCTTAAACCCGAAACGAGAAACAAATTTTAAATTTTTCTTTTTCTGAGATTTTTTCTGACGGATGAAATCTAGGTATATTCTATTATCCATTAGTTAATATCTATCGATAAATATCTAGTTAGATGACTAATCATGAGTTTAGTCATAAGCCTAGTCATTACCTCTTATGACTCACATTTGTTTTGAACTAATGGAAAGAAAGCTTCTAAGGTAAGCTTGAAGGAAGTCAAGCGTTGTGGCTATGACTCACCATTGTGAACCAATGGGAAGCAAGCTTCCAAGGCAAGCTTGAAGAGAAACTTAGAGGAGAAGTTTGGCCACCCATCACCCTTATGTGTTACACGGCCAAGGGAGCTTGTTGGACAAGCTTAGGTGACAAAAATGATATTTAATCTCTCTTATGTTCATCTTATCATTTTAGAAACCAAAAATACCAAACTATCTCATTTTCTCGCCTTAACAATATTTGGCCAACACACCCACAAATACTCTCCAATCTTGTTCAATCCAAACCAACCATATATCTTGAATCTAGACATCACTTGGAGACACTTTTATGTTGTGATCTTCTTAGGTGAAGTTCTTGATCTTCACTTCTAAAGTTATTTTAAAGTTCTTGACCATAATCTTGATCCATGGTCATCTAATTTCAAACCCTAGATTTTAATATTTGTATGCTTGATTTGTTTTAAGGGTCTTTTTGGTGGTAGAAGTTTACTCGAAGAAGGCAACAAAGGAGTTTCTTGATCATCATCTAAGGTAAGAGGAAGATTAACCTCATCGGCCAACTTGGTGGTGAGAAGTGAAATTTGTGGTTGTTGGTGAAAAATCCAAGTGAGGATTTATTCACTTGATTATGTAAATTTAATGGTTTATGCTTGTTGGCTATATGTGGTTATATGACTTTGATATTATGCATGAAATTTGCTATGGTAAGAATTGATGATTGGAATATTTTACATGCTTTGAATCGTGTGGGAATGGCAAAAATTTTGGTCCCAATGACCATACATGGCTCACAGCCATTTAGTCAAAATGGGGTATCCATGGAAAAATATTTTATTGATTGTGAACCTAGATGATTAGGTGATAAGAATATGATTTAAGGATTTACAAGTTGAAAAAGGAGATGAACAAAATTTTATCTGTGGCAAAGAATTGATTTTTGACCATGATAATGGAAATAAGTTTGAAAGATGGTTTGAAAATTTAAAGCATTTTGTTTAAAGAGAGTTTTTAGTAAAGGTAATGGAAAAAGATTTTTGAAAAATTTGATTAAATCAAAATAACATAGATTTTGTGAAAAACGTTAGAAAATATTACATAAAGGAGATTTGGTAAGAACATTTGAAATTAAAGTTTTAAATTTTATTAAACATGGAAAGTCTTAAAAATTAAGCTTAGAATGTCAATAAACGTTTTACACGATTAAAAAATATTGATAAAACCTTATGCGATTTAAAAAAGTTGATTTTTGAGTTACGCAATTAAGAAAACGTTTGAAAATTTTTACGCGATTGAAAAAAATGACATAAAAATGTTTCATGAATGTGAAAATGCGATAAAAATACTTCGCGATTGAGAAAAATAATAGATTGTTGTTGGGCTAACGTATTGGACCCGGAGACGTCAATAGACGATTTAGCCCAGTGGTGGCTTGATTTCGTGGGAATCACGTTAATAATTATTGATTCATTGCGTTATTTGATCATGCATTGTGAAAGTCATGAGGACTTTGTTTGTTAAGGCTGTATGCCTAGGAGATTGAATTTACACCTTAGTGCAGGTGCGAATTGCGTAATAGAGGTCAATGACTGATCTTGTGGGTGTCGGGGTGCGATAATTCCACAAGTGGCCAGTTAGTAGTTCTATTGTGCTGTAGTTGTTGATGCAAACACACTGACGATTTCGATGAGATACTATTCCTATTTATGATCTAGTGTAGAATGTCTTGTATACGCCATGATGCGTACGCGAAGAAAGTTGTAGCACTTGATTTAAGGCTAACGATATATGGACATGTCTCTCGATCAATTCTCTTCGATATTGGTTTCGCTCCATGGAGTAGGGGTTGGTCCATTGTGCATATGCATAGTCAGTAGACATGTTGTGATATACATTCGTTGAATTATCTATTAATTGATATCATGACTGAAATTGTTGATTCTGTATTGAATGGCATTATTATTATCACTGTTTCTTTGCAACCATATTGGTGTGTGATGTAGGGGATCTCACCTTTTTATTATATAGTCTTGTCTATTCTGCTTTATGTTTAAGTTTTACGAAGACTGTGATGGCAACAAGGTAGGATCTTCTGGGTTTCGTTAGGGTGTAGTTCCATGGAGGCACCAACACATGGCATGTCCATCTGGGCACTAAGGGCATTGAGTATCATGGGGATGTTACCCTATCTTTGAGTAGGACCCGCCTTGGGGTCACTACTTTTTCTTTTGATGCTACTGTATATCTGAAGTTTTTTTATGCCTGTCAGGGAGTTATAGGGTGATCTTTATTATACTCCTAGAGAGGATTCTGAGGTATCATCTGCTCAGACTCCCATCCGTTGAGACATGCCCCGACTGGGGAATTTTTCTGTTGAGGATTCCAAGGAGGATCCAGTGTAGGATCCTACCCTCCGGGTGTTTGGGCTTAGGCCAGATTAGGTTTTGTTATGGTATATGTACATATTCTTTTAAGTACATAAGTTTTATGTATTTATATTGTCACTAAACTATGTTATGTATATATGTAGTATGTATTATTCAGTTTACTATGTCTTGTTTTATCTATATTCTGTTAAGTTATGTTATCCGCGAAAAGAAAATTTTACAACCCATATATTACAATATTAAAAATCATTTATGACTTAGTTTTAGCTTTATAATTTTTTTTAGTCTGAAAATGTAATTCCCAACAGAGGGTGTTACAAAGATTCTTCCAGTAATAGCACGACATATATGATGGAGATGTTCAGAGAAACAACAGCTATCATGAGAGAACAATGTGGAATAGTCACAACTATGATAGAACAGACAACCGTCACAAATAGAGTGTTGGAAAGAATGGGTAATAACCCACACCTGCAGCAAGAGAATGAACCAGCAGTCAATAGAAATCAGGGTTTCCATGACCTTTCAAAGTTCATAAAGACCAACCCTCCATTATTCCAAGGGGAGTATAATCAAGCTAAGGCTGGGGAATGGTTGAGGAGGTTGGAGAAGATCTTTGCTGTGAGGAGATCCACGAATGACTAGAAGGTGTCCTTCCTTCCTTCATATTAGAGGGAGAAGCTAAATATAGGTGGAATGATGCTAGAAGAATAAAGGAACCAGCTGGGATATAGATAACTTGGGAGATATTTAAGACAACTTTCTTGGACAAGTATTTTCCAAGAAATTTGCAAGCAGAGAAAGAGTTGGAATTTTTGAAGCTAGAGCAAGGAAACATGATAGTGGGACAATATGTGGCAAGATTTGAAGAACTATCAAACTTCTCTCCTTACTTTCGGTACAATCTAGATAAAAACAGGAAGTATATGAAGTTTAAGTCCAGATTGAGGGACAAAGTAAGGAGGATGGTGAGACCTCTTTAGATTAGGGACTTTCGCACAAATGTAGAATAATAAAGTTAGTTAGTTCGAGACCTCCACATCCAAAGTCACAATAGAAGCAAAAGCCTTAAGGCTTTTAAAAAGAGAAAGAAGATAGATGATGACTCTAAGAAGAAATTTTCAAAGTTCAAGAACCAACAAGGAAAAAGGAAACAGTTAAAGATAGAAGACAAAGAACCACAATGTCCAAAGTGCAAGAGAGTACCTAGAGGTATTCCAAGATGGAGTGTGTGAATTGCCACCTAAGAGAGAGATTGAGTTTTCTATAGACCTAGTGCTAGGAACAAGGCCTATCTCCATAGCACCATATAGAATGTCCTTTATATAACTCTCTAAGCTTAAAAAACAAATAAAAGAGTTGTTGGATGAAAGATTCATTCGACCTAGTGTCTCACTTTAGGTAGCTCTTATACTTTTTGTAAAAAAGAAAGATGGCAGTATTTGATTATGTATGGACTATAGGTAATTGAATAAGGTCACAATTAAGGATAAATACCCACTACCTAAGATAGATGATTTGATGGACCAATTGAGAGGAGTTGCAGTGTTTTCAAAGATTGACTTGAGATCTAGATACCATCAACTCAGGGTTAGAAAAGAATATATTTCCGAGATTGTCTTTAGGACCAGGTATGTGCATTATGAATATCTTGTAATGTCCTTTGGTTTGACAAATGCACCTATCGTTTTTATGGATTATATAAACAAGATTTTTAGACCATACCTTGATAAATTTGTTATTGTCTTTATAGATGATATTTTTATTTATTCAAAGACAACTGAGGAGCATGAGGAACATCTTAGGGTAGTTCTAGAAATCCTGAAGGAAAAGAAATTGTTTGCTAAGTTATCAAAATGTGAATTTTGGATAAAGGAGATGCAATTCTTAGGATATACGATATCTAGAGATGGGATATATATGGGTTCCAGTGAGATATAGGTAGTGTTACGATGGCATAGAGACCTACCACCGTAACTGAAATTGGAGTTTCTTTGGTATAACTGGGTATTACAAAAAAATCAAAGAGGGTTTTTCCCAGATAGTTTTGCCTTTAACTAGGTTGTCTAGAAATGGCAGCACTTTTGAGTGAACATAGAAATGTGAGAATAGTTTCCATGAGTTGAAAGAGAAATTCACCATCACATCTGTGCTAGTGAATCCAAACCCACAAGAAAACTTTGAAGTTTATTGTGAACACCATTAATAGTCACTAAACTTTATTGCCCTTTCTTAAGTTAAAGTAAACCTAAAGAATTAAATTTATATGCTTACAAGTATCTATCTTAACCTGTAATCATTCTCAAAATAATCTTCATTCTCTATTTAACATCTCCACAAAATTTCATGATTTTCTAAGCTATTTTCCTATTTAATTTGACCTTTAAATACTCATCCTGTGTTATTAAAAATGCCAAACTAATTCAGTTAATTCTCCAAAATTTACCACAACTTGGTCTAAATATTTGTAATCTAAAAATAAATTTTTCATATTTATTTTCTTCATCTAAGCAATTTATGCTAAATTTTCAGCTTATATGAGCTATTTTCTCACGTACTGTGTTATAGTATCATACCTAAACTAACTCAGAAAATTACCAAAATTAATAGATAACTAGCATAAGTATTAATGGGCTTTTATAACAATTATTGTGACTAATAGGTTGGGGAGGATGTTACAGAGACAGGATTGTGGAGACCGTTATCCCTTTGTCCTTATTCTCTTGCTTATACAGGATATGGTCAGGATTTGTTCCTGTCGTTATGCCTAACATTTAGGCTGCTTCATGCGCTAGGTACATCTGGATGCCAATCTGGCAGGTCGAGTTGATCTAGTTCTATGGACCCATAATCTAGTCCAGAACACTTGTTTATGGGTGAATTTGGTATAAGACAAATTCCAACAAACAAATATATTTTATCAGTCGAATGTAGGTTTAGAGTTATGTGGTAATCTCGTTTGAAAAGGAGCTTTTAAGAAATTGATGAGTAAAGTGCAAAATGTAAAGTGCAAAGAAACTTTAAATTGCAGAGAAAGTAAATTGCAAGAAATGTAAAGTACTGAAGATTAAAATGCAGAAAATAAAGGTGCAGAAAGTTTAAATGCAGGAAATGTAAAAGTGCAGTAAGTTTAAAGTGCAAAAAATATAAAATGCATGAATTTAAAGTGCAAAAGGAGTAAAGAAATTTAAAGGACAAGGCTTGAAAATAAAGAATTTAAAAAGACATTGCATTAATGTAAATTGCTGGGAATGAAAATGGAAGTCATACTTAGAGTCAAATCCGTTAATCTGCTTGAGTGAGATGTTAGGATTGTATATCCAGTAAAACCACCCTTTTTACATTGTGAATACTAGTATTTATAGGCAAAAAATAAAAATAACTGACTCCTAAGAAACTGACCACGTTCATGGCAGTTATGCCACGTTCCCACTAATATCTTAATTTTCGACAATAACCAACTCCTGTCGAATTCAGAATTGGTAACTTTTATTTTCGACGAAACCAACCCTTGGCCATTTGAGAGTTGGCCACCACTTGAACCTCCATCTGGCTGTTGAGACCCTTATTTGTCGAATGTCTCAATGGTATCATCCGACTAAAAACATTATCTTCGTCGAATCATCCAACTTCGTCGAATATCACTTGTCCATTGAGAATATCTTTGTCAAATTAGGACTTGTATTTTTTACCCCCAACAGATGCCCCCCAAAATTTTTCTTTCGATGCTACTGGAAGAAAGATAAATTTAACCTTATCTTCTAGTTCTAATCTGACGTCAAGACCTTATCAAAAATCTTTTTCGAAATCATTTTGATTTGATTTTCAAAAATTCAATAAAATCTTCTGTGAATTTTTTGAAAACCACAACTGCTACTTATCATTTCAAACATTAAATAGCCGTTTCTTCCTAAAAAATAGGGATCATATTTATCCTTTTCTGAAAAACAGCTTTTTTACGAATATCACGCGTCCTCTTACCTTTTCTACTGTTCATCACTTCTTTAAATTTCATAGAAACACGCCACTTTTACTCCATCTTCTACTATTAATCGTCCTCCACCTTATTTTCACGCGTCTTTTCTGTAAAAACTTCTTTCAACAATGGCTTCTCACTCTCAATTTGTCAATGAACCATCAGTAGATTTGGGCAGCCACACCGTTGTTCAAGATCCAGTTCTAGAGAAATCTGAACTATGGAATCTTTCTAAGGTAATCCTTCCTATCAATGACCTTTCATTTTCTTTAGATCTTCTAGCTGCTTTTTTGGACCCAGTTCTACCCAAAGAACTTATTACCAAAGAAATTCAAAGCTTTTTCCCTTGCAAAAATTTAAAAGAAGAATGTATTTTGGCTTCTCTTCTTTCCATCCCCATAAGTTATTTTAATAAATCTGAGAGGCTTTTTAGAACCCCACCTGGCCAAATCAATGGGTATCTTGATTGGCTTAATAGAGTTCAAGCCTCTAAAGAAACTTCATGGAGGAAATCAGGTATTTTCGACTGCATCTAACTTTTGCGTTACCCTATAAAAATGGATTCTTGTATGCTGGATGCATCCTTTTTCTTTTGGAACAAAACCACCAATTCTTTTCAATTCCCTAATGGCATGATGGGACTTACGCTTTTTGACGTGGCTACTATAACTAGTCTTCGACTAGATGGCAAAGTCATAACTCCTATCCTTCTACCCTTGAATAACATAGACGTTTATTCAAAAGCCCCAACTTCTTTTTCAAACTTTGTTAATTTCTATTCTTCATCAGACGGCCCTGTGTCTGACGAAGAACATATGGCTTTTCTTCTTCTTTGGTTATCGGCCTATGCTCTCTATACAAAATCAGGTCAAGTGTCGAAATCCTATCTTTATCTTACCAATCTTCTTCATGAAGGTGAGGAATTGGCTTTCGGTTAGTTCCTTCTTGCCAATCTTTACTTTAGTATTGGCCATATCGTATAAAATATTAGGTCTCAAACAAAGAAAACTAACGCTGGTGGCCCCATATGGTTACTGCAACTTTGGCTAAATGCCATTCTTGGAGACTATCTAGTCAACACTTCTCCTTTACAATTTCTTCTGCTACTTATGGCATTAGACTTTGCCATGCCAAGCATGAAAAAATTCACAAGTATCACTTAGAGAATTTCATGCATTTTTCATTCTATTTCCTTCAATACTGAAGACATTTATTTTGCACCTTTTGCTGATCGTTCTGTCGGTCCAGAGTGGTTTACTCGACCACTAATTTCTGATAACCCTTCCACTCAAGCCGACAATATTTTCATCTGGTCAAATTTTCTTTGTCGGTAAGTGTTAGTTGTTGGCCTTCCTGGTTCAACAGACAATCTTTTAGAATTACACCTGCCAAATTCAATGGCTCGACAACTAGGATTTTGCTAGGCCATTCCAACTCCATTCTCTCAAAAAGCCAAAGAACACTTTGTTAATGGCTGCTTACAAGACATGTCAGATCTTGTACGGGTTGCTATGAAGAATGAGAGATACAAACAACATTTTTTTATTTCCCCTTTCACACCTTATAGAGGGGTTACCCTAGATTTTGTTGAATGGTGGACTACATATTATAGTCCTTACCATATCGACATTGATGTTTGTCGAAGTCGTATAACTGAAAAACTCGTTCCTGTGCAGGATCAAGAGCCTTCGACAAAAACCAAAGGTAAACATATTCAAGATATTAGAGCTTTTGAGAAATACTAAAAGATCAAGTGGGACTATAGGTATCCTGGCACAATTGTTCGACATTGTGAAGAAGTCGTGGCTAAACAAAAACAAATGCACAAGGAAAAATGCTCCATTAACTTCATTGCGGTTTCCATAAAAAACCCTTTGGCACGGCTTGAACCTTTTCAAGTTCCTTTTCCAAAACCAATGCCTCTTCCTTGTGCTCGTTTTGGCTTGGCCGACGAATTCCCAAGTAAACCCACCAGGGCTGGTAACTTCCTCACTTTTGATAAGATCCTTTCTGCGAGTAACATCTTTCTTACAAGAACTCCGAAAGTTACTTTTACCCGTTGGTTTGCTTCGTCATATGAACAATTTGCCAAAGATACCTAAGTCATCACTAAATTGCTCGAAGGTACTTCTTTTGATTCTGATATTAAATCCTTATTTCATCAACTGATTACTTTTTTTTTATAGCAACTCTATTGAAAAGACCCTTGGAGTACAAGCAACCAGAAGAAAGGGAAGAGGAAGAAATAGAAACTTCTGCCTTAAAAAAGAGAAAAGGCAAGAAAGCTCAGAATCCTCCTATCCCAAAAGCCCCAAAGGCTAAAACAACTAGAGCAGCATCGACGAAAAGTCCTGCTAAACCCAAAGCTGCCGCCAAGCCTTCTAAGGCAAAAACTTCCAAGGTATATATATATATATATATATTATAATATATATATATTCTTTCAACCAAACTTAAAAAACTTGATCTCAACTTGTCAAAACTAAATCTTTTGTCAAATCTAGGTTAGTGACTCAACTCCTACTTCTTCTGTCGAAATTATTGAGTCTCCAAGCCTATCTTCTGAAAATCCTTTGAAGGTATAATTTTTGTTACTTCCTTTTTTGTATATCTTGGTAAATTCTCATCTCATTTTACCTTTGCAGAAGAAAAAGAAGAAGACTCAATCCTCAAGTTCTAGTTTGAAACCTACCACTGAACTTGAAGTAGAAACCACTTCTATCCCTCTCAAGGTAAATGCTACCCGACACAATTTCTTTCTTACAAATTGAAAACTTCAAGACTTCATTCAAAAATTTGATCTTTCTTTTTTCAGGATCTAGAGGCTGAACAAATTGCTGAAAGTCCTTCAGGACCCGTCGTCGAATTAAGCGCTGAGGATCAAATTCGACAGCCTGCTGAGGTAAAATCTTCCAAGTCTTTCAACTGAAAAATTCTTTTGATTTCATTTGTCCTGACATTGCCTTTGTTTTCTACAGCAATTGATAAATCCTGTTATACCCAACAGTCCTACTAGGCAAGGCAATGAGAATCCTTCTTTGGAGGATCAAATTTCTCCAGCTCCTGAAATACCTACTATCTCCTTACCTCTCCTGACAGAAATTCAGGGTGCTTGTTCCTCCCAAATAAATGAAGACAATCGTGTCGAAATTGTTTTGGAAGAATTCGATATGAATGTTCTCTTAGCTGAAATTGCACCTTCCAATCTACCTCCACTATCTCAAATCCATTCTACTGTCGCAGAACCAGAAAGTACTGAGGACACAGAGGTAGATTTGGATGAATTGATATCCATGTTGTCGGGTAGTCATAGAAGTTCTCCACGGTCAGCTCGCTCCTCTACACAGCCGGGACAAGATTCTAGTGACTTTTATGTTACTGGACTTTTGGCAGAGTTGAAGAATGCCTTTACCTACTCCTTTGAGCAATTAAATTCTGACCAACCGCTTCAAGAAAGAATGCTGGCCATTGTGACTGAGTTGGAACCTCTCTCTCAACAACTTCCAATAACCAATCGAGCTCTTCCTTTGACTGTCAAAGATTTTCTCCAGAACTTATCTTTGAACATACCTACTATTCGTCAGATCATTCCTGCTTATGATAAAAAAGTTCAAGAAAAATCCAGGATCTTAAAGCAACTAACTGACGCAAAGAATGAGATAACCAAATTAAAAGGCTATCTTGTTGATGGAAAAAATAAGGAGGCAGTACTAAACAAAGAAATTGAAGACTTGGAGGAAAAGCTTGAAGAAACTCACCGTCGAAAGCAAAAACTCAGCATGGCTTTGCAACAGGGGGATATAAAGTAGCAAAGCATTATCAATAACTCGAAACAATGGGCTGTCGAGACTAAAGTTGTGCTAGCAGATATACATTCTCTTGAACCAGAATATCAAAAAGCTTGTGCCAATAAACGAGCTTTGGAAGATTCCTGGGAAGTTTTGCAGAGAATTTAATTGTATTGGTCTTTTTTTTTATTTACTGTCGGTTTGATAATCCGATAAGATTTGTATGGCCTTTCAGGCCAATACGTAATAAACATCCTCTTTGATCAATTCCCAATACGTTTTTTTTATTGCTCCATAATTCTATACTCTTAAATGCTCTTTTATTCAGTTTTTTTTCAATGCATCTCGTAATTGTGCATCATAATTAATTTAATTAATTATAATGATAGTTACAAAACATTGTATAATGACTTCTTCTGCAAAAATCCCCTATAAATAGTATCCTCTGAGACACCAGGATTCAAAAGAGTGTAATCTAACCCTTTCCTTCTCCCTTTCTAGTGAAATTCACCATGTCATCAGATAATTTCCTCTTCTCTCAATGGGAAAAATGGAAGAAGGTCTCTGTATTAATGGTGATGCTTATCTTGGGCTTCAGTAAGAATCGTAATATTCCCGATGAGCTTTAGTAATCATCGTAACAACCCAGTGTTTCAAAAACACGGTTGTTATGATGTGGATGACTCATCAGGGAGTAGACGACCAACCAACATCTCATGCAGGACAAGTTAAAGGTCGTCTACTTTTTCCTCTTCTTCAGGTCCCACGAGCTCAAACGGAACACATGCTTCAGCTGGGGAGAAGCTTCTGATTTTTTTTTAGAATAGCTCTATTTTTATCTGTAATATTCTGACAACTTAAACAAGTTGTAATATCAGTATGTAACTTGTAACTGTCGAATATATGAATGAAATTTTATTTTTACTTATTGTTAATCTTTACTTCACACATTGTCGATTTATATGGTTTCAAATATTTGCCATTAATTGACTTAACTCTCAAACCTGAATTAACTTCGACAAGTGCATAAGCATTCCCAAAAAATACTTGAGTAATTTTAAATGGTCCTTCCCATTTTGGAGACCATTTTCCATATTCTTGATAACTCTTATCCATGGGCAAGACTACTTTCCAAACCAAGTCATCAATCTTAAAAGATTTATACTTAACACGACTGTCGTAAAACTTCGCAATTCTTTCTTTTTGTCGAATCAAGTTTTCTAAAGTAACTAATCTTTCATCACTTAATTCGTTTAATTCATCAAACATCAAGTCCCAATAATGTTCAATTGGTAACTCGTCTTGTTTCCGAATCCGAATTGATTAAAGATTAATCTCAACTGGTAACACAGCATCATGACCATAAACTAACTTATATGGTGAAGTGCCCGTTGATTCTCTTGGTGAATTTCTATATGCCCATAGAATTTGATTAAGAGTATTATGCCAATTTTTAAGCTGTCGACCAATATGTTTTTTAATCAGACTTATGATTATTTTATTCATGGCCTCTACTTGTCATTTGCTTGAGCATAATATGGAGTCGACATAATCATTTTAATTTTTCTAAAATTGGCATATTCGACAACTTTCTTTCTAATGAACACCGTTCCTTGGTCAGTTGTCAAAGTTTGTGGTATTCCAAACCTACAAACTATATTGTCTTCTATAAAATCAATTACTTCTTGTTGGGTAACTTCTTTTAAGGCTACAGCCTCAACCCATTTTGTAAAGTAATCAACTCCAACTAAAATATACTTGTGTCCTTTCGACGATGTAGGATGAATTTGGCCTATTATATCCAAAGTCCATCCTCTGAAAGGCTAAGGCTTAATAATGGAATGTAATTCACTAGCAGGAACGTTCTGTATATGACCATGTTTTTGACATTCTTCACAAGATTTGGCAAACATTATACAATCATTTACTAGCATAGGCCAATAATACCTTTGTCGTTGAAGGACCCATTTCATTTTATCAATTGCTTGATGAGCTCCACAAATTCCTTCATGGACCTCTGCTAAGGCAATATAAGCCTCTGCTCCACCTAAGCAGACCTCTAAATTTCCATTGACAGATTTTCTATACAAAGCCTCTCTTAATATTACAAATTTCGACGCTCTGTATTTGAGCTTCCTGTCCACATTTTGACTTGGATTTTCCAAATAGCTTAATATTGGCTGTCTCCAGTCATTAATTGTCGAAATATCATTTTGTAGTACATCCTTTTCTTCTAATAGATATAAAAGTTCTCTAATCTCCATTAGATTTGTCAGGACTTTGGACGAAATTTTATACCTAGAGGCTATCTGTGCTAATTCATTAGCCTTTTCATTCAAATTTCTAGGGATATGTTCAACAATAACTTCATCGAATCTCTTCATTAACTTACTCGCCACAACACAATATTTGGTCAGATTATAACTGACACATTTATATTCTTGTGCGAGTTGCTTAATGACTAACTGTGAATCGCCAAAAATATGCACATTACCTTCATTTCTATTAATATTTCTAACCCGACAATTAAGGCTTCATACTCAGCCTCATTGTTTGAGCATGTATATTTAAGTTCAAACATGAATTTAGTTGGAGTACCTTAAGGAGAAACAATTAAAATTCCTACTCTAACTCCATTTTGATGCCTTGAGCCATCAAAATATAAGCGCCAAGGTTTTAACCTGACGAAATTTATATTATCAATATCCAAACATGGATGGTTAGCCAAAAAATCAGCAATTGCTTGGCCTTTGACACCTTTCATTAGAACATATTGTAAAGAGAATTCTGACAAAGCAATGGTCCATTCACCAATACGTCCATTTAATATTGGTTTTGACAACATATACTTTATTACATCAGTTTTCGACATAACCAATACATTACAAGGCATCATATAATATTTAAGTTTAGTACATGAGAAGTATAATGCTAAACAAAGTTTCTCTATTGCACTATATCTCCTTTCAGCATCATTTAAAACTCGACTAAGATAATATACAACTCTCTCGACACCATTCTCATCTTGAGCTAGCATACTACCTATAGTATCATTTGACGCTGATATATACAAATTCAACGATCTATGAGGCACTGGAGGCATCATGACTGGAGGGTTTGTCAAATATTGTTTAATTTGGTCAAATGCTTCTTGATGACAAGACTCCCATACAAAGTGTTGTTCAGCCTTCAACTTGATTAATGAGGCGAAAACTCTAGTTCTTCCCGACAAATTGGAAATGAATCTTCTTAAAAAGTTCACCTTCCCCAGGAAAGGTTGTAATTCCTTCTTATTTGTCGGAGGTACGGCTTCCAAAACTACCTTGGCTTTATTCTTGTCCACCTCAATACCTTTTTTATGGACTAAAAAACCTAAGAATTTAGCAGCCGACACTCCAAAACCACATTTCTCTGGATTCATCTTGAGGTTATGCTTTCTCATCCTGTCGAGTGTCTGCCTCAAGTTTGTCAAGTGGCTCTCTTTTGTTTTCGACTTGACAATGACATCGTCGATATACACCTCCATAAATTTTCCAATAACGTCATGGAAGATTGTATTCATTGCTCTCTGATAGGTGGCCCCTACATTCTTTAAATCGAAAGGCATGACTATCCATTCATATGTCCCAATAGCTCCTGGACATCTGAAGGCAGTTTTTGACACGTCCTTCTCGGCTATAAAGATTTGATTATAACCTATATGGCCATCCATAAAACTTAACAATTCATGTCCAGATACGGCATCAACCAACATGTCCGCAATTGGCATTGGATATTCATCTTTAGGTGTAGTAGTGTTTAGATTTCTAAAATCTATACATATTCTTAACTTACCATTTTTCTTAATTACAGGAACAATATTAGAAAGCTATTCGACATACTTAGTTGTTCTGATGAACTTGGCTCTGAGCAATCTTTCAACCTCTTCCTTTATCTTCAAAACCACCTCAGGTGCAAATCTTCTATTAGCTTGTTTTATAGGTCTACAACCTTTTTTCAATAGCAGTCTATGCTCGACAAGATCTCTACTCAAACCAGGCATTTCAACGTAATCCCACACAAAGCAATCTTTATATTCCCTAATTAATTCAACAAGATTTTCTTTGAACTGCTTTGACAAAAATGAACTCACAAATATAGGTTTTTTGTCTGTTTCAGTGCCCAAGTTTATTTCTTCCAAAGGATCTTTCACCTCTACACCTTGTCTTTCATCAAGTCCTTTCTCAAAACCCAAAGGACCGTCATCTATTATACAATTCGACAATACACCTTCAGTGGTGTACACAGCCCTGTCGGCCAATTAAGCCGACAGTCGATCCAACTGATTAACACTCATGGCTAGTGCTTGGCTGATCCATTTCGGCCTTATTTATTAATCGAATGCCAAACTGATCCATTAAGCATGTTTCAAGTGCATCTTTGTCAATAACTCCATTATTTGTCGTGACTGGCTTGACATTTGGTGCATAGATTTTAAAATCGATATAAAGCTGTTGTAAATAGCAAGGGCTGTCATCTGCCTCTACTATTTCCACCAGATCATCTGCATTCCAAAGAATAAGTTTCTGATGAACCGTCGATGGTATTGCTCCAATGGCATGTATCCAATCTCTCCCCAGTAGAAGATTGTAACTGGATTTTGTTAGAATTATGACAAACAATGTCGACCTCTCAATGGATCCAACTTGTATATTCAACATCACTACTCCGTCTAACGGGGAATTTTTGCCACTGAAATCAGTAACAATCATGTTAGTTGCTATCAAATCAGACTCATTCTTCCCAAGTTTCTTTAACATTGCCCTTGGGATCAGATTGATAGCTACCCCTCCATCTATCAAGACTCTATTTGTCAGCTTGCCTTCTAGCAAAGCCTTGATGTGCAATGGGTGGAGATGAGTCTTTAGTTCCTCTGTTGGCTTTTCAAAATATGTTGTATTGTCGAACATAGTTAACATATTATCTTGACAGAAAAGCCAATGATTATCGAGGTCATCCAAGTCTTCTTCATTCTCTTCTATATATTCAATTTCGTGATACCCTTCGAATTTAGCAGGTATGACCGAAATCAAGTTCACATTCATTGACTTCAAGAATTCCTCTTCATCTGACTCTTCATGACTTTTATATCCACCAAGCTTGAGGTACTCTTCCCACGGCAAACTACTATCCATAACCATTATGATGTCATCCAGATCCTTGTCTAGATTGAAATCCATGTCGATTTGTTCATTATCACCAAAGCCTAAAAGATCATCTGGATCAGTCAAGGCTTCAATAACTTCATCAACTATCAAATCCATATCTATAATTTGGCAATCAGGCTTCGCCAAATCTCTTTTCCCCTTGATCATATCGAGCATTTTCTTTTTCCACTCGACATTTTGGTCAGGATCTTTCAAAACTTTTAAGATTTCTTCCTTTGACTAATCTTCATCATCACTATTGCTTTTGTTCCCAACTATTCCTCTTATCATTTTCTCAGCTTTCAACCTAGCCATGTCCTTACTTTCATTAACTGCCAGATTGTTTTCCTTTGCTTTTTTTTTCTGCTAC
This sequence comes from Ormosia emarginata, assembly GCA_029884605.1. Classification (NCBI taxonomy): domain Eukaryota; kingdom Viridiplantae; phylum Streptophyta; class Magnoliopsida; order Fabales; family Fabaceae; genus Ormosia; species Ormosia emarginata. Next base: position 4,933,244 of record JAQQTP010000037.1, read on the forward strand.
TATAAGTCCAATCGGTCATTTCCTTCTAATTTTGTTTGAAGTAGGCCCTTGAACTTGTTTCCCTTTCTTTATCTCTGTAAGTTTTTCTTGTAGGAGATTGTTATTTCCATTCGACCATTCAACTTCATTTGTTGTCGGCTCAGCTGGGATTGCCCCCCTTATATCTGCAAATTCTTTTCTAACAATACTTTTCAATTTCTTGTCATCTTTATTTTCATCAAGTGCTGGCTTAACCTCGACTACTAAACATCCTATTTTTGTTAGTTATTCTTTGATAACTAAACCCTTAGCCAAATTCCTTCTCTTTTGGGCCTGTCTCAACCTCTGCAACCTTCTTTTTCGACTCTTTGACATTAGTAAAGACTTTGATAGCCCTGCTACATCCTGGCCAATCAAAACTTCATCTTGGTCAATTCTACCATGTTTGTAATCTTTATTCCAGAATGGTTGATTTTTCTAAAACTTATTTTTCTTGGAAGCCATGTTTCGTCGAAAATACGTGTAACTTGCCATTGTAGAATTTTTAACCCATCTATCTACAGCAACATTGGCAGGTGGTACTCTGGTCCTAGCTGGTCCTACGCAACTCCTAGGAAATGCATTGCTCCCCATAGATCCACTAGATGACTCGACCAACCAGCCATTCATATTAGGCCTTGACATATAGACTGGCTTAGGCTTTGGAGTATTGAAGGGCTGTTGTGGTTTTCTAACTTTCTTGTCGAAAAACTTCTTTTTACCTTGTGAATTGCCCTTTTGCTCCTCAGCAGCTTTCTTTACAGCAAATTCATCATACACTGCATTGCATCTTGGACACAACCTTACTTTGCCTTTTTCTTTCTTCCTTTCAAGGAAATTTTCAAGAGATTCTCCTGATTTAGGATTAATGTCCATTGCATCTTCCATGTCAATGTCGAATCCCTATAAATTCCTTGTGTTGATCATTCCAACATTTAAAGGAACATGTTGATCGATGTATGAAATCCCAACCTGAAACGAATCTGTATCAACTTTCATATCTGCCTTAGGCTTGTCAGCAAACTTCAAACGCCCATCCATTAGTGCCTTCTGAATCAAATCTCTGAAACGAATACATTCGTTAGTAACATGACCGAAATTGTTATGAAACTTATAATATTTTCAGTCTTTTATTTCATCAAATTTTAATAACTTATGGCCTTCCAACAATTTAATATGTTTATCTTTTAACAATAAATCAAAGATTTTGTCGGTTCTTGTTACGTCGAATGTGTTTTTCTATTGACATAACTTATTTTTTCCTTATTTCTTATAGGCTGAAGAGCCTGACACACATAAGGAGGACCATTCTGAAGTTCAGCAAGGTTGACTTCAAATTCGTCATTACTATCTTCAGTTTCATTGTCAGATTCTCCTAATCCGATGAATGTATTTTTAGTAAGGGAGCTTGGGAAAAATCTCATTTTGAGGCCTTCAATAGTAGCCAATTCTCCCATTTCTATTGTATACCGTGTGATATGTTCGACGATCAATTCTCCATTTTCACCAGTAAACTTTGAAAGTTTAGGAATTTTAATTCCTCTAGACAATCTGCTTGTTGTACCCACTCAGGAAATGCTGAAACAAAATAGGGTTGGTTGGCATATCCAACATTGAACCCAAATCTATTCAGCACCTGTTCCACTACTTGGTTCACATTGTGCTCAATTACTTGGTGCCCCCCAAGATTTTATCAAAGCAATCTCATGGCTGCACCATTTCTAGCCATTTGATGCTCATCACCTCGACGGAGCATATGGACATTACTATATTCCAAGTGTGGCTGATCATTTTACCTAGGTTGTTCTAGGTTTTGTTGATTTTGTCCCTTATTTTCCTGAGGTATAATCATTTCTCTATTTACTCTAGGTTGGGTTCCTTGCACATTTTCATTGGCCAATTCACCTATCCCTAAAGCTTGATTTAGCCTTGCTATTTGCTGGGCCAATGCGCTGCAAGCATTATTAGTGCTTTCCATGATTAGTGTAATCACAACACCCATTTGCTGAGTGAACATATGCACCATTTCATGACTACTTTCATCCATTTGTTGTCAAAAACTGGCCAAAGAATTTGTAGTTGGCCCAGTTACATTCTGAGGAATATCTCTCGACATATTTGAAAATACAAGTCCCAAATTCAATCTCTCCTGTCGAAAAAGGGGTTGGATTACTTCAACTTGCAATTCCTATTCCTTGGCCATTAAAACTTGCTAAAGCCGAACATATTTGTGGTTGACCTTGTGAGGCTACCGTTTGGCCTATAGTATTAGCCAAAGTAGAACCAAGTCCCATTTGTGCCAACACAGGAGGGATATAATTTGGTGGCAAACCATATTGTGGTGCCAACCTGAGTTACTCCAGGCACCACTTGTTCTAGCACTGGGTTACTTCTGAGAGTACCAGTTGCTATTATATCAACCACAGGACCTGTACTAACAATAGTTAAAGGTGACGCAGTAACGGCTATTGAAGGTGGCACACTAACTTCAACTGAAAGTGCATTTGACACCTGGTTATTTGCGTTACTCATAATTTGCGTATCTTGAGAAGGGTAAGAAAATACTAACTTTCCACTTCTTAAACGCATAAAACCATCTTCTTATGAAGAGGTTTGTGACACTATGAGTTACTCTGAACTCGTCCCACCGGGCGTGCCAATTTGTTTATAAGTGAATTTGGTATAAGACAAATTCCAACAAACAAATATATTTTATCAGTCGAATATGGGTTCAGAGTTATGTGGTAATCTCGTTTGAAAATGAGTTTTTAAGAAATTGATAAGTAACGTGCAAAATGTAAAGTGCAAAGAAACTTTAAATTGCATAGAAAGTAAATTGCAAGAAATGTAAAGTGCTGAAGATTAAAATACAAAAAATAAAGGTGCAGAAAGTTTAAATGTAGGAAATGTAAAAGTGCAGTAAGTTTAAAGTACAGAAAACGTAAAACGCATGAATTTAAAGTGCAGAAAGAGTAAAGAAATTTAAAGGACAAGGCTTGAAAATAAAGAATTTAAAAAGACATTGCATTAATATAAATTGCTGGGAATGAAAATGAAAGTCATACTTGGATTCAAATCCATTAATCTGCTTGAGTGAGATGTTAGGATTGTATATCCAGTAAAACCACTCTTTTTACATCGTGAATACTAGTATTTATAGGCAAAAAATAAAAATAACTGACTCTTAAGAAACTGACCACGTTCATGGCAGTTATGTCATGTTCCCACTAATATCTTAATTTTCGACAATAACCAACTCATGTCGAATTCAGAATTGGTAACTTTTATTTTCGACGAAACAAACCCTTGGTCATTTGAGAGTTGGCCACCACTTGAACCTCCATCTGGCTGTTGAGACCCTTATTTGTCGAATGTCTCAATAGTATCATCCTACTAAAAACATTATCTTCGTCGAATCATTCAACTTCATCGAATATCACTTGTCCGTCGAGAATATCTTTGTCAAATTAGGATTTGTATTTTTTACCCCCAACAACACTATAAAAAAAAAACTTGTTTAGTATATAGTAGAGAAAAGAGAAAAAACAAGTAACTATATTGTCGAAAATAATATGAATACTGTGAGCAAATATCGTCAAGTGTCGGTAATTCAAAATTTGATGATTAACAATACAAAGGATAATGATTAGAGTTAGTAATACACTAAAATTTGCTTTCTATATTAAATACGTATTTAATGAAATCTCTCTCATTATTAAAAATGTTATCCTCTTGTTGGAGGTAAAAAATAAAGATTTGGCAGTTCATCGGTTGATGGTGGTTTTGAGGAAATTTTCTAAAGTATTGAACCGACAGAAATGCTAAACAGAGAAATCGACTGTAGCATTGAATAAATAGGGAGATTCTAATGTGGCTGAGATACTGATGTTTTTAAGAAGAATTATCTGACATGAAGATTACATCAAGTTGACGAAAATTGGTTAAGAATAGTTGAGTGCTGGTTTCGTCGAAAAGCGGATACTTGCTGAAGGAAGAAACCACTCAAACGTGTTGGTCTTTTTAGGGTGTCAGTTATTTTTTATATTGTCTATAAATATCAGTAGTCACAATGAAAAAGGGGAGGTTATTTGCTGATAAAAAATCCTAACATCTCAACTCGAGCATATTAAAGGATTTTTGTCCAAGTATGTCTTCCTTTTCCATTTCATGTCATTTAAATTAATGCAATGTTCCTTTAAAATTCTTTACTTTTCAGTCTCGTCTTTTAAATTCTCTTTACAGTTCTTCGCACTTTTATCTGCTTTTCTTTACTGTTTTTCCATTTAAATTTCTGCACTTTACTCTTTACAGTTCTTCGCACTTTTATCTGCTTTTCTTTACTGTTTTTCCATTTAAATTCTGCACTTTAATTTCGTGCCATTTACATGCTTTCAATTAATTTTCTACATTTTAAGATTCCCTTTCGTTTCTTTAAATTTCCTTAATCCTTTCAAACTTTCCTTTCGCATTTTCTGTTTATTTTACTTCAAATTTCTTAAATTTCTTTTGTTTACTGTTAAAATCATTTTTATAATGAGATTACCACATAACTCGTGAACCCACATTCGTTTTGATATATTTATTTGTTTGTTAGAATTAATTCTGAATCTTTGAACCAAAATTCCACTTAAACAAATTGGCACGCCCAGTGGGACGAGTTTAGAGTAACTCGTAGTGTCATAGGAAATGGTTTTATGCGTTTAAGGAGTGGAAGATTTATCTACTCTTCTCAGAATACGCAAACCATGAGTAATGTAAGTAGTCAGGCTTCGGATATACCTTTGACAGCCGTTACTGTGCCACCCTCAACTGTCGTTAATATTGGTTTGGTAGATGATGTTATAGCAACTGGTGCTCTTCGAAGTAATCCAGTAGTGGAACAAGTGTTGCCTGGAATGACTCAGCTATCGCCGAGTCAGCCAAGTAACCAAAGCATAATAAATTCAAATTCGAGGTTTGTGCCCCAATATGGGTTGCCACCGAATTATGTACCTCCTATTATGGCACAAACGGGACTTGACTCTACTTTAGCTAATACTGTCGGCCAATCAGTAGCTTCACAAGGCCAACCACAGATAAGTTCGGCCTTGGTAAGTTTTGGTAGCCAAAGAGTAGGGGTTGCAAGTACAAGCAATCCAACTCCCTTTCGACAAGAGAGATTGAATTTAGGACTAGTTTTCCCAAACATGTCGAGAGACAATCCCCAAAATATAACAGGGCCAACTATGAATTCTTTGGCCAGTTTTTGACAACAGATGGATGGGAGTAATCCTGATATGGTGCATATGTTCACTCAACAAATGGGTGCTGTGATTACGCCAATCATGGAAAATACAAAAAATGTCTGTAGCGCATTGGCTTAGCAAATGGCAAGGCTAAACCAAGCCATGGGAGTAGTTGATGTAGCCAATGATAATATTCAGGGAGTCCAGCCTGGGGTAAATAGAGAAATGGTCGCACCTCAGGCAAATATGGGACAAAATCCACAAAACTTAGATCAACCAGGACAAAATGATCAGCCCTGTTTGGAATATGGAAATGTCCATATGCTCCGTCGAGGAAATGAGGATCAAATGGCCAGAAATGAGGTGGCCATGAGATTGCTTCGAAAAAATCTTGGGGGGCACCAAGTGGTTGAACAAAATGTAAACCAAGTGGTGGAACAAGTGCTGAATAGGTTTGGTTTTAACGTTGGCTACGCCAACCAACCATATTTTGTATCAGTATTTCCTGAATGGGTCTAACAGGCAGAGTTGCCTAGAGGAGTTAAGATTCCAAAACTTTCCAAGTTTGCAGGAGAAAGTGGGGATTCGACCGTCGAACATATTGCATGGTTTACAATAGAAATAAGGGAGTTGGCCACTATTGAAGGCCTTAAAATGAGATTCTTCCCAAGTTCCCTCACAAAAAATGCTTTTTCCTGGTTTTCAACATTGAGACCAAATTCAGTCCACTCCTGCGCTCAATTGGAAAGAAGCTTTCATGATCAATTTTTTAGAGGAGATTTGAAAGTGAGACTTACAGACCTTTTCAACATCAAAAGGATGTATAATGAAACTGTGGATGACTATCTTGCTAGGTTTCGACAAATGAGGAGCAGATGTTTTACTCCTATACCTGAGGTTGAAATAGTAAAGATAGCTGCAAACGGTTTAGATTATTATATAAGGAAGAAGTTGGTGAATCAACATTTGATTGATCTTGCCCAGCTAGGTGAAAAAGTTAGGCAAATAGAACAACTAAAAGTTGAAAAGATTCAAAAACAAAAAAGATTTCTTAAAAGAGAAAAGGTGGCATTTGTCAGATTAGATGAATCCAACAATGAGTTTGAAGGTAGCGATGATGAGTTCGAAGTTAACATTGCTGAACTTCGGAACGGTCCTCCTTATGTTTGTCAAGCATTACAGCCTACTAGAAATAAGGAGAAAATGGGTTACGTTAATAGAAAAACATATACATTCGATGTAAACAAAGCCGACAAGATTTTTGATTTGTTACTAAAAGACAAACAGATTAAATTGTCGGAAGGTCATAGGTTGTTAAAGTTGGATGAAATTAAAGACCGAAAATACTGTAAGTTTCATAATAGTTTCAGTTATTTTACTAATGAATGTGTTCGTTTCAGAGACTTAATTCAAAAAGCAATAATGGATGGGCGTCTGAAGTTTGCCGACAAGCTTAAAGCGGATATGAAAGTTGACACAGATCCGTTTCAGGCTGAAGTATCTTGTGTTGACCAGCAAGTTCCTTTAAATGTTGGGATGCTCAACATAAGGAAGTTGCAAGAGTTCAACGTGGATACAAAGGATGCAACCGACGTATATCCTAAGCCAGGTGAGTCTCTTGAGGCATTTCTTGAAAGAAAGAAAGATGAGGGCAAGGTAAGGTTGTGCCCAAGGTGTAATGCAGTATATGATGAGCTTGCTGCGAAGAAAGCTGTTGAAGAACAACTGAGTATCCAAAAGGGTAAGAAAAAAGTTCTCGACGGAAAAACCTGGAGACCACAAAAGACTTTTCATGCTCCAAGGCCAAAGCCAGTTTACATGCCTAGGCCTTACATGAATGGTTGGTTAGTCGAACCACAGGGGTTTGTGGGAAATAAAGCTCATGTCAGACCCTTTAAGACTAGGGTGCCACCTGCTAATATTGCCGTTAATAAGTGGATGAAGAATTCCGTAATGGATGGACATACGTATTTTCGACGGAATGTGTCCACCAGGAGGAGTAATTTCCAAAGGGATCAACCTTTTTGGAATGAAGACTACAAGAATGGAATGATCAATCTAGAAAAAACTTCGATTGGCCAAGATAAAGCAGGGCCATCAAAGGTTCTTCCAATGTCAAAAAGCAAGAAAAGGAGATTACAGAGATTAAGATAAGCACAGAAGAGAAGAGATATGGCTGAAGGGTTAGTGATCAAGGAACAGCCCGTAGAAACAGGTTGTTTGGTGGTCGAGAAGAATCCAATGCTTGATCAGGATAAAGATGGTAGGAAGATAAAAAGTGTTGTTACCAAGGGATCATTTCCAGAGGAGCCAACAACAAATGCAGTTAGACGGTTTGATACTGATGATAAATCCCGACAAGAAAAGTTGGAAGAAATAAGAAGGGGTAAGCAAGTTTGAAGGCCAATTCCAAATAAAACAAAGAGGAAATGGCCAATTGGGTTGATAGCGGCAGAAAAAGAGGCAAGAAAGAACAGTTTACCAGTCGAAAAGGACAAGGAGTTAATCAGTTCGAATGCTGAGAAACTAATAAAAGGAAAAGAACAGATTAAAGACTCTGGAATTAGAAATAGTAATATTGAAGATTGGTCAAAAGAAGAAATCAAGAGAATTTTAGAAGACCCAGATCAAGATATTGAGTGGAGGAAGAAAATGCTCGAGATAAGAAGAGAAAGAGAAGGATTGGCAAAGTCTGACTGCCAAGATATAGACCCAATGACTGATGAAGTTATTGAGGCCTTGAATGATCTAGAGGATCCTTTAGGCCTTGGTGATGATGAGCAATTCGACATGGATATCAACATGGAAGATAGTCTGGATGATATCTTGACGGCTATGGATAGTAATTTGCCGTCGAAAGATTACTTAAGGATTGGAAGGCATTTAAGTGATGAAGAGCCATCTGACGAAGAGGAATTCTTGAAGTCAATGAGTGTTAATTTAGTTTCGGTGTTACCTGCAGATTTTGAAGGGTATCACGAAATTGAATACACTGGGGAGAATGAAGAAGATGTTGATGACCTCGACGATCATTGGCTTCTTTTCCAAGATAATATGATCACAGTCTTTGATAATATAGCCCAGCTTGAAAAATCGACAGAAGATCAGAAGGCTCATTTACGACCTTTACACATCAAGGCTTTGTTGGAAGGAAAACCCACCAATAGAGTTTTGATTGACCGGGGGGCAGCAATCAATTTAATCCCAAGGGTCATGATTAAAAAACTTGGGAAAGATGAGTCAGATTTGATGTCGACAAACATGATAATCACAGATTTCAGTGGTAAAACCTCCCCATCAGATGGAGTGGTGATGTTGAAAGTACAAGTCGGATCTGTTGCAAGGCCGACATTATTCGTGGTAATACCGACGAAGTCAAGTTACAATCTTCTGCTAGGGAGAGATTGGATTCATGCCGTTGGAGTAATACCATCAACAGTTCGTCAGAAGCTCATTCTTTGGAATGAAGACGACCAAGTTGAAGTAATAGAAGCAGATGACAGTCCTTGCTATCTTCACCAACTTCATGTCGATTTCAGAATATATGCTCTAAATGTTAAACCAGTGACAGCAAATGGTGGAGTAATTAACAAAGATGCACTCGAAGTTTGCTTAAGGGATCAGTTTGGTGTACGACTGGTGAAGAAGGCCGAAGAAGATCGGCCAAGCACTAGTTATGAGTATTAAGGATTACTCAGAAAATTGTCGGCTTATTTAGCAGACAAAGCAAGTATTCACCTGAAAGCATCTTTGTCGGATTGTATAATTGATGACGGTCCTTTAGGATTTGAAAAAGGGCTTGATGAAAAGCAGAGTGTGGAAGTGGAAGACCCTTTGGAAGAAATAAACTTAGGCACTGAAGCAGATAGAAGGCCCATTTTCGTAAGTTCATTTCTGCCAAAGGATTTTAAAGAAAAGCTTATCGGGTTAATTATGGAATATAAAGATTATTTTGCTTGGAATTATGATGAAATGCCTGGATTGAGTAGAGATCTTGTCGAGCACAGATTGCCTCTGAAAGAAGGATGCAGACCTGTTAGGCAAGCTAATAGGAGATTTGCACCTGAGGTGATATTAAAGATAAAAGAAGAGATTGAAAGATTGCTCAAAGCCAAATTCATCAGAACAACCAGGTATGTCGAATGGCTTTCTAATATTGTTCCTGTAGTTAAGAAAAATGGCAAGTTGAGAATATGTGTAGATTTTAGAAATTTGAACACTGCCACACCTAAAGATGAGTATCCTATGCCAATTGTGGACATATTAGTTGATGCCGCATCTGGACATGAATTATTAAGTTTTATGGATGGCCATGCAGGTTATAATCAAATTTTTATTGCCGAAGAGGACATGTCGAAAACTGCCTTCAGGTGCCCAGGAGCTATTGGGACATTTGAATGGATAGTTATGCCTTTCGGTTTAAAGAATGCAGGGGCCACTTATCAGAGAGCAATGAATACAATTTTCCATGATGTCATTGGAAAATTTATGCAAGTCTACATCGACGATGTCATTGTCAAGTCGGAAACGAAGGAAAGCCATTTGACAAACTTAAGGCAAGCATTCGACAGAATGAGGAAGCATAGCCTTAAGATGAATCCAGAAAAATGTGGTTTTGGAGTGTCGGCTGCCAAATTCTTGGGTTTCCTAGTCCATAAAAAAGGTATAGAAGTGGACAAGAATAAAGCCAAGGCAGTTTTGGAGGCCACACCACCGACAAACAAGAAAGAATTGCAATCTATTTTAGGAAAAATTAACTTCCTAAGAAGATTTATATCCAATTTGTCGGGAAAAACCAGAGTTTTTGCTCCATTGATCAAGTTGAAGGCAGAACAGGATTTTGTGAGGGAACCTTGCCACCAAGAAGCCTTCGACCAGATAAAGCAGTATTTGACAAAACCACCGGTCATGATGCCTCCAATGCCCCGTCGATCATTGAAATTGTATATATCAACATCAGAAGAAACCATAGGAAGTATGCTGGCTCAAGATGTAAATGGCGTCGAAAGGGTCGTGTATTATCTTAGTCGGGTTTTAAATGATGTCGAGAGGAGATATAGTGCAATAGAGAAACTTTGTTTAGCATTGTATTTCTCGTGTACTAAGCTTAAATATTACATGATGCCTTGTAATGTACTGGTTATGTCAAAAACTGATATAATAAAATATATGTTATCAAAACCAGTGTTAAATGGTCGTATTGGAAAATGGACTATCGCTTTGTCAGAATTTTCTTTACAATATGTACCAATGAGAGCAGTAAAAGGCAAAGCAATTGCCGATTTCTTGGCCGATCATCCTTGTCTGGATGTAGAAAATATAAATATTGTCGGTTTAAAACCTTGGTGTTTATATTTTGATGGTTCAAGACATCAAAATGGAATTGGAGTGGGGATTTTAATTGTTTCCCCTCAAGGTACTCCAACTAAGTTCATGTTTGAACTGAAATATACTTGTTCTAACAACGAGGCTAAATATGAAGCCTTAATTGTCGGATTGGAGATACTAGTGGAAATGAAAGCACGTAATGTGCATATATTTGGTGATTCGCAGTTGGTCGTTAAGCAACTTGCCCAAAAATATAAATGTGTTAGTGAAAATCTAATGAAATATTATATTGTGACAAGTAAGTTAATGAAACAATTCGACGAAGCAACTGTCGAACACATTTCCAGAGATTTAAATGAAGAGGCTAACGAATTAGCACAAGTAGCCTCTGGTTATAGACTTTCATCTAAGGTTCTTACAAATCTAATGGAAATAAGGGAACTTTTATATCCATTAGAGGAAAGAGATATACTACAAAATGACATTTCGACGATTAATGATTGGAGACAACCAATATTGAGTTATTTGGAAAATCCCAATCAAGATGTGCATAGAAAGCTCAAGTATAGAGCGTTGAAGTTTGTGGTATTAGGGAGAGCCTTGTATAGAAAGTCTCTCGATGGAAATTTAGAAGTTTGCCTGAGTGAAGCAGAGGCTTATATTGCCATGGCAGAAGTCCACGAAGGAATTTATGGAGCTCATCAGGCAGGTGAAAAGATGAAATGGGTCTTTCGACGTCAAAGCTATTATTGGCCAACACTAGTTAGGGATTGTATCATGCTTGCCAAGTCTTGTGAAGAGTGTCAAAGACATGGCCATATACAAAATGTTCCTGCCAGTGAGTTACACGCTATAGTTAATGATGATCACATATTTTATACATTAATAAACCCTCATTTTTAGTCATTTACACTCTCCATGTACTTAATTGATTAAGCCTAGTTATGTTTTATAAGTTTGGACTCAAATTGGACTTAATTGATTTTTTCAGCACTATTTTGGTCTTACATTGTTTCTGTATTTCGGTCATATCTTGAGTTTCAAATGTCTGATAATTATGAATTTTACCTTGTAGGAAAGATAAGAGAGAGCTCTACAACTTTGATGAAGAGCTCAAAGTCTCAATCAAACATCTAGTGGAGCTAATTGGGCTTGGAAGACAGAACACGAGTTTTGTGTCTAAAACCTGAATAGTGTATAGTAATCAGAGCATAACTCGGGCTGTATAATTAAAGGAATCATAATATGATTATATATATAATTGAACTTTGAATGTTATATTTTTCGATTTGAACCTCCGTTGTGTGTGGATTTCAATTGAGTTAAAAAGAGAAATAATCTTACCTTTAATTTATTACCAAGAGTGGATCTCCTAACCCAAGCAAGCCCTTAAATTCATTTGTGAACTTGTTTTATTACTTTTGGTGTTGTGACAAATCCTCTTCTTACCTCAATTAATTTTTCTTCATCAATTCCCTGTGGATCGACCTCGGACTCCCGAGAAATTTACTACTTGAGACAACCTGCACTTGGGTTTGCATCCTTAAATCCCGCAGTCAAGTTTTTGGCGCCGTTACCGGGGACTTGATTTGAAGTTTTGATTTATTGAGGTTCGTTTTCTTTAATAAAATCTATTCTCTCTTCTCCCTCACCGGAGCAAAAGATCGGCTTGCCGATCCTTCGGTTTCTTTACTAACTCTCTAACTTTCTAACTATCTAACTCTAACTTACTAACATACTAACTTTCTAACTTTTATATTTATGTCATTTATTTTTGCTTTTTAATTTTATTTATTTATTTTCGTCATTTTTTTTTTGTTAGTGGGGTAACTCTCCCTTTTATTTTACGCACTAACTTTGTGGGGGAAACTCTCCCTTTTACTTTTCTGTTATTTAATTTTCCGCACTTTATTTTTATTTTTATTTTTATTTTTATTTTTGGGTGGTTGGTCTATTACCCCACCTTTGTTATATATTTAATGGTGGGTTACACCGCCAGCTGGTACATTATTTTTTTATTTATTTATTTATGTATGTATGCTTAATTAGTATCGTGATTTAAATTCTGGTCGTCTAGTTAAAATTAATTCTGGTACTTTATATATTGACTTGTTTGAATTACAATCACACACGATTGACACAATGGCTGACAATGAAAGTGTACATGATGAACCGAAAAATCAACTATTGCGAACCATGCGTGAATATTTGCAACCACCTCGAAATTCTAGTCCATCATGTTTTATCTTTCCACTCAATGCCAATAATTTTAGATTCAAACCAGGTATGATTTCTTTACTTCCCAATTTTCATGGTTTAGAATTTGAAAGTCCATATTTACATCTGAAAGAATTTGAGGAAGTATGTATTGCCTTCAATGATCAAAATTGCACTGAAGAGATTGTTAAGCTTAAATTGTTTCCTTTTTCTTTAAAAGATAAAGCAAAATCTTAGCTTAACACTTTGAAACCAAGATCAATTGGCACATGGCAAGAAATGCAAGGTGAGTTCTTAAAGAATTTTTTTCCAACACATAAAACCAATGATTTGAAAAGACAAATCCAAAATTTTTTCCAAAATTCAAATGAAGCATATTTTCAAACGATTTAAAGATTTGTTAAATTCTTGCCCACATCATGGTTTTGAAAAATGGCGTACTATAAGCTTCTTTTATGAAAGTTTAACTCCTGAAACTAAACAATTTGTGGAAACAATGTGCAATGGTGAGTTTCTTGATAAAGAACCTGATGAAGCTTTAGACTATTTGAACCAGTTGGCTGAAAATTCTCAATCTTGGCATAGTACTAACACTTCTGAAAATTCAATTAGATCTAATCTTGCAAGTGCTAATAAAGGAAAATATCACCTTAGTCAAGAGGAAGATCTAAATGCTAGTTTCGCCAGTTTAGCCAGAAAGGTGGAAGCCATGGAATTAAGAAAAGCAAAAGAAATCAAATCTGTACAAAATGAAGAAATTTGTGGCATTTGTGATGACTTAGAGCACCCAACACATGAATGTCCTAACATTCCTGTTTTTAAAGAAGTTGTACAAGAGCAAGTAAATGCAATGAATAATTTTAAAAAGCCATTTACTTCTTCTTTTTCAGATACATACAATCCGGGATGGAGAAATCACCCGAACTTCAGCTGGAGGAACAATACTCAGTCACAATTCGTGCAACCACCACCTCCTCAAGCACAACAGGACTCTCAAAATTTTCAAGGATATGCACCTTATGTCCCACCATATAGGAAAAACTTTAAAGAAACACTACATGCATTCATAGAAAAGCAAGAGGCCATTAATAAACAAAATAATCAAACCATGAATGACATAAAAGAAACTCTTGCTAAACTTTCTTCTGCACTCATCATTCATGAGAAAGGAAAATTTCCTTCTCAACCTCAACCAAATCCCAAGGGTCAGTATAGTCTAAATGAGGGGAGTTCAGCAAACCAACAAATGGACCAAGTCCAGTCAGTGATAACTCTTAGGAGTGGAAAGGTTGTTGAAAAACAAATCCTCGAATCTTGTGAGAAAGAAGATGAGCCAATTCCCCAAGAAAATGAAGAAGTTGACCAAAAGGAGACCAAACTCTCGCCTTCACCCCCATTTCCTCAAGCATTTAAATATCCAAAGAAATTGGACCATAACACTGGAATTTTTGAAATTTTGAAACAAATGAAAATTAATATTCCTCTGTTAGATAAAGACCCTGGTTGTCCTATAGTTTCATGCATTATTGGAGAACATAAAATTGAAAAAGCTTTACTTGATCTGGGTGCTAGTGTCAATTTGCTTCCATATTCAGTTTATCAGCAACTCAACTTAGGTGAGTTAAAACCAACTTCTGTAACTCTTCTACTTGCAGATAGATCAATTAAAATTCCAAGAGGAATAGTGGAAGATGTGTTGGTTCAAGTTGATAAATTCATATATCCTGTGGATTTCATTGTCTTGGATACTGAACCTCTGGTTGATAGTTGCAAGTCAATTCCTGTTATTTTAGGCCGTCCATTTTTAACTGTTAGTGCATGCCCTAGTGGCCAATACATTTTGTTTGTATTTACATACATTATATTATGTTATTTTATATGAGGCATTTCATTTATTGTGTTCTTTTTGGTAGACATAATAAAGTCCTTAGAATAGTAAGTTTGATACCATAGGACATCAAGTGGATGACTTGATCGTGAGATCCTATTGGATAAAACACTATTCTTAAATGTCCCTAGTCAAGTATTATTGTTAATTAGGACAACAATAATACATTGAGGCTAGTATGTGCGTAGAGATCGATGACCACATCTCACGGGTCATGGATATGAGATATCAAGTCTACACATGGATATATATTAGAGTAATGATGTATTGGATGGACCCGCCATGAGAACGCTACGTGGATCGTTATGTGAGTGTCATAAGCGATTCTCATAGTGATAATGGTGTATGTGGTCCTTTGACCGAAATCACTACGATTCCTACATGAGGAGTTGTGTGTTTTAATGCCATCAAACGTCATCTGTAACAAGATGATTATAACGTTGGTTATTATACATGCCGCAATACATGTGGAGGGATGTGAGTGACCTAGATGAGATTTGTCCCTCCTACATAACAGGAGCGATATCTTCGGCCCCCCTGATTGAGTGAGACTACGAAATGCATGGCCATGCTCAAATGAGTCAATATGAGATATTGATCTTATTTGTTATTACTATGTCTACTCGAGAATCAGGAAACTGAAGATTGAACTAAACAAGGGTGACACGTTCTATGCCTTGTGTTCAACGGATATCTGGACAAAGGGACTAAACTACACGGAAACATTGGTCACGGATAGGTTATGTCAAATCACTGACATTCTCATTACTTGGGTAGCAGTGATGTGTTGCTAGATACCGCTCACTGTTTGTAATATTAAAATGAGATTTTAATATTACTACCAACGTCATGAGAACCTGCAGGGTCACACACTTAGAACAGACTAAATTGGAGTAATCGAATCCAAGTTGGACTCGGATTCAACTGTGGGCCTAACTCATGACAGATGGGTTTAGGGTTGCGCCACTTACCTTGCTACTGCTCACACTCACTTAAGGCAGCCACTGTTATAAATAGTACTGCTAAGGGGGCTGCTACTAGGTCACATCACAACCCTAGCCGCACCTACAAAAAGTGAGTGAGAGATAGTGAGGTCTTCTTCTCCTCTCTTCGCAGCTAGCACTACGAAAACAGAGGCGTGACTCCTTTTGCAAGTCTGTTCGTGTGGATACCGCAGAAACATCGTCGCTATTACGGTGTTGGTGATTCACCTCGCTTGTGTCTATCACGCTTCAAGAGGTAAAAATTTAAAAACTCGGATTATGGATTTTTCGCATGGATCCTGTGAGGGAATTCTGTTATTCCGCTGCGAGACTTTTGATCCGCAAATTCCCAACAGTGGTATCAGAGCCACTTGCGAAACCATGATTTGGTTTTTTGCTTTTCTTGTTATATGCGATAACATGATTCGTTGCTTTCTTTTGATAAAAGATATGATCTTTATATGTTGTTTCTGAAACCATGAAGATGTTCATATGTTTTTGCGAAAACTGTTTTGAAAGCTTTATGTTTCTCGCATTTTTCTCGGTATATATATATGATATGTATGAATGAAAATCGTTTTGAATGCTTTTCGTTTTTTGCGTTTTTCTGGTATATACATATGTGATATGTATGATTCTACGAAAACTGTTTTGAATGCTTTCTATTTCTGCATATTTTCTGTATCAATGCGATATACACAGCAGCGCGACATAAGGTTTTGGAAACCTTGTTTCCATTTTGCGACGGCCATGAAGCTTCCTCATGACATGAAGTGTTCATGCCTTCACGCATTCTGGAAACCTTGTTTCTGGATAGGCGATGACGACTGTGAGGAACCCCTGCGGCACATGAAGCGTTCATGTGTTTGTGGGCCTTAGGGTTCAAGTGTTGTTACCCTAGCCGTCATAGAGGCAGGAGGGGTCCAACCCCGTCGGGGCGCTGCCCCGAACCCCGTTTCGTGGTGTGTGATATTCGAAAGTGCTATATTTAAAACCGTTTTTATAATTCACAAAATAATAATGTGTTATTGCTTTGTGTTTATGTATTCTTAGAGATGCATGGTGCATGGTTATGGCCTTAGTCTTTATTTTATGCTTTTTGGTTATTTTAAATACGACCTACGTGTCGTGCCTTTCTCTCTACATTCTGATTGTACATTCTCTTCTCATCTAACTCCCCTCGAATGTAAAAGAGGTTTCTATAATGTAATCTTCATGTGGAGACAAGGAGACAACATCAAGTGAGGACGTTGGTGGGAGACGCTTGGTGAAGCTGGCATTAATTAATGCTACTCTCTTAGAGGCCATAACCATGTCACATTTATTATATGCTTTATATGTATGAGATGCATGGATAATGTTTATGGTATGTTAAACAAGTTTAATAAATGGTGAGATCTAATAATAAAATTCCCTCAAAGAAAATATTAAGTCATTATGTGATGCCTTCCAATGCGTGACACTCATCAAGACTAATATCGATCAAGTGTAGGTCGCCAAAGGGGGTGCCTTTATCTATATTAGTAAGATGCGATAGGATAATAGTAATATCCAATTGTCAACCATTGGGTTTGACTTAACTAGGCCATTTCAATAGGATTGAAGGCTTAGAGGCATGAAGTTGGGCTTTAGTCCATTAGATGGATTAGAATAAGTGTTATTCACCCAACTATCCAAGAGTTGCATGTGATGTAATTGGAAAGAGTTTCCTACCTAAATAGCTGAATTTTGGGCGATCACCAAAGCTGACTCAAAACTAGGTGAAATATGGATCTTGGCCCACTAGGAAATCTTCCAATGGAATTTTCCAAGTCAATGCTGAGGGTCATTGATTTGAATAAAATAGTGGGAGACGTATTTAATTAAAAGACCTTGTTAAATATGTTTATAGCATAATACTTATATTTTGCATATTTCGTTGATAGATTACCATGGCAACAAACACATCAAGTAACTTATCATTGCGATCGGTCCTTGAGAAGGACAAGTTGTCTGGGACAAATTTCCTAGACTGGTACAGGAACTTGAGGATTGTCCTCAAGCAAGAGAAAAAGCTGTATGTTTTAGAACAACCTATTCCTGAACCACCTGCTGCTAATGCCCCTAGAGCTGAAAGAGATGCTTATAAGAAGCATCAAGATGATGCCTTGGACATTGGATGTCTAATGCTAGCCACCATGAACTCTGAGCTCCAAAAGCAACACGAGAACATGGAAGCATACGATATGATCGTACACCTCAAAAAGCTTTATCAAGAGCAGGCTAGACATGAGAGATATGAGGTCTCCAAAGCACTCTTTCAGTGTAAGCTGGTAGAGGGAAGCCCTGTTGGTGCTCATGTACTCAAGATGATTGGGTACATTGAAAACCTTGAGAGACTCGGTTTTCCTATGGGCCAAGAGTTGGCCACTGACTTAGTCCTGCAATCGTTGACGGATAGTTTTTAGTCAATTTGTCATGAACTACAACATGAATGAAATTGACAAACCACTACCAGAGCTGCTAAGCATGTTGAGAACTGTTGAGCAGAACATAAACAAAGGCAAAGGAAAGGCCATAATGATGGTCCATAAGAATAAGGGCAAGAAACAACAGAAAAATCCCCAGGACAAGTGGAAGGGTAAGGGCAAGGAAAAGTCCAAGCCTAGCACTTCTAGCTTGAAACCAGTGGGTGGAGTGGCTAAGGAAGGTACATGCTTCCACCGCGGGTCGACCGGACATTGGAAGAGGAACTGCGTGCCAAGTACCTAGAGGAGCTCAAGAAGAAGAAGGGAAGTGAGACTTCCACTTCAGGTATTTTTGTTATAGAAGTCAATTTATCTACTTCGCATCATGGGTATTAGATACTGGATGTGGATCTCACATTTGTGTAAATGTGCAGGATCTAAAGAGCAGTAGACCATTGACTAAGGGCGAAGTCGACCTACGAGTGGGAAATGGAGCAAAGGTTGCTGCACTAGCCGTAGGGACTTATTTATTAGCTTTGCCAACTGGGCTTGTAATTGAATTGGATAATTGTTATTTTGTGCCTGCTATTAGCAGGAATATCATTTCTGTTTCTTGTTTGGACAAGAAGGGTTTTACTTTTATAATTAAGAACAAAAGTTGTTCTCTTTATTTGAATGATATTTTCTATGGTAGTGCACATTTGAGTAATGGACTTTATGTCCTTGATCTCGAAACGCCCATTTATAACGTAAATACAAAGAGGTTCAAGTCAAATGATATGAACCCGACTTATCTCTGGCATTGTCATTTGGGTCATATAAATGAGAAACGCATTTCCAAACTCCATAAAGATGGATTCTTGGACTCGTTTGATTACGAATCATATGAGACATGTGAATCTTGTTTATTGGGAAAGATGATTAAGGCCCCATTCACGGACAAGGTGAAAGGGCTAGTGATCTTTTGGGCCTCATACATAGTGATGTATGTGGGCCACTAAACACACTAGCTAGAGGCGGTTTTTAGTACTTCATTACATTTACTGATGATTTCAGTAGATATGGATTTGTATATCTTATGAAGCACAAATCGAATCCTTTGAAAAGTTCAAAGAGTTCAAGAATGAAGTACAAAACCAACTTGGCAAGAGTATTAAAATCCTTCGATCGATCGAGGAGGTGAATACTTAAGCCAACAGTTTGATGATCATCTGAAAGAGTGTGGGATAATATCTCAACTCACTCCTCCTGGAACACCACAATGGAATGGTGTCTCTGAAAGGAGGAACCGGACCTTGTTGGACATAGTCCGATCCATGATGAGTCATGCAGACCTTCCAGGCTCCTTCGGGGACATGCTCTGTTAATGAGCAGCTTTCACACTTAACCGTGTTCCATCTAAGACGGTTCAACAGACACCATATGAGATGTGGACCGGGAGAAGACCCAAGATGTCTTTTATGAAGATTGGTTGCGAAGCTTATGTGAAACGTCAAGTTTCTGATAAGCTTGGCCCAAAATCAGATAAATGCTTCTTTGTGGGGTATCCTAAGGAAACCAAGGGATACTATTTCTATAATCCTACCGAGGGCAAAGTGTTTGTCGCACGGACTGCTGTATTCCTAGAAAAGGAGTTTATCTCCAAAGGAATCAGTGGGAGGAAAGTAGAACTTGAGAAATTCAAAGTTCACAAAGCAGCGAACCAATGGTGGAAATAGAGCAGCCTCCACAAGTCGTTGTGGAACCACAATCTGCTCTAGTAGCACAAGACCCGCGTAGGTCTAACAGGATACGTCGTCAACCAGAGAGATATGGATTTCTCATGACTCAACAAGGTGACGTATTACTCATGGATCAAGATGAGCCTGTGACTTACCAGGAAGCCATTATTGGCCCAGAATCGAAAAATGGCTTGAGGCCATGAGATCTGAAATGGAATCCATGTATACCAACCAGGTATGGACCTTGGTTGACCCACCTGAAGGGATAAAACCCATTGGGTGCAAGTGGGTTTTTAAGAAGAAAACCGACATGGATGGTAATGTGCATACCTTTAAGGCGCGATTGGTGGCTAAAGGTTTCAAGCAAATTCATGGTGTAGACTATGATGAGACTTTTTCCCCAGTTGCGATGCTTAAACTGTTCGGATCTTGCTTGCTATTGCAGTAAAGATACCATGATTATGAAATCCGGCAAATGGATGTCAAAACCGCTTTCCTTAATGGAAATCTTCTCGAGGATGTGTACATGACACAACCTGAGGGTTTTGCCACTCACACGGGATGCTACAAAGGTATGCAAGTTGCAACGATCTATTTATGGATTGAAGCAAGCTTCCAGAAGTTGGAATCTTCGTTTTGATGATACAATCAAACAGTTTGGTTTTATAAAAAATGAAGAAGAATCTTGTGTCTACAAGAAGGTTAGTGGGAGCACAGTTGTCTTTCTAGTATTGTATGTAGATGACATACTACTAATTGGAAATGACATCCCTACCCTACAAATCAGTAAAGACTTGGTTAGGGAAGTGCTTTTCTATGAAGGACTTAGGCGAAGCCACCTATGTATTAGGTATCAGGATCTATAGAGATAGGTCGCAGAGATTGCTTGGCCTAAGTCAGAGTACATACATAGACAAAGTGTTAAGACGTTTTAACATGCATGAATCCAAGAAAGGACTCTTGCCTATGTCGCATGGTATAAGCCTATCTAAGGCTCAATCCCCTTCCACCCAGGATGAGAGGGATCGCATGAGTAAAATTCCATATGCATCTGCAATTGGATCTATCATGTATGTCATGTTATGTACTCGACCAGATATCTCGTATGCTTTGAGCATGACGAAGGTGTACCGCCCGATCTCGGTGAGAGTCACCGGAGTGCTGTCAAGAACATCCTTAAGTACTTGAGAAGAACTAAGGATTCGTTTTTGGTATATGGAGCCGAAGAGGAACGGTAGCAAAGGGTTACGACCGATGCTAGCTTCCAAACCGATAAGGACGACTCCAGATCGCAATCGGGTTTTGTTTATTGCCCGAATGGTGGGGCCGTGAGCCGGAAGAGTTCAAAGCGGAGACAAGGTCCGATTCTACCACAGAGGCCGAGTATATTGTCGCCTCCAATGCAAAGAAAGGAGGCCGTTTAGATTAGAAAGTTCATTATTGAGCTTGGTGTAGTTCCTAGCATTGTGGACCTGGTGGACCTCTATTGTGATAATAATGGAGCCATTGCACAAGCTAAGGAGCCCAAATCTCACCAGCAATCCAAACATATACTTAGGCGCTTCCATCTCATTCGAGAAATCATCGAAAGAGGAGATGTGAAGATATGCGAGTACCAACAGATGATAACATTGCTGATCCACTGACGAAGCCTCTTGCACAACAGAAGCATGAGGGTCACACTAGGTCTTTAGGCATTAGAAATATGCTTGATTGGCTCTAGTGCAAGTGGGAGATTGTTGATGTATGCCCTAGTGGCCAATACATTTTGTTTGTATTTACATACATTATATTATGTTATTTTATATGAGGCATTTCATTTATTGTGTTCTTTTTGGTAGACATAATAAAGTCCTTAGAATAGTATGTTTGATACCATAGGACATCAAGTGGATGACTTGATCGTGAGATCCTATTGGATAAAACACTATTCTTAAATGTCCCTAGTCAAGTATTATTGTTAATTAGGACAACAATAATACATTGAGGCTAGTATGTGCGTAGACTGATGACCACATCTCACGGGTCATGGATATGAGATATCAAGTCTACACATGGATACATATTAGAGTAATGATGTATTGGACAGACCCGCTATGAGAACGCTACGTGGATCGTTACGTGAGTGTCATAAGCGATTCTCATAGTGATAATGGTGTATGTGGTCCTTTGACCTGAAATCACTACGATTCCTACATGAGGAGTTGTGTGTTTTAATGCCATCAAACGTCATCTGTAACAAGATGATTATAACGTTGGTTATTAGACATGCCGCAATACATGTGGAGGGATGTGAGTGACCTAGATGGGATTTGTCCCTCCTACATAAGAGGAGCGATATCTTCGGGCCCCCTGATTGAGTGAGACTACGAAATGCATGGCCATGCTCAAATGAGTCAATATAAGATATTGATCTTATTTGTTATTACTATGTCTACTCGGGAATCTGGAAACTGAAGATTGAACTAAACAAGGGTGACACGTTCTATGCCTTGTGTTCAATCTGGATATCTGGACAAAGGGACTAAACTACACGAAACATTGGTCACAGATAGGTTATGTCAAATCACCGACATTCTCATTACTTGGGTAGCAAAGTGATGTGTTGCTAGATACCGCTCATTGTTTGTAATATTAAAATGAGATTTTAATATTACTACCAACGTCATGAGAACCTGCAGGGTCACACACTTAGAATAGACTAAATTGGAGTAATCAGAATCCAAGTTGGACTCGGATTCAACTGTGGGCCTAACTCATGACAGATGGGTTTAGGGTTGCGCCACTTATCTTGCTACTGCTCACACTCACTTAAGGCAGCCACTGTTATAAATAGTACTGCTAAGGGGGCTACTACTAGGTCACATCACAACCCTAGCCGCACCTACAGAAAGTGAGTGAGAGATAGTGAGGTCTTCTTCTCCTCTCTTCGCCGCTAGCACTACGAAAATAGAGGCGTGACTCCTTTTGCAAGTCTATTCGTGTGGATACCGCAGAAACATCGTCGCTATTACAGTGTTGGTGATTCACCTCGCTTGTGTCTATCACGCTTCAAGAGGTAAAAATTTAAAAACTCGGATTATGGATTTTTCGCATGGATCCTGTGAGGGAATTCTGTTATTCCGCTGCGAGACTTTTGATCTGCAAATTCCCAACATTAACAACATCTAATGCTTTGATAAATTGCAGAAATAGAGTGGTGAAGCTAACATTTGGAAACATGACACTGGATCTCAATGTTTTTAACATGTGCAAGCAACCACAGGAAGTCCTTAATGAAAATGAGGAAGTTGAAGGAATTGAAGCCATTATAGATGATCATCTACAAAAAGGGAGTTCTTCTGACCGATTAGAAGTTTGTTTAATTAATTCATTTGATTTGCTTGATTGTACAGAGGAAATAGAATACAAAGGAAGAAAGCCAAAATTCGAAGAGCTAAAACCTATGAATGATAATGCTCATGAAGAAGTACCCACACCGGAACTAAAGCCATTACCTGCTGGGTTGAAGTACACATTTTTGGGAGAAAAGCAAAGCTTTCCTGTGGTAATTTCCTCGTCTCTTACTGAAGAACAAGAAGGAAAGATGTCGCCTCAATGGACGCACCAAGATAGAAGGAAATTTCTGACAGAGGTGAAAATTTTTTATTGGGATGACCCATACTTGTTCAAACATTGTCCTGACTAAATTTTTCAGAGATGCGTGCCCGACAGTGAGGTAGGTAGTGTCATTAAATTTTGTCACTCAGAAGCATGTGGAGGTCACTTTTCTTTAAAGAAAATAGGTGCGAAAATCTTGCAGTGCGGATTTTATTGGCCTACTTTATTTAAGGACTGCTATACTTTTTGCAAAAGTTGTGAAAATTGTCAAAAGACAAATCTAATAAAATCCACAATCAAGACAATTTTGAGAAAATCTTTTGAAATTGGTCAAAAAGTTCTGCTTTATGATTCTCGCCTGCACCTATTCCCTAGAAAGTTGAGATCTAGGTGGAGTGGTCCTTTTGTTGTCAAACACGTGTATCCTCATGGGGCCGTAGATATTGAGAATCCTAGGAATGGTAATGTGTTTAAAATCAATGGACAAATGCTCAAACCATTTCTGGAAAACCAAGTTAATGAGGTAGAATTCATCTCTCTTTCTCATCCTTGTTATGAATAGAATTCACTCTAATTTTGTTCCCTTATTTTTGCAGTTCTTTGTGTTGCTGGTTAAGTGGCGGATACGGTACTCCGTGACTCTTGAGTCGGTTTATTTTTCAGTTTCCCAAAATAACTGAATCCTTCTTCTCCTTTAAAATGGATGTCATTCTTTCAAATCTGAGAAAACATTTTCCTTTTCTCCCTCAAAATGCTCTGAAAAAAATCTACAAAGTTCGATGTGAAAGATTGAGACTGTTAATGCACAAAGGTATGCCAGAAGATGTACGTTGGATAATTGAAGCAAAGGTCTGACTAGCAGGTGAGTCTTCAATTTCATTTGACTCATACATGCTAGGTCTTGGAAGAAGTTCGTATTCTAAAAGGAGAAGAGCAAAAAGGTTACAAGTCTGTTACAAATGTGGACGATGGAATTGTAACATGCAATATCGTTCTTTGGGGATGGTTTCTGCAAATAGATCCTTCGTTAAGAATGGACTGAGTAAGGAGTCATTAGATGATATCTTATTGACTCTTGAGACGCGTTCTTATAGATTGATGCAGGGTAAAATTCTTAATTTGTGGAATCTCTTCAAGGATGAAGAAAAACGCTATAGCCTTGGGAATCTGACTCTAAAAGACCCTGTTTGCCAATTTATAAGAAAATTGGATGGGAAGCTTATCCTCGACTCATAGAAGGTGTTTAAGCCGTTACTGGACGTGAAACCAGAGACAGATGTGAGCCATATCCACAACAATCTGTACATATTATCTTCTTCTTCTTCATGTTTTCTTTTTTTCTTTTAAAAAAAATGAAAAAAAATGAAAAAAAAATTCAAAAAAAAAGAAAAAAAAGAGAAAAAAAAAGTTTGAATAAGGGCGATCCGGAAGGAGTACCATGGCTTTAATTAGTTGTGGAGCCCCAGCCTTTGGCTGACCCGTCATTGACTCGGGTGGACCTTTGCACGCTGGTCTTTAAAAAAAAAAAGGTTCGTGAGTGTCTACTGCACTGGTGACACACAGTATAAAGATATACCACTACTGCACTCATGACGCGCAGTATAAAGATACGCCATGAAAGCTGTACATACAGGTATGTCATCATTTGCTATTATATCTCCTTTATCTTTGTATGATTTTGCTGTATTTTGGTTTTGGACAGACGATCCTTTGAGCAGGGTCCTTCAGGGGTTTCTAGACTTCTTTACCCTGATGGTTTTCTTGAAGTCACAAAAAAAAATTCATTTACCTTTGATCTTTGATCCTGACCCAGTAATAACTTAGATAGATTGGTCAGCAGGAGGCAGTGAGGGAAACAGGCTGAAAAAGGAGACAGATTTGACACTTCGTTTAAAGTTTTCATTTACTTTGGATTTATCATACTTTGTTTTGGTTTAAATTTATGTCAGTTTTCTCCAACAGGTAATATCTTCTATCCTTTACTCATCTATATTTTAACATTGAGGACAATGTTGTGATCTAGTTGGGGGGGAAGGATAGTTGACCCAAAAAAAAAATTGTTTTGTTTTGTTTGGGAAGTATGATATGATTGTCATGGACTTACTAAACCAATTAGTGATGGCAGAATAAGGAGTAATTTTACTTCTGAGACGCATCTTAATTGGTGGCAGAGTAAGGAGTTTTTAGGTAGTAATTAATTAGTATTGATTTGTGGAAGTAACAAAATTTTTGTCTTTTGATTTCCTTTGAAAGATTCAAGCGAAGGCACTCTCACATCCTTTGAAGCAATTGAAATTCAGGAATCATAGCATGATTGAATAAATTATTTTCTTTCTTAAATTTCACATGCTTGGTTATGGATGTTGAATTGGTGGATTGAGAATGATAGAAATATGCCTTGTGAGATTTTGAGCCTATTGATGAATTGATTGAATATTTGTACCATTCTCTTCTTTCTTGTGTGATTTTCACTCATGGAATTGTTACTCTAGAACTTGCTTTGATTCTTTTTGAGGCTATATTTTCACATGCATACATTAATATGATTGAGGCATTTTGAAATAGCTTTGACCAAATAGCCATCCTTGTATATTTTCCATTGTGTAACCCCTTTGAACTTGTTTGACCATTCCTTGTTTTAAGTTTATTTCATCCTTCAAAAAAAAAATATGTTTTTACCCAACCTTAGGGAATAAAAGAGCATTGACCTTGTTCTTGAACAAATGTGGGGGTGTGTGTACAAAATGATCAAAAAAAAAAATTGACCACCAAAAAAAAAAATTGACCACCATTGCAATCAAAGGATCATCAAAATAAAGGTGGAGGCTTGGAAACAACAGGAAGAAAAGGAGAATGTTCAAGTCTAACAATGAATTCAATTCACCAATTTGGGATTGATCTTCAACAAAACATTAGTCAAATATTAGTGATTGTCCTTTATGACGAATGTTCTCAAACATTTTCTCCACTCTAACTGTACCATAATGCTCTTTTATTCTCTTTGGTATTTATCTTTTCATATCCATATTATCTCCTCTCCTTTACCATGACCTCATTACAACCTTGAATAAAGTCCTCTTGATTTTTGTATGCATGTGTTTTTAGTAGCGGAGAAGTAGAAGATAAGCAAGCTTATAGTAGTGCAATTGTTCATGAGTTGAATAGAGTGAAATACTTACCTTTTAAACACTTGAGAGATTGAGAGGGAATTCAGTGAGGATCTATCATTTTTGATTCATTCTTTTCAACTGAAGTTTCCTTGCTTGTTAGTTTGAGATGTGAAGAAATGTTACATCATTTATGCTTTGATCCCTTAAATTTCTTGTTGCTCTTCTTGCTTCATCGAGTCTTTTAGAGTTTTTAGCTTTTGAGTCTGTGTCAGTTTTCTTTGTCTCCTAACTTTGGTCTTATGTGTTTTGCCCAGGAGTGCAAAAAGCTATGTGTGGGGGAATTTGATGATCACATATTTTATACATTAATAAACCCTCATCTTTAGTCATTTACACTCTCCATGTACTTAATTGATTAAGCCTAGTTATGTTTTGTAAGTTTGGACTCAAATTGGACTTAATTGATTTTTTCAGCACTATTTTGGTCTTACGTTGTTTCTGTATTTCGGTCATATCTTGAGTTTTAAATGTCTAATAATTATGAATTTTACCTTGTAGGAAAGATAAGAGAGAGCTCTACAACTTTGATGAAGAGCTCAAAGTCTCAATCAGACATCTAGTGGAGCTAATTGGGCTTGGAAGACAGAACACGAGTTTTGTGTCTGAAACCTGAATAGTGCACAGTAATCAGAGCATAACTTGGGCTGCAAGAATTAACTTGGGCTGAAATTTGGATCATGTTGAACACAAAACTTGATTCGGGCTCCTTGATGGTGATATTGGGTCTGAAAGTCAAAATAGAGGTGCTGAAACTAGGTCTGAACAGTCTGTAGTAATTGGGCTATATCTTGGGTTGTAGGACGGATTTTTGGGTGATTCCAGAGCCATTGGAAAGCTTGGACAATTTCCTAGAACTTTCATGAAGACCACTTGGCTCGAAAATGACGGAATCAATGACTTAAGCAATGAATGATTTCAGAGACAAGAAATCTCAATGATTTTTCACTCTTATCCTCACCATTTGGCATTTTCCACTCATTCATCCACTCATCCACCTACCCCTAATCAGCCTCCTTGTCATTTTGTATCCCTAATCCTCTATAAAAGGCACCATTGGCTGACCATTTGGAGCACTTGGTGTTAGGCTTAGTTTGTACAAGTTAAGGTTATGCTTGTTTATCGTTTTCCTTTGTTGTAATTTTCTCTTGTTCTAAATTGAAGTCATGTTCATCTTTCTCTTCTTCTCTCTTTCTTTCTTCTTATCTAAGAGTAACTAAATCTTCATCTTGCTTGGGTGAAAGAGTGAAGCTCTTGGTAATGAAATAAGGTTAGATTATTTTATTTCTTGTGCTTAAATGATATATTATTAAATGAACATTATATGTGTTGTATTTTGTTTCCAATCAATTTAGAAACCTTCTTTGTTAATGGAGATCTTGATTTATTGTAGACAATAGGATTGGCATAGTGAATGCTTGAACTCATTTACAAATGTTGGTAGATAATTAAAGGAATCATAATATGATTACATATATAATTGAACTTTGAATGTTATATTTTCCGATTGGAACCTCCGTTGTGTGTGGATTTCAATTGAGTTAAAAAGAGAAATAATCTTACCTTTAATTTATTACCAAGAGTGGATCTCCTAACCCAAGCAAGCCCTTAAATTCATTTGTGAACTTGTTTTATTACTTTTGGTGTTGTGACAAATCCTCTTCTTACCTCAATTAATTTTTCTTCATCAATTCCCTATGGATCGACCTCGGACTCCCAAGAAATTTACTACTTGAGACAACCTGCACTTGGGTTTGCATCCTTAAATCCCGCAGTCAGTTAAACCTTGGCCTTTCATAGGATGGGCTTTGGATTTTATTGGCCAAATTCATCCTGTCTCGTCGAAAGGACACAAATACATTCTAGTAGGAGTCGATTACTTCACCAAATGGGTTGAGGCTGTAGCCTTGAAGGATGTAACTCAGCAGGATGTGATTAACTTTATTGAAGATAATATAGTTTGTCGGTTTGGAATACCACAAACTTTGACAATCGACCAAGGATCAGTATTCATTGGAAAGAAAGTTGTCGAATATGCCAGTTCAAGAAAAATTAAAATGCTCACGTCGACGCCATATTATGCTCAGGCGAATGGCCAAGTAGAGGACATGAACGAAATAATCATAAATTTGATTAAAAAGCATATTGGTCGACAACCTAGAAACTGGCATAATACCCTTAATCAAATTCTATGGGCATATAGAAATTCACCAAGAGAATCGACGGGCACTTCACCATATAAGTTAGTTTATGGTCATGATGCAGTGTTACCAGTTGAGATCAATCTTCAATCCATTCGAATTCAAAAATAAGATGAGTTACCAATTGAACATTATTGGAACTTGATGTTTGATGAATTAAACGAATTAAGTGATGAAAGATTAGTAGCTCTAGAAAACTTGATTCGACAGAAAGAAAGAATTACAAAGTTTTACGACAGTCGAGTTAAGTATAAATCTTTTAAGATTGATGACTTGGTTTGGAAAGTTATTCTGCCCATGGATAAGAATTGTCGAGAATATGGAAAATGGTCCCCAAAATGGAAAGGACCATTTAAAATTACTCAAGTATTTTCTGGGAATGCTTATGCACTTGTCAAAGTTAATTCTGGTTTGAGGATTAAATCAATTAATGGTAAATATTTAAAGCCATATAAATCGACAATGTATGAAGTGAAGATAGAAATTGAGTAAAAATGAAATTTCATTTATATATTCGACAAATAAAAATTACATACTAATGTTACATCTGGTTTAGATTGTCAAGGAAGATAACAGAGAAATAAACCTATTTTAAATAAACCAGAAGCTTCTCCCCAACTGAATGTGTTCTAAATTGAGCTCATAGGGCCTGAGGAAGAGGAAGGAGCAGATGACCCTTAACTTGTCCTGGACGAGATTTTGGATGGTCGTCTACTCCCTGATGAGCCATTCTCGTCATAATAACCATGTTTTAAAAACATTGGGTTATTACGATGATTACTGAAGCTCAAAATAAGAGTCACCATTAATACAGAAACCTTCTTCCATTTTTCCCATTGAGAGAAGATGAAATTTTCTGATGACATGGTAAATTTTGTTGAAAAGGAAGAAAGAAAGGGTTGGGTTATACTCTTTTGAATCTTGGTGTCTCGGAGGACACTATTTATAGGGATTTTTTGCGGAATAGGTTATTAACTTGCATTTTGTAACTTACGTTATAATTAATTAAATTAATTATGATGTATAGTTATGAGATGCGTTGAAAAGAAACAGAATAAAAGAGCATTTAAATTTATATTAAAAAAATGTGTATTGGAAATTGATCAAAAAGAATGTTTTATTAAGTATTGGCCTAGAAGGCCATACAAATTCTGTCGGATAGATAGACCGACAATGTATAAAAAAAAAACAATACTTAGAATTTTTGAAGAACCCCCCAGGAATCTTCTAAAGATTGCTTGTTGGAGCAAGCAGTTTGATATTCTGCTTCAAGAGAATTTATTTTTGCTAATACAGTTTTGGCTTCCACAGCCCATTGCTTGGTATTATTGGCAATACTCTGTTGTCTGGCAACCCCTTGTTCTAATGCTGTTTGAAGTTTTTGGTTGCGACGACGAGCAGCCTCGAGTTTCTTCTCCAAGTCTTCAATTTCCTTGTCGAGCTCTTCTTTTTTGGTTTTTCCTTTTATCAGATTTTCCTTCAGAGTAACACTTTCACTTTTTGCGTCAGTCAACTGTTTCAAAATCTTGGATTTCTCTTGAATCTCTTGTGTGTAAGCAGGAATGACTCGACGAATGACTGGCATTTTTGCCGTTAAACTTTGAAGAAAATCTTTGACAGTTGTCGGAAGAGCTCGACTGGTTATGGGTAATTGCTGAGCAAGAGGCTCAAGCTCAAGTACGACTGCCATCATTCTTTCTTGTAGAGGTTGGTCAGAAATTAAGTGCTCGAAAGATTTGGTAAAGGCATTTTTCAACTCAGTTAAGAGTCCAATAATATGAGAATCACTGGAATCTTGTCCAAGTTGAGTCGAAGAGCGAGCCGATTGAGGAGAACTTTGGTGGCCGCCCGACAACATTGTAATCAATTCATCCAAGTCTGCCTCCATATCCTCGCCACTTTCTGGCATAGCAATCATTAAGTTGGCTGGAGGAGATGGAGGTGGATTAATTGGAGCAAATTCCGCCAGCAGGGTGTCCATGTTGAATTCTTCTGGGATGATTTGGGCGGGATTGGTTTGCCCTAAATGAGAAGGACCTTCAATACCTGGGGGGATTGGAGTTTGTTCTGAGACTTCGACAGTTTGGGATTCTGTCGGAAGTGGTGAAGAAACGGTAGATGTAGCAAGGATCAAGGGAGTGTGAGATCCTGGAGGATTCTTAGTTCCTAACCTTTGGGGGCTGTCGTATATAGCCAAGCTTGTTGAATCCTGAAGATGAATAGAAGAAATTTCAGAATAAATAATACATTAAAAATAGTTGAATGAGGTGAGATACATTACCTCAAGAGATTGTTGAATCGGATCTTCAGTTCTTGGTTCGACAATTGGTTTAAGAAGATGGTCTGTAGGTTGTTCATCTTCTAGATCCTGAAATGATAGAATTAAGTGTTAAATAAGTGGTAGGAATCAAGAATTTAAGGAAAAGAAGTATGTTAATCTACCTCAGATGAAAGAAAAATGGTATCTGTTTCTTCGACAGGAGGCTTTGAAGTAGAAATGGTAGTTTAAGTCTTCTTTTTCTTTTTCTTTTTCTGTGGAGACAAAAAGGGTGAGATTTTGTCGCATGGTATTAAGGAATGTACAATAATGAGGCATACCTTTGGAGGATGTTCTGGAGATGGGATTGAAGATTCGACATGAGAAACCAAGGTAGCAGGAGCAGATTCGCTAATCTGAATCCGACAATAATTTAGACTGGAACAAAGTTTTTAAAAAAGAAAAAAGAAAAAAAAAGTCTTAATATATAGTCGGAAAAGTATATACCTTAAGGGTTTTTGATTTAGCGGCGTCCTGTTTCAAAGGACTCTTTGTCGGCATTGATGCGGCAGATTTGACCTTTGAAGCCTTGGGAACAGGAGGTTTTTGAGCCTTTTTGCTTTTCTTCTTCTTCAAAGAAGTAGTTTCATCTTCTTCATCACCACTTCCTTGAGGCTGTTTATATTCTAAAGGTCTTTTCAATGGGAGTGCTGCAAGAAGGAAGGTATATTTAGTAAATAAGGGGTAAAATTAAAAGGAACCGAATGTAAAAGGAAAAATACCTTCAGGTATTTTAGTGATGACTCGGGTGTTCCAGGCAAATTGTTCGTACGACAAGGCAAACCGACGAGTAAACTTGACTTCTGGAGTTCTTGTAAGAAAGATATTACTCACAGAATATGTCCTATCTAAAATAGGGAAGTTACCAGCCCTTGTAGGTTTACCTGGGAATTCGTCGGCCAAT
Organism: Ormosia emarginata; assembly: GCA_029884605.1. Taxonomy (NCBI): domain Eukaryota; kingdom Viridiplantae; phylum Streptophyta; class Magnoliopsida; order Fabales; family Fabaceae; genus Ormosia; species Ormosia emarginata. Next base: position 4,965,260 of record JAQQTP010000037.1, read on the forward strand.
CCGAAACGAGCACAAGGAAAAAGCACTGGCTTTGGAAAAGGGATTTGAAAAGGTTCAAGCCGTGCTAAAGGGTTTTTTATAGAAACAGAGAGAAAATTGGTAGAACATTTCTCCTTGTGTGCTCGTTTTAGTTCGGCTACGATTTCTTCACAATGTCGAACAACTAAGCGAGGAAACCTGAAGTCCCACTTGATTTTGTAATATTTTTCAAAAGCCTTGATATCTTGAATATGTATACCTTTAGTTTTTGATGAAGGATCTTGACCCTGCACAGGAATCAGAATTTTAGTAATACGGCTTCGACAGATGTCAATGTCGATATGATAAGGACTATAATATTTAGTCTACCAATCGACAAAATCTTTTGAAACTCCTCTGTAGGGGGTGAATGCAGAGATCTTGAAGTGAAACTTGTGCCTCTCATTTTTTGAAGCTACTCGAACGAGATCCGACATGTTTGGTAGGTGGCCATTGATGAAGTGTTCTCTGGCCTTATGAGAGAAAGGTGCTGGAATAGCTTGACAAAATCCCAATTGTCGAGCTACTGAGTTTGGCAGACATAGCTCTAAAGATTTGTCTGTCGAACCGGGGAGACTAGCTACCAGAACTTGTCAACAAAGAAAGTTCGACCAGATAGAAATATTGTCGGCATGAATAAGAGGATCGTCGGAAAGAATTGGTCGAGTAAACCATTCGGGACCAAAAGAGCGGTCGGCAAAAGGAGCAAAATATATGTCTTCAGTACTAAAGGAGATGGAATGAAAAATACTGAAGAAGTACATGAAATTTTCTAAGCTCTGCTTGTGGGTTTTCTCATGTTTTACATGGCAAAGTCTGATGCCATATGTAGCAAGAGAGACTGTCGGAGGAGAAGAGTCGACTAAGTAATCTCCTAGTATGGCATTCAACCAAAGTTGAAGTAACCATATTGGACCACCAGAGTTGGTTTTCTTTACTTGAACTCTGATGCTCTGGACAATTTCACCTATGCTCAAATAGAGATTGGCTAGGAGAAATTGACCAAGAGCTAGTCGTCGACCTTCATGAAGAAGATTGGCAAGCTGAAGAAAGGATTTGGATATTTGAACTGACTTAGAACCTATAGCATAGGCTGAAAGCCAGAGTAGAAGAAAAGCTATGTGTTCTTCGTCGGTCACAGAATCCGATTCAAAGGAATAAAAACTAATGAAATTGGAAAAGGAAGTTGGAGCTTTTGAATACACGTCAATAGTGTTTGAAGGTTGAAGAACAAGCGTAATGATTTCCCCATCTGGTCGAAGACCAGTTATGGCAGATACGTCGAAAAGTGTTGGACCCATCATGCCATAGGGAAATTAGAAGGAGTTGGTAGTTTTGTTCCAGAAAAAGAAAGAAGCACCTAGCATGCAAGAATCCATTTTTATGGGATAACGAGAGAGCTGAATGCAATCGAAAATCCCTATTTCCCTCCATAGACTTTCTTTGGAAGCTTGAACTCTGTCAAGCCATTCAAGATACCCATTAATATGGGTAGAAGGAGTCCTGAACAACCTTTCAGATTTTCCAAAGTAGCTAATAGGAATGGAAGGAAGAGAAGCCAAGATAGCTTCTTGGGGACTTTTACAAGGAAAAAAGGAATTTATTTCATCCGTAATAGATTCCTTGGGCAGAACTGGGCCCAAGAAAGCAGCCGGAGGATCCAAGGATAATGAGGAGTCGTTGATGGGGAGTATTACCTTCGAGAAGTGCCAAAGTTCAGACTTTTGCAGAACTGGGTCTTTGAAGACTGCATGATTACCCAAATCTATTGTTGGCGCGTTGGGAGTTTGAGAGCTAGAAGCCATTGGAGAAGGTAAGAGTTTGCAAAGGAAACGGCCTAGAGTGAGAGGTTGAAGATGATGAACAGTGAAGAGAAGTGAAAGTTTGAAGACGGTAAACAGTGGTAAAAAGGTGAAGAGTCGTGTGAATTTGAAAAAGTAGTTTTTGCGAGAAAATAGGGGTAATTATGAGCCCTATTTATTAGGAACGGCTATTTATTTGTTTGCTATGATAAGATTGATTATGGTCGTTTAGGTACTGATGAAAAGTTCGATTGGATTTATATATATATATATATATATATATATATATATATATATATAAAGGACCTTTGATTAAAAATCTTTTCTTTCTTCTGTCGGCGTCGAAAGAAAATTTTTTGAGGGGCATCTGTTGGAGGTAAAAAATAAAGATTTTGCAGTTCGTCGGTTGATGGTGGTTTTGAGGAAATTTTCTAAAGTATTGAACCGACAGAAATGCTAAACAGAGAAATCGACTGCAGCATTGAATAAAGAGGGAGATTCTAATGTGGCTGAGATACTGATGTTTTTAAGAAGAATTATCCGACAGGAAGATTACATCAAGTCGATGAAAATTGGTTAAGAATAGTTGAGTGCTGGTTTCGTCGAAAAGCGGATACTTGCTGAAGGAAGAAACCGCTCAAACGTGTTGGTCTTTTTAGGGTGTCAGTTATTTTTGATATTGTCTATAAATATCAGTAGTCACAATGAAAAAGAGGAGGTTATTTGCTAATAAAAAATCCTAACATCTCAACTCGAGCAGATTAAAGGATTTTTGTCCAAGTATGTCTTCCTTTTCCATTTCATGTCATTTAAATTAATACAATGTTCCTTTAAAATTCTTTACTTTTCAGTCTCGTCTTTTAAATTCTCTTTACAGTTCTTCGCACTTTTATCTGTTATTCTTTACTGTTTTTCTATTTAAATTCTGCACCTTAATTTCGTGGCATTTACATGCTTTCAATTAATTTTCTGCATTTTAAGATTCCTGCTCAGTTTCTTTAAATTTCTTTAATCCTTTCAAACTTTCCTTTCTGCATTTTCCTGTTTATTTTACTTCAAATTTCTTAAATTTCTTTTGTTTACTGTTAAAACCATTTTTATAACGAGATTACCACATAACTCGTGAACCCACATTCGTTTTGATATATTTGTTTGTTTGTTGGAATTAATTCTGAATCTTTGAACCAAATTCCGCATAAACACCTTTAATCTCTTTTTTTCATTAAATTGGGGAATTTTAAACTAATAGATTAAATTGCAATCATTGGTAATGGTGTACGAGTAAAATTTTCACACTAGTGTCAATCAATCCCGGTCTCTCTCTCAATATATATAAACTAAACAGCCCAAAAAATAGTAGGAACAATAATTTAGTCGACAGTTAATTGGTTATTCTGACACACTAGCATTTCATATCCCTAAATGCATATCCTGTCTGGTTATTCATAGAAACATACAAATATTCTGTGGAAATTGATTTGAAGAACTAAATTCTGGGGACAAAGAGGTGAGATACTAAATTTCACTTGAGAAAGGCTAGCTGCTTGTTTCTTGTTTGAGTTATATGCTTTCATAAGCATAAGCACTAGTTAAATCACACTTCATAAATCAACGATTTTTCTTCTTCCTCTTTTATAGTGTTAATCATGAGAGCAACTTGATTCATACTTGGCCTAGCCTCTGGGGAACGATTAACACATCGTATAGCCACCTGAAGCATATTGACCATCCTCTCTTCACTTGCATACTCTGATATTAGGGACTTGTCAAAGACCTCACCTGTCCATTCTTCCCTTACGACTGACTGAACCCAATCAGTCAAGTCAATCCCATTGCTCTTCACTAACTTTCCAGTAAGTAGTTCAAGAAGAATAACACCAAAGCCATAAACATCTCCCTTGAAGACTTCTGACTCACCAGCTGCAATAGGACTGGCCAAAGGTGAACTTCGTTGGTCATCCATACCCATAACACCATACTCACTTATACATGCCTCCATATTCTTGTTTAGCAAAATGTTGGAGGATTTCAGGTTACCATGTACAATACGATGTTGGCCAAGCTCTTGATGCATGAAAGCTAATGCCTCAGCAACCGTAGCTGCAATTCCAAGTCTGCTGGTCCAGTCAAAGGCTTTTGAAGTACCTGAAAAGCATATCTAGTACTTTAGTACATGTCGATTCATACACTAGTTTATAGACATAAGATTTGTGAATTTTGTTTTTTCATTACCTAGGAAGTTCCAAGCATGATATTTTTCAAAAAAATTGGATATTATATTTCTTGTTCAATAAGAAAGTGTAATATACATATAAACATAAGGAAGATAAGGTATTTACCATGAATAAGCTTGAATAAACTTCCATTCTGCTGATATTCATAGACCAAAAGCTTCTCTTGTTTGGAACAATAAAAAGCAAGAGGTGACAGTACATAAGAGTGCTTTACTTGACTCAGAATTTGCATTCTTTGCTTGAAGTCACGGCTGGAAATAGTCCAATCTTTGATCCTTTTTACAACCACCATTATCTCACTGTCAAACATCACCTTATAAAGACTTCCATTCTTTCCTCTGCCAATCAATTCGGCAGGGGCCCTCAACAAGTCCTCCAATTTTAATTCATTTACCACTGGCCTCGAAAGAACTATAAGTGATTGTGAAACGATCCCACTTTCAGCAGTGACTGAAAACTCAGATCTGCTTACCCCTCCTTTGTCGTCCCTTGAAACATTGCTGGGCTTTTCAATACCACTATCAGTTGCCACTACCTCATTCAATGCTTCAATTTTCTTTTCTTTCTTCTTTCTTCTACACAGCTTTAAGACTACGAAAAGCATAAAGACAATACCCAACGCAGCGTAGCCTGAATACATTAGAATCTGCTCTTTAGAAGGACCCTTTGATCCATTTGATTCTTCTGATTTCTCACTAACAGGCAGAGGCAGACCAGAACAAGTTTTTGGTAGTGGATTTCCACAGAGTTCAGGATTGCCAAGGAAGCTGTCTGCAAAGAAATGGCCATGCACAGCTGGAATGAGGCCACTGAAATTGTTAAAGGAGACATTGAATTGGTCAAAATTTGAGAAATCAAATGGGCGTATATCTCCACTGAGCTGATTGTTTTGTGCAAGGAACATACTCAGCCCTGAGATTCTGGACAAGTCTGGCAAGGGTCCCGAAAACTTATTGTTCGAAATGTCAAGTCTTTTCAAATTATTTAACATGGCAAGTGAATTAGGAAGATTTCCAGCAAGTTGGTTTCCACTTACGTGCAAGCGAGTGAGTTGTTTGCAGTTTCCAATTTCAGCTGCTATCCCTCCACTAATTTTGTTGCCATCAAGACTAAGAAACGTGAGAGATGCAGCCAGGGGCTGCAAGTTGCAAAGCATTGCAACATCAAGAGTTCCAGCCATTTTGAACCTGTCAAGATACAACCTCTTTACAGACGTATTTTGATTGTCACAGTCTACACCTTGCCAGAGGTCCTTGCAGGGATCCGAGTCTGGTTTCCAAACCAAAGTGAAATTCCCTTGGCCATTATTACCAGAGAGTTGTGCAAGAAATTGTATCAGTGTTCTCTTCACCTCATCCTCCACACAATTAGTCATGTTTAGGAGGAAAAGGGATGTAACGAAAACTACCCAGATAGAAATTCCTTCCATTTGGGCAGAATACGGGGTCTGATGCAAAAAGTTTATGTGGATTAATCAACTTTGTTGCTAGAAGTGGGTGCAGTAAATATGAGATGGTTTTTAAGTGGAATAGATTTTGAAGTCAAAATAAAGTTCCTAAGTTCAGGGATTTTTGCCGGAAATGGATCTGGTCCAATTGACTGATACTACAATGACTATTTGTTTTCTAGTCGGCGTGATAACCCTTCACAAAAAAAGAATAATCCTAATGCCATCATGCTCAAACAAATATAGGCCGGCAGCTAAAACAGCTGGAAGTAGTAATGTCATCACCTTCTTAAGTTCATTCATATGGCATTGCATACTGTGCTAACAAGTATATTGAAGTTATGAGCTTCTATTATGCTACAGCAAGATATTAAAACAAACCCCATGGATTCGGCCACAGCGAAAGGAATTCTAACACTAGGTAATAATGTCATCTCCTCTCTAAGACTTTTACTGTTCTGGACCGTAATCCAGGTTCGTGTCCCGTAGAATGACTCGGCACGCATTACGTTGGAGTCTATCGTTGACACCCTCACAGGAGATCGCTTATGACATGCGGGCAAGATCCCAGCTCTATACCTATCAGGCATTTGGTGGAAACAACTTTACCACAAGATTTGCGCAATGGATAGATCCTAATGATATCTGTTATTGCCAATCATGATCTTACAGTATAATAGCACATATAATTGCCTATAACTATCCATAATTGTAGTATCTATATTCCAATAATATAGGGATCCACCGCAACTAAATAAGGAACATATCTCTTCTTGCTACTATTATGAGAATGTATCTTTCCATTATAAGAATATATCTATCTAACCTCAATAAATATCAGGCTAAGTTACCCTAATCAGGTATCAATATCTCATTGTATAAACCCTACTTGTGCATTGTCTGACTTGAGCGTTGGAGTCCCTTTGCAAATATCCACTCCCTTGGTTGAACACGCTCTACTGCAGCTGCACAAGGAAGAAACTACTATGACGTACCTACCTCAAGTACCCCTTTGAATCCACTTCAGAACATTGGCGCCATCTATGGAAATCTAATAAACTTCTATTTCTATTCAACCATGGTGAGCACGAGATAGAATTCAAGAAGAGGATGTGTTGCGCTCATTCCCTAGACAAGGACAGGACCTAGTGGCACAAACCAATCCTCAGCCTGTCACACCACCACCCCCTACTGAAACTTCCGCCGCTAAGAGTCGGACACCTATCATCGAGACTCTTAGCGAAGGGCATAAGACTTCACTTTCAGCCGAGAGCCCTCACCTATCGTGAAGAGTCTCCGTTAAAGATAGACTTGTTTTTCCCGGGGAAGGAGCTAAAAATGTTGTTCAGGGGCCTAGGATTTCCGTGCATACTTGCATAAAGGGCCCCTCACCACAAGGACACTGTTCAGTCTAAGATGATGAGAAATTGCCTTCAAGAATTGGTGTGCCAACAAACAACATTGATCAACAACCAACAACGTCAGTTGGACAATTAGTGTCGTCGGCTAGAAAATCTCGAGAGGTCCGTACATGAAGAAAACAATGGTGGAAGGCAAAATATGGGCGACAATCAGAGGAGAGCTCTACATGAAGATGTCGAGGTTGTTGGAAACAACAACCCGATCCCCAACAACCAAGAGCTACCCTTCTCTGCCCAACTTGTAACATCCTAAATTACTAACACTAATGACGTATCCGGTTTATGCTTTAGTAATTAGAAGTTTGGTATATTACTTATGAATATCGAAAATTTTAATTAAAACAATTTGATATAAAAAAAAATATAATCCTTTAGCGAAAGCATTTAACACATATAGCATAAAAAGACTTATATACAATTATACATCACTGAATATTACACAATATACCATTTCATTGAACAAAACCTAAACCAAAGAAATTGACTATTTCTTATAAACAAAGAAGCTCCATCTATCTTCATCTTGCTTATCAGTCGCTAGTCTTTCCTGGAATCATTGCGGAAAACATAGATGTAGGGAGATGAGAATTATAAAAATTTTCATTAGTTTAATTAAAAATGTATCATCATTACAATTCTAGCTATTTTAGGGAAAAATCCATTTCAAAACATTTATTATTTTTCTAGGAAGGTGACAGGAAGCCAAAATAAGTCATTCCTCTTCCCGAAATAGTCAGTTCATTTTATCTTTAAGAAAATTATTCATATTGTAAAAATTCATATTATAAATCATATATTTAAGTTTCATCTCATATGATTGTAAATCATGTTATCAAATATTCAAAATATCATTAACGTAAAAATATTAACAATAAATCTCGTTTCTGAAAACTCTTCAAATCATGAATCAATTTATCCAATCCCAATTCATCAATCAATCTCAATTGATTCAATATCATCATGGAAATCCTTTCTCAAATTAACAAACAAGTATTCAATAATGTGCATGATAATCAATGTGTATCATTATCTCATCATTTAATTTCAAATTACAGTATAATATATCGACCTCTTATTCATCAATCCCAGATGCACAATAAATATCTAATCTCCTTTTACTCACCGTAGTCAACAAATTCTCAATAAGTAAACCACACTAAGAACATTCAATTCTCAATTAAATATTAAATGAATATAATCATGATTATTTGCCCTTCGATTAATTAAATGCTTCAAAATATCAAATATGCAACAAAATGCATAAATTCATCATCCCCATCATTATGGGTAATCAATTAATCATTATTTAATAATATCCCAAAATCCTCATAAACATTTCAATTCTTATTTCTATAAATGTTATTCATTCAGTTATATATTCTAGCTTAACCAATGCAATACATAAGCTCAACTTGAATAATCAAGGAGCAATATCATCTTTGATGTATAACAAGTATACAATTTAGTTCCATTCTTCACATTTCACAAGTTCACACAAGTGAACCATACCAATTGTATATCAAATAAATACAAGTATTCAAGAATGTGTCACAATGTCAAATACAATTGATTAAGAAGGTGACACGACTAAGATCCGTATTAAGAACCATAATTACAACTCCATCAAATAATCATCATTTCATTAATCCACTTAATTAGCAAATAAGTATAGAAACATAAAAAGTCACAAAATTATTCAAAATCCCTTCTCTTTAGGACATGGCCATGACATTCATGTTTAAAGAACATAACAATTTCACTTTTTTCGTCAAAATCAAGATCACAAATTCATGACAATAATTTATTGGAGGGAAAGAACAATTTAAACAACGAATCTCCTTTAATCATAGCCTTAGCGAACCAGCACATAAAGTTCAGAAATTAAACAACTAGAAGCTCACGCATTCAAACTCATAGGTTTTGGCGTTCCAACACCCAAACCAACATATATCAATTTTATAACATCAAAATCATATCAAACAAGCATCCTAATTTCTATTTTTAAAATAGGGTAGCCACCTGTTCAAAGAAATCATTCCATTGTTACTTGGAAATGTCACTGTTTTCATCATTTTTCAACAATCTAATTCAAATCTTAAATCAAGTATAACCATGAGTACAAATCTAGTCTCATGAAGAGCATTCAGCTGAGACATTCAAACAAGTAACACTTGGCCATACACATCACTAAAACCATTACAACTCCAACATAAATCTCATTAGAGATTACATAGCCATTCAAATTTAACTCTTAACCCAAGTCAGCTGTGAACATTGGAGCCTCAACATCAACCAATTTCACAGGTTTTCAATCAAAATCTCAAGGGAACAAACTTTAAGATCAAAGCAAGATAAAATAAATACAAGCACAACAAAAAATAAAAACCCCTGTTCTGATACAGTTCTAGCCGTGAGCTTGTGTAGCTCCATAGACCAGATTTCAACTCAAAATCAAAAGAAAAAGATGAACAAGAGATGGCAAAGAACCCCCTACTTGTCGTCCATGGCATTGCTTCTTTCTTGGTTCCCTTCTTTCTCCCTTTTACATCGTCCCTTTCCCCCTTTTCTCTCATGCTTATGTTTCTTTTATTTCTCCATTTCTACTTTTATTCTCTCTATTCCAGCACCCACAAAATGAAAGAGAGCAGGTGAGTGAAAAATTAAAGAAACAGAAAAGAAAGAAAATCGTCAGAACAGACTAGATCGAGCAACAATGAGATGAACCCGCGAGAGAGGACATAGTAAGTGAACGCATGAGAGAGAAAATAGCTGGAGTGAACAGCCGAGTGAACAGTAGCGAGAACGGATGACCGATTGGAAACAACAAGAGCAGACGACCAACGAGAGAGATACGGTGAGCATGGAAGAAAACAGAGAGCAAATGAGTGAGAGAGTGAGCATATGAGTAAGTGGTAAAATGGGAAGGGGAGTAAAATGAGAGAGAGAGAAAAATGAGTGGATGAGAAGTGGATGAACGTGACAGAGAAACAAGAAAGGATAAAATGAAATTTTGTAAAGGTAAAATTAATGGGATAAAAATAAAAGAGTTGGTGACAAAAGAATATAGGAGAAAATCATGAAACTTTATATCTATAAAGATATTTCTATATTCCTTTAATAAATTTTCCAACCCTCTTTGATGATATTGAAAATTCAAAAATTTCATTTATGTTCCAAATATATTTTTTTACACCTTTACCAATCACTAAACTTCACTATTCATCTCTGGGTTAAGTTAACCCTTATGGGATTAAATTAAGAAACTTTCAGGTATTATTCTAATTTGTTCCCACTCTCCAATTAATTCTTCATCCTCTATTTGACTATTGCTCATAATCTTATAATTTTGTAAATTATTTTAAGTTATTTTTCATGCTCAGTGTTATAAATTTATATTCAACTCAACCCGAATCATTGTCACAATTATCAGGCAACTTCCACCAATTTTATTGAGCTACTATAACTCTAATCAGGACTAGATTAAGACTATTAGGTTAGGCATAATGTTACAATTCTCCCCTCTTTTTGTAAATTTTGTCCTTAAAATTTGATTCATCTCATTTAAAAGTTCTGGATAACTCTTTTAATTTCCTTAGCATCATGCTTGTGTCTAAGGGTAAGATTGAGTACACTATGAAATTAACTAGATCAAGAAGCTTATCAAATAGCTTATTGAAAACTTCTCCTATCTACTAATAAAACATCTTGCTCATCATCTTATGCAAATCATGTATGATCACTACTTTCCTTTTTAAATCTGTGTTCTTCAGTAAAGAAGTTTCTTATACCAAATATATGTATTCTAATTATGAATGAACTTAACATCAGATCTAGATGTTTCCAACTTTAGAAACTTTACCCGTACAAGATTTACAACATCAAACACCTTCCTGACATGATTCTGATATAGGGTTCGTAACAATGTCACCTTTCGAGGTGTTTGTACTTAAACAAGGAACTGTACCAAATCAGTATTTTTATTCTTTGGAGTGTATCTCTCATCAAATAAAAATTGAACAAATTTTAAGCTATATCTTTTGGTAATATAATAATGAATCATTATCTCTTTTCTCACAAACAATTGAAGAGAATTGTTTGTATCCCAAGAAAAGAATACTTTTTTGCTTCACTCATTATTTCATCACTTCCACTTGCTGAACTTTATTATCTATATTTTTTTAACTTTTTCCCAAGTCTATAGTGTTCCCCCAGGAAGCACCACCAAAGGTCTAGAATTAGGATACTTGTTAAGGAGATTTTACACGAAACTAATAATCATGACTATTTTCCCATATCTCGAGACATGAGCTAAGATACAATCCCTAGGATACTCACTTGTAAGGTTTCTATTAAGGAAATTGAATCCTTTATCTTGATGAAGTTTCATCTGCTTTATCTACCATGGGCACGCAGAGGTTACAGTTACCATGAGATCATCTTTAGTAATCTTAATTCCAATACATCTACTTTTCTTTGATATTCTTTGAATCATCCACATACATTCTTGTACTCCCTTAACCTTGTACTAGAACTCAAATATGGTTTCACTTCCTTAATCAATAACCCCACAAACACAACAAACATAATCAAGATTATCTTTTGAAACAAAAGAATGGTTATAGTCCTCATCTTTTATAGGGCAGAGGATTTATAAGAATAGAGGATTTATAAGAATATCTTTTAAAACAAAAAATCCACTTATCATCTTTGTCTTATATGTAACTATTTCTAATTAAACAGGTGTTTCAAACTTTTATGGTTGCTAAAGACCTCAAATTTTAACTTCGTACACTTAGAGCTTCCAAATCTTCAAGACAAGCATCATAGCTACTAATTCTAGGCTATGGATTGGATAGCTGTCCTCATGTGGTCTCAATTGCCTAGAGGCTTAAGCAACTATCCGCCATTCTGACACCACAAGTATCCTACCTTTTTCCTTGAGGATTTAGGACCACTAGAACCAATATGGGAATTAATTTCTTTTTTTGTTCTCCAAAATTGTTTGCATACTGATGTATTTATAATTACTTAGATGTACATATATCCCTTCTCTAAAAATTACATATTCTAATAATTGCACTATGCCAACAAATCATACAGATTCAAATCCAATTCTTTATCACAATCAAATCAAGTATTAACATCAAGTATACATAATATACGTTATATGAATTCATCTTTTATAATAAAACATAAGACAAGAATCCTTGTCAAATATAATACCTCAACATCATCACAATATTCCTTCATTATCGCTCAATATTCTTTACAAGTTCAATACTTTATCATTTATTCATCATTTAATATATCTCTTTCCAATAGCTTTTAAGTACTATAAGTCACTATTTTTCATTCTTTTGGAATACTCACAAATCGGGCATCAACCTTAATCCTTATTATTTTGATTCTAAAATCAAGACAATTGCCTATATAATTGTCATTTTATGTAATGCATTATGATATATGATTATGCCTAAGAGATGTCCTAAAGTATGCATATGCAATGTTAATAAAAGCATTTTGTTTTTAAGAAAACTCATGATGCTTGCATATTCCCAAGACAACCTTTGTTCCTTAACCTCCCTTAATATCATAACCCTATCATTGGGAGCAACTTTGGCCCAAGCCAAATACATGGAAATAGCAAACATCAAGTTTGAAAACCAAAACATACAAAGTTACTTTCAAAACCATTATACAGAAAACACATGTTGCTTGTATATTTCCAAGGATCCAGGTAGAGTTGTCAATTTAGACTGAAGCCTATGGGATAGCCCACTAAACCCTGCGTAGGGCCATTTATTTTATTAGCCCACTCATTAATTGGGCTTTTTGGCCCTTAACCCACAAAGCCCCACATGTAAGTGGGTTAGGGTAAGGCTATAGATGGGTCAGCCCTTATTCATACAATACAATGATGTTGTCGTTCAAAGTTTGAACCTCATCTGCAAACATTGTGGGTGTTGTTATCCGTTACTCCAAAATCGCTATCTCTGCAAGGTGAACATGTTCTCCACTCTCAATTCCCTCTTTCTTTCAATTGATTATTGATCTTTCGATTTGTGGGTGCTCCGTAATCTAGGGTTTTCTTACTTTTTCTGCACTTTAGGTTTCAATCACTATTTTCATTTTGCATTTTGTTCCTGCAGAAGTTTGAAAGGAAGAATAATTGCTCTTCTTCACTATCTCATCTCCCAAACCAACCTTCCATAGGCGCGTCACTGCTTATTTTTTTTTATTTTCTCTTTTGGTTTTCATTTTTCAAGTATGCGTTTCAATCCAGCTCTTATGTTTTTGCTAGATTTTCGAGTGTGTTTCTATTTTTGAGATAGAATGTGCGCCTTTTGAGTTTTGATTTTAAAAGAAAAATATTTTCTAAAAGGGTTGGTGTGGGTGTGGATCTTTTATGCTGCAGCCTGTTCAATCTTGCAATTTGATTTTGATTTTTGGGTTTTTGATTAGTGAAAAAAAAACTGAGTGCATTAAGCATATGCGTAAGAAACTAAGAATCCCAACTTGGAAAGAAAAAAACATCAAAAAGAAAACTTAAAAATAGTATCTGAAGGAAGAACACATGTTATTGTGATTGGTTGGCTACAATACTATGGGTTTACTTTTTATTTCCATTTCTACTTAGCCCAATTAAAATTCAAATTAAGCCCTTACAGCTTCTGGATATAGCATTACATGGATATGGCTATTAAAAGTAACCTCTAAAACATTATCATTTATCCTCTTACATACTTGCCCAAGAAATGCATACTGATTAAGCACGATTGAACTTGACATGAGTCACGTGTTTCTATTTAATAATTTAACAACTTCATTTTTTTGTCTTAAAAGTTAAAACCATGGTGAGCATTGTAACATCCTAAGAAACATGTTAGGCTTGTATATGGCCTCAGAGGTACTATTATACTTGAATAACATGTCAGTTAAGTTTTGTGACAAACTGAGTTCATTTAGGCATTTGTTGTTACCCAGAATGCAAAAACTAGCTTAAACCCAGATAGTAGCATAAATAGTTAATTTGAGAGCAATCAGAGTTCGTTTGACATTTTTTTAAGCTTATCGGTTGTGTGTTTTAATGCTTGATTGACCTCCAATAAATATAAAAATATTAGAAAATAATGAAACAATAATTTTGATGAATCCTAGTATTTATTTCAAAGTTGTTGCAAGTTGGAAATTTGAATTAGTAAAATATAAGTGTTCATAGAAGATATAATTTTTCCTATGCATAGTTAATTGACTTGTGGATTATATTTGTTGACTTGTTTTTCTTCCTCTCCCACACATTTCCTCGACTGGAAATAGAAGAAGGAAAAACAAAACAGAAAAGGAGAGAAAGAGGGAGGGAAGAAGAGGAGCAAGGGGAGAAATCCAAAGAGAAATCCATCATCATCTAAGCAACAAGAGGTAGGGGTGTTTGATTTCATCCTTCTCCATCTTATTTTCATCTTGTTTCCTAGTTTAGCTTGATGAGGAAAAATGGGATTAGGTGAGAATAATGAGTTTATATGCTAATTTCTTACTTCTATGAATGAAGTAAGTGTAGTTAAAGCTTATTTGATGTATAAAGTTTAGTTGTGGTTCTTGGAACCCATAGATGATGCTTGAGTTATAAGAAGGAAAAATGGGTTTCACACCCATAGTGAAGTTAGTTGTTTATACGTGATTTTGATGCATACTTGAGTTTATTTCATGTTAAAGATAATGTTTATTAGTTTTGTTTGAGTTTAAATGGTTTACGAACTTTGTTTTTTGCAAATTTGTATGATGTAATCGATTACATAGGCTATGTAATCGATTACCAAGCTTCTGTAGCTACGAAGTTATGCTTCTGGGTAGCTTGTAATCAATTACATCCTACTTATAATCGATTACAAGGTTTTTGGGTAAGTTAGTAATCGATTACATCCTGCTTGTAATCAATTACAAAGGTTCTTCCAAGCTGGTAATCAATTACTTGAGTCATGTAATCGATTACCAGACCCCTAAAATGAGGTTTTTGAGCTAAAAATGATGAAAAATGGTTCTTTATTTCTTGTAAGCCAAACATAAACCTTAAATCCTAAAATAAAAGATTATGATTCACTTAAATGTGATAGAATTATGCTTCCAAGCCAAATTGAGAAATGACTTTAAGATGAAATGGAGTGTTTAGCAAGAGTGATTCATTTGTTTATCAAAGTTGAACCATAATATTAGCTCCCTTATATAATAAGGTTGAACCATAGTATTGGCTCCCTTATATTATAATGTTGAACCATATCCAGAATATTCGTTTATTAATTAAAGTTGAATCAGAATAATATATATATATATATATATATATATATATATATATATATAAAAGTGATATCACTAGTGATTTTATGAGTTATAGTTTTTAATTGCATATTTCTTATTTTTGAATCAATGCCATGAGATGTATATTATTACTGAGAATATTTTGTTTACACCCCATTTTATGTTTCCTGAATAGCAGGACAAGATTCAATCGTGGAATTCAAGAAAAATAGAAGGAAAAAGAAGAAAAAGTCTATAGATTAAATAGTTTTAGTTTTATATCTTTTTTATAACAACTCTTGTAATTAGTTACTATAAGTTGTATTATGTGTATTTATTACCTTTGCCCTTGAGGCTTTTGTATGTAAAATTTGTGTAACTTTCGTTTAATGCGGCTCTCCATATTTATTTATATAAATGATATGAAATAGTTTATTAAATAGTCAAATAGTAATATGCCTAATACTAATTATTTTAATATATGTTTATATATTGAAATAATTATATTAGGGTGCGACATTATGGTATCAGAGCAATTCATCTTGTTGAGACGGGGTATGGACTGACTAGACTTAGGCAAGTTAGAATCCTACTTAGTGTTATACATTTCTTATCTCTTTTATGAGATGTTTGCATGACTTAACCTTGTTTGGATGTTATTAGCTACTGTTACACTATTACATGGTATTGAGGTTAATCACCTCAATATTTAATGTTTTGTGTATATAGGAAACTATGACTTCTTCAAGGCACACTGGACAAAACCAAGATCCTTTTGATGAGAACCCTAGCATGGATGAAGCATTAATAGCAATGGCTAGGGCTATGCAAGAATAAACAACTACCACCAATAGGAGGTTGGAGAGGTTAGAAACCACTCGATCTCAACAATAAGTACTTTTACCAGTACCACCTCTAGTACAAGAGGTACTAATGGGAAGGAATCAACATTTTCAGGACCTTGCAGGATTTAGAAAGTTGAATCCTCCAGTGTTCAGAGGCAAGTATAACCAGGTGAAAGTTGATGAATGGTTAACTAAAATAGAAAAGATTTTCAAAGCCATGCAATGTTCTGATGAACAAAGAGCATCCTTTGCTACCTTTATGTTTAGTGGAGAAGCAGAGCAATGGTGGATGTAACACCCCAGAAATTGCTTATTTTCTATTATATTTGTTTTTTATAATATTTAGGATTTTTGTGATTTTTTGTGAATTATTTGGGTGATTTTAATTATTTTATCATATTTCTCAATTTGCGTGCGCATTAAGCGAGCCCAAAAAAATATTACCGGAAAGCTTTGGGCTGTGGAAGCGGTACCGGGAGATCTTACTAAATCCGAGGCCAGACGTAGTTTACGAAGTTTTCATTTTTCAAGATTTTATATGATAAATAAAATCACGGTACGTTTTATTATGCATTAGGCGATGGATACTGGTTTTGTTAATTGTAACCTTTGTCCATTGGAAAATAGCTTTTAGTAAAGTTCTAGTCATCTTTTCTAGAGTGTTCTCTTTATATAACATCACCTAAGTGACATCATCTTTGACTTTCCCAAAACGTGAAACTGAGCTTCCTCAACAAGCTTTACATGAGACTTGTTGGAGAAGCCTATTTTCTCTCTCTTTGGGAACACCTCATGGTTTTGGGGGGGAATAAAAGATGACAAAGTTTTCATCTTTTCACATAAGCTTTCATTTGACCTTTTCAATTCTAAAGCTTCTCTTTTCTCACTCACTTTTTCTCTTCTCTCTCTTTCTCTTCATGCTCCTTGGCCAAACACCCCATTGCCACCCTCCATATTTGTTTGCTCAAATCAATCCTTATTCTTGAATCTACTCATACTTTGGGAGCTTTTCTTTATTGTGATCACCATCTAGTTCTCTCATCATCATCATTTTCTTTCAAGCCCTAACTTAAAGCTCATAAGGTAAGATTCTTGATCTTCATTTTTCTCTCCTCTTTTTCATGTTCAAGGCCATCATCTTGATCATTGGTCTTCTCTTTTCAAGCTTTAGGTGTTGATCTTGTGAGTTTGAAACTTCTAGGGTTTAGTTGGAGGTGTTGGACAAAAATTCTAAGAGGCATCAAAGAGCTTTCTTTTCTTTCCATCTCTTTAGGTAAGAGAGAGATTACTCTCATCAACCTTTCATGGTGATAAGGAACAAAATTTGCATGTTGTGGTGAAGAATCCATGTGTGGGTTATTCAGTTAATTGTATGTATTTTTGATGAGTTTGGTTGTATGTATTTTGGTGATTTTTGTGGTTTTCGCCTTATAGGATTTTATGGCTTAATGTTTTGCATAATCTTGGTTGAGTAGAAATTTTGATGATTGAAGTATGTTGGAATCTTGTTGATGAGAATGAGAATTTTTAGGTCAAGGACCCTAGGGCTCATGACCAAGTGGCCATACATAGGGTATCCAAGACAAAATTTTTATGTTGATTCGGAACCTAGATGCTTAGGTAAAAAGGAATTGGATTAAGGATTCATAATAGTGAAAGAGAGATAGAACAAAATTTTTGTCATTTAATAAGAGAAGGATTTAGGCTTTTGAGTGGAAAATAAGCTTGAAAGAGAAATTGAAAACTTATGGCATTTCTATTAAAGAAAAAGGAAAAGAATTTATTAAATAATTATAATGTGGATTCTTTTTATATTCTTTGTGAAAAATATTAGGAATTATTACCTAGAGGAGCCTAGTTAGAAGAATATTGGAACTAAAGTTAATTTCTAGAATAATCTTTGAAATTTTCAAAATTTACCTTAAAAGTGTAACAAAAGTTTTATGTGATTGAAAAATAGTGATGATATCTTATGTAATTTGAGAATGATGATTTCTAAATTTCGCGATATTGATGCTTTGCGATTGAAAATAACAGTAGTGTGTTGTTGGGCTCTCAGATGGGCCCCAAAGATGTTAATGACTATTTTGGCTCGGGAGTAGCTTATGTTTATGGAAAATCATGATATTGATATGCATGTATGCATTAAGTCATTGATCATGCATTATACCAGTGGTGTCGGTTGAGGTTGTATGCCTAGGAGTTGAATTACATGTTAGTGCAGGTGCGATGGGTGTAGTGTAGGTCACTTGTTGACCTTGGGGGCGTCGGGGTGCGAGTTTTCCACAATGGCCATTTGGTAGCTCCATTGTGCCGTGAATCAGACCAATGTAACACACCGACGATATGGACCAAGATACTATTCCTAATCATGATCTGGTGTAGACTGCCTTGTATAAAGCCATGATGCGTAAATTGAGAAATTATAGCACTTGACTTGAGGCTGATGAGATACAGGCAATGTCTTCTAGATCATTCTCTCTGAAATTGTGTTTAGCTCCATGGAATAGGAATTTGGTTTATTGTGCACATGCATAGTCTGTCTACATATCACTGTGTTAGTTTATATTTGCTAAATTATCTGATACTTGATGCTGTGATTGCCATTGTTATTTTCTGTATATGAATGATATTATTGTTCTTTATTGTTTCTATGTTGCCAAGTTGGTACTGATGTAAGGGATCTCACCTCTTCATTGTATTGTCTTATTTTATGTTTATGTTTGATAAAGACTATGAAGGGGGACGAGGTTGAATCGCCTGGTTTTGTTTGGGTTGACTATTTGATTTCTGTGATGGCGTCTGGATGAGGTTTCTTTGGTTACGTGCAGTAACAACTTCATGGGGGCATCAATACCCAGCACGACAATCGAGTCACCATTCTTTTCATATTTATAGGGGATGTGACTTTGTTCATGAGTAGTACCTATGCTAAGGTTACTACTTTCACCTTTAATGTGTTTGTTGTAACATCCCGATTTTTGGTTTTTTCTGCATAAATATTAATTTTCTAATTTTTGTGATTTTTGAGAATTTTTCTGAGAATAAAAATATTTTAGTAATATTTTAGGCCGTCTGTGGGCCCACAGTGGGTCCGGAAACACTAAAAATTTTTATTGGTCAGAAAATTCTGTATTGTTAATATGGGGTCGGGGGTTCTTACTAAACCCAAAATCAGATATAGTATAAAAAAATTTCTTATACTATGATTTTATTATTCGCTGTACAATAATTACTGGTTTGTGATCAGTAATTTTTATTCTGTGAGTAATAATTTCTTGTAGCTATAGCTAGGTGATAGCCATGTACTACTAGTAATGAAGAAGTCAAAATTAGTGGCAAGAACCATTTATGACCATTGGATGTAGATTTAATCAACGATGGAGATTTGGTCTTAAAAAAATGGCTAGGACCATTTATGACCATTGGATGTAAAGTATGAAGGAGTGATCTTAACCCTTCATTTTGGAGATACATTTAATGGCTAGGATTTCAAGGAGAAAGATCCAATGGCCTAGATTAAGTCTTCTAATCTAAGGCTAAACCTAGAATCTACATTAATCTTAACCATTGATCTAATCAATGGCTAAGAATGCCTAAAATGGTGGCTAGTGAGATTGGTCACATTTTTGAGAATGCAAGAGAGGGGGGACGGTTTTGTGATGGTGTAGGTGATTAGCAAAGTTTGAAGACACCAATAATTTGTTATCTTGGTCATAATTGATCATTCTTGAACATTTCCTAAAGCAAAGCTTTTCAAACTTTTCTCTCCATTTCTCTCCAAACACCATTCAACCAAGCACCATAGACAACCATCCAAGCTTTCAAAATTTCATCTAACCTTATTTCCTACACCTAAACATCATTCTAAGACACTTCTATGTTGAAGACTTAAGCAAAATCCTTCATCTTCTATCATTTCTACAAGTTAGGGTTCTTGAACTTTCAAGGTAAAAGTTCTTCTTCTTTGTTTCTAAGTTTCTAAACCATGATTGTTCCATGGTTTCTCTTCTTCAAGCTTTGTTTGTGACTTTGGTTTGGTTTAAGTTTGTTAGGGTTTTCCTTTGGAGCCACACGAAATCCTTGGAGTAAAGGCCTTGGTGGATTTTGTCTTCCTTAAGGTAAGAGGGAGATTACCCTCATCAACCATATGTTGGTGGTGAGGAGATGACCTTGTTTGGGGTGAAAAATCCATAAGGATTTATTCACTTGTATGGTTTAAGCTTGCTTTATTTATGGTTGGTTTATTTTTAAGCTTTGATTATATGCTTGTTTACTTGATTATATGCTTGTTTATATGCTTATTGTAGCATGATAATTATTGTGAAAAGTAGAATATGAGTTGTATGATGAGTAAAATTGTATGAAGGTTCCAAAGAGCCTAGAGGAAGCTCACGGTTTTGACTACTACAAAGGGGACGAGATGTTTTCAAATTAATGACTAAGTATAGATTAGTGATTTTAAGGATAAAAATTAGATTAAAGGATTTTGATGATGAAAAATGGTTTTGTAAAGAATTTTAGTGAAGAAAAAAAATGGTTAAGTTTGAATATGAAACATAAACCTAATTTTTGGCCAACACACCAAAGTGTGTTATTTTAAACCCTAAATTATTTTACCTAGTGTGGACTTTGATAATTAGTTACAAGAATTGGGATTAAGGAATTTTTAGTAGGAAAAAGGAAAAATGGATTCAAAGGAAGGAATTAAATTAGTATGTAAGCTATATTATTTAAGTAAATTAAAGAAATCAAATTTTTGGAAAGATCCATAGAAAATAAAATGTAAAGAATTTTTAGAAAGAAAATATTTTCGGAAGGCCAATATATATATATATTATAAGGATTTTATAAAATAAATTTAGAAAGTTGAGGAAAATATTTTATGTAAGTGAAAAATGCTAGAAAACCATTACACGATTTAGAAATGACTATTTTTAAGCTACATGATTGATTTTTACGTTACGCGATTAAAAAATGATTTTAAATTATTACGCGACTGAGAAAACGTTTAAAAACCTTACGCGATTTAGGAAACATTTGAAATTATTTATGTGATTTAAGAAAATGTTTAAAAATATTTATGTAATTTAAAAACATTGGAAATTAATTACGCATTTGCGAAAACGTTAAAAAATATTACGTAATTTGAAAACGTAAGAAAAAAGGTCACGTTGTTTCAAAAATGCGATAAAATAATTACGAGATTGGAAATTACAGTAGTTGGCTGTCGGGCTGTCGTGGTGGGCCCTGTTATGTTAAATTACAGTAGTTGGCTGTCGGGCTGTCATGGTGGGCCCCGTTATGTTGAAAAGTGGTTTTGTCAAGAAATGACGTGTATATGTGAAATACTGTAAAATAATGGTTGTATGTATTTTTGAATCATACATCATGCATGGAAAAACATGTCAAGTAAGGCGATTGGCCTAGGAGATGGGAATTACGCCTTCGTGCAGGAGAGAATTGCGTAGTTATGATCTTTAGTGATCTTGGGGATGTCGGGGTGTCGAATGTCATATGTGGCCAGCTGGTAGCACCACTGCGTCGTGGTATCCTTTGCAAACATACTGACGGTCCTGACAGAGTTACTCCTCTTTTCGTGATATGGTTGAGAGTGTCTTGTATTAGTCATGTTGGGTGCCAAGATATGATAAACAACACATCATTTGAGGCTAACGGTATATAGACATGTACTCCCTATCATTCTCTCCGAAATGGTGATTAGCTTCATGGAGTAGGAAATGAGTCATTGTGCACATGCATTATGGGTCAGCATATTGGTATAATAATTATGCCTATTTTATCTGTTTTCTATGATATGATATGATATAACTGTATGAGATATTTTGTATTTATATCTTTTACTGTCATTTTCTATACTGCCTCATTGGTATTGATGAAAGGGGATCTCACCTCTTTATTATATTGAATTTTGTGTATTGTATGTATTTGATGAAGACCGAGGAGGCGAGGAGGCTGATAAGTCGTTTTACTGTCAGTAGCTGTTTTCTGTATTTATCTAATATGGCGGAGAGACGTCAAGTTTTAGGGTATGTCACGGTTCGATTCCACGGTGGGATTGATGCGTGGCGAGTTAACTTAGACAGGGAAAGGTTTGTGTATACCGGGGATCTGACTCTGACTTTAAGTGGTACTCGGGATAGTATTCCTGTCATGACACAACACGTGTCTGTACGTCTAGAGTTTTATATGCCTATACGTGAGATTTGGAGTAGGAATAATAATACTTATACTCCACATGAGGAATCCATGATGTCGATTGCCAGGACACCAACTAGGCGTGTGCTGTATCCGCCAGGTTTCTTTGATGACAATACCGAGGATGATGAGGAGGATCCCAATGAGAGCTTGAACCCATAGTCTGTTGGGGTTTTAGTTTAGTATTTTTATTTTGGTGTGTATTATATATATAATTTTTGGGGGTGTAATTATGTAAATTATTTGTGAACAAGGTTTGTAATATGTAAAATATAGTGTGTTAGCTTTAATTACGTTTCACGTTTAAGGTTTTTATTTGTTTTCTGTTTTTCCGTAAAAGAAATTTTAAAATCAGTGTTTTTACAAAATTAATTCTTTTACAACTTGGGTAAGTTATATTAGGATTAGTCTTAAATGTGATACCCTATGGTGGGTGTTGCATTTGTACATGGCTTCTTAATTTTGGGTATGTAAGTATGGTGTTTTATGTCAATAATACCTTACATTTAGTATATATATATATATATATATATATATATATATATATATATGCATAGAATGTATTTTCCTTTCGGTGGATGTAATTTTGGAGCTGTGTATATATTTATATATTTCATTCGTGGCTTATATTTTCTATATACGCACAGTTGAAATATTTGGAAATGTGTAGTGCTTGGTAACAAGCTTGAATTTAGTGATTGTAGTATAATGACGATTATACTATGGTTATTAAATTTAGGATGTTACATTCTTGGTATCAGAGCAGTTCATCCTGTTGAGTCGGGGTATGGACTGACTATGCTTAGACATGTTAGAAGTTTCTCTTTATGTTGTGCACTTCCTTATCTCTTGGTTAAGATGTTGGAAAAAGAATGTATGGCTTGCCATAGGTTGAATGTTAGCAACTACTGTTACACAATTACGTGACATTGAGGATTAGCTTACTCAATATGTAATGCTCTGTGTGGACAGGAAACTATGACTTCACCTAGGCGTACTAGGAAAAGAGGAATTCTTTTAGTAAGGAGTCCAGCTGGTATGACTAAACTCGTCTAGTATTTGTTTGCATCTACACTTTTTGTTGTGGTATCTCTAGAGTTCCCGAGTTCAAGTCTTTTGGGTTTATGGTTAAGTTTGTCTTGTTTGTGTTGCGTGATGCTTTGTGTTTGGTTTCTAAGAGGAGACAATATCGTTTGAAAGGGGGTTACAATTGGTTTTTGTTATGTCTTGATTCGTCTGTCTTTGAAGGAAAGCAATGGCTCGTGGTAGAGGTGCGTGTGTGGACATGGGGCGAGACAATGGAAGTATGGCTACAACTACTGGAGCAATGCAGAGGATGGTTGATATAACAGTGTAAGGTCAACCGATTCTAGCAGAAACTGTATTCAGGGCCACCGACAAAGCACGAGCAACAACAAACATGCGGAGGAAGTGCTAGTGGCAGTAGATCCAGCTAGACCGTTGCATTTTTACCAAGATGTAAGAAGTGTGGAAAGGGCCACTTAACCAAGGAGTGTACAATCAAGGGGATCATTTATTTCAGATGTGGGAAGCCCGGGCATATCTCAAAGGATTGCAACCAGCCAAAGGCGGAGCCTTCTGTTAGTAATGTACGTGTTGCAAGACCTCAGGCAGGAGGAAGAGTATATACTATGAATGGAGTGGAAGCCTCCCAATCCGAAGATCTGATTAAGGGAGATTGTGCCATAAGAGGTAATCTTTTAGCTGTACTGTATGACTCAGGGGCAACCTATTCTTTTATTGCCTATGACTGTGTGCATCGATTAGGATTATCTGTGTCTTCCTTACCTTTTGATTTGATTATTTCTACTCCTACCGCTAAACTCGTTGTTACTACTCAAGTTTGCTTAAACTGTCCTATTTATGTGGAAGATCGAATCTTTTCGATTGATCTAATTTGTCTACCTCTTTCTCAATTAAACGTTATTTTAGGAATGGATTGGTTATCTTCTAACCATATCCTATTAGATTGTTCCAATAAAAGCTTAGTATTTCCTAAACCTGAGATTTCTAGATTTGTAACTGCTAACCAAGTCAAAACTTTCTTGAGGGAAGGAGCTCAAGGATATATGCTTTTGTCTTCCTTGGGGGTCAAGGGTGAAAACGATGTAAATGTTATTCTTGTGGTTAATGAGTTTCCTGGAGTCTTTGATGATGATATACCTGGATTACCACAGGAAAGATAGGTAGAGTTTTCTATTGATCTTGTACCAAGATCTGTTCTTATATCCTTGGCACCATATCGGCTGTCGCTATCAGAGTAAGTCGAGCTCAAGAAGCAGTTAGAAGAGCTATTGGAGAAGTAATTTGTAAGACCTAGTGTTTTACTATAGGGAGCTCCAGTGTTGTTGGTTAGGAAGAAGGATGGAACTTCTCGGTTATGTGTGGACTATTGTCAATCAAGAACAAGTATCTACTTCCGAGGATAGATGATTTGATGGATCAGCTGAAGGGAGCTGCTATTTTCTCCAAGATTGATCTATGTTCTACCTATCATTAGATTCGTGTAAAAATAAAGGATGTTCCCAATACGGCTTTTCGGACACGTCATGGGCATTATGAATATCTTGTGATGCTTTATATCAGGGTTTAGGATGTGTCCTTATGCAGAATAGAAGAGTGGTAGCGTATGCTTCAAGGCAACTAAGAGTACTTGAGAAGAACTATCCTACGCATGAATTGGAATTAGATGCCGTTGTGTTTGCGTTGGAGATCTGGAGACATTTTCTTTATGTGGCAACATTCAACGTCTACAGTGATCACAAGAGTCTGAAATACCTGCTTGATCAAAAGGAGTTGAATATGAGGCAAAGGCGGTGGTTAGAGTTTTTGAAAGACTATGATTTTCAACTTCAATACCATTATGGAAAGGCAAGCGTTGTAGCAGATGCTTTGAGTAGGAAGATACTTAGTGTTTCTGCTATGATGCTCAAAGAAAGTGAGTTAATAGAACAGTGTAGGGATATGCGATTCTCTGTAGAATTAACACCGAGGAGGATGTACTTGAATATGATCACTATTTCGAGTGGGCTAATGGAAGGAATCTGAGAGAAGCAAGGAAATGACTCATATTTATAGAATGAGAAGGAACTGGTGAAACAAGGCACTGTATCAGAATTTAGAGGAGGGCCAGATGGGATTCTAGGATTCAGACCGAGTGATCCTGAGCTGAGAAGGTTGATTCTTGATGAAGCTCATAGAAGCAAGTTGAGTATGCACCCAAGAACTACCAAGATGTACCAGGATCTAAAACGATTATATTGGTGGCAAGGAATGACGAGGGATGTTGCTAAGTATGTATCGTCTTGTTAAGTTTGTCAAAAAGCTAAAGTGCTACAACCTCTGGCTATTCCAGAATGGAAATGGGATAGCATTGTGATGGACTTCATGGTTGGACTACCAAAGACTAGAAAAGGGTATGACTCAATATGGGTAATTGTTGATCGGCTTACGAAGTCAGCGCACTTCTTTCCAATCAACATAAGGTATTTGATGGAGAAGTTGACTCAAGTGTACATCAGTGAGATTGTTAGACTCCATGGTGTACCCTCGAGTATTGTTTCTGATAGAGACCCAAGGTTTACATCAAGATTTTAGCAGAGTTTGCAAGAAGCCATGGGGATAAAGCTTCATCTAAGTTCTACATATCATCCACAAACAGATAGTCAGTCAGATAGGACAATCCAAGATCTGTTAAGAGCTTGTGTCTTGGAATAGACGGGGAGTTGGGATGAATTCTTACTTTTGATAGAATTCACCTATAATAATAGTTTCCACTCAAGTATATGGATGGTGCCCTATGACGCGTTATATAGGCAACGATGTAGAACACCTTTGTGTTGGTACCAAGATGGCGAAAGTTTTGCAATAGGACCTGAGCTTGTACAACAGACAATTGAAAAAAATTAAGATGATTCAGGAAAGAATGAGGGCAACTCATAGTCAACAGAAAAGCTATGCCGACAAGAGACGACGACCTCTCGAATTTGAAGAAAGTGAACATATGTTTTTAAGAATTACACCTATAACTGGTGTCGGAAGGGTTATTAAATCTGGAAAACTCACTCTTAAATTTATTGGACCCTATCAAATCCTTCGTCGGATAGGTCTGGTAGCCCACCAAATAGCTTTACCACCTTTTCTTTCCAATCTTCATAATGTTTTCCATGTGTCGTAATTGCAAAAGTATATTCCTGATCCACCCCATGTCATAGAACCGGATACAGTATAATTAAAAGAGAACTTGACCTATGAAACACTTCCTGTTAAGATTGAGGATAAGAGAGTAAAGCAACTCATAGGCAAGGAGATTGCATTGGTAAAAGTGATATGGAATGATGTGACTAGAGATGCAACATGTAACACCCAAAAAATTTATAATTTTATGATAAATAGTCATTTTCTAATATTTGTGATTTTTGTAAATTTTTTTAGATTTTTCTGAGAACGTGGAATATTTTAATATTATTTCTCATTTTGGGTGCACACTAAGCGGAGCTAGAGAAACGAGATATTTTTCCCAAGAACCTTGATCTGTGGAAACGTCGATGGGGGATCTTACTAAACCCGAGGCTGAAACACGATTTACGAGGTTTCACATTTTTTGAGATTTTTATTTGATAAATAAAAATCACTACGTATTTTATTATCTGTTGGACAATTAACACTGACTACTGTCAACTGTAATAATTGTCCATTGGATAATAGCTTATTGTAAAAATCCTATCTTATCTAAATGCAATCCACTTTATGTCCCATCCATCCACTTTAATTCAAAACAATGCTTATTTTAATCAAAGTTTCTCATGGAAGCTTTGACCAAAAATGACTAAAATGCCCAAAGCTTGTAGGAGAAGCCATTCTCCCTCTCCTTCTCTCCTCATTTCTGCGGCTAGGAGCCCATTTTGGGGGGTCAAAGTTTGGTTTTTACTTTCTCATTTTTACTCCAAAAATATAATACACAAAAAGCCCTCACACTTTTTCTCTTCATTTCCTCTTCTCACAATTTTCTTTTTCTTTTTCTTCTTCTTCTTCTTCTTCTTCTTCTTCACCCTCACCACTGTTTGCAGCCCATTGGTGACCATTTTTCATTTTCTTGCTTCACCATCACCATTTCTATACTTCTCTTCTCATTCTAAACATTTTCTCTTAAGAGATCTTTTTCTAAATCCATCATCTTCTTCACCTTTTCTCAAGAACAAAGCTTGAAACTTTGGAGGTAAATCTTTGATTCTTCACTTTCTCTTCCTATTTCTCATTTCTATGGTCATATTCTTGGCCATGGACCCTTTCATTTTCAAACCATTGGTGTTGATTCTTTGAGTTTGATTTCCTAGGGTTTGTTGGAACTTTTGGTCGAAAATCATAAGCACTTCAAGGAGGTATTTTCGTGTTCTTCCTTTAGGTAAGAAGGAGATTTATTCACTTTAACCATTATTGGTGGTGAGAGAACCTTTGAGTGATTGTTGATGGAGGAATCCATAAAGGATTGCTCTCTTTGTATGCTTATTTTTCATGAGATTGTGCCTATTTGATTTATATGGTAATGTTGGTTGTTTTGAATGCCTTGATGATGTTAGATTGCTTGGATTGGATGAATGGAAAATTTAGGGTTTCCTACCCCTTTGGGGAGGTCATGGTTTTGGACTATAAATTAGGGGTTTGGATTTGGTTTTTGTATGAAATGAAACTTATGTAATTAGGTATTAAAGGATTGATGCATGTGATAGAAAAATTGAATTTTTGATGCTCTAGGGAGGCTCATGGCCTCTAAGGGATTTTTGGGTCCAAGTGGTGCTTTTGTGCATCAATTAAGTAATTTAGAGACATGTTGTAACACGCTCCTTAGGGCATCACATTTCTGATTACCAACCCCCAATAAAAGGTTTGAGTTATAAAACATGGGTTTTAAAATTTCTTCTTTTTTTGCGGTAACATATACTTACTGAAATTTATAGGTAACACTGAAAAATAAATTTAAACTGATTAAAACTCATATAATAGACACCACTTAATATTTAACAATTATTCAATAAATATAAAACTTACAGACTCAATTTTAAACAGTAACAAACCCCATGACGGGTCCTACTTAATAGCACGGTAAAACACTAACGAGAAAACTCAACATACTTATTCCGTCTTGTAATCATCTTGATGCGCCATATATCTGTTCCTTCTCAAAACTGCACACCATCGAATCCGGGATGGTTACCCCTCAATGTTATCACCAATCTCAAAATATTTTTAACGATACAAGCACAACAAAACAATATAACAAAGAGATGAGATCACCTACGCCAATACCAATATGGTAGCACAGAGATAACACAAACAGCACACCATACATGTATATCATATCATAATTACAATTATGCCATCATCATAATGTATATAAAAAAATAATAATTACAATAATGCCATCAATATTATTTATCATCATCATCATCAAATATTATTCAACAGTTCAATTATCATACCCAATGCTCAATAATGATGCATATGTTATGCATGTGCACATAGACTCAGTTTTTCAAAAACTCCATGGAGGCTTTTTCACAAAATTAGAGAAAAATGCTCTGATTAATTGCCCAGCATAAACCCACAGACAATTGCCCAGCCTTAGCCCAGAGACAATGCCCAGTTTAGCCCACAGACAATCTCCAGTCTTCGGAAAGAATCATGTTCTTATCGGGTATCGCCAATGCATTGCAACGGATTGCATCGCTAAGTGGCACATGGTCTTTGCCAATCTCAGTCCACTGGTCGACCGCCGCGCCTTGTCGTTCTCAAGATCCATCATAGACCTCACTTTTCAATTCTCATTCCTTCTTCAATTACAAGGGTCACAATTTTTGTTCAATGCATGAATATCTCAATGCAATTTTTATTCAAATTCATCATATGTCACAATGCATATTTTTCAATTTCATCATATGCCTCAATGCATATCTTTCCAATGCATGTATAATGTACCAAATGCCAATCACAGGCAAAATTCATCATTTTCTCATACAGTGTCTATACACTAGTTCAACAGTAATCATATTGTATTTTCAACAGCAAAATCATATTATCGTGTTTTCATAGTCACAAAACATTTTCGTCGTTTTTTCACAATCGCGCAATATTTCTGTTATATTTTCAAATCACGTATTGATTTTCCAATGTTTTCTCAATCACGTAAAAATATTTACAAGTTTCTCAAATCGCGTAGTGATTTTCCACCATTTTCACAATCGCGTAACTTAAAAATCATTCTTTTAAGTCGCGTAAACCATTTTCCATCATTTTCAAAATATTTAAATGCTTTTCAAATTGCGTAGAAATATTTTAACATTTTTCAAATCGCGTAGCTTAAAAATCACGTTTTTAAGTTATGTAAATCGTTTTTCACCATAATTCCATTACGAAAAATATTTCTCAACCTTCAAAAATTCCATTTCAACCTTTCTCATAATAATATGACTTCGTACTTCATTTTCCACATTTCCATATTCAAGAAATCCTTTTCGTAATAAATTCCACAATTTCACCATTTCCATTGATGTAAATCAATGTTTTCATATCTTTAAAATTCTTTCTCACACTTCAAAACTCAAAGGATGAGTTATACATTAGAAAATATCAAATCACTATTATATTCTCCATTTTTCTCAAATCAATTCTAAAATCAATTCTCTTCAAAATAAATTGCGATTCAAACACTTTCAACCTCTTTTTGTCTTTCATAAACGAAATTCCATCTTTCAAGTAACAAAACATCTTGTTTCCATTTTCTTTAATCCTTGTACTAAAACACTTTGTTTCCACTTTGAAATCACTTTGTTTCATAAAACCAAAACTATTCCAATCTCTCAAAAATCGTGGAGTCTTTGGCCATTGAAGCCATCATTTCTTTTTTTCTAAATCAACTAAGTTCCATTCTTGTTTTTACACAAACAAAATCATTAAAATTTTGTTTCAAAACCATGAGACTCATAGTCTTCAAAACTAATTCATTTGTTCATTTTCATTTTCACTTTCTTTACAAATCCTTAAAATCATCAACTTATTGCTCTTTTCATTCAAAACTCATGATTAATAAAATACTTAGAATATTTTTATTCAAAAATGTCCTTGAGGCTATATGCCTCTATGGTTCTTTGGAATCAAAATTGTTTTCCTTTCCATCATCACATCATGGCATACATATACATATTTCATCATATATACCACAAGCATGCCATAATCAAAAGCAATAAATCATGCAAATCATACAAAGCATGAACAAATAAATCAAACACATAAACACCCACAAATAATTACATGACCATGGATATGAATCCTCACATGGATTCACCATCCATCAAATACAAAACCATCTCTCACCACCATACTTGGTTGGTGAGATGGATCTCCCTCTTACCTCTTGAAGAACCACAAAAAGCTCCTTGCTTTGCACTTTGATCAAGATCTCCACCAACAAAAGTTTCTTATACATAAAATAAACACAAAGAAATTAGTATATTAAGCTTGAATAAGAAGAACCATGGATCAAACATGGCTTAGAACATGAAAAAGAGAGAAGAAATGAAATTTCCTTACACTTCACCATAAAAACCTATAACTTTGCTCTTGAAG
This sequence comes from Ormosia emarginata, assembly GCA_029884605.1. Classification (NCBI taxonomy): domain Eukaryota; kingdom Viridiplantae; phylum Streptophyta; class Magnoliopsida; order Fabales; family Fabaceae; genus Ormosia; species Ormosia emarginata. Next base: position 4,996,181 of record JAQQTP010000037.1, read on the forward strand.
AAAGTCTTTAAAGATGAATGATTTAGAGAAAGTCTCCAACATGAAAGTTGCTTAGAATATCATGTAGATTCAAGATCTATGGTTGGATGAAATTAAAAGAGATTGAAGGGTGATTTTGGGTGGTATGGCCGAATGGTTCCTCTTGAAGAACAAGGATAGAGTTTTTGATTTTTGTGAAAGGAAGGCTTCTTAGACTTGGTTAAGATAAAGAATGAAGTGAAAATACTTAGTTTTCCTTCCTACCAATTTCATGGAGCTCCATGGAAAAATCCCTAAAAATCATAAACAAATGTTAAAATCAATAACAAGGAAAAGAATAGGTAAACCATGGTTCAATCATGGCTTAGAAAATTAAAATTATAAGATTGAGTGAAGAAATAAGAACTTTACCCTTTTGGTTAGAAACTTTAAACTTGGATTTCAAGCTCTAGATGAATGATTTGTGAAAACTCATAACTAGAGATGTTCATAGAATGGTGTTTAGGTTTAGAAAATCAAGTTGGATGAAATTATAGAAATTTGGATGATGGTTCTTGATGAGCTAGCCGTGAGCTTCAATTTGGAGAGAAGGAGAAAGAGAATAGATAGAAGACTTAGGACTTCAAAGTGAGATAAAATGAACATAAACATCCCTCCTTCTTTGGTGATTGCCGTAGGAACATGTAGGAAAAGAAAGTGGAGAAGTTTTACTATCACTTATGACTAGCACATGGCATAAGTCATCAACTTGTCATGCAATGGTCACCCTAGCTTTTCTTAACTTAAAACAAATAAATCACCTAATTCTAGAGACTTTGAGAAGCCTCCTAGCCGTGGAGCTTCAAGGAAAAACAAACCAAGTTCCTAATTCCATTACCAATTTTCTAGCAAAATATCAATTGATATAAATTTTTAATGAACTATTATTTAAATCTAATTATCATTTACACAAACTAAAAGTAATTAGTTAAGGTTCGTAATTTCCTTATAGTCATAAATTACTAATCACTAAGCTAGCTAAATTTAGTTCACTAAGTCTTTAATTTCTTTTAGATAAGTATAAGGTAGAAATACCAATTTGTAACAACAAATCTCTAAGCTTTCTAATGGAGCTTAGCCGTGGAAATCTTTGCAAGAAGAGAAGAGAATATATTTATTTATAAGAAGAAGGTGATAACTTTAAACAAATAAAAGTCAAGTCCAAGACCCTCTAAAATTATGCATGGCCGTGGAACTCCAAATAAAAAGACAAACCAAGTTTTGTTTTCAAAGTCTTTTAGTTTAACTAATTTGTTTCCTATTGGTTCAAGACAAGTCAAGCCACAAAGATTGACCAATTTTTGGGTGTAGCTTCTTGTAGGTATAAAAGAAAATAGCCAAATGAATTAATTGTACAAATTTTGTCTCCTTCAAATGAATGGTCGTAGAAAACAAATGGAGAGCCACCATAATTGACTTTTTCATTTATGTTTGATATAATTGAGGAAAGAATAATTAAGTGTAGAATTTTTGGCCATAAAAAGGATGCATGGCCGTAGAATGAAGAGAGAAAAGAGTGAATTATTTGGGCAAATAATTGGTACTAAAACATTGAGAAATTTTCCAAGTAATAGTAACAAACTTGGACCATTGGATTCATTCCTCCTTTAAATCCTAGCCATTAGAGGCATCTACAAAAATGAATGGTCAAGATCCCTTCTTACTTTAAATCCAAGAGTCATAATTAGTCATAGCCATTTTAGAAGACCAAATCTACACCCTTGATTAATTCTTCATCCAATGGTTGTAAATGGTCTTAGTCACTTTTTAAGACCAAATCTCCACCGTTGATTAAATCAAGATCAAGTCTCCACCGTTGATTAAATCAATGGTGGATATCTAAACCACTAATGTTGACTTAAGTACTATAATATTTATTTTTCTATCTGCTATTACCCTACGAATAATATTTTTACTGTATTTTTATCGCCTGATAATTAAATACAGTACCAAACACAGTAAAAGAAAATTTTAAAAAACTGTCTCCGGATTTAGGTTTAGTAAGATCCCTCGTCTCCGTCTCCATCTCAACAGTACAAATTTTTCTATCCACAGAAAAATTTTCACTTTTCGGGACCCACCTGGGCCCATAAACAACACAAAAACAATCAGAGAAATATAAAAATTTCTTAATCATCTACAAAATCATAAAAATTATAAAAATTACGAAAATCAAGTCGGATTAGTAAAAATCATTAAGGATTTTCAAAAATAAATAAAATACGAAGGCTCGTATACAGCCCCAAAATAATATTAAAATAATAAAAAAAGGTAAAAATTTCCAAAAATTCTTAAAAATCACAAAAATTATAAAATCCACAGAAGTCGAGTCGGATTATTCAAAATAATTAAGAATCGTTCAAAATAAATAAAATATGAATTTTTGGGGTGTTACACATGTAATTAATAATGTGAGGGAAGAAATTGATTGAGTATTGGTTCTTGAGAGGGACCATGGTTTTAAGGGTTTCTTTGACCCAAAATTTGTGTAATTAATTAAGACTTAGGTAATTAGGAATGTTGGGTTCATAAAATGAAATTATGATTTGAGTTAAATTTTGTGAATGTGTGATGTTATTGAGAATTGATTTTATGCCATTATGGGTCCATGTGTGGGGCCAAATACTTGTTGATGCTTACTTGACCAAATTGTGGTATGATGTTATTGAGGATTGATTTTATATGCCAATGTGGTATGTTTCATGAGAAGTATATTGTTGATAAATATACATGATAGGCAATGTTTATGAGAAATATATTGTTGATGAATATACATGATGTACATTGAGTCATTATGCATTTGTGAATGTCCGTTGGACTTTGTTTTAAAGGTGGTGTATGCCTAGGAGATTGAATTACACCTTAGTGCGGGTGCAGGTAGACTAAGCGTAGGTCATGTTGTTGGCCTTGGGGGCATTGGGGTGCAGGTGACTCACAATAGACAGTGGTAGCTCCAATGGGGTCGTGGGATAGACCGATGCAAACACATTGATGATCCAGACGGAGACTCTATCCTATATCGCGATCTTGTTGAAGTGCCATGTATAAGCCATGTTGCGCAAAATATTATCTTTCTGATAAAGCACTTTATTTTGAGGCTAATGAGTTACTGGCATGACTCCTCGATCATTCTCTCCAAAATGTTTATGTCTAGCTCCATGGAGTAGGATTTTGGTACCACTTACATTATGCATTGTCAATCTCATATTTCATTCGACATGAGCACTTACAACTGTCAAATTATCTTCTTTACTGTTGTAATAATTACCTGATTATTGAACTGTTGACTGTTTGAGATATTAGTATTGTTGATCTTTTATTGCTTATTTTTACTATTACTTATTATTATCCATCTCTTACTGCTTATTTTATTATTATTGTTGATGAATATGTGTGTTGCGATGCTATGTGGGTGCCCGACATCGTTCTGTTTTCTTATTGCCGTATTGGTAATGAATGTTGGGTGTCTCACCTCTTTTCCTATATCTTTATATTTCTGTTCATTTATTTGCTTCTAAGAAGACGTTAGTGAAGAAAAGGAAGCGCCTGAGTTTCCTCGCTTCTAGCCTGATCACAACTAGTGCTACTTGAAGATGTCGTCACATCCACGTAGATTTTTGGGATATGCAAGGATGACCTTTCGCGTAGGTCTTGACTGTTGGCATATAAACTTGCATACGAACCATTGCATCTACCATGGGGAGTTGACGGTGTCACTAGCTTGGGGTCGCTATGACCCTCCTGTTTTTGATTTTACTACTTTTGTCCACCTAGAGTTTTACCTACCTGTTCGAGATCTGTG